>CM056577.1:121624718-122892218 GCA_029721435.1 Gymnothorax reevesii | reverse complement strand
CATATGATCACAAATACCTATGTCACGTAAGGGATAATCAACTAGTAGGTGTGTATTACACAGTTTCAAGGCACGACTCATAGGCGAATAACCACCTGACGCGGAGCAGAGGGTGGTTGCCTCTGTAAAGTGCCTTAAAACCATGTGATGCACACCTACAAGTTGATTATCCCCCTTTTATAGCATGGTCATTTGCTAGCAATATTGAATCAAAGTATTCAGAAATTTAGGTGAAAGTTTTGCACTTAAAATGTTAATTTTATGAAGCAAGAGCTTACCGTCATCATGACAAGGAATAATATAAGTCCCTTTTATAACCACCTCAGTTACCCGCAGTTTTGCTCTGCTCTCAACAGTTGACAGTTGAACAGCGACGCTCTCAAATGTTGCTATGGTTACAGGTTGGATAGCGGATGAATTTCAAACGATGAAACTACTATAGCCGAACGACCTGTGGGTTCCACGGTTTTAACGCATACCTGCCAGCCACTCAGAAAAGAGTATTCACCCAGACCATGGTAAAAAAGAATATGTCTACCTGAGCATTCTATTACAAGCTACTGAAGCTGTGAGCATTTGAGTTCTAGAACTCTGATGACAAATGACAAAAAGTTCCAAAAAACTTGAAAATGATGGAGCAGGTAAAGGTAAAGTTGAGATGTTTGAGTGCGGAAGACTTTGTAAGAGAGGAAAGAACATATTTAACTTGCTTTCATCTACATTCCATTTTAAGCTGCCCCAAACATACTGCAGGCCACATCGTTCGCAATGAGATCGTTATCACAAGTTTTGGGTGACTGTGGAGGTATTATGGAGCCATAGATAAGACAACTGTTCGCCAAATTAATCATCCTCAGAAATAATCTAAATCAAACTATTTGAAACTTACCACTCCTTTTGCAGCAAACTTGAAGGCCACTCGGAGAACGCAGATCTCCACCAAGGCCAATTTCTCCATCTTGCAATGTTAACAAAAGTGAAAAATCATTTGCATATCTGCCCGGTGCTTCGGACCGGCTCCGAAATTTAATGTGTTCTTCCTCGACTTATGCTACACCCTTCCACTAAATTTGATTGAAACTGTGCTCATATTTTTTCTGTAATTTTAGTAACAAACAAATGATGAAAAGAAGTCGAACACATTACCTACTTGGTGGAGGTAACGTTTTCAAAGTTGCTTTAAGAGGCTAAATCAAGGCCTGGACCCACCAAATACCAAGATCATGAGTTTGAAAGAAAACTTCCCCAGTCAGAAGAAAACCTTCAAATAGTAAAACTAAAAGTAACAGTAATAACTATTGTTCAGGACTAAGCTAGAGGAGCCCATCTTCTACTAGCCAGTCCCCAAAACCACCTGTCCATCGCTGATTTCCCTGCCCATTTCTTCAAGGCTGAGGTCAAACAAATTTAGACAGCTGAACATTCTGGTGAGTCACCTGATATCTTGTGTACATAGGCAGGGGATTAGTGTTATAATTAGGGCCCTGATTACTGTTAAAACTACTGCTGTCACAAGCATGTGTTGGCATCCAATTACATGCTGGCCCTTGAATGTGCTCAAGCGAGCTCTGTGATGGATGTGCTTAGATTCAGTGTGCATTAGGGTGGTTCACAACGAAATGGTGTAAGTAAAAGTTTTCTAAAATTTTCCAGATTGCATTTTGCCTTGTTCCTATTGACATTGTAAACATCTGTACCAAAAATTGAGCCAATAGAACGCCAGCAAAGGGTGGCACACTTTTTCACATTTTTTAATGTTCTACATAAGAATGCGGACTTTCGCAGAAACAGAAACTTATGCTACATAACAGTACATGTATTAGAACATTAGAACAGTTCAAACACTATATTCCAAGTATGATGACTTTGTTCTCTTTGATACTTTATCTCTGTGTCCTTGCACAACGCAGAGTAAAAATTGCTTTTGGTCTTCATTTCGCGCAGATTGTTGACAGCGTTTAATAAGGGCAATGCCTCTCTCTGCACTGTCACTGATGACTTTCAAGTGCACTAATCACGGTGTCTGATGAGCATCTTGATGTGGCACACCTGTGAGGTGGGATGGATTGTCTCAGCAGAGCAAAAGTGCTCACTATCACACATTTAGACAGATTTGTGAACAATGTTTGAGAGAAATGGTAATATTGTGTATCTGGAATGAATTTTAGATCTTTGAGTCCATCTCATGACAAATGGGAGCAAAAACAAAAGTGTTGCGTTTAGATTTTTGTTGAGTGTATATTGAACAATGACAACTCTAGAAAATATATTAACGCTCAAAAGTTTGGGATCACTTGCAAATTTCTTTGTTTTCCAAAGAAAAATACATTTTCATGCGTTTCACAAACATTTTTATCCATTTCCCAAACAATTAAAATTAATCAGATGATTTTCAAAGAATGATACATTTTTTGCATAGAGGCCTATTATCAGCAACTGTCAGTCCTCTGCATCAATCTCCTGGTATGGCCGCTAATCCAAAGTTAAGCATTTTATAAGGCTAATTGATTATTAGAAAACCCTTCTGCAAATGTGTTGCACGGCTGAAAATTGTTGAACTAATAAGGGAGAGCAAAAGGGAGCATGGCATTCTTGAGGTTGGTTTAGCACTTGCAGCATCAGCAGTTGTTTGTTTGTTTACAGGCTCAAAATGGCCAGAAAGAAAGAACTTCCTTTAGAGACCCGTCAGTCTATTGTTGTGCTTAGAAAAGAAGGCTAATCAATGTGAGAAATTGACAACGTAAAATCTCTTACCATGCTGTCAATTACTCCCTTCAGAGAGCAGCACAAACTGGCACTAACAAGGACAGAAAAAGGAGTGGGAGGCCCCGATGCAAAACTGTGCAAGAAGACAAATATCTGAGAGTGTGTAGTTTAAGACAGAGACGCCTCACAGGTTGTCGACTAGCAGCTGCGCTAAATAGTTCACGTCAAACACCAGTTTCAGTATCAACAGTGAAGGTGGTTTTTTTTTTTGATGAAGGCAAAGTTTGAAGTACATTTTCATCATTTTCCATTAAAATCATTATTTCTAACTCAGACAATGTCAGCATGTTCTGGTCATTTGCTATATTTCCTATTCAGACTAATTTCATGTGCATTTCCATGGAAAACAAGAAAATTTCCAAGTGATCCCAAACTTTTGAGTGGTAGTGTATTTGTTTCATTTCTGTGACATTTTCCCTTGAAAAGATGTGATAAATTAACTGTCCAAATGTGAGGGGCGTACTCACTTTTGTGAGATACTGTATATGAAGATATTATATGACTTCTTATATTGTATGAATTGCCCTCATCTGTTGTTACAATCACCCCTGCACATGAGGGCAGATCTAACATCTGGCTTTAAGTGTTTCAATCAATATTGTGACTCTACCATTTTTTGTAAGAACATTTGATGACTATAAAATTTTAGTAGAACATGGATTCAAGTTACCAACATAAAAAAATTGGATCAAAATAATTCAATGGGTTTTAGAGTAATGACATCAAAATCAAAAATTTTTACTATTGCCCCCAGTCTCCAGGTTCAAGGCCATGATTATTTATTTACACTGCATGTCCTGTTTGTTCCTTGTTTGCTGACTAGCATGTAAATGAAATACAGCCGGACTCAACAATGTTGTTGCCATTGGCCTTGACTAGTTTCTACCTGCATTTTGTGATTTTCCATGACAAGATATGGATGCTGTGGTTGGCTGCCTGTTACTGAGGCATTTCAAATTGTAATAGGGCCGCCTTCATCAATAGTGACCATTGAAAATTGATGACGGTGGAGGAAACATGCCTGCCCGTTTTTCTTTCCTCAGTGTTCTCCTCCTTGTCTCCTCCACTCCTCTCCTCAAATCCCCCTCCATCCCATACTTCCTGATAGGAAGAGAGCGCTGGCAGGAAGGTGATGAGGAAAGAAGACACGAATGAAAACTAGTCAATATCCTTTCCAAAAGCACGCTATATGAGGACATCTATCGGCATCTACTGGTGATAAATTGGCAGTACAACATCCAATGAATGGGCACGACCTAAACGGAACACGTGACCGTGTGTAATGAAAGGATGGGGGGCGATAGGGGGCATTTATGTGTCATAAAGTGTATTACAATTTATGTCTGGCATGTGATCAATATTTCTTCGCCTTAAGATCATCCGCGTTTCTGAGGCGTGATGTTTGATTGAGGGGGAGTTGTCCGCGCTCATGATTTCAGTAGATCTCTGCGTTCCTGCATACTTGTCCGTCTGCGCTTCCGTCCCCGCTATTGTATGATACACGGTCGTGACGTTTTCTGACCTGAGTGTTAAAATGAGAATTCCTTGGAAAGTGTGAAAAATAAGTTATGGCCCGAGCACAGGCATCTGCCTGATCGCGCTCACGCTCGCCAGGCGCGCGACTGCATACTACTTGATGACCATTCCAATAGGGCACAATCTCGTGCCGAGTGCGCAGAGAAGATTGTTTCCGCCGTAAGAAGATTCTCGCCCCTAAATGATGGCAGAAACACCCCAGTGCGTTCCTAAATTAAAAATATAAAATGTTTAATACTGCCCCTTACAAAACAATACTTTGGCACGTTTAGTTTATGCCCACCCACACGTAGACTGCAGGCTGTCATAAACAGCGAAAACTCTGTTGAATTTTTTGAGTAATCCTAGCATTGTTTCTCTAGGAACCTCAACGCTGCCGCAAGGGACAGTGCAACAAAGGGGTATTGTGCAATACTGAGGTTATAATGAAGTCGGTCTTTTACCTGTTAAAGCAAAAGTCGTCCTCAATGGACAACCAGCAAAACATTTTAACTTTCTGTGAAATTCGTTTAAAAGATTATTGTTGGGGGGACCACGTCGGCTTGGACAACTTCCACACTTGAGGACTCTCATTCCCCTGGAATTTGAGGGTACTCCCAGCGTTTGCATCGGAGACGGGGTGGGGTAAACCGGAAGTAAGCCGAAAGAAGGAAGAACAGAAAGTGAAGTCGGCAGTTGGAGCTTTTGGGAGAGAGAAGGGTGTACACATGACAGAGAGGCATTCCAGTTCATTTTGCATTTGGCTACGAAACACTGCTTCTGAATTGCTGTTGGAAACTGATTATTTATCTCGGGAATCAACTTGACTATTAAGAAAAAAGTTTGTCTTCGTGTTTGGTCTGGTAGAACAATAGCCGTATCATCTGCCAAGCAATTCGCACTCCCAAGTTATCAGTCGCTCATTTACAGTTATAGTGTTTCGAAACGGAACTTTGATTTATTTATGCCCAGTGTGAAATTATTTTGATTAAGGTGCGTGCCTGACGTCGATTAAGATCGTTAGTTTTTTTTTGTACTGAAGTGTATGTTCGCCTGCTTGTTTTATTCATTGGTCGGGAGTTGCTTTCTCGCCGGAGTTTGGTGAACTAGCGTGACTACCTAGTGAACTTACACTTCAAGTTAGGACAGAGCACGCCATACGTTTTTTTTTTTTTTGGATTTTTATAGCACTCGCAGCCAAATCATCAAAAACTTGTCTTACTTGGGAACCTGTTATTTCTGATTAAACTAAAAATAAACTATCGTTGAGAGAAAATGGCCGGGATGAACAGCATAGATGCAGTGAAACGAAAGATCAAGTGTCTTCAGCAACAGGCGGACGAAGCAGAGGAGAGAGCCCAAAGTCTGCAGAGAGAGGTTGAAGATGAGAAGCAGTCAAGGGAACAGGTAACGTTAGGCTTGTGCTGTTAAAGTTTACTGCTTTTTGATGAGTCACTTGGACTTCTTTTCTGAACTGCTGATGGTCACATGGGGATTTTGCACCTGCAAGAATGTCATGGGATAGCTAAAAATTATTCGCAGTCCTTCACGTTCTAATTTTAATGAAAAGTTTGCCCTCACGGCGGAAATGCATTCCAATAAATGAGCCGGACTGAGTGGTGAGAAAAATTTGCTGTTGCGCTGTGTTGTCCTATTTCTAAATGGGAAATTCTTTCATACCAGTTTTTTTAACGTTCATTTTGCCTCAGCCTGTAGACCGCCCGTATACCTGCGGACAACCCGCACTGCAGTCACTCCTCACTCAGAGTAGGCCTTGCCATTACTTGTCTCGACCTACCTGGGCCACACTGCTGTCGCTCTCCCTACTGGCTGTAGTTGGCCGCTTATGATTTTATACTGTTTGCGTTTATAAAATGGTTCTAAATTTTCAGAGATTGTTTTGGATCAACTATTAAAAAAAAAACAATACAAATTTTTAGGTGCCAGTACCCTTTGGTTTCCTTTATTAGGTGTACGAAAATGACCAAAGATTCCGAGATGAGAAAATAGCGCTGAAAAAATTCAGTTTCGAAATGCAAATATATCATTGTGCTGACAACAGCCCTCATTCATTTTTTCACATGACAATCTACTGTGTGAAGGGCTCGCAGTAATCCGAAAATTTTTATGGGCTGTTGAGGGCGCATCCTATAGGGGGTGCTGCAAGATGCTACATTTGGCTATTTGAGCAATAATATCAGGAGCATTTCCAGACTGCGCCCTCAACAGTCCAAGATGGTTTATTCATAATATGATGCCATGGGAAGTCCTTTACATAATCAACACATATTAAGCATGGGATATTGAGGGCGCAGGAGTATCGGGGGCACTTCAGTCAGGGATAAAGTGAAATTTGGCATTTTGGGAGGTCAAAGTTCTCCATGCGCCCTCATCTGATTTTGATTAAACCTTTTCTTTTGGGTAGCCATATATGTCTACTATTACTCTGGGTTTCTGCTTCATTAACCCTTTTCAGTCCATCTGAGTAAGAAAGATTTACAAAATCATTCACTGAATTGCAGGGTTTTGTTTGCTCAGTACTTAATGCAGTATATGACACACACATATATGTGCAGATGTGATGCTAGCAGCCAGTAATGAATGATTTTGAACTGTAAATGGGGTGTATAAATGGGGTGTATAATGTGAAATATAAGCTACTTCCAAAAGGCACTCAGGCTACTTTGCACAACTGAAACTACGTTCCATCCAATGTCCACAGTATTTTAAATTTCTTAATTGTATTTTCAAGACACTTTCATTCAGTGCATTGTATCAGTTGAATAAATGTAGGTCAGAGTTCACAAAGTGAAAAATGCAAAATGTAGCACAGCCTAACCTGATTTAAGTGCTTTTAAATCAAACCATATGCGAAATAAAGGGGGCTGCCAAACTGTCACGGAATTACAGTCCCATTACATTTTGGGTTGTAACTCTACAACTAAATAAGATAAAATCAAGTATGATATGTCATATTGAAGGTATTAACTTGTTCTTTAATATTATTAAGTGAAAATATATTTTTTGAGAAATTTTCATAGAAGACACAAGCAAAAACTACTCCGTCACGGAATTACACAAAATTGACGTGGTTTTTACCCGCCCCCTCCCCCTAGAGGGGGAGCCAGGTTAAGCAATGATCGTGTGTGTGTGTGTGTTTCTGTCACTCTGTCAGCCCGTGGCCATTACCTGCCCCCCCTCCCCCCCAGGGGGAGCCAGGTTAAGCAATGATCATGTTACAAGGAGAGTTAATTAGCTAGCTAGCTGCCCGGGATGAACTACGCCATGCCACGGGGACCAGCGCATTGTTCGTCTGTCCTCGTATTAAAATGGAGGCCGCTGCGGCTCGTAGGCCTATTTGCTTGATACCTGAGGAGCCTGGATTGTCGTGTATTATATGGTTTTCTATGTCTGCTTAGGTAATCTTTGTATTATTTTTGCGAAATGAACATTACGTAGAATTTCTGTGAACGTTTGTGCTGTATGTAATCATTTCGTTATAAGTGTGTAGCTAGCATGCCAGCTAGCTACATGGAGTTCCGTGTTGTGACACGGACCTCTGCGAACCATAATCGCGATGCATTTTCATAAAACAGTATGCTAGTTTGCATTAAATAATTGTTTCCTAATTGTATGAGATTTGTCGGTTGTCATGTTACGATTGAATTTGTGCTTTTATTTCTATTTGCGTTGCATTATTCCGCATACTTTCGCTGCATACTGCCCATTTTTCGTTGGCGGACAAAGTGATTGCGTTGACACGGATCTTGCATGGAATTGCACAGATTTATTTTGGGAGTACCCCTATATTGATAATGGACACTTGCGAAATGTTAGGGTCCTACTCTAAGGGGTTTCCAAGATATCATCCCCCAAAAATCAGGGACCATGCCCCAAGCTAATCGCGAACGTTAATTTATAGGGATTTTGGAGGCCAATATCTTTGGAGGTATGGGCTGAAAATTTCCATCCAGGATATTTTGGGTGCAGCCTTTCAGAATCTCTTGTGAAAATCTATCTATCTCTTCTCATTTTCAAGATATTGGTCTCGATATGAAAATTTTTATGGGTGGAAATCAAAAATTCAGTTTTCAAGGGGTCCCCCATGAGGCCAGGATCCCTTTCAGAGGCTAAATTGTGCTGGATTCCTCCTATTTGAGGACAGGTCTGTCTGTACAAGGAAGATCGACTGCATCCAAGGCATAATAGTGGAGTTAGGAGACCCTGAAATGGGTCCTAGCCGAAAAAGTTACACTTTTGTGTCAATTTTGGATTGGCAAATTTGCCATGGGGCAGTTACCCACAACAATCTGCCCACAACTGACCATAAATGATCACAAATGCGAGAAAGGTAGATTCCAAGAGCTGTCAACCAAGATTATCAATCACAACAAAAGAGCTTATTAAACAAATGATGGTAATTTCTTTGAATTAGGGCAGTTTCTGTCCTGGTTTCAATTTGAACTTTGTAACCATTTCCTCTTCAACAGTTTTCAGGGATTCTGAAAATAAAGTGTATCTCAGTGAGAGAAATGAACTTCCTTACGATAAATTAATAACATCCGTTCTCTGTTATGCAAAAAGGAATGCAGGATGATGCCACCATGAACTTACTTGTGATGTGCTTCTAACGATGGTTAAATGGATCTGCACAGGACTGCTGTAGACTTTCGAACTGTGAGAAATACACTTTTTCGTGAAGGAAACAGATTCGTTCATCTTCATTGAATATGACCTTGCACCGCCAATTCAAAAGTTGTCTGTCAGCTGGTTTAAGGTCACCAAATGAAATTTTTCCTGTCTTGCTGCAGTATGCATGTTTGTCACATTCCTCATCCAAGGAAATACCAATTTTGCACCTGTCAGAAGCCATGCTGAAGCTTCAATGAAGTCTGAGAGGGGATGACCTGGGAAAGTTCTGTAAACCTGGGTGATTTGAGATGTAATGACTCATGATAAAATAGTTCAGTGGTCTCAATGGGCTGCAGGCGGCTGACTAGGTACTTTTGAATGGCATCAAATAAAACATTTAAGGGCTGAAACATCACTGGGTCTATATTGGAATGCAAAAACGCAGACTTTACTTGGACGAAACAGAGACTTGTCACAGCCAGGCGCTGTCCAGACAGCTCTGTCTTGCTGGAGAAAATGCCTGTGGAGTTCCTCACTCTGAAATGTCCTGCTATGTCGCAGCAGCTTTTTTAGTCTTCATGTCGGTTAACCCTTCGTGGTGAGGCATCGCAATTATGTCATATGTCCTTAACTGCGCATTCTGAGGTTGAACGAAGGAGCGATGGGTTTTTGAACACTTGCTAGGAATTTGAAGGTGGGGGCGGGGGGGGGGGGGGGGATTCTGAATACAATGGTAATAAAATGGTTTATCTGTGATTGGAGTATCTGTAACTGTCTGAACACTAATACTGAGGAAACGGTAACCATTGATAGTCAAGGGCGATATAGTTTTTTTTAATATCGAGAATTTTAGTTTCAACGCTTCAGGACACATTCTCCTTACGTTCTTCTGAGTATCCCCACTCTCGGAAAATTAAGCACATCATTTTACCTTTAAGGATGGAATGGCTTGTCTGGGCCAGGACCCTCTCTGAGACAGCAATTGTACCTTTGAAAATATATGTTCCCTCTCTGCCCTCAGAAGGGTACACGCGGTGCCCTTGAGGTTCAGATTTAGCCCCTGCAAAATATGTTCTCAACGGTCTTGGGTTGTATTGTGATTTTTATAACATTGGCACTAGCTACATGGCAGCAAGATTGTGAAAATGTTTCGAAAGACTGAGTGCATGAGCACTGCATTTGTGCCTCATTTCTCATTGGGATTCAAAATGCTTCGTGTTCGCTGGGTTAAACCTCCGCGTCTGGCTGGATTTTAAAATGCATCGTCTGTTTTGCATTTTAAGGCAGCTTCTCGGAGAGAGGTGTCTGGCTGTACTTGGGCATATTGTTCTTCAAAGTAGTTCTTCCAGCTGATGTGATGCAGCGTGTACCGAGTGCTCTTGGGTCGCCGCTAGCCTTGAGCAGAGAGGAGAGCTGGGCTTAATCGCTCTCTAGTTGACGTTTTGATCCTGACACGGGCTCTTTGGTTTATCTGATTACAGATGTTGAGGAAAAGAATGAAGGCTTCGCATTCCTCTCTCTGATCCTCTAATTCACGGCCCTTCTGTCCCCCATCATGACTCCCTTTGCAATGTCTGGTTCTTATCGCCATCCCTGGAGCTGGGCTGAAGGTTGGCTTTGGTGGACTTTTCTAAATCCACGAAAGTCTAAATATGATTTATTCTTGTGATCCCCGAACCAAAGAAAGCCAAAATACCGAAACCAGGAGACTGTGCCAGATGAGATTATTCGCTAAACGGCTTTGGCCAATGAACTGCTAGTATTATTCCCCGCTAACATGAAGTAGGAGGGGGATATAGGTTTGACCTCCGTCCGTCTGTCTGTGCGTCCGTCCGAGATAAAGGGGACATCTTTACTCAGAAACTACTACAGATACATTAACCAAATTTGGAATGTAGCTTCAGACCATAAAGGCCTTCATGGAGTTTGAAAATAAGAAGCGCATGACTGGCGGGGGATGTTGTTGACCATGTCGACTTGTTATTATTATTATTTTTTTGCTTGCAGTTCTGAGATTGGAAGTGGGAATTTTTGTTCTTTAAAAATTAATCATTGGTTGGTCTGTTCGGCTGAAGTGTGATGAATTCTTAACTTCCCAGCATTTCTGTGGAACTTTGGCAAAAGGAAGTAAGTGATCCAGATCATAACATGTATGTCGCTTTCTTCCTTTTGTCAAAAGTGGGCAGATGGGCTGTGCCAGAGCACTAGCCTACTGCATGTGGTAGGAAGAGTCTTGGCAGCAGTTGGTGTGTCTGTGTGTGTGTCTATGTGTGTGTCTGTGTCTGTGTCTCAATGCTTCTGTCATTAGTCATCGTATTGGACTGGTTTGCGGATGCTCTGCACTGCCGTCATCTGTCCATCTTTGGCAGTCTTCTCTCTGCCTCCCTCTTTGTCATCTCACCATCATTGTTACATCCTGCCTCCACCCGACACACACACACTTCTCCATGCGTCTGACCCCCTGGCTCTTCCTCTTTATGACTGTACTTCAGACATTCACTGAACAGAATGTTCACATTCTGTGATTCTGTATGTCCTCGTTCGGCTCCAAGTAGCTACGGTCGTCAAAATCACAGCTTTTGCTCCATTTCGTGTCTCTAACACAGGCTTGCTGGAGAGCATGTTCTATGGCTGGTCTATTTCCTTACCAGTGGAAAGAGATCTAGGTGTGCGGTATTGATTCCAGCTTTTATACCTCTGGATTTATCATAACCTGTGGTTGCTTGGAGGAATATCGAGATGGTTGAACCCTGTATGACCCCTCCCATTTCCCTCTTAAGAAACCCCATTTCCTGCTCCTGAATTATGACCAAACTGATAAGAGCTCTCCGGTTATTCACACCTTATGGCAGGATGCGTAATGTCATCTCATGGAGAGTTCAAAGTTCACACACATTCCATCTCCATGATGTCACAATGGACTGTGCTCCAACTGGCCTTCACAGTAAAAGCTTGTGATTCAGCTTGGTTGCATTGTGAAGGTGTGTGCGCTTGCGCCAGGAAGAGTGTGTGCGCACTGGTCGGTCACCGTGTGTGTTTGTTAAAGGACTTTGCTCGTCCGCTTGCTTGTTAGCATTGCAGAAAGCGAAATGAGCCGGTGTTTATTTGAGTGCATGTGATGCTGTTTCTATGTGTTCGTTTACAATGAGGTCTGTTGGCATTCAGAGTCTCAAGGTTTCCTTGTTGGCTCTGTGCTGTAGAATATTAATGTAGCAAAAGCAGTGGCCTTTAATCCCTTTATTTTGTGAATTTTTACATTGAAATAATGGAAACTACACTGGGGTAGCAGCCCTTTCCATGCAGGGTCAATGTACGAATACGTATGGGACTCGCCTTATACTTGGGCACGTTTTGTTCTTGCGTCTGTCCATGGGCATACGTGTATCCGTCTTATTGTCTGTGGGCGTGTCCTAAGGTCCCTCTCCTGTCTCCTGATAGGCTGAGGCGGAGGTGGCCTCCCTAAACAGGCGTATCCAGCTGGTGGAGGAGGAGCTTGACCGTGCCCAGGAGAGGCTGGCGACCGCCCTGCAGAAACTGGAGGAGGCGGAGAAGGCAGCCGACGAGAGCGAGAGGTGGGCAGGACTGCTCTGAAATCTTCCAAAGAAAGCAGAGGCGGGCGGGTCGTCTCAAGGGTGTGGGGATTGTTGGCGGGGTGGGTATTGTAGGTAGTGGGTAAGGCTTGCAGCTGACAGGCTGACCAGTCATGGAGGTTCTTGATTTAGAACCCGGGATTTATAAAGCTGCTGCTCTGAAATGACACTGGTTACTATGGCATTGTAATAATGCTGGTTACAATGTAGGCTGAAATGGCAGTGGGAGCAATAGTCCTTGCAATGACTCGGGGTATTATGCAAACTGAAATGGCACTGATTATAATTGTCACTGCAGTAGCTTTGGGTACAGTGAACTTTAACAGCACTGCTCACGACAACAGCTGCTGTAGCCCAAGGCACAATGTGGTCTGACATTGCAGTGGGTGCAGTAGTCGTGGCAGTGTCGCTGGGACTATGTGTACTGAAACGGCACTGGTTACATGGTAATTGGTGACTACTGCAGTAGCACAGGGCACAGTGTGGACTGAAATGGCATTGGGCGCAATATCTGCTGCAGTAGCACTGGGAACTATGCAAACTTTAGCAACACAGTTACATTTCAGTGCTAAATGTGACCAGTGCTGTTTCCTTCCCCAGTATCATTTCAGGAGAAGGCCCTGTAAGGCCACTGGGTGTGAAATAAGGACACTGTGCCTAGGATTTAGCTGGCAAAGATCAGTCTTAACTCGGATCTGTGAATAAAGTGAGGCGTTGCCTCTTTGTTTGCTCATTTTCCTTTTCAAACGCGCCGCGGCGGTTGGCAAACCCCAAAAATCAATCGGCAGGCACCACCCAGCCCGCGGATCCATGGAAACATGCAGCTAATGGTGGCTCTGCAGTCGCACCAGTTATTGGTCAAATTCCATCGGTCAGAGTTGCAGTAAAATGCTTGCTTGCTTGTGGCTGGACTGGAATCTGAACCCAACCCTTGAAACTCTATGAATTAGAAACGACGGCGCCACACAACACAAGCCACCCAGAAATGCCATTATTCGCTGTGCATTATGGGAGACTAATGTCCATTCGGGGCAATTAAGAGCTCAAGAGGTTCCCTTGGAGCAGAACTGAAAATGTTGTAGCCCTGTGAATATTTTGAATTATTGATCCCAAAAGCACTGCCCGAACTTAACCTCGGCAGCAAATCTAGTACCTGGTATGTGCTGTCGGATGTGAATTTCGGTTAACACTGAAGCTTAATTGGGATAATGTGACCTTATGAGTACTATACTCACTAACTAAGAGGTATAATCTGTTTCTGTAGGATTGCAGAACTGGGAGAATGTTTTTGAGAATTCTGAATGTGCTGAATTGAGACATGAAAATTTCCTTGAGGGGGTGTAAAAAAAAAAAAAAAAAAGAAATGGGTGAAATCAGCTTAATTTTCCCAGAGAGTGCAAGTGATTGTGGCCTGAGGCGTAATGGCTTGAACATTTGACTTGGATTCAGATGGATGTTGCTCAAGACCCCTGTGTAGCTGCAGTAAGATCAGTGCAGGTGTTTGGCCCATAATTCCTGAGAATTATTGGCCCCTGCTCGGTCCATTCAGCGTCAAGTGTCTTTGGATAAGCCTGTTTGCTAAATGACTGTTGGGTGCCGCCAAGCTGTCACGGAATTACAGTCCCATTACATTTTGAGTTGTAACTCCACAACTAAATAAGATAAAATCAAGTATGATATGTCATATTGAAGGTTTTTAACTTTTTCTTTAATATTATTAAGTGAAAATATATTTTTTGAGAAATTTTCATAGAAGAAACAAGCAAAAACTACTCCGTCATGAAATTACGCAAAATTGACGTGGTCTTTTTAATGTTGTGTTTAACTATCCAGAAAGTGATATTCCTATCATAGTTAAGTTATGAAACTTCAATATGTTCATATTTAAGGTGTTTTTTGTTAATACTGTAAGTTATAGAAACAAATATTGACTTTAACCCTGCTTTATGGGCAAGAAATTTCAAAAAGTCAATATCACGGAATTACAAGAGTCAATTTGTCACGGAATGACAACAATAGTATTAATTAGTTTCAATGTATTTATTTCAATATATTATACATATATACATAATTATTTACATTTTTACAGTTTAGCAATATATTACAATGAGTTTTCCACTTATAATGACCAATCATAATACATACTTGAAAATTTTTTTTAAATCTCTATGTCAATATTGGCTTGGCGGCCCCCTGTTATGCCACCACAGGCTTGGCTTTGGGTGCACTGGACAGATGCTTATTTTTGCTCTGGTTCTCCTCCTCAGAGGCATGAAAGTGATTGAGAACAGAGCTCTGAAAGACGAGGAGAAAATGGAGCTGCAGGAGATCCAGCTGAAGGAGGCCAAGCACATCGCCGAAGAGGCCGACCGGAAGTACGAGGAGGTGGGCTACCGAACCAGCACTCATGCTAATGCGTGATTTAACATAATGGAGCTGCGTTCTTTAGCCACTAACTTTGCAAAACGTGGTGTGGCACAGGTTAATAGAAAATTATGAGACACAGCATAATATTGTGTAACATGGCATAACATGGCACAGGTAAATGGAATATTGCATCGCATAATATAACATTACATATCATAGCATAAGGTAACATAGCATACCATAGTTATTGAACACCAGGTAGCATAGTATAACATAGCTAACATAATTCAACACGACATAGCATAGCATAGTAAAATGGAACATTACATAGCATAGCATAAGGCAACATAGCATACCATAGTTATTGAACACCACGTAGCATAGTATAACATAGCTAGCATAATGCAGCACGACATAGCATAGCATAGTAAAATAGGACATTACATGGCATAGCATAAGGTAATATAGCATGCCATAGTTATTGAACACCACGTAGCATAGTGTAACATAGCTAGCATACTGCAACACGACGTAGCATAGCATAGTAAAATGGAACATTACATAGCATAGCATAAGGTCACATAGCATAGCATAGTTATTGAACACCATGTAGCATAGTATAACATAGCAAGCATAATGCAACACGAAATGGCATTGCATAGTAAAATGGAACATTACGTAGCATAGCATAACATAGCTTTGCGTAGCGCATCATGAGATGGCGTAGCACAGTTAAGTAGAACATTAATTACATTTCACATCATGGCATAATATAGCATAGCATAACGCAATATGATGTGTAGCGCAGTTAAATCGCACATTATGTAGCACACTGTAGGATTACGTAACATAACCGAGCATAGAGCAGTGTAATCCATAGCACGAGTCATGAGAGAAGGCCAATCAACCCAGCAGTTTGCCATTTTCCTGCCACTAAAGTGCACCCAGCAACTGGGATGTTCTTGGTAGGCTATAGCATTGGACTGAGCTTAGTCTTTGAAAACCCCCATAGCTACTGCCTCCACTACATGGCCCCGTAAGCTTGTCCCTACTGCGACCCCTGTGTGTGCATGCGAAAAAAAATCTTTCCAGATCGCATTGCTAAATTGCATTCATGACTCCCCTTGTTCTGTAATCACAACTTTGCCTGAGCGATGTTTTTTGGTTTATTTTTTCAATCCCTATGAGATATTTAGTGGTGTCAACCAGAGCTCCCCTTGGCCTCCTACTGTGAAGACTGAAGACGACACCTCAAACTAACTGTGTGTGTGTTTGTGTTTCTAGGTTGCTCGTAAGCTGGTGATCATTGAGGGAGACCTGGAGCGCACAGAGGAGAGAGCTGAGCTGGCAGAGGCGTGAGTCCTGCTCTAAAACACGCACGCGCGCACACGCACACACACACACACACACACACCCAACACTGGGTACTAGGAGTAGGAAAGGAAATTTGTTGCTAGTTTCAATACCAGTTAGAAACTGATGTATTGGTGCGCTGTTAAGTGTGACGATAAAGCAAATGATAATTGAAGTGTGTGTGTGTGTGTGTGTGTAATCCAGTCTCGAGGAGACGGTGACATAACTTTTAGAGTGTGATATCTTGGTGGCTTCTTAACGTGTCATTACTTGCCCCTTCGTCCTCCTGTTATCTCTACCCCTCAGTTGTATTTTTTGTTTTGTTTTCCCTGCATGTGATTTTGGGCTCGGCCTGTGTGCCCCTCGCCCCATCCTGAATCTGCATGTGCACTCCGTTCTCCCCCACCCCCGCCATGCCCACTAACAGCAAAGCCTTGCAATTGGAGACGGAGGTGAAGACTTTTGAACACTCACTGAAGAGTCTACAGGTCTCAGAAGACCAGGTACTGGTCCCCTTCATCTTAAGGAGGCGTTTTGTGTCTGTGTTTGTGTGTTCGTCTGAAATGTGGGATACGCTTCAACATCTACTTTATTCAGGCCTGTTGAACTTCAGCCCTGCTGTACAATCAAGTGGAGCTCCCAGGGTTTCCAACAAATTCAATTATGTCCTGCTGATTTGTATAAAATATGTGTATAAATGATGTGTATAAAATAATGTACAATATCTAGACATTTTCCACTTCATGTAATGTTCTGCAGCCTTTTAAACATGATGTCCTGGTTTTGAATATTTTACTTTATGTAAGTTTGTTGTTGCTCCAGTCAGGTGCTGCAACTTGCAGGTACAGCATATGTGTGTCACATGGTCCTTCAAGATGGAAAAAGATGGGTTTTCTAACTTTGAACCAACTAAAGGATAAATTCAAGGGAAAATCAGAGTTTAAGGCGTTCAGAGATCAGTTATACAGCTCCTGCAGATTACTGCGGATGAACAAGGACTTCGTTGAAACCAGACTTCCGCCACACGAGATGGTGGATCTCCAGTCTTTTTAATATTTGATCCTGTATGACTTCTCCCGCATCTCTCCTGTCCTGACTTCATGCCTCTCCCAAAATGGCTCCTGCTCCTCTCTTCACCTTTCAAACTCTCCCATTTCCTCTAACCATGCTAATGACCTTCATTGCACCTACTGATCTCTAAACAGTTTGGCCTGTTTCTTACACTCTGCGACATGGTTAGCGGTGGGCATTTCACAAAGCTGGATTGCGGCGCTGTCTGGATGACTTTTGATTTGAACCCTCCCAAACATGGAATGTCCTCTGAAGTTACAAAGCGCCTTTGCGGGTTTTTCTTGGTGCAGAGTTATTCAGCAAACTCTGTAATTGGCAAAAAGCAAAAATTGTTGCAGTTCAAATGCAGAAGGTTTTCACTGTATTTTGAGTGGGTTACACACACCTTTGTGAATTAAACCTCATCTGAAAATCACTTGCAAGTGTCTGCATGTGTCCTGAGAGTCATTTTTTCTGGAAGCTACGTCTGTCCCGTCTTTGAAATGCCTTTTATGTTATACTGTGGAGCTATGGGCTAAGTTCATGTATTTTTTTTTTCTCTCTCTCTCTCTCTCTCTCTGTGTGTGTAAATCTGTTGTGTGTTTATCCCCTTGCCTCTCTTTTTCCACTCCCTATTCCCTCCTTTCTCCTCCATAACTGTTCTCCACCTTTCCTTTTTCACCGCCGCCTCCCCTTCCGACTGAAAATGAACAAAAACCAAAAAAAAAAAAAAAAACTCAGCAAATGTGCCGAGTTGGAAGAAGAGCTCAAAAATGTCACCAATAACTTGAAATCGCTGGAGGCCCAAGCAGAGAAGGTAGGATAGGAGGGAGGGAGGGAGGGAGGGAGGGAGTGAGCATGTCTGCATCCGTCTGCTTGTGGACGAGTCCTCGCTTGCTCTGGACGCGTTGATCTATAGGCCCTCCTGTAGAAGGATCGCTTCCCATCTTGCTGGGGGAAAGGGAAAAAAAAAAAAAAACATCTGAGTCACCCCACTTCCTGTCAGAGCTGGCAGCCCCTGTTCTCCTCTGCAGGAAACCCCAGTTGTAAAAACAAACCGGGCTGTGGGGGCGGTTATGGCTGACCCAATGGTGTCATTTTTCTGCTTCAAGAGGAGGAAAATGCAATATAATCACATTAAATGTCCTGAGGTCACAATTGTAACAGGAATGCAGTGATGCTGGTGATGTTAGTCACTCCTGGCAGTTGAGAGCGTCGTCATTCTAAACTGCTAAATTGTGAAGAAACTAATTTCAGAATGGTTTGACCGTTCTGTTATCGTATGGCTGTATGCTTTCAAGCATGCTTCTTCCACTAGCCTTTTGTCTTTGTGTTTTTATTGCAACAGTGAGGCCAACACCTTATTACCTAACAGTCATTGGGCAAGATCTGGGCGTTTTGCAGTCCCGCTCCCTTTAAGGGCATGAAACCTTTGAATGGTTGTTGGCAGTGTGTCACTGAGGTTAGCCACCAGAGGATAATGTTATCTGACATTTCACTCATCTAAATGCACTCCCTTCCCCTGACGTGATCTGCTCCTGGAGAGACAGAGGCTGCTATTATTCTTGTTTTCACCTTAAGATCTACTACTGATTCAGACCCAAGCAATTTGGTTGGCTGAGCTGGCTGCGTTGTCAGTGAATCTGTGGATTTTGCCGTAATATCCTGCTAGCTTTTCCCCCATTCACTGTGGAAGATCATGCCAGATGTTTTCAGTGATTCAGCTATTCTTCATGGTTGGAAACTAAAATAGTATTGCATGGCAAATCCATTTGATTGTAAAAGTGCTCTCATTTAGATCCAATCTTAATATGGATTTTGCACCTCTGAGGAAATGTGTATTGGCTTTTTCTGGTCAGGTATTATGGCGCTTGTGTCCTCTATCATAGCAAGCGACTGCTGACTCTGACTGTCCAGGACCACAATTCAGTGTTACTGCTCAAATTCTTTTGACTTAGTGCCATGTCAATGTCAGAATTTTGTTTATTTGCATATATTTTATGATGTTCCAATCTCTTAGTTCCTTGTTCCAAATGCTTGACTTTTTTGGTTGAGTGCTGTGGTTTTGGTGTTGCATGCTTTCAAAATATTTTTTTTTTAATCTTTTTTGTTGGAGAGCAAAATGCTCGCATTTTCTTTTTATTGAACAATTACCCTTGGTCAAAAAATGGTTGATGCAGCCATGGAATTTGTGGCTATTGTTCCATAGAAACCACTTTTGGTGTAATGATTTTTTGTGGTTAAATGAGCCATCTCCCGCCAGTGACATCAATTGTTTTTGTAACCTTCAACAATGCTAGCTGCCTGGCAAGTAGCCAGGGACTTGGCTTAAGGATTCACTAATTTCAATTCTCTGCACTCTTTGTAGAACCATGTATCTTAGTCATTTTTTTTACTGAAAGGTTCATTGGGTTGAGATTTTACTTGCTTCCATCTTGAAATATTTGTGTTTTCTTTGAAGCACTCTGACTTCTCAAGTCATCCCATCATCATCTACCGGCGATTTATTTATTCCCCACACTTGTGTGAGTGGACACTGTCTGCTGTTGGAGACTGAATTAGCGGTTCTGGAAAATAATGGCTTTAAAGAATTCTACTTACTGTTCACTCATTATCAAACCATAGAAACAGGTCCCTTCCTTTTCAAGATGGTTAATTCTCATTTTTCTGCCTTAAGTGGCATTAAGACGCTGGGCATAGCTATCAAATGTTTAACCGAAGTTCTCTTGCTGAAGTGGCGCATTCCATTATTTTAAGGAGGGGGGAAAAAAGAATATCATAATCCGATATGAGGGCCTGCAGTGTGTAAAATAAGACAATTTGTTAGTCTTGCACATAAAAATTTTGAAACAGAGTTTGGTGCGCAGCATTACCCAGTTGGCAGTCAGTGTAGTGTTTTACCGGATTATGGCTCATTAAGTAAAGTTCTCAAAATTTTGACTAAGCAAAGAATTTACTTTTAGAAGATGCTTGTATTGATGCAGCCTCCTCAATAATTTATATTTCAATAGTTTGCCCTTTGTCCTGATTTCCATAAAGCCTAGAATTGTCCGCTTTTGTCTGAGGCTCTTTGTAGTAGTAGCGGTAAAAGTGAAATTGTATGCACAGAACGATGAGGAGATTTGTGGGCAAGAGTGGGGGGGATGGGGAGTTTGGTCATGGACTGCTCGGTGTTTTGAGGTGAGCCAGTTCATGTAGTCGAAGGGCAGCCATGTTGTGAACTCCAGTTGGATGAGGCCTTGTGGAGGAATAGCGTGTGTTGGTCTGTGTCTCCGTGTGTTTGTTTTGTTTGTGTGAGAAAGTGTTTGCAAGTGTATCTGTGTGCGTTTGTGTTGTCTGTGTTTGTGTGTTAAAGCGTATCTGTTTTAATGAGGCCTGTAAGACCGGTACAGCAGAACTAGTTTACATCTGCCTCATCTGCACATTCCTCTCCTCTGTGCAAGTTGAGATTTGTTGGGGCGTCTGGATTTAAGGCAGGCGGGTGGGAGGGCGGGTTGCCTCGGAGACTATTCGAGGGTTATGTGAGGAGGAGTGCTGGAGAAAGTGGAACACGGAGACTTTAAAAAAAAAAAAAAGAAAGAAAAAAAAAAAAGCTTGCATACCACGCCCCGAGCTGCCGCGCACAGCTGCAGGAATGCTGCCTCGGCCTCAAAATGACGACAGAGTTTTCCGGCACTCGCTCACAGAGGGGTGGGGGGGTGGGGAGTTGCATGATTCTTTTAGTAGACTTGACACTGTTAGAATGCATGAAAAAGTTTTATCATTAGTTTTCATGATTTTAAAAAAAGAGTAGCCCTCTGGTTTTGAGTAATACTGCATTGTGTGCCAAGGTGGCTATTTTCAATACGCAGTTGGGGCTTTTGGGTTGTGAAGTGGTGCTTTTGTGCTTGTATGATTGGTTTGAAGAGGTATTGAGGATTCTCCTCTTTTTTAATGCTTTTAAACCCAAAATATTTATTTCTTCTCCTGCTGGATAAAGGCCTGCTGGATAAATGTCTGATCTTTCTTAAACACATAATGTGTCATTCAGAATCCAATCCTACTGGGGACATTTGATAAAAACACAGGAAATGTTTTAAATAAATGGGGAAAAAAAAGAAAATATTTAAATTGTAAATCGCTTGTGCCACCCTTGGTGCATTTACTACATTTAATAAAAGACACTTAAAATATTTCCTTCTCCGTGTTCAAAGCATAAATAAGTCAAAACTCTGACAACTTTGGGAATTTAAATTGCTTTGTGAATAAATAACTTTTTTTTAAATATGAACAGAAAGGGATTTTCTTATTGAGCAGGTAGAATATTAGTACTGGGTGGAAATTGCTTTCCAGCCACTCACACTAGTTTTGCTGCATATAACAGTTGCATGAAAATCTTCCCAAGTTGACTGCCTTTGCATTATCAAAATTATTTGATAGTTTGGGAAGCCTTTCTACTGACCACTAGGGTTCTGAAGATGACTGATTCATAGATCTCGACTATGAAATGAGATCATTGGTGCCTTTCATGGTGTCACAAAGCTGGTGTTGCCATGGGATTCGATAGCTCTCAACCTTCGGTTTTGTTGCTTGACCTGAACTGTCAATCACTTGGAACCAAACTGCCATCCTGTGTCGGCAAATTTGATGCTAACCTTTCCTTTATCCCCTTCCCCATCTCTCTCTTCCCCCTGACAGTACTCCCAGAAGGAGGACAAGTATGAGGAGGAGATAAAAATCCTCACTGACAAGCTCAAAGAGGTAAGCTTCCCTGGAGCTCTGGAATATTCCAGAACCTTTTGCGATACCGATGGAATACAGTCCTCATGATTCTGGAGGCTAGATTGTGGATTCTTGAAGCCACTTTTATAAATTTCACTTGATAAACTGGTTATTTAGTTAATTTGTTTATCCAGAGTGACTTGCAGCTCATTGAAAGAAGCAGGGGCCAATCTCCCCTGCAACCATTTGTGGTTGTACAAGCGCCCAACAGCTGCTTTGGTGTTATTGTTGTAACACTAGGGAATAACTCTGCACCCTTCTGAGTCCCTGTTTAGCATCTTGGCCTGTAAGCCGCTGGCTGCCCAAGGATACATATTTGCCGATAATATTTGAGTGCAGGGATTGGGTTGTACCCTAAATTGCCAAACGTGGGTACAAGTCAGTTGCAGTGAATTTGTGGAGGATAGTCTGGTAGTAAGAGCAAGACGCTTGGCTTTCAGGCCAGTTTGGTCAACATTGTCTTTTAGTTGTTATTATTTACATTGTGTAAGAATCAGAGCCCTGTAAAGGAGTTGTGGTGGGAAAAATATTCTTAATACCCTAAAATCAAGGTATTACCATAGTCACAGTTCAACAGAAGGAACTGAGCCATGCCTTTTAAACTGCTGTTAGTGTGGAGAGTGAGGATTGAAGAGGCGAAAACTTAGAAATCTGTCAAAAAACCTGATAAAGAAGCTCCTGCAAGCCGCTCAAGGCTGGTTAGATGAGTATGGTATGACTATATCGGTAGTCAAGCTGGTCCCGTTACCTGAGCATGCACACTCGAGAGTTCTGGAACCATCCATGGCGCCAGATAACTTACTGACCTTCAGTTGTACCCAAGGTTTGGGAGGCTCATGTGGTCTTCAAGCGTCCCTGGAGGCCGAAAATGAATTTGCACTGATGTAATGGCAGACTTGTTAATAAGGGTGGAGGGTTGCTATATGACAATGTACCAATCAGAATGAATTATTTTGGAAAAGTAGGAGGAATCACGTTTAATCCCACCTAAAAGAACGTGCCAAAAGGGTTAGGCCCCTCGAACCTAGCCCTCAACTGGCAGCGGCGGAATTGCAAAGTTCTGAGGGCACGTTAAAGATGTGTTATTGTGCAGGGGAGAGGACTGAGGGCCCCCGTGTCCAGTGTAGTATGAATTGACACACTGCCGTGGTACTGTCTAGTCGGTGTGTTTGTGGCATGTATGTTTGTGTGCAACACGTGGTATGTGGGTAACTGCCTTCACCTAGCAGAGGGGCAGAAGAGACGACCTCCGTGAACAGGCGAGGCTGGTGAAATCGTTCAGAGTTTCTATACCCATCGCAAGGTGGGATAGGGGCCAGACCGTCTGTTCCCTCTCGGGTGGCTGGTAACTGCTACTGGATTTGGGGATCACTATCGACTGGGTCACTGGTCAGTCAGGTCGCAGATGGCAGTAAGACCACAGAGAGAGGTGACCGCCGGTCTCTGCTCAATGTACAGTCAGTCCGCCACAAACCAAAAGCGAATGCATTAGTAGGCAAGTGGTGCTTCTGTGATCGGTGGGCTTTGAAAAGAAGACATCGGGAAGCAGAAGGCAGAGTTCTGAACCTGGGGTAGCCCGGGCAAAGATCTCTGTGGAAAGGGATATAGCCTGGAACTGCGCCCTGGGGGAGGGAGGTTCGAAGGATCTGAGTGAATAAATATGAGAGTTCAGACAGCCGGTGGTCAGTCGGTGTAGGGTGATTGATGAAGAATAAAAGCTATGTGGTTTGCGCAGGCCTGCCTGGGTTTTTGTATTTAACCTGGATTGACTTGAAATAAACCCAGTTGCATCAGACTCTTGAGATTCTGTCCATTCTTTGAGGATAGATTTACAAGGGTCAGAGGAACACTTGGTCCACCGGCTCGGCACAGATATTATCCTAATGCCATTTTCTTGAAACTCTCATAGTAGTCCATTATTACCCCAGAGGTCCTGCTTCTGGAGCAAGGCTGACCTCTGACCCTCCCTGTAGGCCGAGACCCGTGCCGAGTTCTCCGAGAGGTCGGTGGCAAAGCTGGAGAAGACCATTGACGACCTGGAAGGTAGGAGGAACTACATTTCCCAGCATTACACCCTGCCATGCTGTCAAAATTGAATTTAAATGAGCTTTATTGACACAAATAGATTGATCTCATTGCCGAAGAAAGAACATATTACGAGCACACAGTGGTGGTTGCTGGCCCTGTTTCTGGAGATCTACTGCCCTGTGAGTTGTCATTCCAAGCACAACTGATCCTGTATATTTGCCAAGATTTGACGTCCCCTATTATGCCACCAGATGTACAGCTAATTAGCCATTATGAGCCAGTTCAGAGTCTCTCCTTCCTTACATCACAAGGGGGAGTGATAATGAATTCTGATTGGCTGAAGTTGATCACTTCCTCTTGCCTCTGGTTGGTTACTTCCCCATGTGATGTAAACAGGGGAAAGATTTCTAAATGGCTTGTAATAACTCATTGGCTGTGCACCTGGTGACCAAACAGGGGAGCTTTAAGGCTCTGATGAAAACGTGCAGGATGTTGGGTCTCCAGGAACAGGGCTGGTGACTGCAGTGTAACGCAAACCTTCCCAGGGACGCAGAGTTTTCTTCCTTGTTAGGGGCTTGTTATCGTTATTTACTTACACCTGCGTTTTGGGGCCATTAGTCATTTTCTATTTTCTATTTTTCCATCCTGTTCTCTATACTATCCACTATGTCTCCATGTTTACCTTTATATGTTTCTAATTAACTAAAGCGTATTCTGTGCATCTCCGAACAGTATAGGAGCTGCTGTCTCTTGAACTGATTGTCATTGTTTCCTATGATCCGGTTATCGCAGTCTTCTCCTGTGGATATCCCTCAATCTCTCTCTTTCTCCCTCCTTCCTTTCCTCCCTTCATTCTCTCTCTCCCGTTCCCTCCGCCGCCGTGCGGCCGCACGCAGACGAGCTCTACGCTCAGAAACTCAAGTACAAAGCCATTAGCGAGGAGCTGGACCACGCCTTAAACGACATGACCTCTATGTAAATGGTGCTCGCCGAACGGTTGCCCAGCGGCTGCGGCCCGGTGTTTGCTGTGTGCTGATTGGCCCCCGGACTGACATGCTGCTTGTTTTTGTGAGGAAATAAGCGGAGTGGAGTGTGTTTGATAATGGCTCACTCATGCACTGGGGCACACCCACGCTTTCCTCGGAGTTCCCAAAAAGGCCTTATATGGGCATGAAAGTGGAGATGTTAAGCTCAGGGCAGAGATGCGAAAGGGATGCAGTCATGGTGATCGTGAGATCATGCTCACCAGGGAGAATTAGCACACACGTGATTACACACACACACACACACACACACACACACACACACACACACGCACGCACGCGCGCGCGCGCGCGCGCACACGCACACTCACATTCCTACTCACACTCTGTCTCTCACCCACCCACACTCACACGCTCACTTTCTCTCTCTCTCTCTCTCTCTCACACACACCCACATTCTCACTCGTGCACATGCACACACTCTCTCTCTCTCTCTTACACTCACTTACGCATGCACACACACACACACTCACTCACTCACTCACGCACTCTGTCTCTGTCTCGCACACTCACTCTCTGTCTCACTCACGCACACACACAGACACACTCTTTCACGCACACGCGCGCACGTGCACACATTCAGACAAATCAGGGCAGGATGTGAGCTGGGAAGGAAGAGGAGGAGGAAGGCCTGTTCATGGCTTCCTCTGGTGACCTCTGACCTCCTGTTTCCTGTGACCATAGACTCACTCCCACACGTGCAGATACTGTTGCACTAATCCGCTGCAGTATGGGGTCACTGATCTTTAAATCATCATTATGACCCATCCTCACTCAGATCAGCTGATCTTTATGCTGTTTGTGGTGTCTCAGATTTGGTCCAAAAACCGGAGAAAAGACTTCTTACTTTCCCTCTTTTGGGTAAATGTGCTTGCTTTTTACCTCTAAGGTGTTATACAGTTAAATGTTATTACCAGGGCAGTGTAATGCTGATTTAACATTAATTAATGGAAATTGAAGTTCTGAAAGACAACAGTAGAATATTGAGGCACCCGTTAAGAAAATCGGTGTATTGTGCTGTTTGCTCGCTCGAGCCGAATTCGCATGAAAGATCTTGCATGGAATGTGCGATACCACTCAGGCATGGCCCAAAGCCCTGGGGTTTGCTAGGCGTGCAGGAGCCACTTTGAGGCGCAGTTCTCCTGTTTAACCACTTTGGAACCAGAAATTAATTCGGAACTTCAGCAGATCAGATTGATTGAGCGTCCGCCAGCTCCCACCCCCCTCCTGCTCTGCATGCGGGTGCTCGGTTTTCTCACCGCATGGACTGCATCTGATGGGTTCAGTTTTCTTCTCTGAACCATGATTTGTAGACTCTACCAGTCACGTTTCAGTGCACCTGCAATTTTCAGTGCAAGACTACAAAAAAATGTTAGTCTAAATCTTCAGTCCACTACATCATAACCTGCATCTGCCATAATGAATCTGCCCAACCATGGCGAAGGGAAGCAAGTGTCGCACATTTCTATGTCACTTGCTTCCTTTTGCCATAGTTGGGCAGAAATGCTGGGCATATTCATGCCATTTTTTGAAAGTTCACACCTGAGACTGACTGATGTTCCCACACATTTGCTGCATTTTTTGGTTGTTTTTCTGTGATTTTCTTCTTTTCCAGTTTAATTTCTCCATAACTGGCTTGATTATTACTTCCCTTCTTGAAAGGCGGAAAGAATAGCTTTACTTGGTCGAATACAGCTTTTATAACTCTGAGATTTGCAGCAACGTGTTGTGAACTGGTTATTGTAGCCGCCGGACAAAATCAAGCAGCTGCAATAGATTCATGGCTGTCATTGTCTGCTCCACTGCCTCTGTAGAGATTTCCTCGTGGACTCTCTGCAGGCCACAAACTTCAACTGATTCCTTTGATATGTGGTTGTGGGCATAGCAGCAGGCACTCAGGGATGCTACACCCATGCGTTCGCAGGCGATAGGACTGTCAAATTTTCTTTTTTTTTTTTTTGGTCATATTTGCTGTCCCTGAAATGACCAGAATCTGGAACGGCGCATGCCTGTACGAGACTTGTGATGCCATTTTGGGAGAGCACAGATGCTTCGTGATTCTCCTCAGAGCCTCGGTTTCTTTTAACTCCTACTCAAACCCTCGCATACACAGAACTCGGGCGGAGATAACCTCCACGTGCGCCTGCTCAGAAAGCAAACCGCTGGTGCCTGACGGCCAATACCAGGCGCTTAAGCTACGAATAGTTCTG
This sequence comes from Gymnothorax reevesii, assembly GCA_029721435.1. Classification (NCBI taxonomy): domain Eukaryota; kingdom Metazoa; phylum Chordata; class Actinopteri; order Anguilliformes; family Muraenidae; genus Gymnothorax; species Gymnothorax reevesii. The sequence continues at coordinate 122,864,903 of CM056577.1, read as the reverse complement.
ACTTGAGCTGACAGCATCCCTCCCATTTCCCTGAGCAGCACAAACCCAATTATCAGCTGCCACCGTGAGGCCACAACTGCGGCCAAATTCAGTCTGAGGTAGTGAACATCACCCTTGCGCCACGAGGAGTGCCTTTACCGAGTGCACCAACCCAGCAGCATTAAGATCTCCTTTGACCTCTCGCTGCACTTGTCTTGTAATGAGCGAACGATCATGGGTAAATGCTGCTTCTGTTTCTCTCAAACCAAACCACAACATGAGTTAACTTCGCTGAAGCGGTTGACTGGTGGGGTATATTATATATCTATGGTAACTCCAAGTCTGTACTCTATGGTTTCTCCCTATCCTCTATTTCAGATGAGTCGGATTCAGTATCTGGATGCTCAGATGCACTCTGGCTGGTGGCTGGGGGAAGAATTCATACTTTCAGCCTGAATTTTCCACCATTGGCTGCCTTCTCTCTCTCTCCATCTCTGTTCTATTGTCCCTCATTAGGCATCTGTGACTCTGTTTCTCCTGCTCCTTGTGCACAGTGTCCCCATCGTTCTCTTCTTCACAACATTGCTGCATGTTTGCCCAGTGGACTCCACCCGTGTCCCCTACCCTTTTACCTTCTGCAGACTTTGATTTGTTCATCCCTGTATCTGCCCCTTTTCTCCGCTCACTGTACAGCCCTCATATCTTAAATGGTCTTTGCACTGCATCTCTCCCTACTCTGTATCTGTGACTCTTGTTTAAGTAAAGGAACAAATAAAGTTCCCTACTCCCGTCTGTTGTCCTTTTCTCTCCGACTGGTGTGTTCTCGGCTGCTGCCGCTACGTCATGTACATTCAGTCTCCATTTAAAGCTTCACTACGTGTTTACTGGATTTTTATATTGTGATGCTCGTCTGTTTCAATGCAATAGTCCGTGTCGGTGGTATTTAACTTGTTCCCTCCTGGTACTTTATCATATGAAACTCCATTGCACTCATTTACCTTCATCTTATTCAAAGTGAGGAGAGAAACATCAGCACATTCACCTGATTTGACTGGAGTAATTATGTCAAGCCTGGTTAGCAGCACTCCCTGCTGAGTCTCTGTGGATGCAGCATAATTGTTGCCTTAGCTATGCTAACCAAAAACAAATGAGCACATTCTAAATTCAGAATGTTACCCACAGGGAGGAGCTTATTTTAAGTTGGTGATTGGCTTAAAGTCTACACAGCTTGTTTCCCATTCTTAAAGGCTGCTGATCGAAAGGAAACTGCAAAGAAAAAAACAGCATAGACTGCAGTCCTCCTGGACGGCGGTTGAGATCCCCAACTGTAATTATTAGAAGGAGCACCCTGACCTTCTGGAGGAGAAACGACCATATAAAGTGATCCGCGTTAACTATGGACTCGAACAGGACGTTGACTCAGTGAAGTTGCAGAAAGTTTAGGTGTGGTTGGAGTTCTGGAGAATAGGTGAGGAGGCAGGGGAGGTTTGGTCAGATGACGAGTAGAAAGAATGTGCAAAGAACATACACCCACAGCTCGCGAGAGAGAGGAGAGAAGGTCTTGGGCTTACTGAAGCCAGATCTAGAATGGGTACTTATCTCTGTAAACAGCTGTTAGGCTGTGCACGTGACACTGCCTCTGTGCAGCATCATTTATTTACACTGTCTGAAATTTCATATTTAATGTCCACAGAATTAATGTCCACTCTGCAGTTTCAGAGAACACCGATTTGACCATGGTCTTGGACTAAATTAAGTTTTGCATGGCAAATCTCCATTCAAGATGAAATTTAGTACAGGACTAGCCTCATGGGCTGTATGTGAAAAGGACTACAAATATTACATTACTATTTATGGGGATGGGGAATCAGTTACTCTTGCCTCAGTCTATGGGGAGTCAGAACATGATATGGTTGATGGCCAATATATTTTGTCTCCGCTTAATCAACTATCAAAAATTCAGAATATCCCTGGAAAAGGTGTGAGATGAGCAGTGTGAGAGGCATTAGCTGATTGTGCTCCACTCAAATCCACATCCATGCTCTGACTGAAGCAATAAAACAAACTGAGGTGGACCGGTCTCGTTTTTTAAGATGCCACCCTTACGGCCGTGCAGTCAGGGCTGTGTTCAGAGCAGCTTCGGCTGTGAGGATGTAAATAAACAAGGTCAGAGTGTGATGTTGCGTTCAGGCATTATTGGAAATACTTCAGGAAATGCCTGGCTGGATGAACAGGGGCACGGTATTGTCCATGTCTTTGTGTGAGGTCACAAATGTGTACTCAGAATCTTGTTACCTGAACATTCTAATGCTGATGTCACAATCAGTTCTATCATTTGAGTTCTAGAACTGTCTATAGAAAAACATACCAGCAAGCCTGTCTTTTTATGGGGTTGAATTCATATTCTGTGGAGCTGTGTGCACATGCCCACACATCCAGTACATAATGTGATAATGTAGTTTCTCCATGCTGCTCCTACTCTGCCTTGGTCACTCGAGTATCACCTTGCTAATTACTTCACGGCATGGAGCCAATTCCCTCTTCTGAGAATTTTTTCGCAGCAAGTTCATTTGCACTGTATCTATGCCGATGGCAGAGCCCGCATGGAGGAGAAGCAGGATGTGCTTCCTGTGATTGGCTGATAAACAGGAAGTGTATTGTGTGGCTTTCCTGCCCATTCTGGGACTGACTGCTTTATTTATACGATGGGACAGCTGTGTGGCTGTCACTGCCACCCCCCCCCCCCCCCCCCCCCCATGCGGGATGGCGGTGGGTTTCAGGACGGTGGTGTCCTGAAATTGCATCCTGATCAGCGATTTTGCTGTATCTGTGCCAGTGCAACAGTATTATCATTGAAAACATGTCCAAATGATTGCAGAACGAGCTAAAAAATAGTGATTGGCATTGCTAGATGTACTCCACCACTCAAAGTATAATAAACTCATCTTTCTTATCTTTCTTTGGTAAAATATAAACAGTTTTCATTTGTTTTATTTATCTCAGATATCACCAGGTGATGCGCACAGTCCAAAGTTTAAAAAAAACAAAAAAAAACCGATATGTTATTTTAAAGGATAGTGGCCTACTTTTTGGATGTGATGACGCTCTGACTTGTAAACCAGGTAAACTATTTCCCGACGAGGATAAAAATCACTAGTTAGTGGCTAATTGGGCAAAAAAGTTTGAGATTCAAGGTTGATTATGGAATATGAGCAGAATACCGACATCTAGTGTCTCAAGATCATAGTCGCATGAACAGAAAATAATTCCAGCAGTCGGGTTGCCCGGTTCGTTGCCGAGTGTGTCAAGCGATCAGCCTGCACAATGTCAAGTGATGCTCCATCGAGCATTTGCTTCGCCGATATTGACTCTCGTCTTTGCCCTCCCCCGGTCACTCTGCTGCTGGGACGGATAACGCACCATTCGCCAGGGCTCTGAAGCAGCTGCAGCAGGACTTGCAGACTCCGCCATTTTACCCAGCACCAGCCTAGCTGTGCAGAGCAAAGAGACCGTAATGGGCAACCCGCAATGCCCGGGCAGCTATTGGCTTGTTCGATGTAAACAGGAAGTCCTTGTCAAACCTTTCAAAATTTTTAAATTATTTAATTCAGACTAAATATATTTTTTTACGGAAAAGAGAGACTTTAATTCTGCACCCCTCTAAACGTTGGATGTATTTATTTATTCTCCATAATCAACCTTTAAGCAACCCATACACTACAGGCCAAAAGTTTGGGGCCACCCTCAGATTTTTAATGGTGCACCAAGTACAGTGTGACCCCTTGGTTTTGGGGAAGGCATTTATACTGCATGCCTTCTTGTTGCATTTAATTGTTCACGTCCTAGTAAAATAAATTCTTGTAACACACAGGCATTGGAACTCAATTTTAAAACATTGTGGTCAGTGATCAATCAATCAAGACAGCTTTAAAATGTGGTCTGAGGTCTGGAATTCACCCAAAACCCATTGGCTTCCTATATTTCATGCACGAAGGTCTTTTCATATGCAAAAAATAAAGAAAGAACAGTTGATGTGATATTTATTTATTTTTAATTTGAGGGCAGCCCCAAACTTTTGGCCTGTAGTGCAATTGCGGTTTTTCTGTGAGAATTTACACAGTCGTTCTGAGAGTCATACTTGCGAACCATGACTGTCCTTGTGGGAGAAATTCCATTAGTAGTTAGAGCTGTCAATCAGGTACATCTTGACCCCGTCTACTGTCACTTATCCAGTTGAGTGGTTAAAATAATCCCGATAAGGGAATGACACTTTTTCAGGATGGGTGTAAGGGGTTAAATTTCTAGGTGTTTGGAAGGCATGCAGAGGGATCCTACTTGTATTCTGTTCAGCAGACAGATGCAGGTCAGGTGCTTTTAAAGCCCAGGAAAGTAACATTGCTGTTTAATCCATTTCTCTGAAGTGTTTGATATGCTCTTGTCCAGAGAGATTTTCTGTGATGTACAATCAATAGTTAATGACCTGAGTAAATCATTGTGGTGGGCTGAAATAATTTAAGTCGCACTGATGGGAATCTTTTGCATACTGAAACTTTTTGAGTCACGATGGGTACAACTGTCCTGGTCGTGGGGCAGCCTGTGGCCTGGTAGTAAAGGTTTGTGGTTCTGTCCTGGTGCTGCCCCAGTTAGATCAGTTCAGCACTTAACACTGCATTACCGCATCAGCTACCGGTTTGGGTTAATTGGCTGCAAGTCACACTTGAGGAAAGTTCTGCTTAAAAAAATGTAACCTACCGTTGAGAGGCTCGTCGGCTCATCCTTGTTTTGAATGCCTGGAAAGTATGCCAGGGTCACGCACATACAGGAACGAACTGTAACATCCTCACGCATTTCGGAAACCCTCAATATCAATGGTAGGACACTGGGAGAAGAATATTCCCCAGCCAATCACATTGTGCGTCACTGACGTATAGGCTAGCTGAACAATTCAAACTGAGAAGAAAATGATGACAGAAGCTTAAAACAGTTTTATTCCTAACAGTATTACATTAATTATGCATGTTTTGACATGTACTAGCAAAATGAATTCATGCAAAATGATCTGTGTTAAAACTGACAGAGAAATATAGCAAGGAAAACTTTTGCAATGAACTGTAAACAAATCACCAGGCAGTGTTAGTTTTATACCTTGAAAATAGTGCCTACCGTATGTGTTCGCAGTTACTCTTGTGTCAGGCGGATTGTGTCGTGGCGCGGTCCACCTGTCTGTCTTTCTGTCTGTATTGGAGATACTTGGATGGTGAAATCAACTACTGCAGGAGGCCATATTGATCTCTGGCTTGAATTGATAAGATCGTATTCTGTACTCGTCAAAACTCTCAAACTCTTGAGAAACAACTTCACTTAAGCTGTTGGAGTCTACTATTTTCTGACATAATTTTCTGCTACTGTAGTCGTAATCTAGGAAAATATTGTAGAACAGGGAGGGCAAAAACTTTGGCAAACTGTAGAAAATACTTGGGCAGAGTGTGTGATAGTCTTTTGAGTTGAGGCTGTGACGTCACAGACCAACTTTGCTGAGCCTGCAATGCAGTAAGGCGTTGCCCATAGCGGTGCAGTGGTGTTTTTAGAATTTTACTTGGACGTGGATGGTCGAACTGTACTAAAAATTATAGTATTTTGGTCTCAGATTGATGTTGTCTCAGGAAAAAAATGCGTTCATTTTTCAGCCTCAGTTTCCCTTTAACCTTTTCCGAAGCATGCTACAAATAAAAACTTTGTTTCAGAAGTCCAAGTCATTTTGTATTAGAACTTCATTGCTTTCAGTTACCAGTTGTGATTTCAGCAGTATGTTATCTAGCCTGCATACAGGCGCTAGTATTCGCAGAAGGCAATTTTTGCCGAGTTTACAATAGCGAGTGGATTTCGAGCCGAGCTTGCGAGACTAGCGCCTGTTTCTTTTCATAATTAACAAGACAACAGTGTCCTCACTCTCCCCCACCACGATCAAGGGCTGTAAGAAAAAAATGTGCTTTCACATCCATTTTCGAACCCAATCATGAGTAGATCATGTGTGGTTTTATTAAGCAAACGCAATTTCACACATCTAGATATAATGGTTTCAGAGAAATCTTGTCCCCATTGTGGCCCGGACAGATGGACGGACCCTAATCCAATATCCCCCGGTCCCACTTCGTGGCAGGTAATAAAAATGCTGAGTTTGAGTCTCAGACCTCAGAAGTATAGTTATATACAGTAGTGACTTCTCTTTTGGATGAGTCACCAAACCAACAACTGAGTAAACCCTGGAGCAGTGGTATAACATGCTTTAGACTGCCTGCTTTTGCAGAAATGCTTTACAGGAAGGTCCACATGAATTCAAATTGCAGTGAATGATAGTTGTTGACTATTAATCCTAAAGCTGGCCTATTAATTCATCTCAGCGACTGCTTTTGGGTGAATCAAGTTAACATGAGAACAAAGGTCTGCTAATGTACCCCTTAATTGATAACAAAGTGTATCCGGTATGCTTAGCTGATTTAAGATTTAATCATTAATCAGTTATTTTTGTGCTTATGAACTCTCAGCCACAGTAATTAATTTCAAAACACAAATTTTGGTCAAAGCAGTGTATGGCTTGGCCTGCTCTGTGCCAAATAATGAAGATCTCTCTCTCTCTCTCTCTCTCTCTCTCTCTCTCTCATGATTCATGATTCGAGGGAGTGGGCCAACAGATCCTCTGTCGGTTTTCAGGGGGTTTGTAGAAGCTCGTCTCAGTGTAGAGTATGCTCATGCTGCTCTTAAAAATGATATGACCGGGTTTGAGGCAGTTTGGTGTGTGGGGGGAGCTGTCTGTACACATGGTCTGGGTGGCCTTACTGTTCATCTGGCATGAGATGGATGGGAGGGGCTTTCAGGCTGTGAGGTGAGAAGAGGGGGGAGGGAGGGAAAAGGGGAAAAAAAGTTTGTTCTTCCCGTTTAACCTTAATTCTACTTATTAATTTATGTAGGCCCTTTTTGAGCAGCCGTATGAGAAGTTTTTTACTTTCTTGAAGTTTGATCATTTTCCGTATTTATTTCTTTATTTTTTCTTTGCAATGTGGTCTTGTTGTTTTCTGTAATATTTTTCGATGTGCTGCAGGTTACTGTTTCAATTAAAGGGGAATCAAAGGTCTCTCTCTCTCTCTCTCTCTCTCTCTCTCTCTCTCTCTCTCTCTGCCCACCTGTTTACCCATTTTATGCTCATTGGTTAGTTTTATGAATGGGACTGGTGCTGCCTGCCTTCTCACGTTTTTGTCTCTTTCTCCTCTCTTGCAGAAATGCTGGCCAAAGCTAAAGAGGACAATGTCCAGCTGCACGTAACCCTGGAGGACACTTTGCGAGACATCAGCAGCTTCTGATTTTCTCTCACATCACAGAAAAATATGCGCGCACGCACACAAACACACACACACACACACACACACTCACACTCACCACGCAAGCACACAAGCTCCTTTGCCTTTATGCTCCACCACCACCCCACCCACACACAGCCCCCTCAGCGCACGGAGGTCGTATCTGCATCATTTGGAGAGGAGTGGATTGGGGGCATGAGGGGGGGTGTTGGCGGTCATTAGCGGTGGTTCTGCATCTCGCTCTGCAGTTTCTCGCATTCCACTTAATTCCCTCTCTCCCTTTTCCTGGTCTGCGCACGCGCACACACACACACGCACACGCACTCCAAAATTACAGTCATCTGTCCCTGCTTAGCCCTGATTTTTTTTTTTTTTTTAATAATAAAATTCACCAGCGAGTATGAAATTTCACTAGTAAGTTTACCAGCAAGTAGAAGCTTGCCCTCAAATTGTTAATGAGATCTTCTATAGCAAGTATAACAGTCTCTCAGAGGTTTTAATTTTGCACATGGGGTAATTGGAAGGCTTGTGCTGGCTGTTTTGTTGCCTCATAGTTCGCGTAAGTGTTTTTTTTTTTTCTCGGCCTCACCTATCTCTGTCCCACTCTTTGCTGTGCCTTTATTCTCCAGCAGAGGGCAATACTGTCTGAATTGCACCGTATTGCAGCAGTAGGCAACATACTGGAGAAACGCATTACCATTTCATTTGTGGTGCGAGTTTTCCCCCGCATTTGTCAGATCATGGTGAGAGGGGCGGCACTTGTGGGCCTCTCCCCCAGCTCCTGACAAATCTCCGCCCCCTCTCATTGCTGCAGGGCCTTCTGGTTTCTGTAGTTTCCCTCCCATTATCATCCGGCGAGAAAAATGCATGTTGATTCAGTACCCTTGACGGACTCGATAGAATCGCAAGAGCCAGAACACTAGAAATCCCACCAGGCATTGCAGCCAAAGAGGAGTGGAGTTTTGTGCGATGACATTCCAGAGAGGTAATGGATTTCCTTCAGGAAACATGCATTCAGGATTGCATGTTTCCTCCTTTTGAGGAAATTTTTTTGTGTGTGTATTGCAATGATATTGATATCTTTATATCTTTTTTGTCTTTAAAAAAATATGAGCCCCCTCTCTCAAAAACGGAGTGCCAATATTTAGTGAATTGATTCCAACTGACCTTGCCATTTTCTTTCTGGCATAGAAATGAAACACTTTGTCAGATCCAACTTCAGCCAATCAGTGGCTTTAGTCTGGACTGCAGAGAACCAGTCTCGTTCGGCAGAATCTATGATGCAGTTGGGGTGGGGAGGGGCTTATCTGAGAATATTCAGTGTTTTTGTGTTTGAAAGCGCAGCCGTGTATTCAGGGGGGAAGTGAGGGAGCAGGCAAGTGGTCTTATTTGCTGCAGACTTACCTTTATTGCTATATTTTCATGAAATCTCGTATGTGATGGACTCCAGTGCGTAAAATTAATGGAACAAATAAAAGGAATATGATAAACAATATTTTAAACTGGAACCTGTTTGTAACCAAGCATATTTGTAAACATGATTATGATGACAAAAAGTTGGATTTTTTTTTCTTTGTTTTTTTAAATAAAGAATCATAATTCATTACATGGGTTTGATGGGTTTGTTTCTGTGAGAAATTCCAACTGATTCTTGAATGAGTTACACCAGTTCAGGCAGCTTGGTTGAGCGGCCTGGGCTCTGCGTGCGAGGGGGTAGTGGGGCTGTGGTAGATGGGGGCATATATATATATATATATATATATGGTAAATAAATAGACTTATTTAAATATGTTGATTGAGCAAATTAGAAAATTTTGCTCACAACCTTTTCATCTTTCAGTTCCTGACGCTTTTGGTCCTGAAGTGGGTGATATGCAGTTTGTTTAATGGGCAAAACTGAACCTTGAGGATGCAGCAGTTGTTTAAACCAAAAAAAGTGGGATTACGGTTGGATGGGTATTTGGTAAAACCCAGAACCCTCCTGTAAGTGTAATATGCACTGAAATGTTGCTGCTGTAGTTTTAATGCAGCTGTCTCGTAAATTGCTCTGCCTCATGATTACACAGGCTCGAGACCATGGTAAATCACAGTTGTAACGGAGACCTGTAGTACTGCAACCATGCATGTTGGTTTGTCCATTAGTCTGAAAAAAGTAGGCTGACTGCTTAAGTTTTGTACAGATATGTCACAAGAGGAAATACAATCAAGGCTCGCTCTTAATAATGATTTCAATTTATTATGATCTTACACTTTGCTGAAGATGTATGTAAATTTGGAGGATAAAACAGCCTGCAACATAGGACCTATGTGCAGTTTAACTTTGGGTCTGTAATTTATATTGGAAGAAGAATGTTCATTGTCGGAAGAGTGTTTGTTTTTGCTTTGCAGTTGCATTTTTGTCATGCATACGAAATGAATTGAATTGTCTTTTGGAAGGTATTGGTAAAGAACATCATGCACTTTTGCTCATGTGTACTTAACATACAGTGCTCAACAAATTTATTAGACTATTTGTACTAAAAAAATTTTAAAAATGTGAATAACTAAGAAATTTGTCAAACTTGTTTAAAACTAAAATTTTTTGTTATTTCTTGGGCAAATAATGAACTGAAACCAGGAACGAACTAAACCCTAATTTTCATGCTCGAATGCTAGAAGAGAACTGTTACTTGGCATCTTAATCAAAAAATAATCATGTGCTTAATAATTTTTTCTGCTTTTTTGTAAAACGGTAAATTAGAAAATTCATGGATAAAAATAATTATAATTTGGAACTTAAAATAACATTTCTGCTAAAGAGCTTGCGCATACTAGTGGATTAACCACTACAGAAACAGATTTTGGTACAGAAAAAATGATTTTGGTAATTACCAACACTGTTAATTTAGGGCAGCTGTGGCATAAGCCTTACACTGGGTGGTGGTCAAATAAATTTAAGCACTTTATATGTACATTATGGGTAGGGCCATGTCTTTTCTAGTATTATTTTGACCAGTTAAAAGATTATTAATCCATAGTTTGACAATGTATCTGCGCATCTATTGGATAGTTACGCTGCCTGTGCATCCGTATCCTCCCAAATGTCATAAGACCAATTTAAATGTTTGCGTAGGCTTGGGTTATGCATTAAGTGCACTGATACTGGTCTGTGCTGACAAACAAGCAGGTTTATGTTTGACTTTCAGGTGGAGTCATTGAGACCGTTTCTGTGAGCCCCATGCCTTCATTTAATATCCAGCTACATGAATGAGCATTTTTCATTGACATTCGTTATAAAACATATTAATTTGCCCGGGCCTTGGTGAAGTTGCATCATATTGCATCTGCAGTTAACGACCGTTAATTTGGTTGTTTAATCTACCCAAAGTAAACAGCTTTGTAATTTGTTCCGAGGCGTTTGTGAGTGCGCGCGTCTGTGCCTGTGAGTGTGTAACTTGGGTTGAATGTCGCTGTCATTTTTGTTGATGATGATCAGTACAAAGGGTCGTTATCGGACTTCCAAGACGGACGCATCCGGCCTCGCCCGCCATAGAGACACGGAAGTTTGTGATTGACCCGCATCACCACGGCTATGTTGCAGGAATCTGGCTTTCGCACAACTTCGCACCAGTCTGGGTAATCCACGGGCTGTGGACCACTAGAGGGCAGCAGAGAGATGCAAGTAAAAATTAGTCATGTAGCTATGGAGTACTGCGTTCTAAATTTCTGAAGAAGTTATGCATGGTTTTCAACAGACATACAAAATGTAATCACAGAAATTGCAGAACATGCCAATTAATCCTGAGAGGTCACAGTTGACATATTTTGGGAGTCAATTCTTTATTTGGGCTGTGACCGCACATAAAGAGCTTTAATTTGATTGTTTATATGATGTGGATTAATCTACCTATGTGTGAAAGCTAAGTGTCTGCACTTCATAATCTAATATTAAGTTCAGTTGCCACTTTGAGAAATGTTTACAATCCGATAAACTGTTTAGGAATCCGCCAACCTCTTTCCCTAGCCTCCCCAAAGAGTGAAAAGAAGCGCAAGGGAAGGAAGGAAACGGTGGGTGTGAAATGAGTCCAGTGTCCTTGCGAAAGAGGGTGACTTACTGCTCACAACAGCCCACTCCAAACGGCTCCAGACAGACGCAGTGGTCGCAGTCAGTGGTCACCCAGCTCTCACCCATCCCAAAAACCCGATCCTGATACTCACATTTCGCTGTCCGTCAACACAGAGCAGGAAATCACCAATTTTATTTGTCCCATTAGGAAAATACTCTGAATGGCTCTTCATCAGGTCAACAACATTTCTCCGATTGCCTAAATGCTCATTAGCTGGGATGTGCAGGCTAATTAAATTAAATCTAAAGCACACTCTCAAAGCTGACAATCTACACTATAATATTCATCGTTATATATTTATTTATTATTTATTTCATTTCAATTGACTGCAGTACTGGGAAAGAAAAAAAAAAGTAAAAAGTCGATGTTAAATTTTGTTAGGTTGTTGAAGTGAATTATTGATGGGTTCGCACCTTACTTCGATAATGACTGTGAGAGATTTTGTGTTACCCATAAACAAAAGCCCAGTTAAAAGTGAATGAAAGGTAAACAGTGCCCTTCAAAATTGTTGGCACCTTTTGTGAATATGGGCAAAATGGGCTAAAAAAAATTTTGTTGTTTACCTACTCGGTCTTTCACTCAAATTATTATTTTAAAAAATCATCACTTCTCATTGACATAAAGAGAAAAAAATACTGACATTAAAATATTTATTTTTTCAGAACTTGTGCTACAATTATTGGCATCCCTTGAAAGTCTTCCGATTTAAAGTTAACTGAACTATATTTTCAGGCATTTTATATATTCAAGTTCAGCTGATTGCTTGGGAGCACTTATGTGGCCAACCTTATCTTCCTGTTTCACTGTGGTATAAATATGATGAGGTCATTCATCATTATGGAAAAGGCCCGGGAACACAAGGAAGGATCTGTGCCTAAAAGTTGTTGATCTGTGAAAGCCAGGGAATAGGTGTGTTTAAAAAAAGACTTTTTAATCTCTAATCTGTTGAAAATGCCCATTTCCGCTTTCAAGGCAATAAGGTTAAACCAGCCGGGATCTAATGAGTCAGTCTGGAAGAGTATGTGTGTGTATTGATTCGACACACTGAGGAGGATGGTTTCACTGGTAAAATCATCTCGCAGGAACATTGCACAGGTAGTTGAGTCTTGAACTCAGGAAGTGTCACCTGCATCATCACAAGTTGTTGTGGAGGATTATCAGAAGAAAGGCCCTGGTGAGATTCTGTATGAGGGAGCGGTTTCAGAAGGCTCTGATGAGATTCTGTATGAGGGAGCGGTTTCAGAAGGCTCTAGTGAAATTCTGTATGAGGGAGCGGTTTCAGAAGGCTCTGGTGAGATTTTTATGAGAGAGCGGTTTTAAAGGCTCAGGTGAGATTCTGTATGAGGGAGCGGTTTCAGAGGGCTGTGGTGAGATTCTGTATGAGGGAGCGGTTTCAGAAGGCTCTGGTGAGATTCTGTATGAGGGAGCAGTTTCAGAAGGATCTGGTGAGATTCTGTATGAGGGAGCAGTTTCAGAAGGATCTGGTGAGATTCTGAATGAGGGAACGGTTTCAGAAGGCTCTGATGAGATTCTGTACGAGGGATCAGTTTCAGAAGACTCTGGTGAGATTCTGTATGAGGGAGCGGTTTCAGAAAGCTCTAGTGAGATTCTGTATTTGAGAGCAGTTTCAGAAGGCTCTGGTGAGATTCTGTATGAGGGAGCGGTTTCAGAAGGCTCTGGTGAGATTCTATATGAGGGATCAGTTTCAGAAAGCCCTGGTGAGATTCTGTATGAGAGAGCAGTTTCAGAAGGCTGTGGTGAGATTCTGTATTTGAAAGCAGTTTCAGAAGGCTCTGGTGAGATTCTGTATGAGGGAGCGGTTTCAGAAGGCTCTGGTGAGATTTTTTATGGCGGGGTGGTTTCAGAAGGCTCTGGTGAGATTCTGTATGAGGGAACAGTTTCAGAAGGTTCTGGTGAGATTCTGTATGAGGGAGCGGTTTCAGAAAGCCCTGGTGAGATTCTGTATGAGAGAGCAGTTTCAGAAGGCTCTGGTGAGATTCTGTATGAGGGATCAGTTTCAGAAAGCCCTGGTGAGATTCTGTATGAGAGAGCAGTTTCAGAAGGCTCTGGTGAGATTCTGTATGAGGGATCAGTTTCAGAAAGCCCTGGTGAGATTCTGTATGAGAGAGCAGTTTCAGAAGGCTCTGGTGAGATTCTGTATGAGGGATCAGTTTCAGAAAGCCCTGGTGAGATTCTGTATGAGAGAGCAGTTTCAGAAGGCTCTGGTGAGATTCTGTATGAGGGATCAGTTTCAGAAGGTTCTGGTGAGATTCTGTATGAGGGAGCGGTTTCAGAAAGCCCTGGTGAGATTCTGTATGAGAGAGCAGTTTCAGAAGGCTCTGGTGAGATTCTGTATGAGGGATCAGTTTCAGAAAGCCCTGGTGAGATTCTGTATGAGAGAGCAGTTTCAGAAGGCTCTGGTGAGATTCTGTATGAGGGAACAGTTTCAGAAGGTTCTGGTGAGATTCTGTATGAGGGAGCGGTTTCAGAAAGCCCTGGTGAGATTCTGTATGAGAGAGCAGTTTCAGAAGGCTCTGGTGAGATTCTGTATGAGGGATCAGTTTCAGAAAGCCCTGGTGAGATTCTGTATGAGAGAGCAGTTTCAGAAGGCTCTGGTGAGATTCTGTATGAGGGAACAGTTTCAGAAGGTTCTGGTGAGATTCTGTATGAGGGAGCGGTTTCAGAAGGTTCTGGTGAGATTCTGTATAAAGGAGCGGTTTCAGAAGGCTGTGGTGAGATTCTGTATTTGAGAGCAGTTTCAGAAGGCTGTGGTGAGATTCTGTATGAGGGAGCAGTTCCAGAAGGTTCTGGTGAGATTCTGTATGAGGGAGCGGTTTCCGAAGGCCCTGGTGAGATTCTGTATATGAGAGAGGTTTCAGAAGGCTCTGGTGAGATTCTGTATGAGGGAGAGGTTTCAGAAGGTTCTGGTGAGATTCTGTATGAGGGAGAGGTTTCAGAAGGTTCTGGTGAGATTCAGTATGAGGGAGAGGTTTCAGAAGGCTCTGGTGAGATTCTGTATGAGGGAGCGGTTTCAGAAGGCTCTGGTGAGATTCTGTATGAGAGAGAGGTTTCAGAAGGCTCTGGTGAGATTCTGTATGAGAGAGCAGTTTCAGAAAGTCCTGGTGAGATTCTGTATGAGAGAGAGGTTTCAGAAGGCTCTGGTGAGATTCTGTATGAGAGAGCAGTTTCAGAAGGCCCTGGTGAGATTCTGTATGAGAGAGAGGTTTCAGAAGGCTCTGGTGAGATTCTGTATGAGGGAGCAGTTCCAGAAGGTTCTGGTGAGATTCTGTATGAGGGAGCGGTTTCAGAAGGCCCTGGTGAGATTCTGTATGAGGGAGCGGTTTTCGAAGGCCCTGGTGAGATTCTGTATGAGGGAGCGGTTTCAGAAGGCTCTGGTGAGATTCTGTATGAGGGAGCGGTTTCAGAAGGCTCTAGTGAGATTCAGTATGAGAGAGCAGTTTCAGAAGGCTCTGGTGAGATTCTGTATGAGAGAGCAGTTTCAGAAGGCTCCAGTGAGATTCTGTATGAGGGAGCAGTTTCAGAAGGCTCCAGTGAGATTCTGTATGAGGGAGCAGTTTCAGAAGGCTCCAGTGAGATTCTGTCTGAGGGAGCAGTTTCAGAAGGCTCTAGTGAGATTCTGTATGAGGGAGCAGTTTCAGAAGGCTCTTGTGAGATTCTGTATGAAAGAGCAGTTTCAGAAGGCTCTAGTGAGATTCTGTATGAGGGAGCGGTTTCAGAAGGCTCTGGTGAGATTATGTATGAGGGAGCGGTTTCAGAAGGCTCTAGCGAGATTCTGTATGAGGGAGCGGTTTCAGAAGGTTCTGGTGAGATTCTGTATGAGGGAGCAGTTTCAGAAGGCTCTAGTGAGATTCTGTATGAGGGAGCAGTTTCAGAAGGCTCTAGTGAGATTCTGTATGAGGGAGCAGTTTCAGAAGGCTCCAGTGAGATTCTGTCTGAGGGAGCAGTTTCAGAAGGCTCTAGTGAGATTCTGTATGAGGGAGCAGTTTCAGAAGGCTCTAGTGAGATTCTGTATGAGGGAGCAGTTTCAGAAGGCTCTAGTGAGATTCTGTATGAGGGAGCGGTTTCAGAAGGCTCTAGTGAGATTCTGTATGAGGGAGCAGTTTCAGAAGGCTCTAGTGAGATTCTGTATGAGGGAGAGGTTTCAGAAGGCTCTGGTGAGATTCTGTATGAGGTAGCGGTTTCAGAAGGCTCAGGTGAGATTCTGTATGAGGGAGCAGTTCCACAAGGTTCTAGTGAGATTCTGTATGAGGGAGCAGTTTCAGAAGGCTCTTGTGAGATTCTGTATGAAAGAGCAGTTTCAGAAGGCTCTAGTGAGATTCTGTATGAGGGAGCGGTTTCAGAAGGCTCTGGTGAGATTCTGTATGAGGGAGCGGTTTCAGAAGGCTCTAGCGAGATTCTGTATGAGGGAGCGGTTTCAGAAGGCTCTGGTGAGATTCTGTATGAGGGAGCGGTTTCAGAAGGCTCTAGTGAGATTCTGTATGAGGGAGCGGTTTCAGAAGGCTGTGGTGAGATTCTGTATGAGGGAGCGGTTTCAGAAGGCTCTGGTGAGATTCTGTATGAGCGAGCGGTTTCAGAAGGCTCTGGTGAGATTCTGTATGAGGGAGCGGTTTCAGAAGGCTCTGGTGAGATTCTGTATGAGGGAGCGGTTTCAGAAGGCTCTAGTGAGATTCTGTATGAGGGAGCGGTTTCAGAAGGCTCTGGTGAGATTCTGTATGAGGGAGCGGTTTCAGAAGGCTGTGGTGAGATTCTGTATGAGGGAGCGGTTTCAGAAGGCTCTGGTGAGATTCTGTATGAGGGAGCGGTTTCAGAAGGCTCTAGTGAGATTCTGTATGAGGGAGCAGTTTCAGAAGGTTCTGGTGAGATTCTGTATGAGGGAGCGGTTTCAGAAGGCTCTGGTGAGATTCTGTATGATAGAGCAGTTTCAGAAGGCTCTAGTGAGATTCTGTATGAGGGAGCGGTTTCAGAAGGCTCTAGTGAGATTCTCTATGAGGGAGCAGTTTCAGAAGGCTCTAGTGAGATTGTGTATGAGGGAGCGGTTTCAGAAGGCTCTGGTGAGATTCTGTATGAGGGAGCGGTTTCAGAAGGCTCTAGTGAGATTCTGTATGAGGGAGCGGTTTTAGAAGGCTGTGGTGAGATATTGTATGAGGGAGCAGTTTCAGAAGGCTCTGGTGAGATTCTGTATGAGGGAGCGGTTTCAGAAGGCTCTGGTGAGATTCTGTATGAGGGAGCGGTTTCAGAAGGCTCTGGTGAGATTCTGTATGAGGGAGCGGTTTCAGAAGGCTCTGGTGAGATTCTGTATGAGGGAGCGGTTTCAGAAGGCTGTGGTGAGATTCTGTATGAGGGAGCGGTTTCAGAAGGCTCTGGTGAGATTCTGTATGAGGGAGCGGTTTCAGAAGGCTCTAGTGAGATTGTGTATGAGGGAGCGGTTTCAGAAGGCTCTGGTGAGATTCTGTATGAGGGAGCGGTTTCAGAAGGCTCTAGTGAGATTCTGTATGAGGGAGCCGTTTTAGAAGGCTGTGGTGAGATTCTGTATGAGGGAGCGGTTTCAGAAGGCTCTAGTGAGATTCTGTATGAGGGAGTGGTTTCAGAAGGCTCTGGTTTGATTCTGTATGAGGGAGCGGTTTCAGAAGGCTCTACTGAGATTCTGTATGAGGGAGCGGTTTCAGAAGGCTGTGGTGAGATTCTGTATGAGGGAGCGGTTTCAGAAGGCTCTGGTGAGATTCTGTATGAGGGAGCGGTTTCAGAAGGCTCTGGTGAGATTCTGTATGAGGGAGCGGTTTCAGAAGGCTCTGGTGAGATTCTGTATGAGGGAGCGGTTTCAGAAGGCTCTGGTGAGATTCTGTATGAGGGAGCGGTTTCAGAAGGCTCTGGTGAGATTCTGTATTAGGGAGCGGTTTCAGAAGGCTCTGGTGAGATTCTGTATGAGGGAGCGGTTTCAGAAGGCTCTGGTGAGATTCTGTATTAGGGAGCGGTTTCAGAAGGTTCTAGTGAGATTCTGTATGAGGTAGCAGTTTCAGAAGGCTCTTGTGAGATTCTGTATGAAAGAGCAGTTTCAGAAGGCTCTAGTGAGATTCTGTATGAGGGAGCGGTTTCAGAAGGCTCTGGTGAGATTCTGTATGAGAGAGCAGTTTCAGAAGGCTCTGGTGAGATTCTGTATGAGAGAGCAGTTTCAGAAGGCTCCAGTGAGATTCTGTATGAGGGAGCAGTTTCAGAAGGCTCTGGTGAGATTCTGTATGAGGGAGCGGTTTCCGAAGGCCCTGGTGAGATTCTGTATGAGTAAGCAGTTTCAGAAGGCTCTAGTGAAATTCTGTATGAGGGAGCGGTTTCAGAAGGCTCTGGTTAGACTCTGTATGAGGGAGCGGTTTCAGAAGGCTCTAGTGAGATTCTGTATGAGGGAGCGGTTTCACAAGGCTGTGGTGAGATTCTGTATGAGGGAGCGGTTTCAGAAGGCTGTGGTGAGATTCTGTATGAGGGAGCGGTTTCAGAAGGCTCTGGTGAGATTCTGTATGAGGGAGCGGTTTCAGAAGGCTCTGGTGAGATTCTGTATGAGGGAGCAGTTCCAGAAGGTTCTAGTGAGATTCTGTATGAGGGAGCAGTTTCAGAAGGCTCTTGTGAGATTCTGTATGAAAGAGCAGTTTCAGAAGGCTCTAGTGAGATTCTGTATGAGGGAGCGGTTTCAGAAGGCTCTGGTGAGATTCTGTATGAGGGAGCGTTTTCAGAAGGCTCTGGTGAGATTCTGTATGAGGGAGCGGTTTCAGAAGGCTCTAGTGAGATTCTGTATGAGGGAGCGGTTTTAGAAGGCTGTGGTGAGATTCTGTATGAGGGAGCGGTTTCAGAAGGCTCTGGTGAGATTCTGTATGAGGGAGCGGTTTCAGAAGGCTGTGGTGAGATTCTGTATGAGGGAGCGGTTTCAGAAGGCTGTGGTGAGATTCTGTATGAGGGAGCGGTTTCAGAAGGCTCTGGTGAGATTCTGTATGAGGGAGCGGTTTCAGAAGGCTCTGGTGAGATTCTGTATGAGGGAGCGGTTTCAGAAGGCTCTGGTGAGATTCTGTATGAGGGAGCGGTTTCAGAAGGCTCTGGTGAGATTCTGTATGAGGGAGCGGTTTCAGAAGGCTCTGGTGAGATTCTGTATTTGGGAGCGGTTTCAGAAGGTTCTGGTGAGATTCTGTATGAGGGAGCGGTTTCAGAAGGCTCTGGTGAGATTGTGTATGAGGGAGCGGTTTCAGAAGGCTGTGGTGAGATTCTGTATGAGGGAGCGGCTCAGAAGGCTCTGGTGAGATTCTGTATGAGGGAGCGGTTTCAGAAGGCTCTGGTGAGATTCTGTATGAGGGAGCGTTTTCAGAAGGCTCTGGTGAGATTCTGTATGAGGGAGCGGTTTCAGAAGGCTCTGGTGAGATTCTGTATGAGAGAGCGGTTTCAGAAGGCTCTGGTGAGATTCTGTATGAGGACTGTGGACAACAAGTACTACAAAGGACAACAAAAAGGACATTTTCTTCATGTCTCATTTTTATCATTTTTACTGAAGGGTGCCAATAATTCTTTTGGGCACTGTGGTTCTATAAGAAACATGTAGACCGGTAATTCCGATATTTTATTTATTTATTTATTTATTTATTTCCCAAAAATGAGGCCAATAGCCAGAATATTGCTGAGACAGAATATAACGGAACATGCTAATGCAGACTGTGCAATCTGAAGGTATTTGGGCATTTGTTCAGTGAAAAATTGGCTGTAATTCGTACAGTCACTGAATGTGAATGTATATGTATTCAAATTTAGGCTGGAACTTTGCTCATTTACATTTGTGGCTTTGTTTGCATTTTTTGAAGAGAGGATGAAGAAAATGGAGTCACTGTCCAATCACTGCTGCATTGAACACACTGAGTGTTAAAACTGATATTCCTGACTGAAACAGGAATATAGTACTCACAAATCCTATTGATTTCAGTGGTGCAAACTGTTCTTTGTAGTACCTATGGGAAATGTAGTTTTGAAACTAACTTAGGCTTGCATACAAAGCCTCTTTGATCAACTGAAATTAAATTTCTACACAATCCCATGCTGCAGTTTTCAGTATAAGCAACAAGCCCGAATGGTTCTGACACAAATTCATCTGTTATCTCATCTGGAATCATCAAAAGTCAGAGTTGAAGGTGAGTGTTGAATCACAGTGCCATATTTGAGTGTTGATATTGAGCGGTGTGTCAGCTCCTACCTTTGGCATTAAAGTAGCACTCCCCTCCTGTGTAGACAGAGACGCAAGGCAGAATGGCGCCCAGCATGCAGGCCGTCGCCAAGATAACCTGCCTGTGCGCTGTCCACATCTCTCCCTGTGAAACCACAACCCAACACACTGAGTTCAACCTGTTCTCCAAGTTGTTACCAGCTAATATTTCACTCTCATATTTTGTCTTGAGGTTTTAGTTTTGATACTTTTGTTAATGAGACAAAATGATTGAGGTTGCTCAACAGATTTCCACATATGCCTGGGACAAAAAAAATGCCGAATGCCATTCTGACAATTATTGAGAATAAGCTACTGTAACTTCCTGAAGAAAAAAATAATTCAAATCTCAGTATAAAAATAAAACAATACTTTTCTTTTTCCCCAAACTTTCTCAATTACTCTGACCTGCTCTCTCTCGCTCTCAGCGCCTGCCTGTTTTTTTTTTTTGTAAAATCAATTTCAAATATATTACATTTTTTTTACCATCTTTTTTTTTTTTTTTTTGATGCTGTGCAGCATTTACTGTGCTCTTTCAGATGATGGAGGCTCAGTACAGTGAGTTCTGCCATCCCGTATTCTGTCCCCCCACCATATCCATGTCCTTTCCTCCCCTTTCGTTTTTGGTCCATTGTATTGACCGTTTTGTTTGTTAATAATCTTAAGGTCAAGTCACGTTGGTCCAATAAAAACCAGCGTCCAACACTTGGTTATCATTATTTGATCAGTGTGTTATGCGGCTGGCCTGACAGTTACTGGGCCCAACATTTGAAACCCAACTGCCAGCATTAGAATGTTGCTGTTTGTTGGTGTTGGTTGGACCCGGCGTGACTTGACCATTTATCTTTCATTGCTTCATGTCATTCTCCTCTCCCTCACTCAATCTTTTCCTCCCTCATGTCTTTTTTTTTGAAGTCTCTCAGCAGCTGTTATCTGCCTGTTTCTGAAGGCCTTCGGAACATCTCTTCACCAACCCGGCCCTGTCCACCTGCTCTCCACCACGCACCCTGTTTTCACTCCTTTTTATTCCATCCATTCCCCATCCTCTCCTCATTAAGGCCTGGTTTTCCTCTACTAACTCCATGCCTCGTCTCCTGTCTCAATTTCCATTTGAAATACACTATAAAAATCCAACATATTTAATCTTGGTTTGATTTTTTTCCCTCTTCCTACTAGCAGACAACATTAGCCTGAACTGTAACTGTTTCTGTGATGTGAGATTTTATCCCCCACACAATCAAATCATGAAATGAGTCGCAACATTGGAAAAAAAAAATAATACGATTAGTCTAAATATGAGTCAATGACTAATGTTTCGATTATTACAGTATGAAAAGGTAAAAATTCCCTTACTGATTTTGGGTTCCTCTTCTGACAGTTTGTTTCTCTCTCTGTCTTCCTCCGTTTCCGTCCGTCCTTCTGATTCTGGAGTCGGCGAACTGCTGAGGCATATGCGACCCCAATATTTATACAGACCCCCTCCTGTCAATCTCTCTTTCTCTCCTGTCATTGCCTCTCATTATCAGTCCATCGGACACACAGTTGTCCCCTCCTCTCCTCTTCCTCTCTGTAGGTCTTCTTCACTGCCTTTCTCTGCATTCGCTGTCTGTGTGTTTGTGCATCCAGCATGGACTGACGCTGATAACATTCTCAGCTCGGTACAGTCGTTTCTGTCCTATGTCACGCTGCTTAAGACATGAGCCTCTGTTTGCTGTCAGTAATGAGCAACTGGATCAATGAGCAATTTGACAATTGAGCTCTGCTGGATGAGCATCATTCACAAGAGTGTGTGTGCGTGCGTGTGTGCGTGCGTGTGTGTGTGCGTGCGTGTGTGCGCGCGTGTGTGTGTGCGCGTGTGTGTGTGTGTGCGCGTGTGTGTGTGCGTGTGTGCGTGCGTGTGCATGTGTTTCTTTATTTTTTATTTTGCATGGCTGCACATTTTCGAGAACACATCATGTGTCATTACTTTAATGTATGTTATTCTGTTAATTTAATTTCACAGTAGATTGCATAATTAAGTCCCTCGGATGCATTCCTCAGTTTAATGCTTCATATAAGCACCATAATTTTCTATAAATTGTCTGTGGCATATTCTTGAGCAGGATTTTGGCGTAGCATACATTTTTAATGTACTCTAAGTGTATAATTAATTTGGGAGTTTGTCCAATCGCAACTTCGTGCAACTATTGTATGTGCAGATTGTGGGTCACTGACATGTATAGGTTTCCTGTTTTGTCTGTGTACATGTGTTTGTGTGTGTGATCAAGTTTAATCTTTCGGCTGCCGGGTGGCTCACACGGTTAAGGCACTGCGCTGCAGTGCAGAAGTGATCACCACGTCGCGGGTTCGATCCTCGGCGTACCCACCGGCAGGGGTCGGCAGCTTTTTCAGAGTAGCGCACAATTGGCTATCGCGCTACAGGGTTACAAATTGGGAAGGGACTGCCGGATTTGGGCTTTAGATAACAGCTTTGTTCGTTGCTCCAGCGCCTCCTGTTGGCCAGACGGGCGCTCGTCAGGAAGAATCCGGCTTGGTTCATGTCCGGGTATCCTCCGCCCTCGCTCTGAACTTGCGAAGATTCAACCAGCGAGTGTACAAGAATCAGTGGCTGACAGGCACGTGCTTCGGAGGAGAGCCGTGAACTGTCTTCACTATCCTGAGTTGGCAGCAAGGGGTCGCATACGAGCAAGCTTTGTACATAGTTCCCCAATTGGGCATTCCAAATTCGGGTGGGATTGGAGATGCCAAATTTAAAAAAAAAAAAAAAAAAAAAAAAGTTTAATCTTTCAAAAGTCCACGTTTTACCAGATTGCACTCCCTGCCTTGCATTTGGTGATAACACAATCTCATCCACACAAAACCTCAGCAAACACACTCACATAAAGAAAGGTAGATTCACTGTATTGTTCATCAATGCTTTGATATTGTAGCCTTTTGCAAAGGCACCCTTTGGAGTTACCTTACAAGTATTACGTGATCCCTCACAACATGGTCTTATAACACATTCAATGAAATACTCATGCTTGAGAAGTGATTTGCACTTTAATGTACAAGCCCAATTTCGAAATACTTGGGGAAAAAGTGTAAACTGTGAATAAAATCGAAATGCAATGACTTTCAGATCACATGAGCCAATATGTTATTTACAGCAGAACATATATAACATTTCAAATGTTGAAACTGAGATATTTTACATTTTATCTACAAAATGAGCTTATTTCAAATTTTCTGGCTGCAGCAGGTCTCAAAAAAGTTGGGACACATGCAAAGAAAGTGCTGAAAAAGCAATTCATATATAAAAGAATCAGCTGAAAGAATATTTGGCAAGTAATTAAGTTAACTGGCATCAGGTGTGTAACATGATTGGCTATAAAAGGGATGTCTAAGAGAGGCTGAGTCTCTCAGAAGTGAAGATGGCCAGAGGCTCTCCAACCTGAGAAGGCTGGCGTAAAAAAATTGTGGAATACTTTAAAAACAATGTTCCTCAACGTCAAATTGCAAAGGCTTTGAAGGTCTCATCATCGACAGTGCATAACATCATCAAAGGATTCAGAAAAACTGGAAAAATCTCTGTGCATAAGGGACAAGGCTGAAGACCTTTACTGGATGCCCGTGATCTTCGGGCCCTCAGACGCCACTGCATCACTCACCAGCATGATTCTGTCATTGACATTACCAAATGGGCCAAGGAATACTTCAAGAAACCACTTTCAGTAAACACAGTCTGCTGTGCCATCCACAGATTCCACCTTAAACACTATCATGCTAAAAGGAAGCCATTGTTGAGCATGATCCAGAAGCGCCACTGTGTTCTGCCGGCCAAGGCTCATTTAAAATGGACTGTAGCAAAGTGGCAAAGTGTCCTGTGGTCAGACGAGTCCAAATTTCATATTCTTGTTGGAAAACATGAGCGTCGTGTCCTCCGGGCTAAAGATGAGAAAGACCACCCCTCCGGTTATCAGCGTTCAGTTCAAAAGCCAGCATCTCTGATGGTATGGGGATGCAATAGTGCATATGGTGAGGGACACTTGCATATTTTAAAAAGCACCATGAATGCTGAAAGGTATAAAAAGGTTTTAGAGCAACATATGATCCCCTCCAGACGACATCAATTCCAAGGAAGGCCTTGTGTATTTCAGCAGGACAATGCAAAACCACATACTGCAGCTATTACAACAGCATGGCTTCGTGTTAGAAGAGTCTGTGTGCTGAACTGGCCTGCCTGCTGTCCTGATCTTTCACCGATTGAGAACATTTGGTGCATAATTTAAAAAAAAATCCGTCAAAGGAGACCCAAAACTCTCCAGCAGCTGGAAGCCGGTATTAAACAAGAGTGGGATCAAATTCCAATGGCCAAACTCAATAAACTTGTCTCCTTAATGCCCAGACACCTCCACTCTGTGTTACAAAGAAGAGGGGATGCTACACCATGGTAAATAGACCCCTGTCCCAACTTTTTTGAGACGTGTAGCTGCCATCAAATTTGAAAAGAGCTCATTTTGTGGATAAAATTGTAAAATTTCTCAGTTTCCACATTTGCAATGTTATCTCTGTTCTATTGTGAATAAAATACTGGCTAGTGTGATTTGAAAGTCATTGCGCTTTGATTTTATTCACAATTTACACTTTGTTCCAACTATTTCGGAATTGGGGTTGTATATGTTGTAACACGATTGAGTGGAATTAACTGTGTACATATTTTGTATTTGAAAGCACAAATTCTGTTGAATATGTGAAAGCACAGCTTTCTGATATCTGCATTCTCCCAGCACTATCTGATGGAAGTGTGCTGTGTGTGCGGGTGCATGTTTCCATGTACATACGTGTGGTTGTACATTTCTGAGTGGGTTTTTTTTATGTTTGTGTGTGTTTGGCATCTTATTGACATTAGTAAGTCACAATGTATTTTTGCGTTATTATTTTTCAAGAATTAATGAGATAATAATGTCGATGTCAGTGTAGGATTTGCAGTATTCGTTTAACCGCGGCAATTTATGGGTTCATGAGAGTAAATGAATTCCCCGCTTACAGCACAGCTGAAAATTTAAAATTTAGTGCTTATGTCCTCATGTACTGTGTGCCTTTGGGACGACGTCATTGTTTCCCTTGCAGTGAATTCTCATTTGTAATTCTTTCAGCTCTGCTGCCTCCCAGTGGCTTAATGAAGCCACTGCAGAACCTGATTTGCAGCCGTGTCAGCTCGGTGCCCAGACGGTGGAAAAAATCTGATTTAGCAGAATATTGGAGGTGCACACAGCTATTGCAAACTGCAAGTAGGACAACTCTATAGTGATGGCAATATAGTAAAAGATATGTCTGAAAATTAGTTTTTTGATTCGCAAACTTCAAGATGATTTGTCTTGATATTTTCTGTATCGTAGAAGCAGTAACAATTAGAAAGCCAATTAGCCTTTATATTGAGCTTACCAAAATTAATTTCAAAAGTATTTAGATCATTTAGTTTGAAAGTATGCCAAATACTTCTGAGCGGATATTCATTTGAACAAATGAAAACATGCAAAAATGGAAATTCATTTAAAAAAAAAAACATTATGCACAACAGACTAATGTTTCATTTACCACTCGCAGTACACAGATGCAGAGAAAAGGCCACAATTTGGTCAAGTACCACGACAGTACAGTCAGAGTGTAACAGTCCTCTTATTTCTACAAAATCCATTACAAAACATCACTGTTCTGGCATTGGGGCCCCCTGTGGTATTACAGCCTTACATGCTATTCCAGGAGTGTCAGTCCGACACGAGTCCTGGTGGCACCATGATGACAATGACTCTCTCCCGGTGTTGAGCTGTGCCCAAAGATCTGTAGGAATATGTCTGACATTTAGTTGAATGCTACACAGGATAACAACCGAATATCAGACATATCACACAGCTCCCGGCCAGGAAAGAAAGGAGAGCTGTCCGTTTTGGTCTTCTTTCTTCGCTGCCGCCGTGCCAGAAGGCTTCCTCATCAATCTGTTTAGTTTTCGGCAAGATATTCCTGATTTAAGGAAAGATGAGACACAGTAAGAAGCTTGTAAAAGAGAAAATGTTTTAAAAAAAAGTAGGTGGTAAAAAATGCAGGAAAATGTCCAGACTTCGGGGGAAATGGGGTTGGGGGGGGGGTCTGCACAGGCCCTTCACACAGAGATGCATGAGACGGCTCACCCAGCCATCAGAGACAGTAACATCTATTCAATTTATTGGACAGTATTATTGGGGGAGGGAAAGTCTGGGATGTCAAACTTTTTGAAGGATTATGTGGAGGATGGGAGGGCGTTACTCAGGGTAAAAGGGTAAACACATTCCAAATGGAAGAGGAAATATTCAAGGATCACATTCTCACTGTGCGAAGGAAGTACAGGATTACACACTCGCTAATGAAAGGAGACACAAATCACACATTCAGTTGGAAGGTGATACGTACAGATTACTTCTTCAGAGGGAAAGAGGAACTTACAAATTTGCGCACTCATTCACTGTGGGCGATGCAACTCATTCACAGTTGGAAGGAGATACTCGCGATCACAAATATGGTTGGAATGGGGTAGTCCGAGGTTAAGTTTGAGTGGGAAAGAGGGATGCACAGATTACGCATTCACGGAGGAAAGGGGATATAGAAATGAGGATGAGAAAATAAAGAGAAGTAGTTAGATTTAAAGATGGTTACACTCAAAAATGAATGGGGCACACACTCTCTCTCACTCACACACACACACACACACGAACGCAAACAGGTATACCACAGAACTCACGATGCAATGGCTGTCAGGTTTTCTGCCGGCATGATCCTGTTCATTCGTGGGGTGGAAGAAATCAAAGTAGCTCTCTTTCACAGCCCAGCAGCTACTCTGCCAGGCTACTATGCCATTACTGACTGACATTTATCAAATAACATAAATGTCATATGTGCAGCCTCTAAACAAATATATGGTTCTGCAAAGGTCTGGCATGGCAAAGCCAGATAAAATGAGTCACATCAAAAGTTAAGCGCACTAGTCTGTCTATACTGACCTAGCTGTGTGTGCTGGTGTAGAGGTAGTCAGTAGTGTCGATGGTGAATGTAATGCTATGTGCTCTAGCTGGGCATATATTTATACCCCTTGTCCTGCGCGGCTAGACTCTTACCCACTGTCCCTTTCTTTATGGACTAATTAACAGTGCATTGACAGGCATCGCCAAAGGCTATTCCTGCCCATTGCATTAGCCTGATCAATAACATTGATTACCGTTCGGTTTGGGACGTGGGTCAGCATTCACAGGGTCTGTTGCCTGGCACTTTTATCCCATGAAATAGCCGTTGTGTCGCCATGTACTTATGGTTGGTTCAGAGATTTTTGCTTTCCCTTTTTTTGCCTTACCATTTCTTATCTCACCCCATTCAGATAAACATTCTCTATATTTCACTGATCCTTAACATTTTTAAAATCAGCACCAGGTATTAAAATCTAGAATGTTTTGGTTACCAGTTAAATAATCACATTAGCACAGCCTATTGGACCAGAGGCATTTCTGAATCTGTCACATTCTCCTCAGTAACCAATTTGAGCATTATAAAAAATACATTTTAGTTATTGTTAACCAATCAGTTGCCAACCCTATTTAAAAAACAAAAACTTCTAAGAGCATGAACACTGATCTACGATCAGTTTTGCCTTTATCACTTCCAGTGAATATGATTGGCTGGAAAAAAACTGTTCTGAGATCAGTGTTACAGGTTTTGAGAAGTGCGAATACAAGCCAGTCAGTACCTCGAAAGCAGAATGTATTTGTGTTATTAAACGTCACCTTACTGCAGTTCTGCATCTTCAAATAGTCTTCAACTAGAGCAGTTTACAAGGCATATTACAAATTTACAGCTAATTTCTGCATTAAAGGGGCAACCAATGCTACAAGCTAGCTTTGTAATTACAATGAACAGAAATTAACAAACAAGGCACTATTTAGTTTTTTTTTTTTTTGATCCTCTGACTTCTTTTGATGGTCATCACCAGGTTAGCATAGAGCATAAGAATCAGGTTTCCTGTATTTTTTCCTTTGAAAAAAAAAAGTTATCCGTATTTGATTCATCAAAATGGCCGCCTTATAGTTACTGCCAAGTTGTTCTGAGGCTTTTTTTTTTTATCTGAGAGGACAGTCATACAGTTTTTTAGTTTAATTTGACCCTCTTCTCATCTTGCACTGTAACATTTGTGGTTCTTTACAGGACTTAAAAGTTCTTACATTTCAATAAAACATGGCAAAAAAAGAATGAAGTGCTCAGATAACTGTCACCGTAAATTAATTTCCACCATCTGTGCTCAAAACGAGGTGGACACGAATCACTGAATCAGAAGTAGGCAATACAATTATACGTACCACTTCAGTGAGAAGCTGTAGTTATTATTAAAGTCCTCCCCCCCCCCCCCCCCCCCTAATTTGCTGAGGGCTCATTAAGCATTGCAGTAACTCATGTGCAAACACATTCAGGATTAGTTTAGTCAGTTAGAACATGAAGATTTTTCCTTCATCTCCAAAAGTTTCTTGCAATACTCTCTCCATCCCCTTTACACTCCAACACACACACACACACACACACACAGAACACTGACCTTGCAGTACCAGTCAGGGCGGAACAAAATTTCTCTGACTGTACCCATTATTATGGGCCCTAGGGCAATGTTATCTGCCAGGGTGGGACATGTGTGGTGTGTGTACGGGGGAGGGATGTTAGAGTGGGTTAAGGGATCGCTCATTGAGTCATGCCCAGTCAATACCTCTCTGTGCATCACTGTGAGGGTAACTGTGTGTGGATCGTCACATCATCGCCCTCCAGCGAATCCAGTCAGCCACTGCTCTGTTCACAGTCAAATAGATTTTAACTCAATTTTGTGAAGCAAGTAACTTCAGTATTTGAACATACCGTAATATGACGACAAACTGATAGGATTTTTATATCTGTTAGCAGGATGGTAAGCAGCAATTAAATCAAATATTCCTACTGAATGGCAAATTTAATTTGGTTTATCTCTGGCCAAATATGACCAGCGCTCACAGAATCTATGCAATGTTCCACTTCTTTGACTACCAAGAGGTGAATTTAGATCTGCAGAAAAGGTTTAGTGTTTTAACTCTGGTTAATTGTTTAATTCTGATTAGGTAGGTTCGTTTTCCGTTAGGTGGTGAATATTTGAATGAGTGATAAGAGCAGCTGCGACAGCATCATCATTATTCGGAAAAATTACTATTTCGGGTCCCATATACGCAGTGAATATTTCCCGCGTACTTTAGTGTCAGTGGACGCCCAGATTCCTGTTAACTTATCTTGGCCTACTGCACGCGCGGAGGCAGCGCGCTCCGGCATCAGTTTATCGCCATGACGCTGATGAGGATTGACAGCGACGAGCTGACGGATCAGCAGCTGCTGCATTGATGGTCGATACGCAGTAATAAATTCGAGTCGGACATTTGCCCGGATCAAGGTCTGAAAGGGTCAGAGGCAAGGTTAACGAGGACAGAGACGAGAGAGACAAGGCGCAATATTCTGAGCAGCTGTGATTGTTACTACATTACGGCGCAGTCTCACTCAAACACGACGGATTTGGGGCGAAAGCAGGTATGAGAAGGACAGTTCGCGAGGCGATCAGCGACCCGGCTAATACGGAGATTACCTGTCCACCTCAGAGACCGACGAGGATTAAAACAGCAAGATCGTTGTATATGATGTAATTTATTGGTTGAAGCAAATATTGTAAACGAGACGTGGGTGATATTTTACAACCTTTCAATCAGCCATTGTTTACGACCGACGCAACTTCTTTTTACAGTTCGAGAGGGTGACTGCACAGTTGTTCATGCAATGCTCGCGTCACACAAACAAAGATTAGTTTTCACTTGGAAACTGGCAGTTACGCACTGACTTGACTTGCTTGATTCTGCATATGACTTATTCCCAATTGCGCAAAATTCGCCAAAATGGACTGTTAGTCACTTTGTTGCTCGCCTTTTATGGCAACAAACTTGTAAGCAGAGCAGCATTGTTTACAGTTGAGAAACAAGTGGGAAAGCGCCCACTGAGTCTAACATTTCATAACAATGCGTGAGACAATGCGGTCTTAAAACGATAAACTGGTTTATATGGTTAATACTCACGACAATCACTGCGTTGTACGTTGCTTTAAAGGCAACTTGAAGGTTAAATTTTTTAGCTTTATACTTTACCTGATCTTAAAATATCTGTTTGAAAAGTTAATACAGGATTCAATTGTTTTAGAAACCACAAGGGCACACATTCAGAGGAATATTGACCATTTTGTATAAAGCTCCTTTAAAATTTGCAATTTTTTATCACGGAGTTGAACTGAGTTTGCAGTACTGTAATCCATATTCTATATCAGACACAGGCAAAAAGAAAAGTGAATTTACATCATGGTAAAAGGGGAGCCAGGGCTATCGAGAAATTATATAAAGATTTTGAAAGGTCAACACATTGGCTATAAGTTTAGACTTAAGTGTTTTTGGAAGTAGTTTTATTTTGCTTGAGTAGATTTGTATTTTTGTTTAAATACAACAATCAAAGGTCAACACTACACTATAACAATCAAATCAATACTAAAAGAATGAGGTTGATTATAAATTGACTGAATTTAACCTTTAAATTAACACATTGGCTCCTTGTTATTTTTAGTGTAAGTGGAGTCCTGCGCGCATTTAACTGTGATTTACAGTTAACATACACGGAACCTCTCTTATAAACTGATTGTAAAATTAGTTTAAAAATAACTGACAAAAAAAGGTGCCAGTTAAAATAACTGGCAAAAAGTGAAAGGTGCCTGTTTATAATAGTGTTGACAGAACTAGTTCGTTTTAGGATGAGCAAGGCTTACACGCACTTATACGTGTGGCCAACGGCGGCGTTAGACCTGGGCTAATATCCCTCCCTTTATTAACAATTAGTCCTGGCTTATTCTAGATGGTTTTCCTTTATTAACGTTTTCCAATTCAAGAATAATCAAGTGGCAATTGAAGACGCGGCTTCTCTCCCCCATGTGATCTGTGCTGGGCTTCAGTACAGAGAAATAATTTAATTGTAATTAGGTCTTTGGACCGGTGTTGTGCCGTAGAATGTCAATTCTGGAAAATTTCAGCTTTTTCAATTTCCCATTATTGCCACAGGGTGGCAGTGTTTCTTTGCGTCTCTCTCCTTGGTAATGTGTCATTCTGAATGCGCAGTTTGCGATGGGCTGTTTTCCGAGCTCCTTGGCATTTGATCAGTTACGTCTTGGGGTTGTTACATATGCGTTGAAAACAGAGCGCGGTGTGAATGTTTGCAAATTGAGTGAATGAGAATCATGGATTTGTTCGTCTTCATTGTGTGTCCTGTCCCATTTGTGTTTGAAAGCCAACTTATTGTTTTACATAAATACGTCAAAACTTGCTTTCATCACATGAAAGCATGTTATCAAGGAGTTATCCAATGTTTCATGGATTAGTTTTTAAATTCAATTCAAGCCTTTTTTAAACTCGGAAACACTGAAGGAGACCCTCATTTTTGGTGGGGCCGAGTGCACAAATGGACAATTTTCAAAACAAAAATCATATAAAGAAAATAGGAGGGAAACACAAAACAATGAATAAAAAATTAATAAATAAATGAATTAAAATATTAATTAAAATACACACATGGTGATTCTGAAACGGCTTGGATCGGCCTTAAACTGATTGAATGACGGAAGAGAGACCAGTTTTAAAGTGCTTTGTAGTAAATTCCAGGAATATGGAGCAGAGAATTGGAAGGCGGTCTTGCCAAGCTCAGTCCGAGCACAAGGGTCCTCAAGCATAAGTCAGTCATTTTAACGAGTAGGATAAGGGTTATCATTCTGCGTTAGTAACATGTAGATCTAACTTGGCAATTTACCAAGTGCCTTCAGTATGAACAATAACCAGTGCCTATTTCACCTCATTTCAAGAGATGACCAATTAACCATATATGATACAACCATATCATATAATACTCACCACTGTCTTTTATAACTTGCACCTGTGAAAAATCTAAGGGCGGAATGATAAACTGAATCAAGCGGCTTTAGTGTTGCTGCGGCAGTATATAGATCACTTCTCCATAATCCAGGACAGACAAGAAAGTTGCTTCCACAATTCTTTTCCTGCAGGATATGGGAAAGCAGGATTTGTTTCTGTTCAAGAAGCCAACTTCCTGACGGAGTTTAGTGACAAGGTTACCAATATGATATTTGAAATTGAATTAATGATCAATCCAAATTCCAAGATAATTATATTCTGAGACTGAGGTGATGCATAGACTATCAGGGTTAATATTTTTTGCATTTGTAAAAAGCAAAAATTTTGTCTTACTTGCATTTAAAACTGCCTCTCGCTGGGCATTAAATGCAAACTGAAGTCTTTCAGTCGCCAGTTGTGCGGAATTTGCTATACAATAGACAATCGTATCATCAGCATAAAAATGAGCATAAAAATGGCAACAATTTTGTCAGTTCTATTGGAAAAAATAAGATCAATCAATGTGGACTTTGAACAGTCTTTTAAATCAGGCCTAGTGGGATCAACTAACAACTGAGTCCGGTTTAGGTTTAGTTCAGTCTAAATGTCATGAAATAAAAGAAATGTTCTGGTTAGAACAATGGAAATATGCATGCCGGCCACGAACAAGACGAAAATTTGATGATTTGTTCCAGGGGTCAGCACTCCAAACCTCTGCCATTGTCACATGCCTGACTAGGCTCCACGGCATAGCCAATAAAGGGCGCTCCACCACGTGTCCCTCACAATGAATTCTGAGGTCCCTTCGTCCAAACATAGAACTGAACGGGTTTGTGGCCTGAATTGCCATGGTCACCAGTCTATTGTCCACATCAAAGCCTCATTTCTTCATGAGCACTTTACATCAACCAGCTCCTATTTGAGAGCGGTACTGGAGGAATAGGTACGGGCAATGTGCCTGGATAGTGCTGAGACAGCAAGATATTGCTCTGAATTCAATGTTTATTTCTGGATCCTGGGCGAGCATTTTAAAGCTGTTTGGAAGCATTGGGCGAGTCCAGCGGTCCTGATATTTCCTGGATCAGTTCTCCACTCAGTGCTGGCAAACTTCTGCTTGATGGAAGTCCTGGCACCAACCATTGCTTCCTTTTTAAATGAGCCTCATAGGCGACAGGTAAGCGTCCAATGGGGGGTGACAGGCTTTGTTAACAAATACCTGGCACTTTCTGGGCCAGCTGTTGTTCTGTTCTTAACTCGTATCTTTGTCTCTGATGTTAAAGACATGGATCTGAGTCCAGCCTCTGTTCGCTGGAATATGCTTGACTGCATAGTTGTCTGTCAGACCTGCTAAAGCATCCCCTTGTTGACATGCTGATAATTACTGCGTCTAATGAATCAAAATCAGAGACTACTTTCCAGTTGAACACTCAGTCCATTCATTTTCCTAGAAAAACTCCTGTATTGTCAGTTGAACTCAAAGATATTGCCAAAAACACTCAAACATCCATACATGTAATTCCTGCAGCAACAAGCTGCCTCAGCGGTCAAGAACTTCTTCCCCTCTTGGGGGGGCACCTGAGTAGACCAACGAAGGTTCCTTCCAAAATAGAAATGACCAACAATTACCCAGTGAGACCTAATACTTGCCAATACCCCAAAATCATATATATATATATATATATATATATATACAGCGCCCTCCATAATTATTAGCACCCCTGGTTAAGATGTGTTCTTTAGCTTCTAATAAATTCAGTTTTTTTCTAAATAATATAGGACCACAATGAAAAAAAGAGGAAAATCCAACCTTTAATTCAAGTGCATTTATTCAGTGGGAAAAAAAAATCCCACATTAAGAAATAATTCTTTGTCAGGTTGTCTCCTGATCACGCTGATAGCGATTCCCTGCAAGTTATTTTAATCGTGTTAATGGTGTTCTGAACTTGCAAGGCGAGCTACGAAAGGCTTCAACAAGCAGGCTTCGTTATTCCACTTGTTCATCATGTTTGCAACTCTGACATGAGAAATGATTGGTCATATGTTAATGAGTTATGTCCTGAGACCAGAACCAAAGGTGGGAGGTGGGGGGAATTTTGCAACGCTGGCCAGTCCAGTGTATGAAGGGTGCAATTGGGCAACTTAGGTGTTGATTTGTTACCATTCCTGTTCACGATGTATAAAACATTGCAGTGCTAACCTCAGCTTGCCCCGTGAATGATCAAGTCAACTGCATGCCCCGGCCAAATCGAATTATGATTTAGCCGCTTATGAAGCTCCTTGCACTTTTTAAAATGGTGCAGTGCCCCCTCGTAATCTTCCAAACATGCAACACTCCGTATTCAAAACAAATGGTAGACCCCAAGTCCCGGGCCCCGTGGCGAAGTAAAGTGTCCATAACGATAGTCTCACTGAATAGAAATGGTTACTCTAAATTCATGCGGCCTAGAAAAGGCTTGCAGCCTTCATAACAAGTTAGTATACACTACATGTATACTTATGAACATGATTCCCAGGTCCCTACCCGATGAACATAATCTTTTTAGTATTTTGACCCTGCCTTTCACCAAGGTCATGGTGCATACATAATCATGTCAGTGGGCAATGAGTCTTTCCTTCAATTAAAGATGTGATTGGTCGTTTTTCTGCGAAAGATAAAATGTTCGGTATTTTTACAGAAATATGCTTAACACTGTTTTTGCTTGGATTCTCCTGGGTAATGCTGGAATTGACGTGACAGGATTGCGAACTTCAAATTTATTTCGTGATTTGTAGCCTATGTGTAGCTGCAAAAACCATTGGTTCTGTAGTTATACACTGCACTAAAATCATTGCACTATGTGGTACAAATTGATTATGTGATTGTGTTAACCTTTGCGCTTTGAAACGGAATTTCTCAAGACATCTTGACTTATTGCATTTCGAGTTTCACAAATTGAGTCGAGGCTACTGTAGAATACCGTAATGCATCCACGGTGTGCGACTGTAGTCACTAGAAATACATGTAAATCTGTATAAATCTGAAAAACTGCTGGACCGCAGAAGCATCTCACAGCAGAGACTGCACTGTTTTATGATTATTTTTGTCTTTGTGGTTTAATCCATCCAAATGACATGTAGCAGGTTTAGACCCACAGGAGAGCCATTTCTTTGGTCAGTACCAAGCATACCTGCGCAATAGACAAACTGTACTTTGTATTGAAATTTGTTTTATTGTTTCACTGTATAAACAGAAGCAAAATCTCAGTATAACCATTGTTTATTATCTGAAATCCCTGTGCACCACACTAGATAATGTTGGACCTTCAGCAGAGCAGATAATAGCCCTTTACAGATTTACTCATGTTGAGCTCCGACATAATACATAATCATTAATGACTCCTACTGGATCACAGTTCAACACATCAGGGAATATAAAATCATAACACAAAACAATTCATTTTTAAATTCAGTTTTAATCATAGAAGATCATAGGCTGTAAATATAAAAAAACTTCAATAGTTTCAAACAAACAATGGTGACACTTAATCCATTGAATCCATGATACTTCACAGTAATGAAAGAAATTAAGTACATTACACTGATCATTCTGCATTCGGACATCAGGTGCAGTAACACTCTGAGTGTTAGATCGGTTCTCCAGGACAAGAGTTGAAGTCCAGGGCTGGTGAATAATAGTTCCATATATTGAAGTGATTGTTAGTTCGAAACTAGTAAAGCAAATTAATAGAAGCTAGAGGACACAGCACTTTCCTTTTTCGGCATGGCATATTGTACAACTTTTAGTATGGTGTTAATTAACAGTTTAAAATTTTAATACAACTCAAAGAATATTAAACTAGATTCCTTAAGTAGTAGCCTAGTGATGCGCGGGTCGGCCCGGAACCTGTCGGGCGGGGCGGGTCAATCTTTTAATAACATTTAGCGGGTGCTGGCAGGTTGGGCCAAACATTGGCGACATCTAATTCCCACGAAATTGCGAATAAAAAAGTATAATAGGCTATCGGCCACTTGAGGGCTCTAGACATACAGCCTAGATAATATGCTCTTGTCAAACGATGTAACGCTACCTTAAGCAGGATAGAATGCAAATTGTACCTCTCCCTCTTTCTACACAGTAAAAATCATAGTGTCAATTTTACTCCTTAAGAGTTGAATTTAACTCTCTGTCAGATAACATTTGGTCCCACTCAAAATCAGTGTAAAATTTACTCGATAGCCAGTGTAAGATTTTTAGAGTTAATTTTACTCTATTTTGTGTCAAAATTAACAATGAGGTGTGTAAAAATATTTAACACTATAGGGAATCATCACCCTGCAGAGTAGATTTTGTCCTTGTGTGGAAGTGGGAATTAGCTCTCACTTTTGACACTTCCATTTAGACGATTTCACTCTGCATAGTGCTATAACTACTCTATCCAGAGGAAAATAGGTTTACACTGCAATATTGACACTCCATTTTTTACTGTGTACTCTCGATGTACACGCTCTCACTGGTGCGCGGCTTTAATCCTCCACGGTTAGACTGAGGATCTAAAGGTTGAATGATAGCTCATCTTATAAATCGTTCTGCCGTCAGCACCGAAATATTATTTAGTAGTTGTAATTTTATTGATCTGTGGGTCCAAACAACACATAGACAAAACATTTTTTCGCCACTTTACAGTGAAAGGCATATCACGATTCTTATTCAAAAATAAAATCAGCTTGTTGAGGTGCTTCCGTTTATCAGCTACGTGTTCTCTAACAGCAGAGCGTGTGCTGCCATCGGCAGTTAAGACACTTCTTAGATATACATTTCTATAACACCATGCTATACACATATCACCCAAACGAATAGGTAACTTGACATTACTGGAGCATGTATGGCCACAAACTTAGCCTTGCTCTCATTAATTACCAATCCAATGAGACAAAGAATAATCGTGTAAAACTCCATGGTGGCCAAAGCAGTTCTCTGCGTCCCAGCAACTAGCGCAACATGCGAGTGAACCTTCAGTTCGGCTGGCCGTGCCCTGGAAGCGCGCCGTAATCGCTTAAACCCTGGCACTGATGAGGCGATTTCGTTTTTGCATTGTTTGGGAAAAATACGCCTAGGCCTACATTATAAACTGTGTTGAAAAAATAGCCTATAAAAGCCCCCCAAAACAATCTTGAAATAAATATACGAGGAAAATTAAATTTCCTCGTAGACAGGATATCGCAACACTGTATGGGAGTGTAGGCGATAGTGCCTGTGCACCATTGTCATGTTAATTTTGTTCCAATAAAACAGCCTGTTTGCAAAATTTTGCCAGATGGTATTTCATTTGGTTGCAAAGATCAGAAATCACGGTAAGGTTCAATTAATAGACAGCCCCAAAACTTTGGATCAAGAATTCCAGCCAAAAGCCAAATGTAGGCTATGTTGTGCTCCACTCAATCCATAGCGTAACAGAGGAATCTTTTTTTCCATTGCAAATCATGTCACACAGACCCACTGTATTCTTTTTCTCTTGCCTCCTTTTTGTGTCGGGTCGGGTTCGGGTTGAAAATCAATGCGAGTTTTAGCGGGCGGGTTAGCTGTCACGTCGGGTTGGTGCCAGTGTGTGTGTGTCAGTAGGTGCATGTGGTTACAGTGTGTGTGAAATTGCTAATGAGCGTGTGTAATATGCGTGTTGATATGGGTGAGTGTGTGTATTTCTGTATGCGCGGGAGAGTAAAAGTGTGTGCGCACGTTTGTGTGTATTTCTACTCCAGCTGACAGAGGGACACAGAGGAGTCATTCACTCCAAACCCAGCACAGAGGGGTGTGTGTTGGGTGAAGTGTGTGCGTACTGTGTGCAGGAGGGTCAGTGTGTCAGAGTCAGAGACACTGTAGAAGGACAGGGTGCTGGCCAGACGGTCCACACACACACCTACCCTGTACACACACGGCCCTCGAACAACATCATCGCACACTCCTGCTTTGAACACACACACTCCTCTACCGCAACCACCACCACCACACACTCCTGCTCTGCGGTAGGGAGAAAGGGGGGCAGATAAGGGCGTTTGTTTCCCGTTGTGCATGATGAAGTGACGGTCCTCGTAGCACAGCAGACTCCAGGAGTTATGACTGTATCCAAACCCACAGTAATCACCCCCTCCTCTCCTGCTGATTGTTTTCTCTGTCACTGCTATAGAAACAAATCCCCCCCTGCACACACTGCACTCAGCTTCCCAGTAACAGCGATCACACACACTCTCTCTGCACAAAACCTGCTCCCAGTGCTTAACCCCTTTGTGCAGAAGCCAAATTTGGCTATTTTTGGGTTACCCACTTTAATGCTGTATAATTCAAAATTAAAGCTTCATAAAGAGGAAAAATGTGGCTCAATTCTGAAAAGACACTTACAGCATTTAGAATTACATAGTATTTCAGTTAATTTTCATGATTATGGTAGAGAAAATGAGCTGCAAACATAAAAAATCTTCATGAGAATTCACCATTGAAATTGCAAAAAAAATTTTTTTAATAATTCTGAGGATTTAAAAACTGCTGGGGCTTAAAACTATACATTTCTTGGATCATAAACTCCTTGACCACAAGTACAATTCATCTTCAACATTACATTCTAGATTACCTACATGCTTTTAGCCAAATTATACAGCTATCCAAGTGTCTCCCCGAAGTCTCAAAATGAAGTCCAGTCAAATCATAAAAAAATCATGTATATAACACAAATAAAGTTTTAAGGCATGAAATTTAATATGAACAAATGATTTTCTGGTTGGGTTTTGCATGAATTAATCAATATCAGTGCAGTGGAACATCATTGGTCACCAGTAACCTCTCAAAACATGCCTTTTCTCCATAATAAAGTTAACAATATTGTCCATTTCTCTTCGAAGTACCCCAAGCATTAAATGAAGTGCAGATTTAACAGCTATAACATTCACGCAAGACCAAACATGATATGAATAAAAAGCTAACCGCTCTCACATCCGAGCTCATAACCTTACACCTTATAAGGGTGAAAACTCACTAACTCAGTAATATCTGAATTCTGAAATACACCTTATTTTAACAGAACAGAAATTTCACTTTCAGGAAAAAAATACAACGACATATGCCTCCATATTCATCAGAGTGGCGTAATGAACGTACCGAGGGATCTACCGACCTGCGTGGGATGTATGCATTTGGAGAAACGAAAACCTCGGCATTCGATGTCTTTAAACGCGGTATAGATTCTACAGCAAAAAGCCAAATTAAGCAAAATGCAAACAGAGTAGAAGTATAACCTGTTTTCTTTATTGATGCCCTCCTCCAGAGACAGATGTATCGGGTAGAAGGAACGTTCCAGTTCTGTTTCATTCGGAATAATTCCCGTTGACCGCGTCCATACAACATTTAAATCTCGTAAATGAAACTGAACACTTCAGAACGGTCTCGAGTGTCTTTATTTCTTTGATATCGCATCATTTTCAGCTGCGCAACCGCGGCCAACATTCGAAGAATACAACCGACCTTACTTTTACGCTTAGCTTTGTATCCCATTCTTATTGTCCGATCAATGCATTTCAGTTATAGAGGAAAGTTAAGACACTGGGGAATGGGATAAGAAACGAGTCTGTCAATACATCGTTACCGGGGAAGCTTCACGAGGACGTGAACTATAACTGTAGAGTTACGCAGATGAATCTGAGTATATAATTGAGTGACTGGCTATCGACACCAGTACTTCGGTGGATAGAAGGGAGCGCTGAATTTGTCGATGGAGGAATCTAAGCGTTAATCCATGGGAGGGAACTACGCATATTTTGTGTGTGATGATTGTAACTGACAGTAGAATGTGAGAGAAGCAATACTATGTCGGATTTTTTTCTTCACAAAACGTATTTTTTTTAACCACTAATTGGAATACTGTTGGCTCACTGTAGCTAAAATGGTTGCTACAGAGTAGTATGTTTTTTTTCTGTCGCAAGTGATAATTTTTTTAAACTACTGGATCGATACTATGGGCAAGGATATTGACCAGTTTGCACATCAGGCTTAGCTGAGGAGTTTAATCCATGCTACTCCTGAAAAACAGGGATTGGAGGGAACTTCTCCATACTATAAATCGCGTTTCAGCTCTGCCTGCTTGTGAATATCCAATAGCTGATCCGGGGGTGCCATCTTGTGGTCGAGTACTGTAACTTAAGTGCTTACATTTGCATATCTATAGACGCGAGCGTCTACATCTGCAGAAAGGGGTTAAACCTCTCTGGATGATCAGGATACGGCTCCTTTCCGCTCGGTGCGTACGTCACCTTCCTGTTCCTCTCCGACAGAGACAGCTCTCTGTGCGCTGTGTCTGGATCCAGTGTGAGGTGACAGCCGTCTGCACGCCAGAGATATTAATGAGATTAAATATCATTATTAATATTTACGTCATTGTCTGTGTGTGTGTGAGAGAGAGAGACATAGAGAGAGCTGTGATTGTACCTGTGTGTATGTGTGTGTGTGTGTGTGTGTGTAAGAGAGATGTTTTAGCAAAGTGTGTATCTGTGGGAAGTGTTCTGTCTCCATACATACTCACATTTCTTGGGTCCTGGTTTGGTCCTGTTCTCTCCTGCATGGTCCACACTGTAAAAGCAGCAGAATTAAGTGTGCGCGTGTGTGTGTGTGTGTGTGTGTGAGAGAGAGAGAGACAGAGAGAGAGAGCTGTGATAGTATCTCTGTGAGTGTGTGTGTGTGTGTGAGAGAGAGAGAGCTGTGATTGCACCTCTGTGAGTTTGTGAGTGTGAGTGACAGAGTGTGTGTGTGTGTGTGTGTGTGTGTGTGTACTTACAGCAGTGTGTGTCCAGTTAAGCCACGGACCAGGCTCTCACTCCAGAATCCCCTGGGTGATTGTATCTCAGGTGTGTGCGTGTGCGTGTAAGTGTGTGTGTGTGTGTGTGTGTGTGTGTGTGCGTGCGCTTACAGCAGTGTGAGTGTGTCCAGTTTAGCAGCAGACAGTGCTCTCACTCCAGAATCCCCTGGGTGATTGTATCTCAGGTCCAGCTCTCTCAGGTGTGAGGGGTTCGAACTCAGAGCTGAAGCCAGAGAATCACAACCTCTCTGTGTGACTCTACAACCTGACAACCTGCAGAGAGAAGAACACACACACACACACACACACACACACACACACACACATAAATGCGCAAGCAAACACAAGTATCCGTAGAAGGTATTGCTCTGTTTTTCTGTTGGTCAGGATGTTTGTGTTCTGGAGGAATCCTGTTGTCTTGTGGGACCGATGTGCCCCCAAAAATAAAACCATATTTGTGCAAAGTCATTTCCCTGAGGAATCCTAAGCAAACTGCAAAAACATGAAAATGAATATGCTTCATGCAGCTGGGCCCAGTGTACACAAATGTAATGAGCAGCTTTCTGATTATCATAGTCTTTAATTTGATAAGTTAAAATGTCATTTTCATTGTTGTTAACAGGACTTTTATGACTTCGGTCATATTTTTGATTCGATTTGTCTGTTGGTTTGTTAGTCTTGTTTAAAGTCTTTGACAGGACTATGTTAGTCAGTATGTTTTCTTGTTAGTCCAAGACTAAGTTGGTTGGTTGGTTGGTTGGTTTGTTTGTTTGTATGCAAGTTAGTCAGTTAGTCTTCACAGTACTTTTTCATATCTTTGGAATCATTATATTGATAGTCCTCATACTATATGACTTGAAACCATTTATGATGCAAAATCTTTTGACATCACATGGAAGTCATAGGTTAAAGGTCAAGGACGAGGCAAGGTCAAACATGGAAATTTCAAAATGATGTTCCAGTTCGCAATTTTTGACTGATTCATTTTTGACTGCTGTCTGAATCCGATCCCCATTTGTCCATATCACATCATATAATGATGCCATGAAGCAAAAAAAAAAAATCACAAAAAAATCAAAGCCTGAAATTTTGACTTAATATGTCGAGGGTTTGGAGCATTATGGTTATATGTCCAAATTTTGTGATTTATAGATTTTTACCTCCTGTCACACATTTCTATCAACTAATTCTTGGAGCACAATAATTATATGTCCACGCGCCTCAGTTTTAAACAGAATTCACATTTTCATTGAAAGGCAAGCAAACCAAAACAGCTTACTCGAATTGAGCACCATGTTTCCCATGAATCCCATGAGGAATGATATTTTTCATAATATTCATGGAAAACATGCAGTCTAGCCACCACCAGTTTCAACTAAAAATTTAATTATCAAGGTCTAAGGTACGCCACGCCATATTAGCATCAGTATTTTACCATGGACTGATTAAAAACTTAAAAACATTCATTCCCATGACAGAAATTCGTTTGAATTTGGTGCTCTTCATACAGCGAAAAATGCTTGTTGGAAGGTGAAGTTTTAATCCACATACATCTTCCAGCTGCAGGCCCATGAGGACCATTTTGCCAAATTAACTTGTTTCGCTGTTAATGATCCCCTTCACCTGCAGGCCCAGGTGCAACTGCACCCCTGGTATTTCTGCCCCCGGGTCAAAAAACCAAAATGTAAAAAATGTCTGTTCTCACCACAGTCTCTGCAGTTTACAGTGTGGGTTCTCCAGTCCAGCAGAGAGCGCTCTCACTCCTGAATCCTGTAGCTCATTATCTCTGAGCTCCAGATCTCTCAGCTCTGAGTGAGGAGAATGCAGGACTGAGGCCAGAGAATCACAGCAGCCTTCTGTTAGATTACACCAACCCAGCCTGTGGAGAAACCACACAAACACAAAAAATGTCCTATTAGGACATTGAATTGATTCCCATTCATTATGGTCAGATGAACTTTAACCCTAACAATCACTAAATCACGCTTACCCCTAATGTTAAACTAACCTCTATTCACACTTGACCCCTGCACTTAACTGTGCCTTCAGAAATGACAAAGTGCCGTATTAGAAGGCTGAGAACCGGCAGTCAACCCTAGAAGTTGGGGTTGAAGAAGACCCTGCGTGCCTGCACTCGTTATTTATTTATTTATTAATTTTTGCAATCGGGCTCTTACATGGACTAGCATAGGCACTGAGGCTTATCACTGATTCCATTAAGAGGGTTTTCAAGATCTCATCTCACGCCTTAAAACGCCGCAGATCCTCCCGAAATCCAGCAAAAAAGGACCATATCTCGGCACATGACTCCTCATACTGTCCAAACTTTGCCAGAAAATGCATAAAGTGAATCATTCGCCAATTTCAATTGACGAGAAATTGAACTGCCTCGTAAAATAGCGGACGCGAAAACTTTTTAAATTAACCAAACACTAATGCTGCGATAGAAATGACAACATTTGGAGTATTTGGGGATAAATTTATCTGCTCAAGGCATCCTGTTTCCGTCGTGTCACAATACGCCAGTCTCCGCCCAGTGACAATGCATTTATGATATATCTCACATAGCCCAAATCCATTTTGGATATGAGAGCATTAGGCTATGCATACCTTATGAATATTCTACAAGTGCTCATGATTTGTGAAACGTGCAATGTTTGCTGATTAAATGTTACAATGAATTGCCATACTGGTCAAATGCATTAGAAAATGCTGCCACTGTCGACACTTTTGCTCCATGTGTCTTGTCAGTGGATTGTTCAAGGATAAAGGTAACTGATTAAGTTGAAGTCAAATAATACATAAGAGCTCTCACCCCAGTGTCTGTAGTTTACAGTTTGGACTCTTCAGTGCAGCACAGAGCAACTTCACTCCTGAATCTCCCAGGTTATTGTAGCTGAGGTCCAGTGTCTGTAGTTTACAGTTTGGGCTCATCAGTCCATCACCGAGCAGCTTAACTCCTGAATCTCTAAGGTTACTGTACCTGAGGTTCAGAGTCTGTAGTTTACAGTTTGGACTCATCAGTTCAGCATAGAGCAGCTTCACTCCTGTATCTCCCAGGTTACTACTGCTGAGGTCCAGTGTCTGTAGTTTACAGTTTGGACTCATCAGTCCATCACAGAGCAGCTTCACTCCTGAATCATTTAGGTAAGTGTAGCTGAGGTCCAGTGTCTGTAGCTTACAGTTTGGACTCATCAGTCCATCACAGAGCAGCTTCACTCCTGAATCTCCAAGGTCACTGCAGCTGAGGTCCAGATCTCTCAGTGCTGAGTTTGATGACTGAAGAGCTGAGGCCACAATTTCACAGGACTCGTTTGTGAGGGAACAACTGGTCAGTCTGTAAAGAAGAGTTAATATTATGAAACAAAATCAAAATACTCAAATATGCTGTCACAGCATGGCTGATATCAGGCCTGGAAGTGAATGGAAGGACATGACGACACATTAAGATGCTGCCATGAATAAAATTTTGTGTGGAGAAATATCAAATGGTGTTGGAGTTCTGGGCCAGAAAAGAAAAGGATAGCTGATATCTGGCCCGTGAAAGAACAGACAGACCACCAGGAGGACAAATGATGGACAAAGAGGCACACCTACACAAAGAGAAGTAACCGTATGTTGTCAGACAAAGGGAAAACATGGACTCGGAGGCAGCTGTACTGGGTTGGACTGCGACAGTAGCCCCACTCTCACAAATGCCACCAGATGTCCCAGCCAGTTTCTCTGGGTGCTGTCGAAGGAATTCAGTCACTATTCTTAGTGACGCAAGAGTAGTTCTGTGGGTAATGGAGGTCAAACAGCTTCCATCAAGGGCTAAGACAGTGAGGAGCAGATCCAGAGCCAGTAACGGAATCCCAAGATGCTTGGCGGTGGCAGAACGGATTAGTTTATTTCTAGCTCCTGTGTCGATAAGCACCTGGAGATCATGGGACTGATTGCCATTAATGAGCAAGATTGGTGAAAATGACATGTTTATAGGGGATTGATTCTGGACCTTGCCCACCAAGGCCCCTAATCTTACTGGTGGTCATTTTCTTTTTAAAGGACAAGACTGATAGAAATGGCCCATTTTGCCACAGTAAAAGCATACCTCCTTGTCCCACCATGGCTGCCAT
Source organism: Gymnothorax reevesii (assembly GCA_029721435.1). NCBI lineage: Eukaryota > Metazoa > Chordata > Actinopteri > Anguilliformes > Muraenidae > Gymnothorax > Gymnothorax reevesii. The sequence continues at coordinate 122,820,288 of CM056577.1, read as the reverse complement.
TCCTCAGGGTTAATCCGAACTCAGTCGAGCTGCATGGACTCAGCTGGTGGGTAAGAGGACTGAGGAGGAGTAAAGGAGTCGCGCTTGATCAGTGCATCAGTGAAACCAGCTGGGTTCATAAGGCTCGGCAGACTGAGTGAGACCAAATTATCGCTCGCAGAGTACGATGGTAGTTTATTGACAGCAATACGGTAGATATTGTGTCATGGTTAAGGCGTGCGTTTGTTTGTTGGACCTTTCTTTGTTCTATCGTCCGGGACGATATCGGAGTTCTTTTCCATCAAATTCCTGGCCCAGCTGGCTGATTGAGCTGGAGCGGAGTTTTCCAGACTTTACTGTTAGGAATTGCTTCTTTTAGAAATTCTCTCTCTTGTTGTTTATTTTCTCTCACACTGCTTCCGTGTTGTAGATTTTTATTTGTCCTTGGAAGCGCGAGCTTTTACCGGAGGTTTTTACCGCTTTTGTGTTTGTCTCTTATCTGGGGCTGCGTATTGCTCTTTCTCTCGCTGGTCGCGGCACCTGGCGTCCTTTCACCGCCCATTACATATTGGGGACAGAACCTCAGGATATGAGAGCGGGGACGGAGCCCCGTAGTGGATAAATAGTTCAGCACGGTTGTAATAATCTAACCTTGAGCTGTAATTGCCAGCCCAGTGTTATACAGGCTCTGCCAGCAGTGAGCTGCTTCAGAGGATGAGGAGGTTACTGGAGGGGAATTGTATTCATTGACAAAGATCGATCCATTATTAATCTGCTAGTCAGTAAGTATGTTATATTTTAAAAATTGGAACCTGAGAAACTTGGTTAAAAAAAAGGAATTCTAAAGCGAGTTTACCTTTTGATGCTGCTTACGCTCTGGATTCAGAAAATCAAATGAGGGCACTTGATTACACTTCCACAATTTTTTTTCCACCAAATTAGGTCTATCCCAACAATTTCATTGCATTTTATCATGAACAAACTCTGGGCATGTGAAAATAAAATATGCAGTCAATCATCAGCATAATTGTCGACATCATACTCACATGGCCTTCCTGCAGTTTCCGACTACTGGTATCAGTCTCCGATGTCCAAATGCTGACGTGTTGTACTTAATCAAGTCAAACTCATCCAGGACCTCCTCTGACATCAGTAACACAAAGGCCAGAGCTGAACACTGATGCGGTTCCAGGACTTTATCCGAAAGAGTTCCTGACCATTGGAACTGTTGGATTTCCTCCACTAGACTGGAGTCATTTAGTTCATTCAGACAGTGGAACAGATTGATGGTTCTCTCTGCTGAAGATTCCCATCTGATTTTCTCCTTAATGTGCTGGACTGTTTTCGCTATGCTCTCTGATCTACTTTCAGTCTGTGAGTCTGGGACAGGAGATCTGTTTCCTGTCTGAGTCAGTATTCCTCCTAAGAGAGTCTGAATGGAGCCCAGCGAGAGGCCCAGAAGGAATCGGAGGAAAAGGTCCAGGTGTCCATTCTTACTCTCTAAGGCCTGATCCACTGCAGTCCTGTGTAACTCATACAGCTGCTCTCTGTCACTGTAAGGATCTGCAGACCTGTGTAACTCAGACAGCTGCACTCTGTACCTTTGAGGATCTGCAGTCCTGTGTAACTCAGACAGCTGATCTCTGTACCTGTGAGGATCTGCAGTCCTGTGTAACTCAAACAGCTGCTCTCTGCACCTGTGAGGTTCTGACTCTTCTGCTCGGAGGTCATTTCTGTTCTCATTTACACACGAGTGAAACACAAACAAGGCAGCCAGATACTCCTGAATACTCAGATGCACAAAGCAGTAGACCTTCTCCTGATGCAGCCCACACTCCTCTTTAAAGATCTCTGTACACACCCCAGAGTACACTGAAGCTTCCCTGACATCAATGCTGCTCTCCCTCAGGTCCTCTTCATAGAATATAACATTACCCTTTTTCAGCTGCGCAAAAGCCAGCCATCCCAGTTTCAGGATGATTTCTGTATCTGATGCTGATTTCTTCAGTGGGTTTGTCTCACTGGTGCCATGATACTTATCATTCTTCATATGAGTCTGAATGAGCAGGAAGTGAATGTACATTTCAGTCAGACTTTTGGGCAGATCTCCCCTCTCTGCTCCACCCAACATTGTCTCCAAAACGATAGCAGAAACCCAGCAGAAGACTGGAATGTGACACATGATGTAGAGACTCCTGACTGACTTTATGTGGGAGATAATTCTGCTGGCCTTCTCCTGATCTCTGATTCTCTTCCTGAAGTACTCCTCCTTCTGTGGGTCACTGAACCCTCGAACCTCTGTCACCCGGTGGACACACTCTGGAGGGATCTGATTGGCTGCTGCAGGGCGGGAGGTGATCCAGAGGAGAGCAGATGGAAGGAGATTCCCCTGAATCAGATTGGTCAGCAGCACATCCACCCATAATGACTGTGTTACATCACAGCAGATCTCATTGCTCCGGAAATCTAGAGGAAGTCGACACTCGTCCAGACCATCAAAGATAAACGCAACTTTGACTTCATCGCCGTTAACACTTTTAATCACTTTCAGCAGAGGAAAGTAGAGCTGCAGAAGTTGCATTAGACTGAATTCTCTGTCCTTCTTCAGATTCAGGTCTCTTAAAGGAAGACTGAAGATGAAATCAATGTCCTGATTGGCTCTTCCTTCGGCCCAATCCAGAATGAACTTCTGCACAGAGATGGTTTTCCCGATGCCAGCGATGCCCTTTGTAAGCACAGTTCCGATGTGTTTCTCTAGACCAGGAAAAGGCTTAAAGATGTCATTGCAGAGGACTGCAGTCTCCTGAGTGGTTTGTCTCCTGGACGTTGTCTCGATCAGTCTGACCTCGTGTTCATCACTGACCCCCCCACTGCCCGCCCCTGTGATGTAGAGCTCTGTATAGATGTCATTCAGGAGGGTTGGGGGCCCTGCTTTGCTGAACCTTCAAGTATGCATTCAAACTTCCTCCTCAGATGAGATTTCAGTGTCTGCTGGGCCATTCGTAGGGATTTATCTGAAGAGAGGACACATAAGCATCATTATCTCCCTTTCAAAAACAGATCTAATGAAAGAGTCAAAAAAAAATAATAAGTCACAGGATGTGACATAAATCAGTGCAATGGCAGTATCTGACAATGCAAATGACCTCTAAATTATAAATGATCACAAATACAACGTAGCAGCAAAAAAATTACAAAACACTGTCGCATTTGTAAATATTTGTGCGATAAAGATGAACCAAAAACATTGCGGTTCTTTTTTTTTTATCACTTTAGCACTAATTTCAATAGCTTGAGGTAATTTTTCAAAACTCAAAGAAGGCAATCTGCACGTTTGTTTCAAAACTCTAAAGATGTCACACACTACTGATATCCTTAACTGGTCTCCCTCATTCCAGCAGTCTAGTGTCAGTTTTGCAGTCTTGTCTCCTTTAATTGTTTTATCATCTCGTTTCACTCCCCACCCCTCTTGTGATCTTATGTTCTTTTTTCCCTTGTGTCTAACTGTTGTCATCTCTACGTCACAACCCTCATGTGAATGCTCTTCGTGTCTCCTCCTATTCAGCAACGTGTGTGTCTACGAGAAGTATGTCTCCTTTTGATTGGTTTACATCTCGCGTGTTTGCCACTCCTCTGCTGTTTCTTGTGTCGTGGTTATTTCCTAATGACTATGTGACCAGCATCTGAAGCCCCTGCTTTGTGCTGCAAGTGACTGTTGAGCAGACTTTCATGATGGCCATTCCTGAAAGCTTTCCTCTTTTCATGGTTGACTCAAACAAGCTTCCAAGCCAAGACTAGACCGTATTCAAGTTCACCCAGTTCAAGTAATTTTGTCCGTCCAGTTTAGCTGGAACAAACTCACAAAGCCTCATCAGGGTCCAAATTTCCAAATTTGGGATTGTGCTTTTGTTAACCCTTTAAAGTCTGTTCTTCTGTCCAGTTTGTAAGGAACAAGTTCCCAATCCTTCTACAGTCATCAAGATCTGAACCAAGTTCTCCTCAAGCTACTCTGTTCTCCTGTGGGACAGTTCGGCACTGGTTAAGTGTGCACGCTAGTGATGCGCGGGTTGGGTCAATATTTTAATAACATTTAACAGGTGCGGGCGGGTTGGGCCAAACAGTGGCTACGTCTAATTCCCACGAAATTGCGAATAAAAAGTATAATGGGCTATCGGCCACTTGAGGGCTCTAGACATACAGCCTAGATAATATGCTCTTGTCAAACGATGTAAAGCTTCCTTAAGCAGGATAGAATGCCACTTGTACCTCTCCCTCCTCCAACTCTCGATGTACACACACTCGCTGGTGCTTAATCCTCCATGGTTAGACTAAGGATCTAAAGGTTGAATGATAGTTCATCTTATAAATCGTTCTGCATTCAGCACCGGAATAATATATGGTGGTAATTTGATTGACCTGTGGGTCCAAAAAATACATAGAAAAAACATTTTTTTGCCACTTTACAGTGAAAGGCATATCACGATTGTTATTTAAAATAAAATCAACTTGTTGAGGTGCTTCCGTTTATCAGCTACATGTTCTCTAACAACAGAGCGTGTGCTGCCATCGGCAGTAAAGACACTTCTTAGATATACATATCTATAACACCATTCTTTACACATCACCCAAACGAATAGGTAACTTATCATTACTGGAGCATGTATGGTCATAAACTTAGTCTTGCTCTCATTAATTACCATACCATGAGACAAAGATTAATCCTGTAAAACTCCATGGTGCCAAAGCAGTCCTCTGCGTCCCAGCAACTAGTGCAACAAGCGAGCGAACCTTCAGTTCGGCTGGCCGTGTCCTGGAAGCGCGCCGTAATCGCTTAAACCCTGGCACTGTTGACGCGATTTTGTTTTTGCATAGTTTGGGAAAAAATATGCCTAGGCCTACATTATAAGCTGTGTTGAAAAAAAATAGCCTAAAAGCCCCCCCAATCAATCTTCAAATAAATATATGAGGGGGAAAAAATTTCCTTGTTGACCGGATATCGCAACACTGTATGGGAGAGTAGGCGATAGCGCCAGTGCGCCACTGTTATGTTAATTTTGTTCCAATAAAACAGCCTGTTCGCAATATTTTGCCAGATGCCATTTCGTTTGGTTGCAAAGATCAGAAAACACGGTAAGGTTCAATTAATAGACAGAGCCTAAACTTTGGATCAAGAATTCCAGTCAAAAGCCAAATGTTGTGCTCCACTCAAATCCATAGCGTAACAGAGGGATCGTTTTTTTTTTTTTCATTGCAAATCATGTCACACAGACTGACTGAATTCTTTTTCTCTCGCCTCCTTTTTGTGTCGGGTCGGGTTGGGTTTGGGTTGAAAATCAGTGCGAGTTTTAGCGGGGCGGGTTAGCTGTCACGTTGGGTTGGGTTGGTGCGGGTGTTAAAAAACCTCGACCCGCGCATCACTAGTGCACACCACCTGGCCGCTATCCCGGAGGCCTCTGGCCGGAAACTGACTGCTCAGCTTTGCCAAAAACATCTGTGCCGAACTGTGAAATCCCATTCCGGGGTGAAGTCCCCACCTCCTCTTGTGGAGGTCCTTCCCCAAATTACCGTGTAAGCGTTCAACGAATAAACTACCTATTGGATTGTATTATTCCTACACGCTTGACTGCGTTATCACAACAGTGTATTTAAATTTCTTGTGCAACGTGTAGTGCAAATGGTGGCATTAAAGAATGTCGGTCTTGCAGTGCATACAGAAGATGGTAGTTTTACCACATAAAGCACAAGATTTTGCCCCCTTCCCAATTCACTATAGTTTTACTTATTTGTCACATTAAAATGGTTCTTCCCACTAATCTTAATATAAGGCAACAACTACTTGAGTAAACACAAAATGCAGCTTTTACATTTTTTTTTTAATTTAACCTTAATTTAACCAGGGAAATCCCTTTGAGATTGAAAACTCATTTTCAAGGGAGCCCTGGGGGGTTGAGGTGGAGAGGGAGAGGACAAATTGCATAGCCAATTAGATCAGGGGATGATTAGATGGCAGGTTGAAAGAGCCAGGTTGCAAATATAGCCATGACACCGGGGAACCCCCTACTCTTGTCAAAGAGTGTCATAGGATATTTAATGACCACAGAGAGTCAAGACCTCAGTTTTACATCTTCTTAAGGACAGAAGTACTGGGTGGTCCTCCCATTAATTATCTGAAATATTGAATGGAAGGAACTCCGCATGGGCAAAAGCTAGAAAAACTGGCGCTCATTCTGATTGGATTGTGTTCAGGCAGTGTCATGGTTTGTGGGGCGTGCCTGTTGTTTGGACTTTTCTTTACGGCTTTCATCCCGGGACGATATCGAATTCCTGGGCTATCGAATTCTTTACCCAGCTGGTGGATTGAGCTGGGGCGGCACTTTCGCAGAATCTATATAAGCAGGAAGTCCAGCACGCCTCCTTCGCCAGAGTGTCTGTTTTTAGCTTTGGACTATAGTTGAAGATGTCTGTAGTCAGGTTTTGTATGACTTTCTATCTTCTGATAGTTGGAGTTTCTCCTCCCATTTCTATCTCGCTTTGCTTCCGTGGTTCAGACTATTATACGTCCTTTGGAAGCGCGAGTACTTTTGTTTGGTCTGTATTATTCTCTGTGTTTGTACTGTGTCTGAGCTACTTTCTTTCTCTCTGGTTGTTGCAGGCAGTCGTGTAACAAGTGTACTGCTTTGGTTAGGAAAGCAAAATCTACTTTATCGTAACTCATTACATTGTGATGTAATTGTGGTTGTGGAAAACACTAAAATTAATGAAGAATAATAGCGCCCCAGTGCTTCCTTCACAAATGTGGTCTAACTCTGGTCCCATAAGTGACAAGAAGTTAATCTGCAATGTTCTCAATGAACATTTCATTAGTGCAGGCCATCATCATTAGTGCATCAGTTTGATAGAATGCACGTTAATCGGATGGGTGCCATAAATAGGATAGGGTACCATATGAAAATTATTAAATGCCAATCAAAGCCCACGCTCCCAAATGATATGGGTCATTGTAGTTTTTCCTTTGGCTTAATTTCCGAATCAGAGGTCTTTGATGCTCTTTTGAAAATTGATTCCAATTTTCTACTGGTCTACTGGTGCTGATCTTTTGGACCCAGGACTGTTGAAGTTGGCTGTTCCCGTAATAGCCCGGCCTTTAACACACATTTTTAACCTTTCACTTATCTTGAATTGATCATTATCACCCAATTTCCAAGCTACCTTGTCTGGCTAAGACTCTTGAATCCTTTGTTAATTGTGAGCTCCGTTTATTTTTAGATAGAACTTGCATTTTAAATACATTTCAGTCTGGTTTTAGTCTGGTTTTTTATATCTGCGGCATCTCTTGTTATAAATGATATTGTATGTGCCCCTGATGGTGGGCAACATTGTGCCACCCTGTTTGTTGACCTATCCAAGGCCATTGACACTTTCGATCATTCACTCTTACTTGACAGACTTGGCTCATTAGGCCTAGATTAGCACGCTTGCAAATTATTTTCAAGTTATCTTTCAAATAGAATACAATGTGTAGTAGCAGACTCTGCTCAATCAACGTTTTTGGAGGTCAAAAAAGGGGTACCACAGGGCTCAATTTTAGGACCCTTACTTTTTACTCTGTATATTAATAATATGGTCTCATTTGATAATGGCTGTACAGTGCATTTCTATGCTGATGATACAGTGCTTCATACTTCTGCTTCTTCATTGAATGAGGCATTATTTGCATTACAATGAGCCTTTGTTTCATTTCAGGACTCAGTTCTAAAGCTCAAATTAGTTTTAAATGTGGCAAAAACAAGATGTATGCATTTCTCTAGATCTCGTTCTCTGAGAGACTGTTCATTTTTAATTCGCTCCTTGGAAGGCTCTGAAATCGAGAGAGTGTCTTGTTACAAATATCTTTAAATATTTGTTGATGAAAAACTGTTTTTTAAAGTACACCTTAATTAACTTTTTTTTCCAGAAACTGCTCTTGTTTCTCTCGATAATAGGAAGCTTTTAATTCAATCAACTTTCTTGTCAGTGTTAGATTATGGTGACATCATCCATATGAATGCTGCCCCAACAACCTTGAAAAAACTCGATACTGTCTATCACGCTGCACTTCATTTTATTACTAGAGATTGTTTTAGAATGCATGATTGTTCCCTGTATAAAGCTGTGGGTCGGCCATCATTGGCTACCAGGAGAAGGCAGAACTGGTTGACCTTAATTTATAAAGCAATCTTACACAGATTACCATGTTATCACACAACTTTTATTTCAAGGCTTTGTAGTATGGGGGCATTATTTTAGCAAAACTAATGTGTAAAAAAAATCTGTGTCTGTAACGAGTTTCACTAATGTGTAACTGGATGCACAAATGCGTAAATCAATTTGTATTTCGATCCACAAATGTGTAAAAAAAAATCCTTGCCTGTAACAAGATTCAGAAATGTGTAACCGGATGCACAAATGCGTAAAAATAATTTGTATTTCGATCCACAAATGTGTAACCGGATGCACAAATGCGTAAAAACAATTTGTATTACGATCCACAAATGTGTAGAAGTATCCGTGTCTGTATCTAGATCCACAAATGCGTACAACAAACTCTGTGTAAATATCAGGCACTGGGATTGGATGGGTTCTTACATGTGACTTTTGCTACACTTCTGCCGTGGAAGATCCACAAATGCGTACAGCGATTCACAGATGCTCGGGTAAGTACTCTTTCACAGAGCTCAAAAGGACCTCATTAAAATGCAAACCATGTGATTTCAATTAACTGGTATATTCACTAAACTCGGAGATGCCAAGCATCCCGCATTCGGCGTAGGTCTTACGCAATTTTTAGGCTTATTCACCGTAGTCCGTAATTATCCATTGAATGCCGAGTGAGATTCTCATGCGGAATTAAAATCCTTGTGCATTGAAGTTTTCGTTTCACTTGCGTAAAGGGGCGCCTCATCAGAAGTAACATGGAAAGCGATTATGACTCCGGACGTCCCCTACTTCTCTTTACTCGGGGATTGGAAACAATGCATGTGTTTTATGATCGTTTAAATTGTTTTAATGAAATAAGACCATTTGAAACGTCTTTATGCAATTCCATTGCTTTTAATTCATCAGTAAAGACAAGCCTGAGAATTCCTGTCATAATCAATTTCCGTGTCATTAGTGGGGAAATCCACCGTAATGCACGTGAAACTGATTAACTTGATGCACGATGACTTAAATTCCGCGAGTGAATTTCCTTGGTGCGCTTTGATTGAATAACTGCTGACTACAGCACAGAAAAGTGAATGTCACTAAAAGGAGAAACTCACGCATAGGACATAAGCCTTGGCATCTCTGTTAACTTCGTCCAAAACATTTTTTTTTCAAGTTGTCAAATCCTATCTTTGTGGATGCCTACCACATAAATCAAACCTGCAGGATTTTTTAATGAGAACTTCGATTTTAAATTTGATTTCCGCAACTGGAATCGTTCGTGGTCCTTTTGAGTGATGTGATAATTTTTGTCCTGCCCTGAAATCGCTCGTTCACATACCTCAGAAGGCTACTTCTCCCTAAACTTCTGCAGAATCAGAGCACATTTGAAATCACTAACGACTGCAGCATGCCTTCTTTAATCCCACTCGTTGATGGAGTCATTGTTGGTGGCTATTTTACCGAGATGAAATGCACTATAGATGTTCAAGTCGACAGCATCTTTTTGGGGCCTTTACAGCCATGTGAACTCCAAGGGACATGCTAGAAATAACTTGTTCGCATACACCAAACGGACACCAGCCTGCTTGCAATTTACCAGTTGCAATTTAGCAAAGGCAAGCGTCTGACAAGAAAGGGAATTTAGAATTGTAGGTTAAATTTTCGATGTATAATAAATGCATGCAGCTATGTTATGAAATTTTATTACTTTTATCCTTGCAAGTATCCCCCTCCCCCAGAAAAAAAATAGCTGCCTCCAAATTAACCAACCCAAAGCTTTATAACGTGAAAATCTGCAAAGTTGTGAACGAGCGAACGAGGACTGTTTAGTCCTAACTGAGCTTGATGTGAATCGTTGTGTTTCAAAAAAGGTAATCAGTCATTTGAATTCTCTTACTGTGCTGCTCATCTCTCTCCAGTGAGTCGGCGACATCCCTCTGCTCCATGTTCCTCAGGATGTGGAGAGTGATCTTCAGAGACGTCTCACTGCCGCAGGCCTCCAGCATCTTCTCAACTACGTGCAGGACCTCAGGATCCTCCTGCTCTCTCTCACTGCATTCTGGGTAATCATGATGGCTCTTGGCCCTTGGACCCTTCATCTTTATAGACTTCAGATCTTTGGACAAATTCTGAAAGTACTCTGGGTAATCCTGACTCACATGGGTCTGAAACAATTCAAAGTTTCCATCCTTCTTCAGCTTCATCAGAGTGCGCAGGAGAGACTGTAATAAACAAATAAAAAGCAGTGCTCCATCAGTGGGAAATAAACACATGAAAAGGAGCGATCTAAAATAAATAAATGAACACATGAAGGTCATAAATAAATATAAAAGTAGATTCACCGCAATGATTGCATTATGCGTCATGTGTTTATTACAGCCAGAACAGGGACAGATTCTTCCAGACACCAAACATGCAGCAGTCACAAATAACCATGTTCGAATAGCAGCTTTTGTAATGATACAGCTTCTGATTAATCATGGATTTCATCACAGTAATGGATTTGCTCTGCACACCACATTCAGTGGATGTGCTGAACTGAGCGCCTATTTGTAATAAAGTCTGGTTAAAACCCTACTCTGTCACTGATGTTCGGGACCAGCAGAACGAATCTGGGCCAATATACACAAAGCCACTCTGAATTACACTTAAGAATCGCCTCAAGCTGTGAATAAAGAGTTAACCCCTTAAACTCAACGTTTTCACTGATGTTTTCCCTAAACTAGTTTCAAAGTAAGAGAAAGCACGTTCTTCAAATGGAAGAACATTGTATATATGTCACATATATATTCTGTATCTGCCATTTGCAGTACTTTAGGGAAGCTACATCATGCTAAAATTGAAAGAAATATCAGAAATCAGAAAAAACAAGCATGAAACACTCAGATTGGTTGCCATGGGATGGAAAACATAAACACAAAGGAGGGATGGGCAGATGAACACAGGAACGGATGCAAGTATAAAAGGGAACATCTACTCAGTAAGATGCAGTTGTATATTAAATTTTGTTGAGAAATATTAGAGTATTTAAAATATAATGAAAAATACATGTATATTATTCAAAATGTTATTTAATAAAAATATGATTGTAAATAATATTAAATATTTAAATAATTATGAAAAATGCACTTTTATGACACCTGAGCACATATATTTTGATACCTGGAGTGGTTAGCTACCCACTGACAGTGCAATTTAACAACCCAGTCATTTTTTCTGGGATGCCTTTCTCATAAAATGTGGTATTCTGCACGCCATTCAGATTCCACTCCTGTTCCTACATAACATGCAGACTTGGGAGAATCATCCCGCCTTTCATCTGAATATCTCCATTCAAGGCGAAGAGCGAAGCTCAGAAACAGCTCTGTGGCGTGCTGCAAAGATCAGCACAGATCACAGGAGTTGAAGAGCAGAATGGATATACCCTTACAGAAAAACCACATGAATTTCCCATGTATTCCACATGTGATCCCATGGGTTTCACATGGGAATTCACATGATTCACATAAAATTTGGCCAAAACCACATGTTTCCCATGTGCAAATCACTTGTTTTTCATGGGTTTCACACAGGTCCCTTACAGAAAAACCACATGAAAAACATGTGATTTGCACATGGGAAACATGTGGTTTTGGCCCAATTTTATGTGAATCACATGAATTCCCATGTGAAACCCACGGGATCACATGTGGAATACATGGGAAATCACGTGATTTTTCACGTGGTTTTTCTGTAAGGGTATATTTCTTTAATGGTAAAATCCTAGCTTCAAATGGCAAAAACCTAAATGTGTGTGCTATCCACTTTTGCCTGACTGCTTTATACAACTAACCTGGGTCATAACGAGGCAAGATTGACTACAACATTTATGCTAAAGAGGATCTATCATGGTTCTCAGAGAATACAAAGAAGTGGCTTCCGTTTGTTAGCAAAGAGAATCTAAAGCTAACTAGCTCAGTCAGTGTTAATTTTTTTTTTTTAAGATTTAGCCAAACTGAGTTCCAAGAGTAACTTTAGTTAAATCGGTAATATAACTTAGCAAGTAGTCACTGTACCAAGCTAGCTATGTGCCAGTCTCATGAATGAGTTAATGATATTTAGCTTACAAGCTAGTTAGCATTCTCACAGTACCTTTCAAAAATCATTATGTAATGTGACTTTGTTCGCAAGCCAGCTAGCAAGCTAACCTCTCAGTTGAGTGGGAATTTAGAAACCGTTAACGCAAGCGTGACTGTCCGTGATTCACTGACTGACTGTGAAGCAGAGTGATGGCTTTAGCTCAGTGCTAACATATAATGACAATTACCATAAAGGCCCTGACTGAAATTAACATTGCAAATCATGATAATACTAACAGTCCAGCAATATACTTGGTTTTGACCTTGCTAGTTTTGCTAAGCTGGATGCAATGTAGAAGTGAAGCAGATAGGAACTAGTAGAATGGGTGAATTCAGTTTGGGAGAATAGCGCTGCCGTTCTAAGAAAATTGAATTCTAACTTATGGTTGATACTTCACAGATGCTAGCCAAGAATCAATGTTAATGTTAGACACACAGGGCCAGTGGCTTTGTTTGCTGGCCAATCAGAGCAAAGTTCAATTCAGAGAGGGGACACCCACTCTGAACAGCCTTTTTGTCAGAGGTTTAGGAATAAAAGGAATCGTATTGCCTGGAAATCATGGATTCTTTTTTTGCTGAAAATTTTATGAAGCTCCTTTTTGGACATCCAAGAATATTGCAACTCAGTAAAAAAAATAAATAAATAAATAAAGACTGAAAAAGAGTGTAATAGGACCCCTTTAAACAGTTTAGGAATTTGGACCCAGAGTTTGAGTGCTGGGGGGCCATGTTGGTATTTGTGGGCATAGCTCGAAATTAGGTGACCACGCCCATCTACCCCACTTTTGGTCCCATATTCTCCCTCCTGCACAAATGTTCCAAAACTTTTGCTGATTATTGATGTATGGCATGCAAAGATTGGAAGACAGTTGTAATGTGTTTGGGACCTTTATGTAGGTTGAAACTAGGACCCAATTTCCGTGTCGGAAATGGCATTGTTTATGACTTCAGGTGGCAATAGCGTCAACCTAAATGGAGGTCTCAGGACGTTTTTCATTTTAAGTTGCAGTCCACCAACTCTAGTTTCAAGAATAATTGATAAAAACTTGGGACCTCCATGTAGGCTGAAATATGGAGTGGTCAAATTTGTTACCACTTAATATGGCACTGAAAAGTGGGTGTGGCCTGCTCAGCAGGGGAAGGGTTAATTACCAAGGTTAACCCTGATTTCCCTATACCAGCCCCAAACTCAATAATTATGAATGAGGAGATTTGGAGATGGTGAGTTGGCCACTTTTGCCAGTGTTGGGCTAATCTTAGAAAAAGGCACTCTTAAAAACAAACTGAATGTGCATTCAAACTTGACGTTAAAAGTTCCAGTTCATGAAATAAGCTGTGGTCATTCACTGTGAATGCTTGCTATTGGCTGATTCAATTCCTGAGGGAGGCCTGTCAGGGTGACATCATTACTGTTCCTCTTTAAGTCTTCTCAATGTGCTGTGATTTTGAACTGAGATCAGCTCTGAGATGTACTCTTTCCATGTTCTTTTTAGTATAGACAGCTGTTCATTAATATGTATTATGCAGTATGTTGCTTGAATTAATCATGGTCCTTGATGAAACAGAATGCTGTATAATATGTTAAAAATACAATTCTTGCCTTTTTTGGGAAACGTAATGTCTCTGAAATCTTCTCTTCTGCTGAGCAGGACTGCAATGACTGCTGGATCCTGTGGAAAAGAACAGCTTCCAATTAAACATCCACAAATGCAGCTCGAACTCAAAGCACAAAATCAAAGAGTTTCCACGTACAGCAGCTGTAGGCAACTTATGTAAAAACAACTTTTTTCATACTGTATTTGCAGAAACTTATTAATTTTTTTATTGATTTGACCTTTATTTAAACAGGTGAATCACTGAGAACCAGTTCTCATTTACAAGGATAACCTGGCTAACAGGCCCCAGCTAGAGCATATAAAACTAGACGGTCTGGTCGACTGTGACCATATGGGTGTAGCCCCCGAAAGCCTGCATCTCCCCCCTTTTTTTGCATTTTTCAACCAATAGTGTTGCAATGGCAACCAAAATCAAAAGGTGGTACTAGTGAAGTATATCCTCAAGCATTCCTTGACTTTCCCAGACTTTTGTTGCCCCTGTCCCAGCTTTTTTGGAATGTGTTGCAGGCATCAAATTCAAAATGAGTGAATATTTCGAAAAAAACACAATGAAGTTTGTCAGTTTGAACATTAAATATCTTGTCTTTGTAGCGTACTCAATTGAATATAGGTCGAAAAGGATTTGCAAATTATTGTATTCTGTTTTTATTCACGTTTTACACAACGTCCCAGCTTCATTGGAATTGGAGTTTGTATAGCCTCACGATTTAAATCCCAGGGTTAATGCTTCAGTCAGGCTGCTGCTTTAGCTAGCTTGCATATACAGAACGTTGAAGTGGTGCTGTGTATGACGATGACAATACTGGTTCATATACAAATTATGGTCAAGAAAAAGTTTTGAAGTAATGAAGTCATTTTAAAAAAGTGAGATACTTCAACGGTAAAATTCATGGCAGCTGTCTGTTAATTTCTGCAGTGTATCCAATGTTTGTTCTTTTTTTCACAATAGTTTTTTATGATTTTAGACAACAATAAGTAAAACAACAATCAGCAAAAAAGTTTGGATGTGTTTCAGCATATTTTGCTTATTGTTCATTCACTTTTTGCCTCTCTTTGGCATTAATCCAGAAGAATCGTTGATATGCAAATCTATGGCCAGAAGCTACTTTTCTTACAATGACGTTGGCAACACTACATCTGAATAACATGAGTGCATTGAAAAAAACACTGTCAAAAGCGACTCAGAACAACTAAGAAGTGTTCAGGTTATGGTTACGAGATGAAAATGTGATACGGACATGGACTATTGCTGTGCGGAGTATATACTGCTTAAAGCTAGCGAACTAGCCATTTTTTAATATTGATTTACCACTGTAGATATGCTGACCACAGACCTAGTTTGGCTAATTGGTTATTATGAGTAAACGATAGCCTTAGCTAATATTACTGTATATGGTGGCATTTTGCTTACTGTGGCAATCTATTTAAGAATTGAAGCCACATTCAACTAAAAAGAATAAATAGGTTTTCGCTGGTTTAAAATGCGAACAGCTTGAGAACTTAAATTAACCCCTTACATCGTTCGTTGCACCAATTCTCTTCAATCTAGGGTAGCATATTGCATGCTTTTTCCTGTAAATAAAGCTATACCACACGGTAGACAGACAGGTCTCATTGTTTTCCTTTCGGAGATCAAACACTAGTTGTTATGGAGAGCATACTTCTTGCTGGCTTTTTGTCAACTTTGTACAATGCACAACCACTATAAGTGGTATTGCGTTTATTGTATTGCTCCCTTTATCGTCACCTGAGCACTACAATCACACCCCATTCCCTGTAAAAGTAGCATTTGCATATTGCTGTTTTCTGTATGTGCACAGCCAAATCTAGAGCTCTCCCCTTCTCGCATGAATCCCCTCCTTTAGCCGTCGGAGACTTGAAGTGGTGGTAAGTCTACGTATAGTTTTTGTTACAGAGTGCCTATAGTAGTGACCAGAAGCTCTGTATGAGTATCGGGGATGTTGGCGCGCCTTCCCTCAGTTACCGCCACTCCCTCCTCGTAACTCCCCTGCGTGCTAGCGGAGGAGGTACGAGGAGGGGATCAGTGGTTGAAAAAAGGAGAGGTGGTGGAGAAGGAGTGAGATACCACTGGTGTTTTACACTCTCCTGGATTAGCCTATTTCTAGCGCAGTGTGCGACGTGCAAACAATTAACATGTCCTGTGCGATAGGCTACCATGAAGTACAATGTTTTCCACCTTCACTGTAGGCTATTTAGTAGCTCAAAAGTAACCAAAATCAAGAGCTATGAATTACTCTTTCAAATTAATGTTAATCAATGATCAAATGAAAGATACCACAGATTTGCGTTTGCCTAAAGGTGTTTGCAAAGTCTGCAGAATTTATCTATTGTGTGCAATACAAAAATTATTTCTCTCACTTTAATGTTCGATATGCTTCAAAAAATGTTTTCCACTTCGAGTACGGAGACAGAGCTTCCAGTTAAACTCATCCTCTTACTGCAGCTCTAACTCACAGCACATGGAGACAGAGCTTCCAGTTAAACTCATCCTCTTACTGCAGCTCTAACCCACAGCACATGGAGACAGAGTGAAATTAGTGAGGGAAACTGATTTATAATAATATTGTCAATATCACACTCTTTACTGACCTTTGATCAACAGTGTTTTCTCCTTTGAAGTTAAGCGGAGGATTCATTGATGCATCACTTGGTACAGGTGACCCTGATCCATCCATCCGAACTCTGTGAATAAAACAGAGACAGAGCTTCCAGTCAAACTCATCCTCTCTCCAGCTGTAACTCACAGCACATGGGGACAGAGCTTCCAGCTCATTTTTTCTTCTTTTAATTGAATATTTGTTTTACCAGGAATTCCCCATTAGATTCAGGATCTCTTTTACTGTGGGGAGTAGTATTGAATGCTTCAACATTTTTCTCAGTAAATATATTTCTAATGGGACTGTTGACATGAAATTTTCACCAGATGTTGTTAACAACCCAAGTAATCCACACATACAGAGAAATTAAAACAAATAAGTCCATAAATTATGTGTGATAAATTAGAATGTCACAGAGAAAATGTATTGAACACGCTGATAGAAATTTATGTAATACTTAGCAGAAATGCCTTTGTTGATAATGACAGCTTCAGGACGCCTCCTGTATGGAGGAACTAGTCGCATGCATTGCTCAGGTGTGATTTTGGCCCATTCTTCCACACAAACTGTCTTCAAATCTTGAAGGTTCGGGGGCCTCTTCTGTTAACTCTGGTCTTCACTTCTTTCCATAGATTTTCAATTGGATTCAAGTCGGGTGATTGACTGGGCCATTCTAGCAGCTTTATTTTCTTTCTCTGAAACCAATCATCAGTTTCCTTGGCTGTGTGTTAAGGATCATTGTCTTGCTGAAACTTAAACCCTCGTTTCATCTTCAGCATCCTGGTAGATGGCAGCAGATTCTTATCAAGAATGTGTCGGTACATTTTTCCATTCATCGTTCTTTCAATTATATGAAGTTTGGAAGTACCATGTGCAGAAAACAGCCCCACACCATGATGTTCCCACCTCCAAACTTCACTGTCGGTATGGTGTTTTGGGGGCGATGTGCAATGCCGTTTGTCCTCTAAACATGTGTACTATGACATCCAAAGAGTTCAATTAGGTCTCATCTGACCAGACTACATTCTGCCAGTATTTTCATTGGCTTTTTCAAATGTTGCACAGCAAACTTTAAAGAAGCTTCAACATGCTTCAGCAATGGAGTCTTGCGCGGTGAGTGTGGATGGAGGCCATGATGGTTGAAGGCATTACTTATTGTTTTCTTTGAAATAACTATACCGGCTAATTCCAGGTCTTTCTGAAGCTCGCCTTGAATGGTCCTCGGCTCTTGGACAACTCTTCTGACTACTGTAGCCCCGGACGAAGTCAGGCGGTTGCTATTGATTTGCATGTGTCGTCTCTGCCGCCACTGTCGTGTCCTTGTCCGTAGACATTTCCTTGTAGACGCTCTGCAGGCTGTAATTTTTGACTGATTCCATTCATATTTGGTGTGGACATGTGTTAAACTTCACTAATGGCACGTATCGATTTTGGTTGCTTTGACGACAGTATTTGCTGAATAATGCATATATTTTGCTGAAACATTCCTTGGGGATGCTGTACAGCCTGCAATTTTTGAACAGTTATGTTCATATTTGGTATGGACGTGTTATACTTTGCTTATGACAGCTATCGATTTTGGTTGCCATGGTGACAGTATCGGCTGAAAAATATACAAATTAGTGGCAAAACATAGAGATGTCCTTGTGGATAATGTTCTGGCTGCAATTTTTTGACCAATTACTCTCATATTTGGTATGGACACGTGCTATACTTCACTAATGACACCTATCGCTTTCGGTTGCCATAGTAACAGTATTCACCGAATAATGCGCAAAATAGAGGCGAGGCCGGCTTTCGGGGGCTACACCCATGCGGTCGTGGCCAGCCAGACTGTCTAGATCTTTTGCCTCCCCTGTAAGAAATTCTGGCACCTGGTCAGGCCCAGTTTATGGTGAAATGATGTTCTCTCCACTTCTGGATTATGGCCCCAACGGTGCTCACCGGAACTTTCAGATGTTTAGAAATAAGTGTGTAACCAACGGCATCAGTATGTTTTGGAACAATAAGGTTGCAAAGGTTTTGAGAGAGCTCTTTTTTTTATCCATCATGAGATGCTTCTTGTATGACACCTTGGTAATGCGAATCGTTTTTGTATACCATCAGTTTGGATAAAACCAGCTGATATTAATTTGCACTGATAGAGGGCAGGATTGCTTTCTAAATATTGACAGATTTCAGCTGGTTTCTTGGCTTTCTATGCCTTTTTGCACCTCCTTTTCTTCATGTGTTCAATTGTTATTTCCTGTGTCATGCCACTTGACAACCATCCATCCATCCATTTTCTATACCCGTTTATTCCTCACTAGGGTCACGGGGCGAGCTGGAGCCTATCCCAGCTGACTAAGGGCAAAGGCAGGGACCCACCCTGGACAGGTTGCTAATCCATCGCAGGGCGCACACACCATTCACTCTCACACTCATACCTATGGGCAATTTGGTGTCTCCAATTAGCCTGATATGCATGTCTTTGGACTGTGGGAGGAAACCGGAGTACCCGGAG
Source organism: Gymnothorax reevesii (assembly GCA_029721435.1). Taxonomy (NCBI): domain Eukaryota; kingdom Metazoa; phylum Chordata; class Actinopteri; order Anguilliformes; family Muraenidae; genus Gymnothorax; species Gymnothorax reevesii. Next base: position 122,801,270 of record CM056577.1, on the reverse strand, counting down.
AAAACCCACACGAACACGGGGAGAACATGCAAACTCCACACAGAAAGGCCCCAGGCCAGATTCGAACCCACGACCTTCTTGCTGTGAGGCAGCAATGCTAACCCACTTGACAACACATAATTTAATTTGTGGACTTATTTGGTTTAATTTCTTTTTATGTGTGGATTACTTGACTTGTTACTGACATCTGGTGAAAACTGCAAGTCAATAGACCCAATAGAAACATACTTACAGAAAAAAATGTTGACGCATTCAATACTTATTTTTCCTGCTATATTTGAAATAAATATTTGATTCATGCATGTATACCTCTTCCCGGCAGGGCCGAGGGCTTCAACTTCAGATCCTGGCTCCCCTTTGTGACTCATTGTAGAAACAGTGCCTTCAGTTTCACAAGACTGCAACACACAGATGAGAAAAGACCACAACACTCAAATTAGCCGTGCTTTAATGCAAGTTCCAGTACCCACTGAATCAAGAACTTTGGTTGTATTTGTGACTAACTTGCTAGATTGTTACTGTTTGCATTTTTGACTTGGGATCTGAGGTTTAGTGTTTAGTTGGTGGGGCAACAATTACTTGAGTCGTCCATTCGGTTCATTTGGAATTTTAAACAGTAAGGTTTACCGGAGCGATCCGCCTCCTCCCTTCTCCAGGTTTTCCTGGGCATTGTAGCTGCCCAAGATGAGTTAGGAAGCTACTGCTAATATTGTGTATTGGCATTTTCTGTTTCTCACTCAGCTGGGTATTGGAGACTCTCATCTGAGAACAGTATCTGGAGAAGCTAGTCAGTGATTATCTGGATTCTGTGCTATGCCCTGTGATATTTTGTGAGATTTTACGAAATGGACCACTCTTGAGAATCAGTAAAATGCAAAATGGAGGTTTTATTTCTGAAGGGGGAAACCCTCCAACAGAGCAGGCAACAACACAGAGTCAACAATCCAAAATCAGAATCCAGTGGGTGAAATTCAGAATCGTAACCAGGGCACCAATCACAAAAATCACGGTCAGACAAAAAAGGCTCAAAACACAAGAAGGCGGTGAAGTACAGGGATGAGGCAAAAATCGATAGTCAAGGACGGTCCAGGCAGAAAGATAATCACGATGGGTACAAGGTGAATTAACGTGGCACAAGTAAGCATGAGAGAATGATCTGACAAAGCAGTGCTGTGAAGAGACATCTAATATACACTTCAGGGAGGTCACATGATAACAGAACACAGGTGGAAGCAGTGAGACTGATTACAAGGGAGCAACACATTGGCAGGAACCTAATCACATGAAATTGGCAGAAGCCAAAACATGGACAGGGATCACGGGACAAACCTATAGACAATGACACAGCTCCGGTCAAGGAGTTATACCAAGCACAGATACTAAGAGAAAGGAAAGCATAAAAAGGTGTGCAGACTCCAGTGAAATGCAGCTGTGAAGATTAGGGAGAGACAAGAGGCGGAGACTAGAATAGGGCAAGTGCTGAGAGCTTGTTAATCAATTAGTAAGTGCAGCTATACAGTCCCGAGTGCTTGTTAGTAAGATAGTCTTATATACAATGTTAGTGATGGTTAGTAAATTAACAAAAACAACAAACTGTTAGTATGTGTTAGTAATATAGAATAAGCAAGGAGAAGGAAGTAAACCAGATGGGGAAGGAAGATTGAAACCAGAAACCAAATAAATCACCCGGAGTGGCGCACATTACTGGGGCTGTGAGCAAAGACAAGACAGGGGGAGACAAAGTGCAATGCATGGAGAAATCAAAACATGGACCGGAATAAAACTATGGCTATAAGTAAAACCTGGAAAAATCAAAACTAAGACAATGCATGAAATGAAAAAGCAACCAAATACACAATACATAATCCTAAGGGATAGTCAGACATGGCAAGGAATCAAAATACACATGGCAGTCAGAACATGGCAGGGCAAAACCAGAATCACAACATATTTTTCGACTAGTATACTAATAGTATTGTGATTTTATAAATCAAGTCAGTCATCTGAGTGCTTATTGCATATTGAGTTTGTCTCAATTTGGGACTTCATTTTTTTTCACTGAAACTAAGCCACTGCTAAAAGAGGCTTTTTATGCATTTATATAGTTTCCCTCGGTTTCTATTGTGACTGCTGTTTAAGGCATCTCAGGTTAATAAATTGTGGTTCCTGAGCTTCTGTCTTGGCAATAATAAACTTTCCTTGTTATCTAGGGTGAGCGAGGTCATTAGGTAGGGGGTTCAAAATGTGGCCAAAACTATGTGACGGTTGCAGAATGATCGCACTTCTGGAAAGAGATTTCCAGGGTGGGTTTGTCTGCCATCGGTGCCAGCTAATTGAGCATCTGAAGAGCAAGATCCTTGTTTTTAAAGGCTAGTTGGCGGCACAACATAGTTCACAATCAGTAGAGTTCCTTGAGGAACTCAGTGCTATGTCCTTTAGAGAAATGGAGTGTACGCCAAAGCAGGGTTTTGCAAAAACCACAGAACAGGCAGGGAGAGAAAGTTGGGTGACTGTAGGTCGGCAGCGCAGGAAAGGGCGTGCACACCGTACAGCGACAGCTCCTCCAGTGGTTGAGGTGTCCAACCAATTCTGGCCGTTGCAGGAACTCGACTTGGCCCCTGACCCTGAGAGTGGGGGCTCTGATGAGCATCAGGGCACCCTGTTGGCCTCTACCCCTCAGAAAAGGGAGTAAGTGATAGTGGGGGACTCAATTATTAGAGGAATGGACAGCTCAGTCTGTTCGCGCGACAAGGAGTCTCGTGCGGTATGTTGCCAGCCTGGTCAGGGCCGCGTTAACCTTCTTTGAGGCCCGGGGCTGACACCTCACTGAGGCCCCACCCTCGAAATATTTTTAACAGCGGGGAAATTACAAGCAAATACTCGGCATTGATAGACAGGCCCGCTGGACAGCAATTATAGGCTACATTTTGCCAATGAAATTGACAGACATTTTGAATGACACTTGAAAGACGTTATATTGTATAATGGCTACAAACAGAAGGCCTTTGGTGAGGCGATACGCAACATTTCAATCAGTGCGTTTCCACTGACACATAACAGTTGGTAAACATCAAGTAAGTTTAGTTTAAATGTAACTGCAGAAGTCTTTAGCTCAACAAGTAACTGTTATAACAAGGATAGATAAAACGAATTCTTCCTAACCTCTTTTTCGTAAAATAAGAACATGGTCTGATCGAGAAGGCACAAGAGTTCTTGCGTTCACATGTATTCCAGGCATTTTTTCTGACCCATTTGAACTATGCAAAAATAACTAGACAATTCCGTAGCCTACTTGCAACAGAGCCCGAAAAAGGACCGTTCTGTGTAGCAAGACTGGATTAAATGCTCACTTGTGGAAAGAAATGTTCTCGCTTTGACTCTTTCGGTGGCTACACCTGAGACTAGCACAGCTCTGTGGCATATCGACAGCCTAAAAACTCTAGGTTTGTGGGTATGGTAGAAAGAGTATTGTCAAACACCAACATACACATAATCCGAGTCACCATTAAGTTGAACTTAAGTACATGCAAGTGAATTTTGTAGGCAAACAAATCAATTTGCATCAAATAGTAGGCTATTAACAACTGGTCCATCAGTGGGGTCATTTTGTAAGCTCAAGCTAATTTTACCCTAGCACACACTTGCGATTGTATATTAATATGACATCTCTCACCGCTTCCGTGCCCCCCCTCCAAATGAAAACTGCTAGCGACGAGGATCATCACGGTCAAGCGGCAGGTCACTTTTTTTTTTTGCATATGAAAGCCAGAGCCAGAGCCTCCAATGTCTGTTTACTTTATTCCCTAAGCTTTTTCACCTCTCCATTGCTTTGCAACATTTTCATCCGATCTCATTGTCAGTGAAACGCATTTTTAGATTGTTACCGCAACAGCGGACAAGCAAGTCCATTGTTCCAAAAAATTTGCCCGCAAGCCTGCCTTCTCAAGCTGTTAGGACGAAAACAGCAACATGAAATAAATTAAGCCCATGAATCTTTTTTACTTGCAAGAATACAGTTTTTCTGTCATTCTTATATCTTAAAGCAAATATATAAATAAGATACAAAAAGATGGCAATGACTCAAGATACCCAGAATAGTGAAGCAGAACTATAAGTAGTGGTATATAAAGCATAAGTCACTTTTAATTTGAGCAGGTCAGTTGTCCCAGAAAAATCGCCTTTAGTTGAACATTCTGTCCATAGGCAATGAAGTGGTAACATTACTACTGGAGCACTTCATCTCTCAAAAATAGACAGTCCCGCTTTTGCTCACCTACACGTGGGCCACTGGCCACCACTGGGCCGTCTATGCAACCGCAGTTTATTTATTTATTTATTTTGCCCGCCGGACTGGTGCACTGATCCAGCGACCCACCCAGTATTCCCAATGGCCAGTCCACCCCATGTGTCGATATGTTAATCTCTGGTTTCCTCCGAGTCCGAGGTCCCCTGATGGCTGGGGCTGGGGACTGCAGCCCCGGTTGGCCATTAATTTAACGCGTCCTTGTGCCTGGTGCCCAGGAAGGAGACCTCCTAGAGCGTGCGGACAAGCTCCTGGCCAGAGCGGGGAGGGATCCGGTGGTCATGGTCCATGTTGGGACAAATGACATAGGTCAGGGTGGATTTTAGGTTCTGCAAGACAAATTTATGGAATTAGCTGAAAAGCTTAGGAGCAGATTCTCCACGGTAGTTTTCTCCAGGATTCTACCGGTACCATGTGCAAGCACAGCGAAGCAGAATTTTATCTGGAGGTTTAACATGTGGCTACGAACCTGGTGTAGGAAAGAGGGGTACAGGTTTATGGGGCACTGGAACTACTTCTGGGACAGGGGTGACCTGTTCAAGCCTGACGGGCTGCTCCTGAACCGGAGGGGTACCTTTGCAGTGGGGCAGCGTATGTTGAGGGTAGCACCGATGATTTAAACTAGGGACTTTGGGGGCAAGGAGGTTAGTGAGTGTTATACATAGGGAAATGCAGACTGCCCTGATGGAAGCTGACAGTGTTACATGCACTACTGATGATATATTTAGATGGCTTGGAACAGCAGGCACATTGGAAATTGAGGGGGAAGACCATTAGTAATAACCTGAAATATTTTTGTTTAAATGCAAGAAGCATAAAAAATAAAATTCCAGAGTTTGAGGCTGTTATGATTAGTGAGGGCTATGACATAGTTGGGATTAGAGACATGGCTAAGTGAAAAGGATGGAGATGAATATAATATAGAAGGTTATAAGCTCTTTAGGAAGGATAGATGTAATAGGTGAGGAGGGGGTGTAGCAATCTATGTGAACGAAAACATACATGTACAGGAAATTTCCGAAATTGAACATTCCTTGCCCTGTGAAGATATCTGGGTCAGGCTCATTGGCAAACACGAGACAAGTTTAAACATAGGAGTATGCTATTAACCACCAGCTTTGGATGGAATTGTAAAAGAAATTTTCTTTAAGAGGATTACGCAAGCTTGTAGAGGAGGAGAGACCATTATTACGGGAGACGTAACATAACATTACATAACATAACATGAGTGGCGAGACCAGGCCGTTCAGCCCAACTAGGCTCGCCAGTTTTTTTACTATTAAGTGTGACCAATTGACGACTTTCATTTTTGGACCGATATAAAATTTACCGTCTCTCTGTATTTTCAATGAAATATGTCAACAGAATAAAGAATTATTTTTTATTATTTGCAAAAGCATGGCTATTGTTCTTCTGTTACTTTTCTCTAAACAGATGAAGTAATTCTGGAATTGGGTGATATCAGGACGGAAAATTGTCTCAGTCAATGAATCCAATGCATTAATCCAGTTGCGCACGTTACACATGTTCTGTCCAGTCCCATAACATTAGCAACAGGGCCACTGTGGAAAAAAAACAATACATCTACTACTGAAGGTCTGGCCAGAAGTATGCCATGCTAGATACCGTTTTGAAATATCCTGAGCCCTATTTCATGCCTTGAAGCCAGTTTTTGCAGCTAAAATAATTACTGTCCGACGTGTGGTTGTAACGTTCGCTCTGCGTTCCGCATTGAAGTCCCTATTTTATAACAACCGGTAGTCTGAAGGTGGGGTAAAGTGCATACGAGAGTGGATGTTTACTTCCTGGCCTTCTAGAATTTTCACCAACTCGGGTTTGTTTCCCTCATTAAAAAAATGGCAAAAAATAACATTTGCATTATTCAGCAAAGTGGAGGCAGCTTCCAACCCAAATTTCTGTCGAAAACATTCCCAAAACCTTGAAAAATGTCCACCTGTAATCTTAGTACAGCACTGCAGTGAAGTGCTCTTGCTATCATAATATTGAGACGGGGTTTGGAGGGGGTACCCCTACAGGGTACCCCAAACGTGTTGTGGCCCCCAGCCTCCCCGGGGCGAGGGGCCTCGAGTTGCCGCCTGCCCGAGCGCCTCCGGGGGGAGCCAGGCCGGACGAGACGAGGCCCCTTGAGGAGGGCTGTGGTGCCGCAGAGGCCCAAGGGGGCCTGTGGAAGGCGGTTATGCCCCATCGGATTCTTAACCTGCCGCGGGGCGGAGACACGGGTATCAGGACAGGGTTTGTGGCTGGGCGGAGCTGGGAAGAAGCCCTTTCGTCAGGCCCCTGGCACAACCCAGGACAAGGCTGCAGTGGGGTCTGAACCTGCCCCATCAGATTACATTTGGCCACCACCTTCCCCTTCCGACCCGCACCGCTCCGGGGGGCCGGGCTTGCTCCCTGGTTGTTCCCAGGGGGCCTCCCCGGCGCCTCTGGGTGAGCCTGCCCCCGCCGAAGCTCTCGGGGTCCCGCACTGGGCCAGTGTCAAGCTCCCTGTCCTTCTGGGGCCATTGCGTGTCCTCTTCACGCTATTATGCATTTTTGCTGCTTGGCGTTTGTGTTCCGCTCTCTCTTATGAAACCTATCAACTCCTGTGCTACCTTGGTATCATAGTTGTCATTGTGAAGCACATTGTGTTTCGTTCTCTGCGAGTACAGCAAGTTGGTCATTATTGCAGAGAACTCCTTCAGGGTGATACCATTATTCCTTTATATATATTTTTTTTTAATTACAAAGTTAAAATACAATTAAATGTGCAGACATAAATTAACATATTTACGCATTAACTTACATATGTGTGCAGGACTAGGAAAAGGGGTCCTGGGTCATTTTATGAAAATTGAGATTATCCAAAAAAAATCAAAAAGTGATCCAAGTTTTTCAATTTGGGAAAAAAATTGGGTGAATTTGTGCACAGCAAAGTGATATCACTATCACTGGGATATCACTGAGATACCCCATTAATCTTGGGAAAAAAAATCCCAAGTGACCCCTTTTCCTGGTCCTGCACACATGCGTACATTTACAATTTAGATGAGTATTTGTACTTCTTGCAGTCGTCCAGCAGATGATGCTGTTTGCCACAGACCACAACTATTGGATGTCCATCCCTACCTCTTTGTCTGACCCCGCCACATTCCGCGGCCCGCAGTCAAGTTGCACTTTCTGTCTCTTTATTCATACAGTGTACAGGAATGTTGGTGTCATCTTAAAGAGATGCAGTTATCTTGATATAAATGCACAACAGTCATCATGGCATTTAAATATCGTGTGTACATGAGGACTTTTGGCAGCAGACGTTTGAGTTCCATCTTGTGAAAACCAATTTTCCATCCCTGTAACGTTAGCAACAAGACCAAATTTTTAATTTCACCTTTTCACCAAAATTGCAGTGATTCAGGTCTAAACCTTTCTGTAAACATTTGTTTTTTTAAGTTTTCAATGAAATAAACCACATATATTATTTCATCCTGCTCAGTACTGCAGGTTCACCAGGAAAGGAGGTTGATGAGAAAAATGAGAAGCAGGAGAATTGTGTAAAGCTACTTACTTTACTTTTTCAAACAAAAGAACTCATACAGACCAAAACAGCTGCACATGTAACTGCAACCAGGTATCAATTAATGAACAGAGATTGAATTGTCCTAAATGGACATAACAATAACAAAATCCAATACTTTTCCAGCAGTTGAGATTAGAGCGTACAGTGGGTTGCAAAAATTTGGGCACCCCTGGTTCAAATGTCTGTTACAATTAATCTCCAAGTGATCGTAGCATTTAGTGTTCTGGTTTGCTTTCAAAGTTAAAAATGACTCCTTTCTGCAAATTTAAGAGCAAGGTTTCTTTTTTTGAGCTTTAAAATGATAAATGAAAAAGGGTCCTGTGCAAAAGTTTGGGAACCATTTTGGATTATTCTTTCTTCCCTTTTAAGAAGATGATTACTAAGGCCCAGACCCTAGTGATTTACTCATTAGGGCTTCAATGAGTCAGGTGAATATAATTCCAGGGTTGAACTATATATTCTGAAGTAACTCCATGCCTTTTAAAATATCTGACTGTGGTGGCTTTTGTGTCTGGTGTTAAAAACCACGTGTTCCTCTCAAAAGTTGTCCAAGGATGTCATAATGAAGGTAATTCACTTCCACCAATAAGGAGAGGACTACAAAAAACTCTTGCAGCATTTCAAAGTACCCATTTCTACTGTCAGAAACATAGTAAGAAAATGGAAAATAAATGGATCAATTGAAGTCAAGGCAAGATCTGAAAGACCAAGAAAAATTTCAGGTAGAATAGCTTGAGATCTGGTGAGAAATGCTCAGAAGAACCCACACATCACTGCAAAAGAGCTGCAAAAAAAGAGTGGCAGACACAGGTCTAGTTGTTCACAGGACAACAATACAGCGTACTTTAAACAACAAAGACCTACGTGGCAGAGTTGCAAGAAAGAAGCATTTCCTACAACCTCAACAAAAAATTAAGTGTCTGAAGTATGCTAAAGAGACCATAGGGAAACCTCAAGCCTACTGGAACAATGTGCTTTGGACTAAAGAAACTAAAATTGAACTTTTTGGCCACAACCAAAGAAGGTATGTTTGGAGAAAAATGGGTGAAGCATTTGTAGAGAAGAACACTTCAACAGTGAAGCATGGAGGTGGATCCATGATGCTTTGGGCTTGAGTAGCAGCTGGGGGCACAGGCAGTGTTGTGTGAGTGGGCAGAAGAATGGATTCCACCAAATAACAAGACATTCTAGAGGCTAATGTTCAAAGCACAGTCCAGAAATTGAAGATGAGGAGATGTTGGGTATTCCAGCAAGATCATGACCCGAAGCATACCTCAAAATCCACCATGAAGTACCTCCAGGGAGGACAGGTGAAGGTTTTGGAATTGCTATCACAGTCCCCAGACTTGAATATTATTGAAAATCTGTGGAGAGACCTCAAACATGCCGTGCATGCATGAAGGCCGAAGAATGTTTCTGACCTTGAGGTGTTCTGTCAGAAAGAATGCAGAAAAATTCCAAAGACTAGAATTGAAAGACTTTTGGCTGGTTACAGGAAGTGTTTGAAGGCTGTTATAGCTGCCTGAGGAGGAGTCACAAAGTACTCGCTGACAGGGTTCCCCAACTTTTTCACAAGGCCCTTTTCTTGGTTTATTATTTTTGAAACTGTAAAAAGTTCAAAATAAAAATTTATTCTTGCTTAAAAATGTGGTGAAATGTGTCTTGTTTAACTTTGTAGCATTTAGTGCTCAGGCTTGCTTTCAATCACTTGGAGATTAATCGCAACAGACATTTAAACCAGGGGTAGCCAAATTTTTGCATCCCACTGTAAATACAAAATCCACTTAACATAGTGGGCTCCAAAATTAGTGGCACCCCTGACTGACAATGCACAAACAATACTTTAAAAAAATCTTGAAGTATATTTTTAGTGAAACTCTAAATGATAATGTGGAAAAAGTACTGTACAATATGAATGTTCCAATTGAAACAACTAAAATCATTTACTGATTTAATTAAAAATCAATTCATCCAAATCAAGATTTCACAATATGGCAACCTTAAAGTTTACTGTGTATAACATCTACCAAAATTGAACCAGGTATTAAATTCCACTTATTCAGGTTTTATTAAAGTGTTGAACTTTATGGAGTCATTGCATCACTTCCTGTTTCACTATGGGTTCTGACCATGGTGGGCGGCGGTAGATGACTACATAGAAACAATGTTGACTTTCCATCTGAATCATCAGAATAGTTAACATTAATTTACCATTGATATTTCAATGTTGAATCACTGTTACAATAGCGATGAAACCCGGCGTTGATACAGCGACATTGAAACAAAATGATTTAAAGTTATGATTATAATTGATTGAGCATTGATTCCTGGTTGACAGGGTGATGATACTAATGTTGAAAAGTCATTGAAAGCACATTGATCTATGGTTAGGTTGAAATCTCATCATGGTTTCAATGTTCATATTAATTGAATAACATTGAAATACCATTGATCTTTGAATCAATGTTGATTTTCTAATTAATGTTAATTGAGGGTGCGCGTTCAACATTGTTTCAATGTCTTAACGCTGACAAAACAATAGTCATTGAAACAATGTTAAATCAACATTTGCTATCAGGTTGATGCCGTCTAGCTGCAATTGTGGCCGCCCAGCACTCTGTTGAAGGATTTCAATCATCGCTCAGCACTAAAAATAGAAATTCATGCCGTTTCCACAATTGACTTGTTCCAATTTCCCCACCTGCTATCAACTAAAATGGTGTAACAATTATGTTATTAAACTAGTCCCCTCTAGGCGCTGCTATTTGCATTTATTTAAAATGAGCCATCTACAGCCTGAACGGAGTCAGCACAGCTGGTTGAGTAGGAGCCATGTTGTTACCCTGCTTGCGCACCGGGTGCTGTCGGGCAGATGGCTTTGGTAGCTTTACTACTTGGGCCATGCAATGTTCTTGAACGCAAAAATTAATCAAACTTTAACGATAAAAAATGATTGCGAATGATTCTGCACTTTTTGCGTCCGTTATTTAAAAAAAAATGCAAACTGGTGGACCAATCCAGAATGGGTTGGTGATGAATTTTAATATTTTAAAATTAAACAAAGTTTTTAAATACTTCTCTCAAACAAAATTCACAAGCTGCCATCTGTTGTGATGACGACCCAAAAACAAATTTCAGTAATGAGAGGGCTCCGTACTGGTCATACCACAGGTATCAGAACATACATGTTCAATTTTGTCTAATTTTGGCAAATATTTGTTAGAAATGCGGTGCTGGTGGTGGTAGACGGTCCCTCACGTCTCCAAAGCACGAGAAGTTAATCACATTCACTTACTGATAAAAAATACAAATTCTGTAACGTTGTTGGTAAATATTGGGCTTTTTCGTTAGTTTTCGTCTGTAAATGCTTTGAGAGTGTTATTTGTTTCATTTTTTAAAGTTAGGTTCCTGATCTATTGATGCTGTAATCCAATTATAACACCAACTTTACAACAGTCCCATATTACTTGCCATTTCGCTTCACCTTTACTTCATGTTCTCTCTCTCAGTCCATAACTGTCTGCATACTCCGACCCGTGATCGAATGTAATTCTTACCTTGTCTTCTTCCTCTCTTTTAAATTACATTGTCTGTCATTCTGTAAACATCGGGAACGGACACAATGTGTCCACTATTAGGATTCTCTCATGATGTTTTCATGTAAAGAAAGTAATTGTGCATAAAAGCACTCCTGCCCCGAACATCCGCTCACGGTGGGTGACTGGAAGGCACAGGTTTAACAGGTAAGGGCAGCTGATAACATCTTGCAGAAAAAAAGAAAAAAAAAGCTGAAGAACTCTAGATTTTATTTGTGTCAACGTGGACTCCTAAAATTTGTTTTAAAGCTACATTTAAGAATTTGAATCTAATGAAGCAATTCTCTAAAACAGCTGGAAAAAAAAATTGTAAATTAAAGATGACAAAAAACAGAAAGTCTAAATATTTTATCAAATGTAAGAAAATTGTTTGTCTTAAATATTTGGTTTATAGCAGCCCTGGCCTATGTCCTCTATACTCATCTGTGTGCGGTCACATATTCAGAGGGGCTTCAGTAACCTTACCCTTTACCGCTCGACTGTCCTCTCGCTGTTCTCATTCAAGTTCCTGATAAGTAGTCAATTTAATCGACTGAACTACCAAGACCCATCCATTTTCTATGATAAGAAATGATAATGAAAAAAAAATAATACCTAATGCCAACATTTATATAATTGATACAACATTGTTAGGATGGAAACAAATGCAAAAAATTCTGAAACTTTCACTGACTTCGCAGCAGTTATTTTCACCATCACTCAGCTGTGCATCCTACCTAACGCCCTTTAGCTGTCTCTACATTCAGACTATAGAACGAATTCATGGCTTATGTGAGGTTGTGATCTGGAAAATGAGGCGCTTTGAGTAAGGGGGGGGGGGGGGGGGTAACCCCCGCAGAGCAATCACTAAAATTGTAGTCAGCAGGAACAGATCCGGTACACAGGCAAAGGTTTGTGGGAGAAGTAAACAAACCAAAAGACAGTCCGAATCGGTAACAGGGCAGCAATCCACAAAATCGAGGTCGGGCAGAAAAAGGTCAAAACACACAGATGCAGCAAGTAATCCAAAAAGGGCAAACCAAAAATCAGTAGTCAGGCAATCCAGTCAGAAAGATAACCACTGAGTAATCGAGGCGAAGAAACGTGGCACAAGAAGACTTGGAAAACGATCTGACAGAGACTGGCTGTGAGAAGACACCTAATATACACTTCAGGGAAGATCACATGGGGAGAATCTCAGGTGCAGGAAGTCAGACTGATTACAAGGGGAAGGCACATGAGGGAGAACCTAATCACATGGAATTTGGCCAAAGCCAAAACGTGGACAGGGCACATGAGACATTCCTATAAACAAACATACGGCTCCAGTCACGGAGTTTCTAACATGCATAGATAATGAGAAACAGGACAGCGCGATCAGGTGTGGAGCTTCCACAGAAACTGCAGCGCAGGAGATTAGGGAGAGAAAAGAGGCGGAGACTAGAACAGGGCGAGTGCTGAGAGCTTGTTTATCAATTAGTAAGTGCAACTATACAAATCCTTGGTGCTCGTTAGTAAGTTAGTATTATATACAAGGTTAGTTGTTGTTAGTAATCTCAGGAGAAAGTAATAAACTGTTAGTATTGTTAGTAGATAGAAAAGTTGAGTGAAGACAGCAAACGAGATCGGAAGGAAGTTTGAAAACCAGAATCCAATAAATCACCCGAAGAGTGAAACACAAGACTGGGGCTGTAAGTGCAGGCGAGACGAGAGACCAGACGGGGGAGACAAAGTGCAAAGCAAAATGGAAAACATGAACCGGAATGTGACTATGGCAAAATGTAAAACATGGAAATGTAAACTAAGACAAAACATGACAAATCAAAGTAACCAAATCACAATACATTATACAAAGAATAGTCAGACATGGCAAAGGGTCAAAAAACACAGAGGGCAGTCAGAATTACAAGGCATGAACATGGTCAAGGCAGACATGGCAGAATCATAACAGCTTACTGCTCAGTGAGCCTCACAAACTAATTGACATGAATCTGTGCTGTTTCACGAGCTAAACGAGCGCAGAAATTATAAAGACATATTAATATTTTATGCAGTCATTGATGTGCGAAAGAAAAAGACATATAATTTTGTTGTGCAATGTATGACAAGGCTTTCAAAAATAACTTACATTCTCGTCAGTTCTACCAATTAGTCTGAACAAGCTGTTGCTAATCGGGAGAGGTAAACTGCGAGAGGTTTAGGTCATTAAGAAGTGACAGATGAGGTTATTGCTGGCCCTGTGTTTCTGGCGGCAGACCACCACTGCCCCTACTTTGACAGAGGGAGGGACCAAGAGGTGTTAGGGCAGTAGTTGGATGCAAATCACTCTCCTTGGGATCAGGCTGAGATATGGGCGGGGCCGGCTGGGAATATGGGGGGGCTCTTGGCATCAAAACTGTGTGTAGAACGAGTTTAGTTGGCGCCGCCCGATTACACCTTGTATGAAGTGATCCCCTTTATGCCGTGCGAAGCATATCAAGTCTCTCTGTACGCGACTTGTCCTTGTATTGATATACGGCTATTTTTAAATATCCTCAGAGTTCTACATCATCTATTATTTGAAAGATAAAAATTGAACTGAGGATGACACGGTGTGGCTCAGCGCCTCACAGCAGAATGGTCTGATCACAGCCATGTCGTTCAGTGTGGAGTTCGCATGTACTCCAAGGCATTCTCCCGTGGTCTCCTGCAGTCCAAAGCCATGTACATTGGCCTTATTGGAGACTCTAAATTGCCCATATGTATGAGGGAGCGTGTGCTTGATAGCTGTGATGTATTAGCAGACAGTACAGGGTCAGTTGAGCAGCCCCATTCACCACGTTTGGCCTCTTCAGTCCCAGAACATCTCCTGGGGGCGACTCCCTGCCATCCCTGCTGGTGTCTTTGGTGGTGCGGCTGTTTGAACACTCTCCCCGCCTTGTGTCTGTCACTCTGAGCCAAAGCCCCCAGGCCCCTCCCCTTCCCAGTACTCAGTACAGAAACAGACTGCAAAGCAGTTAACTGAGTTTGGCAGCTATCCTACATTTGGAGAGGCCAAGGGCACATGTCGTGCAATCAATATTTTTAACTCCCCTGAAGGTTTAGGTTTGGGTATTGTTTTTGACTGCACTTGTGTGTCTGTGTTGAGGATTATATTTCAGTATTTCTCAACATATTCATCAGAAAATCAATAACCATAATTAATAACCATATTATGTCAGCAGCAGTCACACACACACACATGCACACACACACACACACACACATACAAGCAGATCACATAGGCATGAGCAGTACACACACACACAGAAGCAGTTGGGTTCTGTAGCTTTGATTGACATCTGTTCACTTGATTCAGGTAATGGCTGTTCAGTCATCAGCCTTATTCACCATCATTCTATATGTTTTACATGAATTAGAAATATGTTTAACCAATATTACACTGGAAGAGGGTTAATATTTTTTGGTTGCAGTTTTCAAGGCAAGTTGTCAGTGTTTTGGTTTGGCTGTCTCTGGGACAACTTGTGACCCATTTAAAAGTCCTCTTAAACAATGAAATAACCTTGAAGTTTTTATTTTGCAAAGGATGCCAACTAATGAGAAAAGAGAAAAACAAGTGAGAAGCAGACATTTTGTTATTGAACTGTTGTAACACGAGAGGACGGAAAAACCATATTTGGAAGATATTTCCTGTGATGAAGGTATAAAAACTGGATATGAAAAACAGAATGTCAGTTCTTCTTGCGCAGAAAGAACTCGGCTTGATATTTATGAATATGCCTCAACAAAGGCTGATTTTCTGAAGAATCTGTCTTTCTCCAATTGGGGGATTGGGGAACCTCAATCTGAAAATATTTCTGAATGGAAACCACGACATCTGTTTTATGTGTTGTTTTTTTTTTTTTTTTGGCAATGCTGCGCAAAAACGGTTTGCTCAGATGACACAAAATTTGCTGGAGAGGTGTGCAATCATCCAAGGATCATCTGATTAAATGATTGATGAACATGGGTCAAGTTCAAGGTCACAAAAAAATTGGGCCTGGTATAATGAGCCTGACAGCACTTGTCTGACTTCTCTCTGCCCTCTGAGAGTTTGGCTCTGAGATGAAGAGGCTCTTGTGGAGGGACTGAGACTTTAGGGCAGCACCTGCCTCCGGTACAGTAGAGATATTCTCCCACACTTCAAATAGAAGTGATGTCACCCCCTGCAAGCCTTCCAAAAGATAACAAATCTGTCTTGCTTTCACTAACTCAGGGGTTCTCAGTCTAATCAAGGAAGGGTCAGTGTGGGTGCTGTCTTTTTACATCTGATTTTACTGATCAATCCCAAGAGTCTTTGATTATAAGATGTGTAACTGCTAGCCTGGAATGAGAGCTGCATCCACACTGGCCCTTTCTAGGTTAGATTGAGAACCCCTGAACTAACTTGTGCTGATGCCGTGATACAGACCATTGGCTCTCAAAGGTTAAATTGTATTAACTGTGGTTTTGCCATTTGCCGTTCCAGAATTTTAATGAGTCGTTTATTTTCAGATAGATGTTTTTATTTAGCTAGACTTGCCATCACAAAAAAAAAAAAAAAAAAACTTCTATGATCAGTGCTGTTGTGGAAATGAGTTTTTATTGCATAGAAGGGAAATTGTAATTCATGACATAATATCAATTGGCTTCCCTGGTGAAATTGTCAACAACTTTGTCAATAGGGCTGTGTTCCCACCGCAGCTTTTAATCAGCCTCCGGAGCATACACTGTATATGCATGGGACAGGAGGACGGTTACAATCTGCGATCCACCCGAAGTGTGTACAAGGCCTAAAATAGACCATTTATTAGATAACCGAATGTTGAAGCAAACTGTCACCTCTAGTTGATTGAGTACCCTGCAAGAGTTCGCCCCACCTTTGTCGCACATGCCAGGGCTCGGAAGGTGTAATGTGAGTTACTCACCACTAGAGGGATCAGACAGTGTATTATTCACTCATTTGCAGTTGGTGAGCTGTGGTCAGTGTATTGCTCCTTGCAATTCACTGCCAACGTATGAAAAAGTGCCACAATGTACTGGTTCTTTAATGCAGGTGTAGCAGCCCTGATTGACCCCCTGCCAGACTATCCCCGAGTATTTTCTGGCCAAGGCCAAAATATACCCTGGGGAACAAAATAGCCTATAGCCTGATATATATCCCAAGGTATGTTTTGACCTTGGCCCGACTACACCCCTTAGCCCAGTTAGTACCACTCATGTTTTTCATAAATACGTATGTATTTCAATGTAAAAGAGTGTCCTCAGAGTATAAAATGGCCTAGCCTGGTTTATACCCCGGGATACATTGTGGTCTAGGCCAGACTATCCCCCCATCACATTTTTGTACTGTATACTGGTGTGTAAACTTGGCTAGCCCTATTTAACCCTGGGTATACTCTGGGCTGTTACACTGGCAATGCAATGTAATAGTGGCCAAACTACCCTCATTACCAGGCAGCAACCAGTCGGGTGGACCTTGGCTGGTTCTGAAATCAACAACAGAAACCAGATTGAACAAAGAAGCCACTGCGAGTCAGTCCACTCATAGAACTGTCCACTAAGGGAATCTGCATTTCTAACAAAGGACATGATCCTCTTTTAACCTTAAATACCCCCAAAGCCCCTCCACAAGTCAGCATGATAACAGTTGATGCTTGTAAGCTGTAGCAAGCTGCCACCCCCCCTAAAACCTGGGAGAGCCAGCCTTCAGGAACACTTAGAAAGCAGCAAAATAAAAGTGCTATGAATTCTGGTTTTCTGTCAGGAATGTATTGCCATTTCTGTCATAACGTAGTTTGGAGATGGAAAATAATGCCTGTTAGAATGGAAAGCAACTCAAAGACAAGAATTTATTTTGTGGTATTAAAATGATGAGAATCTGTAAAACATTTATATTTGCAGTCTTTGGCTGAGCGCATGAATGTATTGTGAAATCGACTGCGTTACAAGGGGAGCCAGTAAAACTCTTGCGAGGGGCAGTAAATTGGTCGGGGCCGGCTCTGATACAAACCATTCACTCCCCCACCCCTCCCTGTCTGCGTCACACATCACAAATCGCTGAAGCTCTGGGCCTCCCACGGAATTTGGCACAAGCACCCCGACAAACAATCATTTAAATACACTCACAATAGAGAAGCATTTATACAGCTCCTTTGAAATTCCTTGCAAATAAAAATATGTCCTTATTCTTAATTTTTTTATAAATGGCTGAATCATAACTGCTTCAGATTATGAGGTCAGTGATTAGCATCAGACTGTCACGTTGGTTTATAGAACAGACCAATGCCATCCTTGCTTAGCAAATAACTAAATAACCTTATATCAGGCAAGGATTGCTTCCCAAAGTGCTTCAAATTGAAGGAGCTCAAAGATTAACAATGAAATAGAGGGATAGTAAAAGAAGATGGTTTCTTTAGAAAATGATAAAACCAATGAATGAAAAGTCATGAAAAAACTAGAGGTTGTTACAACTACAAAGCCATCAATGAACTCCCTGTGTACCCACTCTCCCCACCCGATGTCGTCACACGGCATTTGTGGGTCATTGCATAATTTCAGACAGATCATTCATAAATATTGGCTCTAACCAGAAACAAATCTACGTCTCAAAGACCTTTTTCAAACATCATCTAGATTAGTTTCTGAGAGAAAATCCAAACAGTTGAGACATGTTCGTGACATCAGAAACAGCCCCCATGATGAATGCAGTTTCTTAATAAGGGCCATGTTACCACGCAAGCACAAATTAACCATCAGTCCAGTGCACGAGAGCTTCTGACCTCTTGGAGGTCTCCAACCACCCACATTTGCTTTAAAATCAAATCAAATAAATTAATTGATTGAGTGTTAGAGAAATTTAGTCATAAATTGCTTATTTTGTTATAAATTGCTTTTCCTTGATCGACCTAGGTTGTGACCTGGCTCTGTGTGATTGCTAACCTTTGTGAATCTAGCTTGTACGAAAGTAGAAGTGTCATGAGATGATGTTTATATTTTCATTTTATCTGAAGCCCTGCAGTCCTTCGGGACCAAGGCGTACTGTCTATCTGGGTTGCTTGTATTCTCAGGAAGAAGTCCCTGCGGAGCCTGTTATGCCGAAAGATAAGCCCTGAACCAGATAACGGCATGGAGGAGTCTCTTCTCTCGGCTGTGGACTGTTGATGGTTTCAGGGTCAGGCGTACGCGGGATATTTGCACTCAGCTGTGGAATGCTGAGAGAACATACATCTACATATTCCTCAGGGAGGAGTTATGAATAATAAAGTATCTGTAGTAAGGAGGAGAGAAATGAATTATTCGGTATATTCATCGAAGGGGCGTGCATTTAAGGCGTTGTGCTCATACAAATATCCAAGCAAAGGAGGAATTCCTCTGACCTTGTTTTGCATGTAACCTGGACCCTATATGCATATAGTAAACTGGATCCATCCACTATCTCTGTCTCTGAGCGTTTTCTTACAGGAATAAAAATTAAAATTCCCACCTCAGTGAGTGCGTGCATGTACCTGTTGAAACATGAAACAATCAACACAAAGTTATGCTAACAAGAAAAATATTATAGCTGGCTTGCTGGCTGTGTTTGATGATGATGGATCAGGTGGTGACGCGACCTGATGGTGACCTTATTTGTATTTTTCACGCCTTGCAACAATATGCAATAAATGGTGGAGTGGCAGAAAGAAAACTAGAAAAAGAAAAAGAAATCAAAATGACAAACTAAAGGGAAAAATACCGCCTACCCACCGATGGTTTGCGAGTAAAGACGGTGCTGGCCAAGAAGAGGAGGAAAACGCCACAGCTGCCGCTGCCGCCACAGCTGCCGCTGCCGCCACCGCCCCGGCCTCTTCTCCGCATCTTCACCAACACCGATTCGGTTGGAGGAGATTCAGTGGCAGGTAGGTCACCACTTTAGTTGCCCCACAACTTATCTATTACCTCTGCCTATTTCTTTTTTTAATATAAATTTGGCATCTCCAATCCCATCTGATTTTGAAATGCCCAATCTGAGAACTATGTACAAGGCTTGCTCGTATGCAACCCCCTATTCCCAGCTCAGGAGAGAGAGACAGTTTGTGGCTCTCCTCCGAAGGACACGCTTGTTAGCCCTGCATCTTTACACTCATTAGTCAAAACTGTCGCAAGTTCAGAAGGAGGGCGAAGGATACCCGAACTTGAGCAAGCTTAGAATCTCACTGACGAGCGCCCGGCTGGCCAACAGGAGGCACTTGAGCAACGAACAAGGCAATCATTTTTTTAATTTCCCTTCCCAGCAGTCAGGGGCAGAGTGGGACTCATTTTCAGCCCTGGAGTTTCAGGCCTCAGCCTAGCGGTCTTTTGGGAGCAGATCCTGCGCATTAGTTTTGTTGAGTGGGGGTGGGGGGGACACGGTTGACTTTGTTGAGCAGGGTGGGGGGACCGGCTCTCGCAGCACCAAACCTGACCGGCCCATCTGGAATTGTCCAGATCCTCCAGATTAGCCACTCCAGGCCTGCCAGTCCATCCCAATTTGCATCCCAAAGTGCTTAAGCCAATCTTGCGCTCTTCTGAAAAAGCTCCCGTCCACTGCTGGTTGGTACGACCGGGGATCGAATTCGCACCGTAGTGGTCACTCAGTGGTCACCTCAAACACTCAGACCAGGCGCCAGGATAAAGTGACTGAGCGGGTCGTTAAAAATTTCAAGCAAGCTCTTCTTTCCAGTAAAATAAAATTAATTGCTAAATGACAGCAACATAAGGGCTTAGGTCCATATAGCGAGCCTTTGGCAAGGAACAAATAAAAATTACCGCTCGAGTTTCATAAATTTGATGTCTCGGGCTCACGAATTTGAGATTGTATTTATCTCAAAGCTGGATTCAGAAAGGAACGTTGTTGTACTGATCAGATCATGACCTTCAGAATCATCCATTGAGTGGCAGTCTCCCCTCTATGCCTGCTTCATCAACTTTGAAAAAGCTTTTGACATCGTGGACAAACAAACAATATGGAACATTCTTCTCCACTACGGTGTGCCACAAAAGTTTGTTGACATCATCACACAATTCTACGAAGGATTCTCCTGCTACGTCATCCATGGTGGAAGACTCTCCGACGATTTTGAGATCTCCTCTGGCGTCAGACAGGGCTGCTTACTGTCTCCACTCCTCTTCCTCGTGGTATTGGTTTGGGTGACAAGGACAGCCTATGCAAGTTCCAGAAAAGGCATCCAGTGGACCCTCATGATGAAGCTGGAAGACCTTGAGTTCGCCGACGACCTGGCCCTGCTATCCCACCGCCTGCAGGACATACAAGACAAAGTCACCGCATTGGAAAACACAGCTCTACAGGTGGGCCTCAAGATCAGCCAAGAGAAGACCAAGCTACTTCGCATCAACAACCAGCAAGAGGCCCAAGTCACCATCACTGGGAGAGCCATAGAGGATGTCAGCGAATTCACATACCTGGGCAGCAAGATCAGCCAGACAGGAGGCACAGATGAAGACATTAAGGCAAGAATAAAGAAAGCACACCAAGCATTTGCCATCCTAAAACCAATATGGAAAGCAACCACCATCTCCACCAACACCAAGCTTCAACTCCAACGTGAAGTCTGTGCTTCTCTTTGGGACAGAGACTTGGCGGATGACCAACACCAGCTCAAAAAATGTTCAAACCTTCATCAACGGATGTCTACGGCAGATCCTCCGCCTGAGATGGTTCGACATAGTGCCAAACACCAACCTGTGGACAAGGGCAAACCAACAGCCCATGGATGTCCAAGTCAGGCGAGGAAAGTGGCATTGGGTTGATCATACCCTGCAGAAAGAGCCCTGCAACATCACCAGACAGGCGCTCGAATGGAACCCTCAGGGAAAAAGCAAGAGAGGTCGGCCCAAGCAGACATGGAGGAGGCGCTTGCACAGTGAGCTGAGAGACTTCGGCCTGACTTAAGAGGAAGTCAAGACCTACGCCAGGATCAGGAGACGTTGGAAGAGTGCTGTTGAGGCCCTATGCTTCTCAAGGAGCGAAGAGGCTTAAATGATGATGAAAAATGATTTATCTCATTACTGTCAGTGTAGATCTATTTGTAAAATTGAAGAAAAGCATTAGTGTCCAGATGGTAGTCTATTCCAGTATTGAATACTTAGCTAGCTATCATGCTAACGCTTTTCGCCATTAAATGAATAAATTCAAGTTTATACGAAACCAGTAACTCAAATAAATTATTACATTAATGGCAAAAGGCGGAGCATGTTAGTTAGCAAATTATTCGTTCCATTGACTTGAATAAACTGCAAAAAAATTAATGGTAGCCATGGTTAACGGTTACCAGCGGGGGGATCAGTAACCTCACCGTGTTCTCCAATGAATGGAATCTGTCCTGTCGCAATGCGAGAAAGTTGAAATACACGTGTTATACCGAACCTGTATCTCATGGGTTGTATCACACCAATATTCTCATTATTTATAATGAGATAAAGATTGGCTACTATGGTGAAATGTTTTATTAACCTCATGGCATGTTTTTTTCTGTAGTTGTGTCCTTAAGCTCAGCGTTTCATCTCATGAGTGTTAAGTGTATACGACTATTTTACTAATCCCTAACTGCATCTTTTAACATTTTATCAAGATCAACATAATGATTACTGTTTTTATTTACATCCACCATTTATTGCTAGTCTGCATGTATCATCAGATGGTTGTAGACGGTACTATTAGGTCAGCCTTGCTGTGTTTTCTGTGCTTCCTTTCGCTTGCATGGCTATATAAGTGATGTGTGATGTTACTGTACGACAGTTCTGATGTGTGGCTGTTTCCTGTTGTTCAGCATGGCTTGTGTTGAATAGAGCCCGCAAGAAAATAGAAATTCTAAAAATGTAGCCCTAATCAATTAGATTTAAAAGCTACAATAACCCAGGAGAACCCACGGGGTCAAATTTGACCTCACCTAATTTGCCCCTACCCTACACTATCAGATGTCAATCTTTATGCTAAGTTAATATTTTTCTTGAGGAAAAAAGATGTATTGGGTTCTCCAGGGATAACAGCAATAGTAGGCAGATTAGTAGGTAGATAAACTAGATAAAATAGATTTTAAAAATTAAAATGATGACTGACATACAATAAAATAGATTTAAGAGGTTTAAAAGTAGTATTTAGAGAAATATAAGCTGGACTATGAAATTAGGTAAATGAGATTATAAGGAAAATATAAAACAGAAACAAATAAAACCAATGAGAGGAATAAAAATATGAAAATAACAATAATAATTATAATGATAATAAAATAACATTAAATAAAATTGAATACAAATTTACATTATGAACAGGGCAGAAAGAAGACTGCCACAAGCGATAGGCTGTCTCTCATACACAGACTATGGACTATGTCAATTTAAGATGTACATTCTCTACAAGGTGTTGTGTTTATGCAGTGAGATGCAGTCGACATTGGTTGTTTTCAGAAAACATTAGGCTATTGTATTATTGCTTCTCTATACCAGGATGTGTAATGTGGTGTAAATCCTGCATGGTCCAGGTTACAAATATCCTTTGCTATAGGTTTTCCAATACAGAGCAGTGTGAATTGATTACTGTGTGTGTTTTTGTGCGTATGCATGAGAGTGTGTGAGCGATTGATGGGAAGAGTCTGAATCATGAAATATTTTTGTTTTTATATATTTGTGGAGGTAGAGCAGTATGTGGTTGCCTATGACATTTATTCACACACTGTGGGCTAAATGCTTTGGTATTATGTGGTTGACAGGACCATCAGCTGCTGACAGGTTAACAAAGACAGATCCAGATACCCAGCCTTTCTTAAAGCCATCTTCAATGAACTATGTCAGGCTCAGATGTTGACGTGAACAGGATTTCACCTAAATAGAACCCTGCATCTTTACTTTACCTGGTCTTAACATATCCATTTAAAAAGCTAATACAGGCTTTGATTTGTTTTAGATACCACAAGGGCACAAATTCAGAGGAAATTTGACCATTTTGAGCAACGCTCATTTTTAATTATTTTTTTATTGCTGAGTTGAACTTCAATTCAACACAAAAAATAATGGAGCGTCAGTGTTAGTTCAGACAGGCACGGAAGTCAGTCTTGGCTCCACCCTTTGTCCAATCGCATTAGACTTCAGCATAACATACCTAATTTGCTCGCCTTTTTAAATAAGCTGGCGCTCTCCATCTCAACTAACCAAGCTCTACCATTCCCTCCAAGACCCATTACAGATCAGCGCAAACATCCCCTCCACCTCTCCAGCCTCCTCCTTTCCAACGGCACGATCTTTGGAAGTACTGGTTGTGTCGTACTCTTGTCTTTATATGGTATTGGCATTGTTTTTGAACTCTATTGTCTTTCATTTCATTTTGAGCGCTGACTGCTGCTGTCCTGCTGTTTTGATCCGTTCCCGCTGCAGTTCTGCACCATCCTCGGCATGCCACTTCCTGGTTCTACAGATGCCACTGTTCAGATGGACTTAAATGGAACTCTTTTGCCATTTTACTTTATTTGACTTTATATTGTTATCATTTAGCTAGCCCGCGGAGGATGGGCTTCCCCACTATAGCCGGGTTCCTCCTGAGATTTCTTCCCATTGAGGAGTTTTTTCTCACCACTGTCTGAGGATTATTCTCCCTACTGGATACTCTGGAACTCCCTATTGTTCCAGAGTATCACTTGAGCAGAGTCACCACCAAATTCAAATGCATGTAATTCCCAATAAATGGTTAAATCTGACGTGAGTGTCCTGTCTGAACATAAAATTGTTTGTATGCTGCACAGTAATCCATATTCTATATCAGATACAGGCAAAAGGGAAAAGGGGAGCCAGGGGTATCATTTTACATCACAAATTATATAAAAAATTTGAAAAGTCTACACAAATCGAAGGTGTAGTTTCAGAGTTCTTGGAAGTTTAAGTAGTTTTGGTATTTTGCTTGAATATTTGAATTTATGTTCAAATACAACAATCAAAGGTTTCGGTCACAATTTTAACATTAGAGAACATTACATGACATTTGCCTTATAAAAGAATGAGGTTGGTTTGACCTTTCATTTTAGGTTTAGCAAGACTATTAAAAGCACCCTTTTCCCTCAACATCCTGTCATATTACAAAGCAAGAGGACTCAGTCTCATCTTGAAGAGTATGCGACAGTGGTGGTAGTAAGTCTGAGCTTTTGTGACTGTAATGTGAATATAGGCCACTAGATGGCAGTATTTACCCTTTTTTTACTCAGCTCAGACTGGAGCTATGTTTGGACATGTTTCAGACATGTCTGGGGCAAGTCCCCGAAAATTTAAAAAAAAAGGTCTAAATGTGAGTGGGGTCTGCAAAAGAGTATATAAGGAGTAGAATTGAGACAGTAAAGTAGTGGAGAAATTGCAAGGAGAAGGATACATGTGACCAGACCTGTCATTTCTGTTCAAGACCTGTGAAGTTTCTTTTGTGGATTTTTGGCCTGTGTTAGAGCATTTTTTTTTTCCTTACCCAGGACATTACCAAGCCACCCCAACAAAAAGGGACTGTAAATATTTCTGTTTTTCTTGTAAATCAATCTTGGTTATTAGTTGTAGGTTAGTAATAGTCTTTGTCTGTTGATTAAATGTGTTCAAGTTTTTTCTGTCATCCCTTGCTGTTGCTGTAGCTGTTGTGTTGTAAATTGTAATGACAAATTGGGGCCATAACATGACACATTATCTTTGCCCTTGTGGAACCACATCGAAAGCTTGCAAAAATATAAACTCAAACCAGCTTAGCCTTTGGCTCTCCATCCAGTAAAAGAACTTACAAGAACACAGAATTTGATTTCATTAAAGCCATCTTTAATGAACAATGTCAATGAACATTGATGTGAACAAGATTTCCCTAAATGGAAGCTTGCCTCTTCAGGGATGATAAACTCCTGAGGGTAATTCTGGGTCAAACCACCTGCCCATCTCAGATTTTACTGAAACTCTATCAGGGCCTGTATTCACAAAGCATCTTAGTGCTAAAAGTAGGTCCCAATTGCCCGATTTAGGAGAAACTCCTAAAAAAAAATGGACATGTCAGTCGTAAATTTAGGACTCCTAATTATTTTTACTAAGTGTAATTCACAAAGCATTTCAGGCCAAAAAGTAGCTACTAAGTCTGGGAGAGCTTAAGGGGTGATCTGGGGTTAAATTGGCAAAATTTGATTATTTTTCCAAACATTTTTTTAAATAAAAATATTCTAAAATAACCCACCATTAATAATCACTAATTGCTACAAGGATTAAGAACTTTTCAATGCGATCTAATGCATTTTCCATTGATTTCCTTTGGTATAACTTTTTCCACATTTCTCATGTTTATGGCTGCCATAATCTTTTTATTTTTCATTGAAAATCGATGAAATTTGGGCTGCAGGTTTTTTACTTCATTAGAAATGCAAGGACATTGGGAAATTTTGCCTATCTGTTACATTCTTTGAATATTTTGTGTATTTGTCAGATTCTGCGCAAAATAATTTCAAAATTTGAGTAAAATGCCCCAAATTCACAAAACTGACAAATTGGCAAAGAATGGCTATGTCATTGCATTTGGATAAGCAATGGCTTTTAAATTATGAAAGAAAAACTGAATTCTATCATAGAGTTAAAGAGGAATTGGTGCCAGAAGTTTTCTACATATTTAATAAGTTTGCTCGGTTGCCATGGCAACCGCATAAACAGAAAAAAGTCAACTTGTATCTTTTTTGGTGGTCATTACTATACCTCTTTAGATTAATTCTGAATCGTCTCCTGTTGTCATTTTTCATTTAACCCCCTTAAAAGTAGTCAAGAGGACTTCTAACTTGCTAAAACCTTTTCACAAAGAATCGGAAAATGGCTGCTGCTGTTGAAAGTCGGAATGACTTGGAAATTCTGAATGATGCGCAGTTGTTGAAAAGATATCAGATTCACTGTGAAGGGGTTTTATTTGTTGTTGACTTGGTGAGGGAGAGAATTACGTCTCCAACCATGATAAACAACCCAATAAGCCCCGAAATAAAATGTTTGACAACACTGTTACTTGGCCGCTGGAAAAATGCAACTTTGCAACTCGGACAATTTAGAGATTTCACAATCATTAGTCAGTCGCTCAATTCACCAGCAGTCATTGTGCTCTGTGACCTCATATCATCCGACAGTTTATCCGTTTCCAGTGGACATTTGCCAACAACACAGAATCAAACTTGAATTCATGCACATCTCAGGTATGCCTGGTATCATAGGTGCTATTGACGGGACCCATATTCAAATTATTTCTCCGACCCAAGATGAAGAAGTATTTGTAAATAGAAAAAAGTTCATTCCATCAACACCCAGATAATATTTCATGCGGAATACAATATTTTGGACATTGCTGTGAAATACCCAGGATCCATGCACGACTCACATTTTAATGGAAAGCAGCTTATGCTAATTATTTGACAGGCGTCATGTGCCTCCGATACCACTCGCTCGGGGACAGTAGCTTTAGTGCTGTACCTCCTCCTGCTATGCATGAATTATTTTATTAGGCAATTGAGTGAGGGTTACATTTACACATGGATCATCATAATAATACCAGCCTATGTAATATTTCGCATACATTTTTAAATTGAAGGCTATAAATTACAAACCAAGCTTAGTATGCTTTCCTGTTTAAACGATAGCCCGTTTATAGGCTGCAATCTCGAACCTCCCCTGCGATTGCAGCCCATACCACCGCTTCTTGCAGTCGTCTGTCCTCCGAGGATTTGCTGTTCACCCCCGAGCCAAATGTCCCTTTGACTACATGCTTTCCCTCCAGCACCCATTGGGCCAGCAGCAGTAACTGGTCGTAGCTACAGTTGGGCTTTCGCATCCTTTTTGAACTTTAATCCACTTTAAGGCAAACAAACTTGAACAGCTCAACATTTAAATGATCGCAACATATTCTCACTGGAGAATAAGTTGCTAATTATTGGGGAAAATGACGCTTTTTATTATTGACTCGTTTTGTGCCATTGTTGTTTTTACAACTATCTCTTTCCTAGAGCGTGATATGTGAGGACTGCACATAGTGCATTTTCAGGAGTGCTCAACATGTTATTATTTTATGGGACAAAGCAGCCGCTTGGACTATTTCTTCATTTTTTCCATCCATGGGTTTTATGTGGGAAATTTTTTTCAATGGGCTGCCCTGTCACCAAACAGCCAATCACTGTGCTCATTTCCCCAAGATTCGAGCATGAGAACTGACGTCATCCATAGCAAGAGAGATTTACTCTCACCCATCTCAGAGCTACTCCTATTCTAGGAGTTACCAGTTTTCTTAACTAAAAGTTGTGCTCAGCGGCTTTGTGAATAACTTTTAAGATTTTACTCCGACATAAAATGTTTTAGCGCGACTTAGGAGTACTCCTACCGCAAGATAAGATGCTTTGTGAATACGGGCCTAGGTGTACATTAATGAAACAAATAATCTGTAAACAATTTTTTGTAATACTGTGTATAATCCTCAAGACAAGATAACTATAGTTTACCTATGATTAAACCATAGCTCTACTATGGTATCCCTAGCTGAACTATGGTTTGTCCAAAAAACTCTATTGTTCATAACAGTAGTAAACCATAGCTGTAAAATATGGAAGAACAATTGTTATTTTTGTAAGGGAATACAATTTTTTTCGGTAAGAAATATTTATTGGCTCAATAAGTATCAGTTAATTTACAGGGCCCTCAATAATTATTAGCACCCCTGGTTAAGTTGTGTTAAAAGCCTTAAAATAAATTCAATTTTTATTGCAGAAGCATACTCTCACACTGAAAATTGTAGAAAAATGTAACCTTCAACCATCAAGTTAATTTTAAGGGAAATAAAATCCCTGACTAAGAAATAAATATTTTTCATAAAATCACACCCCTATCCCTATCCTAAATTGGCACCCCTATCCATTCCAAAGAAATAAATGTACTTGAAGTGTTTCTGTCATTTCTACAGTAGTTTACAAAGTTGATCAGAGTATCTAGGAACATTTAATTAGTAATTCATCACTTCCTGTTTCCCTGGGGTATAAATATGACGTGACACAGAGGCCATTTCTCTTATCCACTCTTCAACATGGGAAAGACAAAGGAACACACCATTCAAGTAAGGCAGATGTGTGTCGACCTTCACAAGTCAAGCATTGGCTACAAGAAAATAGCCACTCGCCTGCACCTGCCCATATCTACTGTCAGAGGAATCACTAAGAAGTTTAAAACAACTGGAACAGTGGTAAACAAGCCTGGATGAGGACGGAAGGTTATTTTGCCACCATGCACAGTGAGGAGGATGGTAAGAGAAATAAAAAGTTCTCCAAAGCTCTCTGTTAAAGTATTGCAACAAATGGTAGCATCTTGAGGTCACAAAGTCTCCAAAACAACCATCAGGCGCTATCTACATGCCAACAAGCTGTTTGGGAGGCATGCACGGAAAAAACTTTTCTCACTCACAATCATAAACGCAAACGTCTGGAGTTCGGTAAGCGGTACTGGGACTTCAACTGGGACCGTGTGCTTTGGTCAGATGAGACCAAGCTAGAGGTCTTTGGTAACAAACACTCTAAGTGGGTCTGGCGGAACACAAAAGATGAGAATGCAGAAAAGCACGTCATGCCCACTGTGAAGTATCTCTCCCAGAGGCCCTGGGAACCTTGTTAGGGTGCATGGCATCATGAATGCTTTGAAATACCAGGACATTTTAAATCAAAATCTGATGGCCTCTGCCTGAAAGCTGAAGATGGGTCGTCACTGGGTCTTTCAGCAAGATAATGACCCTAAACATGTGGCCAAATCTACAGAGAAATGGTTCACCAGACACAGAATCAAGCTCCTCCAATGGCCATCTCAGTCCCCAGACCTCAACCCCATTGGAAACCTGTGGAGTGAGCTGAAGAGGAGAGTGCAGAGGAGAGGACCCAGGTCACTGGATGATTTAGAGAGATTGTGCAAAGAGGAATGATCGAAGATCCCTCTTTCTGTATTCTCCCATCTTGTGAAACATTATAGGAGAAGATTAGATGCTGTTTTGTTGGCAAAAGGGGGTTGTACAAAGTATGAACATCAGTGGTGCTAATAATTGTGGCACACATGATTTGATGTAAAAGAATTATTTCTTAATGTGGGATTTTTTTCCCCACTGAATAAATGCACTTGAATTAAAGGTTGGATTTTCCTCTTATATTCACCGTGGTCCTATATTATTTAGAAAAAAAACTGAATTTATTAGAAGCTAAAGAAATAATAATTATGGAGGGCAGTGTATATGGGCCAAAGTGGGCCATTTTCACGATTAATTTTTTTTTTTCCTCAATATTTTTAAAATTGACTGAGATAGTGGGCGTCAACATCTCGTATCTTCAGATGAGTTGACGCGGAGACACGGAAAACCCCATCTGCTATCAGGGTAAGTGGGTTGACTGGGAGTCTTTCAGTGAGATCGAATGTGTTGTACAGAGGGGGGGCAAAACCTTTACCAGGCTTTAGGATGGCAAATGGTCAAGCCATCCTCCCAGTCTTCAGGAGCATGCTGGTGACCAGGCAGCTGTTTAAGCCACTGTAGAGAAGCCGGACTGAGGTCTTTGATCCATTAACCTAAGACATCATCAAGGCCGGTTGCTTTGTTATTTACCAGCCCCGATAGTGATGGTGTTTTCAGTTGGTCTGCGAGTGTGACATCAGCGTAAACTTTAACAGGACCAGCCTGAAATTACCATACAGCTGTTTTTTTTTTGTATTTTTACTGGTGTTTGTATGTGCCTCTGCCTCTCTGTGTACCTGTTCGTGGGCAGCTCTTGTTGTAGAACCTAAATGTTTGATTTAGCTCACAGCATACGTCAAAAATAATATTGTTGGAAAACATGCTCATCATGCGTGTAAAATCTGAATGTTTGGTTGATCTGGCGCAATCCAGAGCCAGCAGTAAACTTTTATAACCTAAGTGGTTCTTGCAGTTTGCCTGTAGGGGTAGCATCCCTTGTTCTTAGCAGGAGGCCGGAGACAGCTTAGCTTCTCCTCTGAAACTTGCACCATTGAAGTTAAATACCAGTTACATTAATCTGTCTAAGACAATCTAAATCCCTGTGAAATTCATAATATGTTTATGTTCAATATCCTGTAAAGAAACCACTTACATATTTATTACACAATTGGACTGTAATACTCCATTTTAAGGCTTTTCCATGACAACTGCATCATTTTAGCACATATTCCTATCATGTTTGGTCTTGTTATTCTCGAGGGAATCCAAGGAGTTGAATGGAACATGTTTCATTTCCCTTGAAATTATGGATCATCCTGTTTGGGAAGATCTTATATTGGCCAGATCCCGCTCTCCTCTCTGTGCAAAATACTCTCATCACCTCAGTGAATGAAACTCAGATTCGGCCACCCCTTCCTCTGCCTTGTTCGGAGGCGTGGTGTTGAGTGTTTAAAGGTGAGAGATTCTAACCGGGCGACTCTCTCTGGCACTGGAGTCTGGTGTACTGGTTCTCACACACACACACTCGGAGCAATTGTTAGTTCCAGGAAATTAAACACACTTCTGCTTTCAAGAGTGTCCCTGAGCTGGGGTTCACCTCTGCATCCAAAGAGACCTGGTGCGGGTGCAGACATTTGTTCCACCTAAGCAACTGGGTCATTCCATCTCAAATCACCCAGTTTCAGAGAAATTTCCAGGTCACCACCCCCCCTCCCCGAAAAAATTTACATGTGCTCCTATACCAAACTTATGAAGATATCCCAAGTATTAGGCCTGTGTCTTTAAAGAACTTTTAACCACTTAAGTGGTTTTGAAGCTCCAGCCCTTTGAAATTTCAGTTAGTTTTGTGCATTTTGCCAAATGAACCTTTCAGCCTAATTTCACATATGAATAACTCATTATATGGAATGTACAGCTTTGAAACTCCATGACTTGGGCTCACTTTTTCTGTAGAATCTGAAAGTTGTGCCAGTTCTCATGTGACTAGTGTACTCTCTCACACAGAGCTCTGAAAATGGTCAAAAATGAAAAATGTAGCAATGCATAACCCCTTTTGAGTGCTTTTAAATCAAAAAGTGTGCTCCGTAAAGGACTCAGATTTTTACCCCATCATTTGTGACATCGTAGGTTATGTTTATAAAGTACATGGTAAAACTATGAAAATGACTGTAAACTGCCCAAATGACAATTTGGGTACATAAAAATGAGGCAATTTTTAGGAACCTGAAAAACTGAGCAGATTCCTGAAAATTATTTGAGTTGATAAACTTGACCCAATATGTCAAATGATAGGAGGATAAAAATCTGAGTGCTTTTTCTAGTTTACTTTTTGATCTCAAAGCGCTCAGAGGGGGTTGTGCTTTGCTACATTTTGCATTTTCAGAGCACTGCATGAGGAAATGTACACCACATACACGAGAACTGACTCAAGTTTCAAATTCTGCAGAAGTTAGCCCAAGTAAACAGTTAAAAAAAAAAAAAAAAATTTACACGCATATAAAATATGAAAAGGATCTGTGAAAAACTGAGAGCGCTAGAGCGCTGACAAGGCAAAAAAAAAAAAAGTTTTCGGACGTTCAACAAACCACCACAAAGGCACCTAACCGCAGAATAAGCCCAATCAGCCTTGAGACCAAGCGAGCTAAAACTGTATATTTCACACAAGAAGAGTTATTCATATGTTAAGTTGAACCAAAAGACTCCTTTGGCAAAATGCATATAATTATTTTAAATTTCAAAGGGCTGTAGTTTCAAAACTATTTAAGATAAAGACCTAATACGGGGATTTCCTCTGAAGTTTGGTATAGGAGCACGTGTGAACTTTTTCAGGGGAATCTGGGAGGGTGGTCTGGGATGCGTTGGGTGATATGAGATGGGATGACCCAGTTACACATCCGAATCCACTCATCAAAAGCTTTGTACACAATCGCCTACTATCTAGCATTTACGACTCGGTGACTGATCATTGTCAAATGTTGCCAGTAGTACACAGTGCGTGACCACCATGGAGTCTATTGGTGTGTTACAGATATCAGACAACAAATAAAAGGCCCGATTTTACAGTACAAAGTAGGAGCTGGCGTCTTGTTGTTGTTGAGCGAGGTGTCGCAGTTCAGTAGTAATCGCTGGAGTCTGTTCTGGTCGACTCGTACTGAAAGGAACGGGCTTTGACTCCAAATGCAGTTCAGCATCGGCAGGGCGTTTATTAGGGTTAACACAGCTCATGGTCAAAACAGAAACAGATCGATAGCCAAGCAAACAGGGTAATGCAGAATAGTCAGAATCAAGGTCAGGGGACAAACAAGTAGTTCAGTAACCAGAGAATCAATCCGCACAAAGACAGTAACAAAGGGGCTGAGCTAAGGAAATGGAAGGGGAAGGAAAAAGGGAGTTGGATGGGATAAGGGAGAACAAAGGAGAAACTAAACAGTTGGGTACAAAATGGGAATAAAGGAGAACAGAGTACCAATCAATCAGCCAGCAATCAAACAACGCATTACAAACAATCAGTAACGAGACTTACGGGAGAAGTAACAAGAAACGAGCAAACAACAATCGAAACCAAGAAAGCGCAGAAACGAGACTTAACCAAAGCGAGCTATGGGAAGAAACGAGTCGACAGGGAGCTGCGGTAAAAATGCATCTTATAAACACAAACTAAGCAGTGTAATCCCAGCTAGAGTGCAGGACAGCTGTAGAGGAAGGCGGAACTAGAAAAGCAAGGACGGTGATAGGAAAGCGAGGGGAAACAGGTGGAATTCTAACTCTGATCTAACTAATCACCCGTGCCTCGCTAACTGTTCTTCGGTGCGGATAGTTGAGAACAGCCAGAGAGAAGGAAGGGGAATTACCTCACCGAATAACAGGGAAGAGAGTGTGAAGACTGACAAGACGCGACAAGATGGAAACGAAAGGAAAACGTTCAAGACTAAAGACAGCGCAATCGTAACAGAAACATACGTACTCTAAACGAATAAATATGATAAATAAATAAATAAATAAATAGCAATAAAAATTACTAAAACATACAAATCAGCGATTCTTAACAGATATTTAACGAGAATACAACTAAATTTGGTATTCTAACTGTTTTATGGAGTCAGATTAATCGTAGCCGTTGCGTTTCTATGCCCCGTCTTTGGACGGAGAAAAATAACCATTATATTTTGTTTCACACCAGCCAGGAAAATGCTTGAATTAAAGTTAGTCAACAAGAACACGTGAATCCTTCACCACACTGCAATGTCCGTCGTTGGTATTGTTTTGTGGGGCTTTACATTGTCAACACAATATCAACAGAATCTTTTGAGATGCAGTACGAAACTTCACTGGTGAGTAGTTGGGGTAAGAAGGAAGGCTGAAATCGGAGATGGATGCCCGCGGAGTACACACTTGATGAAGGGGTTATACTGCACTGCTATCCTGAAAATTGTACCAGCATCGCCGTGTCGGCCGATACGATCCCAGACGGCCTTCAGTTTCTCAGAATTTTGATGCCCTTTAGTAGTTTCTCCCGTATGAAGGATCCCCAGATGGGAGTAGATGGAGCTTCCTGGCAATCAGTCCAGTAATCTGGATGCGTTAGTCTTTTTGGCTGTTGTCCGTTATTGTTGCTGCTTTATGATCAGCATGACCTGCCAAGAACAAATTTACGGGCAAGGTAGTCAGCAGTAAATTTACTTGTCAGATGATGAAGTCATTTCCAAGTTCTTTTTTTCATGCTTTCCTGTTGTTGAGTGGAATATAACAACAGATGTGTGTTTGATGGGCTGAAGATTCAGCTGTTGGCAGTTTGAAATGCTTAAAAAATCTCGAATGGATTCCAGCTTTTGTCAATGCTTGTGTTGTTTTGTTTGCAGATCTCCAGGGTGTTGAGCATAATGGTCCTGCAGTTGAATTTCCAGAGTCACACTGCATATTATTCCAAAAGAAATGGCCTGACTTTCCCTCAGAAATGTATTTAAATTCAATTCTGGCAAGAAGAGCCCTTTACCCTCCTATTACATTCAAATTATTAAACCGTTTTGGGTTTGAGGTCAGTTTGATGTCCCCAATGAAAATGTACATCAGATGTTTATCACTGAAAGTGTGACCCAAACTCTCAGCTCATTTATACCTTTCTACTGACCATTTTCATAGCCAAGTTAATAACACATGACTCCCCCATCCTCACCTCATACATCAAGCATGGATTTTACATGATTGTAGCAAAATAAATGAGACCAATAGAAGACCTGAGGGTCAAAAGAGGGTCCAAGTTTTCAAAAAATGTTGCAGATCATGACAAAGGACGATGGAATTGCACCAGTACACCAGACTTCAGTGCTTCTTTGAATCTTTGGTATCAGATGACGCTCTGGCCATTGTGGCTTTTAATGCTGGTGTCAGCTCATTTTTTGCAAAATGTGACTTAAGTACTTCTTACACACAGGTTTTCAATTGTGAAAGGAATGATAATTTGAACATAGCCCCAGTCTTAAGCAATGGTCCAAAATCGAGATTAAAATTACCGTATATGTAATAATTGATCCTGGGTTCAAAATGACCCAAACAACACTGATGCTTAGAACTGGTGTACAGGATATAGAATAATTTTATTGAGTTAAATTTATGTTCTACTCTTAAAGTTAGGGGAGAAAATCTAACTGAAAAAGTATGCTAACCATGTTCTTACAGACATCTAACATTGAGTCGGGTCAAATTGAAAAAGAACATGACAGGAGGGTTAATGTAAAAAAAACAATAAAGATGCTGTGGCAGGTGTCACACATGAGTCAACACAGTAATGAATTAAATTAACAAAGTACCTTGTGAAAAAGAAATTCATGTTTTTTCTTGTGCCTGTGAGGGAACAGAGCTGTTTGGGTCGATGGTGTCACTTCTGACATGACCTGTGCAACATCCCTAATATCTAGAGTCAGGAAGTTCACGAGGGAAAAAAAAAGAATCTTGAAGGTAAAATACGAACCGGTAATATAATGTATACATGCACTTCCGGTACTTTTAAAAAATGCAGTATTTGACTTTATGCAGAAAGAGTTAAGTGTTGACCTGCATCAAACGAGAAAAGTACTTGTAGATGATCCTGCACTTTTTGGCCTCAATTCCCTGTTTTTCTCTGATTCTCAGCATCTCTTGGGTAATGCCTGCCCTCCTGAACCACAAATCACACCCCCCTCCCTCCCCAACCCAGCTGTTTATCTCCAAACCGGATATCTGGGAGGACTGGACGGGAACGCTGCCGGAACACTTGGGCTGAGGTGATGAAAAACAGACCGCGATAAAAGTCAACTAACACAGACTTTTATAACTTTCAGGGTTCTTGCTGGCCTAATAAAAAAATTTTAAGACCCCTTTATCCAAAGCGGTTGGAATGGAATGATGGCTGTTCACTCCCTGGTAGACCGCTCGCTGATTGGCCAATCGGGTGCCTGGAGTCGGCCAGTGCCAACTGTGTCTGTGGTGAACTCCTCTGACTGCGCAGCTGAGATGGTGGGTCTGACTGCGCAGCTGAGATGGTGGGTCTGACTGCGCAGCTGAGTTGGTGGGTCTGACTGCACAGCTGAGATGGTGGGCCTGACTGCACAGCTGAGATGGTGAGTCTGACTGCGCAGTTGAGATGGTGGGCCTGTCTGCGCAGCTGAGATAGTGAGTCTGACTGCGCAGCTGAGATGGTGGGTCTGACTGCGCAGCTGAGATGGTGGGTCTGACTGCGCAGCTAAGATGGTGGGTCTGACTGCTCAGCTGAGATGGTGGGTCTGACTGCGCAGCTGAGATGGTGGGTCTGACTGCGCAGCTGAGTAGGTGGGTCTGACTGCGCAGCTGAGATGGTGGGCCTGACTGCGCACCTGAGATGGTGGGCCTGACTGCGCAGCTGAGATGGTGGGTCTGACTGTGCAGCTGAGATGGTGGGTCTGACTGAGCAGCTGAGTTGGTGGGTCTGACTGCACAGTTGAGATGGTTGGCCTGACTGCGCAGCTGAGATGGTGAGTCTGACTGCGCAGCTGAGTTGGTGGGTCTGACTGCACAGTTGAGATGGTGGGCCTGACTGCGCAGCTGAGATGGTGGGCCTGGATGGGGTAGAGTGGAACACTATTCTGCTTTGCCCCAGAGCATTCCACAGAAGTACCTCAAGTATTGCAGGAAAATCCAGAATTTCAAGTGTAACTTGTCCTTAATCCCCTAATCTAGATCATGAAAATCAAGTGTTTTGGAGTGAATGGCCATGACTACTCCAGCAGGCCATTCAGAACCATGCAGGTATTATCAGGCCATAATAGTAAAATGAAGTACCAGGACAATACTGTACCAGGAAGTAAATGATTTTGACATTGGAGAGCTCGAGGGCAAGCATTCCATTTTGCACCGTCCCGTGTTTCACTTTTCCCCGAAGAGCTTAATAAAACTGATTCTTTGTGAAACATTGTTCGTGTCATTTGTTAGTAGTAAGCCTAAGGCAAGATTATAGGCCCAAGGTTATGCTTTACTTTGCTTTAAAATCCTGTCTTGGCTGGCCAAATATTTTTGGTCCGCTTTGGCCCAGGTTCCCCTTTGGCCATTCATATTACAAAGCTCCCTTACAAAAAGTAGCTGCTTTTTAGGTTTCGTGTGATAATTTGACCTCTTACAAACCCCAAAACCGGTGAAGTTGGCACGTTATGTAAATCGCAGATAAAAACAGAATACAATGATTTGGAAATCCTTTTCAACTGATATTCAATTGAATACACTGCAAAGACAAGATGTTTAATGTTCAAACTGAGAAATTTTTTTTTTTTTTTGCAAATAATCATTAACTTAGAAATTAAATTCAGCAACACGTTGCAAAAAAGTTGGCACAGGGGCCTTTTTACCACTGTGTTACATTGCCTTTCCTTTTAACGACACTCAGTAAACGTTTGGGAACTGAGGAGACCAATTTTTGAAGCTTTTCAGGTGGAACTCTTTCCCATTCTTCCTTGATGTACAGCTTAAGTTGTTCAACAGTCCAGGGTCTCCGTTGTCGTATTTTACGCTTCATAATGCGCCACACATTTTCAATGGGAGACAGGTCTGGACTACAGGCAGGCCAGTCTAGTACCCGCACTCTTTTATTACGGAGCCATGCTGTTGTAACACGTGCAGAATGTGGCTTGGCATTGTCTTGCTGAAATAAGCAGGGGCATCCATGAAAAAGACATTGCTTGAATGGCAACATATGTTGCTCCAAAACCTGTATGTACCTTTCAGCATTAATGGTGCCTTCACATATGTGTAGGTTGCCCATGCCTTGGTCACTAATACACCCCCATACCATCACAGA
Source organism: Gymnothorax reevesii (assembly GCA_029721435.1). Taxonomy (NCBI): domain Eukaryota; kingdom Metazoa; phylum Chordata; class Actinopteri; order Anguilliformes; family Muraenidae; genus Gymnothorax; species Gymnothorax reevesii. The sequence continues at coordinate 122,763,539 of CM056577.1, read as the reverse complement.
TGCTGGCTTTTGAACTTTGCGTCTATAACAGTCCGGATGGTTCTTTTCCTCTTTTGTCCGGAGGACACAACGTCCACAGTTTCCAAAAACAATTTGAAATGTGGACTCGTCAGACCACAGAACACTTTTCCACTTTGCATCAGTCCATCTTAGATGAGCTTGGGCCCAGCGAAGCTGGCGGCGTTTCTGGGTGCTGTTGATAAATGGCTTTCGCTTTGCATTGTAGAGTTTTAACTTGCACTTGCAGATGTAGCTACGAACTGTAGTTACTGACAGTGGTTTTCTGAAGTGTTCCTGAGCCCATGTGGTGATGTCCTTTACACACCGATGTCGGTTTTTGATGGCAGTCCGCCTGAGGGATCGAAGGTCACAGGCATTCAATGTTGGTTTTCAGCCTTGTCGCTTACGTGCAGTGATTTCTCCAGATTCTCTGAACCTTATGACGATATTACGGACCGTAGAAGATGAAATCCCTAAATTTCTTGCAATAGCTCGTTGAGGAATGTTGTTTCTAAACTGTTCGACAATCAGCTCACGCATTTGTTCACTAAGTGGTGACCCTCGCCCCATCCTTGTTTGTGAATGACTGAGCATTTCAGGGAAGCTGCTTTTATACCCAATCACGGCACCCACCTGTTCCCAATTAGCCCGTTCACCTGTGGGATGTTCCAAATAAGTGTTTGATGTGCATTCCTCAACTCTCTCAGTCTTTTTCCCACTTGTGCCAGCTTTTTTGAAACATGTTGCAGGCATCAAATTCAAAATTAGCTAATATTTTCTAAAAATTACAAAGTTTACCTGTTCGAACATTAAGTTACTTGTCTTTGCAGTGTATTCAATTGAATATTGGTTGAAAAGGATTTGCAAATCATTGTATTCTGCTTTTATTTACAATTTACACAACGTGCCAACTTCACTGGTTTTGGGTTTGTAAGTTGTGTTGTTTTGCTGGACTAAGCAAGCTAAACTGGCCAAATTGGAAGAGAAAATTACTGGCCAATTCCTGTTTTTGAGAACCTTCTTCTGATTGGCTCAAGAAACTGCATCCAGCACAACATGTTCTCCTTGTCCCAAACTCTACTCCCAAGTTTCAATAGTTCCCACCCTCCACCACCTCCTCTTAAATATCCCACTTGCATCTGTCTGGCTCAGTACAGCTGTCCTTCTCCTCTTGCGGTAGAGCGATCGTCCTGCTTCTTGTTTCATCTCGTGACCGCTAGAAAACAGCTCTGTGACTCAGTCTGACTCATTCGGCGGGTTTCCGGGCAGCCGCTTCTGTTGACAGGTATAGGATCGGAGGAACTGACGATGGACATCCAGGGTGCTGTGCGGGGATTGTGGGTAACCCTTCTCCTTCTGCTCGTCAGCGGGCTGTCAGAAGGTATGTTTTTTTTTTTTTACCTGTGCACTCCACCGGACTGGTATGTGGCGCGGTGCGTAAGTGTTAGTACACAGTACACACGCAGTTTGTTTGCTTTTTTGATGTGGTGCTTTGGCACACCTTGTTTGAAAACAATGAACGCCAGGCTGCAGTGATGGCTGGCAGCACTCACTTGCAGGCATCCACACTTGGGCAAACTGGGGCGCACTTGCACTCCCTGTTAATACGGTTTCACTGTCCGAGTACAAATGAAACCCAGATTTTATCCTGTTTTTGGGAAATTATGCTTGTCACAATTTAATCAGTGTTAAGTGATCAGAACAGAGAAGATCCTTGGTTAGGGACGGTGTGAATGAAATGAACGTGAAAGATACAGTGTATGTAAACAAATGAAAGACAGATGATACAAATGAAAGATACAGTGTATGCAGTGAGGGATATTGCATTTGGGAAAGTAAGGATCACAGAGTTTAGTGATTTCTCTGAAACAAGTCAAGGGGAACTATACTACTTTACTGCACTGTTAATTCACTGCACAATATGAAAATATAGTGTACTATACTACTTTACTGCTAAACCTTGCAACCATACCAGTGCATTATACTATGCTATCATACAACTGTAATATTATGCTGATGTTATACTATACTATGGTTTCTACTTGTCCTTACTGGACTGCTAGCCTGTTTTTATATTGCTGCAGATACATGGCATATACTCAGCATTTTACTGCAAAGCTATGTGCCTGAATTATTTTATAATTGCCCTTGCATAGTTCATGTTCTATTGGTTCTTGCTAAGCCAGTTCTGAGCAGAGTTGGGTCCAAGTACTTTCAAGTACTTTGGAGAATTGTATGCAAGCAATTTTTTTTACATACCATAGTGCTTGTGTTTGTATATGAGTACTACCTATATTATTAGGGTTAATGCCCAATAATACCTAATAATAAGTACATGTACTTCTATCCAAGTGCTTTTCAAAGTACTTGATAAATCTCTGTCATTACTTAGGAAACAGATTGGTCAAAAACTTTGAAAAGTACTTGAATACAAGTACATGTACTTTAGGCATTAATAGGAAGTACTCTGATACAAGTGCAAGCACTTTGGTGTTTAAAAAAAAAATACTTGCATCCAATTCTTGAAAGTACTTGAACCCAACTCTGGTTCTGAGAGGAAATATATCTTTATCTGAGCTTAAAAAAAAACTCAGAAATGGAAGGACATGTGATTATGTACAAACCCAAAACCAGTGAAGTTGGCACGTTGTGTAAATCGTAAATAAAAACAGAATGCAATGATTTGCAAATCCTTTTCAACCTATATTCAGTTAAATACACTGCAAAGACAAGTTACTTAATGTTTGAACAGGTAAACTTTGTAATTTTTTGCAAATATTAGCTCATTTGGAATTTGATGCCTGCAACATGTTTCAAAAAAGCTGGCACAAGTGGCAAAAAAGACTGAGAGAGTTGAGGAATGCTCATCAAACACTTATTTGGAACACCCCACAGGTGAACGGGCTAATTGTGAACAGGTGGGTGCCGTGATTGGGTATAAAAGCAGCTTCCCTGAAATGCTCAGTCATTCACAAACAAGGATGGGGCGAGGGTCACCACTTAGTGAACAAATGCGTGAGCTGATTGTCGAACAGTTTAAAAACAACATTCCTCAACGAGCTATTGCAAGAAATTTTGAGATTTCATCATCTACGGTCCGTAATATCGTCAAAAGGTTCAGAAAATCTGGAGAAATCACTGCACGTAAGCGACAAGGCCATAAACCAACATTGAATGCCCGTGACCTTCAATCCCTCAGGCGGTACTGCATCAAAAACGGACATCAGTGTGTAAAGGACATCACCACTTGGGCTCAGGAACACTTCAGAAAACCACTGTCAGTAACTACAGTTCGTCGCTACATCTGCAAGTGCAAGTTAAAACTCTACAATGCAAAGCGAAAGCCATTTATCAAAGTGTTCTGTGGTCTGACGAGTCCACATTTCAAATTGTTTTTGGAAACTGTGGACGTCGTGTCCTCCGGACCAAAGAGGAAAAGAACCATCCGGACTGTTATAGGCGCAAAGTTCAAAAGCCAGCATCTGTGATGGTATGGCGGTGTATTAGTGCCCAAGGCATGGGCAGCTTACGCATATGTGAAGGCACCATTAATGCTGAAAGGTACATACAGGTTTTGGAGCAACATATGTTGCCATCCAAGCAATGTCTTTTTCATGGACGCCCCTGTTTATTTCAGCAAGACAATGGCCAAGCCACATTCTGCATGTGTTACAACAGCATGGCTCCGTAGTAAAAGAGTGCGGGTACTAGACTGGCCCGCCTGTAGTCCAGACCTGTCTCCCACTGAAAATGAATGGCGCATTATGAAGCGTAAAATATGACAACAGAGACCCTGGAATGTTGAACAACTTATGCTGTACATCAAGCAAGAATGAGAGAGTTCCACCTGAAAAGCTTCAAAAATTGGTCTCCTCAGTTCCCAAACGTTTACTGAGTGTCGTAAATAGGAAAGGCGATGTAACACAGAGGTAAAAAGGCCCCTGTGCCAACTTTTTTGCAATGTGTTGCTGCCTTTAAATTCTAAGTTAATGATTATTTGCAAAAAAAATAAAGTTTCTCAGTTTGAACATTAAACATCTTGTCTTTGCAGTGTATTCAATTGAATATCAGTTGAAAAGGATTTGCAAATCATTGTATTCTGTTTTTATCTACAATTTACATAACGTGCCAACTTCACTGGTTTTGGGTTTTGTAGAAATTCTCCCCTTAAATGTAAACAGTCTTTCACGGCACATCTGTGGAAACCCAGTTGGCATCATTCGCTGCTTTGTCTGTCTTCTTTATTGTAACTCCGCCCCACCACCATGTTGCAGAGCAAACCCCGCCCAAGGTCCTGTTCCCTCCCGGACGACCATCTCTGGGCAACCTCCAGAACATTTGCAATAACCTGGCCCTTCGTCCCACTTACCAGATCAGCACTTTCCCTGCAAACTTCTACGCCTACCTACGGCGCCAAGCTACAGCCGTTAACAGCCTGGAGTCGCAATACAAGGGCTGTTGCAAGAACTATGGGTCTGAAGAACTAACGGTCACCTTGAAATGCGCGCAGGGGGCGGTAAGTCCCTAGCCCTGTCTGAAAACACGTCCTAACTGCTGGGCCCACCACATAAACAGTGTCTACTAAAGCCTCCAAGCAGTTTCCCCACAGCAGTTTGGTTCAGTTCAGTTCTTTACAATAATAGAATCCTTATTTTGGCATTTCCATTGTCAAAAGTTGTGGATGGAACCAAAAGAACAGTTCCTATCCATCACTGAACCTATACCAAAAGGCGGAAGTTGCGGCCGATACCAAAATAACTGTTACATCCCGCACCAGCCTTATTCTAAGAGGCGGAGCTAGAGGCACTGTTGCCTATTGGTTTCTTAGTTAGAAGTCATTTGTCCGTCTTGCATGATTAAGGTAGCCATGGCTATTACCATCTGGTAATAATCCTGCCTACATTTTAGAGTTCTGTCTGCAGCAGAAACACAAACGAAATTTAGGCATAATGTTCCAATTTGTAAAGGTTATGTACTGGTTCCAAGCCGGGTACTATGCTGAAAGTTTTTGGTGGAAACGTGGCTGAAATATTCACTACGGGCAAAAATATTACAAACACCCTGCATTTTTCAGAATTTGGCAGGTTTTATAATCTTAAAGTTAATTTTGAGCAACAAAAGTACACAAAATTTCAAAGGAACACTTGCATTGACTAAAAATGTTGCTTGCTGACAACTGTACATCTTGAAATTAAACTCGAGTTGCTGAGGGATGAACTTGACCAGGTAGTAAGAGAAATGCGCCCATCAAGTTCCAAAGAGCTCATGAAGGAAGTCTTGAAAGCCCAGAATGAGTTACGAGAAAGTTCTCTCCATAAACTGTTGGAATGAATGACTAGGATATGTCCGGCTGTAATTAAGGCTAAGGGAGGCTGTCGAATTTGAACATGTATGTCTCTTAGCAAATAATTTTGTACGTCTGGTTAAGATGTGCGTTTCTATGTTATTCAGTTTTTTTTATTGTATTTTGATGAAAATATACTTTCAGTGAAGAAAAACCAGCCAAATTCTGAAAAATGCAGGGTGTTCCTAATATTTTGGCCTGAAATGTACAGCTTATTGCCCACTGTCTATCCAAATACTGACAGTGTCTGGCAAGTTGGGTTTGCTGGATGAAAATGTTAAGTTTGAGAAATTTTCGAGTTCATTAACAATCTGCAGATCACGTGGATATGACCATCATCGGCAAGTTTATTTGGATAAACGCTTTCCAATAAGAACACCATTCTTGGAAACGGAAGGGCGGAGCCGGTTTGTGGCCAATCACAGTTGGAAAGCTCTTAGAACAGTCACAAGATTCTCATGACAAGGGTCATAACACCTCTTACAAAACACCTGCCCTACCACGGGAAAAGGAAAACTTAAGCAGCATGGAAATATGAATACCATTCCTGTATTTTAAATATGCGCATAGTTATGAACAACTTTCTCTCCAGTGCAGTCAACTTAGACAGCAAAAGAAAGTGAGCAATCGAACACACTGCCTCATACTGCACCCAAAGAAAAGGTTTATATCCAGCGCACTTAAAATTTACATCCTGCAGCTCTACAGGACCAAGGTTGGCCACCCCTGCCTAATCTACATTAGGGCCTGGCTACACCAGGGTGGCCTGGTCTGGTTGTGATAATACTTCTGCATTACTTGTGACTCCTTTGGCCCTCATGCAGTTACACCTTGCCCTGGGCCTTCTCCAATTCTGAATTGAGATTCCCCTAACACAAACCATTTCAGAAGCTACTTTTATCCAAGCCCAAGCCCAACTGGTGGCTATGAAATCTTTTGCGTCTTTTTGTGTCTAAGTTCCTTTTTTTTGTGCCAAAAAATGCACAGTTTATGTGTTACACAGAAAGGCTCTCTAATGCAGACAGTGTTAAAAGTAGCACCTCTTTATCAAGACATGGAGGTGTTAAAAAATGAGTGTGTGTTCCCTTAGTGGGAGTCTGCGGTCCTCTCATTCTGTGATGACGAGTTCTCCGTGAAGACGAAGGTCTACTCCTGCTGCGAGAGTGAGGATCAGTACAGCTGCTTCGAAAACAAGGCCCCCAACCCATCCTACCAGCACCCACCTCCCCAAAAATAAGAGTAAGTCTCAGGTTCATACAGCACACAATCACTCCAACCAACACCCACCCTCCCTACAAAACAAGTGTGAGTCTCAGGTTCATACAGCACACAATCACTCCAACCAACACCCACCCTCCCTACAAAACAAGTGTGAGTCTCAGGTCCGTACAGCACACAATCCCTCCTACCGACACCCACCCTCCCTACAAAACAAGTGTGAGTCTCAGGTCCGTACAGCACACAATCCCTCCTACCGACACCCACCCTCCCTACAAAACAAGTGTGAGTCCCAGGTCCGTACAGCACACAATCCCTCCTACCGACACCCACCCTCCCCACAAAACAAGTGTGAGTCTCAGCTCTGAACAGCACACAATCCCTCCTACCGACACCCACCCTCCCTACAAAACAAGTGTGAGTCTCAGGTCCGTACAGCACACAATCCCTCCTACCGACACCCACCCTCCCCACAAAACAAGTGTGAGTCTCAGCTCTGAACAGCACACAATCCCTCCTACCGACACCCACCCTCCCCACAATACAAGTGCGAGTTTCAGCTCCGAGCAGCACACAATCCTTCCGACTGTCACCCACCTCCTGAAAAACAAATTTGCGCCGGTAAACAACATCTCTCAACATGACCAGGAAAAAAAACACATCTTGAAAAACTTAATTCTGGCCACTTGGCTCCAACTCTCACAACTCAAGACACATCCTACCATCACCTAACACCTAATTGACACCCATCCTCCTGTAAAACAGGGTGAGTGCCCTGAAAACATGACTACAGAATGTGGCAGGGGCTCCTGGGTTGTGGAAGGCCAGACATATAAGTGTTCAGGAAAACAGGCCGATGGGTGGGTTGTGTTTTGAGAGGGAGGGATGTTGGACAGGAAGAAGAAAATGTAGAGGTAGAGAGGGAGTGACTGAAGGAGAGATCAAAGAGTACTGTGAAAGAAAAGTTTAGAAAAGAAGACAGTATGGGATTTCAGAAGGGTCATGAAAGCTTCAAGTGGAGACAGACCAGAATTATGGTGTAAAATGAGTGGTGATTCCTGCATGGTTTGTGCAGTAGGCATGTGAACACTTACAAATGAAAGCCAACAGTCTCTCCTTCAGCTCATATTCCTTGATTCAAATCCAGTGTATTGGTGTTAATTGGGTCACTGTCCAATTACTTATTGGCTCTCGGACTGTTCTTGTATAACCTAGCTTCACCCACTGTCCTCTCGGGACTGGGGACTCTTGTGCGCAAATGCAAAGAACTTCATTATGAGCTGTGACATGATTGTGTCCTGTAGTTTGGGAACCTGGAGTAAGTACATTAACATCAGCCCAACTGTTGTTTTCCCTCCTCTGGCTCTGTCTCCAGTGAAACAGCTCCCAGCTAACCCATCACAATAGGGGGCACATTTAAGTGATTCCATTTGTGTTCTTTGCGCAGCTGAACCCTGAGATTGCTGTGCTTTAGCGCCACCTCCTGAGAGAATGTGGGAATGTCACCTGTGGCTGCAGGACCTTTGGACCGAAGACAGTTACGCACATGAAAATTCCAGTCATAAACAAACCTCTATAAACCATTTCTGTAACCTGGGGTTATCAGAATCAGCTCATTTTTTGGTGTAATGGGTATAACGATAAACTTTCAGAATCTGTTGAGGGAAAATGATGCTGAGGCACTGACTGAATCATTACAGGTATTGTTTTTTCAAAGATGGAAAGAAGTAGTTGATTTTTTTTTCATTCTCTTTATTAATTTAATCTGTTCACCATACTGGAGCTGTTTTCTTATTTCATGTGCACTCCTCCGTTGTGTTTGCGCAACGGGAAAAAAATTCATATTTAAAAGCCAAAAGTGTATGAATTTAAACCAGCACAAAGAATATTCTTCACGATCTCCATGTACTCTTCACTGACACAAAAATAAAAAATGTTTTGCAAAAAAATGTGTTGTCTCTTCTTGTGTCCTGTGCTGTATTGAAAACCTTAAGAAATCAGAATGTTGTAGATCACTGCAGTGCTGCTGAAGGTCAAGGTTTGGCTGTATAATCTGTCCAAGGCCAGTGTTGCCAGCCCAAGGGATAAGACACCTACAATCCTGAACAAAACTAGTAGTTCTTCTATTAATGATAGTAATATGTGACAATAATATTAATAATTATTATAAATGATAAAATCAATTGAATTTTAAATACTTATAAAATTGCACACGTCATATTCTTGAACTCCATTCTAATGCTCATAAAAATCTTTCTCGAAGTGTCTATTTTCAGACTGTTTCCTTAATACCTTCATAAATTTAATTTTTTTTAAATTCATGCTTTAATAAAAAAAAAAAAAATAAAGTATTTGCAGTTTCGCGCAAATCAAATTCTTCATGTAAAATTTGCTTCACACAACACTGATGCCTTCATGATCAATGATTTCTGTTCATTAGCTTTCGTTGTGTCCATGATGTTTAATAGACTAAATGCAAAACCAGACTAGCTGTGAGTGTGAAAAATTAACACACATCGGCCCAATCCCACACCGCTCCCTCACCACTCGCCCTTCACTGCCGAGTGTCACTCCGTGTGAAGTCCCCCTCACAGAGATGGAGGGAGCTTCATAAAGGGGGAGGGTGTAAAAACGTGTCTAAACTTTGGGATGCCGTTGCCCTTCATGACAAACGGGAAGCTGAGGTAATCATCACCATGCCAACCGATAGGTGCATTGCATTGTTTACGATGGTCTAGTTCCCTAATGATACATTTTTTACCCAAAATATTTCAGAGACAGTAATGTTATTAAATACAATCTATATTGAAAATATTTAATTCACAGCACTGACAAAGATAAAGGCTTTGAGTATGAAATGGCACATTTTGAAAAAGAGCAAACGTTGATTCACTGTTTTCACAGATGCACATCTGCACGTTCATTTCAAAATACAATGTAAACTTTAATTCTGTGATGTGCACCTGAAATAGTCAATCAAATGTCCCTTTGAGGTAAGATAATGTTTTACTTATCTTTTGGAAATAGCCACATGGAGCTGACATTTGTAGATTTGCAGTGTTTCTTCCATCCCGGACACAAAATAAGTGCTGCACTTGAAAGGAGGGGGTTTGTAAGCTTGCAGTGGTGTTGACTCGCTGCGGAGGGTTTAACAAGCCACTCACACTCCATAGGGATTGGCTTGGGATGGCACTCAATGTGGCGGACCCTCCGCAGGAACGCGCAAACGGAGGGGGTGCGGATAGGGACCGGTTTGGGAGTTAGGAAAAATGCCGTTTGTCACACCCCTCTTGTAAATTCTTATTTCTCCTCCCTTCCCGCAACTTGCATGTATTTTAGATGTTGTCCCCTTCGATTGGTTGAGCGTCTTTGTGTGCCTCCCCCACCAGGTGCATCTGTTTGTGTTTCCCCGTTCCTGCACATCTCTGTGGCAAATACAGTCTTGTGCAAATTATTGGATAAAGCAGGCTACAGTGAGAATAACCAAATAACATAGGTTTTCAAGCTTTTTATTTCTTTAATAGCGCCTAAATTCAGTACCCAGTACGCGATGAGTCCTCCACGGTTCTTGATAAGCTGTTCCATTCGTTTGGGCATGGAGCTGATCAGATTTTTCTGGTCGCCTTGATTTTTTCATTGGGATGCCACACCTGGACAACATCATCGATGACTTTGGCTTTTGAGGTGCAGTCCTTTTGCTGCAACCTTGACTTGATGGTGGACCAGAGATTCTCATTGGGATTGAGGTCTGGTGAATTACCAGGCCAGTCCAACACAGCTGCAGTACTGTGTTGATGATGCAATCACATTAGTTGCATCATACAAGTCAAGGAAATTAATGAAACGTGGCTGAACGGTATGATGCGCTGGTCATGTAAAAAGTCCATCACTTGGCACGGCTATTTGCACTCCACTCAGCTCATTCAATTGACAAGCACCTATATGCAATTAATTTGCACAAGACAGTATATTCCCTTACTGTGAGTTGGTCACGTTGCTGGACCATACCTTGCTATGTGCCCTAAAGCAAGCAGTCGGCATCTTCCTTGTCTACAGTTTATCGTCTTTGTAAATTATTGTGATTGTAGACCCCCGAAAAGCCAGACAAGCTGTCAGGCCAGCTAGCACAATGCACTTATCAAGCTTGGGGATCTTAATCTCTGATAGACTACTTAACAACAAGATGGGCTCAGACACTGGAATGGTCACCGATACTAAGTCAGATAGCCTGGTGGCTATTTAAGTCCAAAACCGTGAAAATGGAGGACGGTCCCGCATCATATGAAGGAAGGTACCAGTGGCCCCTTGTAGTGCAGAAAGTACACAAGGGATTATTTATAGTTTTCATGCAACACAGTTTGCGTGGGGTTAGATAAGTTCTATGTATGTAATTAAAGTAGATCTGCTGGTGGTCGAGATTGCGAGAGGCCTCCTTGATATTCGCTGAAATAGCCTTCCAGTTGAAGTCACAGTCCAGATCAAGTCACGACTCCATAGTCTGTCCAGTGGTAGGCTCTCATAGGAGGCCTCCAAAAAAAATGTATATAATGTAGTGTAGATGCCATACCCCAATTTTTCCCCTGTGCAACAAATATCTTATAAAGTGGGGAAATGGGCAAAGGTTGTTGCCACAGGACACCACATGCCTGAAGGGCTGATCTGAGCAGCAAATAGAAAAAAAATGTGGAACCTGGCAAGTTGAAAGCACCACTAATATCTTGAAAGGAGCGCAACCCAATGTCATTGAAAATATCACCTAAGTAGTGAATGTTACTGTTACTCCAGAGGCTGAGACAGATCTTCTTCCAATTAATAGATCCTTGTTGGTAAAAATCTGCGAATATGTGCAGCACTTACAGGAGATCTTACATTGAGATTCAGCTGTGCGCCATGTCTGAATGAGACGAGAGACAATCGAACCGAAGCATAGCTGACACTGCTTGGATATGTTGGCAAAAAGAACATCCTGTAAGCTCCATGGTCGAACTCTGCGTTCCTCGGGAGTATGCCAGGAAGAGGAGGTATTGGAATCACACCACGCAAGTAACGGTCGGAGTCCTGTGCTCATCAAAATAATCTTCCTCTCTGCTACTGTTCATCTCAGAATATATCCAGCCCCAAATAATCGATGCCTCTTTTGGTCATTGTGAACATCTGACTTTGGCATGGCATAGTGAAGCTTTCACTTGGATCAATGGATGCAGTGGCAAATGATGTTGACTGACAAAGGTTTGTCCAAGTATGTCCGAGCCCATGTTGTGATATCCATTACATTCGCATGACTGTTTTAAAGACCGTTACATCTGAATTGCGTGCATTCAGAAGGGGCTTTTGGCAGTTTGATTTTGGAGTCAGCTGCAGTAATCAGATTTGAAAAGAGCATACTATTTTCAATAAACAATTAAAAACAAAAGTTAGAGCATTACATAAAATGTTGTTGTAGGGCTTTCGATATTGTGGAGAATGAGTAGCCTCTTAAAATCACTTCTTTTGATTGTATTTTCATTTTCATCATGTGCCAACTTTTTTGAAATTGGCTTTGTACAATCTCTCACATAAGAAAGGGCAAAGTTTTTTTCATCATATATTTCATTGTTGTCTTCTCTTTAGTATATAACAGAATTTATTTGAATTCAGGTTTTCAAAATCCGGCCTCTGAATTTGAAATGAAAATAGGGAGGAGCGATATATTTTGGGTGACCTGCAAAGGTAGACAGCCTATGAAGTAAAGAAACAAGACTAGGTGCAACCTAGTATAAGGCTGTCCTGGGCTGCTAAGTGCTGTATGAGAACTTGGGCCCAAGAGAAGGGTGCTAAATGAGGCAAAGCTCACGCAATTATATTTGAGAGCGAACGTCACAGTTACCGCGACCGAAAGGCCAATACCAAGGCAATGCGAAAATAAGCAATTTATAATATTTTTATTAATTGGTTCAGTATGTTGTGCTATCATGACAATATAATGACTATGACTTCTGAAGTACGCAAATTCAAGACTCATTTAAAAGGTAAATGCTAGGTCCGCGACTGTTGTCTGCTTCTTTGAGGAGAGCGAATGCCACAGTTACCACAACCGAAAGGCCAATACCAGGGCAATGCAAAAACAAGTGTTTGCCACTAACATGGCAATATCCCCCGCCACCTCAATTTTGTGTGTCCGTACGGATGGAAAGATGGGCGGACGGGCGGACGGACGGAGTCCAATGCTATATCCCCCGCTTCGCGCAAATCACGCGGCGGGGGATAATAAGCAGTTTGTAATATTTTTATTAATTGGTTAAGTATGTTGTGCTATCATGACAATATTATGACAATGACTTCTGAAGTGCGAGACTTCAAGACTTATTAAAGAGCCTTGGGCCGCTGCTCGGCCCGGCCCAAAAACTAGATTTTGCGAAGCCCCCTCTCACGTGGTAAGTTGGCTTTAACATCCAATCATGGCCAAACAAAGGATGTAGTGCTTAAACAAATTTTGATGCGTAAGATTTATGCGTCAAAATGGTTAGTTCCTGTGGCGATTGTTGGCTGAGAAAACTGTGCAGACCGTTTGACTGATATTTATAAATAAATATTTTGAGTTTTTTTCATTATCAGTTTGCCTGATTTTGATCATATTGGTTATATCCTGAAAGCTTTCACCAATAAGTATGTCCTTATTTGAAGAAGTGCCCTAAAGCAGCCTTATTTTCTTAGATTATTTATCTCTAAGAAAGAGTGTTTACTCTGTATGTTTACTCTGCATTTTGCTACGACCGGAAGCTGTTGACAATGGCGAAATGCACCAAGAACAGAGAGAGCGCATTCTAGTTTTTTTTTTCTCTACGTCAGTGATTCCCAAAGTGTGGGCCGCGGTCCCCTGGTGGGCCGTGGTGGTACTGCAGGTGGGCCGTGAGAGGTCATTAAAAATATGATTCCTTTTTGTAAATATGATTTTTTATTATTCTTATTGTAAAATATTTATTGCACGATTTAAAAAAAAATATTTAGAAGTAATAACCTATTGAGTGTTATTGACCTCACAATATTTTAGGAACCTTATGAAGTTTATGATCGGAACGTAGCTTTCTGGTCATCATGACCGGGGGTCATAATCGGAGGAGCAAGTACTGTGTTCGATAATGAATTCTGTCCCGTGTGTACACCACAGATTAAAAGTTTGGGCTTCCTTTATCCCCCTGCTTTCATTTCAATCCTGAATCTTTATAATAATAATAATAATAATAATAATAATAAATAAATAACAACAACAAAACAATTATTGTTGTTGTTTTTTTTTTTTTTTTCTTAACAACAACAACAACAATTATTGTTGTTGTTAAGTGTCCTGAGAATGCATAATTTCGTCAATGTACTGTTTATAGGACAAAGGTGGGCCTTTTTTTAGATTTTCAAGTGGGCCCTGATTTGGAAAAGTTTGGGAACCCCTGCTCTACGTCATTGTAGACAGCAGAGAAAACGGGAAATTTGACGTCATGACTGCAAAATAAAACAAAACAAAGACCACTTCCGATGGCGGTCTTGTACATTGCCTCACTTCCGCTGTTGAATAAGGGGGGTGGCATCACCTTAACGTTTGGAAGCGGGGTTTCTTTCTCCATTGGTGTGATGAGAGAAAACTGGCGGTGGAGTTGGCGCTGGACACGTTACGACAAGCCAGTAAAGCAGCTTTCCACATCTCCGAGGAAACGAAGGAAAACAAACCGTTATACCTGCTGCCTAATTTTGCAACTGTGAGGCTGCGGGTTAGACTGGCTCCGAGTCACCTAACGTTTGGATATTCGCGTTATCTTGCCCATCGGTAACTATCGTTTACCTCATTTAATCTAAACCTGGCAATGGAGCTGAGATTAGCCTCATAAATGACGGTAGAAGTATTTTTTATGCACGGTGGAGGGCCGACGTTTGTCAGTCGCTGCCATTTATTCTATAGCCGCTTAGCAAAGGATTTTTGGTGTAACGTCAGGTTATAACGTTACATTATCGTTCGTACGTTTCTGAAAAACACTGCAGTTTTTTTTTGCTACAAATTAGCTGACATTAGCTGGCTAGTTACCGCTGAATTGTCGCTGGTGCGATTTTCGCCAATCGAAGCGAGTTGGCTTTGTCAGCAGGCTAGCTGGCCTTTAACTGCTAGTTAGCTGGCTATCCGCTCTTGGTTGGCTAGTTGTTTCTCCAGGCCCGGTTCTCCGCGGCGATGTTAGCCGGCTAAAAGAGCTGACTGTGCTGCCGCGCATCCGGAGAAGGAATAACTGCAGAAGCCGAGCCAAGCAGTTCGGGAAAATGGCGTCCGCCGGTACAGTTGCCTCTGGATCCGCGGGTCCTACAGGTCAGTACAGCCCAGCGAAATCTACAGACGTGCAGGTTACATTATATGTCACGTATGGCCGACGTTACCAAGGCAATGGAGTGGATCCAATTCCGAGAGTTTCTAGGAATTTAGCGGTTGAGCGAACTTGCTTTGCTGTGTCTTTTTGGCGAACTCGCTAGTTGGCTACATTGCTAACTCAGCAAACGCGGTGGTGTGTTTATCTGAACCTCAGACTGAAATCTTGGCTCCAGGCTACGCCAGCGAAACTAACTCATGTCGCTGATGTTTCTTTTCTGATCATAACATTGTTGGAATGGGTGACTGGACCATGTTTTTTGTTGACATGCCTTCATTACCGCCATGTGTCCTGTGTTTAACGGATAAAAACAGCCCAAATTTGTAGTTCTGGAGAACTTGCTCGCCGGCTACTTGGTTAGCTGAGGTTCAGGGACCTCAGTGGTTTCGGTAGGTAAATATGTCACTTCTTTCAGTTCTCAGGCTTACAAAAAATGATTCGGGGAAACTGAATATGAACACCTGGAACTGATTTCTGTGCGTCCCTATTGCCTCTTTTAATTCGTTGCGTGGGACATGTCGTTCAGTTAACGTGACACCTTGTGTATTGTCATTAAATTTTAATAAGTTTTATCGCTTAGGAACAGATGTTCGCCAGCTTGTTACCAGAGTGAACCCTCGGGAAATCTCATTCAAGAATCAGATCTTTGAAAAACTGAGCGTTGAAATTAAAACCAATTCCCGCTGGTAATTCTAATTGGGTCACCTCGAGTGCCTTATTTTAGACTATTCATCTTGGGTTATCTGACGTTGATTTTTATTTAATTTATTAATTTTTTTACGCATTTTGGTTGTGAATATTCTCTTGCTGTCCCTAATAGATGTATTTTAAAATAATGCAACTTACAGGGTGCCTTGTTCATCATCTCGGGACGGCTCCATGTTATCTGGCAAAGCATTCAAAGTATATTAGCAGTACCCCTCATAACTTTTCAAACTATTTTTTTTAAATCCCTCTTTAAATAGAGTCTGTGGGACGGCTTTCTCCCTGTTATCCACTTTAAACTCGTAAACCCCCCTCCTCCGAGTCCGCCGCTGTCATGGCGATCACCCAAAGGCATGAACGGGAGTCTGGAGTACATCTGTGGAGAGGTGACTTGAGCAAAACTTCTCAAAAAACTCTGTTGACTGATCACTCGTGAGGGGCTCACCGGCAACAAAAAATAATGGATTTGAACCTATCTAACACTGTGGTGACCGTTGCCGTGCCCGAACAGCATATTTGTAATGATGGTTAGATTAGATTTATTTGGCAAGCTAAAACATTACATAATGTGTGACAATAAACGCAGTGTCTAGAGACACGGCCGTTTTTATTGGTACGGCAGTCGATTTCAAAGGGATTAGGATAAGGATTCGGGATTATAGTTAGGGTTAGAGTTACGGTTAGGGTTAAGGCAGGGTTTGAAATTGGGACTGCCGTACCTCTCCACATTGAAATGCATGGAAAAACTGCTGTAACTACCCGTAGCAACTGCCGACAATAAAATATAAACGACCGAACATACGCACTGGGAAAAAAATTGCCAGGATAACACAAACAAGCTCTCAAATAAGTGCTTATTTCCAGTGTGGTGTGGATAGTCCGCACATGGGTCATTTTTCACCGGATTCGCAGATTGTGCTAGTTTAATTGAGGACGAAGGTGTGAGCCAACTGTCGCGGATTGACGATCCTGGCCTGAACGAGGCTGTTGATTTCATTGAGCTCACATGAGAACAGCGTGACCGGACAGATACTTGTGTTGCTCTTGTCCGACTCAGGAGATTATCTCAAGTCGAGACGCTGAGTAATTGGGCCAATATAAAATCTTCTGCCTCGGACAAGGGCAGGCAAACGTGGGTATTTAGGAATCGGTGCTATTTTGATATGGCCCTCGAATCCAATTCCTGGTTTTTAATTTTCTCCATTTAGCACTATACAGTTGTACACAGTGAGTGACAGCGCAGTTTCCTCCTCTTGGGTAAAGGTATAGTGGAAATTCTGCAGTCCTCAGCTCATGAGTACTGTGACATGAGAAACAGGGACATGGACAGAATGGTTACCAGAGCCTAATCACCTCTGTTGGAGGTTTTTGGAAACTGGGTCATGCTGTCACGTGGAACCCACGGTCAAAAAATGAAAACAAATTACACGAAAATTTCTGGAGAAGTTTGAATAGTTTGGCTGCCTTTCCGTGTTGGGAAAGTGGGCGTGTATGAAGCACGTTACTAAGTGTGTCTTGTAGGCGGAAATGTTAAGAATTGCAACTCGTTCCACCTGTATGTTATATAGTACGTACTGGGCAATTAAGTTTGCCATCGATGCGTCTTCGACGTGCTTTACGTGTTATTCAAAAGAGAAGAGTATTCTCCTTCTCTTACTGGGGAGTACGGCGACTATATAGCTGACTGACTACCTTTACTTTCTGCCTGTGTCAGGCAACCAGCGAAACAGTCTCTCGGCGCCGCAGGTGGTTCCCTGTTAAAGCCCCTTTCGTGCGAAGCGACAGATTCCAACCCCAATTCCGAAATAGTTGGGAAGAAGTGTAAATTGTTAATAAAATCAAAATGCAATGACTTTCAGATCTCATGAGCCTATATGTTATTTACAATAGAACATGGATAACAGTTCAAATGTTGAAACTGAGACATTTTACATTTTTATCCACAAAATTTGCTGATTTCAAATTTTCTGGCTGCTACAGGTCAGGTTCAACAATGGCTTCCTTTTTGCTTGACAGAGTTTTAGGTGGCATCTGTGGATGGCACGGCGGACTGTGTTTACAGACAGTAGTTTTTTGAAGTATTCCTGGGCCCATTTAGTCATGTCAATGACAGAATCATGCTGGTGAGTGATGCAGTGGCGTCTGAGGGCCCGAAGATCACGGGCATCCAGTGAAGGTCTTCGGCCTTGTCCCTTACACCCAGAGATTTTTCTAGTTTCTCTGAATCTTTTGATGATGTTATGCACTGTCAATGATGAGACCTTCAAAGCCTTTGCAATGTGACGTTGAGGAACATTGTTTTTAAAGTATTCCACAATTTTTTTTTTTTTTTTTTTTAATGCAAGCCTTCACAGGTTGGAGAGCCTCTGGCCAACTTTACTTCTGAGTTACTCAGCCTCTCTAAGACATCCCTTTTATAGCCAATCATGTAACACACCTGATGCCAGTTAATGTAATTACTTGCTAAATGTTCTTTCAGCTGATTCTCTTATTTATTAATTGCTTTTTCAGCCCTTTTTTACCCGTCTCCCGGCTTTTTTGAGACCTGTTGCAGCCAGAAAATTAGAAATGAGCTCATTTTGTGGATAAAAATGTGAAATATCTCCGTTTCAACATTTGAAATGTTATCTATGTTCTATTATGAATAACATTGGCTCATGTGATCTGAAAGTCACTGCATTTTGATTTTATTCACAATTTTCACTTCGTCCCAACTATTTCGGAATTGGGGTTGTAGTTTTGAGGTGGACTCTGTCATCTACTAAAGTTGGAAATGTATCAAATGTATACAAATCAAAATGTATTATTATCATAATTACCTCCGCCATCGAAGTTGAGGCGTAGGTTATGTTTTTGCCTCTGTTTGTATGTTTGTGAAGAACATTCGAAGTAATGCACGGATTTGTCTGAAATGTTATGGGTGGATTGCTATTACATCTAGGATGGACCCTATTGATTTTCACTGCGATCAGTTAAACAATATGGCCGCCGCGGCAGCCATCTTGAAATCCTATGACACATGGTAACTCAACTTTGCTCCCACTCATCAAGATTTGGATTGTGCTGCCTTGGCGGAGCTTTGCACTCTAAAAGTGTCTCTAGTTTTTCTGTCCCAATTGGACAAGCCTTGTTTTAACTGCCTCTAAATTGCTCCGCAGATTTGCGCACATGGTTCTGGAGGATAATCGGCTCACAGAGAGGTACCTGCATGGCAGTGTGGCGGTTTCTGCGTGTGCGCGTTCCCCGCTTGCCCGAGGGAGGCGCATGCTTACAGTAAACAAACAAGCAGCTCTTTGAATTTTGGTACAAACGCACTGGAGCCGCAGGCTTGTGTGTGTGTTTACGCATGTCAGTCCCCCTCTGTCAGTTCTGCCCTGGCTTTTACAGCGGAGGTGTGAGGGTATGATAGCTGTAGTTAAACTAACTGTTGTACCTGTTGATTTCACTCCTAAGGTGACATTGGAGGTATTCGCTGGTGAAATGAAACAGCGACTGGTTGAGTTGCCATGCAAACCGGCACACTCTCAGCTGTCTTATCACGTGATTGGACACCACTGCTCTCAGGTTACACTTTGCCTGAAAATGTTCTCAGGAGACAGAAGCAACTAGGCCCATCTCTGCATGAAAATCTGCAGTCTTTTGGTCTAGAACTCAAAATCCCAGAGGGCTGGTGTCTGGTGGTGTTGGGTTTGGTCCCGCACTCCAGTGCTTAATAAGTCAACGAGTGGCTGAGTCGTCTGCCAGCCTTGTTTATGAAGCATGATTGATTTGGCCTCTGATTGAATGCAAATCCCAAAAATGTGAGCACACCGTCGCCCTGTAGGACTGTCGTTTGAGACGTCTGCCGCGGACCTTGAGCCACAGTTGTAGCACACGACTGTCCCAGGTTCAGCTGACGATCACAATGTGCATCATGGAGCTAATGAATTAATATTTTTATCATTCCCGTAGCACAGTTTTCCCCTCGCCAAGCTTCATTTGCTCCTAATTTGCCTGTTTTCGCGACTGTAGCCAAGTCAGTATTGCTGCCAAAGCCCGCAGTCTTGTTTTATTATTGTAAATGTAATTGTTAATATAATTTTTTTTTTTTGGTGGAAATTCTGCTATGTATTATACTTGCATTTCCAGTCTCACATTACTAATGCCAGCCCACGAATGGTACATTTTTGCAATTCAAAGCATGTGCGCGTGTGCCTTTTTTTTTTGAGCTCTGCACACAGGGCAAATTAGGACTCAGAATTACGGTTGCTTTGGTTACCAGCCTGTGGCTGCAAATGATTGGACAAGGCAGAGGGAGCTCATTGACAGCGTTGTCACGGGGACAACGTACCTGCGTCGTAGTGGTTGTTCACTGCCCGAACCAGACATGGCACCAGCACGTGCTTGAGTCAGGTTGCCTAGATATTGTGCGGAATTTTCTAGATGGTGGGCGAGCCTCTTGCTCGTAGAATTCCATCAAAGATTCTCTCGGCACTGGAGCAAGCTTGACCGAACAGTGCAGTTGAGGCGTGGGCGCTCAGGGCGATATCTGCCTTCCGACCGTCTGTCTGCCAACAACTGCTCTTTATTATATAATTAGTCTAGCGGTTTATGTAATCCACCACTTGTGCTAAAGTTCTTGATGTGCTGGTGCGAGCGGCTAAAGTCTGTTCTTGCGTTCTGGTGGTATTCCCTGTGATGTAACGTGTGAGCGATCAGGCCAGGGCTGGCTTAGACACCACAGCGTGGAGCTCGTGACCAGTGGGGTCGCAGCTCTGGCAAGCAAATGCTGGGGTTGTGCCCAAATACTCTGAAAATGTATCCCCTCTCTTCTTCTCTGGTACTTTCAGATAAGCGGTCTAAGTAGGAGAAAGGAAATGATATTTTTTCCTATTATGTGGACATGCCATTGGTTATAAATGTCCTAGTTAGGCGTAATTAAGGTGTCCAGCATGCTTTTGGGGTACCTCCGAGTCCTTGGCTCCCATCGGTGGACCAGCTGCCCAGTGTCTGAGGGTGGTGTAGCTCTCTCCTGATTGGTGCTTGCCTCCTGCTCTCCCCAACTGGTGCTCGTTGTTTCTCGTAGTACGTTGTTATCTGCAATCTGGAAAGTTTTCTGGTTCTGGCAATTAAGAACGGGCGGATGAAAACGGCTGATTGAAAAAATGCTTTAACTTTTTTTTTAAACATTTAGGGCAGCAGGGGTGGAGCCATCACTTTTGATGGCATGGTCAAGCATGGAAGGCAGATCGTTGACCTTGGCAGAATTCGACGAAGCTGTGCATTTATCTGACGCGTGTGGCGGTGTGCGGTTCGCATAGCACTTTTCCGCATTGCTTCACACTTCTCTGAGCCGCTGTGACGGGTGGTCTTATCTACAGTCAGTAAACTTCCCCCTCCCTAACCACCCTCTTCCCCATGTCTCTTTCTCTTTCTCTCTCATTCTGTCCTCCTCTGTAGGGTCCGGCGGGACACGAAAGCAGGCTGCTCCCGAGGTAAGAGCGATTGTTCCTCTGGAGTCCTCCTCTGCACCCTTAGCCTGGGTTCTCCTTCCATCATGTGACACTGCTGTTCTCTCGTCCTGGTGCTCTGGGTTGGAAAGGCAGTTCAGTGTTTCATCCAGTTAGACTAGCAGTTAGCATTGTTATGATTTGCGTAGCCTACCTGTTGCAACTAACAGTCCCTGCTACCCATTTAATGATTCTCTTGTGAAAATGTATTGCGTTTCTATACGAGGAGTGTTCACACTACGCACATCGACATTAGGTTAAGGTCGTGGGGGTTTACGCCGGGCTCGAGCTGTGCTGAGTAACAAAAGACAATATCAAACCAGTTTGAAGTTCTCGCAAGACTAGCGTTGGCCGGATTGAGAGAGCTGTGATCGGGTCTCTCTCGCAGGAAAAGGCAGTTGGAGACCAGTGTGCGCTGCAGTCTGGGAATGTTGGGATTTTCTGGAAAATTCTTTAAATCTTGATCTGATCATGCCTGGCTGACAATACCCCAGCTGCAGCAGCTGTTTACAACTGGGCTATGGATAGTTTTATTCTCTAGTACACCAGTACAATGCGTCAGTGACAGTAGCGTAAAAAATGCATTTCCCAACTCGATTTAGCTGGTTTTACCTTGGACTAATGCTATGTGCAGTACCTTCTTTGGCTCTGTAACAGTGACAGACTGGGCCTTAAGCCCCTTTGGCTAATATGCACTGTAAACCCTGATAGCCTGGTGAACTCGAGTGTTTTGTGGAAATTGATTACCTCAAAAAAATTGTGTAGGCCAATTTAACTGCATTTTGTGGAAGGAAATCAAGCTTTAAGCTTTATTTATTTATTTATTTATGCATTTATTATTTATTTATTTTTTTTCATGTTTTTAAGTGCTGTGAACACAAGATCATTAAGTTGGCAGACACAATTCTTTTGAGGTAATTGGTTTCCCCGAAACAGTTGAGCGCACCACACTAACCAGGGTTTACAGTGTGGGTGACACCCATAAGTGTTTTGCACAGTGCTAACCGACCCTGCTTCTGCAAATGCACCATGCTGGAACTTTCCATTTCAACCTTAATTTGACATATTCTAAATCAATGCACTGGCAGCTCTTGGAGTATCTTTATACTGTTGAGCGAAGTGTGCTTTTGTTTGGGTTAGAATGGAAACCTCTGTGGTGTTTGATCTCCGGGGGGATCGGCCCAGGTACCACTGGTCTGAGCCCATAAACTGCGCTTGTTTCTCATGCTGTTTGTTTTCGATAAGCACACTTGAGCGGTACGATGGTCTGGCACACGGATAAGCCGTGTATTGATTCGGAACGCTCAGCGAAATCTCCTTCAGGCAGCTGCACTGTGTACAGAGCACTGTAGTGCAGATAATGATTCTCCTGATAACGGCTTATTTCACTTT
This sequence comes from Gymnothorax reevesii, assembly GCA_029721435.1. Classification (NCBI taxonomy): domain Eukaryota; kingdom Metazoa; phylum Chordata; class Actinopteri; order Anguilliformes; family Muraenidae; genus Gymnothorax; species Gymnothorax reevesii. The sequence continues at coordinate 122,741,007 of CM056577.1, read as the reverse complement.
CTCTCGACCGAGTTCATGAAGGAATGTTAAAAAAGGCTCCATTGTGCTTCCTCCAGGCGCTGCCAACTGTGTCAGGAAGCAAAACCGGGGAAAGACGTTTCCCCCGAACATGTTTTTCCCTGTAAAAGTCACGCCGGCTGTCCTCTCTCCCAGTTTTTTTTGGCTCATACGCTCTCCTCTTCCCTTCCCTCTCCGATTTCTCCATCCCTCGTTGCGCTTTCTCCCTCTGCCCCAGATGGCTGGCTCTTCGGGAACCTCCCAAACCATGAAGAGAACCATCGGACACCGAGGCGTCGACCCCACGGGCGAAACCACCTATAAGAAGGTCAGAGTTCAAAGGTCACCACTGACTGGTGGTGGCCCTTCATTCACCCCTGCTCTATTGAACAAGTCACGTCCCGGAAGGCCCATCCACTGTCTGGGTTTGGTTTATATTGATGACCAAAGTTATGGTGGTCTGAGCGCTATTTACACGAGATCACTCCCATACTTAGAGGAACCTTTAGCACAGGGGAACTCCGCCTTATTCAGAAAGGGCCAGTGTGGGTGCAGGCCTTTATTCCAGCCCTGATTATACACTATTGATTGACTCCTACAGTCTTGTCACAAGAGCTTGGATATGTTCATTAATGCATGCTTATTTACCACCTACTACATACTCCCTAAGTATGTACTGGATACTTCATGCTATTCTTGGCCTACATCGTGGTAGCATTCAGTATGTGGCAATAACAGCGTTTCTTCCGACAGTCTGACTAGTAAGGTCACCCGGCGCTCGTTGGGATGTTACTTTTGTCCATATTGCATTCTGGGATACAGAGTGCCATGACGCCAGCTCCTGCTTTGTACTGTAAAATCGGGCCTTTATTTGTCGTCTGATATCTGTAACATACCAATAGACTCCATGGTGGTCACGCACTGTGTACTACTGGCAACATTTGACAATGATCAGTCATCGAGTCGTAAGTACTAGATAGTAGGCGATTGTGTACAAAGCTTTTGATGAGTGGATTCGGATGTGTAACTGGGTCATCCCATCTCATATCACCCAACGCATCCCAGACCACCCTCCCAGATTCCCCTGAAAAAGTTCACACGTGCTCCTATACCAAACTTCAGAGGAAATCCCCGTATTAGGTCTGTATCTTAAATAGTTTTGAAACTACAGCCCTTTGAAATTTAAAATAATTTCATGCATTTTGCCAAAGGAGTCTTTCGGTTCAACTTAACATATGAATAACTCTTCTTGTGTGAAATATACAGTTTTAGCTCGCTTGGCTTCAAGGCCGATTCGGCTTATGCTGTGGTTAGATGCCTTTGTGTTGGTTTGTTGAACGTCCGTAAACTTTTTTGCCTCGTCAGCGCTCTAGTGCCCTCAGTTTTTCACAGATCCTTTTCGTATGTTATATGCGTGTAAATAAGATGGAAAATCATGGCCAGGATTTTGGCCTTGTTTGGCTTTGCCACTTTTTTTTTTAAACTGTTAACTTGGGTTAACTTCTGCAGAATTTGAAACTTGAGTCAGTTCTCGTGTATGTGGTGTACATTTCCTCATGCAGTGCTCTGAAAATGCAAAATGTAGCAAAGCACAACCCCCTCTGAGCGCTTTGAGATCAAAAAGTAAACTAGAAAAAGCACTCAGATTTTTATCCTCCTATCATTTGACATATTGGGTCAAGTTTATCAACTCAAATAATTTTCAGGAATCTGCTCAGTTTTTCAGGTTCCTAAAAATTGCCTTGTTTTTATGTACCCCAATTTGTCATTTGGGCAGTTTACAGTCATTTTCATAGTTTTACCATGTACTTTATAAACATGACCTACGATGTCACAAATGATAGGGTAAAAATCTGAGTCCTTTACGGAGCACACTTTTTGATTTAAAAGCGCTCAAAAGGGGTTATGCATTGCTACATTTTGCATTTTTGACCATTTTCAGAGCTCTGTGTGAGAAAGTACACTAGTCACATGAGAACTGGCACAACTTTCAAATTCTACAGAAAAAGTGAGCCCAAGTCATGGAGTTTCAAAGCTGTACATTCCATATAATGAGTTATTCATATGTGAATTTAGGCTGAAAGGTTCATTTGGCAAAATGCACAAAACTAACTGAAATTTCAAAGGGCTGGAGCTTCAAAACCACTTTTAAGTGGTTAAAAGTTCTTTAAAGACACAGACCTAATACTTGGGATATCTTAAGTTTGGTATAGGAGCACATGTAAATTTTTTCGGGGAGGGGGGCGGGGGTGACCTGGAAATTTCTCTGAAACTGGGTGATTTGAGATGGAATGACCCAGTTGCTTAGGTGTAACAAATGTCTGCACCCACACCAGGTCTCTCTGGATGCAGAGGTGAACCCCAGCTCAGGGACACTCTTGAAAGCAGAAGTGTGTTTAATTTCCTGGAACTAGCAATTGCTCCGAGTGTGTGTGTGTGTGTGTGTGAGAGAATGGGTGGTGTTCATGGTTAGTGGTAAACGCACACGGTACGCGGGTGCCAAGCACGGCAACAGACTGACGCTGTCCTCTATTCACACTATTGCTTTGATCACTCGAATGCTGGCAGGGTTAATAACCAGGAATTCACACTTCCTCATTGCTGTGATCTCAACCCTGGTGAGGCAATCCCACCATTAAGGCTGTTTTATACTTGTGCACAGCCTCAATAGGTGAACACTGTTTTGTTGCAAGTGGGTTTATACAGTATGTATGGGGTGGACAGTATATCGAAAGCACCCAGGAAGTACGGCTCTAAGTTTGAGGTCTCTAAACTACAATGACAAAGGTATCTAGACTGGCCATTCCTCTTGATTTGAACGTGAGAACAGCACGTATCTTAACAGTGGTCTGAAGGGCGGGTATACTAACAGTTCTGGAGGCGCCGAGGAGCGGGTGCCAAAATTGCGGAGGTTTTGGCTGCCAAAGCGGCCGGTGTTGGCGGTTGAGAGAACAGTTTTAAAATGTTTTACAACAAGCACCTGATGCCAGAAAACTGCATTAGAGAAGGAAAAAAAATTGGGGCCTCGAGTCAAATCTCTCTGACCAGGGCAAGACGAACACTCGACAGGATCGTGGTGAATGACTACAAAATTGCAGCTCTTAAAACAGTCGCAGAGTTGAATCTCTCCTCATCAGAAACGTTCGCAAGAAAAACGATGCACTGTGAGCCCCACGAAAGTTGGTAATTATGGAAGTGTGTTCAATGATCGTCTTCTCGGAGTGTATACTTGTTCAGCATGTTGCAGGGGTGGTGTCGCCCACGTGATCGGATTTCTATTGTAAGGTGCAGCAGCAGAGATTTTAATGATTTATTGATTGAACATGTCTTTGTCTAATCCAGTGATCTGCAACCCTGTTACTGAGGGACGACCATCCAAAAAGTATTCACTTCAGCCAAAGCATAGCACACCTCATCCGCCAGTTAGAGATCTAAGGTGTGTTCCGTTACCTAGTGAACACAAACAGTACTTCTTACTCGCTCCTCCCTGCTCGGGGTTTGTTGGTGAAGTACACTTCCCTCTCCAAAATTCCTCTGTTCGGAACACCCTGCAGAATCACCAATGCAGTCATCGCTTCCTCCGTCTGTTACCGGGGCAACGTAAACATCTCGGATACAGATTGCTCATACTGTGGAAATTTTGCACTACTGATGATAAGTTTAGTAAAATATTAAACATATTTAAAACAAAAGCTGATACTGTGATTAAAACGTTTTCTGCTGGAAGTGTTTGTAACCTGCGAAAAAATGGTGGTAATGTAGGTTGTCGACTTCCGGCGAAGTGATGAACCGTTGTTCAGTTCTTCCCTACATGGTTCACTGTTCCCTTTAAACCCCTGACCTCGTAACGTTCCCCGACTGTTGCCACTACAGTTAGTGAACGCTTCAATTATCCATGACTGGGATCAGCCAGATACTTCACAAATGTCTGAGCAGCTCTCTGGTGCTACCGTAAAAGCAATGTGAAATGCAGAGACTCAACTGGTTTACAAATGATTTCTCTGCATTGCCTTGACATAATTTCATCCCCCTTTAGAAAATGTTGTGGCTAATAAAAAGCCGAAAAAAGTGGAGATTAAATGGGTATGTCTTTCCTGTAGAAGCGATCGATTCGCTAGCTCCACATAAGCAACTTCTCCGTGCTAATGGAACTTCCAGTCTGCAAAACCTGTATTAAGTTCATAACATAACCGAGCTCTCTCTAGCTGTCGCGCACTAGGCTATCTATAAAGCAGCTTTAACACCAGACTCGAAACTAATTTTTCGCACGACTGCTTGCATTCAAAGTCAATGCAGAAATGCGAATTCATGTGTTATGGGCACGTCAAGCAGCTTTCACACCGGATGCAAAACACATTTTTTGTGCGACAGATTACATTCAAAGTCAGGACTGCTTATCAGCTACTGCATGTTAGTTCGCATGCTCTGCTAATTAAAAATGCTCCTGGTTAACTTATATGCAGCAATTATGATCGGTATGCTTGTGTTACTACAGTAAGCATAAATGTGTCAGTTTCATCATAACATTGCCTAATTGTAGCCACTACAGTTGAAGCTAACCCGAGAGGTGCTGTATGTGTCTGCTGAGTTTGGCTGCAGTTGGACCCGACGTAGGTATTGAAGAGCTTGGGGTGCATTTTTGGGTGCGTGTGAAATGATTGCTTTACTTATCCATGACCGGGGTCAGCCTGATACATCTCCAATGTCTGGGCAAGCTCTCTGATGCTACTGGTTAAAGCAATAGGGAAGTGCACAGGCTATAATGTGTCCGGTATAACAAACGATTTGTCTGCATTGCCATCCATTGAATATTAAACTCTTTCCTGTAAAAGTGATTGTTTCGCTCGCTCCACATAAGCAACGGTTCACGTGGACGGAACTTACGGTCTTTAAAACCTGTATTGTGTTCATGACATAACCGGAGCTCCTCTTGCTCTCGCACTTTATCCATAACGCGCCCATTTTCCGCAAGGAAAAGCTGGTCATTCCGAAGCAATAAGTTAACTATTACCACCGGCAATTTCCGAAAAGGCTGTTTAGCCTGGAGCTTTCGCCCCTCCGCCATATACCAGCGTGGAAGCTGTTCGTCACTCCAGCTAACAACACACCATAGTTATGCACACAAACCAGCAGGTCCTAATACACACCGAAGCAGTCCATAAGCTGTTGGTCCACTTTTAGCTGCTCCTCACGGGCCATGTTTCCCTCCAAACTCAGACCCACCAGTCTCCGGTCTATACTTGTGCATGTCGACCCGTTCTACAAATGTGTCTGTTTGTGGTGGATTCTAGCTTTCCCTGCCTCCTAGCTACAGAGTAGAAAAACCGCTGTACTCACCACTGTTGCCATAGCAAACTAGCCGATGTAAAATTCGTGCTTGAGCTGCCAGACTTTTGCACTGCGTCCTCCACGTTCGCTGTTGTGTTTATTAGAACAAGTTAATTTCATTAGATCTGTACACATGTACTGCGTTAGATAGCAGAATATTCCCGTCGATTCCTTCGGGAGACACGTCAGTTTCACTCTGAGGAGCCGGACCAGGAAAACTGTGTTCTACTGCCCCGTCCCGCCTAGATCTGCCCTCCACAGCGCTGGCCAGTCAGAAGAAAGTGGGCACACAGGCAGTGGGGGCCATGGCGGAAGAGCCACCCCAATGAGGCTACTATGGACTACAAATGGCTTTTTTTTTTTTTTTTTTTTTTTTATGCCCCCGTAAACGAAGTCTCGGCGGCATATAGTTTTTCACCTGTCCGTCCGTCCGTCTGTCTCCGCACTTTGCGATGGCTATAAATTTTGATCGGCTCATGATAGGACTTTGATACTTGGCATATGCATTGCTTGTGAGAAGGCATTTCAGATGAGGTCATGACTTTTGACCTTCTGACCTTGACCTTGGAGCATGATGTTTGGTGACAAAAACTTTAACATGGGCCATAACTTTTCATTAGCTAGTAATAGGCATTTGATACCTGGCATATGTATTCCTTAGGATAAGGCCTTTCTGATGAGGTAATGAATGTTGACCTTGTGACCTTGACCTTCAACCTTTGACTCATTATAGGCCTTTAATGGTTAGCATGTGCATGTTATGTACGGGGGCATCAGTGTTTCACAAACACATCTTGTTTTTTTTTTTTTTAAGGATGGCAGTATGAGCGAAATAAGTACCCTTTTTTTACTTTGTGTGATCAGGAGAACCCTAAAGGAGTCATAGACCAAAATATAAACAAAATATAAAAAATGGCTTAATAGGTCACCTTTAACCTTATGAAAGTGACTGATTTCTTGCTTTGAATCATCATTGACCGGTCATTCCCCCCTTGGCTGTTACTGAGGAACCACCCGGAGGATATGGCAGTTGGAATTTCAATGATTCACTTTAGTGGCAGGTTCCAGGTGCCCTTGCGGTCCGCAGTATTTTTTGGCGTCCATATCAGACTTAACCATCATCCGCTATAAATGGCTTCAGTTTTGCAGTCTTCCGCGATCCTTGAGTGTTTTATTACTCACAGCGGCTGGCTGTTTTGAACTCTGTTTGTGTGTTTCCATATTAACTCGTGTTCCATGCCCCCCCAGACCACCTCCACCACCCTGAAAGGTGCCATCCAGCTGGGCATCACCCACACCGTGGGCGGCCTGAGTCAGAAGGCCGAGCGCGACGTGCTCATGCAAGACTTTGTGGTGGTGGAGAGCATCTTCTTCCCCAGGTAGGGGGCGCTATTCTGTCTGTCTGTGTATATAACTATATGTGAGTGTGCGTTTGTTTGTGTTCTTGTACTTGCTACAAAGTGAGAATCAGAATTTTTTTTTTTCCAGCAGAGTGGGGACATTATTGGGAAGTGAGGACTCAATTGCAAAGGCAAATTGTGACTTTTTAGTTGAGGTTAAGGGCAAGGTGAGAATCAGAGATTGGTTAAGGTTAGCGTCAGGGTTTGGGTTTGAAATGCGGTGCTTATTGTTGAGATTAGGGAAAGGCTGTAGAGAGACAGAAAAAATCAATGCAAGTCAATGTATCGCCCCGAGATAAAGTACAAGGGTGTGCGCGTGCGTGTGTGTGTGTGCGCGCGCCTGCATGTGCGCGTTTCCTTGGGCCACGCTTCACTGCTGAGAGCAGACACAGCTCTTTGACTCTTCCTGTCAGGGGGAGACAGGATTTCTGGGCTGGAAATGGCACTTCAGAATGTGTGTGTGTGTGTGTGTGTGTGTTTGTGTGTGTGTGTGTGTGTGTGTGTGTGTGTGTGTGTGTGTGTGTGTGTGTGTTTGTGTTTTTTGGAGTGTCTCTGTCTTTATGTTACATTTCTTATCTTTTTTTTTTGTGTTTCTCAATTTCTCGCTCTCCATCCCCCCCCCCCCCCCCCGGCTGTCAGCGAGGGCAGTAACCTGACTCCGGCCCATCGTTACGGTGACTTCAGGTTTAAGACTTACGCCCCCATTGCCTTTCGCTACTTCCGCGAGCTCTTCGGCATCCGGCCAGACGACTACCTGGTAACGTAAACTTCCTTCCTCTTCTGGTCTCCTTTTTCATCCTCATCGGAGGCTGTTGGGATTATTGGCTCTTTCTTTTGGAGTCAAATGCTGTACAATGAATGCCAAATTTGGGAGTATCCCTTGGAACAAACATACTCCATCTCTCCAATAAAGTTTTACGCTTGTAGACTCTGTGCCTAGTCATGTTGAAGCTGATCTGGCAGCTTGTGGAGGTCCAACACCTTACAAAGACTGTTTATATTCATTTTTTCCATTAATTTGTCACCTGTCTGTGTATTTTGCTGTATGCTTTAGCAATACAGAAGAGTTTTTGTGCAAAACTCAGTCCCTCGCATGACCATGATGGTGGAACAGAACATGGTCAAGAATGAAGCTGCATGCTGAATTTAAGGCAACATACACTTCAATATGTTTTTGTTTTTAAACGGAAACGATTATTGTCGGCAGTAATGCACAATCTCTGAGTTTTCAAAAGTCTCTTTTTTTTGGGGGGCTTCAAATCCAGGAGTAGTGTAGACGCTAGATGAAAACCTAACAAAAGTTAGGCGTTTTAAAATTGAAATGCATTGGTGTGTATGTAGCCTGTCTCTAATTTGGCCGTGATTGCACCTTAAGCCAGTTTCCTTCCAGCGCTTTCCGTCCCCTTCCCTTCCCGCTTTTCGCTGACATGGCCTCTGTTCCTCCGCCGCAGTACTCACTGTGCAACGAGGGGCTCATCGAGCTGTCGAATTCGGGCGCCAGCGGTTCGGTCTTCTACGTCTCCAGCGATGACGAGTTCATCATCAAGACTGTGCAGCACAAGGAGGCGGAGTTTCTGCAAAAACTACTTCCGGGTTACTTCATGGTAAGACGCCGTGACCCTCCGGGACTCAGGTTAATGCACTCTGATCCAGGGGTGCATTTCCCAAAATCACGGATGCTAACTTGCGTAATTGGACCCATTGACTGTAAATGGATGAATTATGTAAGTTGCTAACTTGGTTAGCGCCTTTTGGGAAACACACCCCAGTTCTTGAAATGCACTTTTAACACAATGACTTCAACTTATCATTGTTGCAGCATTTCACTTTTTGAAAATGAAAACAGTGGTTTTTGTACATGACTGTTTCTGAACCCTTCTATCTCAGTACGGGATTATTCTGTTAACGCCTCTCTCTCTCTCTTTCCCTTTCTCTTTCTCTTTCTCTTTCTCTCTCTTTCTTTCTCTTTCTCTTTCTCTCTCTCCTTCTCTTTCTCTTTTTCCCTTCCATTCTCTCTCCCTCGCTCCCTCCATCAGAACCTGAACCAGAACAAGCGGACTCTGCTGCCCAAGTTCTACGGGTTGTACTGTGTACAGGCCGGGGGCAAGAACATCCGCATCCTGGTGATGAATAACCTGCTGCCGCGCTCCGTGCACATGCACCTCAAGTACGACCTGAAGGGCTCCACCTACAAGCGTCGCGCGTCCGCCAAGGAGCGGGAGAAGAGCAGCCCCACCTACAAGGACCTGGACTTCATACAGGACCTGCCCGACGGACTGCTGATGGAGGCCGACAACTACAGCGCCCTGTGCAAGACCATACAGAGGGACTGCCTGGTGAGTGTGTGTGTGTGTGTGTGTGTGTGTGTGTGTGTGTGAGAGAGAGAAGAGACTGAATACAGCACCCTGTGCAAGACCATACAGAGGGACTGCGTGGTGTGTGTGTGTGTGTGTGTCTGTCTGTGTGTGTGTGCGTGTGTGAGAGAGACTGAGAGACTGAATACAGCGCCCTGTGCAAGACCATATAGACTGACTGACTGAGTGACTGAATACAGCGCCCTGTGCAAGACCATACAGAAGGACTGCCTGATGAGTGTGTGTGTGTGTGTGTGTGTGAGAGAGAGTGAGAGACTGAATACAGCGCCCTGTGCAAGACCATATAGACTGACTGAATGACTGACCGATTAAATACAGCGCCCGGTGCAAGACCATACAGAAGGACTGCCTGATGAGTGTGTGTGTGTGTGTGTGTGTGTGTGTGTGTGTGTGTGTGTGTGTGTGTGTGTGTGTGTGTGTGTGTGTGTGTGTGTGTGTGTGTGTGTGTGTGTGTGTGTGTGTGTGAGAGACTGAATACAGCGCCCGGTGCAGGACCATACAGAAGGACTGCCTGATGTGTGTGTGTGTGTGTGTGTGTGTGAGAGACTGAATACAGCGCCCGGTGCAGGACCATACAGAAGGACTGCCTGATGAGTGTGTGTGTGTGAGAGAGAGAGACTGAATACAGCGCCCGGTGCAGGACCATACAGAAGGACTGCCTGATGTGTGAGTGTGTTCATTCGTTTGCTTGTTTGTGTGAGTGTGTCGTCTGTGCCGGTGTGTTCACACAGGGCCTCTCCTGATGTGTGAGTGTGTGTTCATTCGTTTGATTGTTAGTGTGAGTGTGTCCTCTGTGCCGGTGTGTTCACATAGGGCCTCTCCTGATGTGTGAGTGTGTGTTCATTCGTTTGCTTGTTTGTGTGAGTGTGTCCTCTGTGCCGGTGTGTTCACACAGGGCCTCTCCTGGTGAGTGAGTGTGTGTGAGTGTGTGTGTGTGTGTGTGTGTGTGTGTGTGAGAGAGACTGAATACAGCGCCCGGTGCAGGACCATACAGAAGGACTGCCTGGTGAGTGAGTGTGTGTGAGTGTGTGTTCATTCGTTTGCTTGTTTGTGTGAGTGTGTCCTCTGTGCCGGTGTGTTCACACAGGGCCTCTCCTGATGTGTGAGTGTGTGTGAGTGTGTGTTCATTCGTTTGATTGTTAGTGTGAGTGTGTCCTCTGTGCCGGTGTGTTCACACAGGGCCTCTCCTGATGTGTGAGTGTGTGTTCATTCGTTTGCTTGTTTGTGTGAGTGTGTCCTCTGTGCCGGTGTGTTCACTCAGGGCCTCTCCTGATGTGTGTTGTGTGCTCTCCCTCTGCAGCTGCTGCAGAGCTTTAAGATCATGGACTACAGCCTGCTGGTGGGGATCCATAACGCGGACCAGGCCGGGCGGAAGGACCAGCAGGTGCGGCGGGGGCAGAAGGCCCTGTTCAGCACCGCCATGGAGTCCATCCAGGGGGAGAGCAGCGGGAAGGGCTCTATGGACTCCGATCAGTGAGTCCCTCACCTCCTGCAGTCCGCTGGCGCTTTTACACTGCTGCTGCTGCGCTGGCGCTTTTACACTGCTGCTGCTGCGCTGGCGCTTTTACACTGCTGCTGCTGCGCTGGCGCTTTTACACTGCTGCTGCTGCGCTGGCGCTTTTACACTGCTGCTGCTGCGCTGGCGCTTTTACACTGCTGCTGCTGCGCTGGCGCTTTTACACTGCTGCTGCTGCGCTGGCGCTTTTACACTGCTGCTGCTGCACTGACGCTTTTACACTGCTGCTGCTACACTGACGCTTTTACACTGCTGCTGCTACACTGACACTTTTACACTGCTGCTGCTGCGCTGGCGCTTTTACACTGCTGCTGCTACACTGACGCTTTTACACTGCTGCTGCTACACTGATGCTTTTACACTGCTGCTGCGCTGGCGCTTTTACACTGCTGCTGCGCTGGCGCTTTTACACTGCTGCTGCGCTGGCGCTTTTACACTGCTGCTGCGCTGGCGCTTTTACACTGCTGCTGTTACACTGCTGCTTCACTGGCGCTGCTTCACTGCTGCTGCTACATCATCCTTATTAAACCATCAGATATACTATTGCTCTTAAACCATCTTTTGCTCCAAAACGGTTATACTGGCATCGTATCGGCATTGCTGTTTCACCATCGCTCATATATTGTCACCGTTACAGCAGAGCTGTTACACCATCGCTCATATACTGTCACTGTTACAGCAGAGCTGTTACACCATCGCTCATATATTGTCACCGTTACAGCAGAGCTGTTACAGCATCGCTCATATACTGTAACCGTTACAGCAGAGCTGTTACACCATCGCTCATATACTGTAACCGTTACAGCAGAGCTGTTACACCATCGCTCATATACTGTCACCGTTACAGCACAGCTGTTACACCATCGCTCATATACTGTCACCGTTACAGCTGAGCTGTTACACCACTGCTCATATACTGTCACCGTTACAGCTGAGCTGTTACACCACTGCTCATATACTGTCACCGTTACAGCAGAGCTGTTACACCATCGCTCATATATTGTCACCGTTACAGCAGAGCTGTTACACCATCGCTCATATACTGTAACCGTTACAGCAGAGCTGTTACACCATCGCTCATATACTGTCACTGTTGCAGCAGAGCTGTTACACCATCGCTCATATACTGTCACCGTTACAGCTGAGCTGTTACACCACTGCTCATATACTGTCACCGTTACAGCTGAGCTGTTACACCACTGCTCATATACTGTCACTGTTACAGCAGAGCTGTTAAACCATCGCTCATATACTGTCACCGTTACAGCAGAGCTGTTACACCATCGCTCATATACTGTCACCGTTACAGCAGAGCTGTTACACCACTGCTCATATACTGTCACCGTTACAGCAGAGCTGTTACACCACTGCTCATATACTGTCACCGTTACAGCAGAGCTGTTACACCACTGCTCATATACTGTCACTGTTACAGCAGAGCTGTTAAACCATCGCTCATATACTGTCACCGTTACAGCAGAGCTGTTACACCATCGCTCATATACTGTCACCGTTACAGCAGAGCTGTTACACCACTGCTCATATACTGTCACCGTTACAGCAGAGCTGTTACACCACTGCTCATATACTGTCACTGTTACAGCAGAGCTGTTAAACCATCGCTCATATACTGTCACCGTTACAGCAGAGCTGTTACACCATCGCTCATATACTGTCACCGTTACAGCAGAGCTGTTACACCATCGCTCATATATTGTCACCGTTACAGCTGAGCTGTTGTATCATTTCTGATGCACGTCTGTTGTAGCGTCACTGTTATGCTATCAGATGTATCGTCATTGTTACACAACTGCTGTTACATAATGGGTGTTTTACTGTCGCTGTTACACCATCACTGTAATACTGTCTCTGCACCATTGCAATTACCCCATTGCTGTAACACTATCAGAGATAATATTACTGTTGCACCATCGCTGTCACATCATGGCTGTTAGAAGATGCTTTTTTCACTGTCGTTGTCGCACCATCACTGTTACACTATCAAATGTACTATCGTTGTTACATCTTCCCTGTCGCAAAATCCCAGTTACACCATTGCCATTACACTATATCACTGTTGCACTGTCATAGATAATCCATCTGTTGCCAACGCAGTTTCAGTCTGTTATAATATCACTGTTACGCTATTGCCGTTACACTTTTACTGTAATATTGCCACTGTTCTTCAGTTATGATGGCTCCTCTGTAATGCAAAATTATTTTTTTATTTGTGTGTGTGTGTGTGTGTGCAGGTCTGGAGGGATTCCTGCACGGAACGGTAAAGGGGAGAGACTGCTGGTGTACATCGGTATTATTGACATCCTGCAGTCGTACAGGTATAAATTTACCCTGTTTACGGTAAACATTCGCCCAGTGCTGCGTCTCACTGTGATAAAGCTTTGACACTCCATAGCAGTGTTGTGATAATGGTCTGCCTTAGCTGGGAGCTTAGTGGCTGAAAATTGCTCAGATAATGCTAAGTGTTCTCATTGTCTCTGGAATGTTTGGTCAGTGTTATGACTTTGCCAAAACATGGCTGCAGCCTCCCGAGAACATTGTTTTAGCAGGCAGTTTGACTTATTCGTTTATGCACTTGTTATGCACGGTTTTCTCTCTCGAGACCTCAATTTCAGTTTCTCTTAAAGCCCACACCTTATCGTGAGAGAGGTTGCGTGTGCATTTGCATTTTGAGCTGTGTGTGCGTGCGCGTGTGCCTGCCTGTGCGTGCGTGTATTTTCCCCAGCACATTTGCATGTGTGCATTTAGTCATTCTCATGTTCAGAAAGCAGGCACTGAGGCCTCTCCTCGCTGAGAGGATTCAAGTCCCATGGTCTCATGTAAAACTGCGAAGGTGCTGTGTAAACAAGGCATAAGATCAAGTCAGACATAATTAGTCTCTGTACTGCACCGTCTTTGTAATCAAACAAGTTTGTTAAAAACTGAAGCACACTATGGTTAAGTGCAGATATACTATATTCGTATGCATTTTTGCTTTATGGTGTAGAAGTGACAGTGAGTGACATTGAGTGACATGGTAAGATATCGAGGGTTTGGAGCACAGTGGTTATGTGTCCAAAATGTGTGGTTTTGAGATTTTTACCTCCTGTCACTGCTTTCTCTCAGCTAATCCTTAGAGCACAATAACTATGTCCATCTGCATTCATTTTTAATCAGAATTCACATGTTCATTTTATGATATGTCCAACAAAATCTGCTTAAATGAATGAAACATTGATATTTTGATGAATGAACATGAATTTTAATGTAGAGTAGTCTGTCTGCCATTGCAAACAAACTTCCCTTCAACCAATCACCATTATGTTATGTCACATCATGTGCTAGAATTGTTTGCGCACTGAGGTGACATGTCTGATTTTAGCAAATTTGACCATGATTTTGCAGTTACACTCCTATGAAAACTTAGGTGTTCAATATACTTCTGAACCATGCAGCAAAAGAGTGGCTGGTTAAAAAAAAAAAAGTAAAATGCCTGATTTAGCACTTGGAAACCCAAAAATCTTTTTTCCACAAAACTTCTAAAATGGATGTATAACCATTGCACTCGAAACCCTGGTTATGGCGGATGCCTTTGCAGGTGTTTCTGATGGTTTGTGTGTGTACAGTCACCAGCTCATCACAGATATGAGGCGGCACAATTGCAGGCTTTTAATTGCCCTTGGAGTTGCTGAATTAATGTCCAGAAGAACTTGCCCCTTTTGTTTTCCACAAAGCATTCCTGATGTGGTCTTAAACGAATGACTGCTGAAACTCAGAGGCCATATGAAATGCTTTGGGAAAACATACTTCCCAAAATAATATATAACTGACTTCAGCATTGATGAGCAACTTGTTGAACAGACCAAAGTTAAGGTCTGCAAAATCCTCGCCTTCTAGCAGACAATTGCTCTCATCTCCTTTGCATTTGCTTTGCTCAATTTGTGATCAGACGGTTGATTCGCGCAATTAATTAAACTGTCTACCAATTTAAATTGTTAATTTCAATATCATTTTTGTCTGTCACATTTTGAAATTTAAATGACTGTGAAGCTTGAAAGATTTGCCTGAATGTGTTTGTTAAATTATTTCTAGTTTTAGATTTGGCCGCTGCGTGCGAATGCGTTTACAATTTACTTGTCACATTTGATACACTTAAACAAAATGTTTTCCCCTTCCACTGTAGGCTATTTTGACACTCAAATGTAACCAAAGTCAGGAGCTATGAATTACTTTATATTAAATTAATCTTGATCCACTATCAAGTAAAACGCTACAAATTTGCGACAGATTTGCCTGAAAGTCTTTGCTGCTTTTGACTATAATAATGACTATAATAATTTCTCTCTCAGATTCATGTTTGATATGCTTCACAAAATGTTTTCCACTTTGCGTATATATTCAAACACTCAAAAACCAGGGCTGTCTTAAAATGATTTTATATTAAAGAAATGTATTTATTAGTATATAAAAATTCTATGATGAGAGATGGAATTGAAAAGTGTTTTTTTTATTTTTTTATTTTATTATTCTTACACGGGAATTGATTTAAGGTAAGCTAATTATGCCAAGGTGATGGAGGCTGTCCAAACCTTGCTGGTAATTAGCAGACTTCAAATTGCACTTTTCTTCCTGGAAGAATTTCAAATGGCCTCTGATGTTTGTTCAACACCGCATTAGGTATGTGTCATCGAAAACGGTAATAAGCAAAATCCTCTCTCTGCCCCATAGCGGCAGTTACTTTTATTTCCCTTAATTATTGCAAGAACCCAGCCCTACCCCACAGGTATCTGTCTCTCTGAGAGAAGCTACTTTCTGTATGAGTGGGTGTATTGAGCAGTGCCTGTATATTTACATGCACTATGAGCTTGAAACATGCCAACACCCTCACCTCCATCCCCTGCTACTCCCCAGGATGCTTCACTTTACAGCTTGTGTTTGAGATTTCGGCACCCTTTCCTTGTAACGTTTCAGCTCTGCGCTCTCTCACTTAGGTTTATGAAGAAGCTGGAGCATTCCTGGAAGGCGCTGGTCCATGACGGGGTGAGGAACCGCATCTTTGAAGCCTTCATATTCATCCCTTTGTCATCTTCAGCTCTGTGGGAGATTTTGGGTGCTGCTTGTGGATTTTATGCCGGCCAGTCATGGCATAACACAGTTCGATATTCGGCCTTCCTGTTGAGTTGACAGGCTTGATTAGAAAGATTTTTTTTATAATGGATGTGGTTTTGACATGGCTGCATAAGGTGGGCAGATCTATTGGAGCTGGAATTAAAATGACCATTTGTGAGATTAAACTTTGGTGTGTCAGGAGTATACAACATGTCTCAACTCTCAAATAACAGGTTTTGACTATTTCTAGTAAAAAAAAAATAAATAAATGGCCATTTGAGACCTTTCACATTCCGTCACCCATGGGCACCTATTTGAGTGACCCATAACCTTTAGCCGTCACAAATATTGATGAATTTGATGAATGGAATTTTGTGCACATTAAATACTGAAATAGTTGATTTCAGCCTTGTACTTCTCTCCTGAATGGGCTTGGCAGGGCGGCAGACCAGTTGTCTCAGGTTCTCTTGAAGCTCTAGTTATTTATACTGTCGCTTGAGATTGAATTTTAAGAGCTTTAACACTTTGTGCTCTGTTTCTCTGTAACCGCTTGAGTTAGGAACTTGATTTTGCATTTGTGTACTCGCTTTAGTGGGTCGGCGTGCATTGTGGAGGTTTCGTACCCGAATAACCTTTGACCTTGGTTCAATGACCTTCACCTTTAAAACATTGTCTTGGCCATTTCTCTCAAAGCGCTTGGGTTGGCAGAGTGCCTTTTGTTCAGGCAGTTCCATTTTTAGGTCTCCAAAGCACCCCCAATATAAACCCTAGCACAGGCTCTCCGGCATTTTTTTCCATTCATTTGTGTCTGCTGAATAGAAATCAGGCTGAATTCACCATGAATTCTTCACCAACTGCAGTCAGTACATTGCCAAATTTGAAAAAAATGCTAAAATGCCACCTGTTCAAACCCCCCGTATCTCCAGGGGCACACCTTGGATTATTATTATTTTTTTTTATTTGATTCCTCTTTTATAGTAGTAGGTCCAGTCCTAAAATTGTTGCTGTGTATTGACCAATATAAATTTTGTAGCCGTCTGAACTGGGGTGGGGTAATCTCAAGAATCACGTGGCACTTCAAGCTTCTTACACAATTAACTATGCAACATTTTAAGGTTTCAAATCATTTGGCAATCGCATACTAAATTATACTAATTCCAGTATTATAGTAGACATAACAACGAAAATTGTTGATGCGACTTGGACGACATAAATTTCAGAACTGTCTAAATAGGGGTCAAGCAATTTTTGAAAATCACACTTCTTTGCATCAAAAAAAATTTACTGATACTAATTCTTGTAAATGGTCTGTCAAATTAAAACATTGTATTCCATGTTATGTTAACAGTGTTATTGCTTCCTAAATTCAGCAAAAATCACAACAATGTTGTCTGTCCCAGTTTTGTCCAACTTATTCTCCTGGGCTGTGTGTCCAGTGACATCCAGAGTTGGAACAGTTCGGAGAGTGTCATTGAATGGCACCCAGCATTTTTCAGGAGAAGTCCATGTTAATGCTTGTGTCCTCTGGTTTCGCTTAATGAAAAACAATAGCAATAATCAGAAATTATTGAGCAATAACTGATTCAGGTTTCTCCCTGTCAACATGATTTACCAACCTGCATATACTGCCCTTTCTGTGAATGTGTCATGCATTGATGAATTGAGAAGTTACAATTATTGTGATTCAATAATCATTAACATTGTGTAAGAAGCTGAAAATGCCAAGTGATTCTTGAGATTACCCCACCCCTGTTCAGACACCTGCAAAATTTATATTGGTCAAAACACATCAACAATTTTTGGAGTGGTCTTTCAACTATAATGGAGGAATCAGTTAAAAAAAAAAAAAAGATGAAGAAGAAAATCCAAGGTGTGGGCCCTGGAGATGCGGCTGTTTGAACAGGTGGCATTTTTGCGTTTTTTTTTTTTTTTTTTTTTTTTCCCCCGCATTTGGTACTGACTGCAGTTGGTGATGAATTAATGGTGAATTCAGCCTGATTTCTATTCAGCAGACACAAAAGAATGGAAAATATTCCAGAGAGCCTATGCTAGGGTTTATATTGGTATATATTTATATTGCTAGGGACCGAAAAATGGAACAGGTGTAGCAAAAGGCACTATTGGTGTCTTCATAGCTCCAAAACCTAGAAAAATACAGTAAAATGGACTGCATTTTCTGATTAAGCTTATTATAACATTGGCTTAGATGCAAAGTTTCAAAGCAATAGGTGTAATAATGAAAAAAGTTATTCCGTGTTAAACACAAGAAATATGCCAATTGACAAAAAAACTGACTGACAGTACCCTTAGAAAATAATTCACCAAAAATTCATTTTTGGTCCGAATAAGCTGAAATTTCGAATTTGTTGATCACTAATGCATATTTATCTAATGTGAAAATATGGAAGCGGTCTATGACTACATGATGACAAATGTTTTGTATATCTGATGATTTGACATGGAATGACCCTTCAGTGCGTTGGGGCTGAGAGGTACTGCCTTCTCCCCCGCGAAGCGCATTTTCTACTTTTCACTGCCGCCTTCAGCATCTGGTCTTGGCCCTCTTCTCCCATAGAAAGCAAAGCTGACACACAGTTAATTTTACGTGAAATTTATTCATCTTGTGCAGTCGTGTTCTACATATCCCGAGTTGTCCTCTTATAAACTGATATTGCACAGACTTGAGAACAATTCCAAGTCAGCAGTTAAGCGTTTGGGTTGAAATTGAGGTGTCCGTAGTGTTGTGTTCCTTAGTATTCTCTCTTCTGTTTGGACTGCTGTGAATTTCGCCCACCACCCATCTTTACTGCCAACTTGACTCTTGCTCATTTAGCGACTGCAGATACTGTTGGCAAGCCAGCGGATATTTTGCTTTGTCTAAATGCCAAAATTAAACGTGTCTAATGATAGCATTTAGCATTCATGCATGCAATTTTAATGTTTAACAGTTAAAATATCATGTTTAGTGTCATTGCATTTGCCACAAAGACTCCCAGACATTGTTGGCTGGGCAGTGCCTTTGAGCATGCTCAGTGGGGCTGACCTGAGCTTGTGTTTTGCCATGCTCAGTGTGGGTTTTAAGTGCAGTCCTTTAACTCCCTGTCAGGACACGGTGTCGGTGCACAGGCCTGGTTTCTACGCAGAGAGGTTTCAAAAGTTCATGTGCAACACAGTCTTCAAGAAGATTCCATGTGAGTCCTTTATTCAGTTCTTTTTTTATCTGAGAAAATAAGCACATGTGTAAATGTGCGCATCTAAGCCATAACTATATTCCACAATAATTTATTAATCAGTTGTTCATCAGTATTACATCAGTGTACCAACTCTTGAGCCAGTACTTAAGCAAAGAAAGCATTCTGTCTCGTTCTTTGTGTACTGAAGTATACATTGGAATGCTATACATAGCATTCTATATGCTATATCTGCTGGAATGCTATGCATAGCATTGCCAGAATGGATGTTTTTGTCAGATTTAGAGGCATATGCCTCTAAATCTGACAAAAACATCCATTCTGCCAATCTGAGTTTCAGCCTGTGACTGAGTAAATTTAGGTCCCCTTGTCCATGTCCCATCACTGCCCGCCATTTCATTACACCCTAATAAAATGAGCCAGCACCACCCCCCCCCCCCCCCCCCCCCAAAATCCTCATATCGGAGACCGCCTTCTGCTCTGTATCAGAAGGTTAAAAATCCCTGTTCAGAAAATGAATGTTCAGAGTAATTGTTTCAGGCATCAGTGTTTGCCAATTGGCTCAGTCCCCCAGCTGGGAGGTGAAGCTAATGCTTGAAATCGTGTGGCTGGTTTCATCAGTTGAAGATGGTCATTGCAGGATTTTCTGACTTAAATTAATGACCCCGGGTCTTTCCCCCCTCTGCATGGCCACAGTGAAGCCTTCTCCGTCAAAGAAGAGCCGGACTGGCGGCCAGGGCGGGCTGCGGCGGGCCAATACTGCCACGAGCTCCACCGTCCCACAATCCCATACACCCGGCGGCTCCGGACTGGACGCGCGACCTGTCTATCAATCCCAGCTCAGCCAATCGGAGGCAGAGGTTGAGAGCGGTGAGTTGTGGGTGGGTGGGTGGGGTGAATGGAGCAAAGTGATGCTTTTTACAATGTGGGTTTCAGACAAGGCTGCGGCGCACTGCGAGATGAAGACCTGGTGCTGTATTCTCAAACCCTCTGAGTGAAGAAGTGCTGCTCTGGGATCAGCTGTCCTCTTTGCCTTAGCCAAACCTTGTTCATTATCAGTGAAAAGGCAGAACTGATCCCTGATCGCCACTCTTAATCAGAAGTGTTTTTTGAATACGGGCTGCTATTTTGCAGACTGAAGGTTTTTCCATGTCATGAATGAGGGCTGTAAAGATAAGCAAATATATTTTTTTCAGAATCAATTCAGCCAAAGTTAAAAATTCTGAACTATAGCTATGAGGGCAGTGACTGCAATATTGCTGGGCTATTTTTCAGAACAAATGTATTTTCCCAGCTGCATGAACTATAGAAAAGCAGTCTTCAATCGTCTCCCTCAAAATGACTGTCTTCGCTGAGACGCTATTTGCAGAATGTTATCATTTGCTCAGATTGTTAACACCATAGTTACTGTAACACCTTAAATTCTTTATTTTGCCTTGACATTCCCTGTAACTTGGTTCAAAGTTAGATAAATTATTGTATTCATATTGTAGAACAATATCATATACATATTCTGCACTGTTTGTAGTAGCACTTCACTGAAGCTACATCACACTCAGATTGAAATAGTCAAACCTATGATGTCATGTTTTTATGACCACGACATTACATCAGATGGACAAATGATCTAGATCTTGTTCATCATTTGATACACATTTCTCTGTTATTCAGGAGGACATATTAGGAATCTTTGGAAATGTTTGGATCTCCGCTATGATTTAAAATCGGTCCTAAGTTCCACATATTGAATACAGCAGCTGAATTTGACGAACCCATATGAGTTCCCGGGTTTTATGGAGTTAAATGCTGTTGACAGCACTTAAGCTTCCTCGCAAAACCCAGTCTAGCCCTGGCTCAAGTATAACCTGCACCTGCGGAACCATTCCAGTGTTAAATCATCACTTTGTCCTTATTGGAAGTATCTACATCAATCAGATTATTGCTGGTCCGTACTTGAGTGTAACACTACAGTGTGCATTAGTGTTCAGGAGCTCTGCTCCTGGAGTACTGCTCTACATCAGGGTTTCACTCATCCCACATTAATTCCGCACTCCTGTCTCTGCTAATTAGCTGCTCAATGAGTCTCTGTGTTGAACAAGCAGTGTTTTCTTGAAGTTGTCGTAAGACCTTGAGGATCGCGGAATCACAGGAACAGGGTTGGGTCAGGCGTGCTTGAGTTACTGACTGACCTGTACTTTAGAACTGGAGAGACACCTACAACATTGCAGAATAGTGCTTGTGTGCATGATTACCGTCTCAGCTTTTGCATGCATTTCTGACTGCCTAGCATCCTATTTAACGGTGAGGGACAGAAGATGAATGTGTTTGGAAGGCTGGAGTTGGGTGGTGTTGGGAGGGGCTGAGGCTAGCTCCACTGTGTGTGGAGTAGGCAGGCTGTTGACTGAGCGATTAAATGCCCTTGGTTTCATTATTTAAAGGTCAGATGAAGTGAGGTGTCCTTTCACCCCTTTAAGATCAGACCGCTGGTCATCTTGTGCTCCTATTTAACAATATATGCCAAAAAACAATCAGTTCATGGTATATTTATATAAAACCTTAGAGCACTATGGGCAATTATAGTTGCCCAGCGATGCATCAAAATTGGGTGCTGTTGAAAACCTCACCGCTGGGGAGCTCTTTTAAACAAGTTCCCGAATGATAGACTTTCAACAGCTCAGGATAATTACAATTTTAATTCCTTGAAAATTTATTGAGCGCACCAATGATTAAATTCCAATCAGGAATGCTTCCTGTAAAACAAAATATAACGTGGTTATGTTGGCTTGAAGCAACCAATTTCGACCAATAATATCGCGTCACCCACCATTGCTCCGTCTTGAGCCATTAGCAGCACAACGCTAATATTCATTGGTTGGCTTGCTAGCAGCAGCATGTTATGACACGCCTACTTTTCAGTGTTCATATGGATTTCCTCCCAGCGTAAATTCCTCCCTCCCGCCTGCCTATCCAGTTTGGCTTGGAAATGCATAACAAAACTGACGCTAGGTACTCTTGAAATGTTGTTTCATGTAGACTTCAATGCTCAATTTTTTTTTCAGGCATGCAGTCAGGACGCCCAGACCTCCTGCCAAAGACTCCACCTCTGGACGGGGCCCGGTGCGAGTCCGTCGACACCACCCTCTCCAACACCTCCCCAGGCAGTGCCGGGCTCGGCTCCTCCACTGTGCTCCTGAGGTCCGTGTCTACTGCCCCACTTCCTGTTTCCTGTCAAACGCCCATTATCTTCTCCCAAACATAACCCTCCAATCGTATGTCTCTCTCGGGGGCCGCTTATGGCCTGCTGGCCCGTGATGGCACAATAAGATCAGTGCTTCCGTTAGGCCTCTTGAGTAGGGCTTGTGAGAGGCCCTCAGTCTCGCACTGGCCCACGGCTTTGGATGAACGCGTCTTGTAACTGTAACACAATGTTCATGTAATTTATTTACACTTATTACTGCCAAGTTTTAACCTGGTTTGTAGCAACCAGTTTGGTTGTTGTTTAATAGGCATAAGCAGTTCTAAACTAAGACATGAGGTCCCCAGTACAAGAGTTTTTGGAGCGCTGTTCTGCAAAACTATTCCAGGTTACGTGTGGTGAAACCTCCACTTTGTCTTGTAGTTTGTCATGTAGCGTGGAGCTAAGGCCACTCATTCTGCTGAATTTCCTCCGTGAAACTGAACTCCGCTGTGTTTCTGCACAGGTCTGTTGGTGTTGAGGTGCACACAACGGAGAGCCAAGAAAGCAACGCCCCCTACAGGTGAAAGGCGCACACATGCACTCGCCTGTTAAGTTTTGCGTCAAATTTCTCGCTTATGTATAAAAAAAAAACTTCATTTAAAAATCCTATTCATGTGTGTAAGTAGACACTCTATTGCTATTGCTGAAGGGGAGGAGTTTTTTCTCGTGGATTTTGGTTTTGGTACGAGCTGGTCCATATCAGAGTTTTGTATTTGGCCACATGTAAGACCGAAGATTGATTCGTAGACACTTGTTTCTCAGACGGACGCCCTTTGACCTCTTGTCTTTTCTCCTAGCTCGGCCGTCGAAGAGCAGGACGGCAGGGATGATGTTATCTCGCTCCAGGACATCGAGACCAACCTCTGATTGGTGAGAGCCGGTCGCCGAGTCTGCATTTGCCCACGGCCATTCAGACATCAGAACTGTCCTCATTGGTTGAGCTCTGCTGTGGCAGACAATGGTGTCTAGGACCCTCTGTCTGAATTTTTGAGTAATGCTTTGCTTTTAATCTTGAGTAATTCTGCACAGTCCATAGAAATCTGGACAACAAAACTGAGTAATGAGATCGGGACCTCCAAGTGCTTCCAATATTAAGCCTACAGTTTATTTTTAACGTCTTTTTTGTTGTTTCCAGATCCTCTGTTCTGGGGCTTGGTGCCGAAAAGCTTTAATTCTGTGTCCTAATATTTATGGACTCTCTGCTGCATGCTCATGAGAGTGAAGTGTTCTGGAATCATGATATAATGGCGTTTGCATGGTTGTGTATGCAGTGTGTGTTTGAGTATGTACTGTATGCGTGTGTCTGTTCACTGAGTTTGCCTTGGTTTTGTGTGTTTGGTTGGCAGAGGTAAATTTGAAGTGAGTCAGTGATACAGACCGTTTGTTTGCATTGTGCCGAACTTCCCTCAACATGTTGCCTATTTTCACCTGCAGCAAACGAAGAACGGAAGGGATTCTGTTAAAGACTGAATTGGGCTGAAAGCAATGAGCAGAACGGGAGGAAAGAGACTGGAAACAAAAGAAGTGAGGGAATTTAAAGAAGGAGTGTAAGAGTAAAGTTGAAAGGAGGACAGGAACTCGAGATGGAGAGGTGATGAAGAGGAGTGCTGTAACTCCGGGCCGACGCAGAGTTTGTTGCTGGTGGCATCGACCGTAACTGCATCGCAACTGCAGTGTTTCACAGCCGCCTTCATCTGTCCACACTCCAGACATGGCACATTAGCACTGTTTCTGACGCAAGGCGTTTCACGCAGGAACTGACTGGAGTACCTGGGATGGAAGTGTGAGGTCTGACTACTGGTGTAGACAAGCACACAAACGCGCTTTTCGCAAATCAGCGACTTGTCTGACTCCTTAGTAGCTGTGAGTCTGAATCCCAAGTGTTTGGAACTGTCAAACGTGCACAAGAACCTCGGCTAAATGTTTGTTTTTTTTTCTTCATCTCGTAAATAAGGGGAGCTGTATTTTTGTTGATGGAGGGTTAGAATAATGATTGTAAGAAAGTTGCCTTACCTGAGAACTGAAGATGGGGGAACCTTTTTCCCCCCTCGGTATTCAAATTTTCTCAAATGCTCAACACTCAAAAACTTCAGTTTCTCCTCTGCTTGCTGTGATTTTTTTTTTTTTTTTTTTTTGTTTTTTAAGTTTTTTGGACCTCCAAGTGTTTGTTTTTATCAGGAACAGAACTTGGCAGTAATATCTCTCATACTTCAGTGTATCGGAGCTTTAAAGTGTCATTTTGTTTCTGGAGTACCTGTAGGGCAACATTTTGGCTCAGTGCTGCATGTACTTCAGTTTGGTGCAGTGGAGTGTCCTACTGCTGACTTGTAACAAGGAGGAAGCCTCAAGTGGGCGACTTAGTAATTCTGTACCATAACAAGAGGTAACCCAGGTTTGGAACGACAATTCCCACCATTCCCTTAGTTCTCTGAAACCGAGAGACAAGGCGGTATCTGGGCCTTGTTGAACATGATGAATGTAGTCCCCCCCCCCCCGGTCCGTTGACAATGACAATTTTAATTTTATTCCCTTTCAAGAAATCTGGAAGATGGATTGCTGCAAAATTGCTCCTTAAGGGTAATGAACACACCCGCACCATTTTCAAATGTTGCCCGTTCCCTTAGAAACCCCCGCCTCATCCATCTTCACTGACCACTGGCTGATTCATGGTGCCATCTACTTTTGGCAGAGCTGGGCTGGACTGGCACAGACGCATCTATTGACTGTTATTTCCATGGTCATACTAACAGTATTTGTCAATAAGGAGTACGTTACCAAGGCTACGTTGGGTACGTAGCCTTGGTAAACTTGTTCAATACTTCAGTTTACCCTTTCACACCTTGCTGTTGAAATAAGGCCCCAATGTCCACCGGCTAAAATCATGTGAGTCTCGTAGACCACTCTCCAGCAGCTCTTATCTGTTTCATCAGTGAGGTCTGTCCAGATGGCCAATCCAGGTCCCAAAAGTAAGTGGACGCAAGTACATTTTTTCACCCATCAGCCAGGATGTTGAACAATGTGTTGAAATCAGCTGGCTGAGCTCGTTGGTGGAAGTTAAACCCGGTGGGATTTTTACTTTCTGACCCCCTAGAATGTCCATCTCTGAGGTCATGGATGTACACTGTCTGGGTCGCCTGAAATGATAGTTGTTGACCCCTGCTGGACATAAATGATGGCGTTAGCTAAAATGGCGACGGTCACCAGAGTCTGGTGGGAGTTCACATCCTGGAAATGACTGCACGTGTTCTGCTTCATAACCATCCTGTTTGGGGCCAACCCGGGGTGCCTGCTCTGCGTTAGTCAAGAGCTTTCCCCATCCTCGGCCTCAAGCATCATCGTCAGTACTTTCCTGGAATCAGCAGCAGTTTGCAGCATTATAAACCATTTAAAAGCTGGTGTACAATCGTCCCTGATCCGTATTTACCAGTGCTTCATCTTTTGATTTGTCTTAGATCTCGAGTTTCTTTGGAAAAGTCAGTGAACAGACTCTTAGGGACTTTTCACAAAGTTTTCCCATAAGTGGGTTCAAAGACAGAAAAAGCATTTTTTCATATTCTAAGACAATGTTGCAGACACTTTCTGTACCTGCTGGTTGCAGTGTTTCTCTGAAGTTAAATCACACAGAAATATTCAAACCCAGGTTGCCATGTTTTTATGTTTTCGTGGGCCGTGGCAAACACCAAATTGAAAATGTACTCTTCTTGTGCGTCATTTTATACACATTTTCATGTAATTCAGCAGAACATGGTATTTGAGATTGTTGGAAACCGTAGGATCGCGATTAGAATTTAAAATTGTGCTGTAGTTCCGCAGGTTTGAATACAGCAGCTGCAATGACGGACCCATATGTGGGTCAATTCGTTTTATGGGGTTTATATACAGACATTGTGCAAATTTAATATCTTTGTAAACTTTTGGGGGAAGTACTGTGTATTCATAGGTTGCCCGTGCAATTTATTCTACAATAGGTGCATTTGCAATGCGGTAGGCTGTTCCTACCTGATCTATAATTGGACAATCTGATTTTCAGTGTCATCCGTTTTCATGACCCTGCGTATTTTTTTTGGTAGTGTTTTGTCTTGTGATATTTCATCTCTAGCCTGGAAGAAAAACAAGATGGAGACTTGAAGTTTTTATTGTCTTTGTCATGAACATGGACCAATTGCCAGCCGTGCCAACTGCTGTTTGTTGTAACCATTGTGGAGCCATTGGAGATGCATCTTGATTGTATCCTCTGGGATTCTTTGCACCGCATTCACACTAGACGTCGCTCGTCTCTGTCTCGTTCATCAGTACGCACACACTGCCAGCCCAACTCATTGGTTTGTCGGCTGTCAGCTGGACCAATCAAAAAACGCGGGCGATGAAGGACCAATGCATCTCATCTGCCCAGTGAGCAGAGACGAGCTTTTCGATGCACAACAGACACCCTTGGACATACGCATTACAGGCTCGCCCATTCATGTGCCTTCGATGTGCTGCGTAAGACTCGATCTCAATCGAGCAATCCTTTCTTTTCCTGCTCTTTCAAACTGCCTCTTTACCTCTACCTGGTGCCAGCAAATAATGCTTCTGTTAGTAACGCGGACAACAACCATGCAGTCAAAATGGACAAATGCCGTCAACCCAACAGCTTTTTTTATTTTTAGTTTATTAGAAAGTTTTAATGGCTCGGGTCGGGTATGTTCCCCCCCCATGCTTCCCCCTCTCCGCTGTCGGTCTCTGCTTTCTGTTGCTTGTTCAGTTTTGCCCTCTGAATCGTACAACTCTGATACCAAATTTTGGTAGTGATCTCTTGAGTAATCTTGTGCACTAGGTGGTGAACTAACCCTGAATGTGGTGGGGGAAAGTCTGTTTTGGCTAATGTGTATTGCCACTGGTGGACTTAACTCGATTTAGGGCTGACTTGGTTTCAGATGTAAAGGAGTTGACCATGGTGTCTCCTTGACTCACAGGGGTAGTATTTCTAGGTCTTGGCTTCTATTGGATGCTGTTTAAAAGTATAATTCAAAATGAAAACGTTCTATTAGGCATGTGTTGCGGTATTCATTTGTGGAAGTGGTTATTGCGAGAAGCATTCATTGGGCTTTTGGACTTGATTTTTTTTTTTATCTGTGTTCAGCAGAGACATTGGTTGCCAGTGCAGCTGCATTGGCAGATCTGAACATGGACTGCGAGCAAATCCCCTGAGGGCCTGCAACCAAATATTCAATCCGCATTTCCACAATGCTTCGTTTGTTAGTGCATATCTTTAGTGTGTGCATAGTAGTGTGTAGTGCTGTTATATAACTGCAGTACTCTCCTTGTTTCTCTTGCTTGCCTACTAAAGTTAACTATTGAATGTTATTTTGTCCAGTTAAGTTTTGGAAGATGTCTCTGAAAGAGGCAATTTTATGTTATAGCAGCAAATAAGAATGGAGGATGTAAACAGGGTTTAACTGGATGCCCCCCCCCCCCAAAAAAAAGAAAAATAACATAAGTTGCTTGGCCAGTGCTTTTTATAAATGTACAACAAGTTTTGTATGAGTGAGGGAGTGAAAGTGTTGAGTACCTCTAGATTTACATGGAGCATTTATCATGGCTTTGACCTTGGAATGAATTCTTTGTAATGAGGTGTTTTTTTTGTTTTTTTTTTAACCGAAATAACTCCATTTGAGCAGAATCCCAGTGTAAGTAGCTGATCGACCTGTCAAAGCACACAGCTCCCTAGTGAGTTTTGCAAAGGCTTAGCATGTCTGAGGCACTTTCCCTTAGTTATATTGCTTTGTGTGAAATGATGCACTCTGTGCCTTTTCCAAAATATACTTTTTACTGAATCATTTCTTAAGTCTGGTGGCAGCCAGGAAAACAAATGGGGGTAAGTTAGCGGACTGAGAATCTCTGGGCTCTGATTGGCTTTTCTTCCACCCTCGCTTTTATACTTTTTTTTCTTATGCATTCCATTCCATGATCATAACATTTTTTCCTTTTTGGTTTTATTATCCTTTCACAGATTAGTCTCCACATCATGCATGGGAAATGGGACATCCATTAGAACATTGTGGGCACCTTTTTTTGCCCAAATAATTGCTGTCCCCACTAAAATAAATGGCTCTCCCTCTAGTTATGGTCCTATAATGGTAGAATTCTCCTCAACAGGTTCTCAATAGAACCAGATGCCTTAAATCAACTCCACATTTTTATCTGAACCCTTCAATTTGAACAGCTGAAGATGCTTCTTGTACAGTTTTCTGACAGTATTAACAGGGTAGGGCCCGCAGATGCCACACGGTGTTTGCGTAATGTTCCAGAATTTCAGTTTGTCCTTACTTTGCCACTTAATTGTGAGCACATTTTTGCTTGCAGGGATAGAATGGAAAGTAAACCTGAGGGCTTCTCAACGTCAAGTCTGTGTGTTACTGTACGGGAAAAATAACCTCCATTTAAAATGATTTTAATGGCACAGAACACTGAGGATGTGTACCCAACATTATGGCTTGTACGAAAGATACAAAGAACAGACATCTGTGAAATTTTGTCATATTTATTGATATTTTTCTTAGAAATGCTATTTTCTGATAAGTTTATGATTGTATGCAATATGAAGTATTCCAGCAGGGTCATTGAACTTCAATGAATGTGCAAGGGCAGGAAGTTTTTTTTTTTTTGGGGGGGGTTTTGTTTTTTTTGTAGTGGTGGATTATAGTTTAAGATTATTATACTGTGTTGTAATATCTATTAAGAATATTCTGGCCTGCTTTTCTATGTGATTTGTGTTGGTCTTGTCTGCGGATATTTGTGCAGTTTTGCTGCTTGTTGTCCAGTACAATATCAGTCTTTCTACTCTTGCCTGTATAAAATTTGTATATGTGTATATATATATAGGAGTGAAGGCAATGCCTTTTCTTGCAATGTTTATTGCCAGTTTTCCCTGCCGCAATGATTTCATTGATCTGGTGTTTTTGTTTTTTTCATACTGCATTTCAGAATCAAGTTCATTGAAAATAAAAAAATAAAAAATTTGCGTGTGTCTTTGGGTTTTTTTTTTTTTTTTTTTTTTTTAATCAGTTTCTTGATTGATTAATTCCATATCTCAATCATTGCACTGATTGTTATAATTATAGCCCCTGGACAAAGTCGGGCGGCTACTATGGAACCATACATGTTGTCTCCTCCGCCGCAATTGTAGACACTTCCTTGTGGACACTCTACAGACTTTAGTTTTTGACCGATTACTTTTACATTTGGTATGAACATGTGGTACTTATGGCACCTAGCGATTTTGGTTGCCATGGCGACAGTATTTGCTGAATAATGCGCACATTTGTGCTGAAACATACACACTTCCTTATGGACACTCTACAGGCTGTAATTTTTGACCGATTACTTTCATATTTGTTGTGGACATGTGTTGTACTTCACTTATGACATACAGCGATTTTGGTTGCCATGGTGAGAGTATTGGCCATATAATATGCACATTAGTGGTAAAACACAGATTTCTTGTGGACGGAGTACAGGCTGCAATTTTTTGACTGATTACTTTCATATTTGGTATGGAAATGTGTTAGACTTCACTTATGACCCCTATTGATTTTGCTTGCTGTGGGGACAATATTGGCTGAATAATGCGCAAATTTGTGCTGAGAAACGCACTTCGTTGTGGACGCTGTACAGGCTGTAATCTTTGACCGATTACTTTCATAATTGGTAGGGACATGTGTTATACTTCACTTGTGTCACCTATCGATTTCGGTCACCATAGTGACGGTATTGGCCGAATAATGCACAAAAAGAGGAGAAGGGGTTTAGCCGACCGGACTGTCTTGTATCGTATTACGTGACCAAACTGATACTTTGAGAGAAACACTCCCAGGTGTCTATGATTTACTAATTTTCTTAGTTCCACAGGATGGTCTGTCTGCGGAAGTGGGTCAAAGTGAATGTCTGTTCTGGAGAGACTAAACGGAAAAAGACTAGATAAATTTGCTTTTATTTTAAATTATCTTTTTTTTAATGAATTAATTTTTTCAACTGAAACCAAAACCAGTGTGCAAGCTCAAAAGACTTCATGACAACAAATGTAAATTATTTCCTCCAGTGATGGACAGAGGAAGTTTGTTCTGCAATGAACCAAAACATTATGATCACCAGCCTTATAGTCTGTTGGTGTATCGTGTTCCACAAAAGCGGCTCCATCAGACTGATATCCTACTGAATGCCTGGAGCAAGAGTTTACCAGGCGAACATTTCCCTGTGAGTCACATGCCCTCCATCAGCTTAACTTCCCAAAGTGCATCCTTGTTACATCTCTTCCCCAGGTTATTGGCTTAAATACTCAGCCGATGTACAAAAGGAAGTAGAACTCAATGGACCAGCAACCTTCTTTCATTGCTCCTAGGTCCAACTGACATTTCTGCCAGTTATAAGCGCTATTGACAGTGGATATGGGTCAGAATGGGCACTCTGACCAGACAGTGGCTACAAAGCCCAACACGCAGGGGTTTGCGTTGCGATACACTATTCATTTGTAGAGGTTCTTCTGTAACCATCATTAAAATGGATCAGACTGGATAATCTTTGTAGGCCAGGCTTGGGTACCTCCCACCCTGTCGCCAATCAATGGTTTGTTCCTTCTTGAGCCAATGTTGGCACAGGCTTGTCGCTACTGACCAGCAGCACCCATTAAGCCTTGCTGCTTTGGATAATCCCTGCCGCAGTCCCCTGTCTCTGAAGATTTGGCCCTTTTCAAAGTCGATGAGGTCCCATGTTCCCCACATTCAACGTGTCAGCAACGAGAACCGACAGTTTGTTTACCTTCGTGGATCAGTTGGCTGTTGGCAGAACTTAAAATGTCCCGTCATACACACAATATTCAGGGACAGTTCTAAATGCCAGCTTTATTGGAATACTTAATTTAAAAGCGTGACAAAAAAAAAAGCATTTGGGGCAGTTTAAACTTGCTCAATGAATTTGCCCTCTGATTTCATGACACAATCATTTCGAGTGACCTCACATTCCTGAGTGACCTCACTCTTGCAAACCTCGGCCAATTCGTTCCTCATCAAACCTCGGATGTGCGACTGCGGAAGCCATTAGCCAGAACTTTCTTTTTCTGAATAAACAAGGCGGAGTCCAGTTGCAGCAGGGCTGGGTTCACTGTCAAATTTTTTTTGGTTAGTTTTGCTTCAATTTTTAGGTGGCGATGTTGTGCGCGGATTTTGACAACTTAGTAAGTCGGTCTTCCGGAAAAGAAATATCAGGCGGAGCAACATATCAACTTTTTTGTCACACATCCGAGGCTTGAAGAAGAGTAGCGGAATCTGCCGAGAAGTTCCGAGCGCGGTGACTTGTCACCTGATACTTTCATTCCTTTACTTCCGTTCTCCGTAATCCTTATCCGGGTCAGCCGAGGTTAGTTGACCAATGAGAAGCTGCGTTTTAAGACCCGTTATTAAGCGACAGTAAAGTTTCCAAGATGGTGCTGGAAAGTACTATGGTCTGGTAAGCAATACACAAATCGGTTTAAATCAGTAATTGCTGTCTAATTACGCCGGACCGGTTGATTGTTTTTGTTAAAAGTGAATTTTTATACAGTCTTCTATTATTGGGGATCAAATGCTGGCCCCTTTTGTCTAGAAATTGGGTGTGAATAGGCCGAAATGCCGAGTGTCATGGGGGTGCTTTATTTTCCTGAGTCATTATAGTCAGGCAGCCCATGACAACCAGAGATCGGTGTTTTAACGCGATAAAAACCGTCCGAAAACATTGGTCAGTCAGATGCGTTCCCTTTTGCTTGTTTATAGAGCACAAGTGACCGTACAGCAAATCAACGCGGCTAACTTAGCTGGTCAGCTAATAGTAGCTAGCTAGCTCGCGAACATTAGCCGTCTTCGCCTTCCTGTCTGGCTTGATGTAGTTTTAACAACATCAGCTCGCTCTTTCTTAATGTTGGTAACGCGATATAGCTACTGAAAATAGGCTAAAATAAATGGTAAGAGTCATCTGACATTCAGGTCGCGTTACTGACACAGCCGCACATATCAGTTTAAAGATCCTTGCTGACAATCAGGCAGCATTCACCACCAGTGACGTAAATCGAGTTAAATCGCATTGCCACATTGCCGTGCGAAAACTAATTCTGCTGACATTGAATAAAGACGGCCATGCCGTTTCGTGATTCCATGTCTCATTCCCCTTAGTTATTGCAAAATAATATTATATGGCCGTACACATTTGGTGGTTGATTCGTTGAGTTGCCTTCCTCTGGTATCCAATTATACTGCTGCTGGAAGACCCAACGTTTATTCAGGAAACCGTTAACATCGCCTTGTTTACACCGACTGCACCACATTCAGAGGGAAACTTTTCGCTGAGAAGTCCTTTCTGAGCGGTCATCAGCCGGAGCTGGAGGCAGTTTTCCATGAGATCCTGTCACTGAAGGCGCTCTGATTTGGACTCATTACTTCGGTCCGGATGCTTCGGAGTTCGGGCTCGTCTGTTGTGACTCACCGTTTCCCTCTGACAGTATTTATATCACGAGTATTTTTATCTGATGATCTGTGTGGATGCTTTCCTTTATGTCGTCTCCAGACCGCATATATGAGCAATAAACTTACTTCATTTTGAGTTGATATGATGCTGATTGAATGTTGTTTTTTCCCCCCCCCATATTCTCTCTTTGAACCTTGCCCCTGTTGTCAAAGCATGCTACGTCACGGCTGCCCGGTCCCTCTCCGCCTCCGCGAGAACTCCTGCCCAGTTTTCAGTACAACCACAATTTCACTGACTGAGCGCTTTTTAAGTAGCGGCTTGGTGACACCGGATGTAAAATCCTGTAGGATGTTAAATTATGAGGATATGGATTGGCCTGTCCTGCTTTACTTCATAGTGTTTTTGGCATCATGACGGCGAATATTTTGCTTTTGCTTGTCCATCCTGATCATGTGCTGCTGTGTTTTATGTGGAATGGAATGTTTGGTCTGATAGCCGGCTGTTTCTGAGAAGGCCATATGACTCTCATGGTCTTTTTTACACACATCTGGGCCTGTGTCACGAAGCAGTTGCGGCTGGATAACAGCCCAGAGTTAAACCGGGATCTCTTCCGAATCTAGAGCATGCAACCAAGTGAAAACGGCTGTTCTGGAATGTATTTTATGCTGTTATTAGGGCTTAAACTAACTATTGTTTTCAGGACCAATCGATCATTGTTTAGTCTATAAAATGGCAAAAAAAAAGTCATCTCCGTTTTTTACAGCCCAAAATGATGTTTTTAAATCATGGATTTGTCCAGGCAAAAGTCCAAGATCCAAGGACTTTTCATTTACGATCATAAATGACCAATGGATTAATTGACTAGTCGCTGCAGCATTAGCTTTTATCCCTCTTACTTGGGGGTCATTCCATGTCAAATGTCCGAATTTCAGAGAAACCTCCCACTTTACCATCTCAGATTTGGCTGAAAAAATTCAGTGCATACACCTCCTACTAGGATAGATCCAAAATTTTTGCTTATAGTTTTTTCTCAAAAAATAGTTTTGCAACTAAGTTCTGGCCCCTTTTAAACAGCAATTTCTGAGGAGCCACTTCCATATGGCTATATCTAGAAAAGTATCTCAGCTAAGTCATTCAAATTTTCAGGAACAACTTGAGGAATATGGACTTAAAAAGGTGTATCTTTTGTTCGTCATATATTTCTGGGTGCTTAAAGTTGCTCAAAAATTTTACTGCGTGCTCTGCGGTAGCATATTTGAAGGACTGTAAAAAGCCTGATTTCAAAGATTTTAGGAGGTGTATGTACCCGCTGGAATTTTTTAAAGCAAAATCTGAGATGGTCGAGTGGGAGCCATTCGGACATTTGACATGGAATGACCCTTGGTGATCCTGCTTTGTGAAATGCTGCCCAGGATTACTGGGTTAGCAGAATAGTTGCACTCTGTAAAAAACCAGGACTCTCTCTAATCTGGAGCATGGACTGCAGTGAAGTAAAAAAAAAAGCTGCTCGAGGCTTTACTTCGCCAATCTCTGCAACTAACTCTATAATCCTGCTGTAGTAACTGGCCCCCAAGAAGCTTATGTGAAAATTCAGGTTTCTGAGGTATTTTCTAATGATGTTTTACTTATAGGCATTTTTTTATACACGTTTTATTTCTTTCCTCAGTGTGGACAACAGTGAATACATGCGAAATGGGGACTTCCTGCCCACAAGACTACAGGCCCAGCAGGACGCCGTCAACATCGTCTGTCACTCCAAGACCCGCAGCAACCCTGAGAACAACGTCGGCCTGATCACGATGGCAAAGTAAGTTCCTATGGCCTTATTTTGAGTTCCTGTCCATTACAACCCCCCCCATGTCCGCATGTATATCTGCTTCTGGGTGTGTTATTTGAACTTAGAAAATTTATGAAAAATTCAGGTGTGGAAACCGGGGGTAAACAGTCCAGACATTTCAGAAAGTTTAAAAAAAAATTCCTAAGTTTCTGGGAACTCTTAAAAATTTTTTTGTCTTCCACAACTCTGATGTTAATGCGGGTGATGGGAGTCGCTCGTGGGTGCATGTTCTGCTCAGATATTCCGCATTGCTGTCACGTAGTGGCAATTTTTTGAAGATGTGGGAACTTTCCATGACATTGTGAGAACATTTTGCGGGCGTTGGAGAAGTTCTGTTATCCCTGAGGAATGAAACTCAATTTGACGATATGTGAAACTGTACTTCAGGATCTGAGGAGGGATGATAAAGATATTGCTTGACAACCTTCAGCTGGACCCATTTGTTGTAATGCAGTGATGTACAGGTTATATTTGTTGTAATGCAGTGATGTACTGGGTATATTTGTGACCAAATGGTTTGGATAAGCGGTGCAGCACAGTTGGCTACATGACTTCTGATTGTTTTGGTCACTTTTACAGTGAGTTCAGTAAGAATTAGACAGGAATCTCTTCCTGGTCAGATGACCAAGAGGGGACATTGTTGGCACTTTTCATGAATTTCACATTGATGGCACCGTGTTGCTTCCTCCTCACGTGTCTTGCATCTCTTGGAATCCTTGCAAATTAATTCTGATTGGGTTCCTGGGAAATGGCACCTTGCTTAAGACGTACTTGGGGGCCCTTATTGTAACCCTTAGCCATATCTCATTTGGTAGGAATCATAAACAACATAATTGGGACACATGGTAGTATAACATGGGATGCCTGATCTTGCATGGAGTGATCAACCTTAACCAAGTTGGCAGTATGTTGTAGCCTGGTTTCCCACTACATTAAATCTCAGTTGTGTTATAGTGTACAAGGGGTTAAAGTCCCTTTTTTCATAATTTTGGATGCTTACATTAGGTCTTCATGGATGAACACCTGTATTAATTTTATTGGAACTGATTTTAGACAGTTTGGTCATCTCTTTCTCTGTAATCCTGTTTCCGAACTTAGAAATTTCTGCCGAAAAAGGGTCTCAAAATTCCTTTTTATAATAAAATATGTTCATATAGAAGGAGGTTGATGATCAACATTTTTATTTCATTAAATGAATATTTAAATATGTATATTTGTCTGGTATAAATGCCATCACCATCATCCAGGGCCCACGTGGTCATCTGGGGGTCTGAAGTCCAGGGTCTGAAAGGGTCATTTTGACCCAAAGTGGTTTTCAGACCCCTACAAGTCCCTCACCAGTGGTACCATTAACCCTAAACTAAGTTTAGTGGTGTGAAAGTTCCCAAATATGAGGGGAAAACCACATTTCCAACGGTAACATTCTCGGAATTGAATTTTATTGTCCCCAAAAAGTGAAAAATAACTTGCCGCCTTTAAAAAATAAGGATTTTGGGGGCCCTCCTCGCACCCCTCTGATGTCTCATGGTGATTCTGGCTCCAGAATCCTGATATATGGGCCAGAATACATCAGCACAGCAAATTTCAGCTTCCCATCTCTAATATGTGAGAAGTTATGGTCATTCCAAAATATCACAAAATGAAATGACCAATATACAAGAGCCAAAAAGGGGCGCGACTCCCAAATTTCAATAAATTCACACATGAAAACTGTAAGAGATATTGACACAAAACCTGGGATTCTTTTGTTTGGTACTGTAAAGTATTTTTGGACAAAGTTTCAGTAAAATCAGAGAGGTGTCATGTACAAGGCACCTCAGTATCGGCTGTTTAGACATGGAATGACTCAGTATGCATTTGACAATACTGGTGGACGAACTTTATTGGCCTTTTTTGTGTGTGTGTGTGTGTGTGTGTGTGTGTGTTCGCTTGCTTCCATTGGTTTGTGTGTGCATGTGTGTGTGTCCGCATGATTGTTTCCTTGTCTGTCTGTCTCTGTACTTGTGTCTGTGTGTGTGTGCGTGTTTGAAGTAACTGTGAGGTGCTGACCACTCTGACCCCTGACACGGGCCGGATCCTGTCTAAGCTACATGCGGTTCAACCCCGGGGAAAGATCAGCTTCTGCACTGGCATCAGAGTGGCCCATGTGAGTAACATGCGTGCACACAAACATACGCGCGCACCTGCACACGCACACACTTGCAATACTGCATCGTATTCACAACACCCTGCAGATTCCACATGCAATGCATCAAGACCACCTTACGCTTACACTTCTGTGCTCTCCATGTACTTGTCACTGCTTTGATATTCTACAACCCCAATTCGAAAATAGTTGGGACAAAGTGAAAATTGTGAATAAAATCAAAATGACTTTCAGATCACATGAGCCAATATGTTATTTACAATGGAACATGGATAACATTTCAAATCTTGAAACTGACATTTTACATCCACAAAATGAGTTTATTTGAAATTTTCTTGCTGCAACAGGTCTCTAAAAAGTTGACACAGGCAAAAAAGGGGCTGAAAAAGCATTTAATATATAAGAATCAGCTGAAAGAACATTGAGCAAGTAATTAAGTTAACTGGCATCAGGCGTGTAACATGATTGGCTATAAAAGTCCAAGAGAGGCTGAATCTCTCAGAAGTAAAGATGGCCAGAGGCTCTCCAACCTGCGAAGGCTTGCGTAAAAAAAAAAAAGGCTGAAGACCTTTACTGGATGCCCGTGATCTTTTGGCCTTCAGACGCCACTGCATCACTGCATTATTCTGTCACAGACATTACTAAATGGGCCCAGTAATGCTTCAACACTCTGACTCTGACTGTGTGTCCTCTCAGCTGGCCCTGAAACACAGACAGGGGAAGAACCACAAGATGCGCATCATTGCCTTTGTGGGCAGTCCTGTGGAGGACCAGGAAAAGGACGTGAGTTTCTGTTATTTTTTTGTGGGGGAGGAAGCTTTTTTTCTTTTTAAAGTTCCGCTTTCATGTCGCCAGGTGCACAGTCAATTAACCCTTACAAGCCACTTCAAAATCTGTTCATCAGTGACGTCATAGTGGAGAAGTAACCGTTCAGAGGCAAGAAGGACTGATCAACTTCGGTCGACCCTTTAATG
This sequence comes from Gymnothorax reevesii, assembly GCA_029721435.1. NCBI lineage: Eukaryota > Metazoa > Chordata > Actinopteri > Anguilliformes > Muraenidae > Gymnothorax > Gymnothorax reevesii. The sequence continues at coordinate 122,703,426 of CM056577.1, read as the reverse complement.
GGTTCCTGCATTGTTGTGGGTGCGGTCTCTCCCTCTTGTGATGTCACGAAGGACAGATTGTGAAATGGCTTGTAATTACCAATTGGCTTTGCAGCTGGTGATGTGATGGGGACTATTGCATATCTGGCAGCACTCTGAACTTAGGGCGGCGCAGTTGTGTAGGTGGGTAGCATTGGTGCCTTGCAGCCAGACGGTCATGGGTTTGAATCCGGCTCGGGACCTTTCTATCTGGAGTTCACATTTCCTGAGTGTTTGCGTGGGTTTTTCCTCTGGTTTCAGTGAAGCAATGCACGTCAGTCTAGTTGGAGACTAAATTGCACATCGTTGTGAGTGTGTGAGTGAATGGCATTTGAACCCTTGGTAGAAACAAAATGAGGAGAATTTCTCTCTTGCCCATTAGAGGATTGGATTGGCCCCAAACCACTCCAGTTCCTTAATACTGCTGCTTCTCAACCCCTGTCATCTTCACTTGATTTTTCCCTGACATTATTAACCCTGTTGTTGGAAACTTCAGTTATAAATGTACAGGAGCTGAGAGTTCATTGTGTCAGCAGGTCTAATTGCCTGGCTACCTGTATACATGCAGCTGTAGTGAAGTGGGATTGTATGTGCGCTCAAGCCTGTTCTTGTGTGCGTTTTTTCTCTGCCAGGTGACCTTTATTTACTTTTTTATTCCTTCCCCCTCTCTTCTGACTCTTCCTCCACAGCTGGTCAAAATGGCCAAACGTTTAAAGAAAGAGAAGGTCAATGTGGATGTGATCAACTTCGGGGAGGAGGTGAGACTGACCGCTAGACTGACAGCTATTTTTTTGCCAACCTGGCTAGCACCTGGAACCCTTAAATTATCGCTGATGTCAGAGGATTCTTGCAGATTTTGTCTGAAGATGATTGGGAGGGAAGTCCTAGCTTAAGAAATTTGGGTCCAGGAACTCAGCCAGTTGACTTCACTCCTGAGTTCCAACTCGTGGTTGGTCGCGAAACGATCTGATCGCAAAAATATTCGCTTTTATGGCTGAAACTAGAGAGTCTAGTGACTCTACAAATAAAATCCTGAAGCTCTACAAAATGCGGGACGATTAGCGGTATAAACACGAGTGTTTAAATGGTAGTAAACGCACCTGAGAATGGTGACATGTCGCGTCCACCGAATGCAAAGCAATCGGCCTCGATAACTCGCCTTCACTCATACTTTCGTCTCAAATTAGCTACAACTAATAATCAATGCTTCTTCTAGCTATATCTGGAAGGAGAAGTCGCGAACTTAAAGAATAATTACATAAACAGCCTCTATATTGTAGGTAGTACACTCTTGGTCAGTCAAGCACTTAGTGTTGTCAAGGAATGTCTGGTTTGCTTGCCCACCAGAGACTTGTTGCTATGGGAGAATGGTCACGTGACCCGCTTACTGCAAAAGGCCTATTGTAATAACTGGTAAATCCAGGGAATTGGGAGAAAATTCTATGACGTGTCCTCACAGACATGAGTCTTTTCAAGCTCTCCTGCTGTGTGTGGTTGGCAGGGTTCAGCGTTTCTGATTTTAAGTGCTCCGAGTTATCCGTTGTGAATATCACGTCGGCATTTGAGTGTTCCATCGAGAACATTGTAATTATTGACTGTTTGGATAAAAAAAAAGTTGCACACACAGATATTTAGTTGGAACCCCTGTAGGTTTGATTCAAATTTTCAAGTCAGAGTTTCAATAATTTTTGGCTTGAGATCTTGTCTTGACAACAATAGTTGAACCACTCTGTGGTCTAATCCAGCACATCTCAATGACTTTCATGTGGCCGAGGTCAGGGCTTTTGGGGTGGTCAGTTCACGAGAAAATGATTCCTCATGCTTGTTTTCCTCAACTATTATTTTCTTTGTGAGATACAGGCCAATAATTTGCCCCCTCTGCAATGCTGTAGCATCTTTTCCGCCACCAAGGGGCACGTCTTACGGCATTATTGTTTAGATAAATGAGAAGCTTCGTCCTTCATCAGTCAGGGGTAAAATAATTACTGCTCGATGAAATGTATTAATTGCTCCAATTGCAATCCAGCCATGGTACTTGTTCACTTATAGGGTCATTCCATGTCAACTCAACCAGAGCCCCCCACATCAAAATTTTGATTTTGATAAAACTTTGCCCATTTCAAGAGATATGCATTGGCAGTACTGAGGTCAAATATTTCAGCTCAATTATTGCTAGTTCCTGAAATTAAGCCTATTTTAGGGAAGGGGGTCAATTTGAACAGTTTCCTTAATTTAGGAGGGAGTTTGAGGGCCTCAGAAATGGATTTTCAGAGCTGACAGACCCACAAGTTTCATTTTGTCATCAGAATAGTTGCTGAACTCTTGGCTTAAGCTACTTTCCTTTACTTGATGTGTTTATTTTATCTGTACTGTGGCCTGGAAAATGCTAAAAATTCCAATCATACCAATTCGCAAGAATAATTTCAAAATTTTATGTATTTATTATTCTGTTACTAATTAAGATAGAGCCCTGAGACTTGGTGTGCAAACTGTCTGTCAACTTTCTGAGGACCACAAAAAATATCACAAAAAGTCACAATGGTTGTATTAAATGTTTAAATAACCTTGGAAGTTGTCTTCAGAATGAAAAGTGCGTATTTTGGGTGATTATAGTGGGTCTCAAAAGGAACACAAGTTATCATTGTCCAGCACTTAAAGGCATGGGTCTTGGGTCTAACATATTAAAAAACTGGAGATGTAAAACTCTTCCTTTAGACTGTACAGCATGTCAATCATATTCGGTGTCAAACTTCATTTTCAGAGCACCTCAGCCATGGTGTAAGACAAGTGAGAAGATGAATGTGACACACACACTTGTTTATAATGAAATGGGTACATAGGCGTTATGAGACATGCTGGTCACATGACAAATATGTTCACATATAAAGAAACATCAGAACAACTACTGATTGACTGAAAACAGGTCATGGCCAATCATTGAATTTAAGGGATTGTTTTGAGCCTCCCCAGTTGCCAGTTCACGAGCCTGCCGCTGCCCTCTAAATATAGGGCCATGGGGGGGGGACCCAACATTTCACACATGGGATTATTGGAGGTTTCAGTTTATATGTTGCTGAATATAGAAGTGGGTAATTCCAAAGTTCCATTTATAACCCCGGAAAGGTCTTATCTATTAAAATCATTGGAAAATTCTTCTTACACAGTCATTGTTACCATGGTTACACTGTCATCTTTTCAGAAAATATTTTTCCCTCCTTGCCTTTATTACACTAACATCAGTCTGATAGCAGCACTGGTGTATAATGACAGTTCCTCTGTATGTCACATACTGTGCTGGTGAGAGTAGATAATGATGCAGCTGTGCTCTGTGAATGAAGCAGTGTGATCATTAAATATATTGGTGTTCTCTTCAGTCACAAATCATGGTTTCTAGGCTTAAACAAATGCCAAACCACTATCATGACGGGCGTGATGTAAAATCATAAAGAACAGTTTTACATCTCCAGTTTTTTAATATCTTGGGCCTAAGACCCATGCCTTCAAGCGCTAAAAATATGACATCAATACCTTGTGTCCCTTTTGAAATATAAACCCACAAAAATGACCCAAAATATGCACTTTTCATTCTGAAACCAATTTCCAAGGTTATTAAAACATTTAATACAACCATTGTGACTTTGACATTTTCTGTGGTCTTCAGAGAGTTGACTGGCAGTTTGCATACCAAGTCTCAGGGCTCTATCTTAATTTGTTACAGAATGATAAATGCATTGCATTTTGAAAAAATACTCGCATATTGGTATGATTGACATTTTTTCCAGGCCACAGTACAGGTAAACTAAACACACTGAGTAAAGAAATGTACCTTAAGCCAAGAGTTCAGCAACTTTTCTGATGACAAAATGACACTTATGCTGAAGCTAAATCTCAGGAACTGGCAATAATTGAGCTTAATTATTTCACAATTTAACACCAGGTATATAAATCTTCCACTGTGGGGAGTATAATGAAAATTACTTTTTTTGGTGGGTAAGTTCCTAAAATTTGGTTGATTTGACATGGAATGACGGTGACTTTTCTTGAACAGGCTGTGTATATTTTGTGATTTTGTTTGCGAGAGATGTGTACAGAGGTTGTCGCTGTGCCAGCATTCTTTCTTTCTTTCATATTAATCCTTTGGTTTTTGCACCCTTGTCCCCCTCTCCTCTATCCCGGCTGTCCCAGGAGGTGAACACGGAGAAGCTGACGGCCTTCATCAACACTCTTAACGGGAAGGAGGGTACAGGGTCCCACCTGGTGACTGTGTCCCCGGGCCCCAGCCTGGCTGACGCCCTGCTGTCCTCCCCCATCCTGGCCGGGGAAGGGGGCTCAATGCTGGGCCTGGGCGCCAGCGACTTCGAGTTTGGGGTGGACCCCAGCGCCGACCCCGAGCTGGCACTGGTGAGACCTGTCAGGGCTCCCCGAATCTCAGTCCTCGAGGCCCGAGAACTGCTGGTTTAATGCTCTCCCCTTACCTGGGAGTCAGGTGTAAAGACAGTCTGGACAATGAGTGGCACTAATTATTCAATTAATTAAATACCTGGGAAAAAACTGAACCAGATTTGAGGGCCAGAGTTAGTGATCCTTGATGCAGACGGACAAATTGAGATGGCTCTCTCTACAAGGATATGTGAAAGCAGATAAGGAGTTGTTGAAATTATGCTTGTCTGACTGGACTAATATTGTAAATACTGTGGTGGGAGCCACACCTGTAAGTCTGTCCCGCCCCCTCTTTGCCCCGCCCCCAGGCCCTGCGCGTTTCCATGGAGGAGCAGAGACAGCGACAGGAGGAAGAGGCTCGGAGGGCAGCGGCCGTCTCCGCTGCTGAGGCCGGGATCCCCACTCCTACTGGAGACGGTGAGAGAGGAAGTGACAGAAAGGAGATGACATCAGACTGTAAGAGGAAGTGACATGACAGAGTTAAAGGAAATGACATCAGAGAGAGAGAGAGAGACCTCACTGAGAGAGTGAGGATGTGACATGGAGAGAAAGTGCATCAGACAGTAAGAGATGATGACATGGCAGGGTGTGAAAGGAAATGACATGACTGAGAGAGAAATTGACATCAGAGAGGGTAACAGGAAGTGAGGTGGCATAGTGAGTATGAGAGATCTCTTTTGCCGAATGGAGAGATGGTTGGAGAACCAGAGCCATTATTTGTAGAAATACTGCTGACTGCGGACAGCGCCACCATGTTAATGGCTGCCATAGCTACATGTTTTGCATTACACAAAGTGTGTAATCAAGTTTATCAGGCAGGGTGGGAAATTGGCAACCGCCCCTGACCAAATGCGGGTGAATTTATGAAGTGGCGGGTGAATTTGACCAGCCCACAAGCCACTGTGGCAGCTTAAAATTTGGATAGGAGATTCGACGTCGGGGAGCAACTCAACTGAGTTATACTGCTGACCTATGGGGGCAGCAATATGCTTGCGCTGTCGCTACTTTTTGCAGATACCATCATTGGTAGAAGAAGGGCCCAGCGTGGTAAGCACTTATAAGCGGTATTAAGGCAGTGGACAGCATAATCGGCCAAAGACGCTTGAGCTAAAGAATTTTGTTTTCAACCTCCACCAAAAGGAAAAAGTAATCAGTACTTCTCTTTTTCGGCTTATTGATGTTTGCGTACGGAGAGAAACATGCGGGTGAATAATAAAATCAAGCGTCCAGTCAAGAAAATTTCGAGTTTAACCTCTTGTGCTGCTATAAGTGATAATCCATGTTACTGATGACACACCTGGTTGCTATTGCACGCGCAGCATATGCATTCGCAATATTAATATTCAATATTAATATTCTAACCCCCCTTCTCAATAATAAAACTTCCTGAAATATATTGGCGCCTCCTTCTAAAATCTTTCCCCATTTAAAACCGCGGGCAATGCGCTGTATCAGAATTTTGACATGTATGCAAGTGTACTCGGGTGCATTACGATATTACTTGTGTGAACGCTGACCAGCAGGAGGAGCGGGGAGGGGGGACAATGTGGCGTTTCATTCCCAGTGTGAGACGGGTGGCAGATGTCAGCACACCTTCTCAGGAGGAGGCAACGCCGGACAAACCTAAAGTGTAGCACTAGCTATGTTTACATGGACACACATGTAAACACGTCAATCAGAAGATTCTGATCAGATTCGGTCCATTCAAAAAGAAATTTCATTCTGAATGAGAGAGGTGTTTTATCTCGATCATCAATCCAAACAGCGTCCATGTACACGCCCATTCGGATCCTGTCTTTGTCGTTGGGGTTAAAATTGTTTTCACTACGCATGCGTGCTACAAAGGGCAAACGAGGACATGCAGACAACGTGCCGTTTGTTTACAACAGATGTGGGAGTACAGCTTTTTTGTCTTCTACTTCTTCTGATATTTCTGGAAAATTAGACAACTCCGCACGTGCCCAAATGAGTCATTCTGATTAAACGCTTGGTGATGTATACGCAAGTCACGATCGGATCATTCGTCCATGTGAATTTGGATTGGAATTTCCGATCAACCGAGGTTAGGATCGGATTGGAGAAATTTTGCGCATGTAAACATAGCTACTGTCAATGTATTGTACGCTTTGCAAGTTGGCCAAATGTGAGCACACTTTCTGGTAATGACAGTTTGTGTTTGGATTAATTGGCGCTATATAATGAAATGTGTGCGTGCGTTTCATCGTTGGGGAGATGAATTTAAAAAAAAAATCAGAATCTGTATCAGATTCAGATACAGATGAGGAATATTCCTGCCAGAAAGTGCAATAGAGACTTTATGCTGGCGGGGTAGATAGTTAGTCAGATGTTAAGCGTTATGACTCCACAGCGCACCACTGTTGGGGTGTTTGTATTGTGGTGTTCTACTTTAAGAGTCTTTATTGGTGCACACATTGGAGCGCACACATTAATATACTGTTAGATTTCTTTTTATTAAAGGTTGATGTTAAAATCTTGTATACTGTAGTGCACTGTTGATTGGGAGGAGGTGAGCAAGTGTGCACAATCTGCACATACATTCAGTCAATTAATTAACCTTTGTAAAAAGAAAAAAAAATCTGATACAGTCAATTGGATAGATAAATACTTTATCTCCGTAGGAATAATTATTTTAAAAAATGGAATGCTCCATGAATTTGATTGTCAATTAAAAATGGAAAAACATGAAGATTTTTCAATAAACGTTTCATGTGATGGTATAGTTTTTTTTTTTTTTTAAGCTGGTACAAATTACAAACATTCTTTGAAAGTACAGTTGCAAAATGGTGGCTGGTAAAAACATTAAGTGGCTGGTGGAAGAAAGAATGAATACCCCACAGGGTTATCAGGTCTGGGGTTTGCTCATGGAACGACAGGCCAGCCCAGTGTTGTTTTGTCCGCTGACCACTCTGTCACACCCCCACAGATTCGGAGGATGCCCTGCTGAAGATGTCCGTGTCACAGCCGGAGTCGGGCTCCTCCGCCCTCCCCGATTTCAGCAGCATGACGGAGGACGAGCAGATCGCCTATGCCATGCAGATGTCCCTGCAGGGAGCCGGCGGGGGTGTGTTACTCCGTCCCATTAACACTCCATTACACCTACTGCTCACTGCTCAATTACGCTATGCAGAGGTCTGGCAGGGGTGTGTTACACCATCCCGTTACAGTTACACTCCATTATACCTACTGCTCACTGCTGCATTACGCTATGCAGAGGTCTGGCAGGGGTGTGTTACACCATCCCGTTACAGTTACACTCCATTATACCTACTGCTCACTGCTGCATTACGCTATGCCGAGGTCTGGCAGGGGTGTGTTACACCATCCCGTTACAGTTACACTCCATTATACCTACTGCTCACTGCTGCATTAAGCTATGCAGAGGTCTGGCAGGGGTGTGTTACACCATCCCGTTACAGTTACACTCCATTATACCTACTGCTCACTGCTGCGTTACGCTATGCAGAGGTCTGGCAGGGGTGTGTTACACCATCCCGTTACAGTTACACTCCATTATACCTACTGCTCACTGCTGCATTACGCTATGCAGAGGTCTGGCAGGGGTGTGTTACACCATCCCGTTACAGTTACACTCCATTATACCTACTGCTCACTGCTGCATTACGCTATGCAGAGGTCTGGCAGGGGTGTGTTACACCATCCCGTTACAGTTGCACTCCATTATACCTACTGCTCACCGCTGCATTACGCTATGCAGAGGTCTGGCAGGGGTGTGTTACACCATCCCGTTACAGTTACACTCCATTATATCTACTGCTCACTGCTGCATTACGCTATGCAGAGGTCTGGCAGGGGTGTGTTACACCATCCCGTTACAGTTACACTCCATTATACCTACTGCTCACTGCTGCGTTACGCTATGCAGAGGTCTGGCAGGGGTGTGTTACACCATCCCGTTACAGTTACACTCCATTATACCTACTGCTCACTGCTGCGTTACGCTATGCAGAGGTCTGGCAGGGGTGTGTTACATCATCCCGTTACAGTTGCACTCCATTATACCTACAGCTCACTGCTGCATTACGCTATGCAGAGGTCTGGCAGGGGTGTGTTACACCATCCCGTTACAGTTACACTCCATTATATCTACTGCTCACTGCTGCATTACGCTATGCAGAGGTCTGGCTGGGGTGTGTTACACCATCCCGTTACAGTTACACTCCATTATATCTACTGCTCACTGCTGCGTTACGCTATGCAGAGGTCTGGCAGGGGTGTGTTCCAGGCTCCATCGCATTAAAATCCACCTGTAACAGTTACAATCTATTACAGCTACTGTTTGCGACTCAATGGCCCCATCGCCAGGCGTTATTCCCTGCAGGGAACTAACAGAGGTCATTTCAAGCATGAAAATCCTACTGCAGTCAAGCCTGTTACACTTTATTACAATGGCTATTTCTTTTGGCCTCGCAGTTTGCAGTTACAATTACCAATCAAGTCCAATCAGTACCCTATTGCTCCGTTAAACCTGTTTGCTTACCACCCTAATGCAGTTGCATTACTTTTGGCTACTGTTCACCACGACCTGACGCGGTAACTGGCATCATTACCATTACTGTTCAGTACTGCCATCACAGGATTCCTTAACCTATTCCCTATAATTCCCCATCTACCGTTTCTTCCTTTCGCCATAGGTTACCAATAATATTTGCTACTACCATTGCTTCATGAAACTTAACATTACTATTCACAACTACCATTACACCACAACAGTTTCCGTTTGGCCATATTACCATTAATATTCATTGCTACCATTATGGGATTAGTTACCATTACAATTCCGAACAATGTCCCTGCTACCATCACACAATTAGGTACCAATAGTATTTAAACTACTGTTAAACCATTACATTCACTATTATTAGTAACTGTCAAAGGTACAGTGAATAGTATCATAAGGATACATAACATCCTTACGATGTTGCTCACATTATCTCTCCTTCTGCGCCTGCTGATTCAGAGTTTGGCGAGTCCGTACCGATGGAAACAGGTGCTCCCATGGACACTGCGGAATCCGCTAAGGTAGGCTTTCTCCCGACCCCGCACTGTGCTTAACAAGCACATGATTTAATATTCAGGGCTGTGAGCTCACATGCGCTCATCAAGACTGTGTTTTCCCCGCGTCCCCTGCCTCCTCTTCTTCCTCAGGAGGAGGACGACTACGACGTCATGCAGGACCCGGAGTTCCTGCAGAGCGTGCTGGAGAGCCTGCCCGGCGTCGACCCCAACAACGAGGCCATCCGCAACGCCATGGGATCCCTGGCCTCCCAGACCGGGGCAAAGCCACCAGAGAGCAAAAAGGACGAGGAGAAGAAGAAATGAGAGCCGACGGGATGGGCTAGAGAGACGACTGCGTGCCCGGCGAATTCCGCAGACCGGACCTAGCGAGCTTGTTTGCAGCAAATGCAAAACGCCCTCGCAGAGTTTCTACCACATTGTGGTAATGTTGCGCCATCGATGAAACCCACTGCGATAACGTTGCGGGAGCGTTTTGTGTTTGCTCTGGGACAGACGGACTGGTATACTGACTTTGACTCGACACCATTTTGTGTACTGCTAATAAAGATGTAACGTTACGCCCGACGATCTCAATACTGATCTCTAGCCAGACGAAGTCCTTGAATAAAGACTGTCTTAGTTTTTTCTCTTCATTTTGTTTGGTTCCTGACGGTTGGACACTCATTTTGGCACACAGACTTTCAGGAAAATACTGCGACTGTCATCACAATACAAACCAGACGGGTAAAGTCCTGCTATCGGAAAGTCCTACGATATGTTTGTTTCACGTATGATTTCACACTTCAGCTCTGCCCTCTGAATAAAAAACTGTTTGACAATTTAATCCTGGCGCTAAGAACAAAATATTTGGGAGAACTATTGCATTATGAATCTGAATTGTACACCGTGACACACATACTAAAGTTAGTGCACACACTCGTTCGCGCAAAGACACACAGATGTGCGCGAGCACACCATTTTTTTTTTTTTTTTTGATATTTGTGCCCTTGACCCAACTGGTACTCCTCTAACAGTATGTAGACACGTTCTCAAAGCTGTATACTAAAGTTATCCTTTTCTCATCTTTGGCTTGGGTTTTTTTTTTGTATTGCGATTAAAAACAAGTGGGCAAAGGTCGGTATGCATGTCTTTTTGAATTCCCACCACCTCTACCCTGCCAGTTCTCAGCCTTGTTGCCATTTTAAAGGCCTTTGTATAAAAACAGAAAATAGAAGACTATTAAATGAAATATGTAACATTTGCTGCGTACCTGTGCTGTCTCTCAATGACTACAATATTAGCATGCAGTTCTGGTGTGAGGTCACAGTCACCAAAGCGATGGGACTGAACTGAACATTCCTATGCTTATATACCGGACACTTTTGATGATTGGAGTCGGTATCTGTTCTATAACATTGAATTGACCAAAAGTCGCTGAAAATTTGCTCTTGAAGGGGCATAAAGCATAATTTTCACACATTTTAATATCGGCTTAATATACAGTTACCAGTCCATACAGCACATTCTGCAGTTGACTCACCAAGATGCCACGTCTCTGTGATTCCATGCCTCCCCATTCACTGGCATTTAAAAAGCTGCGGACTCATACATATGAACAATGCATTTTAAATTGTAAATTTCCAACATATCTGTATTTATACACTAAATAATGAAATATTTTGTTCCTGTTTGTCATTTCTGTGCTTTGTTTTTGTGTAATTCTTTTAAACTTTTAAATGCAAGTAGGTCCAGCATTTCGGACTAGAAGTCCTTTGAGGTCAGTCACGACCTCAGTGCACTACGATACCTTAACCCATTGCTAACCCCTGCTACAGGTCTAAAAAAAGTTGGCATGGGGCCTGTTTACCATGGTGCAGCATCCCCTCTTCTTCTTAACACACAGTGGAGGCGTCTGGGCATTGAGGAGACAAGTTTCTTGAGTTAAGCCATTGGAATTTGATCCCACTCTTGTTTAATACAGGCTTCCAGCTGCTGGAGAGTTTTGGGTCTCCTTTGACCGACTTTTCGTTCAATTATGCGCCTAATGTTCTCAATCAGTGAAAGATCAGGACTGCAGGCAGGCCAGTTCAGCACACGGGCTCTTCTTCTACGAAGCCATGCTGTTGTAAAATCTGCAGTATGTTTTTTTGCATTGTTCTGCTGAAATACGCAAGGCCTTCCCTGGAATAGATGTCCTCTGGAGGGGAGCATATTTTGCTCTGAAACCTTTATACCTTTCAGCATTCATGGTGCTTTTTAAAACATGCAGGTGTCCCACACCATATGCACTAATGCATCCCCATTCCATCAGAGATGCTGGCTTTTGAACTGAACACTGATAACAGAAGGGGTGGTCTTTCTCCTCGTTAGCACGGAGGACATTATGCTTCTGGATCATGCTCAACAATGGCTTCCTTTTTGCATGATAGAGTTTTAGGTGGCATATGTGGAAAGCACGGCGGACTGTGTTTACTGACAGTGGTTTACTGATCGCATTTGGAGAGAAACAGTGTCTTCAGTTGCCAGTGACGATAATCGGAAAACATGTCAATAAAGCAAAATGATTCAGAACTAACCAGGACTAATTATTGTCAAAGTGACGTGTCTTGGCCCACCCTCTGGCTATGCCAATGTGCTGCAACATTACTTGCCGTTATGCGATTGAATGGGGAGGTAAATTTCAAAGGCCACCTCTTTGTCATGGAGGCATGGAATATCGCCAAGTCAATAGGAAAATGTATTTCACTCTTGAGTTACTGCTAAGCCCTATTTTCAAAGTTGTGGAAAGGAGCTTTTAAAGATACTTAACTGCCAATTACTTTGCTCACATTGACATCCAGCTGTAAGATTTATTGGCTGGACTGGTTTCTACTGCTTCTGCCCTAAACATGGGAAACCTGACTTGCATGCCCTCCTCTCTTATGTACTTGATGTCAGCCTCCTCTTTTTAGCACACCGTCATCAGCAAGTTTGTCTCACAAATGCTTGTGTTCCAGGAAAGAGGTGATCATGCAGAACAACAAGTGGACTGCATGATACCTGATCAGGCAGCAGGTGGCACTAGTGAGTAATGGCCAATCCCAGCTGACCCAAACTAACCCTTACCTTTGTGAATGTCTGCGCTGTGGTCCATTAGCTACAGTTACCAAGTACACAGTCCAAAACAAAAATGTTAGTCATCATGCTTGCTTCAGTCACCACTAGCATAGCCAGGACTGATATAAATCATCCTTGTTCCAGTTGGCACTGGCACAGCCCTGACAAATATAAATCCTGCTATCGAGTTACAGCAAAAACCTACACAGCCCAGAGTATTGTGCAGTGGGCTGCACCGCTGACTGGAAAAGCATCAAAAGTAATTACTGCAAATCCATGACAAGGATTGCAGTCACACACTATTCATACAGACGTGTCAGTGGGCATTCAGTCCCCGGTTAGCCGGTATGTCTTGGGACGGTAGGACGGTGGAAGATTAGCCAGTAACTCGGCCAGCTTCTGATTACGATAATGAATCTAAATCTTCAGATACTCAATGTCTCAATTGTATCCAGCACTAAATCAATCCTGCTCTTGAAAATTCCCAAGGTTTCTGCCTCAACAATATGGACAGGCAAGGTATTCCACACTGAGATCACTCTCTGTGTGAAGAAGTATTTCCTAATATTAGTGCTAAATTTATCCTTGGCCAACTTCCATTTGTGACCCTGAGTTCCACGAAAAACTTGGCCTAGGTAATCCCACGTAATTCACTTTGTTAATCTCTTTAACCTATTTAAATACCACTATCAGATCACCCTGAAGTCTCCTTTTCCTAAGACTAAACCGATTAAGGATCTTCTCACAGCTTTCACCTTTAATACCAGTAATTAACTTAGTGGGTCTTCTCTGAACTTTTTCGATGGCAGTGGATCCCAACCTAGTCCTCAGGACCCCCTGCCCAGTCCTCAGGATCTCCTGCCCAGTCCTCAGGACCCCCTGCCCAGTCCTCAGGATCTCCTGCCCAGTCCTCAGGATCCCCTGCCCAGTCCTCAGGATCTCCTGCCCAGTCCTCAGGACCCCCTGCCCAGTCCTCAGGATCTCCTGCCCAGTCCTCAGGACCCCCTGCCCAGTCCTCAGGATCTCCTGCCCAGTCTTCAGGACCCCCTGTCCAGTCCTCAGGATCTCCTGCCCAGTCCTCAGGACCCCCTGCCCAGTCCTCAGGACCCCCTGCCCAGTCCTCAGGATCTCCTGCCCAGTCCTCAGGACCCCCTGCCCAGTCCTCAGGACCCCCTGCCCAGTCCTCAGGATCTCCTGCCCAGTCCTCAGGACCCCCTGCCCAGTCCTCAGGATCTCCTGCCCAGTCCTCAGGACCCCCTGCCCAGTCCTCAGGATCTCCTGCCCAGTCCTCAGGACCCCCGGCCCAGTCCTCAGGACCCCCTGCCCCGTCCTCACGGTCTCCTGCCCCGTCCTCAGGACCCCCTGCCCAGTCCTCAGGATCTCCTGCCCAGTCCTCAGGACCCCCTGCCCAGTCCTCAGGATCTCCTGCCCAGTCCTCAGGACCCCCTGCCCAGTCCTCAGGATCTCCTGCCCAGTCCTCAGGACCCCCTGCCCAGTCCTCAGGATCTCCTGCCCAGTCCTCAGGACCCCCTGCCCAGTCCTCAGGATCTCCTGCCCAGTCCTCAGGACCCCCGGCCCAGTCCTCAGGACCCCCTGCCCAGTCCTCAGGATCTCCTGCCCAGTCCTCAGGACCCCCTGCCCAGTCCTCAGGATCTCCTGCCCAGTCCTCAGGACCCCCTGCCCAGTCCTCAGGACCTCCTGCCCTGCAGGGTTTTGCTCCAGCTCTTTCACACCTGATCCATTTAAGGGCTGCATGCTGATTGGTTGAAAAAGATCTACCTGAACAGGGTGTGCATGAAGGTGTATCGGGCCTTAAATGGATCAGGTGTGCAAAAGTAAAGCTGCAACAAAAACCTGCAGGACAGGGGTCCTTGAGGACTGGGTTGGGAACCATTATTCTAGAGCATCTATATTTTTCTTAAAGTATGGACCTCAGAACTGTTCACAATACTCCAGATGTGGTCTGACAAATGTGTTGCACAAGAAGTTTGACCTCCTTGAATTTATTCTCAATACTTTTGGCTATATATCCCAGCATCCTGTTTTAACTGCTTTGGCACAATGGCAAGAACCAGTGATTGTTTGGTCAACAATCACTCCCAGATATTTTTCATGCGGAGCACATCCCAGTTTTAAACCTCCCATGAAGTAATCCTGTCTAATGTTTTTATTACCTACATACAACTTTACATTTAGCTACATTAAAATTCATTTGCCACATTTCTGCCCAATTCTTAATTTTATCTAAATCATCCTGTACATCTACTCATTTATAAGCAAGTGAAAGTGAATGAAATATTACACAAATGCAACATTATGGACGGAAATGTTCTTTGCAGCATGCTTTGGCTGTGCGCAGTCCAATTACAGCTTAGCAGTTGGAATGTTTCTAGAATTTGTGATTGAACATTTTGGGTAGGAAGTCGCAAAGAGTGTCTGTGGCATGAGACCAAAAATTTGATTCTAAGTTGCCTGAAGCAAACTTCTGATTCATAGTACCTTACAAACATTCCTGAAACTGCATTCTAGTCATTCCTAAATTGTATTGCAGATTTATTTCTCAGATTGTACCTTGATTACCAAACAAATTCTTGAAATGTATTTATTGTGCATGGAGTATGGAAGAAAGGGTACAAGTTTCGTCTGTAAGTGCACTTTGATCTATACTTGCCCTTTTCCTTCCCTTTAATTTTATGTTGTTTTCACTCTTGTGTTTTTTGTAAATAACTGTTGATGTGACTCAGGCCTGTAAAAGGGCTGGGGATCAAGTGATCTCTTTCACATAAATAAAGAAAAAAACTCAACTAAACTGCGGACCATAAGATGAAAGCAAGCACAGATAAATAGTCGAACAGTAATTTTCGAATAATGCTGACATTTTTTTGATCAGCCTTCCTGCTAGACCTTTTGATTAGTTTTCCTTTCCAAGGCAGCAGTATTTTGAAATGAATACGATATTGTATTTGTGTGAAGTTATCTTTCTTCTCAAACTAAATTACTCACTCATAATTGTTCTTGAGATAAAGAAATTAAAATGTGTAGTTTCCTCTCCATCTAAATTTGGTCCCGTCATGTTACATATCCTTTGCAGCCAATCATAACTCTTTGCGACCATGTGTGCGATGAGAAAAGAAACAGCTTGGTCGGCATATGGTCCTGGAAGACAAATGTACGTTTATTTGCAAAATAATATATTTGTTTGAAACACAATTTAATGGGTAATATAGATAGGTATGAAATAATTGTAATAAGTAAAAATTATTTTGTACAATACAATCGATGGCGGAAAATTGTGATTAAAAAAATATTTGTTGCCTTCTCCGTCTTTAATATACGATTCCATCAACTTGTATCTGACAGGACCTGCTGTAGTCAGGTGACGGGAAACTGGCGCTGTAGCTACTGTGGAAAGTCGGGAATCTCTGGGCCAGGTAAACAAATAAAGCATCATATCAGAAAGTATAAGTACTGTATCAGTGCAATCAGATGGAGTGCAAATCTGATGTGTAGGTGAACAAAACGATGAAATGTGAGCCAAATATCTTGAATATGAGAGACTAGTGGCTGTAATGGCCGTAATTTAAATGACCCCTCGCGCTGTCCAGAGACTGGCCTAGCGTAGATAGCTAACAAGTTAGCCTGCGTAGCTAACGACTGAAAGGGGCGTATGTAACATTTAGCTAGCTGGCCAGCTAATTGTGGGAATATTTTTATTAGGCTAATATCAATGGCTTATCGGTACTATACACGATTATGGTCGATCGCTTATATTCTTCCTGCTGAGAACAATTCTGAGTTTGTTCTTGGCCACCGAATGTTGGCTATTTCTTTAGGTTACATGGCTAACTGCTAGCCAACATGTGTGCTTGAGTTCCACGCAAAATGGCTTGGTTGGGGAGAAAGCTATGGTTTTCCAGGTTTAGCGAGCAATCTAAGCTGCTGTTATTTTCATTCCTTGGTTAGCAAACGAGAAATCGGGACCTTGCATGCTAGCCGTCCGTTGCTGCCACTAATTAAGCAATGTTTCTCGCTCTCCGTGGAAGCTATTTGGCTATTGTAACTAACGGTTATGGACACATCCAGATGGCTCGATAACTTACTGGCCGAGTGTATTTACAGGGAAAGAAATAATTGTTACCGCGCGGGGAATTGCAATGCATTTTCGGTGGTTTTTATATATATATATATGAGGCGATTTATTTCACGGTAATGTTGTGAAGTCAAGACTTCATCTGTCGTCTGTTGTGCTGTCATCATTTTATTATTTCTCAAACTTTGCATGTTAGTGGATTTAAACCATTTCTATTGTTCTTTCTCCCTCAATCCCTCCAGTTTTCTGTCCGGTATCCTGGCATGGGGGACATGAAGACCCCAGATTTTGATGATCTGTTGGCTGCGTTTGACATCCCTGACATTGATGCCAAAGAGGCCATTCAGTCAGCCCCAGAGGATGTGGAGGGCCATCATGGCGGAAAGCAATCAGACGGCGGGGCTGGGGCCTCGGGGGGCCCTTCACTCAGATCCCCTAGCCCTCTAGAGCATGCTCAGTCCCTACCCCTCTCCTCCCAGGCAGACCCCTCCATTGTCAGTGTGATTGTGAAAAACCGGGTCCGCCCTGAGGCGGAGGCGGAGTCAGAGGCGGAGGCGGAGAAAGAGGGCGGGGACACCGGTGGAGGAATTGTGGCCGGGGTTACAGGCTCCCGCTTGGGCCCAAAGATTCCGCCGTTAGTCTCGTCCGAACCCCTGAATCAGACGATTAACGGTTTTGTCGCCGCGGCTGCCTCTTCTGACCCGCTCTTTCGCCAAACGCAGGCGGCGTCAAACGGTGAGCTGTGGCCCCCATGCTCCCCGAAAACCGCGGCAGAAGGAGGCGGGAGCATGGTTGGGGCGGGCCCCGCCAAAGCGCCGAAACAGGCCGGCAGCATGTCCAATAGACTGAAACCGCTCATGCCACAGGTTCCTGGTGATCATGCGGGGAAGACCCGAAAAATGCTCCAGCACCAGCCGGCACAGGGCGGTATGGATGAACCCAAGGCTCCTGCCTCATCGTTTGCCCTCTCGTCCTCTGAGTCCCCAGTTGTTCCTGGGATCTCTGTTGGGATGTCTCCCCCTTTCTTTCCTCCAGCAAAACCTGCCCTGCCCTCCAACACCCTGTCCTCCGCCGCTGCCCATCCCGCGCGTCCTGGGATGCTGGCCTCGCCTCTGTCTGAGGCCTCCCCACCGTTTAACGGAACACCGAGGGTTGGAAGCCCAGCCGGGGGGAGGCCAATTCGATTCCACCGCCTGGAATCAGAAGAGGAGGATTCCGAACCGGACCTTGGAAGTCCGCTGGTGATCCAGGAGAGCCCAGATTCCCCCGCACGTACCCCTCCCAAACTTTCCCGCCGTCACGGGTCGTCCACGGAGGCCTTTGGCTCTCCCACTTCGCCTCGCCGTGCTTCTGATGACCGCACAAAACCCGGAGTGGCCTCACGTGCGCCAGCCTCGCTCTCCCCACCTCCCTCTCCCCGTCCAACTGAGGGCTGGCCGGCGGCCCCCTCTGCTGTTTCTGATACCGGCTCGCCGCACGAGGAGCGGAACCCGGAGCACGTTATTGAGGAGCGGGACTCACCGGAGAGCCCCGAGCCGGAAGATCTGAACCGCGTCTCTGTGTCGGCGGCCGTGAAGAGGAGCTCCAGCCCTGTTGCGGCCCCACAAGAGAGTGTCAGTGAGGTGAAAGAAGAGGATGAGGAGGAGGAGGAAGATGAGGAAGAGGATGAGGATGAGGAAGAGGAGATGGAGGGAGTGAAGGAGGAGGGAGACGAGGAGGAGGAGGCAGCTGTAGACGCCAAGGAGAGTGAGGCAGGGGAAGGCGGAGCCCCTAATGAAGTGAAGAAGGAGGCTGCGGGAGGGAAGGAGGTCATCACCAGGGGCAAGACCTTGCGCCAAGGGACTTCCGGTGTTTCCAAGTTGACCGGCGGTACCGCCCCTTCACGGCCACTGAAGGTCCGGATCAAGACGATAAAGACCCCGACTGGGAGCATCACTCGAACCGTTACCCGGGTGGCTCCCAAGGGAGCAGCTGCCGTAGCGGGAAAGGATTCGGACCCCAAGGCCCAACCGGAGGGCCGCAAGGGAGCGACCAGGCCTAGAAGAGTGGGAGACGCCGGCTCCCAACAGCCAACCGCCAGAACTGCCGTCCTTCCAGTATCCACTCTGCAGGACGCCAGCACGGCCATGTTGATGGCCGCCAGCAAGGCGCAGAACAAAATGGCCACCTCTCTCTCTTCCTCGGAGAAGGGCAAGGTGTCTGCCACGGCCGTCAGCATCACTAAATCCGCCAATCTTCCGGCGGTCTCCACATCCTCGGCCGCTGGCGCTTCCACCTCTCCTAAATTCACAGTGGGTGGAGCCATGAGGACTGCAGGGCAGAAAACCCTGAATGGCGGCGGAATCGCGAGCGGCCAGCCAGTCGGCGGCCATCAGGTCTCCAAGCCGGCATCCATCGTGAACAGCACCGGGGCAGTAATCTCGCGGAGCCAGTCCAGCCTGGTTGAGGCCTTCAACAAGATCCTCAACAGCAAGAACCTGCTGCCCAGCTACCGGCCCGACCTCTCCACCCCACCGCCCCCCGAGTGGAGCCTGCCTCTGCCCGCCAACGGCTACCGCTGCCTGGAGTGCGGCGACGCCTTCGCCCTGGAGCGCAGCCTGGCCCGGCACTACGACCGGCGCTCGCTGCGCATCGAGGTCACCTGCAACCACTGCGCTAAGCGGCTGGCCTTCTTCAACAAGTGCAGCCTGCTGCTGCATGCCCGCGAGCACAAGGAGCGAGGGCTCGTCATGCAGTGCTCCCACCTCGTCATGCGGCCCGTCTCCATCGAGCAGATGATTGGCCAGCAGGACGCGGCTCCCGTCGGTGAGGCTCTGCTCAGGCCCTGCCCCGACTGTTACAGACGCATGCAGAAATGCAGCTCACTTAAAATATATTTGGAATGTTGTGAGAATGTATTTTTTTTCGACGTTGTAATGTTGCTGCTGTACTGTGCCAGGGCTATTAGGACGTGTTACCTGGGCAGGGTCATTAGAGGCAGATTGTAAGGACGCATCAGCTCCAAGGTCTGGCTTTTTGCCATTTAATGCTGGAAGTGCTTCAAATGTGCAGATACGGTGATCATGGCGATGAATTACAAATGGCTACAAAAATTTGATTCTCAGGTATTGCAGTCAGATGTTCATCAAGTACATTGATTTGCCAGGAGTCTTATCATCACCAGCTTTCAGTTAAGAAACATACCAGAGTTGACCACCTTCTTGCTGCGAAGCTTGATCCTTAAATCTTAGCAGGGAAGTGATTGTAGCTGGAGCGTCTCAATACTTGTGAGGCTGGAGTCGCACAAGAAGTGATGAGTTGGCGGAGTGGATCTCGCATCAGTAAAAGTATACTACTTGCGCTGCGTATGAATGAACGGCATGTTAGACTTTTGCTGTGCGCTTCCTCTTGTACCTGAGGTCCTTTGCTAACGTTAGAGAAGTGCATCCTTCTGAAGTACTGTTTTCAGAGTACCGTGGCTGGGTTTTGTGGATCACGTGAATCGTGGTACATAGACATCATAACTGACCGGTTTAGTTTGTAAACTGTTGTCCATGGAGTCGGGTCTTAGTTGCACCGTTTCAGAAAGAGTGGTGGGCCTGATCGTCCATTTTGTGTCGAACTCCAGGCTCCTCAGCCTCATTAGATAAGGGGCCGTGTTTCAAAAGGTGGGCATAATTTGCACTGCGAGGTCAAAAATGGCCATTTTTTTTTAAGTTTTAAAAGTTTTAAAAACTTGTAGGAAAGTTGGACACTTCATCCAGGAACTTAAAAATGTAATTGAAAATTAAACATTTGTTTTATTAATGGTATAATCACTAATTAAAGATACCAGTTTTAATTGAAAAATAATGAAAACTGAAACACGTTTTTGTTGTTTTCTCAAGTTCGACCATCGTCCACTAAGACTGGCATAAAACCCCATCCCTTGGGCGGAAATGAATCATTTTTGCACCACTATGCTCCTAATAGAATAGTCCGTACAGCCGAATCCACTTCATCACTTTGGGGTGAACAGGAATCTATCCAGAGTCAGTTAAAGATGAACAAGAAAAAAAATTCTTGAATGGTTAAAAAAACAAACCCGCCAACATTTGTGCAATAATTTGCAAAATTTTGTTCCAAAAATATCCAAACAAGAACCAAAAAGTAGTCAAGATTGTAATCATACTGTTTAGACATTGTTAGGGGAATAAACTTTGTGGGAACAGGTAGGACTACCAAAACGTCTACAAGGTCACATCCAATAGTCATTGACGCCATTACACAAAGTCTCCGTCATGCCTTGCTTTTTCAGCATTTGCTGTTGTTTAGATCTCAGCAATATGGCAAGCCATGTCCTCCTGGTCCATTGTACTGAGCAGAACTTGTCCCCGTAGATAACACTCCCTGCTGGGATATTTACTTCCGTCACAGTAAGTCACTTCCCTATACAGTAAGCCTTTCCTGCATGTCTTCTCAAGTTCATAATCGAAAGCTCTGATCACTTTTGTACCTTCGGCATACACATGGCCTTAACTTTCACAGTTCAGTGAGTTCTTCAACCCCTGCTGAAGTGACATGCACCAAGAAATAGTCCCTGAGGGAATCGGCACTCGCTCTCACTGCTGCAACACTATCATGACAAATCACTGACATTTTCCGTTTTCAGTCTCATTGCGGTCAGCCTCTTCGTTGTTCGCGTGCTCATTTAAATCATCCCCATCTATTGTTTCTTTTGAAAAGGAGAGAACTTGGAATGGTTCAACATATTCCTCATTAGCACAGTTCTGTTCATTCCCTAGAAGACAGTCTGCAGAGGAGCATGTTAGACTGCGGGTTTTCTACCTTGCCCTCATGGTTACATGACGACACAGTGGACTTCCTGTGTCCCCGGAATCGTGAATAATTGTGCTCTGTCCCGATTGGTCTCTGTGTCATCACTGTCGACTTGGAAGAAACGTCTACAGTGAAGTGATGCATTTTCATCAATAGAACTTGGGTTGGACAGGTACCTACAGGCGTAGTCATACATCTCCTTCGCAGACTGTATCTTGACCGAATCGCCAACATTCCTGGCAACTGCTTTCCTTGCTAACGTTTTAAGGAAACCAGCAGCAGCATCAACCTCGCCTTTTCCATGCCCAGACGCAGAGTCATTTCTAACTACTTTCAGGTTTAGTAAGTGGCTCCTCGAAATGTCCCCAAAACAGTTGAAGCTCTTGTACGGAGATGCTCAGCCATCTGTACGCTGATGAAGTGCACTTATCTGGCATCCTAGCTTTTCTAACTCTGGGACAAGAATGTTCGCAACACAGAGGTGCATAAAATTGAAATCTTGTCAGGCTGTCTGACATCACAAACCAGTGCTCCTTCAGGTGAGTATCTGGTGAGTTGTCTGTTTCTACTGTGGGACGAACCAGTACCATTGAATGAAATGTTATCTACAGTTAGGCAAAGTGCAGGGTCTTGTATGGCCGACCACATCATCCACCTGCTGAATCCGTCATTACCTTCGGTAACACTTTTGATAATTAACTCAACGCCTCAATATATATTTGGAGTATTAACATCAATGCAAGTAAACAAAATTATCTATCATATGATACCAAATACCCTGTACACAATTGTCCAGCTGAGTACAGTAATTATTAAAATAGAAAAATGACTTTCATGCAACAAATCCGTCAAAAACCGATGCCCACCTTATGAAACGTGACCAAGGGCTGTACTGGGTGGAGACATTATTCTAGCCAATCAGTTATACACACATTCTACCATCTTCCCCAGTGTGTGACTGCATGGCCGTAACGAAAGCCTGCGCCTGCACCAGCCCCCTCTGGTGGAATGTGAGTAGTGCAGGCTAATAACACTGACAAAAGGAGCTAACCTTTTTAAACGTTCCCCCTTTGCCTGTCTCAGGCATGCTCTCCCCTCCTCTTCCTCCTCCCTCTGTTTCCTCCTCCTTGACCACGCCCCCTGCAGCCTCTGGCCCCGCCCCCGTGGCCTCTGGCCCCTCGTCTAAGGAGGCGCCGCCCACCGCGGCCCTGCCTGCCCCGCCTCGCCGGGTCCCCGAAAGCCCCCAGGCCCTGATGCCCCTGCCCTGCAAGAAAGGCGAGGTGCTCCAGTATCATAACTTCAGGTGTCCTGAGTGCCAGGCCCAGTTCGGGGGCAAGTCCGAGCTCGTGGCGCACTTCCAGGAGATCAAGGCCGCTTCCAACACCGTGAGTGTGATTTTTTTTCTGAGTACGACCTGTGTTTAGGCCCAGTGGATGTATCCAAGGCTACAATTTGGGGGTGTGTTTTCTTTATGGGGGGTGAAGTTACGGTTGCCTCTCAACTGCAATTTAAAACTGAATGTTCTAATGTGATGTCGCAGCTTTCAGTGACAGAGAGCAACAGAGTTCTGGCTTAGTATTGTGAAAACATTACAGAAAATCTGCTCTTCAATGGGTAAAGCCGTGTCTCTCTCTCTCTCTCAGACCTGCATGGTCTGCTCTCCTCCCATGATGCTGCCGAATGGCTGCAGCACTGCAGCGCACCAGCGCTTCCACAAGCATCGCTCACCCCACGTGTGCCCGGAGTGTGGGGGCATCGCCCGTCAGGCCAGCTTCCAGAGCCACCTGGAGGAGGCCTGCCTGCACTTCGCCCGCCGCATCGGTTACAGGTGAGGGGCCGGGGGTGAAACCCAACGAACTGTCGTATAACGTTAGGCAGCATTCCACTGCGTAACGTAGCATAACATTAAATCATGTAGCACAGCATAGCGTAGCATAACATATTTTAACCTAACATAGCGTAAAGTAGCATAACGTGGCATAAATGTAGCATAACTCAGCATGGCATATCCTGGCATAGCATAGCGTCGACACTGCATAGCATCGGCTGAACATAACGCAACATAGCATATCAAAGCATCGCAGAATTCACTGTAGCATAGCTTAGCCTAACATCACATAACTTAGCACAAAATAATATGGCATGATAAAGCACAGCATGGCCGTGGCGGGAACAGGCTGCTATCACTGCTCACCATTTTGGACTTAAGTCCACTTGACACTGGGATTATAATATAGGAATGTACAGTATAGATTTATTAATACCCTATAGTCAATAATAAAAAGCCGTCTCTCCGTTTATGGTGACATATGCTAGCATAGCATATAACAGCACATCGGAAGAGACATTCAGCCGTGATTCTGCTTGATCTTCCCATTGGGAACCTGGGACTGCACAGAATTAGTGGGAATAACAGTATGGAACAGAGTGAACATGGAAACAAACAGCGGACCTATCCAATCAATCCATCCATCTTCTATACCCGCTTATTCCTCACTAGGGTCGCGGGGCGAGCTGGAGCCTATCCCAGCTGACTACGGGCAAAGGCAGGGACCCACCCTGGACAGGTTGCCAGTCCATCGCAGGGCGCCCATACCATTCACAGACCATTCACTCTCACACTCATACCTATGGGCAATTTAGTGTCTCCAGTTAGCCTGATATGCATGTCTTTGGACTGTGGGAGGAAACCGGAGTACCTGGAGAAAACCCACGCGAACACAGTTAGAACATGCAAACTCCACACAGAAAGGCCCCAGGCCTTTACTACTTCGAACCCACGACCTTCTTGCTGTGAGGCAGCAATGCTAACAACTGTGCCACCGTGCCGCCCCAGAGCGGACCCAACTATTCTCAAAAACAATCTGAGAAAATACCACTAGGAAGAAAAATGAGAAGTGTTATACAAATGATGAACACGACATCTCAGCTAATGCTTATCGAGGACTTGCATACAGGGAAGTAGATACCGGTGAATGGTATATCGACGACCAGCACACAGGAAAACGAGTGTGGGTCCTCTATATATCGGCGACAGGCAGGACTAGGATTAGTGTGACAACCCAACTAGTGAAAACATCGCAGACGCAGTCCAGTTTTAATGCCGCAGAATGAGTCGGCCAACCAACAAAAACATATTCAAAGCCACATCCACAGCAGACCAATCAAATCAGTGTGATAAGTTTGCACATTTTACCAAGTATTGCTGCAAGATTCTTAACTGAGAACTTGGGAATGAAACCCCAAACCCCATCATGAGCAAGACTGAACGCAATTTATTTAACCTTTGGCCTTTAAAGGTAAGAGGTCGCAAATTTGTTGAGTTTAAACCCTTAAAACCTGTGGACACAATGCAGCTGCTTTATTGCAACCTGTTGAACTTCAGGTCTATTTTAATTTCTTGTGGAGTTCCCAGTATTTCATACAATGTTTCGCCAAATTACAAGGGAAGCTTTATTAAAATGACTTACAATGTAGATATTTTCCATTCGATGTTACGCTGTGACCATATACATATGGTGACCTGGATTTGAATGCTTTTCTCGATATGAGTTTGATGTAGCTTCAGTGAAGCACTGCAGCCGGCAGAGGCAGGATATATGTGACATTGTTCTGCAGTATGGAAGAATATTTTTTTCGTCTTTGACCCCACATAAGGGGGAACTTAGGCAAAAATCAGAGTTTTAAATGAACGTGATAAAGCTGGTCTAACAATCACTGGTACATGAAAACGATACAGACCAAGAACACCAGAAAAAAATCCAAGAACATCTGTTCAGAGGCCTTTCATGAAATGTAATCATGATGAAAACAAGAATAATGCTGTGTTGCCCTCCGCAGTCCTGAACTTGGATAGATCTGTGAGCATTTGACCAGTTTGACTACAGCCTGATTACCGCCATTCTTCACCCTGACAGTGTGTGCTTAAATCTATGGGTGTTTATGCTCTCATTCAACTGTTCGGGAATTACAGCCCTGCTAAACTGTGTGTCTGCGCAAACCTCATGATGACTCATTCTCCTCCCCCCTCCCCAGGTGTTCGAGCTGCCAGGTGGTGTTCGGAGGGCTGAACTCCATCAAGTCACACATCCAGACGGCCCACTGCGAGGTCTTCCACAAGTGCCCCACCTGCCCCATGGCCTTCAAATCTGCCCCCAGTGCCCAGGCCCACATCAGCACGCAGCACCCCAACCTCGCCGCCCCGCAGGCAAAGTGCGTGCCCCCCACCATCTCCCTAATCTGCACTAACGCCAAAATTGTTATCTGGAATAACAAGAGAAGACTTTAATATTGCTTGTATGGCCCAATGGCAGCAGTTATTCTTATTACACTTTACCACGAATTGTGGCGTGTGAACTGCTCTACTGTTTATCATGTAAGGGATAGTGCACTGTGGGTAATTTTTGCAAAATTAACCCCTTAAGGGTGATGCCCCAAAGCAGAGGGGTCTTAAAGCTTCCTGAAGGGGTCAATTTTTGCAATTATGACACACTGACTGTACATTACGCTGCTTATTACTAAGCTACTTATGAAAGAAATCAGTAATTTGACACAAAGTATTGATTTAGAAATGATTTAATTGCTTCCACTGAATAATAGTCTGTTAGATTCTGCTGTTGGAACTCAACCAATAGCTGTGTACTCTAACCTTAAGATTAGCTTAATTTGTGTCGTAAATCTTGTTAACCTGAGCATTTCCATTGATGGTAAGAGAGACACAGTGAATGAGACTTAGGAATATTGGCATTGATGTTTCTGTTTTCATTCTTCTCGATGTTTTGCAATTGTACCACTGTAGTAGCAGTCTGTTGTCGATAGCAGCGGCATGCTACTCAGAAATGACAGACCCTAGAATGCTATATTTGACCAATCAGAATAGAGTATTTAATGAAGCCTTGTAAATATATGATGATATGTATTATATTACATTATATTGTATCATTTTATATTATATCACACTGCATTATTATATTTCACATGAAGGCCACACTGGTCTTGTCCTGCTTCGCTTCCAGTTCATCCATGGGAGTGTCTGTCTCATGTCTGTCTCATGTCTGTCTCATCTCACCTGTGGCGCTGTTCATGAAGTTCTCTCCTCACCTCTGCACATTTTCTTCCACAGGATGATCTACAAGTGTGTGATGTGCGATACAGTTTTTACCCAGAAACCCCTGCTCTACATGCATTTCGACACCCACCTGGCCAAGCAGAAAGTGCACGTCTTCAAGTGTCCCGACTGCACCAAGCTGTACGCGCAGAAAGGGTCGATGATGGAGCACATGAGGGTCTGTGTCCATTTCGAGATTTTAAAAAAATGTGATTTATGTTTGGATTGTGACTGGCTCAGTGATGCAGTGGGTGGCACTGTCGCCTCACTGCAAGGAGGTTCTGGGTTTGAATCTGGCCTGGGGCCTCTCTGTGGAGTTTGCTTGTTCTTAATGTGTTTGCATGAGTTTCCTCGGGGCTCTCCGGTCTCCTCCCACAGTCCAGGGACATGCATGTCAAGCTAATTGGTGACTCTAAATTGCCTGTAGAGGGGTCCGATCCAAAACCTCTGTTATGGGTGGAATTCAGAGAAATGTACCATCAATAGTGTTAGTTAAAATTAGGTTGCGTATGTGCAGTTGATACGATTTGGTATACCTCTGGAATATAACCAAAAATAATGAATGAAGTAGTGTATAATCTATACCAGTGGTTCTGTAACTTTTTACACCCTGCACCACCTCAAAAAATATCTGGCTCTCAAAGTACCACCGTCATGCAAAAGTACAGTAGTAAAATTATGCAACCGTATTGAGCTAAATATTGTTTAAAAAGGAAATTTGTTCCCAGTAAAAGTATTATTTATTGTTGAATGTGTGAAGAAATGGCACTGGAACTGGCATTTAAACTCTTTGACACAACTACACTGCCCGGCCAAAAAAAAGTCACTGTTTGGAAATTAACGAACAAATTCTATAATTGGATCATTATTGCGATTATTAATATGTTTCCGCTGGCAATGATCATTTTAACCCTGACTGATGAAGTGTCTCTCTACTCATTTCTTAAAAAAACATGTCCAAAGACGCATCCCTTGATGGTGGAAAAAATGTTACAGTATTTCAGAACGGGTAAGTTATTGGCCTGTATTTAAGAAAGAAAACCATGAATGACAAAGACAAGTATGAGGAATCATTTTCACAAACAAGTTTGCACCACAAAGTCCTGACCTTGAACACATTAAAGTCCCTGGGATGTGCTCAAGAAAGACCACCGAGTGGTTCAACCATTATGTCGAGAAGACAAGATCTCAGCTAAAAATTATGGCATTTCTGATCAAAAATAAATGTTCTGGCATTGCATATAGTTGTTCAAACAATGACAAGATGAATATGCACAGTAATCAAAGCTACAGGGGTTCCAACTAAATATTTGAGTGGAACTTTTTTTTTTGGCCGGGCAGTGTATAACATACAGGACGCACACAGAGCACGTGAACGCTTTAACAATGGCTGTAGGTCCCTGTAAATGCACAATTCATTCAAACACACACATGCATACATACATGCAGCAAGTGAGTACATTAACAGTAACAACTGCACTTCATTGAAACACTGTCAGATCTGCCCAAGATTTTGGCAATTCGAATAATTTGGGAAATACAATATTCTTGTGTGCAATGATCACAGCAAGAAGAAATGCGTATGCACACACACACACACACACAAACACAAGGGGAACTCCAACATATTGACAGTGGCAGGTTTGCTTATCAAGACAGGTACATTCTTATAAAATCCCTTCAAGTAAAATATATTAACAAGTGAAATATATATACATATTAAGTCAGTTTGCAAAAAATATTTAAATACATGTGTGAACATCCTGCAACAGAGTTTTTTTTTTATTTATTTTTTTTAAACCCTGACTTAGCTCCTCTCTCATATGTTTGGGGTCTTACAAACCCCAGTGTTGTGAGGCAAAAAAACTTACTTTCATCCAAATCGGAGCATTTGACCTCGTTAAAACTCATTAAAAGGAAGTGATTACTTCTCTCTTTGCCACAAGCTGGGCTTCTGATAAAAATGACTGGAAATACTGTATATAGAGCTGTGGTCATTTTTCAAATGTTTTTGCAACTGGAGGAAAACTTCGGAACGGTTCAACAATGGATGTATTGCTAACTTACACGTGTGATATACATAGCCTACCCTATGCGCCTTTGTAATATATCGACCCGGGTATTTTCCTCAAGTTAAACCATCTCCCCAAAAGCAGTCTACCCTTCCAGCAGAGAAGAACATCATTGGATTATGTCAATTAAGTTTCAGCAAACCATTTTTTAGGTTTGCTCTCATGTCAGTCGCCAAAACAGCAGAAAAGTCTGGAATAACACCAGAAAAAGTTGCTCGATTTGTCGCTAGGCACTTTTGACAGAAAAAGTCGGCAGATTTGGCGAGAAAGTCGCCAAGTTGGCTACACTTAGCTTCTCAAGTCCTCAGAAGCTGATTGGTTGGTATGCAAATGAGGAGCATCATTTTCCAGCCAGTATTTTCCAGCAAAATCGTGAAAACTTCTCCTATTGCCGTATGGCTCGGGAATTTGGACGTTTGCAGGCCAGTGAGTGGGGATCCATGAAATATCATTAAGATTTTTATAATCAAGTCTTTTTGCAAAGGGATTGTGACGATGATTAGTATTTCGTCAAAACTGCCGAAATTTGATTCGCATTTTGCGATGCGAATCCGCCTAATTTGATCACTGATAATGAACAGAATCAAAAAAAGTATTCCATTCCCTCTGTAGGTAAATTTCTGTAGTAGTTTACCATTATAGTTAAGCAGTACTCATTAATTAAGAAACTTAAACATTAAATTTTTTTGCTGACAAAGGCTAAATTGTTTTGCTTTTGGACAAAACTGTCAAAATTGTTAAATAGTATGACCATCTAAATTGAAGCAGGGAGGTTGACGAGGTTCGGATCTGACCCAGGTGTGAGTGTGTGGGGGAGTGGTGTGTGATCGCTGATATGCAGAATTGTGTTCGGTGTGTTCCTGCCTCCCCCAGTGTGTACTGGGATGGGCTCCAGTCCTCCCCCACTGACCCTGACCAGGAATAATGCTTGGATGCTTTTGATTGTATCATTCATGTTAATTTGTGTTATTCTACGTTTAAATCTCAAACGTTTTCTTTCTTAATTGGATCACTGGAAATTTGTAAGTTTTGCCTTCATGTGTTGCCCATTCATTGCGTTTCACAAGTGAATGCGGTGTCAACAAAGGCATACATCAACTCTTGTGTCGGCCTTAGCGAGGTTTCTTCCAGTGCAACCTTGTATGAAGTTCTTCAACAAGTACACCAACTCTCGAAAACCCAACTCTTTGCTCAAATGTTAAAATTATAACATGAAGAATGAATTTAGTGTCCTTTACACTGTATTTGGTTTCTCTCTTTTTTACCATCTAATGGGCTCCTTTACTTCACGTCACCTCCTCCTATGTGTCTGGGCCCTGCTTCACAAAGCAGGAGTATTGAGTTGATTGTGTAACTGCACTGATTTACATTCATCTGGAACACATACCAAAATAGCATGAGCTGTTGTAGGTTTCGATCTGTTATCCCACGGTCTCAGTCACCCTGTTGTCTCGGTTATCCCACTCACTCTTATCCTGCTCACTCAGTTATCCCGCTCAATTAATCCACTCACTTTTATCCTGCTTACTCACTTATCCCACTCACTTAGTTATCCTGCTCATTCAGTTCCCCTGCTCACACAGTTATCCCACTCACTCAGATATCCTGCTCACACAGTTATCCCACTCACTCAGATATCCTGCTCACTCAGTTATCCCACTCACTTTGATCCTGCACACTCCGATATCCGACTCACTATATTATCCGGCTCACTCAGTTATCCCACTCAATATGTTGATCCTGCTCGCTCAGTCAGCCTGCTCACTCAGTCCGCCCGCTCACTGTTATCTCGCTCATTCACTTATCCCGCTCTCTCTTATCCTGCTCACTCAGTTATCCCACTCACCGATATCCTGCTTGGTCAGTTATCCACTCACTCTCTTTTCTCGCTCACTCAGTTACTCCGCTCACTCTTCACCCGCTCACGCAGTGATCTCGCTCACTCAGTTATCCCTCTCACTTTACTATCACACTCCCTCAGTTATCTGCACACTCAGTTTTCTGCTCACTCTCTTTTCTCGCTCATTCAGTTATCTCACTCAGTCATCTTGCTCTCTCCAGCATCCCGCACATTGTGTTACCCTCTTCACTTAGTTACCCCACTCTGTTATCCTGCTGACTGTTATCCTTCTCACTCCATTATCGCACTTAATCAGTTCTCAAACTCACCGTTATCCCACTCTGTTACACCTTGTGAAATACATGCATGGTTTTCCATCCATTCATGCAGTTGTTTCTCTTCTTAGACCTTCCACAGAGGGCTGTCAGTCAACCAGGAGACTCCGGACTCTAGCCCCGCCCCCCGTGCCGCCCCTCCCGCCACCCAGTCGAAAGCCAAGCCCTCCAACAAAGCAGAGAGCTCGGACGGCGAGGACTGGGGCGGCGAGGAGGAGGAGGATGAGGAGGATGGAGAGGAAGGGGGGGACGGCGAAGGCGCAGACGAAGATGCGGACGACATTTTGAGCTCCCCCGAGTCGGGAGCGGCAGGATCGCGGTCGGGGCTGCCGACGGAGTGGAGCTGCAGGCAGTGTCAGAGTAGCTACACGGACAGGGACGAATACATCGCCCACATGAGGAAGGAGCACGGCAAGGTCAGTCAGGAACAGAGTGGGCTGTGCTGTACGATAGCCACTGAGCCCCATGCCTTAGAAGTCCTTGGGCAAGTGACATATTAGGTATTGTGGATATTTTATACTGCGGATGTTTGTTTGGGACATTAATTTCGTTTTCGCTCCTACGTATTTCACCCGCAGTCAGTGAAGAAGTACCCATGTCGTATGTGCGAGCGTTCCTTCTGCTCCGCCCCCAGTCTGCGACGTCACATACGCGTCAACCACGAGGGCATCAAGAGGGTCTTCCAGTGTCCGTGAGTGTCTGAAACGTCGCTTTTCTCATCTCGTCACTCGCAAACCCCATACAAATCTCTCACTCCCCGACTACTGCCCTAAACACCTAACCCCCGCCCTCTAACACCTGAGGACCTTCCAGTGTATGGGAGCTTCACCCTATAACCGCTTTATCCCACCGTTTACATGTACATACCTGTTCCACCCTGTAGGTATTTCTTTTTTCAATCTTCTCCACCTAGCACCACCCCGTACAACCTATACCACTCAATACATGTCTCCCGCCCTTCTTACTCTGTGAGGGTCTTCCATTTCCCAGGAGCACCACCCTATACCCACCTATACCACCAGATACAAGTCTCCTGACCTTCTTACACTGTGAGGGTTTTCCACTTCCCAGGAGCACCAGCCCATACCAACCTATACCACTCAATACATGTCTCCCGCCCTTCTTACACTGTGAGGGTCTTCCACTTCCCAGGAGCACCGCCCTATACCCACCTATACCACCAGATACATGACTCCTGACCTTCTTACACTGTGAGAGTCTTCCACTTCCCAGGAGCACCACCCTATACCCACCTATACCACCAGATACATGACTCCTGACCTTCTTACACTGTAAGCATCTTCCACTGCCCATGAGCGCCACCCTATACCAACCTGTACAAACATTTATATCTCTTTTAACCTTACAGCAAGAGGCTCTTCCAAAGTCTTTGAGAATCACCCCAAAAAACCATGCTTTACACTCATGTCTTTTCCACTTCCCTGACCACTGCTAATCTGCATTTTTAACAGCATTTTCAATATCTCTGCCATAAAAGCTACAAGACCTTGATATTGACTAACTGACCCTTGTGAAAGTTTTCAAAGCCATGCTTGTACTGTGCCACCTGAAGCGTGATGTTCCCACAGCATGTTGTAGAAGCGTTTGCATAGTGTCGGAGGAACGTTGTGCCAGAGCTGCACGTCTGCCTTCTTACAACGTGCCGGACAGTAATGCCTTGTCTGTATGCAGGCACTGTACGGATGGCAAGCGCACATTCAGCAGCCGGCTCATCCTGGGGAAACACATCACTCTCCGGCACGGGATCCAGCCTCGCGACCAGGGCCTCAGGCCACAGCGAGATGCTCAGGTCAGAGCCCAGCCAATCGCAGTAAAGCACTGATTCTCATCAAAACCAAAGAGTCTGACAGTGGTGATAGTTATTGTTCAGTGCAGTACTGTTTTTCATCAGGACCAGAGGGTTCTATAGCCACTTCCTTATGGTCAAGAACCATGAATCTTGCAGTATAAAACTGGATCTTCTCAGGACAAAGGGGTCGAGGTCCTGGTAGACGCACTGGTCAGAACGTGTCCACTTGCAGTGTAGTGCTGGTCCTATCCGGGCCTATGGATCCAGTAATTGCGAGAGTGGGTTCAGAACCCGGCGTCTTACTGTTGATTAGGGCCGGAGGGCCCAACAACCAGGTGAAGTTTGGATCAGAACCTGGCCCAGAGTCAGCTCCCTGAGTGGCCAGCAGGAGGCGATGTGGTGCACTTCATTCACTGTCTCCCCCTCAGACAACAGTGACATAAATGCCATGTTGTTCTTTCATCTGATTGATCAGTCTTGATTTGCGTAAAGTATCAATGTTAAAGACACGTTGCATTTTCATCAGCCTATTGATGAAAATTGACAGCACATCATTTTCTGTGACACGATTGTATAAAAAAAGATTGAGATGATTGAATTAACATTGATTTATAGTTGACTGGGAGATGATTGAATAAACATTGATATATGGTTGATAGGGAGATCATTGAATAAATATTGATTTATGATTGACAGAGATAACTGAATAAGCATCGCTTTATGGTTTTCAGGTAGACGGTTGTGTAAATATTGATTTATGATTGCCTAGAAGATGACAAAATCTTTGACAAAATGACAAAACTTTGATTTACATTTTAATGGGGGATTGATTAAAGGTTGATGGGGAAATGCTTTTTTATACATGGATTTATTGTTGAATAAAAATTGATTGACAGTTGATTGGGGATGATTGAATAAACTGTGATTTATGGTTGGCAACGATAATTGAATAAACATTGATTTATGGTTAACGGGGTAATGGTTGAATAAACATTGATTTATGGTTTATTGGTAGATAGATTAAATGTCGTTGGGGCGTACTTTTTTGAGTGATTGCTGAAACCACTATCCCGCATTGAAGGTACGGAAAAACATCCAATCAGCTGTTTGAATAGCTTGGCAATGAGCATGTGTCACACACCAATTGCACAAACGTTGTTGTTGTTGATTGGCAGGTCATCATTGTTGTCAGATTACTCCTCCATTTTTTTCTTTCAATTTTTTTTTATTTTTATTGATCTATTGTCAGCCCATAAAACACTGGCTGTTGTTCACATTTTTATGATCATTCGGCTTGAGTGCTCAGCGTAAACACTTAGGTGCTGCGCCTGAGCCTTCATATGTTGGGGAAAACCCTGTTACAGTAGCCATCTCCCTCCTGATAGCATCTTTTTTGGCCAGTCGTCTTCCTTGTGTGTACCATGTGATTTCTACTTGTGTTTGTGGTCAGATTATTCTGAATGTTTTTTGTGATTTTTCTTTCAACGTTCTCTGCGGGAAAGACCCCCAAATGGATTGACTCTCGCTATGCACAACTACGTTCCCCATTGCCCCCTGTGCCCCCTCTGGATATTTACTTTAGTGCCAACTCTGACCCAGCCTCTCGCAGTATAGAGCTGCTTCTAATCAGGACCAGGGGTTTGACAGCGGTGAGACTTACTGTAAACAGCCTGCTTCTGAACTGTAAGGTTCTGCACTTCCTGTTTTCATGACATCAGCATCAAAACAGAATTTTGTTGCCCCCTCTGATGTGTTCTCTCTAGCTCTGTTTAACATGGTACTTGACCCTTCCTGAGCCCCCTCCCCCCGCCCCCCACAGAGCAGTGTACAGACTCGGAAGCGTTCAGCCTCGGGCGGCGTCCTGGACAGCGCAATGTGCAGCTCCTCTGAGCCCGAGGGGGAGAACGGACCCGGCGCCTCGGGAGGCGGAGCCACCATCAAGGAGGAGGAGGTGGGCGGAGAGGAAGGGGGCGTGAAGAGGCCGAGGGTCGCGGCTGCAGACCCCCCGGAGGGCTCTGCGGGCTTCCGCTGTGTCCCCTGCGGCTTCTCCACGGAGGACCGGGCGGAGTTCCTGCAGCACATCCCTCAGCACCGGCCGGACTCCGGCGCGGCGGCGTCACTACAGTGCACCCACTGCGGCGCCTGCTTTGCTTCCGCCAACTCCCTCAGCCGCCACCGCTTCATCACCCACCGCGTGCGCGACCCCGCCCCCGACTCCGTCCCCGCAGCCGCCGCCGCACAGAGGGCAGATGCCCGTCCGGACACCTCGGACCCCAGCTCCTCCTCCGACCCCCCCTCGCCCCTGGGGGAGGACGGCGAGGGGCGCGTGGGCTGCAGGGTGTGCGGCCGGCGCTTCGACAGGGCCTCGGACCTCAACACGCACCTCAGGACTCACGGGATGGCCTTCATCGCCGCCCACAAGACCGACAGGCTGGCCTAGGGAGGGAGAGAGGATAGAGGGATAGAGGGAGGAGGGTGTTCTGTAGCTGTTGACTGGAGGAGGGGCGAGGCGTAGGGAGGTCAGCGATGAACCGTATTGTCTGCTCATCTTTCATGTGTCTTATTTCTCCTTTGTTAGTTCCTAGAATTGAATGTGAACACCCTGCAAACACAGTAAGAGTTGATCATTTCTCATTGTGAAAGTGACGGGATTCAAACCCCATCAGTCTGGACCTGCTGGATGCCTGTTTCGCCCAGGGTAATTTCTTCACTTTGTTTCTCCAACATCGTTCTTTCACTCCTTTCTCCTCTTTCATCTCTTCATGTTGTGTCTCTTTCTTGATCCTCTCTCCCTTTGTTCTCCTTCTATCTTTCACTACAGTCTTTCATCTCCCTGTCACTTCATCCTGTCACCATTCTCTCTGTCTGCCTTAACTTCGTCCGGATCCTGTCAGTGTTTCCCAGTATCGATGTTCCTCTTTTCCTCCAATGAGCCATTCAGTCGTCCCCCAGGGCAGTCAGCAGTACCCTTGTATGGTCGCCTCTGCCGTCCTCATACGAGCGCGTGTCCGTGTCCCTGCTGTTCATTACTGTTTCTCCAATCCGCAGCTCCCATGTGGCTTCCCAGCCAATCAGAAGTTCTCTTTCAAATGTGCTTCGACCATCCTTATCCAATCA
Source organism: Gymnothorax reevesii (assembly GCA_029721435.1). Taxonomy (NCBI): domain Eukaryota; kingdom Metazoa; phylum Chordata; class Actinopteri; order Anguilliformes; family Muraenidae; genus Gymnothorax; species Gymnothorax reevesii. The sequence goes on along the minus strand of CM056577.1, from coordinate 122,667,667 downwards.
CTTGATGCGTTATTTTTTGGCTTTGTACCGATGGTCTGTACTTCCCTGTGTTATTTTTCTGCTCCTTTCTTTTGCCCCTTCTTTTTTAATTTCACTTTCTCAGTGGTTGAATGATGAGTCGTTGTGGGGGTTGGGCGTTGCTTTTACATTCATTGTCTGTTTTTGTAATGTTATTACAGGAACTGAAACGTGCTGGCTGGCATCTTTCTTTAAAGCTGCTCTCAGCATTCAGTCAAGCTTTCCCTCTTGGGCTGTCCAGTTGTCATTCAGCTTTGATTTCTGTCCTCACTGTCCTTATCCAATCAGCTTTCACCATGTGACTGCTCCTGCCAACCTTACCCAATCAGCATTAATCCAGTATTGGTGTTCTGCAACCCCTCTGCAGATGTCCTGGTCTCTGGGTGCATTACAGCGGTTTGAGTGTACTTTACCTTAGCAGGTGTCACGCTAATGGGATGAACATTCACGCAGGAAAATTCCTGTACTGAGTGGCAACTAAAGCTGGTGCTCCCTCCAGAGACTTGTAAACACTGATTTTTAATTGTTTTATGTATAGTTATTTTATAAAGCGTGGTATTTATTAAAAATGTCTGTTTCTAACTGCATTTTCCCCCTTTTTTAACCAGTTATTATATTTGTGAGTTGAATTTGAATCGTTCAGCTAAGCCAAAACTTGATTTTTTTTTTTGTATGGCTGGTAAGATTTTACCGAGTTCACTCCCTCATCCTGAGACTTTTTTTTCCATTGCATCAGCCGTTGAGACCACAATGCTAACAGTTTAGCATTTTCTGAGCACGCTGGACTGTGGGTGAACAGAACCGACCAATGATCATGTTTCGGAAAGAAAAACAGTTGGGCTACCCGAACCATTTATGAGGAAGTGAGACCTTGTATCCCAACACGTTATTTCACGCTTCAGTTGGCTTTTCATTAAATTATTACTTTTTTTTTTTCTAACTATGGCATTTCTTTGTGTGTCTACATACATGTGTATGCTCTTACAAATGTTTTCACGCACACAAAACTATTTGAGATATTTTCCCTCTGTTTCTTTGATTTTTCATAATGTTAAAGTATAAGTATAGTGTTTGTGCTGATTGTGTTTTTCATCCAATTGGAAGCAGACAGGTCTCAGTCAGGGATGATGTTGAATTTAGTTTTTTTTTTTGTGAAGGGGAGGTGAGGACTTTTTAACTGTACATTTGAAGAAGAAAAAAAAAAAGCATTAAAATAGTAGTGCGAGGGTATGTTTGTGGGTGTAATAATTGTGTACAAAAATGAACGATTTTCTCTTCGATATTATATTCTGAATTTTTTTCTGGACACCCGATCAATAATGAAAGGGAAATTGTCTCCGCAAGTGAGTTTTTCAGAATGTCTCAGTTACTGTTGGAGGGAGATGTGGGGAAAAGCTCTTTTTTCTAATCCTGAAGTACTGTCATCACTGTTTCTGTATTCTTTGATAGAGATATAATTTCTTAATTCCTTTTCTTCTTTGTGGAATTAATTTGTCTTTTCTGATCTATTACCCATTCAGCTGTGATTTATTTTCATGTAGTGTTCATCTTGTTTCTGTAATAAAACGTATAAATGATTGTTTTGATCGAATTTTTTTTTTTTTACCATTTGGTTAACTGCTTTGGTGCACTTGGGTGTTGATCAATGCATGCGGTCGAGGCCAAATTTCTCATACTTGCATTTTCTCATACAAGAGCATGAATGCTGATCGATATTTGGAAAATCCTTTTTGATTTCTATGGGAAGGCAATGAAACTGTACTGAAGGAAATTTATGGTAATATACCGGGAGTGGACAAAGTATGGGAAGCAACTTTGGGGAAAAAAATGGCTTTAATTTTGACCCGTCTGAACTGAAATTAAAGAAGCATCTGTACTCGTGATTCTTGGTGCTTTGAAAGAATGACAGTTAGCAGCGAGTGTCGACTTAAAAGCTCTTACCAGCAGCTCTTGAAAAGGCCAATCTTTGAAGGTAGTTGACTGTGGCACTGTTGCAAATGTGTTTGAATTGCAGGTTTGTTGGTCAAAAAACCAGCAAAAATAGTTGAGGTGGCTACAGGAAGCATCAAAACATTAACTCAATACCACAAAAAAAATTAATGATTGAAAAAACTATTGCCATTCCTCAAACCTTCCTGATCTGGGACAGGATTATCACTGCCACAATGTTACTGACTCAAAATTGATGAGCTACACAAAACTGGTATTGAGGGCGGTATTTCTGATGACTTGTATTCGTTTCACAGGAAATTACCAAAATTCTAAAGACACAAGTCTGACTTCCAAAAATAAAAGAAAAGCAGTTTTCTTCTAGAGAAAACAAATGTTTGCCACTTACATGGGAACATCCCCTGCTGCCTCGATTTTGTGTGTCCGTACGAATGTACGGACGGACGGAGCCCAATGCTATATCCCCCACTTCGTGCTAATCGCGCGTCGGGGGATAAATATGACACAGACAGCAAGCAATTAAAATGTCCCTGGGTATGGTGACCTGGTAGCTATTGGAAAAAATATATAAATTGCTTTTCTATTCATAATCTGTTTTTTATTAAATATCTCCGCCACAAAGCATATGACAAGCAGTGGTGTACCTCATGTAGATTGAATTTTAGAATACCTTTGCATTAACTGGGCAGGTAGCTATTGGGGGAAAAAGAAAAAAATATATATTTACAAAATATACAGTGGGGAAAATAAGTATTGAATGCATCAAAATTTTTCTCAGTAAATATATTTCTAATGGGGCTATTGACGTAAAATTTTTATCAGATGTCGGTAATAACTCGGGAAATCGACACACAAATCGAAAGAAATAGGTCCATAATATGTAACGAACACTCAGAGAGCGCAGCACCAAGGCAACTGTGCATGATATTTTCGTTGGCTGATGTAGGAGGGTGTTGCATTCCTCCGCCATGTGGCGGAGGTTTTCAGTTTTTGTTTCTTAACAGGCGCAAAAAAGTCTTTTGCATCAGCTTCCTCCTTTTCAAGGCGCTCTGATCGGAAGCTCTGTAAGTCTGTGTAAGCCTTCTCACCCAGCATGTGAGCATTCAGGAGGTCCTTTGTGACATCAGGAGCGAGAGTGCCAGTCGAAATGCTGACAAGCGATTCCTCTTCCAACTTGAATGGATTTATATTTGCCTCCTGGATCATTTTGACCACGGCTTTGATATCCAATTCCTCCATTGTGATTTACATGTTTACATGTCTGTTTACATTTGCAGGTTATTGCATAATGTGTTTAAAAGAAAAGGATAGATTATGCTGACACCTGGCTGTAGAATGTGGAACTACTCCGCACAGCTGGGGAGCATCCAATGTTTTTATGCCCCTGAATAAAAATCTAATAATTGGCTTACAATTTATCATCATATGAAAATTTCCAAAGGTTGGATATAAAGCATTCTATCCAGATCTTGTGGGTCCTAAATTCACCAAAATAATCTACTATAGCCCCTCTGAAATGATCTAAATGGCACTAAAATACAGATTTCACCTCTTTAAATGCTTGAATAATCGACCAACAGTATTATGTCTCGGTCAAGTGTTTCACCCTCACGGATTTTAGACAACTTCCAAAATTCGTGACCTTTTGACCTCTGTTGAGCTAGTTTCATGCATTACATGAGAACACACCTTGTGACCTGTTAGAGGCAATCTAGCTGAACATTTTGAGGTATAATAGTAAAGATTTGGTCCATCCGTTACGAAATGAGAGCATATTTTGTTTCCCCTACCCCGAAAAAAGGGGTCCTCAGATTGACCGTACTGTTATGGCCCCAATTTGTTATTACATTTATAACACAACAGCAACAGCAAGGGATGACAGACACAGTTTTAAAAACTTAAACACATCTAATTAAACACAACAACTAACTAAACTGACCAAGATTGAATAGGAAAAAAAAAGAAATATTTACAGTCCCTTTTTGTGGGGTGGCTTGGTGATGTCCTGGATAATGAAAATGCTCAAACACAGGCAAAGAAATCCACAAAAGAAACGTCACAGGTCTTGAACAGAATGGCAGGTCTTGTCATCTTCTTGCAATTTCTCCTACTACTTTACTGTCTCAATTCTTTTCCTTATATACTCTTTTGCAGACCCCACCCACATTTAGACCTCTTTTTTTTAAATTTTCTGAGACTTGCCCCAGACATGTCCAGGACATGTCTAAACATGACTCCAGTCTGAGCTTAACAAAAAAAAGGTAAATACTGCCATCTAGTCGCCTATATTCGCATTACACCTCCTTTCCAAAAGGGAAAAATTTTGACTCATAAAGGCAAAATTTTTCTTTTCAATACAAAATGGTTAAGTGAACACTTGTCTATATATACATATCATACAATATTCAAACACATGATATATATATACACATTTAAACACGGGATAAGCAATCAGCAATTACATTGTCTGTACCCTTCACATGCTTAATTTCCAAGTCAAACTCCTGTAAAATCAAACTCCAATTCAACAATCTCCGATTCTTGTTTTTCATCTTACTCAAAAACATTAACGGATTGTGGTCAGTGTACACAATCATTGGCTTTTGTCCTGTACAAACATAAACCTCAAAGTGTTGTAAAGAAAGGACCAGAGCCAACAGTTCCTTCTCTATTGTGGAATAGTTCCTTTGGTGGCGATTGAACTTCCTGGAGAAGTATGCCACGGGATGCTCAATGTCATCAGAGTCACTTCTCTGTAGGAGCACAGATCCACAAGCTTGGTCGCTAGCATCGACCGCGATGGAGAACGGTTTGTTGAAGTCAGGAGATTTGAGCACGGGGAAGTGACACAGCAGAGACTTCAGGTGATCGAAGGCTCTCTGGCATGCATCATCCCAGGTGAACTTTACGCCTTTCTTCAGTTGGTTAGTTAGACTGAGAGCAATCTCAGCAAAGTTCTTGCAGAACTTGCGGTAGTACCCGATCATTCCAAGGAAGCGGCGCAAAGCTTTTTTGTTGTCAGGAACTGGAAAGTCCATGATGGCTTGGACTTTAGCATTTATGGGTGCCACCTTACCCTGGCCTATGATGTAGCCAAGATAGGAGACAGTAGCACAACCAAAGTCACTCTTGCTCAGGTTAACAGTCAGGTTAGCCTGGGTCAGGCGCTGGAACAACGTCTCTACATCTTTTAGATGTTCTTCCCAGGAGTCACTCCACGTGATCAGGTCATCGATGTACGCACCGGTGTGTGGCAATCCGGCGATTGTAGACTGTATCATCCTTTGGAACGTGGCTGGGGCATTTCTCATGCCAAAGGGTAGGACTTCATACTGGTACAATCCAGATGGTGTGGCAAAAGCAGAGACGCTCTTGGCCCTCTCAGTTAAAGGCACACACCAATAACCCTTCAATAAATCAATCTTGGTCAGAAACTTTGCTTGCCCTACACTATCAATACAATCATCAATCCTAGGTATTGGAAACACATCAGTTCTAGTTACAGCATTGACTTTGCGATAATCTGTACAGAATCTAGTACTTCCATCAGGTTTTGGAACTAGCACACAGGGTGAACTCCAATCGGAGTTGGAGGGTCTGATAATATCATGTTTTAACATGTACTCAACCTCTTTCTCAGCAATCTTTCTCTTTTCAGGATTCATCCGGTATGGATGCTGTTTTATTGGTTTGGCATCACCAACATCTACATCATGAGAGGCTATAGTAACTCTCTTTGGAACATCAGGAAACAAATCCTCATATTTCTTGATCAACCTTTCAAACTGATCTCTCTGTGAGGGTTCTAAGTGCTGGAGTTTTACATCAAGATTTTGCAACACTTCAGTGTTTGACAATTTACATGAAAGAACTTCAGCTTTAATTCTTGGTTCATCATCTTGAAACTCCCCCTCATCTTCACACGTTTCGACCATTGGAGAATCTGAAGTGACAGCTGCAACCCTAGCATTTCTGTCATGATAAGGCTTTAGCATGTTAATATGACACAATTGTTTTGGTTTTCTCCTATCTGGAGTCTTCACAATGTAATTGAGATCATTGAGTTTTGTCAGAATTTCATAAGGACCATGAAATCTAGCCTGCAATGGATTGGACTGCAAGGGAAACAACACAAGGACCATTTCTCCTGGTTTAAACTCACGGCTTCTAGCCTTATGATCATACCAAGTTTTCATTTTTCCCTGACTTGATTTCAAGTTCTCTTTGGCAAGGTCACAAGCTGCACGCAATCTTTCCTTGAACTTGCTAACATAGTCTAACAGACTGATTTGCGGCTCTTCCTCTTGCCATTGTTCACTCAATAATAGCAAAGGTCCTCTCACTTCATGACCAAACACTAGCTCAAATGGACTGAATCCAGTAGACTCCTGCACTGCTTCTCTAGCTGCAAACAACAGCAAATGAACCCCTTCATCCCAGTCTTTCTCATGGTCATAACAATAAGTCCTCATCATTGTCTTGAGAGTGGAATGAAACCGCTCTAAGGCACCCTGACTTTCTGGGTGATAGGCACTAGAAAGAATCTGTTTTGCACCTAGTTCATACACAACCTGCTGAAACAATCCTGAAGTGAAATTGCTACCTTGGTCTGACTGAATTTCCCTGGGAAGACCAAACAACGTGAAGAACTTTATCAAAGCCTTCGAGATTGCAGTTGCCTTGATGTTACGTAGAGGTATGGCTTCGGGGAATCTGGTAGATGCACACATGATTGTCAACAAGTACTGATTTCCAGATCTAGTCTTGGGTAATGGACCAACGCAATCAACAATGACCCTAGAGAATGGCTCCCCAAATGCTGGGATAGGCTGCAATGGAGCTACAGGTGGGTCTAACTGGTGTTTTCCAACTACCTGACAAGTGTGACAGGTTTTGCAAAAGTTGGAAACGTCTTTCCGAAGCCCAGGCCAAAAGAAGTGTTTCATGATCTTATCAACAGTCTTGTTAACACCAAGATGACCTCCTAAAGGTAAACTATGAGCCATTGTTAAGATCTCATTCCTGTAGACCTTCGGAACAACAATTTGCCTGACCACTGCCCAATCTGCATTGGCAGGGATATCAGGAGGGCGCCACTTCCGCATCAACACACCATCCTTGAGATAATACCCAACTGGAACTGCATCTATTTCTTTTTCAGGAAGGGCTCTCCTCTTTAGTACACCAATTTCAGGATCATTAGTTTGCTCCTCAATCAACCGCTTTCTGGACAGAGAAAGTCTCCAGACACATCAGAATCACCAGACCCATCCGGCTGGCTGAATAGAGAACTGATAAAAGTATCTGATAAGTCTTCAAACGGAGAAACCATAATAGGCCAATCAGAGTCATGAGGCGAACCACCTGAGTCCTGACTATTCAATGTACTGGACGGCACCACAACATCATCTTCTTTAGCCTTCTTGGCCATAGCACGAGTCACTGCGCAAGAAGGATACAGAGATGGGTCCTCATCCCCATTTTCAGTGCTCGGCTGTGAAGTAAGATGTACAGGGGGAACTACTTTGCCCCCAGCCAGGTCATTGCCTAGCAACAGAGAAACACCCTTTATAGGTAGACTTGACATAAGTCCCACCTTTACCTGTCCTGTAACTAAATCTGACTTCAAGAATATAGAGCCCAGGGGTACAGATACAGTCCTCCCTTCAATACCTTGTACAAGTATGAAATCCCCTGAAGCGGTCTCATCACGTAACTCCAAAGAGTCCATCAACAAAAGTGACTGAGAAGCTCCGGTATCCCTTAGGATATATATGGGGACAGGAGTAGTATGCTCATTCAGAGCCACAAATCCCTCTGACACAAATGGAAGAAATTCCTCCCTCACGAAGTCAGCTGTATCAGGCTTTTTAGCCCCACAAGAAGCAGGCAATTTAGCAGATCGGTTATCTACTACAGGGGTTTCTAACCTTGTTTTCACAAAGGCATTTGGTTTGGTATCCTTTTCTTTTTCTTTCTTAGCTTTAAGGAACCAACAGTTAGTTGTAACATGACCAGATTTCTTGCAATAACTGCAAACTAGACCACTTTTGTCACTGTCAGCTTTCACACTTTGATCAGACCTGTTACTGGATTTCTGAGCACCATCACCAGATTTGTCTTTGTCTTTGGGTGAGGAATCTTGGGTATCACCATAACCCTTTTTCTGAAATTGGGACCATCTATTATCACTGCTAGACTGAAATTTGGACTTATGTGTGAGAACATATTCATCTGCAAATTTGGCAGCTGATTGCAAATTCAGTGCTTGCTTCTCATTAAGGTAGGTCTTAACATCATCTTTAACACAGTTCTTGAATTCTTCAACTAACACCATCTCTTTTAGTGAGTTGAAATCATCTTTGACCTCCATAGAAGTACACCAGCGCTCAAAGCAAACCTGCTTTTCATTAGCAAATTCAACATAAGTCTGATTTTCAGATTTCTTCAGACCTCTGAATTTCTGTCGGTAAGCCTCTGGAACCAACTCATAAGCTCTCAAAATAACCTTTTTGACAACCTCATAATCAGAGGAATCATCTGCAGACAAAGCCGAATAGGCTTGTTGAGCTTTACCCTTGAGGACAGTTTGCAACATCAGAGGCCAGTGTTCCTTTGGCCACTGGCAACTCTTTGCTACCTTTTCAAAACACTGGAAATAGTTGTCAACATCCTTTTCCGAAAATGGAGGCACCAGTTTTACCTCCTGGCTAGCCCGAAATTTATTTTCAGTTTGAATTTTTATTTTTAGTTGCTCCATTTGGAGTCTTTCTTCTCTATCGAGTTTCTCTAATTCAAAATCTCTCTGTCTTGCAAATTTTTCTAACTCAAATTCTCTTTGTTTTTCTTCTCTTGCTAATTTTTCTAACTCAAACTGCCTTTGTTTTTCTTTTTCTTCCCTCTCAAATTCTCTTTGTTTTTCTTTTTCCTCCCTTTCTTTTTCTCTTTCCTCCCTTTCAATCTCTAGCATTTTTAATTTAAGTTCCATTTCTATATTTGGATTTTCCACTGGAAACTGTTCCAGATCTCCTGGTGCAAACACATTTTCATCAATGTAATATTCAACTATCTCTCTAGCCAGTCTTGCTTTTCGCATGGCTGGTTTTACCTCTGTCAGCTCTAAATGTCTGCAAATTTCTAGCAGTTCTGTCTTTTTAAAAGACTTCAAAACCCCTACAGTTGGTGATGCCAAGAAATCATCCATTGCTGTTGTCAATATATATCTAGGAAAATTCACAAAAACAATTTCACAATTTGGAATGTTAGATTTTCAATAAATTACTCACACAATGGTCTATCCCGGACCTTGAGCCCCCAATTTGTTATGGCCCCAATTTGTTATTACATTTATAACACAACAGCAACAGCAAGGGATGACAGACACAGTTTTAAAAACTTAAACACATCTAATTAAACACAACAACTAACTAAACTGACCAAGATTGAATAGGAAAAAAAAAGAAATATTTACAGTCCCTTTTTGTGGGGTGGCTTGGTGATGTCCTGGATAATGAAAATGCTCAAACACAGGCAAAGAAATCCACAAAAGAAACGTCACAGGTCTTGAACAGAATGGCAGGTCTTGTCATCTTCTTGCAATTTCTCCTACTACTTTACTGTCTCAATTCTTTTCCTTATATACTCTTTTGCAGACCCCACCCACATTTAGACCTCTTTTTTTTTAATTTTCTGAGACTTGCCCCAGACATGTCCAGGACATGTCTAAACATGACTCCAGTCTGAGCTTAACAAAAAAAAGGTAAATACTGCCATCTAGTCGCCTATATTCGCATTACAGTACCCTACCCTGAAAACCAGCAGAAAACTACCAAAAAGCTACTCATTTGACATTGTTATCATACAGATTCATAAACTAGAGGTACCAAGGTACAAAAAAATTCATATGATAATTTGCCACCTGATATGGTACCGACATCTGGTCTGGCCCATGGACTAAAAGTTGTGGTTAGTTTGAGAATCATTCAGCATTGTTTTTAATTCAGTGGGTTATGTATACTTCAAAAAAATGGCAAAAATATGCATGACTACGAACCCCAATTCCAATGAAGTTGGGACGCGTAGAACATGGATAAAAACAGAATACAATGATTTGCAAATCATTTTCAACCTGTATTCAGTTGAGTGCATGACAAAGACAAGATATTTAATGTTCAAACTGATAAACTTCATTGTTTTTTTTTTGGAAATATTTGCTCATTTTGAATTTGATGCTGGCAACACATTCCAAAAAAGCTGAGACAGGAGCAACAAAAGACAGGGAAAGTTGAGGAATGCTAAGAAAAAAAAAAGAACTCCTGTTTGGAACATTCTACTAGTGATGTTACCCTCGATACCAAGGCTCCAGAGCGTGCATCAAAAACGTGAAGCACTTCTTTACGGAGCTCCGTGTCGAGGCTTGTATCGTCTTGGCGAAATGACCATTCAAAGCCTCATTTGGGATGCTGCTTCGAGAAGGGGGTTCACTTTCGGCGAGTAATACGACAATAAAATGTCCCATTTTTCTTCTGCAGCTCATGGGTTGTTGTCACTAGTTTAAGTTTGTCAGTGCGGTTTGCGATTTTGTGAGGTGTGCGAGTTTGTCACTGTGTACGATGGAGCCAGCAAGAAAGAGAAAGTTTTCGACCGTTCAGGAATACTTTGATTTGATTTCACCAAATAAGGTCAATTAGTGTGGCTAATTGTTAGATTATTATGTGATGTCATATTTTCAAGCCATTTCAAAGAATTTTCAATACATAATATATTCCCTTATTTTGATTGTTTTTGCATTTAATTATTAGGGGAAATGCTAATTATTTTTTTAACAAAAATACAATGCTCATTGTTTCACAAGCACATTCACTGTCCTCTATCCAGTCCCTGAAAGTATATTTTGGTTTCGTTATGACTTAACATGTAGTCAAAATACTTGATTTTATTTAGCATTTATTGATTTTGCCACTTTCAGGCTAGGCTTTTGTTGCCTATCATTTCCTAAGAAGCAGGAAATGATGCAGAATTCATAAGTGTTTTTATTGACCGATGGGGGTCTCTAGCGTGCATTCGAAACTTCAAGAAATGAAACACATTCCAACACATCTGGTTGGAAAGCTTCAATGCTTCGAGAAGCTTCATCTCACCAACACTATATTGTACAGATGAACAGGTTAATTGAAAACAGGTGAGTGTCACGATTGGGTATAAAAGGTGCATCCTTGAAAGGCTCAGTCGTTCACAAGCAAGGATGGGGCAAGGTTCACCACTTTGTGAACAACTGAGCGAACAAACAGTCCTACAGTTTAAGGACATTTCTCAACGTGCAATTGCAAGGAATTTGGGGATTTCATCATCTACAGTCCATAATATTATCAAAAGCTTCAGAGAATCCAGAGAAATCTCTACATGTAAGCAGCAAGGCCAAAAACCAATATTGAATGCCTTTCACAGTCAGTCCCTCGGGCAGAACAGCATTAAAAACGAACATCATTCTGTAAAGGATATCACCATGCAGGCTCAGGAACACTTTGGAAAACCACTGTCTGTTTACACAGTTTGTCGCTACACCGACAAATGCAAGTTAAATCTCTACCATGCAAAGCGAAAGCCATACATCAACAACACCCAGAAACACCGCCAGCTTCTCTGGGTCTGAGCTCATCTGAGATGGACTGACACAAAGTGGAAAAGTGTGCTGTGGTCTGACAAGTCCACATTTCAAATTGTTTTCGGTAATCATGGACGTCGTGTCCCCTAGGCTAAAGAGGAAAAGGAACATCCAGATTGTTTTCAGCGCGAAGTTGAATAGACAGCATCTGTGACAGTGCGGGGATGTGTGAAGGCACCAGTAATGCTGAAGGATACACAGAGATTTTGGAGCAACATATGCTGCCATCCAAGCAATAGTTTTTCAGGGATGTCCCTGCTTATTTCAGAAAGACAATGCCAAGACACATTCTGCACGTTATAAGTGTGGCTTCGTAGTATAAGAGTGCAGGTAGTAGACTGGCCTGCCCGCAGTCCAGACCTGTCTCCCAGTGAAAATCTGTGGTGCATTATGAATCGCAAAATACAACAATGGAGACCCCAGACTGTTGAGCAACTGAAGTCTTACATCAGGCAAGAATGGGAATGAATTCCACCTACAAAGCTCGAAAAATTAGTGTCTTCTGCTCCCAAAACGCTTATTGAGTGTTGTTAAAAGGAACGGCGATGTAACACAGTGGTAAACATGCCCCAGTCCCTGGTTTTAATGAAGATAGCAATCAGTAATGTCCTACCTCGAGGGAGGATGGCCAGTTGCTGAACGATGATCAAGAGTAACGATGGATTCAGAAGATGACATAATTCCCTTTTCACTTACTCGTCTTTGCTGCATGCAAAATTGTTGACATGAAAGGCATGGTCGTGGATATCAGCCGATTCACAGCAGCACACAGGAAAACTTTTGTTGCCAATGAAACGTGTGCACAGAGTCATTCCATCGGACATAAAAAAAAATCAATCAATTGATGCGTGTAATCAAAGAATAAAAATCAAAACTTCGTCTTTAGTAACAGTCGTGATTTACTGGACACAACTTGATTTTTAGTTATTCAGTTAATATTTTTCGAAATTGACGGTAATTAGTAGTCAAGATGTTGTTTTTATCAAAGTAAGGAAATTCAGTCCTTCTGTGGAGTACCAGTACATTTGAGCAGCGCTGCTCATTCAAGACCCACCTGCCGTGGTAATTTGTTCATCAGGCAACGACCGTAACCTGATTATTTCAGTCTGACATGGTCCAATGTTCTGACCAGAAAAGTTTTGTTACAAACTGGAATTTTTCACTGGACTTCAAGTAAATAACTTATGGGCAAATGCATAATACTTAATTTTAATTTCTCACATTGTTCTTGATTAAAAAAAAAATTATTTTTGATGTCACATTTTGGTGTCCTTATTTGAACTAATAATCAATTTAATTCATTAATGAAAAAAACCCCCAAGGGTTCAAGAGGTAGTTTTATTGTCTCTTATGTGTGCTGAGCAAGATGAATATGAATTAAATGCATCAATCATTATTTGCAGGTAAAAAATCAATGAACAACAACAACTATCCCTGAAATCTCTCCAATATTGTGAAAACACACACACACACAGATATACTGAGTACAAATGAAAACGCACCACTTGAAAAAAGTCAATATTTAAGTTCAAATGAACCTCAATATAATTTTTATACAACAAGGACACTACAGTGACGTCACCCGACATGCCAGGTCCAAGAAATGCGAGAATTTCAAGTTAACTCTAACGCTAGGCAATTTTTTGCAAAAACGCAACATCTTGCACGCACGCCACGGGAAAAATGAATTTCACTCTGAATTTGTGCACACATTGCCTTTAAAAGCATGTGAATCCGAATAAAATTTCACTTCTTCACTGACACTTGTGAAACGTCGACACTATGCCGCGACTTACAGACCCTGAACAGGAACGTGCCCTAGGCATGCTTCAAATTGGCGCCAGCACCAGGGAAATTGCCAGACGACTGCACTGCGCACACACAACGATCGCAAGACTCTATCAAAGGTTTCTGCAAACAGGGAGCACTCGGGACCGTCCTTGACCGGGTCAACAACGAGTGACAACGGGACTTCAGGACCGTCAGATCGTACGGGATCGTGTCCGAGACCGAACACTACCAGCGACAAGAACGGCTGCTCAAGTCCAAGGAATACGTGGATTCATTCACCCCAACACCGTACGTAACCGTCTGCGAGCTGCAGGCCTGCGTGCACGACGTCCTTATTTCGGCCCCATATTGACGGATCGTCAGCGAAACCAGCGTCTACAGTGGGCAAACAGGCACCAGAATTGGCGACGATGATAATGGCACGATGTGATCTTTTCTGACGAGTCACGATTTCACTTAAGGAACGTAGATGGCTGTATACGTTTGGCAGAGACGCGGTGAACGTTATAACGCCGATTGTGTCGTTCAAACGGACCGTTGGGGTGGTGGCAGCGTTATGGTGTGGGGTGGAATAAGCTACCGTCACAGAACCCCTCTCCATATCTGCAGAGGAAGGGTGAACGGCGTCTACTACCGGGACCAGGTGCTGCAGAACCACGTTGTGCCGTTCTTCAACCAACACCGCGATGTCCACACGTTCCAACAGGACAATGCTAGGGCACACACTGCAAGGGTGTCCATGCAGTACCTTGCACAGCAGAACATCCCCGTGCTTCAGTGGCCAGCTCTGTCACCCGACCTCTCCCCTATCGAGCACTTATGGCATGAAATTGGACAACGTCTTTCACGTCGACGCCAGATGGACAACATCCGAGAACTTGAGGTTGCCCTTGTTCAGGAGTGGAATGCTATCCCTCAGAACACTATCCAGAGACTGATCAACTCCATGCGACGACGATGCACCGCATGTGTCAATGCAAATGGCGGTCACACCCGTTATTGACTTTCCTGTTTGACCCCTACACCAGTTAAACCTCTCTCGCGCATTAACATTATCGTGAATGAAATTGAATGATGTTAACATGTCTTCTTAAATCATTCATTATCTCAAATGCATCATACGTATATACTTCACATATCAATCCGTGGAGCTATTCCAGATTTTGTGAGTGGTGAGTGGTGGACTGAGTATATATATATATATATATATATATTATATATATATATATATATACATACACACACACACACACACAGCTCCCTCCATAATTATTGAAACCCCTGGTTAAGATGCATTCTTTTGCTTCTAATAAATTCAGTTTTTTTCTAAATAAAAGAGGAAAATCCAACCTTTAAGTGCATTTATTCAGTGGGAAAAAAATCCCACATTAAGAAATAATTCTTTTACATCAAATCATGTGTGCCATTATTATTAGCATACCCGATTTTAATACTTTGTACAACCCCTGTTTCCCAACAAAACTGCCCCCGATGTTCTCCTATAATGTTTCACAAGATGGGAGGATACAGAAAGAGGGATCTTCGACCAATTCTCTTTGCACAATTTCTCTAAATCATCCAGAGACCTGGGTCCTCTCCTCTGCACTCTCCTCTTCAGCTCACTCCACAGGTTTTCATTGGGGTTGAGGTCTGGGGACTGAGATGGCCATGGGAGGAGCTTGACTCTGTGTCTGGTGAACCATTTCTGTGTAGATTTGGCCACATGTTCAGGGTCATTATCTTGCTGAAAGGCCCAGTGATGATCCATCTTCAGCTTTCGGGCAGAGGCCACCAGATTTTGATTTAAAATGTCCTGGTATTTCAAAGCGTTCATGATGCCATGCACCCTAACAAGGCTCCCAGGGCCTCTGGAAGAGAAGCAGGCCCACAGCATCACCGATCCTCCCCCATACTTCACAGTGGGCATGAGGTGCTTGGTCTCATCTGACCAAAGCACACGGTCCCAGTTGAAGTCCCAGTACCGCTTAGCGAACTCCAGACGTTTGCGTTTATGATTGTGAGTGAGAAAAGGTTTTTTCCGTGCATGCCTCCCAAACAGCTTGAGGGCATGTAGTTAGATGCTACCATTTCTTGCAATTTTTTAACAATGAGCTTTGGAGAACATTTTATTTCTCTTACCACCCTCCACACTGTGCGTGGTGGCAAAATAACCTTGTGTCCTCGTCCAGGTTTGTTTACCATTGATTCAGTTGTTTTAAACTTCTTAATAATTCCTCTGACAGTAGATATGGGCAGGTGCAGGCAAGTGGCTATTTTCTTGTAGTCATTGCCTGACTTGCGAAGGTCGACGTACATCTGCCTTACTTGAATGGTGTGTTCCTTTGTCTTTCCCATGTTGAAGAGTGGATAAGAGATATGGCCTCTATGACACGTCACATTTATTCCCCAGGGAAACAGGAAGTGATGAATTACTAATTAATGTTCCTAGATACTCTGATCAACTTTGTAAACTACTGCAGAAATGACAGAAATACTTCAATTACATTTATTTCCTAGGAATTGTTAAGGGTGCCAATAATATTAATAATTTGTAACAGGTCACAACAGCTTGCTAATTTTTCTGTTCAGGAATGCAAGTAAATAATTGTTATTTGGCATCTTTATGAAAAAAGGAATCATGTGCTCAGCTACTTTTTTTCTGCTTTTTTGTAAAACCAAATTCGACAATTCATGGACAACAACAATAATTATATTTTAGCATTAAAAATATAATTTAAAGAGCTTGCACATACTGGTGGATTAACCATTACAGAAAAATAAAAAACGATTTTGGCAATTACCAATACTGTTATTCATTTAGCACAGCTGTGGCATAAACCTTACACGGAGTGATGGTCTAATAAACTTGTTAAGCACTGTATATAGATAATTTTTCTGAACATCACAGTTCAACAAATGAAAAGAAACACAATTAAACAAAATTACCGTCAAAAACAGTCAATATAAAATGGAAAAATGTGTGTTTGTAATATTCATTCTGCAAGTGAAACAAGAAGACATTGTCATTAATACCACACGCCATCATGGAATCCAGTTTTTTTTTTTTTAACCCCAATCAAGTTCATAAACAGTGGCTTACACATGAAATTTCATTCATCTAGGAAAACCAGTTTCTGAAATAAAACTTGTTCCACCTTATTCAGACAGACAAACTGGACATATGTAAGAACAGACCATATCCATTACAAAAACCTCCACTCCACTTAGAGGATGGGGATTAAAAATGCCCCATTTCATACATTTTAATGCACTTGAAAACATCTTTCAACAAACACCACAAATTAATAACTTTTCACTGACTGTGAACAATAATAGCAAATAAAATCAATGTAAAAAAAAAAATAGTTATTCATTAATTGTAGCCCCCAGACGAAGTCGGGAGGCTACTCAGGATTCATGCTTGTAGTCTCCGCCGGCATATCCACGTCCGTAAACACTTCCTTGTGTACGCTGTACAGGCTGTAATTTTTGACCGATTACTTTCATATTTGGTATGAACATGTGTTATACCTGACTTATGACACTAATTGACTTTGGTTGCAATGGCGAAAGTATTGGCCGAATAATGTGCAAATTGGTGCTGAAACACAGACATTTCCTTGTGGATGCAGCTCAGGCTGGAGAAGCAGGCTTTCGGGGGCTACGCCCACGCGGTCGGGGGCGACCAGACTGTCTAGTTGTGAGGTGTGTTTCGCCAGACATACAGTATGTAAGGCAGCAAAATACTTAAAACTATAGCCAGTGTTTAAAACTTTTTTTTTTAAATTCCAGTTTTTAAAAATGGCTACCATTTTATTCAGATGAATATGAAATCAGTGATGAAATAATTACTGCAAAGTAAATTAATAGAAATTTATTTTAAAAAATTTTAAATGAAAATGTGTCAGTGGAATAATTTTACTGATGTCCAACAATTTTGTGTTCACAAATTTGTGAAGCACGTAAATTGAATTAGTAATCCATCTGTTATATTATACCGCCTCTTGCTCATCAAGGACACGGGGGAGCTAAAACCTATCCCATCTGACATTGGGCAACAGGTAGGGACACACACAGTGGCAGAGCCATGGGGGGGTGAAGACACGTCCCTTTCAGTCTCAATCATTTTCCTTTATTGACGTCTTTTCCAATTATTGTAATTGCCAACTGAAGACACGGTTTCTCTCCATATGTGATCTAACAGCGATTAAATCGTGGGTTTAATTCGGTTCAGTGGCGGAACAGAGAATTGGGTTGCACAAAACAGCCGTTTAAAACAATTATAAATCCTGACCTGTTCTCAGTCATCTTCATGATTAACAAAAGGTTCACTCCGAGAGCACTCCGCACTGAACAGGTGCTGCTTGTGCTCCCCGATTAGGTACGACGACAATCATTCATCTGGACACGTATTTGCTGTATTTAAATCTACCTTATTCAAAATTGCATAGCCTACCTGTTGACTCTCACGCAAACGGCTCGAGTTGCATGCTTTTGAAAACCTTGGCTATTTAACTGCCGATTGCCACTGTTTTTTTTTTTTTATTATTTATTTAAATCAACCCACAAAATACTGAGAGTGAAAGTTTGCATTTCACAGGAACATGGACCAATTCAATCACGCAAAGCATTGGCCAATTAATAAGCTAACTAGGCTTATGCCGTCGGAGGTGACGCATTGGGGTATATCCCCAAACGCCCCCAATCCTCCAATTCCCCAATCCTTGAATAGACCCAATTCAATATAAAGCCACTCAGGTCATGATCTTTCATTTGAACTTAATTTCAGGTCAATCGGACAAATGGTTCTGAAGATATGCCCAAAATGGTAATTTTCCATCACAAAGCGCCACCTGGTGGCAAAATATTGAACCATACAGGTATGATGTCATCGTGTGACACATTGTGAGGTCATGACCTTGCAGTTGCACATAGTCTCATGTCAATTGGACAAATAGTTCCAAAGATATGGCAAAAATTGTGAATTTTATGTGACAAAGCTCCACCTTGTGTCAAAATTTTGAACCAAACAGGTATAATGTGATCATGGGACACATCCTCTGGTCATGACCTTGCACTTGATTTGAGGTCAATCGGACAAATATGTCCAGAGATATGATAAAAACAGTGATTTTTTTCAGTTTTTGGCCACCTGGTGGCCAATCTAGAAATTGTAAATTGTCCAAAATTGAATCAGTTCTTCCTCTTTATGATATTTACTTATATGCAAAACTTGGAATTTCTAATTGAAATATAACTGAAGTTATCGTGTTAACACGTAAATCAGTTTTTGGCCCTTGGTGGCCAATCTAGAAATAGTAAATTGTCCAAAATCGAACCATTTCTTCCTCTTTATGATACTTACCTATATGCAAAACTTGACATTTCTAATTGAAATATTACTGAAGTTATCACGTTAACAAGTAGGGCGGCGCAGCGGCAGTCAGACCAAAAATATAATATCCCCGAATGGCGTTACGGGGATATAATTATTTTTCTGCACTGAATTTAGCACATGATTTCATCGCTGTTAGATTGCATCTAGTGAGAAACCGCGTCTTCAGTTGCCAATTACGATAATTGTAAAAGATGTCAAAAAAGGAAAATAATTGAGATCTAACTAGGACTAAAAGGAACGTGTCTTTCCCCGTAGCGCTGCTACTGGACACACACTTGACAGCTCACCAGTCCATCGCAAGATGCACACACCATGCACGCACCATTCATTTGCATATTCTTACTCACAGGCAATTCAGAGTCCAATCAGCCTGACATGCATGTCTTCGGACTGTGGGAGGAAACCACTGTACCAAGAGGAGACACTGCAAACATGGGGAGAGCATGCAAACTCCACACAGAAAGGCCCCACGCCTGATTTGAACCCACAGCCTTCTGGCTGTGAGGAAACAGTGCCATAACTATTGCACAGCCAGAATTCATAATATTACATATTTTCCTCTTCACGTCTCGTGAAAGCATTTATTATATTATATTGTCATGATGTTATTCCTCCTCTATTTCTGTTTGAGAACTGTTATAATCCTTCTCATTTCAGCATATCTATTACACCTTCATATTTGCATATAACTCGAAAACAATGTTTTTTGGTGCAAACCTTTCTTTTGACTCAGGGATAACAATGTCTGCTTACATTCCTGCACCATATTGCCCACCCAGTAAGTACACTCCAAATCCCCAGAAATAATCTCCTGTTTTCAAAGACTGGTGATGATGACGACTTGTAGAAAAATATAGGACAAGGTCATCAATTAATTCTGCAATGCGACAAAGTGCATCCATCTATTGACTGAATATTAGCAGCAGTAGAAGACTTTGCCAGAAGACTACACTTCCCATCATCCTGTGCCTTGATGTTCCTGCAAATAAAAGCACACAAAATGGCTTCAGTTTTGGAAAGTCATGTATTCTTTATTTGAATATTCTGAACATTACTGAACAACAATTGTGTTTCATAAACCACAAAAAAAATATATTAATCCCACTTGCTACCTTATTACAACCTTAACCCATTTATGCCTAGCGTCCTCACATGAGGACTGTTGAGAAAAAGTGTCCTGTTTGAATGACTATTAGAGTGGTATTTTGAAGTATAATAACATAAAAAAGTAAAAATGAAAATTCAGGCATAAATTGGTTAAACAGCCAAAGACGAGCAAATGTAAATGAGATAAAATTTGCTTTGTATTACGTGTTGTTTTTTTGTCCTAACATGCACACACCAAGCACCTTACTAGGAACACCAGCCCATTTATGACATTGTTCATCCAGCCGACCATATGGCAGCAGTGTGATGCACACGATCATGACCTTCACATAATGTTTACATGAAACGGCTGAATGGATTCAAAATTTAGCCTCAATGTCTTTGATGGTTGTTCATTCCAGACTGGTTAGTTTGAGTCTTTTTGAACCTGCTGACCAACCTGGGTTTTTCGAGCACAACAGTCTCCAGAGTTTGCAAAGAATAGTGCAAAAAAGGCATGGAGGCATCCAATGATTTTAGTCTCTCAGGACTAAAACACCAGCATAAATGAGAAAGGTCAAAGGAGAATATCCAGTCTGGTTCAAGTTGATAGAAAGGTAATGGTAACTCAGAGAGCCACTCTTTACAACTGCGGCGAACGGACAAGAATCTCTGCATGCATGAGATCTCAAACCTTGAAGGTACAGCGCAAGAGGACCATTGGATTTCACTCCCGTCAGTGAAGAACAGAAATCTGGGGTTGCAGTGGGCACAGGCTCACCAAAACTGTTGAATGAACCTGCTTTGTGTCAACAGTTCAGACATGTCGAGGTGGTGAAACAGTGCGGGGAATACATTTTTGGCACACATTGATGCAAACAATCATTGTTTGCACTTCACAGCCGATCTGAATTGTCACTGACCAACCTTAATGGCCACATTTTACCCATCTTCAAATGGAAATTTTAGCATGATAACATCATGTCACAAAACTGGTTTGATGAACATGAATATGAGTTCAGTGTGTACTTCCATATCCTCCACAGCCACCAGCTCTGAATCCAATGGAGCATCTCTGGGATGTGGTAGAATGAAAGCTTTGCAGCATGAGTGCACAGCTGACATCTGCAGAAATTGTTGACATGGATCAGAATCTCAAACGGGTATTTTCAAGGTGCCGTGGAATCCATAATGCAAAGAACTGTGTGTACTCTCAGAGTAAGGACAGACTCCACTTATATTTGGACGGTGTTCCTCATGAAGTGCTCGGTGAGTGTATATTGAAGGTAAAGGATTAAGATAAGCGACAAAAATAATGATTCAGAAATGTTAATGAGGCAAAGAAATTTCAAATTGAGCAATCACACATTAAAGGTGTTGAGCTATCTAATTTATGGTGCCAATGGACAACTTTTTTCCCCAACGTTTTCATTCATTCAAAATGTATGCATAAATATATCCTGTGATTAGTAAATTATCCCATGATGTGAGATGGATCATTGGGTAATTATGATACTAACATTGATATTTGTCTTACTGACAGCAGTCAATAAAAACACCTCACAACCCCAGAATCCTCTGCCCCTCCTGGGTGCTTTGTCTTACCCTTTTTTTTTTTTTTTTGTAGTTTTAGAAAGTCATACATAACATAACATGTATATATATGTACAAAACCCAAAACCAGTGAAGTTGGCACGTTATGTAAATCGTAGATAAAAACAGAATACAATGATTTGCAAATCCTTTTCAACTTATATTCAATTGAATACACTGTAAAGACAAGATGTTTAATGTTCAAACTGAGAAACTTTATTTTTTTTTGCAAATAATCATTACCTTAGAATTTAAAGGCAGCAACACATTGCAAAAAAGTTGGCACAGGGGCCTTTTTACCACTGTTTTACATTGCCTTTCCTTTTAACGACACTCAGTAAACGTTTGGGAACTGAGGAGACCAATTTTTGAAGCTTTTCAGGTGGAACTCTTTCCCATTCTTGCTTGATGTTCAGCTTAAGTTGTTCAACAGTCCGGGGTCTCCGTTGTCATATTTTACGCTTCATAATATGCCACACATTTTCAATGGGAGACAGGTCTGGACTACAGGCAGGCCAGTCTAGTACCCGCACTCTTTTACAACAGAGCCATGCTGTTGTAACACGTGCAGAATGTGGCTTGGCATTGTCTTGCTGAAATAAGCAGGGGCATCCATGAAAAAGACGTTGCTTGGATGGCAACATATGTTGCTCCAAAACCTGTATGTACCTTTCAGCATTAATGGTGCCTTCACATATGTGTAAGTTGCCCATGCCTTGGGCACTAATACACCCCCATACCATCACAGATGCTGGCTTTTGAACTTAGCGCCTACAGTCCGGATGGTTCTTTTCCTCTTTGTCCGGAGGACACGACGTCCACAGGTTCCAAAAACAATTTGAAATGTGGACTCGTCAGACCACAGAACTCTTTTCTACTTTGCATCAGTCCATCTTAGATGAGCTTGCGCCCAGCGAAGCTGGCGGCGTTTCTGGGTGCTGTTGATAAATGGCTTTCGCTTTGCATTGTAGAGTTTTAACTTGCACTTGCAGATGCAGCGACCAACTGTAGTTACTGACAGTGGTTTTCTAAAGTGTTTTTGAGCCCATGTGGTGATGTCCTTTACACACTGATGTTGGTTTTTGATGCAGTACCGCCTGAGGGATTGAAGGTCATGGGCATTCAATGTTGGTTTTCGGCCTTGTCGCTTACGTGCAGTGATTTCTCCAGATTCTCTGAACCTTTTGACGATATTACGGACCGTAGATGATGAAATCCCTAAATTTTTTGCAATAGCTCATTGAGGAATGTTGTTTTTAAACTGTTCGAAAATCAGCTCACGGATTTGTTCACTAAGTGGTGACCCTTGCCCCATCCTTGTTTGTGAATGACTGAGCATTTCAGGGAAGCTGCTTAGCCCATTCACCAGTGGGATGTTCCAAATGAGTGTTTGATGAGTATTCCTCAACTCTCTCAGTCTTTTTTGCCACTTGTGCCAGCTTTTTTGAAACATGTTGCAGGCATCAAATTCCAAAAGAGCTAATATTCGCAAAAAATTTCAAAGCTTACCTGTTCGAACATTAAGTAACTTGTCTTTGCAGTGTATTCAATTGAATATAGGTTGAAAAGGATTTGCAAATCATTGTATTCTGCTTTTATTTACGATTTACACAATGTGACTGGTTTTGGGTTTTGTATGTATATATTGATATTATATATACAAAAAAAATATATTAAGAGGCAAAGAAAAAAAAAAGGGAAAAAACAGACCCATCCCCAAAAAAGGGAAAAAAACATTTTATAAGTAATATAAGTAATATCTGGAGAGTGGATCCATTGATCATTTTCTCTATGTGGGCTAATTGGAGATTGAAACCATAAATGAACATGGCCTATTCAAATCTCTCAGCTGTTGTTTCCGCACTCTTGCTGCCTCATAGCAGGCCTTCTACTCACTTCAAATCAAAACATTACCCCCACCCCGCCCCAAAACGAATAAGTTATTTGTATTTCATTGGTTTATTTTATTCTTCAAACCTGGTTTATGTGTTGTAGCCAAAGATGGGTTCCCAGCAGAGATGGGCATTCGGAAGATCTGTAAACCCAAGGCCTGATGAACAGCGTCCTGCTGTAACCAGCTTAGTGCATTGTACTGGGTGTCCGTCACCATGGCAGCATTGTCAGGACCCATGGCCCTGAGTTGGGTGACCGAGAGTGCCTGATCAAATAAATAAATAAAAAATGATCAATGCTTCGATCAGTAAAGTGGGTTCCTTCTCAGCTTACACTGTGACGTACGGGTGAACACAAAAGGCCAAAAAAGGATAAAGGGAAAGATGGGATGAATTTACAATGCAAAACAAAACAAAAAGAGAGTAAGGGAGACTTTGACTTGACCTTCACGTCCGTATAATAAACCATTATATTATGTATTGAGGAGAACTGTGCGTCTGTCTGAAACCATTTTTCTCCAGAAGCAGGCGGCCAGTCAATTTGAAACCGCACATGGGCATAGGCACGGACTGGCAAAACTGATTTTTCATTTCCCAACACTGAAGTTGTATATGAGCCAATATAAAGCGCTGAAAAGCACTTCAGCCGAGTCTGAGCAGAGTTGTGCTGCACCCATCCTCACATGTTGACAAGTCACGGCTGATTATTAGACGAGAATTAAAACAATCTGTTATGGCCCCAATTTGTTACGGCAAATCAGACAGCAAGGGATGACAGACAAAATTTTAAAACTTGAACAGATTTAATAAAACAAAGACTGACCAAGATTGATAATAATAAAGAAAATGAGATGGTTACAGTCCCGTAGTAACTGAGATGGGGTTTCTATGTTGCGATGTCCCGGGACAGGAAAATGCTCCAACACAGGCAAAAATCCACAAAAAAAACTTCACAGGTCTTGAAAAGAGTGACAGGTCTGGTCAAATCTATCCTTCTCCTTGCAATTTCTCCTACTTTACTCTCTCAATCTTTCTCTTTACATACTCTTTTGCAGCCTCCTCCCACCTTCCAGACTTTTTTTTTTTAATTCTCTGGGACTTTCCCCTCTCAGACAAGCCCAGCAAATGCCCATAACCTAGCTCCAGACAGGTTTAACAAAAAAAGTCAATACTGCCACCTAGTGGCTTTTTTTTCACATTACAAATCATAAAAAAGATACATTGTAAATATTGCACATAGAATCAGACCATAAGCAACCTCTGAAGGAAAAGCTAAGAAAGAGACAACTAAATAGAGAGAAAGAAACCGAAAGGGGGGAAAGGAGAGAGAGAGAGAGAGATGGCGCATGGGCAGACTCACAGCCAGGCTGTGAGGGAGGATGAGAGGAATGGCTGATTGACGGATGAAAGGGAAAACTGCAGGATTCAGACTGGCCAGCTGTGAGGAGTTCAGTGCAGCTGGGGGAGGACAGAAAGGCATAACCATTGTGGCCCGCAGCACGTTTCACAGATCACTGTTACTGAGAAAAGCTGGTTAAGCTGGCAGAGAAAGATGGGGGTGAATATGCTGGACCAACTGGGTGTTTTGGTTGTTGAAAACCACATAAATCAACTTGCCCAGCCTGAAAGGTATTTTACCAAAATTTTAAGCAGGGGTTTTTACCAGGGCACATTAACAGGCCTATGGCAGACAGTAACAGAAACTGATCTAACCCACCGATTACGTTTCCAATGACGTTGACTTGAGCCTCGGTCCAGTTGGCCGGCCTCCCAAAAATGACCAGCGCCCTGTCCTTCAGCCTCTCCGTCACCTCCTGTTCACAGTGCACCGCCCCTAGCGTCCCCATTGCATCCCTGTAACAATCAACATCACAGGAGCAAGCGTCAGTGAAAAAGCACATAAACACAAACTAACCGATATAAGGAATGAACAGGGACACCACACTACACTCAGTCTCTCCCAGGAGATCTCAAAACAAAATCAAGCAAATAAAAACAAAGACGGCAAAGACAAAAACGACAAGATTAAATGTGTAGCAGAATTTAGAGCATTAGGACTGGGTTCAGTTTTCAGATGGAAACTTCAAACTCACTCCAAAATAGTCTTAAAAACTTCATGAAAGGCTTAAATATTAAACAACTGAAAGAAAAGGACACAAAGCAAAACCTTCACAGACATCATCATCACCATTATCAGTTTTGCTGCATTCTTAATGTACAATATCATCATTTTTGACATCTTTGACATTACCTGACTTTTATATTTCTGTTCAAAGACACAGGCGGACCGGAGCCTTTCCTCATATACAATGGGTGAGAGGTAGTAACACACCCTGGACAGGTCACCAATCCATCACAGGGCTCACACAGCATTCACTCTCACTCTCACACCAGCGGGTCAGTCAATCTCCAATTCGCTTGACATCAATGTCTTTGGACTTTGGATGGAAATGGGGGTTGCCAGAACAACCCCACATGACACCATGCAAACTCCACAGAGAGAGGAAAGAAACTTCTAGGCCTTCTTACTGTGAGGTGACAGTGAATATCAGCAGTCATTATCCGTTAGCGAGTGTAGTGGCAGTGTCCCACCTGAAGGTGTCAGTGTTGAGTTTGTCCACATCCCTGGGGCTCATTCCACAGATGAATTGACCAAGACCAACCACCTCTGCCACACCCAACTCCTCAGTGCTCAGGTGAGCACTCCGCATGAAGCCCTGCAACAATGCTTCACTCTGAGAGAGAGCCAGACAGGGAACGAAAGAGACAAAGCAGGAATGAGGGAGACCGAGGGAGAAATAGAGCAGGAAACGGAGAGAGAGAAAGTGACAGAGTAGAACAGAGAGAGAGAGAGAGAGATCGATCATTGTCATTATCATCGATAACCCTTTCGAGGTGTGAGGTCATAAATATGTGACTACAATGCTCTTGACTCATTGTTATAATGCTGATGCATAAAAAATATCCAATAATCACCACTGGAATTGAAGCAAAAGAGACTCCAGAATACAGTTTTCATGGCCCCGCCTCGAATGAGCAGGGGGCATTATGCCAACGCCCCTTCCATCCATCCGGGTGTCCGGCCATAAACTTCTCAATTCCACGCAGTAACTAAAGAACGCCTCGTCCGATCCATCTCATCTCTAGGTGGTGTGTTGGGGGGGGCAGAGGAAGGCTCCTTTCGAAAACCAGCGGCGTGCGAAATCCAATATGGCCTCTACGGCAGCCATCTTAATTTCAGTTTCCACGCAATATCTAAAGAACTCCTCATCTTCATTCAAAAACCAGTTTTCTTTTAACGTGTTTAACTTTCAGTATTATTCGCTCTCACTATTCACCATGCTAAACTAGCAACCTATCCAATCTTAACCCCGATTAAACATACAGGCGGGGGCATATGCCACGACCCACTTCTCTGTTATCAGCTTTCAAAAATTCTAGAAAAAATATTTGGAAAAAGGCTTAATGATTTTATTTCCAAAAACAACATACTTTGTGAACAACAATATGGATTTAGGAAAAACAGAACCACCTCACTTGCCCTTATAGATTTCATGGAACAAATCACCAATTTTATAGAGAGAAATGAATACAAGGTTGGGATATTTCCAGATTTACAAAAAGCATTTGACACCATTGACCATAGTTTATTTATATCTAAATTACAGAAATATGGTATCCGAGGACTGGCTCATGATTGGCTAACGAGCTATTTGGAGGACAAGCACCAATTTTTCCATATTATTAACACAAATTCAAATCTTTTAAAAGTCATGTGTGGGGTACCGTAGGCTTCTGCCTACACCCGTTCGGTGAGCTTGAAATCTTTGAATCTTTCCTTTGATCTTCTAAGTTGTTTTGTTGCAAGTGAACCAAAATAAATTTCTTTCATTCATTCATAAGAGACTAATTTTTGAAATGATACACAGAGTGGTGGTCAGTGGTATCTCATCTGAGCAAGGTATGGCGGGGAGTGGCGTCCCCCAGGGATCGGTGTTGGGACCCCTGCTGTTCCACATCTACATTAATGACCTTGATAGCAATATTGAGAGCAGATTAGTTAAATTTGCAGATGATACTACATTGCGAGGTTTGGCAAATAGTTTAGAGTCCACTAAAGTGATTCAGGATGATTTGGATAGAATCCAGTATTGGGCAGAAATGTGGCAAATGAAATTTAATGTAGCGAAATGTAAAGTTGTACATGTAGGTAATATAAACATCAGATGGGATTACTTCATGGGAGGTTTTAAACTGGAAAGTGCTCCACATGAAAAAGATCTGGGAGTGATTGTTGACCAAACCCTCACAGGCTCTAGCCATTGTGCCGTAGCAGTTAAAAAAGCCAATTGGATGCTGGGATACATTGCCAAAAGTATTGAGTACAAATCCAAGGAGGTGATGCTTCCATACCATACTTTAAGAAAGACATAGAGGCTCTAGAGAAAGAGCAGAGAAGAACCACTAAGCTAATTCCGGGTATAAAAGATGAAAGCTATGAGAAAAGGCTGAAGACCCTTAATCTCTTTAGTCTTAGGAAAGGGAGACTAAGGGGTGATCTAATTGAGGTCTGTAAATATGTTAAATGGATTAACAAAGTGAATTATGTTGGATTCCTTCAACCAAGTGCTGTTAGTAGAAGTCGGGGTCACAAATGGAAGCTGACCAAAGGTAAATTTAGCACTGATATTCATAAATATTTCTTCACCCAAAGAGTAATTTCCATGAGGAACAGCTTGCCTGACCATATTGTTGAGGCAGAGACCTTGGGGGTTTTCAAGAGCAGGCTTGACTTAAAGCTAGATACGATTGAGTCATTGAGTATCTGAAGGGATATATTCACAATAGTATAAAGAAACTGGCGAGCGTAGTTGGGCTGAACGGCCTGTTCTCGCCATTCATGTTATGCTACGTTATCATTGTCATCCTTCAACACCATCATCATTATTCCCATATTCATTATCATCATCATCCCCCAGCATCACCATCATTATCATCATCACCATTATTATCTTCATCGTCATCATCCTCCTCCTCCTCCATCATCATTATCATCATTATAATCCTCCTCCTCCCTGAGGTGGTGCAGTGGTAGAGTGCTGACCTGGCTCTGGCTCCAGCCACAGGCGGAGAGGAGCTCCAGAGTGTCCAAGGAAGAGTCACCGATCTCCTGCAGCTCTGCAGGGCAGAAGCTCTGGGTCAGGCAGCCCAGCTGCGGCAGCTGGTCCTCAGAGAGAGACCCCACCGGCCCCCACACCTGCAGAGGACACCACATGGGTGGGGAGACGTGCTGAACACCCTCTAGAGGCTACAGATATTCAGTACCGCTGAAAAGTTGCAGACTCACTCAAAACTATTCAGTAAGGCAAAAATGCTTCTAAAGATCAGGTCCTGAACATAGACTGTATAAAAAGACGGACGAAGCAACCCTCACGAAACCCATTGGTTTCAGCATATCATTCAGGAAGCCTTGATTTTGACAATTTTAACAGCACCATTTTGGCATTTTTAACCGGATGTGATTTCTATTGGACAAGAGCGTGAATTGAAGATCCGGGGAGGAGCGAGGGGTGGATCAGATCATATCTGAGGAGGACCAGAGGATAGCCATTCCCCCAAAGCATATTCTGACTTCATCCTTTATCTATACAACTTACTGAGTTGCCGATTTGCTTAATTTCACACATCCCTTCAGAAACCACCGTGAATAATGATTCTGTTTTCCGCATACATCAGTTCTACTGTGTGAAATAGACAATGCGTCTGGTTTCAAACTTAGTTATGAAGTGAAACTTGCAAAAATGGCTTCAAAATGCAGTTAAAACCGGCTAATTCAATCAGCTGTAATCATGCCTGCGCATATAGCCCTTGCATAGCACAGGTATCGACTAGTTCAAGTCTATTTGGGACCATAATTTACAAAAATGAACATCATTACATATCGAAGAGGAGCTGAAACTTCTGACAGATACCATAAAATAATGTGGAAAATCATTATTGAAATTATAAATCAGGTGGGAAAGTAGGGTAATTTTCTCACAGACTTCAATAGCATTAAACTTTTTTCTCCAAAAGCCGACGTCGCCGTCTGCTTTAAGAGACTTCCACATTGGCCTCACTTTTCGGACCCGAGTGCTGCGTCCATCTTTATACAAAGTCTATGGTCATGGAAGGTATTAAATAATGTTCCATAAAGAGTCAGGAACTGTTACATCAAGTCAATATATGGTGTGACTAACCTTTGTCTGAATGTTAGGTATACAGTCCTACAGTTCCATAGTTTCATAAGATTGGCTCTTTGCTGGTTGCATGTTGGTGCACTTGCCACAGTTCATCTGCAGTCTCACTTGCGTCTATCTCCCTGGGTAATTCTCAAAAAGCTTGAAGATGTTGAGGCCTACGCTCTATCCAGGCTATGCAATTTCTATCAATTGTCATCAGTGACATACAACCATATTTGACAAACTATTTTTAAACAATTTTTATGTATGTTTGGTATCTCAAATGTGTTTTTCACCTTCAGCAATGCTAGTCTGGAGAATTAAACAACAATCTAGGGACAAACCTCCAAAAAAATCCAGGGTGTCCAAATCTTTTGCAAAGTACTGTACATTGTAAACAAGAGTCATCAGATGATGACATATCCCCCTGGCCCCTTATTATTTGCGAAAGTTGTGTAAATCCTACAACTTCAAAGAAATTCAAACAAGAATGTTGAGGTGATTTTCCTCTGGAATGATCTGGAAGTATGTGCTGACAACATCTAGCAAAGACTATGAAGCACATTTTTGGTAAAGGCAATAAAAAAACAAGGGTCATTAATGAAGGGTCAGAAACCTTGGTCTCATATTGGTTAGCTCTCTGAATTTTACTAAACAAATCAGTAATGTTGTCTAAGGCAGTTTTTATCAACTGCTCTCAATAGCTAGACTTAAGCCCCTCCTCTCTCAGAATAATCTGGAAACACTGATCCATGCTTTTATCTCCTCCCGACTTGACTACTGTAATTCACTTGACGCTGGTATTAGTCAGCCCAACATAGCCAGACTACAACAAGTTCAAAATGCAGCTGCGAGATTCTTAACAGGCACCAGGAAAAAAGATCACATAACTCCAGTTTTAGCCCGACTGCACTGGCTCCCTGTACAGTACAGAATTTATTTTAAAATCATACTGTTTGTTTTGAAAGCTCTTAATGGATTTGCCCCATCATATATTACTGAGCTTTTATCTCTTTGGTCATCCTCACAGAACCTTCTGGCAGTCCCTCGCACCCGCCTCAAGACTGGAGGCGACCGGGCTTCCTCAGTAGCTGCTCCCAAACTCTGGAATTCTCTCCCCCTCATATCAAGGCATGTCCCACCATTTCTAGTTTACATCTTGTCTTAAGACCCATCTTTTTTTCCTGTGCTTTTAACTCAGTCTGAAGTGCTATATAAATAAATTGACTTGACTTGATTAACAGTGTTTTAGTTCTGCTCCGGAAAAAAACTCAGCCCGCATCGCTGCATATGGTTTATTAATCATTTTGACAGCTGCACTCGTTCCTGCATGTAGTTCGCTGGTTTCATAAGAGCGTACGCCTGGTAAGACCTGACGTGAGATTTTTGCAGACCGTTCGCTCACGTTCAGACTGATAAATGCTGATCCTTGCGGGAGGTTTGGCGTACACCCATTTTTTTGGTCTACGCACGTTTGATAAAGGAGGGCCACTGTGTGGATTAATAGATGGCTAACTTGCGACTTATTCATCTACATTTAGAGACTTGCCTGTGGCAAGGGACATTGTTGCTCTTCTTGACAATGTTAGCTTGGCCAATTAGAACAAAGCTTGTTCCATACAGATGACGTCTACTCAAAACAGCATTTGGAAGGTTAGTAATGACAGGAATGAAATTGCCAAAACATCGTAGAATATTTATATATTTTTGCAAAAAAGTTTATAAACATCCCTTCTGGGCATACAAGAATATTTTAACATGTGAAGGTTACCATAATAGGTCCCCTTTTAACAAACACTTCTCCCCCCACTTTCATAGTA
Organism: Gymnothorax reevesii; assembly: GCA_029721435.1. Classification (NCBI taxonomy): domain Eukaryota; kingdom Metazoa; phylum Chordata; class Actinopteri; order Anguilliformes; family Muraenidae; genus Gymnothorax; species Gymnothorax reevesii. Next base: position 122,636,234 of record CM056577.1, on the reverse strand, counting down.
CCTGTATAGTCTTGTTCCTAAGGGCCTGCAGTTGTTGGGGGGTGTAGCCTTGAGCCCCCCCGAGCATAGACACCCCCTCTCTAAAGGTCTCGTCCGACAGCCTGCCCAGCTGAGCCGGGGTCCAGTACACATTTCCCTGCCCCACCTCCAAAACCTGCATCAGGGTGGGGCCCTCGGGCAGGCAGTCTGCAAGGAGAGGGGGGTCAGGAACAGGAAAGTGGGGAACAGAAAACAAGAGAAAGCTGACGGGGAAGAGTGTAGAGTGTAGAGACTGAGGCCTCATTCACACTTACACGTTTTCTATTTAAAACGGCATTTCAAAACAAGAATGATCTTCGTCCGCGCTAAAATGCAATCGCAGTTGTCCATTTCTGGGTCGGAAAAAACTGCAGTTGTGTGTGCGCTAGGCATAAAAATCATGCGTTTTAAAATGGAAACGTATTGTAGCAGATATATCTTGACAACAGCACAACGTGGTGTGAGTCAAACTTCGTAAAAACGACAGATGCCACAGGTGAAGATGGGAAATAGAGGCTCCCATAATAAGGTTCTCCCCCCAGTACCTTGTTGGACTCACCTATATTGGATAATTAGTAAAATTTTTTGGCTAAATCAGGTGGCTGAGGTCATTGGTGGAGGAAAGGCATGGTAGGGCTTCTTACTTTTATAGAATGCTTACAACACACGAAAATTGTCAAGGAAACAATTTTTCATTAAGATATTATTTTATTAAGAAAATTATTTAAGAGGAAGCCAGCCGTCTAGAAGAACTTACAATACCTGATGTGAAAACAATGTTGCTATGCAACATGAATAATGATCAGCTAAACTTGCAAACATAGTTGCCATTGGCCTTCACTGGTGCACAGTGAGCTATGAGTGAATAGGTTTGTTGCATCATGACTGTTACTATATTGAGTATTTTAGCACAGCAGGAACTCCATAATGACACCAAGCAGGAACAGAACTATCGTTTCATGATAGATAATTAGCGCAGTCCTTCGGTGAAATCAGATAGCTGAGGTTACTGGTAAAGGAAACACTTGGCGGTGGCTTTACTCTCCATCTCCAGCCTCTTGGACGGTAGGTCCATTTGACGGTAGACGGTTGGCATTAATGGGGACAGCCATGATGTACAGCTCTAGTGTGTTCTCTCACCCATTCTGTTGCGGTCGGCGTTGCTGCAGGAAGCGGAGGTCGTGGCCAATGAGAAGAGCTTCCAGTGCAGTGCGGAAAGTTCCGGGTGGGTCCTGAACTCGTCCGGTTGGGGATGGGAGGGGGAGGGAGGCAGTGAGTCCAGGAGGTCCGTCAGGGCCGCTTTAAGCCAAGGCTGTGTGTGTGTGTGTGTGCGCGCGTGTGTGAGTGTGTGTGTGTGTGGTGGTGGTGGGGGGGGGGGGGGGGGGGGGGGGATTGGTAAAGAATACAAAACTTTTAACAGCATTCTGTGAAAAAAAATTTGAATGACTTTGCGTTTTCTATTTGAAAGTCTTAAGGAGGCATATATACTGAGTACAAATGAAAATATTTAAGTTCAAATGAACTTCAATATAATTTTTATACAACAACAACACTACAGTGACGTCACCCGACATGCCAGGTGCAAAAAATGCGAGAATTTCAAGTTAACTGTAACGCTAGGCAATTTTTTGCAAAAACGCAACATCTTGCACGCACACCACGGGAAAAATGAATTTCACTCTGAATTTGTGCACACATTGCCTTTAAAAGCATGTGATTACGAATAAAATTTCACTTCTTCACTGACACTTGTGAAACGTCGACACTATGCCGCGACTTACAGCCCCTGAACGGGAACGTGCCATAGGCATGCTTCAAATTGGCGCCAGCACCAGAGAAATTGCCAGATGACTACACTGCGCACACACAACGATGGCAAGACTCTATCAAAGGTTTCTGCAAATGGGGAGCACTTGGGACCCTCCTCGACCGGGTCAACAACGTGTGACAACGGCACGTCAGGACCGTCAGATCGCACGGGATCATGTCCGAGACCAAACTCTACCAGCGACAAGAACGGCTGCTCAAGTCCAAGGACGACGTGGATTCATTCACCCCAACACCATACGGAACCGTCTGCGAGCTGCAGGCCTGCGTGCACGACGTCCTTATTTCGGCCCCATATTGACGGATCGTCACCGAAACCAGCGTCTACAGTGGGAAAACAGGCACCAGAATTGGCTACGACAATGGCACGGTGTCATCTTTTCTGACGAGTCACGATTTCACTTAAGGAACGCAGATGGCTTTATACGTGTTTGGCGGAGACGTGGTGAACGTTATAACGCTGATTGTGTCGTTCAAACGGACCGTTGGGGTGGTGGCAGCGTTATGGTGTGGGGTGGAATAAGCTACCGTCACAGAACCCCTCTCCATATCTGCAGAGGAAGGGTGAACGGCGCCTACTACCGGGACCAGGTGCTGCAGAACCATGTTGTGCCACTCTTCAACCAACACCACGATGTCCACACGTTCCAACAGGACAACGCTAGGGCACACGCTGCAAGGGTGTCCATGCAGTACCTTGCACAGCAGAACATCCCCGTGCTTCAGTGGCCAGCTCTGTCACCCGACCTCTCCCCTATCGAGCACTTATGGGATGAAATTGGACAACGTCTTTCACGTCGACGTCAGATGGACAACATCCGAGAACTTGAGGTTGCCCTTGTTCAGGAGTGGAATGCTATCCCTCAGAACACTATCCAGAGACTGATCAACTCCATGCGACGACGATGCACCGCATGTGTCAATGCAAATGGCGGTCACACCCGTTATTGACTTTCCTGTTTGACCCCTAAAGTTAAAACTCTCCCGCGCATTAACATTATCGTGAATGAAATTGAATGATGTTTACATGTCTTCTTAAATCATTCATTATCTCAAATACATCATACGTATATACTTCACATATCAATCCGTGGAGCTATTCCAGATTTCATGAGTGGTGCGTTTTCATTTGTACTCAGTATATAAGAAACCCTACTCATTTTATCTTTTCAGTCTTTTCAATGTGTATGCATTAAAAGAAGTATAAATCTGCATTGACTTTTTCACATACACTGAAGTTTAATAGAGAACCTACAGATCACCTGACAATGTAAGTCTCCTTCCTCAGGAAAGCTGAAGTGATAAGTCTTCCTTATATCACCAAAAATTTTTAATTATTCACTCCATTGAAACAATAAAATAGTTGAAAATCTCAATTTTCTCATGAAATGCCCCTTTAACGATTTAATGCCTTCTGACACATTCAATTCCCTGTTGTTATGCAGTACATCTCTCCACAAGGTCCTTAAAGTCCTGTGTCACTGTGTTTCTCCCATGAACACACTTAGCCATACTGGGACTGCTGCTTTCTCTCTTTTTGCTCCTAAACTGGGGGCAGCCAACCCTCATCCTGGAGGACAACATCATGAGCTACTGCTTCATTTCTCCGTCCACTGTAAACATAATTACTCAGCTGAGGGGAGCTGAAGTAAAACAAATGCAAAGTTATAAATGTAAAGTTCAGAGAAGTTTTCACAGAGGTCACCTTATACTGAAGTGTCCTGATGGCAGAGTCATTCACCCGAAGTAGGAGGGGCCCCAGTGACATCATAGTGTCCAGTGACCAATGAGAGGCCTCTCTAGTATAACAACAAAAAAAAAAAAAGCAATTATTTCTTCATTTTTTTAAACTCCACTTTGCAAAAACAAGCTCAGTATTACAAAAGTATCCAGCATATGCAAGACCCACTACAGTCCCACCCTCAGTACTTACAGCTGAGGAAAAAATTATTAGTCTGACTTGAAGGTGTCTCTTCTTCAAAAGTGGAGTTTTTCTTGGTCTGCAACCTCGCAGTCCACTCCTGTGCAGAGCTCTGGTGACGGTCTTCTTAGAGACTACGATTCCTGACGTGGCCAAGTCATTCACCAGTGTCATGGCAGTAGTTCTGGGGTCTTTAGACACATGTCTCACTAGTTTTCTTTCCAGGACCTTTGAAATCTTTGCTTCCTACCTCTGCCAGGCTTGTTCTGTACTGTGTGGCTGTCTTTGAATCTCTGGATTATACTTCTCACTCCAGTTCTTGACACTTGGAAACACTTGGACAGCTTTGTTTTTCCTTCTCCTGCTTTTGTGCATCAGTAATTCTTTTTCTCAAGTCCAAACTGATTTCTTTAGTTTTTGGCAGGGTGCTTTCTCAGCTGACAGCTCAATGACCCACACTGAGGCTTTTATGCCATGTTTTAGCTTAGTTGTTGAGTGATATCATCTGATCACCTGATCATCTTTAAGCACATCACCTGTGAAGTTAAAGCACATCATTGCACAAAAGTGGTTTGCGCAATAAATGGTAATTTCTTAAAGGGGGCTAAAAATAATTTATTATTATTATAAAGGTCATTTTAGTTAAAATGACCTGGTCATTTTAGTTTTTTCTTAAATAATTCTGTTGTGCAAATATAAATAATGTGTGACATCTAAAGAAAACCAGTATGTTCAGAAATGATACTTTGAAAATTTCTTGCTCTGTTAAAAAAAATACTTGGGAAAATCTGGAAGAAACTTCAGATTTCATAGGGGGGCTATTAATTTTGTCCTCAACTGTACCTGGTCTCTGCCAGAGAGCCATAACTGGGGAGAATTACCCCAGTCTGGCCCACCTAAAGTTTGTAAAGGTCTTACCCATGGACTTTGGTGAGGAGTTCGAACAGGATGCCCCAGTGATAGGGAGGTATTTGGGAGCTCTCAGCCAGGGCCAGCAGGGTGGTGTTCAGAGCAGCGGGGGAGAGCTCGATCAGCTGGTGTGGCTGCAGCTCCATAACCAGCGCCCCCAGGCTGGTGATGTCATCGGGGGTTAGGGACGACAGATTCTTCCGCTGAAAGGGAGGGAAAGCGTTAACATAACAGCGAGGCCCCATTAAAAATATTTGTTTATTAGTTTAATTTTTAAGTCTGGAAAAATGTGATGCAGGCGGGTAGATTTTTTTTTTGTCTTTTTGTTTCAGTCATTATAATTTTTTTGTAGAGGCTTTGTCTTCCATAGATGACTGCATATTTAGCCAATAAAATCTTCAGTAAACTCAACAATGTGTCCGTGACCTGTATTTCAAGGTTTCTTGACCAGTTTATTTTCCAGTTCTCAATTGAGAATAACACAGGAACATTTTCAAGTGAACAGTTGAACTGTGCATCTACAAGTGCATTCACACTACTCTCTGAGTGTTACACCGATTGCCCTTAACTTTTTCATTCTAAAGAAAACTTGAAAAAACCAAAAATTGATGCGCCCATGAATTCCGATGGGGGCGGGAATGATAAAGTAATATTTTTTTCATGGGGCCAAGCCAGATTGGGGTGGATGGACAGCATTGGCAAGGGCAGGGATTCTCAACAGTATATTCCAGTACGGCTGGGCCATACTGGGACTTTCCCAGTCAAACACTTTCACACTGGGAAGGCCCTTAAGCGAGGCCCTCAAGTCCGTATTGCTACGGGGAGGGGTACTGGCCCCTAATTAGCTAAATCAACTGCGAGTCACTATGGACAAGGGTGTTGGCCAAATGACTGCGAGGCAATGAGTAAAAGCGTGCAGCGGGCAGTGTGGATGCACACTGTACAGTCATCCCCACTTCTGCGCACAGAACCACGTGAGGCATCGTGTGCTTCTGCTTGAGTGTATGAGCAGCAGTGCTTCACCACATTTGCCTGTAAAAGCCAGAAATACGCAATACGCTGTGCAAAAATAGTGCTGAAAATTGATTATATTATTGGCACATTAGCTATGAATCCCCTGTTGCAACGTAGAGTGAAGCTGAGGACATCACAGTGGAGACTGTCCGTCCGTCCGTCCGTCCGTCCACCTGGGACAAGTTTTCTCTGAAACTACTTTGCCAAGATAAATGAAATGTGTGTGTATGTATGCTACCAGTCATGACCTTGCTTGGGCTCTACAGTGGGACTCCATGATGATAAGGGACATCAGCGGTAATGTCCTCATGTTAGAGATAAAAATCCTCCAGATTCTGCGTTTCCATAGGCATTTATACGCAGCGCAAATAAAAGTGGCGGCCAAAGCATCGGAAACAAAATTGTGAAGCTCATAATGTTCATTTTTTTGAAATGTAGCTCTGTGGTTATTGGCAACTATTCTAGTGTCCATCTGTCCCCATCAGAGAGCTTCGACCTGTGACCACAATTCTGTTTCCTTGCTGTTGTTCTGTTGGTGTGTAACACACATATGTTATTATTATTATTATTATTATAATCCCCCCGGCATATAATGCGGGGGGATATAGCGGTAGCCATGTCTGTCTGTCTGTCCGTCCGTATGTCCATAATCATTTCGTTTTCGGGGCAGAACTCAAAAACCATTCAATATTTCTTTACAAAATTTGGTGTGTAGATCTGATATATCATGTAGATGTGCCTTTTGGTATTTAGGAATTTCTTGAGCAGTTAATCCATGAATGTGGGGGGCCGGGGGGATGGCTCTTGTTATTATTATTATATGTAGTAACATTTTTTTGACTGTGGTCCTTTTGCCAACTCGAATAATTTTGCCACATTTGAGAGGAAGCACCCGAAATTTGGGCAGCAACTTTGTAACTCCCTTTGGAACTCAGTGAGTTAGACCTCTGTGCTAGGTAGACCTCTGTTAAGCAGATAAATGCCGCTATTTAGGATTAAAATTAATAAAAATCACCCTCGTACACGCTTCTCCTAATTGCAGTTATGAGACTTCAAAGTTAAAGCCGTTTTTGTGTTGTCCTACCTTTGTATGTTCTGTATTTAAATCAGAGCGAAAATAAAAAGAGTCTGAATTACCAGGCAGTCCAGGGTTCGACTGAGCAGTATGACTCGGGGGCCGGCGCCAAAGGGCAGGAGTGACAGGTCAGCCTGGGACACCTTATCCAAGAGGCAGGAGCACACAGAGTCAGGGAGTTCAGATATAATCTCCGTACTGCAGAGCGAGAGAGAGGGAGAAGAGAGAGAGGGAGAAGAGAGAGGGAGAAATAGTCAGTGCTGTCAGGTGCATACAGCAACTCAACTGATCATGACAGAAGATTTACACTAAACAAGAGTCATCAGAAGATGACCTGTCCCCCCGGCCTCTGCTTATTCGCAAAAGTCATGTCAATTTCCAAGAAATTCAAACAAGAATGTTGAGGTGATTTTCCAATGGATTTATCTGGAAGTTTGTACTGGCAACATTTACCTAAGACTATGAACCACATGTTGACAAAGGCAATAATAAAACAAGAGTCATTAATGAACAGTGTTTTAGTTCTGCTCCAGAAACAAACCCAGCCCTGCACCTGAGTCCAAATCCATGTGTCTTCCATGGAAATGAAAAAAAGTAATAATTTCAGAAATTTGAAAATATGAAAAGGCACCTCTCCAGTACTTGGGTAATGCACATACAAAGTTTCAGAAAGATATAATGAACGATTTTTGAGTTCTGCTCCAGAAACGAACCAATCTCTGTACAGAGTCCAAATCCAACTTGTTTCCATGGAATCGAAAAAAATTTTTTTTTCAGAAATCTTAAAATATCAAAATGCTCCGCTTCAGTATGTGGGTAATACACATGCAAAGTTTCAGAAAGCAATATTGAACGGTTTTTGAGTTGTGCTCCGGAAACGAACCTATCTCTGGACAGAGTCCAAATGCAAATGGTTTCCGTGGAAACAAAAACAAAAGCCATGACAATGGCATATCCCCCTGGCCCCCCACATTCATAGATTAACTGTTCAATTTACACAAGTAAATGTACTACAGGATGAAAGGACTTGATCTGTAGTAATAACGTAACAAACTTGCCTGACTATGAAATGGCAATCCAGCCAATGTGGTCAGACCAATACATGTTCAGTGTCTCTGTGTCAATTGTCTGTCTAGGTATGTTGGTGTAGATGTGGTCAGTCTGTGTTCTACTGTCGGTCTGAGGGCAGTTGAGGTTTTTTCTTGATCTTGCTGTTCATGTTACCAGCACTCAGTACGAGGAAGTGGGCTGCCACAAGGGCCAGGAGTTTCATATTTTATTTATATTAAAATAATGCCGGGGGAAAACAAACATTTCAAAAGGCAATAAATCAAATTGGACATATTAAAGTAAGATTCACTGACACTGGTGTAGTCAGAGATGGCTTCAGGAGATAGTTCACTGATAATTTTGTTTGGGCAATAAGTCCACCTTCACACACATTTGCATGAAAGATGCAGACAAGAATTTTTACAGAAACTCCAAAAAGTGAAAAGGCACATATAGAAATCTTGCTCAACATGCGAAGTCTGGTCAAATATTATCAGTGACCTTATTCCAAATTCATCAATGTTTCCATGTAAAGTGCAAAAATCAAAAATTGTAGAAATTCTTAAGTATGAAAAGGCACATCTAGACATAATGCTTAACATATCTATTACAAAACCCAAAACCAGTGAAGTTGGAACGTTGTGTACATCGTAAATAAAAACAGAATACAATGATTTGCAAATCCTTTTCAACCTATATTCAATTGAATACACTGCAAAGACAAGTTACTTAATGTTCGAACAGGTAAACTTTGTAATTTTTTGCAAATATTAGCTCATTTGGAAATTGATGCCTGGAACATGTTTCAAAAAAGCTGGCACATGTGGCAAAAAAGACTGAGAGAGTTGAGGAATGCTCATCAAACACTTATTTGGAACATCCCACAGGTGAAAGGGCTAATCGGGAAGAGGTGGGTGCCATGATTGGGTATAAAAGCAGCTTCCCTGGAATGCTCAGTCATTCACAAACAAGGATGGGGCGAGAGTCACCACTTAGTGAACAAATGCGTGTGCTGATTGTCCAACAGTTTAAAAACAACATTCCTCAACGAGCTATTGCAAGAAATTTATGGATTTCATCATCTACGGTCTGTAATATCGTCAAAAGGTTCAGAGAATCTGGAGAAATCACTGCATGTAAGCGACAAGGCCTAAAACCAACATTGAATGCCCGTGACCTTCGATCCCTCAGGCGGTACTGCATCAAAAGCCGACATCAGTGTGTAAAGGACATCACCACATGGGGCTCAGGAACACTTCAGAAAACCAGTGTCAGTAACTACAGTTTGTCGCTACATCTGTAAGTGCAAGTTAAAACTCTACAATGCAAAGCGAAAGCCATTTATCAACAGCACCCAAAAACGCCGCCGGCTTCTCTGGGCCCAAGCTCATCTAAGATGGACTGATGCAAAGTGGAAAAGTGTTCTGTGGTCAGACGAGTCCACATTTCAAATTGTTTTTGGAAACTGTGGACGTCGTGTCCTCCGGACCAAAGAGGAAAAGAACCATCTGGACTGTTATAGACGCAAAGTTCAAAAGCCAGCATCTGTGATGGTATGGGGGTGTATTAGTGCCCAAGGCATGGGCAACTTACACATATGTGAAGGCACCATTAATGCTGAAAGGTACATACAGGTTTTGGAGCAACATATGTTGCCATCCAAGCAAGGTCTTTTTCATGGACGCCCCTGCTTATTTCAGCAAGACAATGCCAAGCCACATTCTGCACGAGTTACAACAGCATAGCTCCGTAGTAAAAGAGTGTGGGTACTAGACTGGCCTGCCTGTAGTCCAGACCTGTCTCCCATTGAAAATGTGTGGCGCAATTTGAAGCGTAAAATACGACAACGGAGACCCCGGACTGTTGAACAACTTAAGCTGTACATCAAGCAAGAATGGGAAAGAGTTCCACCTGAAAAGCTTCAAAAATTGGTCTCCTCAGTTCCCGAACGTTTACTGAGTGTCGTTAAAAGGAAAGGCGATGTAACACAGTGGTAAAAAGGCCCCTGTGCCAACTTTTTTGCAGTGTGTTGCTGCCTTTAAATTCTAAGTTAATGATTATTTGCAAAAAAAAAAAAAAAAGTTTCTCAGTTTGAACATTAAACATCTTGTCTTTGCAGTGTATTCAATTGAATATAAGTTGAAAAGGATTTGCAAATCATTGTATTCTGTTTTTATCTACGATTTACATAATGTGCCAACTTCACTGGTTTTGGGTTTTGTAAGTTTGGTGAAGGTCGGATGTATAGTTTCTGAGATATGGCCCGGACAAGCTAAGTTCCAATTAAGAATTCACAGAAGTTTACATGGAAAGCACAAAAATGAAAAATTCCAGAAATTCTTAAGTATCAAAAGGCACATCCAGACATCATGCTCAACAAATCTGTCAAATTTCATGAAGGTCGGATGTATAGTTTCTGAGATAAGGCCCGGACAATTCACAAGTTTCCATGAAAACTGCAAAAAAAAAAAAAAAAAAATTCCAGAAATTCCTAAATATGAAAAGGCGCATTTAGACATCATGCTCAACAAATCTGTCAAGTTTTGTGAAGGACGGATGTATAGTTTCTGAGATATGGCCCGGAAAAGCTAAGTTCCAATTCACACAAGTTTCCATGGAAACCGCAAAAAAAAAAAAAAAAAAATTCCAGAAATTCCTAAGTATGAAAAGGCACAGTTCTGAGTTCTGATTACGGACAGGCGGACGGACGGACAAACAAGGCAATGCCTATATGCCCCCGCATTTTATGGTTAATAAAAAAGCACATTTAAATTAATGCTATTAATCCTTTGGAGAGTCAGACAATGGGATTTTTTAAAATAATTATTTTGAACAGGAGTAAAAATAGAAAGTGTAAGAATTATCAGCATTGTGGGTAAGCAATTAATGTGCGGTATTAGCTAGATGCCCAGCCTCATTGTGCATTAAGAATACAAGAAACATGTATTTAGCAAACTATTCACAATTACTTTATCACATTTTAATTCCAAATTTGAAGTGCACCTACTATGGTTTTTCATTATTTTACTGTCGTGGTGTGAATCGTATTTCCGGCACATGCGGTTGACCAACCACAAGTGAGTGATCACGTTGACCAATCACAGCACACTGGGGTTCTCGGGAGGGTGGAGCCAGGACTCAACAGTGCATTTCACACACAGGTACTGCAGAAATGGCCAGCATGAGAAAACTTGAGTGTTTTTTTTAACAATGACGCATTTAAACCTTTTTTAGTAGACTTCAAGAATACAAGAATGAGCAATGAAAAGTAACTTCAATTTCATTGGAAGTCAAAAAAGACATCAAGTGATTAAAGTTTGTGTTTCCTTGGAGTGAGACGTGGAGTTTTACTAACCGCAGGTGGATTAGCATCACAGTTGGGATGGCTTTGAGCTCCTGCTCTGTGATGTTGGAGAAGTATCCAGATCTTTCTCTTTCCAAACTCTCGAAGAGCTTCTCTGCAGCACAACTTATCTGAGAGCGGAGGATCGACAGCGGGGGACATGAAGATTTTGTTTACAAAGATGTTCAAGAACAGGAAATACAGTAATTTTTCCACAATCAAATGATCAAGACCAAACAAACCTTGATGACAGACAGGTTGAAATTGCTTCAGTATGTCCGCAATTAAATTTAAAAATTCAGTTTTTCCTAATAAATAATGAATTTTTACTTGTAACAATTATATATCAATACTTATTGATTTGCCTTTGCTGCTAATAAAAATTCCTTTCTTTTTCAAGGAAAAAAATGAGTTATTGCTAGTAACAAATTTATTCACGAATTGAATCAGTGGTGGAATAAAAGATGAAAGGACTTCTTTTAATATGTAAATATATATATATATATATATATATATATATATATATATATATATTTACACACACACACGCCTGTGCAAACACACACCTGGGTTCTGGATAGCCAGTGTTTGCTCTGCAATAGAGCCCGTATGAGGGGGAACACATCAGACTGATTGGTCTTGTCAATCATCTCGCAGGTCACGCCCTGCACTGCTGAGCCCAGCTTCCTGTTAGAACAGGACAAAATATCATCCTCAACATAATCAGCGTCTTTATAATTATCTGCATCATCAACATCACAATCATATTCGTAATCATTGCCATTGTTGTTATCATCATAATCATCGGTCTCATTAATCCCACCATCAATATCAATATATCATTGTCCCCCTCAAAATCACCGACATCACCATAATCATCTTCGTCATCAGCACTGCCATCATCCTAACCATCTTCATCATCATCCTCATCATCATCATCATCATCATCATGAACCAATATAACCAACTTCATCTCCGATATCACCTTCACAATCACTGTTAGCAGCATCATCTTCGTCATGTGCATCACAGTCACCTTTGCCGTCTTCATCATCATCAACATCACCGACACCATTATTTACCGACACCATCAACATCATTGTCATTATCACTGCGATCTCCACTCTCAGTCATCATCTTATTCTCACGATTGTTACCACAGCCATCGTCCACTTACCCAATGTCTCGGGATCGTAAAGTCTGGCCAAGGATCTCCTTCACCAAAAAGACGCTCTGGAGAAAATGAAGCATTAGAAGAAATATCACTGAATAACTGTGTGACAGCACTAGTGACAGGAATCTCATCTGCAACAGAACACCACATGAAGAAAATTCCCTTAGTTGGGTTCTCTTATACAGTCATGTATCAGTATTCCCACAGTGACACAGTTTTCATTATTATCGATCTGTGGATTTGCATTAATGCAATCGAGATGTGCTTAGAGTGTTTCTCAAACTCGGACCTGGCGCCCCAGTGTGTATGCTGTGTAATGAGAAAAAATGCCACAAGATGGCAGTATTGACCTTTCTTTTGTTAAGCCAGTCTGGAGCTAGATTTGGGCATGTCCTGGGCATGTCTGAGAGGGGAAAGTCCCAGAGAATAAAAAAAAAGTCTAAACGGTGGGAGGGGGCTGCAAAAGAGTATATAAGGAGAAAAATTGAGAGAGTAAAGTAGTTGGAGAAATTGCAAGGAGAAGGAGACATTTGACCAGACCTGTCACTTTTTTCGGGAATTTTTGCCTGTGTTGGAGCATTTCCCTGTCCCAGGACATCACCAAGCAACCCCATCTCAAGGGACTGTTAATATTTTTTTCCATGTATATGTCAATCTTGGTCAGTAGTATAAATAGTAGGTTAGTTGTAAGTCTTTGTTTAATTAAATCTGTTTAAGTTTTAAAATTTTGTCTGTCATCCCTTGCTGTCTTGTATGTCATAACAAATTGGGGCCATAACAGCTGGCTTTTGTTCCAATCATAATTGCAATAGTAGAATTTTAAAAAGCTGTTGTCTTAATTAGCTGCATTCCATGTTTAGAGCAGTTATTTACCATTTGTAACCCACATTTTGATGGCCATATCAATTGTGCCATGAAGAATAAAAACCCTTGAACTTTCTATATTGTTAGGATTTTCAGGTGAAAACATTTTTAGACATATCAAATTAGACTCAGAAAATCAGTAAACTCCAAATCATGTTGCTGAACACGAGTATTTTGTGATCTTTGAAAATAATTTGCCTGAACAAAAACAACATAAACATGAAACAAAACAGGGGTGATTTTATTGTTTGCCAAATAAATTGTTTGTTTTTGCAACCATTAGTCAATAGTTTCACCAATGAGGAACCTATTGATTGTTTACGTTGATTAAATGTTTGGTTAAATTGTTTCCCCTTGCAGTTATTTATACTAGTTTCTAATATATCTCAATGTTGATATGAAATTTTGATTTTTCATGGTATGCATAGATTTATGTGGCTTAAGAGGATAAATAACTGCTCTAAACATAAATACACCGAATTAAGATGAATCAACAGCTTGTTAAAATCCTGAGACTGCAATAGTGGTTGGAACAAAAACCAGCAAACACAGCAGGGCTCCAGGACTGAGTTTTAGAACCACAGGCTTGGGGTGTTGACATTCAGCTTTACTTGAATGGTTTGGTCATAATTAATGAACCACGTAGGAATCACAACTATTTTCGTACAATCCACAAAGTGCTGGAATAAGACGGCACTAAAACACAAAAAGCTGTATAACTGAGCACTTCAAACATGGTTTATGTCCCAGAAGTGCTTCATGGAGGAGTTTACGGAACTGTTAGCATGATCAGTCATGCTAATGGCTAGTGGCTAAAATTCCAGTTTTGTTTCGTAAAACAGTTGACTCCTATGGCAACCCTGAAGCGATAAAAGTTCCCCTGATGTACTTGTCTGGTCCAGGATAATCTGGTTGTCTGTGGAAATTTGGTCCCTTTGGGCTCAGGTGAGGTTGTCAGGTGGGGTGTTACCTGCGCCCGGGTCCATTCCTGTCCCTCTAACTGCTGGAGGGAGTGCAGACCGGCCCGTTTGAGGGTTGACAGGGACACATCGGAGAGGAGGTTCCCGGTAAAACTGTGGGCCAGGTCCGAAAACCTCACGTTGCCTAACAACTGGGAGGGGGCGGGGTGAGAGGGTTCAAAGCAACAGTCTCAACTTCTTTACAGGTTTATTATTACACAATTATTATTACACACTCGTTATTATATGCTTAAGTGTACACAATTCAGATTATACATCTGCTATTACACCGTTATTATCACACCTTGATCCGAGACTCCTATGGATGGTGTATGTTGTAAACACTTATATACTGCGAGGTCCATTAATATTTGGGTTGAGCCTGACTTTTTATGGACTAAAATTTCTACACTGTTCATTGCATTTGGATGCAGATGACCTCAAAATATGAAAGCAGTCTGTCAGTTTTAGAGTGTGTTGAAAGTAAGCGTATCCATAATTACAAAATTCCAGAGCTTCGAAATTATATCACTGTGCAAATATATGACCTTCGTCATATAAACACCGGTTCTTCAACACACAGGTTATAACGTACAGAGGCATCAACGTGTGGTAATATGCCCACATGGCAGCCATGTCAATGACCTGCTATTTGACTTATAATAGGCGTAAAATTGAACGTGGGCGAACAAAATAAATAAATATATATGCTCGTCTCCTAGTGAATAGACACTTTTTAATCTATAAACTATGTGTTGGGATGTAGTAAGTTCGATGCCACAGCTCCCTGAAAAATTATCTGATCTTCACCAAAATCAATAGGGATCCTCTTCTTATTAATATTGAGTGACAAAGCAAACATGAACTGGATACAGCAAAAACTGTGCCCTGTAAACTGAGAACAGCTGGTATTGTTAGTATTGAAACGTGCTCCTTTCAGTGGCTCAGCTCCCTGAAAAATGATCCAATCATCGCCAAAATTAATAGGCATCCTCTTCATATCACCAGTGACCCACAAGACAAAAGAGAAAAGAATCCAACAAAAATTGTAGTCTGTGGAGTGAGAACAATAAATTGTGGATGAACCGACAGACATAGAGGCAACCACAATATCATTATTGATGAATAAGAAAGACTCAATTCAAGTGACTCTCTGCAGCACATCGTGCTCTTACAGAGTGTTAAAGCGCAAGTATTATCCTCAGGAAATGACCCCAAACCTATTTTGCAATCTCTCATTGGCAACATACAAACAAGCCATTTATCCCTTAGCAAATTATCCCTCCCTCCTCTCTCTCTCCTGTTTTTCCTCTGTCCCATCCTCCATTCATTTTTTTCTACTTCTCCCCTCCCTGGAGATGCAATTAAAACAGGCTTCCAGGTGGGTTCCATTCCTAGGGCAACGCAATGTCGCACCAAAGCCTGTTAAATGCATTTTAACAAGATCGTCTTTCTTACCATACTGAAGAGTGCATTTTTTAGAACTCTAAATCAGAGATCTTGAACTCCAGTTGCAGCCCCTCGTGGTTTGTCTTAATTGCATCATCATCACTGGCATGTTCAGCTAAGATAATTCCCATCACATTAGTAAGTGTTATTTCAAACCCTAAAGAGTTCATGCAAAGCTATTGCCATCAATTGCATTGTGTGCACTGTGTATCTGGAGTGAGGGAGGTGTGTGCATATCTTTTTTAGGAGAAATATACTGCAGGGGAAATCCCATCTTCCACCCAGACTCACCCCCTCCAGCAGGGCCAGCCTCTGCAGGGGAGACAGCTCCCGGCTCAGGGCGGCCAGCCCGCACATTCCCATCATGCTCTGGAGCCGGACCTTACGCAGCAACGTGCTCCGAACTCCTCTCGCAATCGAACCCAGGCGCACCAGCTCAACAAGTGACACTGACTGGGAGAGGGAGAGAGTGGGAGAGAGAGAGGGGAATGAGTAAAAAAGGAAAGAGGGGGAGAGAGAGGGGATAGAGAGAGCGGGAGGAGTGAGAGAGAGGGATTGGGATTGAAAAACATCTGCCTGTTTCATTTGTGCATTTTTTCCCTGTGTGATCTTTTGTTATTCATCTTCATTTGTACAGTTGAGGCCCAGTGAGATTTAGAAAATGCAACAAATTTATATTTACAATACATACTACAGCATAAAGTAACTCAGCAAAGTACAGAAAAGATTACGGTCAGCTACAGTAATTCCTCCATATGGCACCTCAGGAGCTGCTGTGCTCTGAAGATAGAGGCAGGGCTGTTGGTACTGACAATGTGGCAGGTATTTAACCAAAAGTGGACAAGACAGGTTCAGAAAGCAAAAAGTTATCCCCAGAACTTTGTACAGGACCTGAATCTGCAAATTAGCACAATTGTTTCAGCCGGGAAGCAGAAATAACAAGACAACATTGTCATCAATATGTCCCGGCATCATGGAGTCGTGTTTGAAAACCAAATCGAGGTCATGACTTGTGGCATATGTTCACAAAATCATCTGGGTGGAGCAGTCTTTTATGGCAATGTATGCGGAGTCAAAATAGTGTACCTCACTGACTATATCTTAATGTTATTTAGTAAAAAAAGATACAGAAATAATATATCAAATGATGGACATGAATTTATGAACAAGATGAGAATGAGGATAAAGTTGACAGCACATATTTGTGGGTGATTACATACCCACGATATATATCATGTAGGGGTTTGTTCACTTTTTACACAATGTCACCTGCCAGATCCTGCGAGGTTCATTATTATTTGGGTTAGCCAGATTTTTTTTTGTGTGTTGAAAGTAAGCGCATCCATAATTACAAAATAACAGAGCTTTGAAATTGTATCACTGCCCAAATACATGAGCCTCTTCATACAAACACGAATACTTCATCACACAGGTTATAAACTGCAGAGACAGCAACACAACGTGTGGAAATATGCCCACATGGCAGCCACGTCAATGACCTGCTATTCGACTTATAATGGGTGTAAAATTGAATGTGGGCTAACAAAATAAATAAATATAAAGGCCAGCCTCTTACTGAAAAGTCACTTTTTCATCTGTAAGCCATGTGTTGGGATGTACTAGTTCAGTGGCACAGCTCCCTGTAAAATTTTCCAATCTTCTCCAAAATCAATAGGAACCCTCTTCATATTAAATATTGAGCGACAAAACAAACATGGATACAGGGAAAACTGTACCCAGTAAACTGAGAACAAACAATATAGTTGGTTCTAAGAAAACTTGCCTCCACATGTCCGCATGGACAAATGAACTGACAGGTGGATGGATGGACAAGTTTCATCGTAATATCCCCCGCTCCACTTGATGTTGTTGTTGCAGTGAAACACATCGCAGGACTTTTTCAGCATTCCTCTTGAACTGGGAAATCAGAAATTCCCATTTCCAGGAGTTCCTACTCAAAAAATTTAGCTGGAAGACCCCCTGAAGTTGGATTTCTGATTCATAAAGATAGAAGAACCTCACCATCTCTGACTTCAAATCCAAGATGGCTGCTCCACACATCAACAAACTGAAGGCTGCAGCAATATACTGTGTATGAGCACTTCTGTCTCATTTGTGTGTCATTAAAGTTGTCGTACACACAGTGCTGTCTAACTTCTATGGTGGACATGTTGCAATGGTGTTTGTGTGCACAAGACACAGCAGAATACATTGTTATCAACTGATATTGCAAACAATGGCTACCCTGGCAAAGGCAGCCCCCACTTCACCCACCTTGAGAAACAAGTCAGTTTTTTTACTTTTTGAACTGAAATGTGGTTAATTAGGGTGTGACGTCATCCCGAGCTCTGACTTCCAGCAAAAGAGGTAAATGGAGTGCAGCACTGTTCTTTTTGATTCCTGTATTGTCCACCAGCGGTAATAACAACCTCAGTGACAACAGGCCCATTTCCATATGAACATGTTCCTTCCTAGATCATTCTCTCAGCCCAAACAGTTAATGAAAGTCACCTAAATGATTTGGCGGAGAAAACTTGGCATTACGCTACATTAGCATGCTACATTAGTATTAGCCTTGATTAGGCACAGCAATTGACAGGGCAAAGCCCCACCTCTTTACCCTGCAGCAGGGTGCGAGCCAGGGTTCGAGCCTGCGCTGGCCGCCATTGGCTCTTGCTCAGGGAGGGGAGGGCGTCCCAGAGAGCCGGGGCAGAGAGTCGCGCCAGCTGAGAGAGGGGGAGAGCCGAAATCACAGGTGCCCCTAAATCCACGAACCACGACAGGGAGGGCACAGGGCCGCCATCGTCCGAGATCACTCGCCGCACGACCTGTTTCCTCAGCTGGAGAAAGAGAGCAGAGAGTCTTCATCATCACACTTGCCTGCAGGCTCCCTTCCCACTGTAAACTTTAGATTTTCCTCTTGGTTTCTTTGGCAGCAAAATTTATTCAACTTGTCCAACAACTTGTTTAATTTTGAGCAAATCAGCTACATCGTTAAATCATTCCATTGCAATAAAGCATGATTAAAGTTAACTGAAATCCACTGGGGGAGAAACAGCGAGAGAGACAGACAGAGGGAGTGCAAGAGAAAGAGAGAAATGGAAATGCAGAACCAGCGATAGAAGAAAGGAAGCACTAGAAACTAAAGAGAGGGAACGACAAAGAATGGGCAGGAAGGAGGGAGACAGAGAGAAAGAGAAATAGAAGGAGAAAAGGCGGAAAGCAGTAATACTGAGAGGACAAAAGGAGGGAAGGTTCTATGGGCGAGAGGGAATTTTAGCCAGAAGAGGATGGAAACAGGAAGTAAGTGTAAAGGGTGCAGAGCAGTAAGAGCCATTAGAAAACAGAGACTCTCTGCGGTGAGACAGAAGCAGGTGTGAGTGACTAACGTAAGCAGAGAGAAAACAGCCGCGGTACCTTGATGCCGTCAGAGTTTCTGCACTGCCCCTGCTGGGGGAGGAGAGTCTTGCTGAGGGATGCGTTTAGGGAGGAAGTGTTGTCATAGAAACATGCCAGAGAGCCCAGTCTGGATGGAGGAACAGAGCAGGTTAGGCTAACATGCGAAGAGTGAGGCATGCTGGTAAGTAAACGCTCAAGTTCCCTGATAGGGACTTGAGTGAACACATTGGCATTGTGTGCAGTGAACTCCCAGCCAGATTGCTGCTGTGCTGCAGGAACACGCCATTCCAGTGCAATAATGTTAACTGACCTGTTCAATAATGCATTGACTTTCTGGCCCTAACTGTAGAACAAACACGAAACAAAACAAACACACATACAAAAACGCACACGTACACAATTGTACAGCCATACTCGAGAGGACATTTTCTTACCTTACACTCATTCTGCATTCCCTTTCCTTAACCTAACCTTAACAGTTACCGCAAAAACACATCTTCCGAAAACCCAACAAATACATGCTCAACCAAAGACTTAGAAACACAAACGCACACGAACACATGCGCGCGCCCAGATACAAACATAAAGAGACAGTTACATGCAGTCACGCACGCATGCACGAGTGCTCTGGGAATTGTCTCACACATGCACCTGCTCAGAAATTCCTGGCTGTTATTGAAACAGCCCTCCATCAGGTTTCGGAGAAGTGCCCTCCCCAGGGATGATGGAACAGGCCCCGCCCTGCAGAGGGGGCAGGGGTACCCAGAGGACCAGAAGAAAGTGCACAGCTGGGAGGGAGGGAAAGAAAGAAAGGGAGGGAGAGAAGATGGTCTGAGAGAAGATGGCATGGTTTTACATGCACTGCAGTCCATAAGGATTTGGCAGATGACACTGAATGAAAAGTGTACAAACTCCTACATGATTTACATCGTGGGAATTTCATCACCCACAAATACCTTTTGTATGTGTTTACAGTTTCAACTTTATTCTCATGCTCATCTTGTTCATTTATTCATTTTCATGATTTGATATATTATTTCTGTATCTTTTCTACTAAATAACATTAAGATATTGTGAGCGAGGTACACTATTTTGACTCATCATACATTGCCATAAAAAAATTAAAAAATTTGCCCCATCCCGATTTGTCCTATTTTTCCACATTGGTCACACACAAATGTTTCAAATCATCAGAGTAATTTGGAAATTAAACAAAGATAAATACAGATTGCACTTTTTAAATGATGACTTAATTTCTTGGAGGAAAAAAGTAATTACCCCCTTTGTTGTTAAATCAACTAATTAAACCAATTTAAATCACTGAGTGGGTTCAATTCCACTAGGCACACCCAGGCATGATTACTGCCAGCCCTGTTCAATTATCACTTTAATAGAACCTGTCTGGCAATGTGAGGTAGGTAAAAAGAAGTGCATGATGCCATGATTCAAAGAAATTCAAGACCAGATGAGAAAACGTTTTTGACATCAGCAGTTTGGAAAGGGTTACAGAGCCATTTCTAAGGCTCTGAAACTGAGAGCCATTCATCTACAGATGGAGGAAACCCAGAACAGTGATGAACCTTCCCCGAGATTGGCCAGCCTATCAAAACTCCTCCAAGAGAACGCTGATGACTCAGCCATGAGGTCATAAAAGAACGCAGACCAACATCTAAAGAATTACAGGCCTCACTTGCCTCAGTTAAGGACAGTCTTCACAATCCCATTATAAGGAAGAGACTAGGTAGACATGGCATTCATGGGAAAGCGGCAGGGCGAAAACCACTGCTGACCAAGAAGAATAAAAAGACTTGTCCAACACTTGTCAAAAAACATCTTGATGACCGAAGATTATTGGGATAATTTTCTGTAAATTGCAGAGTCAAAAATGTAACTTTCGGGAAAGACATGAGTCCCATTACATCTGCCATAAAGCTAGCACTGCATTCCACAATCAGAACATCATGCCAACAGTTTAATGATGGTGACAGTGTGATGGTTCTGGAGCAGCTTTGCGGCCTCAAGAGCTGGGTAACTTGCAAAAATGGATGGAACTATGAATTCTGCTCTCTACAAGAAAATCCTGACGAATAATGTCCAGCCATCAGTTTGTGACCAAAGCTCAAGTGCAGTTGGGATATACTGCAGGACAATGATCCAAAACGCACAAGCAAATAGACCTCTGAATAGCTCAAATGAAATAAAACAAAGATTTTGGAGAGGCCTAGCCAAAGTCCTGACATTGATCCAATTGAGATGCAGCAGTATCACCTTAAACAGGAAGTTCATACTTGAAAACCTTCCAATGTGGACGATATAAAACAATTCAACAAAATAGAGTGGACCTAAATTCCTCCACATAGATGTATAAGACTCAGTTCCAGACACTGCAAACTTTTGATTGCAGTTGTTTCCAATAAGGGTGGTAGAACTAGGAAATCTTTTTTTCCCACATGGCTGATATAGGTTTTGAATAACCCTTTACCTTCAATAAATGAAATGATGATTTAAGAGCAGCATTTTTTGTTTATTCATTATTTTTGTTTTATATTGAAACACGTTTGGTAATCAGAAACAATTAAATATTACAAATAAGCAAATAAATAGAAAAGATTTGGTAGGAGGCAAATACTTCTTCACAGCAGTGTTATTTATTACTGGAACCACCTATTTTCTGTTTATAATAAGATTATAAGTCACAATATGGCACTAAAACACTCGTTAAGACAGACATATTCCCAGTAGTCAGTCAAAATAATTATAGACTGCATGTAAACAACTTTTTAGGCCCTATAGGTTAGAAATATAGCATACGAGTGAGGAAACATTTCCACCTCTTCATTTGGGAGGGCTTCAAATTCTGAGGAGGGTAGGAGGAAGAGGTAGCGCCCCATGGTCTCCATGGCGCCTGCCGTTAGCCACTTCTCAGTCACTATGGGGGGGGGGGGGGGACAGGAGAGGTTAACTGTAACCATCAAACCCCATCTTATTGCTGAGGCTTCAACAGACTCTTTACCATTCTGATGCCCAGCACAGGTCAAAAATAACTCGCATTTGTGTTCAGTACAAATTGCAGCATAGTCAAATGTTTTGTTGCCATTTTATTGGCAGAAATAGAAGAGATATCTCATTAAAAAATCCCTCTGCCTGGCCACTTTTTACTAGTACTGAGCATGAGTGGGCCAAACTGTGAGGTCACAAATGTGCGATTAAAATGTTCCAACGTTCTGATAGAATGTTGCTGAAGATTCCAGTGATGATGTAGCAACTGAGTGCAGTTGAGTTCGAGAACACAGTGAAGAGATGACCATAAATAGCCTTTTCTCAACTGGCCTCACTCACTCTGAATGCAGTCGATTTTCATCTTGCAGAGCTGCAACGTGATCCAGCGCAGAACCTGCCGCTGATTATCCCAAGACAGCGAGTCAAACACCTCACTGAGCAACTGCATCCTTCGAGAACACAAACACAGACACAAAAATGCGGACAGACAGACACACAACATGTGAACAGTGGCATCAAACAGATTTACAAGCACCTGAATTTGCACAAACATGAGACAGTTACGCCACATTTAGGCTTCAGTGGTAGAGTTGGCCGCAGTCATTGCACAAAACAACTGAAAATCAGTCAAAGGATTGAAAGGGGACAAAGACAGAAAAATCCTATGAAAGGTTTTCTGAATGCTGAATACCTAACAGTCAAAAGAAAACAACTCAGCAGCACTCCACAATCCAAGAACCCACTGCTCAACCAGCTGCCACTCAGCTGCAACCAATGATCCCATTGGCTGATGCACAATTATTTACCAACTAGCATCTGAATACTCTGCCCCCCCCGCCATCTCACGCACTGCACCCCTCTCCACTTTTAGCCCCGCCCTTAAGGTTTCACGCCACACCCAAACTTACATTTCATTAAGTTGCCAAGGCTCCAGTCCCAAGGGCAGAGTCAGGATAGAAGGTGGAGCATGCCGGAGGAGTGGCTCCGCCCCCCAGAGAAGCAGGGTGAAATCTGATTGGGCGAGGTCCCTCCCGTTGGTCACCAGGACCTCCCAGGACAGAGGAGCAATGAAAGCCCGCAGGGAGCACTTCGACTCATCCTGACGGGGGAGGGAAGGAAGAAAGCAGGGATGGACAGAAGAGAGAAAAACGAGTGAAGAAAGAGTCCTCGGGCACCGTGCTGTCCGTCAGTATTTGGATAGCAAAACAACTTTGGCTTACGGGTTCTCGCTAACATTGTGGCATTAAAAACAAAGATAAAGTGTTTAGAGACCATCAGCATCATTAGCATTTTCACCTTAATTATATCAGTTTGATCATGTGGGAATTCCAGCTCTTTTTATGCAGCGACACTGTCAAAATGCTTTTAAACTGGACAGTGAGTGAATCTCACACTGATTGCAGCCAACTGCAGCATTTTGCCAGGAGTGCAAAGCCATTTGATTGGCCACAGAGTGACTAAGAGTTCTTCAGTACTGACCGTGGAGTTCCTGATGATGTCGATCATGCCCAGCAAATCAGAGCAGTTCATGAGCCTGTCAGCGAGAGTGACGTCCTTCAGGAGAGAGAGAAGGGTGGGAGGGAGAGAGAGAGAGAGAGAGGCATGGGGAAGGAGAGAAGAGATGATGCTGTGAAAGACAGGCCACATACGCGCCTCTACATCTATTCCCACAGACCTTTGGTGGGAAATGTTTCCTTCCTCCACAGGGAATTGATATAAGCTGGGTCCTGTCCATTAAATGAACACACACACACACACACACATACACACACATCCAAATACACCTGCTATGGATATGAATGGCACAGTGAAGCTTGACTGCCAATGTTTCTATGACAATTCAGTCATGTGTTATAACAGGGGTCTTCAGCCTCATCCAGTGTTAGTGTTACAAACCTGTGTGACGACTGCAGAAAGTATGCAGAAAAGCACCTCATGCCCACTGTGAAGTATTGGGGAGGATTGGAGATGCTGTGGGCCTCTTTCTCTTCCAGAGGCCCTGGGAACCTTGTTAGGGTGCATGGCATCATGAACGCCTTGAATTACCAGGACATTTTCAATCAAAACCTGATGGCCTCTGCCCGAAAGCTGAAGATGGGTCGTCACTGCGTCTTTCAGCAAGATAATGACCCTAAACATGAGGCCAAATCTACACAGAAATGGTTCACCAGACACAGAATCAAGCACCTCTCATCGCCATCTCAGTCCCCAGACCTCAGCTCATTGAAAACCTGTGGAGTGAGCTGAAGAGGAGAGTGCAGAGGAGAGGACCCAGGTCGCTGGATGATTTAGAGAGATTGTGCAAAGAGGAATGATCAAAGATCCCTCTTTCTGTATTCTCCCATCTTGTGAAACATTATAGGAGAAGACTAGGTGCTGTATTTGTAGGCAAAAGGGGGTTATACAAAGTAGTAACATCAGGGGTGCTAACAATTGTGGCACACATGATTTGATGGAAAAGATTTATTTCTTAATGTGGGATTTTTTTCCCACTGAATAAATGCACATTAAAGGTTGGATTTTCCTCTTTTTTTCACTGTGGTCCTATATTATTTAGAAAAAAAA
This sequence comes from Gymnothorax reevesii, assembly GCA_029721435.1. NCBI lineage: Eukaryota > Metazoa > Chordata > Actinopteri > Anguilliformes > Muraenidae > Gymnothorax > Gymnothorax reevesii. The sequence goes on along the minus strand of CM056577.1, from coordinate 122,611,667 downwards.
CTTAATTTATTAGAAGCTAAAGAACACATCTTAACCAGTGGTGCCAATAATTATTGAGGGCAGTGTATGTCGCAATTTTTTTTTCCTTTTCTTTGTTGTTTGAAATACGCCACAGATGACAACATCTTTAAAATGATGAAATTTTTTTTTTTTTCTTTCTGCCACCAAAAATGCATTGATTTTCCTTCTAAGACTGTTCCAGAGACTGGATCGATGATGCCTGACTCGTGACGTTAGTGTAATTGATGGCAGTCTCGGCGTGGCTCAGCTTTAAGTCTTTTCACTTACATTTGCTCGCCAAAGTCAACGCAGTGCCGCTGCACCAGTTTGACCCATTTTGCCTGCTAAGTGTGATCTGAGGGAAACACATGCGTCAGTATGCCTGGAGTGTAAAACTGTTTGTACAGCTCTAACGTCTCAGTGCTCCAGCCACACCATCAGCCTCCTTCTTTACTGCCTCCCTCCTGCTTTCAGCCGTGTTCTGTCCTGAGTCATATTATCTGACCTCACAAGGGTAAATCATGTGACCTTATTTGGCTGCGAGTCCTTGCAATGAACTTCAAGTCAAAATAGCGGCATTTTTGAATGGCTAAAAGGACTAAATTAAATTTTAGAATTGATTTAACGTCAGAAGACTCTTTAACACATACCAAAGAACTAAATACTGGAAAAAAAATTTCATAAACACTTCGGAGAGGAAACACACTAGTGATTTTAGGGTGTGGGGTGGGGGTGGGGGGTGGTTTTAAAAGGACTGAGGGGTGAGAGACGGTACCCTGTCCGTCTCTGTGGTGGAGTCGTTCCGCTGAATAGGGAGAGCAGTCGACCCAGGGACAGACGGCAGAGCAGAGAGGAGTGAGGAAAACAGGAAATAAGGATTCAGCCCCGTGTCATATCCTGTCTCCTCAGCAAAACTGAAAGAAGAGGAGAAATAAGCAAGATGATTGTATTATTTCTCGTTTGGGGCACGCACAAACACACATACACGCACAAACACACAGACACGCACAAACACACACAACACTGACATATGCACAGATGCAAAGACATACACATAGACCCAACAGACCCATTCGCATACAAACACAGTCTCTGTCCTGGAAATATTTGAAGAGTTTCATTGCAAAACGAGACATATCCATTTTTGCTGTTTTGAGAAAAAGGCCTATTTTCTTCCAGACAAAAAGTTTTCAGGAACACCAGTTAATGTTTATTTCTCAGTCTTTCTCTTGACTTACCAAACATATTTAGCCAGAAAATGGAAATCTTGCATCACTTTGATTATTTGGTACTGGTCATGCATTAAAATAGTTTTAACTTTTACAAAATTAGATATATCCATCGATATGTCTCATTTTGCCAAAAAAAGTGAAATGGACATGTCGCACTTTGCGAAAAAACGCTAATTTCAGCATAGTGAAATAAGGGGTTAAATTCCATTTGGCCCAAAACGGATACTTGGACATGTGCAACTATCCCTTGGCTATCATCCTAATATCACCACTAAAAAATTTTGAATTTGGTACATGTCTCATTTTGTGATGAAACTCTTCATTTGTATCATGTGGTCACCTTGTTTGGTTGACTTCCATCATCTTAGGCAGTGGACATCCTGAAACACCGCAAACACCATTAGGGGGTGACTAAAACCATCTTGTAATCAATCTGCACATCACTTGAACCCCCTGTTTATTTATCCTCATAAACTGTCCTCTCACTTACGTTTTGTCTCAAGAGGGCCAAGAGTCGAAAAATGCATTTTTTCTTATTGTAGGAAAATTTCACATACATATTTTGCATCTGCTGGTTGCAGTGCTTCACTGAAGCTAAATCACACTTATACTGAAAGAAATGATCAAACCCAGGGTGCCATGTTTTAATGGCCACACCATAACATCAAATGGTAAATATTTTGATCTTGTGCATCATTTCATACACATTTCCCTGTAATTCTGCTGGTCATATTTGGGATCGTTGGAATCTTGGGATCTGCTCTAGAATTTAAAATAGGCCTGTAGTTCCACCGGTTTGAATACAGCAGCTGCATTTGACAGACCCATATAGGGATCCATAGGTTTTATTGGCTGAAACAATTTTTGACTTTCAATATTAGCGAAAAGCATCAGAATATAATGGAGGCCTTCAGCTATTGATACATTATTAGTTCACACTACAAACAGAGACATGTAAACATACAGTTGCAAGCATGCAAAGTTACAGGTGCTGGTGCGCTCACTCGCACGCAACACTGTTTTTGTGTCAGAAAACAGTTAGTTGCGTTGGTACGTTGACAGGCAGCAGGGTAACTATGGATCACATAAATCACACAAAATGGCTGCCATGGTCCTCACCCATTTTGAAACACTGCATCATCTGGTGCACAGAGAGAGAGGGAGAAAGGACTTCATCAGTCCTGCTGCAGAGCAATAATGCAAACTTCAGATAAAAGATCATCCACTCATATGCCAGAGAACCACTGAATGGCAGAGCAATAGGCTGCTACGGCACTGACATGTTTCCTCAGTCAACTAAATGCTTAGGCCCAGCTTATTTTAAACTGCTGGCCAATGTGATGCTAACGCCTCTGTTACAGTGGAGTGCAACCAGCTCTCAGAATGTCTCTGTACTGCAGTCTAATTCCGTGCTTCATGAACTCTCCTGCACTCCTGTTATTGTCACGGGGTGACAGTGGCCATCCAGTTTGTTTTGATGACACTATGGCTTATAGGTTTGTGTGTAGTAATTACATTTTTGCGCTTTATTGGGTATTTTGGTTCATCACTGTTTGGCATGTAGTTTTAAGTGTAATTGTGGTGGATTAGATTGCGTGAAATTTGTTGTGGATTCACTTTGTTTGTATTTGTAAAAGGCCGCTGTGGACATTGAACAGTGACGTATGGGGAAGAGCCTGAGGATTGTTTTATTATTATGATTTTTTTTTGTTACCCTTCAATTTTATTCTCCTAATATTACTGAATACTGGCCAGTAACTATATTGCTTTTAGCCGTATTTTAAGTATCTTGCTGTTGTACCATTTTTAACCCGTTGTAATAAGATAATTGTGGTGCCTAACTCTGCCCTCCTGTGTCTGTGTTGGTGTGGCTCGGGGTTTTAAAAATCGGCACAACCCTGTAACATTATCACTGTTTTATTGGATCTGAGCCAAGACAATTCAGGGGTTCAGGGGTACCCCCTGTTCAGTGCAGGAGATGTGTTGTTCTACCTTAAGGCAGGGTAGTGTACACCAGACCAAGAGCACCCAAAGCATATATATTCAGCGCTGAACCGAATAAAAATTATTCCCATATTCAGTGTAATATTAAATGAATATGGGTCACTCCATACTAAACTGTACAATTCACTGTGTTGTATAAGAATGGTCAATAAAATTTTTTCTAAGAGAATTACACAATTCGCACTGCTCATATTTATTCACTCCCGGATTGAAGATATACATAAGAAAAAAACAGTCATCGGTCCAACAACAGCAGAAAAAGTAGAGTCCTGATGTCAGCCAAGGCATTATGAAAGCCATATTTTGTTACAAAATTTGGCCGCCAACTTCATGAAATGCTCATGACATGTCTGTTGATACTTTGAAAGAAAGTGGAATGGAAATATTGCAGAGTAATACCCATAATAAAGGTTTCCATTGTCTGCACTAAATTATCAGAACTCGTCTGATCAGAAATGCAATTTGAAATGACCGTCGAAGGCGTAACCAGTCGCGTCCTCATGGTCATACCGTGTTATGACCATAACAACATAAAGAAATATGCATAGATTGTGTCCTGTGCATAGACTATATAAAAAGATGGACGCAGCACCCCTGTCTAAAAAGTGAGACCGTTGCGGAAATCTAAAAAAATTGCATTATATTTATTGGCCAGCAGATGGCGATGTCAGTGCATTGCAGAAAGAAGTTCAATGCTACTGAAGTCTCTGAGAAAATGACCCTACTTTGCCACCTAATTTAGCATTTCATTTTTTTCTTTGAAATGCCTTCTTGTGAATAAAATAATATATTCCTTTGGTGATTTAGAGCAACAGGTAACCAATTACAAAATTTTAACAATGCTTTGCACTGAAGCCAGGTGAATGAAATACAAACTTTGAGGCCAATAGACATGAAAAACATTGACTGGCCGTAATTTTCCATAAATATTACTGATAAACTGAGGCCATTTATCAGACAAAAGAATTGACTTTGAAATGCATCTGATTTTTAGGAATTCAATATCTGTTTTGTGTCCTCGTTACACCCACAACGCCTGCCACCTTAGTACATTATGGGGTCACTGAAATGAAGTGATCACTCAGTTTATCTTCTTTTTTGCTTATTTGTGATGCCCATGGATGGGGTTTCGCCATTGCAATGAAAAACTTTGGAAAAGGTGTATTTGAATTTCCATTAACATTCTAACATATTTCTACATTTTAGTATGGAGTGACCCACATGTCAGTTATCCAGACTGAATATGGTTTATTTATTTCTTTACTTATTACCTGGCCCCTCCCCTAGGGGGCCAGATTAAGCAATGATCATGTCTGTGTGTGTGTGTGTGTGTGTGTGTTTCTGTCAGTCTGTCTGTCAGCCCGTGGCTGGGGCCAGGTCTGCCATCTCTGATTGCCTTGTTTATTATTCATTTTGTCTAAAAGCCAAGGTACAGATAAAATCTTGCAAAAATACCCCCATTTTAACCAGATCTGCACTACTTTGAAGATGGAATGAGGTGGTTTAATTTGTAATGTAACAAATGATAGTGCTAATGGTTTTAGAATGACACCAGATACCACAGAACTTCGTAATACAGCCCTGGTCATCATCATCATCATCATCATCATCATCATGTTCATTACATTTTTAGAGAGGACACAGGCACAGTGAGGGTGTTACCAAGGAGCTGAGCAATTAGTAAGAGTAAATTAGTCAACTCCATGACACAAATATAGATGACCACGCCCATAAATTCTGAAAATTAATTGCAAAATATTTGTGCAATCTAATTTTCACATCCTGCTTCACCAGAATAATTTTTTTTTTCCTGTCTCTGTGACATAAATACGGATTCTCAATCCTTACATAGGCTCATGCACAACAAGCATACATTTTTGCATTATTAACTCTGTCAGTGTGTGTTTTTCAAACAGCGAGACCGTGTTGGAGTGTGTTTGAGAGGGATCCAAGAGGGTGTTTTACCAGTCTCAGTGCCACGCTGCTGAACCCGGCAGGCAAAGGAGGGAAGCCCAACACGGAGTCGTTGCGATACGGCATCAAGTCATTGCGATAGGGCATCGTCGATGATATCATTTCATGAGGCATTGCTGAACAAAACGCAGCTGGATTTAATTTTAATATCCAAGAGCAGAACTCATATCCAGTGCAGTGCAAATAGAACAAAACCAGTCAGACTGCTTTCCAAAAAGCTTTTCTGGTTCAACTCCGAAACTACTTCATCTCCCTCCCAGGAACACACGAACACAAGTGAGCAGTTTGCTATGAATTATTTACAACTTAAATAATTTTTTCCACACACAGAGAGACCTTGAGGGTCAATAACCACTGCCCCACCTACTCAAATATTTACATTTGAAGAAATTAAAAATAATATCAAGCATTCATGCCTTATGTACGGTATTCTTCATTATGATTCTAAATTCAGTCTTTCAGGGGCAAATTTTAAAAAATTTCAGCCCGTCAGACTCGTGTGTTGATTTAAAGGACAAGAACAAGAGACGTATAAACATGCAAACCGCCCTCGGTTCCAAATCAATTACCTGTGAACGTCTGGGCTGTTAGGAGGAGGATTAGTGGAACCCCCCCAAACATGTACACGGTTGGACTCATCCTCCCTATCTGTTCGACACAGGACCTGACCGAGAGAATGGGAATATTGGGGGGGGGGGGGGGGGGGGGGGTATGCATTATCGCAGCCATGAAGTGGATGGATCTCAAGATCTCTTTTCTGATTGGTAGGCAGGTATGCGTTAAAACCGTGGAATACACAGGTAGTTTGGCTAAGGTGGTTTCACCGTTCGAAATTCATCCGCTAGCCAACCTGTAACCATAGCAAAGTTAGAGAGTTTCACTGTCAAACTGTCGAGAACAGAGCACAAAAAAACACAAAAGGATGATTTTAACATTTCTTTAAACGTATTTGGAGGGGATAAGAATTTGATGAATGGGATGCAGCAGAGGAAAAATAAATGGAGAGGAAAAACCAAAACCAAGCAGAAAACGGCACAATTATTCCTTGTGATGACAACAGTAAACTCTCGCTTTAAAAACTTTACATTTTAAGAGCAAAACTTTTGCAAAAAATTTCTGAATGCTTTGATTTGATATTACTTGCAAATGACCATGGTATAAGCGGGATAATCAACTTGTAGGTGTGCATTACACGGTTTTAAGGCACTTTGCGGAGGCAACCTCCTTCCGCTACGCGTCAGGTGGTTATTCGCCACTGCATCGTGCCTTAAAACCGTGTGATGCACACCTACGAGTTGATTATCCCTCACGTATCTACAGTCATTGAATGATGTGTTGAGCTCAACCTGATTAACAGACACTCAGCTGAGGAATGTCATGCTGCAAATTCTAATCAGTCAAATTCAGTACATCATTCAGTTAGATACAGTGGCTCAAAATGAGCACTACTAAAAGGTTGACCAGGCAGCTAAAGGGTTAAGTAATTTTTTCCCCATTTATCAAAAATTAATACGAACTGAGGAGACCAAAAGCATTCCCAGTACAATATTCAGGCTCTCATGGCATCAGTCACTATTTTCAAAATAGTTCCTGCCTTGTTACTTTCAGCAGTACAAACTGTGAGAACTGTTTCACAGTTTACTCTCTGGTGGATAAACTCCATCTGGAGTCAAGCAGAGAAAAACCACAAGGAAAACAGTAGCACACAGTCACGCGAACCACTCAGACGCATCAGCTGAACGTCTCACCACCAACTGGAATTAAATAGATATCCATAAATACAAAAAAATCGATGCCAGTCATTGTCATCGCCAAGCACAGAGCTGTGGGACCACAGAGGTCTTTTAAGATTTTTCAAGTCGATTTCCATGATTATCATACTGATGAGTTTTTATTGTCATCTACTAAATTGACAAAGCCCATCACCCCTGCAGACGAACTACTTTTTGTAATGACTATGTTGCAACTATGTAATAGTCATTACAATGGACATAACCACAGCAGTTCGTAACCATAATTTCTTGGTGAAAAAATTATATTTTGGAATAATGGATTGCCTGATTATAGCAGGAGCACAACTCGGTGTAGACAAAACCACGCTTGTCTTCGTTTGTCTCGCTATTGACAGTACTGCTTCACCACAAACAACAAAGACACGTGTTGAAATCGACCGGAGTTCCCCTTAAAGTATAAAATTAGCGGTGAATAATTCAATGCAAACCAGCGAAAGGTCGCTTGCAATTTTTAAGTTTCCTTGGTGACTGACTAAGCATAATGAGCTTAAATACTCAAAACAACGGGCAGTTTTATAATCAAACTAAATTACTACTGCCTAATGACATCAACACAGTGAGTCAAGACAATAATGGCAACAACTGCAGAAATTATGACATCATAGAGTAGTAACCATTCACTGCTACGGACAATCGCATGAATGCTTTTACTTACCACACTCTCTTCCCAGAATCGGTAACTATACCACGCGGCTGAAGGAACAGGTGAATACTTTTGGTTTATAATCCTCATGAACTCCTTATTTCTCTCGTCTCTCTCTCTCTCTTCTGTCCATTCCTCTCACAGTCCCTCTCTACATCCCTCCCTCCCTTCTGACTGTTCAACTCCACCTCTTTCCAGGTGAGTCAGACTCTCCTCCCACTGCAGCCACCCTCCACCACATACACACACATACACACACTAATACAGTGCTTCTCAAACTCAGTCCTGGTGCCCCACTGTGTATGCTGGTTTTTGTTCCAAACGCAATGTCAACTGTATGATTTTAATAAGCTATTAATTTAAACAGGTTTGACTTCATCATTTACTTGCCTTATAAATTATAAAGACCCCAGCGCAAAAAGCGCTTCAGTCATAAAATGTCTGTTTTGAGAAAATATAGAAAATTGAGTTGGGTAACTTTGAAAGACGTTTTCCCATCCTTACCTTACATTGTGTGAAAATGTGACTCAAGTACTTTCAGCACGAGGCTCCTAAATTGCGACGTTAAGTGCCTGTATGTCTGTAGTCTATACTTTAGGTCTGCTTTTAGGGGTTACTTTGCCTCACACCAGCAGCACACAGACACATAAATTATCAGAAAAGCAAATGATGGAGTCAAACCTGTTTTGAGTCGTATTTATGTTCGTCATTTCAAGCTAATTATTTAGAAAGAACTCTAATCACCTGTATTCAGCAACCCAATTTGAAGCCAAATGATTTTCTAAGCGTCTAATTTGATTGTTTTAAAAATGTGGTTGAGATAACATGCAATATGGAAATATAAATACAATATGTTAAAGACTTTCATTCTACATCACACACATGGATATTTCTCTGAAAATGTGGCTTGAGATGGTAAATAACTACTTTAGACATGAAAGATATCTAATTAGCACAAATTAACAGTTTATTATAAGCCACGAAATGCTGGCTGGAGCAAAAACCATCTCGCACAGTGGGCCACCAGGACCCAGTTTACAGACGAACATATACCTGTTCAAAACTACACACTTACAGAAGATGAGTGTCTCCAAGGTTGGCTTCCATCACCCAGTGGAGACCAAGTATTGTCAAGGTCAACCTCCAGCTGCTACAGAAGTCCAGGACACCTGTCACAGAAAGCCTTCAAAACCTCCAACTTCTAGGCAACATTATGTATTTAGCCGGTTGCACCACTGGTTTTCAACTTTATCTGATCCAAGGATCCTAAAGTCATCCAGCGACCCCTCTTCAGAAGAGGGAATGGTCACTAATTTGTATATTTCAATATACCTCTCAGAAGGCAAACAGTCAGGATCTGGCTACGTGTGCTTTTGATTAGGGTTTAATTAAAACTGATATCAAGACAGTCAGCCCGGAATCTTTGCTTTCGTGGTTTTGACTGTTGTTGAATATAAAGCAATACTGTGAGGGTCAAGTGGCCAGTAGGTATAGTTCATAATATTGATGGTTGTAACTCAAAAGGCCAATATAAGTAACCCTGAAGAGTTACCTTTTTTGTGCCGAAATTTGAGTGGTTTTGCCATCTTGATGATTTTTCACTGTATGGTTACTTTCTCATGCTGAATTGCACACTGTGACAAATTGAGACACACGTATACACACAAGCATATAAGCAACTCTCTCACATAAGCATGCTGTGCGCATGATCTTGCCTGTTAACACTCGTTCACCTATGGCTTATCTCTCTGCAGAGCTTCAGATAAATACAGAGTTGTCCCTGTTTCACCCGCTGGAAGTTCCCCAGTTTGTGCTCCTGGGCTTTCTCCGCACACCAGGGGACTGACCTACAAATTATGCTCATTAGAGGGAGAAACAAGAACAGCTGTTCTTTGCTGTACGCTGGTCCTGAGAGTTTGCAAGTGGCCCATGCGTGGTTTAAAAGCAGATTATAAAACTTTGCAATTCTCCAGAGGGCCATGATGGGAATAAGCCGTTGGGCTTTCTAGGGTTATGTCTTCAATAGCTTTAAATGTAGGAACCGTTTGAATGCAATCATGTAACATTTCATTTCATAACTATTACAGCAAATTATGAAATAAATCCATATTTTTTTCATTGGCAAGTCCTTTGGATATCTGAAACAATAGACCTTATTTCTGTCCACAGATCTAGGGGGTTGAGGTAGGCATAAAACTTGGCTGCAGAATTAAGGCCATTCAATATATAGTGGGCTCCAAAACGACCGGCACCCCTGACTGGCAATGCACAAACAACACTCAAAAATAATAAAGGGTTCAGCGCAAGAATGTTACATGTGTCAATTTTACTGAAATCAAGACTTGGTTGGTTTTGAATATTGTCTTACTTTAATTTATGCAACAACAGCACATGTGCTTTACACCGCCTCCTGACCAGTACACAACATTAGTATGTGGTGAAAGTATATTTGGTGTAATACCATAAAACATGAAATCGGCATTTATCAAGCTATTGCACTAAAACCTTCAAATATAAACAATATAATTAAAAGAGAATCAAGAGAGAAATAATAATAGAAGACCGGAAAATACCAACGTGTGAAATATTTTATAAATGTTTCAATGGAAACAACCAAAATCATAATAATTCAATGCAAAATAAATTTCAACAAAATCAAGGTTTCATAATTATTGGTACCTTTCATTTATTACTTTAGGCAACCACCTCTGGTATGGATTCTATTCCTGTAATTTTGGACTCGGTTAAGGTACACATTTGGGGCAGGATTTTGAACCAAACCTCCAAGCAGATACTTTCAAAATCCTTTGCATTCTTGGGCTTGCATTTATCAACTGTCCTCTTCAACTCAGCCCACAGGTTTTCAATTGAACTGAGGTCTGTCGACTGAGATGGCCATTGCAGTCACGAAGCCATTTCTGTGTGGATCTTGAGGTATACTTTGGGTCATTGTCTTGTTGGAAAGTCCACCTACAGGCAAATCACAGATTTCTGACGGATGCAACCAGATTATCAGCCTGAATATCCTGATACTAGGTGGAATTCATTATGCCGTTAATCTTAATCATTGCTACTGGGCCTCTGGAATGAAAATGGCACCAAAACACAAGAGACCCAGCATCACATTTCACTGTGGGTATGAGGTGCTTCTCCTTGTATCGGTTTCGATGCCAAATATGCTGATGCTGTATCTGACTGAAACGTGCAATTTTGATCTCATCTTACCAAAGCAACTTGTTCCAGACATAATTTAAATTATGTTTTGCAAATTCTAAGTGCTTTTTCTGTGTCTTCTGGTCAGAAAAGGCTTTCTTCTGGCAACCTTTCCAAAGAGCCTGTGGTTGTGGAGGTGGCACCTGATGGAGCTTTTTGAAACCTGGTGACTCCAAGATGCCACCAAGGTCTGCAATTCCTTCACAGTGATTCTTAGGGATTTTTTTTGCTGACAGTGCTCAGTGGCATATAAAATCATTTGTGAATCGACTTGTAGCCATTACCCAATGTATGAAGACCTATGGCCATCTTCCCCTTTTGAACTGACAGTTGTTCCGTTTTCTTCATGATGTTGGATGACAAAGGGAGATTGTACGAGTCTCATACAAAAACTCATTTTTGTACCCTAGTGAAATCAGAATGATGTAATGGCTCAATACAGGTGCTTAACACTCAGATAAAACTTAAATAAGTGGAATATAGCACATGGTATGATTTTCCTATACGTTATTTACAATAATCTTTATGGGTGCCATTTATTGTGAAACCTTGATTTGGAGGAAACTGCCTTTTAATTAAATCAGTAAATGATTTTGGTTGGTTCCATTGGAACCCTGATATTGTACAGTATTTCTCACTTTAGGGTTCAGAGTTTCTCTCTCTCTCTCTCTCTCTCTCTCTCACTCTCTATATATAAACATACACACAGCGCCCTCTATAATTATTGGCATCCCTGGTTAAGATGTGTTCTTTAGCTTCTAATAAATTCATTTTTTTTTCTAAATAATATAGGACCACAATGAAAAAAAGAGGAAAATCCAACCTTTAGTTCAAGTGCATTTATTCAGTGGGAAGAAAAATCCCACATTAAGAAATAATTCTTTTATATCAAATCATGTGTGCCACAATTATTAGCACCCCTGATGTTACTACTTTGTACAACTCCCTTTTGCCAACAAAACAGCACCTAATCTTCACCTTTTACGTTTCACAAGATGGGAGAATACAGAAAGAGGGATCTTCCATCATTCCTCTTTGCACAATCTCTCTAAATTATCCAGAGACCTGGGTCCTCTCCTCTGCACTCTCCTCTTCAGCTCACTCCACAGGTTTTCAATGGGATTGAGGTCTGGGGACTGAGATGGCCATGGGAGGAGCTTGACTCTGTGTCTGGTGATCCATTTCTGTGTAGATTTGGCCATCCCATCTTCAGCTTTCGGGCAGAGGCCACCAGATTTTGATTTAAAATGTCCTAGTATTTCAAAGCGTTCATGATGCCATGCACCCTAACAAGGTTCCCATGGCCTCTGGAAGAGAAAGAGGCCCACAGCATCACCGATCCTCCTCCATACTTCACAGTGGGCATGAGGTGCTTTTCTGCATACTCATCTTTTGTGTTCTGTCAGATCCACTTAGAGTGTATGTTGCCAAAAAGCTCTATCTTGGTCTCATCTGACCAAAGCACACGGTCCCAGTTGAAGTCCCAGTACCACTTAGTGAACTCCAGACGTTTGTGTTTATAATTGTGAATGAGAAAATGTTTTTTTTTCTGTGCATGCCTCCCAAACAGCTTGTTGGCATGTAGATAGCGCCTGATGGTTGTTTTGGAGACTTTCTGACCCCAAGATGCTACCATTTGTTGCAATTCTTGAACAGTCAGCTTTGGGGAACTTTTTATTTCTCTTACCATCCTCCTCACTAAGCGTGGTGGCAAAATAACCTTGCGTCCTTGTCCAGGCTTGTTTACCACTGTTCCAGTTGTTTTAAACTTCTTAATGATTCCTCTGACAGTATATATATATATATATATATATATATATATATATATATATATATTTCTTTTTTTTACATTTTTTTTCCAAGTATTGTTTGTGCATTGCCAGTAATTTTGGAGTCCATTGCATATTTGTGCATTTATGAATGTCACTGCCAATGTGACCCCTGAAAAAGAGAAAAACTGCTTTTTCACCTGGACTTCTTATTTCAGTCCGGCATTTTATGAGACCTGTTCAATGCGTAAGAAAAATATAGGAAATAAATGTGTTATCATGTGTTTTCAGTGTTTCCATCAAAATAAAAAAACATAATTCTTTATTTCAATAGATTCAAAAGATGCCAAAGGTGTCACAAATCTTGTGTGAATCCATCTTGTTCTACCTCCCATCCAACAACTTGCATGTCTTTTAGATCAATTGTCCCCTTTCATTTGTTTTGGCTTGTGCGCCTCCTCCGCCAGCTGAGGGCCCTTAAGTTTCTCCCCCCTCCTGTATGTCTCTGTGATGTGTATATTCCCTTACTTTGCGTCTGTCAAGTTGCAGGACAGTCCCTTGCTATACGCCCGTAAACAACCAGTCAGTGGATTCCTGGTCCAAGAGTTTATTGTCTTGAGAATTTATTGTAATCTTTCATGACAGTGAAATATGGAAGAACTCCGGTTAGTCTTATTAACTGGAACAAGCTCTCAAGCCTATGATCTGGCGTCCAGGATTAGGACTGCATTCCAGTTAACCTGCCACCTCAGTAAGCTCCTCTGCCCAGTTTATTAAGAACACCTCCCAAACCTTCAGCAGTCTCCAGGATTGGGAGTGCCTTCCTGCTGAACTTCTCAATTCTGCCATCTGCCAAGTCCGATCTGGCGAGGGAGACCTCCATTTGGCTTCTGCCCCGGGACGCCACTGGCCAGGCGTGGACACGCCCCACACACAAGCTCATCGCCATCTGACCTGAGCTGTCCCCATTCTACTCAGGGCGCCATTCCTACAATATCTGTCATTACAGTATTCCTATCAGTAAACCCTACTATTGGATAGTACTCTGTCTCCGCATCTGGCTCCTAGTCTGCATCATAACAAGAAGATTTAGAGATGCAAAACAATTTTTTTTTTTTAAAGATGGCTAGTGATTGTGCACAAGGCAAATTTAGCTCCATATCATCCTTCTGTGGCAAATAAATTGACATTACAGTTTTACTTCCTGTGGCCTTGCTGGTTACATGCCCCTGCTGTCTGGCACCACTCACATCTTTAAAATGCATTGAAATGGCCGCAGATACTTTCTGTGAATTGACTCTGGTTCAGATTGTGGGAAGACAGAAGAAAAACAAACATGACATCACCTTATTTAGCATATCTATTTACGAATATATAATGGGGCAATAAATTTGTATCAAAACCATTAAGGGCAAAGAAACAATTTTCCTCCCTAATTCGGAAAAAGCACAGTATGAAAGTGCACATTGCCGGAGTTAACTCATTCACAAGTCAAATTGAGAAATACACTCAATTCTCAAGGCAATACATTCAAACACAAATAAACAATGGAAAAATATTATCATCATTTACTATGCAACAAAACTATTGCTTTCCGATAGCCACACAATAGCTAATGGAATAGAACATCCTTGCTATGATTAACATGGTTATTCCCTTAAAAAAAAAAAAAAGCACTTGCAAACCCATTAATGTTTACTGGGCTCTCCAAAAACTCCATGAAGTTTTCAACTTCACGAAAAAGAACGTATCACCAGGTTACGCATTTTGTTCCACTTGGAACCAATAATAGAACTTGGAAATGTCCATTCACAGAACTGAACTATAGAATTTTCCAGTGATGTCACTAATGGTGGCCACTGTAGATGTGTATCAGTGGCCACACCCACAACTCAAATACTCTGAACTTCCGTAGCTTTAACAGTAATCCAAGCACCCCAGTGCGTATTGTAAATTTTTACTAAATCGTCTTTACTACTCCTCCTCGCTCCTAGTCCCTCTCATAGCCTTCTTGCCTTCCTGTCCTCCGTTGGTGCAGCCATGGGGGGCATTTAGGTCCAGTTGTACCCCCTCCAGCTCCAGGGCCAGCTTGTTGTCCAAGGTTTGACATTGGTCAGCCTTTTCCTGGTCAAGGTCCAGTTCTGGATGGTGAGCTTCTATTAGGAGCACATATACCAGGGATCCCACAACTGCCCCAACACAGGGGGCGACCAGGGGCACCCACCACCAGCCTTCTCCAGCCCTGAGAGAGAGAGAGAGCGAGAGAGAGAGGGAGAGGGAGGGAGGTGGGGAGAGGCAGAGGGAGAGAAAAAGGAGATAAGTCATGGGAGCCAATACAGGGAAAAACAGGACAGAGCAGCATTAATTGAGAGAGTGAGGGAAAGAAAGATGAAGAGAGATAGGAAAAAAGAGAGAGAGCTAAACAGAATGACAGAGAGAGAGAGAGAGAGAGAGCGTGTTGAAAGAGAATGGAGGATAAAGGGAAGACAGAGTGGGTGAGAAGTGGGATTTGAAAAAGAGAAAAAGAAGAGAGATTTGAGGAGACAATTTGACCTAAGACCACCAGTAAAGAATCGTGCTGATCTTAAAAACTACAAACTGAGGCTGTTTTTTGAAAAAACAGCAGCATCAGTTATATCTGCGATTGACAGACATTATTTGCAACATTATTAGCATTAGTGAGCATGATATTGCCTTTTATGTTTGTCTGTATGTCTATATTTGCCACCCTCATTGTGGAATGGGTGACAGGGACAGATCTGTATGCATTAAGGGAGCAGGGTGACCCACCGGAATACCTGGTCCCCCCAGCCTGCGATGTAGGTGTACAGCCTGGGTCCCAGGTCACGGGCAGGGTTTAACGCGTAGCCACAGTTAACCCCCATGGACGCTCCAATTGCCAAGACGGCCAAACCAACAAGGACCGCCGCCATTTCGGGGGGTACTGAAGTGTTTCTGCGGTCCCCTATAGCCAGGATGCACAGAAGCAGCATGCCGGTCCCAATCACCTGGTGCACAGCAGGAGTCAGTGTACAAACACCACTATCTCAAAAACAACCACCCAAAACAACCTGATACAACTACTATGTTCTACAACAACAGCAACAATTACCATGTACAAGAACTACTATCATCTAAAAAAATAACCCCAACAACCACCATTTACTACAATAACTCCAACTACTACCTTCAACAAAAATAATAACATTGACAACTACCATTTTCTAAACAACCCCAAACATAGCATCTACAAAAACAAGAAGAGCACCGCCAACGGTGCATAATACGCCCGTCATGAACATGGATCAGGAAGTGGACAGACAACATGATACTAATATCCAACAGACAACAGTCCCATGTGAGCTTTGACCTTTGTCCGTGACCTTGACCTTGGAGGGAGAGCCGTAAACATGGTACGCGACACTCCGCTCAGTGATGGTACACGTGTGTGTGAAATATCATGGATGTATCTGAAGCGATTGAGAAGTTATGCTCCGGACAAGCCCCATCTGGGCCCCATGTGACCTTTGACCTTTGTCCGTGACCTTGACCTTGGAGGGAGGGCCGTAAACATGGTACGCGACACTCCGCTCAGTGATGGTACACGTGTGTGTGAAATATCATGGATGTATCTGAAGCGGTTGAGAAGTTATGCTCCGAACAAGCCCCATCTGGGCCCCATGTGACCTTTGACCTTTGCCAGTGACCTTGACCGGGTGAACGAAATCATGGTGCGCGACACAGCGCCTAGTGATGGTGCACGTGTATGTGAAGTATCACAAATGTAGCTCAAGCGGCTCAGGAGTTATGCCCCGGACAAGAAATTGCTAACAGACAGACAGACGGACGGACAGACAGACGGACGGACGGACGGACGGGGGTGATAACATAATACGTCCCGTCTTAAGACGGGCATATTATAATAATAATAATAATAATGATAATAATAACAACCCGCAACAACTGTTTACTACAACAATGACCCCCAAAAACTACCATCTACTACAACAACCCCAAACACTATCATTAACAAAAATAATATCCCTAACAACTACTACCAGTAACAAAAGAACATCCCCAGCAACTACGATCTACTACAACAGGACCACTGCCAGCAACAAACATAACCCCCCAAAATGATAATTTAATACAACAACCCCAACAACAACCATCTACAAAAACAAAAACCCCCAACAACTACCACCAACAACCACCAACAACACTAAAACAGTGTTTCCCAAACCTCTCCTGAAGTATTCCTTGTCTTTTCGATCTCTCCCTGCTCCAGCTCTGGTGATTCAAATTATGTGGCCGTTATTAACCCCCGAAGCTCCTTGATAATAAGCAAATTATTCGAATCACCCGAGTTGGACGAGGGAGAGATCTAAAACGTGCAGGACAAATGGTACATCAGGAGAGGTTTGGGAAACACTGTACTAAAACAACCCCAACCACTGGCATCAACAATAATAATAACCCCCAGCAATTACCATTTTACAACAGTAACAACCCCAACCATAGTAATCTACAAGCATAGGCCCAAGGGTCCTGTAGCTTACCAGCAAGCAATCTTCTAGTGATGATACAAGTTATTAAAATTTCATGCGAAATTTGACCTTCAATGTCAAGGTCACTAAATAGAAGTTCACACACATTTCTAAGACCCCCTGAAATACCCAATCCTAAGCTCTGAAGCAGTTTTGGTGATACAAGTCATTGGAAATTCAATGTCATTTTTGAACTTTAAAGGTCACAGAGGGTCAAGTTGAGGTCAGCAGATGGACGTCATATATGACTTTTTAAATGTCTTTACACAAACCTTGGCTCCATCTGTGACCATTTTGGTGATACAAGTCAGGGCAATTTCACTGTCGAGTTTGACCCTCAAAGGTCACTGATAGTCAAGTTGAATGCCACCAAGGTCATAAGTAACTTCCAAAATGTCTCTAACACAAAACTAGGCTCCATCTGTGAACATTTCAGTGATACAAGTCATTGAATTTTTACTCGGTCACATTTGACCTTCAAATGTCAATACAAAGGTAACCAAATGAAAGTGTATATATGACTTCCTATATGTCTCTAATACAAACCTAGGCTCCATCTGTGACCATTTTTGGTAATACAAGTCAATGTAATTGTATTCGGTCACATTTGACCCTCAAAGGTCACCAGCAGTCAAGCTGAATGTCACTAAATGAAAGTTTATGCATGACTTCCTTTACGTCCATGATACAAACTTAGGCTCCATCTGTGACCTTTTTAATGATAGAACTAATTGAATTTTCACAAGGTCAGGTTTGACCTTCAAAGGTCGATATGAAGGTCACCAAATTAAAGTTCATATTTGAACCTCTATACATCTCCAATAGAAAACCTAAGCTCTATCTGCAATAGTTTTGGTGAAAGATTCATTGAAATTTCACTCTGTTAAGTTTGACCTTCGAAGGTCACCGAAGGTCAAGTTCAAGGCCACCACATGAAAGACTTCCTATCAGTGTTCAATACACATATTTTCCCAATCTTCAATATTTTCAACCCTAGAAGCCTTTGAAAATTGGAACATTTTGCTTGACCTCAAGTATGACCTTTCAAAGTCATCTGAGGTCAAGTTTAATACATCCAAAATATGTTATATATGACTTCCTATATGTTGATATTACAAACTTGATCTCTTTCTGCAGCCATTTAGCTTCCACAGGCAATTTTGCCCATTCTCCATAAGACCCAATGTTAAAGTACAGCGCCCCCACTAGACCAACTTCCCTTGATTCAATCAAAATGGCACTCGCACTGTACATAAAGTGTATCAAGGTGAGTTGATCACCAGATTTACAAAAGAAGTTATCAGACAGTTTTTGAGAAATAATTTTTTGTAATTTCAAGTCCTATCTTTAAACACTGTTAATATTTTCCTTGACCTCAAGTTTGACCTTTCAAAGTCATCCGAGGTCAACTTTAACATAGGCAATATATAGGTCATATATGACTTCCTATATGTTGATAATACAAACTTAATCTCTATCTGCAACCATTTGGCCTCCTCAGGCCATCTTGCATATTCATAAATTACAGTGTCCCCCACTAGACCCACCTCTGTCGATTCAATCAAAATGGAACTTGCACTGTATATTGACGGTACCAAGGGAAGTTGATTGCCTGATTTAGAAAAAAATGTATCACGCAGTTTTTGAGAAATTATTTTTTCCAAATCCCTCAGTTGTATGTTTAACACTGGGGCCAAAATTTCAAGGGCCCACAAAACGAACAAAAAAGATTCAATCAAAAATCCAAAAGAAAAGCCTGGAGATATGGTCTAGTAGTATGTTATGGCAAATTTATACGAAAATTCATCAGCCAAAAAAAAAGATAAAAAATGTTCCGGACGACAGACGACAGACGCCACACCATGACAATAGCTTACCGGCCTATAAACTAAAAATACCAATCCCCAACAGCTACCATTGACTACTATAATTCCCAACGACTACCATAACCACAAACCAGTGCTGACAACAAAATAAACAACCCCCGAAAACTATTACTTGCTACAGCTACCCCAATCACAGCCATCTACAGAAATAACAACCCCAAAAAACTACCATCTGCCTCAACAATAATCCCCAGAAACTACCATCGACGACAACAACTACCTCATACAAACACAAAAGCTCCCAACTGCAATCAATTATACAAGCCCCAACAACCACCATGTACAACAACTACCCCCGCAACGACCATCTAGTATAAAAACAACCGAAACAAGTACCATCCACAACAAACCACCAATAACTATCATCTTCAGCAACAGCAACCCACACAACTATCACCTGCAACATCAACAACCCCATCAATTGCCATCTACTACAGTAAAAATAACTTGCAACAACAACCACAACAAGAACAATCTCACAATGACAACCCCAACAACTAGCATCTACCACTAAAACGAAAAACAACAAACCGCAGCAACAAATGGCTACAAAGTGGACTCCACTGCAAACTGCAGGACACTCCGGGATGCTCACCTGGTCCACAAAGCCGCTCCATAGATGGAGGTAATCTGCAGGGTACGTTGCAAAAATCCCAGCGGTGGCTGTGGGCTCTTTCACAGTCAGCTCCCCGTTTGTGAAGTGCATAATGGCATCTGCATACAAGTGCGTGTACACACACACATATACACACACACACACACACACACATACACGGGGAGGATAGGAAAGGTTTTTAGGTCCATTGTGGCTCATCTGTCCACCTATAACTAAAAATAAAATGTTATAAATATGACATTAAATTAATAAATATTCTTCAGTGTTAGTCATAAAATTAAACTGCTAGTAAGTAGCCATAAAGAAATTTAGAGAAGAAAAAAATATTTTAAAAATGTATTTTTTAAAGCCGAGAGTCCACATTGTGACCTTTTAATTTCAAATCCACTGTGATGCTGTATGGAGCCAAAAAGAGGAAAATTGAGTTAAATTCCAAAAACCTAAGGACCAGACTGTCACTACTCCCAATGATGAAAACCATTAAACACACCCAGTACATTCATTAAGTTTATCCGTTCTGGAAATCTTTCAGTATGCTAGTGCTTTCTGTCCCCTACTGCTCACCATAGTACTGCAAAGCGACAGTGGCGGCCGCAAGGAAGGCCCCGAAAATCTGGAAGAAGACGTAGAATGGCAAAGACTTCCAGGGGTGCCTTCCCAGAATGCACAGGCTGAGTGTGACGGCAGGGTTCAGGTGAGCCCCTGTACAGAGAGAGACACTCTTACCATGTAGTACACTTACCGAAAAGTGCACTTAATGCATAGCACACTTGCTACATGGCACACTTCCTGCATTGTTCATTTACCACTTACATCACCGAGTACAGTACAGTTCCCACATACACACACATCTCTTCCTCACTGTTTTTCAAAGACAAATAAGTAACTTAAAGTAACTAAAATGAGGAGCTGAGTTATAAAAATATAATATGCTGCAAAATTAAGATGGATTAGAAACGATGGAATCAGATTTTCACTTGCAGTTGAGCGGATTCACTTCGTTTGATTTCTTGTCAGTTTTAAAACTTCTGAGCATGTGCAGTAATCGTGACACAGCTCCTTAAATTTTGTTGCTTGTCCTAATCTCTTGTTGCTTCTCTGACTTTGACAACTGCGTAACGATTGGCGCCAATAAACCAACGGCAGAAGACTCAGCACAATGTGCTGTTCCACCAGGTGGCATTGCTTTAACTCAGTGACGAGAGAAAACAATGTCTTGATATCTGTTTTTTATTGTTTGATGAAAATTCCTAAATGACCGCTTATGTCCCAATGAGATTAGGCTATTGTAATTATTAATTTCGCACAATAATGAAAGTGGCGATCCAAAACCATTAATTCTGCCTCCCAACTCCTATTCTGGGGCTGCATTTGTTACACATTCTTCATTGATCAAGCACTCATGACCTTGACGATGGAGCAAGACGAGTCACTGCATGAACTCAATTACTGTATACGTTTCTTTTTTTTTGTTGTTGTTGTCGGTTTTCCTTTTTTTTTTCAACACCACTATAAGCACTTGTCAGTAGGCTACTGATCTTGGCTAGCCGTAGTATTTTACAGGTCAAGATCAGTAATTGCTCAGTGGTCGGCGCCCACTAGTGGTTCTTGAAATAACGTCCATTATGTTATCTTAGAATGAAGTAGGCCAACCACAACCGGTCGTCACAAAGTGTATTTTCAAAAAGTTGGAAAATTGCTCCATTATTTGAATATCAGTTGGGGCCCTGTAGAGGGCGGGGCCTGTTTCACTTGAAACAGATGAAATATGGCTAAAGCTGCCAATATTTACAAGATGCAGAATCGAGAAATAAAGCACTGCAGATAAGATAACCGATATTTACGAACCTGACACGCCGCGAGAGACGTAAACTCCGAAGGTGGTGCCCAGAGCGAATCCCAGGTTGATTGACAGGTAATGTCCCTTGGTGTTTTCAGAGGTGGTCACCTGGGCTACAGCCCCACATCCAAACACCTGCAGTGAGGTAAAAGATCAGCCATGTTAGCAGTTAGCGTAGCGCCAAGCCCTCCTCCACAACGCAGTGACCAGTGCATAAGGACAGCAGTGGCCCCATTATAGTTACTCCTGACTCCACATCTAAAAATGTTTTCAACTCAGCTAGCTCACAGAACATTCTCCAGGTGCATGTGTGTACACGTGGATGCGTGTTTGTATTTCTGAGGCTGTGCGAGTCAATATTTGTATGGTGAGTGTGTATGCATGGATTGCCTGTGGATGTGAATGTGCGTGGATGTTCAGATTAGGGGTTTGCGTGTGTGTGTGTGTGTGTGTGTGTGTGCGCGCGCGCTCGCATGGCTGTGTATGTTTGGAAGTACGACACAGAATGGGTGGGGGTGTATATACATCGTTTGCCTGTGTATTTGTGTGTGCATGTATGTCTGTGTCCCAGCCTAATACGCACACACATTAGCCCACTGAATCAGGAATCTCTCATTCAATCATTAAGGGTCAAAGTCTCTCCCATGTTTCCAGTCTCATTCAGTCCGCAGACCTTCCACTGTGAGAGACTGTTTGGGTACTCATCAGCAGCTTTCAACGAGGGCAAATCAGAGTAGAAACAAGTGACTCCAATGAAATTGCACTCCCAGGACTAACTCAGAGTGACTGAGATGAGCTGGGGTCGAAAGAGGGATTTGAAGAAAGAGCAACGAATGGTAACACACAGCAGGCAAGTTCACGTCCATCTTCTTGTAGCGCATTTCGCCACAGCATTCCAAACATGGAATAAGTCACGTGTACCCGGAACTGATCGAAAATCTGCGCTTTGTTTTGTCAGCCAATAACTCATCTCAACGGCTGTTCCAGACGCTCACAGACAAATTTGCCGTGAAGGATGTTTTATCTCGTCTTCTGAGGATGGCCTTCACAAGAACACATCTGCTGTCTGCCCTTTGGAAGTTTGCGATTGTCAGATAAGATAAGCTGAGACGAAGATGCTTCCATTCCTCTATAAGGGCTCATCTTCAGTAGCAAAGAAAGGAAAACATGGAGCGCATGGAGCAAAACAAACAAACAAAACCATTGAGGAACAGAGGCTGAATACAGCATAACTTCCAGAAAATTCTGAGGAAAACAGGCAGACAACTCAGCAGTATTGCTGGAGAATGTGTGAAACGCTATTCCAGTGGTGTGAAATCCAGGGGTCAGAGAGCAAAACCATGCATTTGATTCGCCTGTCTCCTCAGCCAGCTAATCAAACCCCCTGGCTCAACCTCCTAGTGTAAGAATTGTGCTAATTGATAATAATTTTAATAAATTAGAATCTGGGAGGATAGAGTAAAATCCAGGGACACAACTCATCACAGTACTTACTATTAGGACGTAGACGCCCAAACATTCTGCCAGGCACTCCCTGATGAGAAGGCTCCTGATTCGCACCCTCCGGAACACGGACTCCATTACTGCGTCTCAGTACAGAATCCCAATCTCCGGATTGTTCTGCACCGCTCCTGTGAGGCTGAGAGCTCGCAGGAACGAGAGAGAGAGGGCTAGCAGAGCTACGGTGGACTTTTATACTCCAATATGCACCGTCAGGGTTATACCCTGGTGTGTGTGTGTGTGTGTGTGTGTGTGTGTATGAGGTGACAACTTTCAGCAGCGCTATGCAACGGAGGTCCATTTCTTTGTTCTCATGCAATTAAAATTAGCCTCAGAGAAAAAATTATAAAATGACAACTAAAGAAGTTGTACAATAACTTTGAGATTTGAAGTTTTACTACCATATTGCACCACTATAATAGATGTTAGATTACTTTGGTACAAGTCATTTCGGGTTCCCTATTTAAATTAATTTCAGAGTACAGTGTATTATATCAACAGAATGGATAAACATAAGAGGTAACAGATTTAAACGCTCACTGGTACATTGTATTTGATTGCGCCAAGTTAGATACTTAATTTTAGAACAAGTTATTTCGAGTACAGCAAATTGTTTTTGTTTTTTTTTCAGGTGACTAAACCCAGAGGGCATTTGTGAAGGGAATAAAAAAGTCCATGGAGTTGCAGATAGAGATGAACATACCCAAGTTCCGTGCCAAACAAAAACCAGCTTTACATGACGTCAGCGAAGCAGGATGCTTAACACTCGAAAAACTCATCAAAACCAGCGGGAACCACAACTCCTCTGGGTCACTGAAGTTCTCACTCAAGCCCAGCGGTTCCCAAACTGTAATGGTCAAGCCCCATTTGGAAATGGGGCATTGTTTTTAAGCTCCCCTGACAACTTTAGCTCAGTACTCAATCTTCTCTTTTGCATAAAATGACCTTCCTCCCCAACCCCCTCCAACCAGACAATACTCATTACATATCCCCATAAATTACACCTCCGCAATTTCACATCCACCCTTCTCACCTACAAGTGCTTCCAAAGCAGATTTCCTTGCTAAGCGTACAAAGTTCATTTAGGATTAATAAATGGCAGTACAGTGATATATGATTTTTTTTTTCACATGTAACAGCACCTTAAAACACCATCACAAGCACATTGTCAGGTTCAGAGCAAACGCTTGCTTTTCTCTGTTCAAACATTAGTCCAGGACTATTCAATGATTTACCACGCATGCCGAGGGAGTTATGTATGTAGGCCAGCCAGCCTGACACAAACTATAAATACAGCATGCACCATAATTCTTTGGATGGTAGCTCCTCTTTGGCTCTGTACGCCAGTGAGGGATTTCAAAATGGGAGATTGAAAAGTGCTCTTGAATTTAATTAGCAGGCAACCAGATCTGTCTCGTATAAGGCGGGGATCCCAAAATCTGGCTCTCAAATCCAAATCCAGCCCTGGTTTTCTTTCTTCCCACAGAATTAAGTGAACAATGCAAGCAACTGGCCAGATTGTCTTTACACCAGACTCTCAGGTAAAGGGAGAGTGGGAAACCAGTAGCTTTAGGCCCTCGTGGACCAAGATTTCAGAAGCAGGGATGTAGAGCCAGGCCACTTTGAAATGGCACAGTCCAATGACTTCATGCACTCCTGTATTTGTAAACTCATGAGCTCCGGCCAATTTTAAAATAAGTTCACCAGCATCAAAGGATATTATTGCACTGAATTTAATCACAGCAGATTGCCATCTTGATCGGTTTGAGCAACTGATTTCATCCAAAAAGGGCCCTGTTCCTCAAGGGCCAAGAACTGCTTGTTTTCCACCCTCTCTATACCTGGAGGTCAGGAGTGATATCAATCTGGCCAATTAGTTGCAATAATTGTTCTCATCATTATGTGGAAGGAAAGAAAACCACAGCTGGATTTGGATTCGCAGGCCAGATTTGGGGATCCCTGAAGAATGACATGCACAGACGCGGGTTTTAGCAGTTACCCAGACATACAGTCACCCGATTGTTATTTAACAAATAAAGGAACATGGTCTGGGGCAGTAGTCTCCAAACCTGTTCATGGAGAGTTACTTTCCTGCACGTTTTTAATCCAACCCTACTTCAGCACATCAGCTGCTCATCAAGATCTCCAACTGCGACATGAAGGGTAGTTTGCTTTGGTTGGAGTGAAAACAGTTAGGATGGTAGCTCTCCAGGAATAGGGTCTGAAATCACTGCTCCATAGTCAAGTTTACCAATCTTCTTATCAATCATCACCTTGATTTGAATCAACTGTATTGGTGTTGGGCTACAACAAAGACCATGCCCTTGCACCTACCTTTAATATGCAAAATTCAGTACTCATTTTAACTCCGTTCATTGCCAAAATGTCCTGAATACACCATCTCCCAGAATAGCAATAGGAGATTACGCACATTTTCTGATGATGAGACTTGATGTTTCGCAAAATATTCAGCCATCGTATCAGAGCCAAACACAAAACTACCGTTCAACTAATCATAAATAAGATGGCAACAATGTAGAGGTTGACTGTGTAATCGACCCTTTCTATTGAACTGCTCAGGTTTCAAGCTGAAGAAAATAAAACTTCACTGGAAGGTTACCGGTTTATTACGCGTCTTTGGCCGATGGCCTGGCTGTTCGTGGCGAGGGCCATATAAGCCCCACAATGGCTTTATTACTCCAGTAAACAACAGAGACGCAGAGTCACGATCCAGATCACGCAAAGCCGTCGAGTCAATACAGACACAGTCAGCTCCAAATATCTTCTAGTTTTATCGGTTTCTAATCGAGGAAGTAAACTGCAAGAGGTGTCTGTCATTAAGTAGTGAAAGGTGAGGCTATTGCTGGCCCTGTGTTTCTGCCGACAGACCGTCGCTGCATATTAGCCGTATTTATACGGTTAAGCCTGTTTATACCGCCATATTTATACTGTTAATTCTGTTTATACTACTACACTTGCCATATTTATACTGTTTATATCTTTGACACTGTCTTCTCTTAGATATAGTATTGCTAGTATATATTTATTTTTCTACATGTTGATAGTTAAATTATATTTCAATTTTCAGACGAGTGTTAAACTGGGTGGTTAGGAAGAGAAAGGAGGATGGTGACCATGGAGGAGCTGAAGTTAGTAAAGTGAATTATGGATGCAAACTCGTCACCTTTAAGATGATGAGTTTCTTTTGGATTTTAATGTACAACTGTTTATATATGATTATGTAAGTGAATGTGCTGGTTAGAGCATGTTGCTAAAGTTGTGAAGTGTGATATAGAAAAGAAGATCAGTAGTGCAGGTGAGAGGAGCAGGGAGAGATGCAAGGAGAGGAGCAGAGATTATTTTTATTTTCTTCCAAATTAATGTCAAAAGCTGTAAATTGAGACAAAATACAAACATGTTATAATCCTGTCTATAAGGATTCCAAGGTCATTTAATTTGAAACTATTTTCACAGACATGAATATGGTCGACGTCGTATCCTCTTGGAGACGGACATAGCAGCACCGCTGCTGAAAAAAATTCTAGGGGAAACTCTGATCATCAATGTATATCAACCATGGGTGCGTTTCCCAAAATCTCAGATGCTAACTTACATAGTTGGACCCGCTGACTGTGAATGGACAAACTATGTAAGTTGCTAGCCAAGTTAGCAACTACGCTTTTAGGAAATGCACCCCATATCAAGTTTTTAAACTGTCAAAATTGTGCATTTTCGACCAGGAGGCACTAATATATAGGGCTGACTCCAGCCAGCAGGACAATTGTTTAGTTAATGGGCTGTTGGTTGACCAGTATTTGTTTAGGTTGAGAAATCGCCCAAATAACCCATATCCATAAAATAATCCATTCTGAATGCTGTGGGTAAGGAAGTGACAATGCTTCACTCTTAACTCGGCCTATATTCTCCTTAAATAAATGGTATTAGATAGTTGAGGTAGGCTAATATTTATGTTGTGAATATATGTTCAGATAAACGAATAAAAGCAACATTTCATACTAATAGTTTTTATATGGGACTTCCTTGGTTAAATAAAATAAAAAATAAAACGCGCAATACCTTTTCATGCCTACATCATGTCCTTCTCTTAAGCACGTAAACGTGCATTTTAATCGTTGCCAAAAAATCTGCCCTACAGTTAGGATTAGTGATATAGGCATACTGTAGGCCACTGGATGGCAGTATTTACCTTTTTTTTTATTCAGCTCAGACTGGAGCTATGTTTAGACATGTCCTGGACATGTCTGGGGCAAGTCCCCGAAAAGTAAAAAAAAGAGGTCTAAATGTGGGTGGGGTCTGCAAAAGAGTATATAAGGAAAAGAATTGAGACAGTAGAGTAGTAGGAGAAATTGCAAGAAGAAGGATACGTGTGACCAGACCTGTCATTTCTGTTGAAGACCTGTGAAGTTTCTTTTGTGGATTTTTGCCTTTGTTTGAGCCTTTTTCCTCACCCAGCACATCACCAGGAAACCCGCCAAAGGGACTGTAAATATTTCTGTTTTTTTTGGTATTCAATCTTGGTCATTTAGTTGTAGATAGTAGATTAGTCTTTGTCTGTTTTCATTAAATGTGTTCAAGTTTTAAAACTGTTTCTGTCATCCCTTGCTGTTGCTGTTGTGTTGTAGATTGTAATAACAAATTGGGGCCATAACAATACTTTAATTGCTCGTTCCAATATAGCCTTGGAACATGAGGTTTACGAAAACTTTTTGAGCACGGCACCATTTCGCTTTAGTCGCAGACCATCGAAATACGCAAATGACTTTGCAAGCAAAGTTTTGATTACCTCAGATCAGCAACAAACGTGACCTACCACTTGAAAATGGTTCATCTGCCCATTTTATATTCTTGCCCTGCAAATACGCATTTCATGTGCTTTAGAGGTGAACACTTAAGATTGAGCGGTTACATGTTAGGTGTTTGTATTTAAGTTATTTATAAGCGATTTGATTTGAAATTGCATTTATAGGTACGTCCCCATTACATCGTAAACATTCCCGCAGTAAATTCATGTTCAACGAGAACTTGGAGCTGAAGCCCGCGTCCATCTTTGAAAAAAGAGAAAGTGAAAACCGTCAACTGATGCTCTTGTAACAGAATTCAATCAGACAAGCCCAATCCATAAGAGAAATAACTAACCAAATAAAACTTCAATCTATTCCATGTTTAATTTATGAGCAGAACACGATGACATCATACAAAACTTCATGTTGTGGAACATTAACCAGGCTTACGCAGGGCATTTTCAGCGTTATTTCATGTTTTGTGATGGCACGTATATAGAGTGGCCGTTTGGTCCTGGAGTTGGGTACCTTTTATGGTAGAGCCATTCTGTTCACTTAGCATTGCAATTGAAAAATTGCGATTTGAGGCATTGTGTGCGAGTTTGTTTAATCCTAGTTATTGTGCAAGTGATTTCTGAGATTAGTCATTTCGTTACTAACAATTACAATATTGTTCCACTTAAGCCATTCTTTTACTGGTTTAGCTGGTATTGTTGTTTCAATTAATGTCGAAAAAGAAAGCATAGGTTGTCCGCTTGGATGTTCACGTCAGCCATCTAATTTTATCACAAATTAAAACACTATAAATTAAACCGTAAACAACAGCCTCAATAAAAATAAAATGTTTTTGAACCAACCCTACTCTTCCTGTACAGGAAACGATAAGAACTTTTTATACAACTCATAAAAGGGATGTAAATGGCAAAAAGGACGAAAAAACTGAGCAATAATCCGCTAAACTGCAAGTCAAAATCAAGAGGGTATTTTTCTTCTATGATTATTGGCAATGATACCAGCTTACATTCTTCAGTTCCCATGGCTAAAGCTTAAAATAGTGCTTTGAATACTCAAATTTCTACTGAAAGCTCCTTATTGTTAAAAGAATAGTACCAGAGTAACTAAAATGTATAAATAAAATGCAAAATGGAGATAGATTGGCAAGGATGGAATGAGATTATGACTTACAGTCAAGCAGATTCACTGTCTTAGGATGCAAGTTCTGAGCATTTGCAGTAATTGTGACAGAGTTCCCAATGGCCAACCAGGTCTGTCTAATGAAACACAGCCTAATCATTAGTATGTGTTATTGTTTGGTCAAATGAAAGCATCAGCCTATCGTGTGGTCTTACTGCAGCTTCGCAAGTATATAAAGTAAATAAAAAAAACACATACTATGTTTGGACCAAAGTTTATTCTAGAAATTAAAAATTTACAAAAATAAAATATTCATGAAATATATAATTGCGTGTTCAAAGCTGTTCTATTTTTTGTGAAATATAAGCACATCCTGAGTGTAGCATAACTAAACCTTAAAGAAGAGACCCACAATATGTCATGAGAATGAATGTTCTTACCAGAACATTCTACAGTGATTTCAATCACACCAGCTGAATGAAAACAACTGACTTCCAGAACAAGGAATATTTTTAACTCTGTATGAAATTAAATATTGGGAACACACACGACACAGGAGTAATGTTATAAATTAACTCCATTACATAAAAAAAAAAACGGATCATCACAGACAGCCCAGTTTCACGCATCAGAGAGTGGATGAATAAGATTATATTACTGTGATTTATTGTGGCATGATGACATGCAGAGGCCAAGATGGTTTCGTCTAAATGCTCTGTTTACTTCAGAAATTCAAATGCTTGGAAAATTTCACCAAACGACAGTCCATTCTCCTGCTAAATTCAACCTATTCAGAGTGAGCACTGCACAGCAACATGTTCAAAGTTAATCCCGCTCTTAGTCAAAATAAGCTCAGATTGACTCCTTAAGAGTTATTCTTGCCAGAGTGGGAGCAAATAAACTCTGAGGGTCTCTGTAAAAACAAACACTTTGCTGAGTGGAGGGCAACCAGTAATAAATAATGACTGTGATAAACGCTCAAGCTCACATTTCCTGTATTTCATCCAATATGATTTGGTTACATAGCCAATATAACTCATTTCCACATATAAACAACCTTGTCTGAGCACCTTAGCTTGCGCTCAAAGGTCACAGCACTTCACAAGCCTGCAGCACAGGGACTCAGCTTCCTCCTGCTGGTTGACCTTAGAGAGGGTTGAGGACATTGACAAGAGTAAAATGCGGGTCGTCGGGGTTGCATTGCATTTCCCCCGTGAGCTCAGGCGGTTGGCAATGGCAACGGAAAGGTAGCCGACGTAATTAAGAGAGAGAGGAGAAATCCGGGACTCCTCCGTCCTTCCAGGGGCTTATCTGTCCTTAAATTCTCCAAAGTACTTGTTGAAGATGGAGCCCTCGTCTCTCTGGTCGTGTGAGGGAGGGAAGAAACCTAGTGCAAAACAAGAGTTTATAAAAATTAAGTTTGAAGATGCTCGCCTGCAAGAAGAAACTCATCATCTCATTACCCGAGCAAGGCTAAAGCTATTTAAGATTTAGCATGGCCAAATTCAGGCGCTTAACATTGCCCTCAGTGTAAGCCACATGCGGCAGCGATGCAAACCGGTTTGGGTGAGGACAATCCTTTCAACCCAAGAATTTAATTGATAATGCGAAAGCACATCACTGAACATTTCTGTAATTGCACAGGACTTAGTGAGAGAGGGTCAATTTAGGCACGTAGACCATTATGCGCCTGAGAAGATGGAGGAAACGACAGTATCTGAACAAAACCCATGCTAATGGCGGGACAGCAAATTAAGCACAGAAAGATCAATACTAGGACAGCATGCAACATACTGACAATCAATTCAACATGGAAATATATATTTTTTTGAAAGCTGATGCAATGGGCATCTACAACTGGAGTCTAATAACCCTGATGAATGTAGTGGAATGGGTGTGCGTGTCTGTGTGTGTGTGTGTGTGTGTGTGTGTGTGTGTGTGTGTACAAAAATGAAATAAAGACGAAGTGATTCTCCAGAGCTGGAGACCAATCTCCCTGCTGCGAAGTGTGTATAAGCTTGCGCAGTCCGAACTTATTGCACAGATTCGAGAGGACATGTGGTACTGACCGGGTCCCTGAGGGCCCACTAAGATCCTGTGGCCCCCGGTCGACCCCGGGGCCTGACCGTGTGACTGTGGTCTCCTCATTACCCTGTCCGTCCCTCACCGTCCTGGTCTCTTCCACCGTCTGAGAGAGAGAGAGAGAGAGGTAAAGAAAGGGACAGTGGAGAGGGACAGGTGTTACACGTTAGAGGCAGGTACACTTTTTAAAGAAACATATTCACCAGAGTTGAGCTACAAGGCTAGCCTTGATTTAACAGTCACATGGGAAAATTAAAACCATGCATTGAAATATTGCAATATCTCGAAAATTCGAATTTGCAGATTTTCACAAATCCTA
The DNA here is from genome assembly GCA_029721435.1 of Gymnothorax reevesii. NCBI lineage: Eukaryota > Metazoa > Chordata > Actinopteri > Anguilliformes > Muraenidae > Gymnothorax > Gymnothorax reevesii. Next base: position 122,580,313 of record CM056577.1, on the reverse strand, counting down.
GAAAATGAGCCAAGTAACAAAATCACAAATTTAAATGAGCATAATGGAAAAAAAATTAAATGACCTCAATTTGCACAGAGCTTCACCAACAATAACAAACTAAAGAAAGAGGGAGTTAATAATTAACCGAGATTCTGCGAGCCATAAGACATGAGGTTTGTGTATTTGCAAGGCTGCGTATTTTACCAACAAAAAGCCATTAGGTAGCACCCGCCTCAGCTGGCCTTTTAAGCAAAGCACAAATAAAAGTGCTCCACATTAATGGAGCCACAACATTTAAATGGACACATAGGAACTGTTGCCAGGTATCTACACAGTGTGCAAATGCCAAAAACACAAACACTGAGAAGTCTCTTTGAAAAGAGATTAAAGGTCCCATGTAATTGAAATAATTTTGCTCATTTTTACATGTAATTATGTAAACTGATCAACATTTTTTGCAGGTTTCCTCTGTAAAATCACTACTCTTTGAAATAAACTAGACAGAAATTTCCATTTATGTGTACTTTTTAACTTCTGAAGTGCCGTTCTTTAAAAACGTTCACATACCACGAACGTGAGTTTTGTGATCATATATGGCATCTCAGGAAGGGTAGTTTACTGGTGCAACGTCAGCATATTGAAAAGGTGCATCAAGATGTTCATTTATTTCCATTTCATAGAACAGAAAAGGTCGCCATTTCATGCTTACTTGCGGCATAAATTCTGGCCTGAAACTACCATATAATTGCTGCATGCTGTACTTACAGGTTTGTGTTACATTACTAGGCAGCGAGAGGCAGCTGGCGTGCATAGCAGTCAACATATAACAGTTAGTTGACGCAACTTTACAAGTCAAAATATGCACCGTCACATGACAATCAGCAAGAATACATAATGTCAAATGTCAATAATGTAACCTTGGAAATGTAAGCAAGCTGCAGTTCGCTACGCCACAGACACGGCCATGGTTATACGAGTACTGTATACTAATGACTTATGGTGAAATAAAAAATTGGTGAAGCGCTGAATAACTAGACAGTCCGGTTGGCTGCGACCGCATGGGTATCGCCCCAAAAAGCCTGCATCTCCCCTTTTTTGGGCATTATTCTGCCAATACTGTAGCCATGGCAACCAAAATTGATTGGTGTAATAAATTAAGTATATCACATGTCCACACCAAATATGAAACTGATTGATCCAAAATTGCGGCATGTACTGCGTCCGCAAGGAAATCTCTGTTTTTCCACTAATGTGCATATTATGCTGCAAATACTGTAGCCATGGCAACCAAAATTGATAGATGTCTTAAGTGAAGTATAACATGTAAATACCAAATATGAAATTAATCGGTCCAAAATGGCAGCCCCTGAATTTTCAGGTCTAATGACGCGCCTGGTGGAGGGGCTAACCAGTTTACCAGTAGCGTTAGTGAATACTGAAAGGTGTATAATCGTAATCCTGGTTTTTGTAAAAACCTCAGCTTTAGCCAACTATATTCTTGAGGTGAATATTTAGCTTGTCAGCTACAGCGGTTGTGAAGGATTGGACTGAGATCTTTATTTTGTTCCGTGCTTTGGCGATTTCCAGCATGCAAAGTGAAGCTTGGGGACTGTACTTTCGTGCTCTGAATAATGATTGTTGCCCGTGACAGCTAATGTGATATCATTCAGTAGTGCAGCGGGTGACGGCTGGGTTTTTACCCTTTTGGAAAACAAAGAAACTGCTCGCCAGACTATTTGGTCAATCAAAAGCATTTTTGATACATATAAACTGCAACTCGCCGTCTTGTCACGATTTTTTACTTCGGCTGTAGGAAAGCGCGTAGCCACCCAAATAGATATCACATCTTCATCAAGCTAAAGAATGTTTTGACCGAAGAAAAAAATTTTTTAGCTAGCCTCTACATTTGAATATGTACAGATCGCACTGTACCACAGATACTAGCCGCATACTACTCAGTTCTATGCCATTGGAATGAATCGCAAATTTATATGATGTTTAAATTATTTTCTAAATTTTGATAAATCCGAGTTTTAGAGAATTAATGCGGAGAACGGATTTTCTATGAAAATTTTAGAGTAACTCTGCCGAAATCAGAGTGGTTGGCATCTCTGCGTCCACTGCGCATCATTTTTGCATACTCGTGAATACTGATGAGGTATTTGAAATTGCGCAGGGAGTTTTTGCAGGTTGCGAAAACTATTTTCACATTCAATATTCGGGGGATTGCAAGCTTTCTCAGACAAAACATTTATTTATTCCCGTTTGTTTCGGTCATATCTATTAAAAAAAAAAAGACTTAAAAATAAATAAATTAAAAAAAAAAAAAAAAAAAACACAGATTGAGCAGCAGGTGAATAAAAGGTAATTGAACATCAAATTAATTTACCCCATCTGGTTTGACCACTTTGGTGACCTTAACTGACTGGAAGTAGGACCTGATTTTTGGCTGTTCTGAACCAGGGGCTGGGGTTAAAATCTGGTCAAGACCTTCAGAGGATACCCTGGAGTCCAGATCTAGAAGGAAAAACAGCAGAAACTCAACAGAACATATGATCAAAACAATGCCTTTTCTATGATGTAATTTCCTCGCATACACATTTCTTTTGATGGTAGCACAACATTATTGGCCATCTCATTTTTACAAACTTCCACAAATAAACCTTATCCCTCCATGAGAAAGGCAGTAAGAAATGTTGGGAACTACAGACAAGTTTGGTGTCAAAAATAATGGAAAAAAATAATTCTTGAACAAATTCAGGAGCACATTCTACAATATTATATTTCCAGTCAAAATTTAGGAAGCATCACTCCACCAAAACCTATCTGTTGTTCCCAACAGGAAAAATTAGAAAGGAAATCGACTCGGGTGAACTCTGCAAGACGGTTATGCTAGACCTACAAAGGGCAGGTAGATCGCAGCAATTTAATCTTCAAACTAAAGGCTCCAAGATTTGATATGGCCATTAGGTGGATTAAATCCTGTCTTACCGACTGATATCAATGGGAAGCTATCCAGTCTAAAAGCCATAACACTGGCGTCCCTCAGGGGAGTGTTTTGGGGCCATTGTTGTTTTTATTGCATATAAATGATCTCAATTCCTCCTCTACTGGCGATTTATTTTTATATGCTGATGATGCTGAACTACTAGTAGCTCTCAAAGATAAAATGGTTGTGGAAGTCATCTTGCACTCAGAGGTCCAAAAGGTTGCAAGGTGCCTCTCTGATAACCAACTTTCCCTTTGTATAGAAAAGACAGAGGATATACTCTTTGGCTCATGAATTAGGTTAAGAAATATGCCTAATTTCATAGTTAAGACTGATCAGAATTCAACAGCTTCTAAATCTTCAGTATACCATCTAGGTTATGCTCTGGATAATCGTTCATCAGGAGAAGACACGGCTTTAAAATGTCTAAACAAAATTACAGATGAAACAAAATTTCTGGTTAGGAAAGCTGAATTACTGGATCCTAAAAGACTTTAGCTGGAGTGTATGCCACTAATCTCTGTTTCAGTAGCTCCTCAAAATCAATTAAAAACAAACCACAGATTGCGCAAAATTAGCTAGTTAGAATTGTTTTAAAGCAGTCTCCCTGCACACATCTCAATGCTCATCATATGAAAAAGTTAAACCTTCTCCTTGCGAATAAAAGGGAAGTGCAAATCAAGATGGGCATTTCCCACAAGATTGTATACAAAATTTATACCTCCTCACCAATCCAACTAGATAACTTGATCGCCACAGGGACAGAGTTGTGCATCTCCCCCATCCCCAAATTTCAAACAAAATGGCGACCGGCAGCCATAATGGATGTCAGAAATTGACAAAAAACCGGTCTTGAGCATTGTAATATATATCTTCGCCTATGCAAAATTTGAAAAAAATTCCTATAATAATTGTGGCTCCCAGAGCCCGGAACATAAAATCTCTGCAGCGGCCCCAGAACTAAACCATAGTATCTCCCGATTATCGTGGTCGAGGAGATACAGTTATTCTAATTTAGTTATATAAAAAAAAAAAAAAAAAAAACACACTCCTTCTACACCAAAGACAGCCTAACCAACATCATTCCAATGAGATTTGAAGCCAATTTCGGGAAAAACACTTTTTCATATACAGCTGCATGCCATTGGAACAAGCTGCCCATCTCACTTCAGCTAAACCAAGCCGAGTGCAGATTTAAATCCAATCTCAAGAAATGGTTGTTAAATAATTTGTTGCTGTACAAATGTTTTATTGTCTGAATTTCATTTGTCAGTCTTGTCTGACACTTGCCTACACAATCTGCTGTCTTGGACTGTGACAGAGCATCCACAACAGAAATAAGCCTTAAGGCTTTTATATTTATCCTCAAGGAGATTTTAAACTTCTATGGAGTCTGTCAATTAATCAGCCTGTCTTTTATGTTTTTTTACATTTTTGTCAAATAAATCTATCTATCCATCCATTGATCCATCTACCAACACAAAATCATGCCTGGTCATGATCTCTGAATTCGTTAAAACAGCACAAATTTAAGCAAACAAATTTATTAACTAATTTGGAGCACCGTGGCATTTAAAAGTAGCAGCCTGTTTGCTCAGCAAAAAATTATTACCAGGAGTTTTCAACTGACCAATCCATGATGTACAGGCCTGTCAGCTCCACCCATTAATTCCTGATTACCTTATAAAAGTACTACCTCACATGCAAGCGAACATGAATTTTGGCAAAACCCACCGGTAAAAACTTGGCTCAACTTTCTTAGTTCCACAAAAAACCACTGAGTTCCTGAAAAGGTTCCTGCAATGGCAAGGAGTCTAGATTCTGATAAACAACAGTGAAAGGCCCTCTCTGTGGAAAAATGAGTTCGCTCCTATTCCATCTGACCCACTAAAGGACCCATGAATCAAAAAACCAACCCACCTACGTGTCAGTCATCGTTTCAGTACGCATGCAGTAAAAGAAGTATGAATCTGCAATGACACCCCCCCCCCCCCAATCTATGCCGATGCGCAATACAGAACCTACTGGTCATCTGACATTTTAAGTGTGTCTTTGGGGTAAAAAAAAGTGATTTATTTTCCTCATCACTAAGCAATTTAGATGAAGGTCCACGTCATGATGACAGTGAAATTCTTGGAATTCCTGGTTTTCAAATGAAATGCAATTTGGAAACCATACCAATGAAGTGTCTCAGTACTGTTTTCAAACCAGTTTTGCCTTAAGGCAAAAAAAAAAAACAGGCTGAAACATGGAGACTAGCCCTGGATAACCGCTGTATGAATATGCATATAGGAGAACAGAGTGAAAAGACATAACTAGTTTGTGTCAGTCTGGCAGTAAGTCTTAAGTCTTGTTATCTTTTCTCAAGCAAAAAACATTACCCTGTCTCAGTTAAATCTGGTAATAGGTTAGAAAATGTCAAACAAACTAAGTAATGTTACAATTTTTATTTAGCAAGAAAAAAAAAAAGATTTTAAGACCTAAAGAAAGAGGGTTAGTCTATTTACGAGTCTAAAATCCCAGAGCATAATTATTTAAGTTTTGCGGCATGACAGATTAATGCACTAAAGTGATTGAGGAGGACTGCTATACAGTAAGATGCAGCACAACCTCTAGCGCCCTCAGAGATGTCATGATTTTAAAGTCAGGAGAGCTTCATTACTCAGACACAGACAGGGGGAGGGCGCCTCCTGCTGGCTTCCTACCTCTGTCCTCCCTCACAGAGTCCTCCTCTCCACCCCTCCTGACTCCTCCACTCCAAAAGTCTCCAAACTGCCACACAGAGGGAGGAAAAGAAAAGAGTGAGAGGGGAAAACTTGGAGAACAAAACACTGCAAAAATAGGCAAGAGGAAGAGAGTTCCACTCACAGCACACAATAAAGAAGGGTACTTTTGAAATGTACAGCCAGACACGGCAAAATAAACATCAGGACCGTAGTGCTGTCCATCAACTAAAACTGAGAAGAAAACAAATAGACATTTGGAAAATTTTTAATTGAGAAACAGACCAACAAGAACAAAGCTCATTAGCTCTCATCTCCCTCAACATGAGAAACACAGCACACATCTAACATTAGAGGATTACTATATACAGCACAGAAAATAACAAAAGTTGAATATTATGAACAAGTTGATAATTGTTCTGTTACGGTTATTGAAGTGTAATTGGTGTTGCAGTTCTTTGTATGGGTACTTTGATGGATCACTGTTGTCTCTACCACCCTCACATTTTGTAACAAGTCCAGCTAGTAAACAAATTTTGATTTTAAATTCATTGGAGATATTGGGCTGTAACGGCCTAGAGCAGGAATGGTGATCTCAGATCAGTCTTCCCTGGCACATAGGCTAGGAAGTTGACCCGCCTTCGTAATGAGAAAAGAGACAAAACAGGTTCCAAATCAGCATCGCTCCTCTTAAAATGTCTTCAGAATGCGGGCCGTGGAGAGGTGTTAAGAGATGGAGAGAATACTAGAGAAGAGAGGCACACAGGGGACAGAGACTGGCAGATTCGCTAATAAACGCAACTGGATACATGCCTGCCAGCTCCATTCTGTGCCATATTTTATCAGCTAGTGGATTCCTAAGTGTAGCCTATGCCCTAATGAGACAAGGAAATGCAGGTGTATGAGAGGATGAGCAGGGAACATGCATGATTGCACCCACAACGATAGTGCGCAAGTGTGTGTGTGTGTGTGTGTCTGTACTCATGTATGAGCATGAGAGAGATTCCTGCAGACATAAATAGCTGCACTCATTCAACAAGACGGGTGCTTGTGAATATCTATTCTCACAAATGCATGCGTGTGTATCTATATGTTAATGAGACAAATGTGTCCCTGCATGTCTAATAAACCCCAGATGTGTCACAGGCAGGATGCTGGAGAATATCTGTTCTCACAATTGGGTGTTCGTACGTCTACGGTTCATCAAGTAGGTAAGTGTGTGTGTGCGCGTTTGTTTTACAATTAGGGTATTCCTGTAGGTCTCCGACTCCCAAGTAGGTGTGTGTGTGACATATGGGAGATTCCTATATGTTTATGATTACACAGGTGTGTGTGTGTGTGTGTGTGTGTGTGTGTGTGTGTGTGTGTGTGTGTGTGTGCGCGCGCGCAAGTGTGTATGTAAGTGTGAGACAGAGAAAGGTAGGGTCCCAAACCTTAGGGAAAGGGCTCCAGCGCGGGAGGGGAGAGCCGGAGGGCGGAGTCTCAGAGCGGCGGGGAGGGGGGCTGTCTGGAGATTTCAGCATAAAGTCCCGGAGGGACCGCCCCCTGGCTCCAGCCCCACCCTCCTCAGGGTCAACTTCCTGAGAGGGCGGAGCCTCAATACTGGGGACCCCTGCGATGAGGGAGGACAGGAGTTATGGGTTTTATCAGTGAGTTGAAACGCAACTATGCATTTTAGCATCCCCTCAGTAAAACAAGGCAGGAATTACCAAACAGATCAAAACCAGCACTGTAGTGGGGGTTTGGGTCAGACACAGAATACAAACTAATAAAATGTGATGTAATGTACAGCAAAGTAAGCCCTGCATTTCGCACATGTCTTACACCAGAACACTTAAAGATGATTGTGTAATTTCTCAAACCAACAAAATCTCTAATAAACCTTTGAAGGTCGGAGACAACAGTTATGCAATTGGGACGTTCTTCACCGAACATACCAACACGGATGTCTCAATCAATATTGTTCACTGTAATCAACAAAGTTCTCGAATACAGATTTAGAATTTTTCCAAAAGGGCGACTATTCAAACGACTAAACATTACTTCATACACAAGCAAGAAACACAAAATACAAATGAGACGTACAAAACCTGAGACACTGCGCTAATTATGGAGGCCAAAATCTTACCAAAGTTTCTGAAATCTGGCGGCTGTTCCCAGCGGCCGAGCTGGTCGAACAGCTCCTCCATCTCCCTGAAGACGCTGCCGAAGATCTGCGGCTCCTGCATGCGGAGGCCGCCGGGTCCGAAGCTGAAGCCGAACCGCATCGCCTCGTCAAACTGGTCCTGGTGGGCCCCCTCATGGCCACCAAAGAAGAAATCGTCGTCATCGTCCTCGTCATCCTCGTCACGAGTCATGGAGTCGAAGAACGGGTCCCTGCAAATGAACTCAGTCCAGTCAGAACTCAGAGTCCCATTTAGTGCAAACCAGATCTTTTATAAGAATGGCCACCCGGCTACAACTACAGTCCTGGGTTTAAAATAATAAATTAATTAAATTCTGTAACTCGAGTTTAAGAAGAAGAGAAGCCCAACTCCTTCCTTTTTCTGCCTTTCTTGCAACTTTTGTGCCATTTGACTCAAGATTGCAGGACAGAGGCATGACTATAACAAGAGTTTAAAAGGACACCAAAGGTTAGATAACATTTCTGTCCATTTAACTCCGCAAAGTAACTCCCACCCGTCTTGGTCAAACTGGGCATTGTTACTGGACTCAGCAGGGTTCATTCAGCTCGGAGGCAAAACACCATTCTGAAGAAAGTGGCGAGCTCTGCTCCGCTTAAGGCAAAGTTCAGAATTATTATGGGGAGAAATCATAGATAAATACAGTATATTTGTCTGTTGTCCCGTTACTCGTCAACACGTAAAATGTCTGAGAAATGTCTCCAAAGATTTCTCTCATTTTCTAAACGGCGTGTGGTGAAGTAAATTATTTTCCACTGTACAGTCATCACAGTCACACAATTTTAAACTTCACTTTGGAGAGAAACCAGAAAAGCTCCCCTGATTGCAGGCATTATCCTTCCCATCCATCCATTCCCTATACTGATTCTTCCTCACTGGAGTCATGGGGGCCTATCCCAGCTCACTATGGGTGAAAGGCAGGGACCCACACTGGACAGCTCGCCAATCAATCGCAGAGCGCACACACCATTCACAATCACACCTACAGACAATTTAGAATCTCCAATTAGCCTGACATGCTTTGGACTGTGAGAGGCAGCCACAGTACCCAGAGGAGACCCACGCAAACTCCACACAGAAAGGCCCCAGGTTGGATTCAATCCCACAACCTTCTTGCTGCGAGGCAGCAGTGCTACGCACTGCGCCAGTGAGCTGCCCATATTTTCTAGAGATGGGAATCACCAGAGGCACCAAGATACAATATTATTGCAATATTTAATGTTTCTCCAGCTGCATGTCTCCATCCTCCATCTTTGTTCTGGCCCACATCTGACTACATCTCATGGAAGTAGTTGGGCTGAGCGGCCTGTTCTCGCCATTCATGTTATGTTATGTTATGTTAAGTAACACCTTTGCTGTGCTGACCTGACCAGACAGTGAGCACTCTGCACCATGTTAGCACTTATTTGGACTGAAAAGTCAATTTCTGCGCCAAACAATTTAATTTTCCTGATTCACTTCAACTTCATAAGTGCAGTCAATAGGTGCATTCATCCCCCTTTAGCGGTACAAAACACCCATGTCATGTCTGATAGAGTTCCTCCATCAAATCCTTTTCCCCAACGACGCAATACAATTATATCTTAGCGCAGAGCGCATGTGTACATTTTCTCTGAATTTGGCAGTAAAATCTGGGAACACGATTTGACAGAGGAACAGTAACGGACACAACAGCGGACCTGTCATTTCAGTCTGACCGCGAATGAAAATGCATCTGAACGCCACTTGGGGGAGGGGGCGCTGCTAATTTAACTTTAGCAGCGCCATTAATTCGCCGTCAAACACACTCAAGTCCACCAATTCCCCACAGTGGTATGAAATATCGGAGAATTCCGAGCGATAAAAAAATATCAAGACATGGAAGACAACACGCAATAATAACCCACAGCAAACTCACTGCATGAAATTATTGCCCGTCTGGTACATTAACCAAAGGAAAACTCCAGAATAACACATCGCAGACCATAACCTGGCTACCACTGGCCATAGTAAACTAGCCGTGGTGAGATTATAGCGAAGGTCAGACCATGACCTGTCCGCTGTCGCCTTTCTGGGCGAGCAGCTTTTCTAGATGACACTAACGGTGGCTCGCAAGCTAACTTACCAAAACCAGTGGTGGTAACGTTTGTGTCAGAGCTACGCAAGGTTACGAGTTAGAGATGTACATTTGTTCTTACCGTCGACCATCGCCGCGATGTCGTCCTCCGGGTACCCCAAAAAAGCCACGAAACAAATCAAATACGCTCATTTACCTTAATTCTTTGGAAGTATAATCAGCATTAGCTCAGCTCAGGCAACTCAACAAGGGGGCACGGCAATCAGTAAACGTCATGAAATTTCGAAAATGATGTAACATCCGGCAGCTGCAGTCACCATAGACTGCTCGGAATATTCACTCCCTTGACGAGTAATATTGAAATATTTCGCCATCCTCCCACGGACTTGTATTTAATTTTGATCATAGTCTGTTTTCCATTAGCGGCGATATCTCACCTTAATGCGTCGCTTTGTCTTTTTCTTCCCAGTAGGCTGCATGTAAACTTTTTGTCTGCTATTTTGCTTAATGTGCCGCTTCATCAAAAATGAGAATAGGTTCCTTCAGAATCAAGTCAACCACGCTGGTGACATTCTCTATGTGGCTATTTTTTTTTTTGCAGTTGCTACGGGTACGGCAGTTTTTCAATGCATTTCAATGTGGAGAGTCACGGTAGGCCCCATTTCCAGCCCTGCCCTTACCCTAACCCCTAGCCCTTCCCCTAACCACATTCCTGAATCTTTGTCCTAATCTCTTAAAAACCACTGCCATATCAAAAAAATAAAAAAACTTTTTTCACCTACAGTTCCATCGCTCCATTGTCTGCGAAAACTGACTGCGGTTTTCGAAAATCTGCCATTAATTAGGGAAATGAGTGAAATTTTCACCGAGATGAAGTTTGTTGTTTTGTGAGATAACTGATATCCACTTATTTATTTCCAAGTGACAATAAACCGGTCTTCAAATTGCTAATGTTGTAAATTATACACTATTATGAAAAATAAGTTTAGGACAAATATGCTCAACTGTTCAACGTGCTGATAACCTGAGACCAATGAGTGATGCAGTCCCAAAGCCTCGCATACACTGATCAGCCACAACATTATGGGCAATTTTATGCTAACCTAGGCCATCAACAATACTTAAAAAATGAGAAGTAAATCCTACTTTATACTGGGTATGGCTGATGTTGATATGTATTTGGAAAAGCGGCTCAAGAGCAATCATCATGCCAAGTTTCAACAAAATCAGCGGAGTACTTTTCTTATAATGTCCAAATGTGTCCAAATATTGGACGGAATATTGTCTCTCATAACTTATCATTTACACAAACTGTTGTAGCTTTGGTTTGTGTGTGTCCACATAAATTTTCTATCACAATACTAACAAATCCATGCGTCACAAAAAATGAAGGCTATTTGCCTTGAGTATGGATATCTGCAAATACAAGCTGTATCCATATCAAACCATCAAAAACTAAGAAACAGCTGACAAATTAAACATGATGTCCAGAACATAAAGTGCATGAATCAATAAAAAGACATTCACATCCAAATGATGAAATGTCTTTTTCTTGTTTATTTTCTTAATATTTATATATATTTATATAGTTTACAAAATAAAAAAAAAATATAGGAAATTAAAAAAAAAAAAAAAATTTTCAAAGGTGAGAATTCAGGGAGGGGGAGGTAGGGGAGTGGGTTAGAGCCATCAAACAAGGACTACAGTACTTGTGTTTTTTTATATATATACAAGACAAGTTTATCCATTTAAATTCTTCTGAACGCACAGTACAAAAAGAAAGGTCACTGACAAACAAAACAAACAAAAAAAAAAAATATTGTACAACTGTCCATCATTGATCACGGCTTTAAGTTTCCTAAGAGTATAAGAGGGGAATGAGAGAGGTGGAAGGGGGGGGGGGGGGGGGGGGGGGGAGACGTAAAATAACCACACTTATACACATGGGGGTATGGGGGGGGGGTCAGAGGCAACGATTTGGATCCCTTCACTGCAGATTTGAGGGCAGAGTACAGAGGAAGGGCAGTTTCTCCAGTACAGTCCAGTCCAGAGGGGTGGCGATCCTGTCCACATTTCTGCAGAGGCTTCAGAGGGCGGGTCCTCAGAAGGGGCTGGAGCAATGACGTGGGAGGATTTTAGCAGGGGATACACATGGAGCCACGCCCACCCGACACTCCTCCATTCGCTTGACCCAAAAAGTCAGACTGATGGGGGATTTAAAGACACAGTAACAGCCAGAGGGGGGAACCAGGAAAAAGCATATGTTGCTGACAAAAAGAATAAAGGGGCAAAAAAAAAGTGCATTTTTCTACAGCAAAAAAACAAGGCAACAAGGGAGTCTGCTCCGAACTCCCCTTTCTACCGCCCCGGCGTGTCCAATAGAAACTAACCAGTTTACCTCCTCCCTCACAAAATCCCCCTAAACACACACACACACACACACACACACACACACACCGAAATACACGCTACTCATTCCCACGCCAGTGCGCTCACTCATTTATATATATTTTTATATTTGGTAAAAAATAAAACCACAAGAACTGCATCGCTGATTCAAGAAATGTCACAAAAAAAAAAAAAAAATTGGTAACTTACTGCGGGGGGGGTTTGTGTGTCATATAAACAGAAAAGGAACTTCACTGAAGGAACCTCCATTTTTCAGCTTCCAGTTGGGAGGATGGGAGACCGTCTCACTCCAAATAACACAGGAGTTGAAAGATTGATTGAGGAAAGTCAAGGCAACAACAAAAAAAAAAGACAAGTCAGCCCATGGACCCCTCTCTCAGACTCCTCTCCCCCCCCACCCCTTCCCAAAACAGTTAAAACAAAATTAAAAAAAGAAAAATGATCCTTGACAGACCCACGTCACCACAGATGTGGTGGTAAGAGACAATACACTCTGCACTCTCTTAACATCTGCCTCTCTCAGTCTAATCGGATTTAAATAACCAATTTGACTATTCAACCCTTCCTGCCTGGTTGGCTCTGCTGCCACCCCTCCCAATGATTCCAGGCCTACACACCCGACAAGGTCGTTACATCGACACCTGTGGCCAGGAGGGGTACTGCAGGTGAAATACTGGGGAGAACTACGGGAGGGCGTGGCTCTGTGGATGTAGATGATTGATGAAAGCTGACATGGAGCTGACTGGGTCGGGGGGAAAAGATCAAGCTTGTCCGGTTTGGGGACACAGGACAGGCGGGCTGGGCAGTTGGGTGGGGGTGGGTGGTTAATTTGCCCCCCAGTTGTAGCTGTTGTAAGCAGACTTGTTGACCTGGGACTTCTGTTGGATGGTGGAGGTCTGGCTTCGCTGTCCAGAGCCACTCTGAGGAGAAAAGAGAAGACCATATCACTGTGACATCATCGCTCAAGCCACAACCCTTCCTGCAGTGCCATCTCCAGCCACTAGGGTGGTAACATGAAGATGAGCAAGAACCAAGGTGCAAATCTCCTATGACTTCGTCCAGGGGTTCCCAAACTCGGTCCTTGGGCCTCCCTGTGTATGCTGGTTTTTGTCCCAACCATAATAGGACTTTAACAAGCTGTGACAAATTGGATAACTTTTGAAAGAATAACGCGAGAGACTTATATAAAAATGTCAGTACTGAAGAATGCGAAATTTAATTAAAATTTGACCTAATCTCAAATTATTTTTTGAATAATAATTTTCCAAACTAGTTATGTCAGGGGGACAGAAACAGCTCACCTATTTTCTTACATCAAATTCTCTATGGCTAAACCTGCTGTTCCTTACTTTGAAAAATTATCAGATATGAACATTATTTGAAAAAAATAGTTATCTTCTAAAAGGAAAAAGTTTGGGATCCAAAAAAAAAAAAAAAAAAAAAAAAAAGGTAAGGATTTTATGGCAAAAAATGTAAGAAAAGAATTTATGTTGGGGGGATATGATGTTTATATAGCATTTGACAGGTATAACAAAAGAAATGCATTTTTAACTGAACATTTTTTTATTTCATAATAGATGACCAATAACCATTGTAAAACAAGTATTTGCCACTAACGTGTCTCTGTCCCCCGTCACAAGATGAGAAATTGTGTCAAAATGAGCAATCTCTTGGTGTGCCCTTGAGAGCGACGCGAAGGTCACCAAAATCGACTGGCGCCGGGGTATCACCCTAATACATGTTGACATGAAATTTGAAGGAAATCCGTCAATTTGTTCTTGAGATATCTCGCTGACAAGGATTTGGGACATACGTACGGACGGACAGTTGCGAATACCATGTTCCGCGCGGCGGGGGACATTTATAACAATGTAGATATTTACATATTTACAATTTTTGTTTCTCAAGTATAGAGTTCTTGTAGGACACAGGTATACAGTTGCTTCATAGCCGGATAGGGCTTACACCTAGAGACATTATCAGTAACCATAGTTGACTGTAGTAGTGCAGTGTTTGAGAAACAACTGGTGACTGATCTGAGACCTGAGCAGGACCGGTATGTAAACCCATCCCGAGGGAGGATCAGTGACACCTGCCTCAGAGTGAGAAAATCCGTTCCTTAAGGGGTGGCTCCCAGAAAAACGTTAATATTTTCCCTAAGTTGAACTGTGAAGTTAATCTGCCAGATGCAGGAAATATTCCTTTAGGGGGTGATTCACACCAGCCTGTTTGATGTGCCTTTAAGGGTTGGCTTCATAAATCTGAAGCGCAAAATAATAATTTTTAGTCAGGTTCCTTATCACAATATTTAGTCAGTGATATTCTAGGTTATAATTAAAAACACTGGATTAATATCAAGATATATAGTACACTTCCATGTATACTGGAACTGACAATAAAAGAAGGCCAAAATTATGTCAAGGGCAAAAAGTTTGTCGTATTACTTTAAAACTATTAAATTTTTTCATTCTAAATTATAGTCTTTCTACATATCCCTACTTTAATAAAGTTTCATTTTAATAAATGAAGTTTCACTACTATAAAAGAAAAAAAAGTTAAGGTATTGAAAGTAGAGGTATTACCAAAGTGTAATCAGTCAAAAAAATTGTTATTACCCTTAAGGAACACCAAATAGGAGAGAATTGAAAATCTGGGTCTGAAATGAGCAAAACTTCTCTGAGCAGAGTTTTTGCGAGACCCTGAAGTCAAATGCTCATAAAATCCTTAATTCTCAATACATTTTCAAAATTTCAACCATTTTAGAAACTTGAAGCAATAACCTTTCTAATGATGTAACCATTTACATCTACAACCATCTACAAGACATCCGGAGCTGGATGGACAACCATCCCCTGAAGCTCAACCCAACGAAGACGGAGATGATCTACATCCGTGCTCCATCCTCCCCTCTCCTAGACCTGACCATCACCCTGGGGGATACCACCATCTCCCCCTCGCGGAGTGTGCAGAACCTTGGGGTCCTGTTTGACGACAGGCTCTCCTCTGCTGTGAACATCGCTGCAGTGACCCGGACCTGCAGGTTCTTCCTCTTCAACATCCGTAGAATCCGGCCCTTCCTCACCAGCTACTCAACGCAGCTCCTAGTCCAAGCGCTGATCTTCTCCCGCCTGGACTACTGCAATGCCCTCCTCGCCGGCCTCCCAGCATCTGCCATCAGACCCCTGCAGCTCATCCAGAACGCTGCAGCTCGTCTGGTCCACAACCTCCCGAGACACTCCCACGTCACCCCCCTGCTCACACAGCTCCACTGGCTCCCTGTTGCTGCTCGCATCAAATTCAAGACTTTGGTGCTAGCCTATCAGGGAGTCAACAAGACTGCTCCAGCCTACATCCAGAGACTGTTCAGACCCTACACCCCTGCCAGAGCACTCCGCTCTGCTACTTCTGGTCGCCTGGCTCCTCCCCCTCTCTGCTCCTCCTCTTCCCGCTCAAGGCTGCTGTCTGTCCTGGCAACTCGTTGGTGGAATGATCTACCTATCAAGGTCAGAACGGCAGAATCCTTGAGCATCTTCAAGCGCCGCCTGAAAACCCACCTCTTCAGGCTCCACCTCTCCCCTACTCCACTGCCTTGATTCCTGTCCCTACATCCTTTTGATTTGTTGCACTTTATTCTGTTTACCTTACTTCCAGACTGTATCACTTGATTTGGTTTCCCTTCATTTTGTTGCACTCTATTGTCAGTTTACTTGATTTTCCTGCCCCTTTGTTGCACTTGACCTGTTGCCCTTCTATTGCACGAATTTTATTGCTCTTTGTTGCACTTGCCTCTGCACTTAAGCTTGTTGCCATTTTGTTCACTTGCCCTTGACCTGAACTTTTTGTTATTAGTCTAGATCTGTAACAATGGAACGAGTTCTGTCACTTACTGTTAGCACTTTTACTTGTCTCCTAGGAGGTCTGCACTTTTGTACTGTTCTTATGCACTTTTGTACGTCGCTCTGGATAAGAGCGTCTGCTAAGTACCTGTAATGTAATGTAATTTAATCAATTTGATGACATTTAAGATTGACCCCCTGTTCAATTTGGCTCGATCCTAACCAGATGTTATTTGCGGTTTTAAGCCAAATTTTAATAGAAATATCCATGTGTGCCATGAAGAATAAAAGACCATTGCATTTAAAGTTTTTTTTTTTTTTTTTTTTTTTTTCCTGCCTGGCAAGCATTTTCAGGTAAAAACATTTTTTAACAGATCAAATCAGGTACTGAGAGAATCAGTGACCACCAAATTAGGTTGCTGAAGACAGGTGATCAGGATTCTTTCAAAATAATTTGCTTGCACTCAATCACAAAACATAACATAAAACAGGTTTGACTCATTTGCTTGTTTAGTAAATAGTTTTTGCAACCATGTGCCCACAATTTCACCAATTAGGAACCCATTGATTTTTTTCCCTTTGATTGGGTACATTTTCCCCCTCTTTTTATGCAGTTGTTACTCATATATTGCAATGTGGATGGAGAATTTATTCCTCACTGTTTGTATGCATATCTGTCAAAATACTGCTTGTCAAGAGAGGATAAATTGCTGCTCTGAGCAAAAATGCACCTAAATAAGACAAATTAACAGCTTGCTAAAATCCTATGATTGCAAATCAGGGTGGAACAAAAACCAGCATACACAGTAGGGGTGTAACGATTCTAATTAATGTTTTTTTTTAAAGCATAGTCACACCACCTACTACCATGGGGGCGAACATCCGAGGTTTCCGTTTTCCTTTATTATCCCCCGTGATGTCCTGAACAAAATTCTTAACATCAAAGGGCATGGGAAATGCTTCCGGAAAAAAACTTCACAATAACTTCAGGATTTTTCAGCTATGTGCTGAGGCGCCAAGCAAATTAAAACAAAATCGTCAATCCTATCAACCAATTAAGCAGCTCTGAGAAAAGTATACCTGTTCCCGTTTACTTTGCCAGATTAGCAATCAAATGGTGGATTCCTTTACTCTAAGTTGAATGAGTAGAGCTGTTTATTAAGACGTTTAATTGCTGCATTTTGAAATTTAAATGGGCATAGAACAGCACTGCTTGAACACAATTTCCATTGCCACGGCATTTTGTGCGACTGTGATAATTCATCTCTCACATTCACGCTTCATACTCTTTTCAGAATGTTTTCCACCTTGTGTATTTTTTAGACGCTTAAACTCCAGGTCGATCTTATAGCAAATCGGTTTTAAATTGATCTTGAAAAAAGGAAGATTTTTTTCCAATTGGCATTCTATCAATCTAACACCGTAGCCCAGTTAGGTTTGTCTGCTTTTCACCATCACATCTCAAGGCTAGGCTATTGGCTAAATTTCTTGATTGTTATTTAGGCCAAGTACACAGAAGCAGATTGAATGAAGGGCGGAGCACCTGCAATTAGCGAAATTTAAATTCGGGCTTCTTCCCGACGGCATTTTTAATCGTTTTAAGCCGCTTCAGGTGTGTATGTTTCAAGAAATTACACGCGACTGCCTACACACCCCATGACTGTAAACGGTCTCATCACACTTAAAAAAAATCCTCATTCAACATGGCCACATGGCCAAACTCAGCATTTCATCTCTCATTGTGGTATTTTTAGGAGACCTATAATGATAAAATAAAGATAGAGATTTATTTTCAGATCGCCCTGGATTTCAAGTGTCTAAAATACACACGAGGTGGAAACATGCTGTCTTAATAAACTCTACTCTACTCTTAATTAGCTCTACTCATTCAGCAAAGTAAAAAAGAGAATCAACAGTTTGACTGCTAATTGAGCAAAATAAACAGGGACAAGATTAGAGTAACCTAATTGCTTAAAAGGAGACAATTCTGTAGTTGGTTCCGGAACTTGGCACCGTGCAGCATGTCGCCGAAACGGTCAAATTTTTTTTTCCCCCCTTCTTTCTTTCCGGAAGCATTTCTCATGCCCTTTGATGTTTGGCACTTTCGTTCAAGACTGCGTCAGGTTTAATAAAGGGAACTGTTAAACTCTGATGTCCGCCCCCTGGCGGTCCTGCGCCTTAAAAAACATCGATACAGAATCGATTCAGAATCATTACACCCCTAATACACAGGGAGACTCCAGGACCGAGTTTGGGAACCCCAGAGTTAGTCCGAATAACCACAAAATACATTTTCTGTATATATAATAGCAATACTAATCTAGAGGCTCTAGACAGCCTGAATCACTCACCTGGATCTGTATGAAAATTAACTAATTCTTAAAATAACAAACAATCTACTGCCGGATACGAGTAACAACTTACAGGATCTTGATGAAATACCAAAAAACAATTACAATTCCAACCTTGTCCCATTATTTCGCAAGATCGATTTTTAAACTGAAAAGAAATGTCAGTTTGTTTACAATGGAAATTCCAGAGGATTCCAATTATCATTTCAAGAATCTCATGAGCATAGTCAATGTGATGGTTTATTCAGATGCTACAGTGAAATAGAAAAAAAAAAAAAAAAATCATCATATTTGATATTTTACAGCAAATAACTCCTACAAAGAGCCATTGTACACTTTCAGTGTAATGGGGACCTTTGTAGACCTTTATTTGCTGATCATTTGATAGTTTCTCTCTCTCATAGTTTTCATTATGTAGACCCCAAAAAAAATAAAAATAAAAAAAAAATTAAAAAAAGGTGTATCCCTGCGTGTCCTGTGGAAAGAGTAGTCAGGAATGAGGGCTGTGCGTTTCCCTGTGTGTCCTGCGGTAAGAGTAGTCAGGAATGAGGGCTTTATGTTTCCCCAGTGTGTCCTGTGGTAAAAAGTAGTTAGGAATGAGGGCTGTGCGTTTCCCCGTGTGTCCTGCGGTAAGAGTAGTCAGGAATGAGGGCTGTGCGTTTCCCTGTGTGTCCTGCGGTAAGAGTAGTCAGGAATGAGGGCTGTGCGTTTCCCTGTGTGTCCTGCGGTAAGAGTAGTCAGGAATGAGGGCTGTGCGTTTCCCTGTGTGTCCTGCGGTAAGAGTAGTCAGGAATGAGGGCTGTGCGTTTCCCCGTGTGTCCTGCCATAAGAGTAGTCAGGAATGAGGGCTGTGCGTTTCCCCGTGTGTTTTGCGGTAAGAGTAGTCAGGAATGAGGGCTGTGCGTTTCCCTGTGTGTCCTGCGGTAAGAGTAGTTAGGAATGAGGGCTGTGCGTTTCCCCAGTGTGTCCTGCGGTAAGAGTAGTCAGGAATGAGGGCTGTGCGTTTCCCCGTGTGTCCTGCGGTAAGAGTAGTCAGGAATGAGGGCTGTGCGTTTCCCCGTGTGTCCTGCGGTAAGAGTAGTCAGGAATGAGGGCTGTGCGTTTCCCCGTGTGTCCTGTGGTAAGAGAAGTCAGGAATGAGGGCTGTGCGTTTCCCCGTGTGTCCTGCGGTAAGAGTAGTCAGGAATGAAGGCTGTGGGTTTCCCTACATGTCCAGCGGTAAGAATAGTTAGGAATGAGAGCTGCGTGTTCACCCATGTCCCCTGTGGTAATAGTAGTCAGGACTGAGAGCTGCGTGTTCACCTGTGTGTCCTGTGGTAAGAGTAGTCAGGAATGAGAGCTGCGTGTTCACCTGTGTGTCCTGTGGTAAGAGTAGTCAGGAATGAGAGCTGCGTGTTCACCTGTGTGTCCTGTGGTAAGAGTACTTAGGAATGAGAGCTGCGTGTTCACCTGTGTGTCCTGTGGTAAGAGTAATTAAGAATGAGAGCTGCGTGTTCACCTGTGTGTCCTGTGGTAAGAGTAGTCAGGAATGAGAGCTGCGTGTTCACCTGTGTGTCCTGTGGTAAGAGTAGTCAGGAATGAGAGCTGCGTGTTCACCTGTGTGTCCTGTGGTAAGAGTACTTAGGAATGAGAGCTGCGTGTTCACCTGTGTGTCCTGTGGTAAGAGTAATTAAGAATGAGAGCTGCGTGTTCACCTGTGTGTCCTGTGGTAATAGTAGTTAGGAATGAGGGCTGTATGTTTCCCTGTGTCCTGTGGTAAGAGTAGTTAGGACTGAGAGCTGCGTGTTCACCTGCGTGTCCTGTGGTAAGAGTAGTCAGGACTGAGAGCTGCGGGTTCACCTGTGTGTCCTGTGGAAGGTGGTGGTGCAGGATCTGGGAGTGCGGCTGCTGGTGGGGGGTGAGGATGTGCATAAAGGGCGCCGGGGCGTAGCCAGCTGCCGGAGGAGGGGGGTTGATAGGCCCCGCACTGCCCAGGGCTGAGGGCAGGCTGAAGGAGGCGGTGGGGGTCCCTGTGTGGAAACCCTGCTTATCAAACGACTGAAGAGAGGGAGAGGGGGAGGAAGAGATAGAGGAAAGAGAGGAGGAAGATGGGAAGAGATGAAAGGAACAGAGCAAGAAAGGAACACAGGGAAAGAGGAAATGATGTCATAAATACAGGAGTAGAACATGGTTTCCTTAACATTCATTTCTAATGTCTAATCAGTCTGCTCATGAAAAGCAACGGTGCTCCAGAAAACTAAATTACTATTGGAAAAAGCCACTCACTCATATTTCACTCACTCAGGGACTACTTCATTTACAGATTAACCTACAACATCCAAGAGCCCCAATCCAAAGGGCCTAATTTCTACCAACATCGTTCCTCTCCAGTGTTTTACTGTTGAAACATAAAAATCCGAAACCCCACTTCAGTCCCCACTGAAACCCTTCTCTCCAGAGTCTCCCGAGTTTACTTGAGTATGTTTCGGTAATTGTGGGAAAGGCGAAAGCTCACCTGTGTTTTTGTGTAAACAGACCCTGATATGTCAGGAACCCCAGTGTTGCTGGATGTCACAGAAACTCCTGCAGAGATCGGAAATTTTGAACATGAAATGCAAATCAGCAGCAACAAAAGACGGGGGCAGAGGGTGGAAGAGGATAATGTACAAAGTAATAATTCATTTTTATTTGACGGGTACAAGAACTCCGACACGGACGTTCGGAGTGAGTCACATGAGAATCTATGCACCATCTGGCAGAACACTCATGACTTCGGTCACATCGCCCCTCACATGCACCAAAAGCACCAGCTAAAATCGGCATAATATTACTACAAATTCACCAAGGCCTTGGAAACTAGAAGGCCAAATGAGGCCAGTCTGCCAGAGCAGTGTTGTCGAATCAACAGCAATAACATCCCATGACCACCAGAGGGAGTCCCACTGCAAGAAAAGTTTGCAAATGCCAGCATTCGGAGATGGAAGTACGCTTCAACTATACAGACGGGGGAAAGCCAAATAAAAACAAGGAGATAAATGACAGACGAGATACAGAAACAAGCGAAGTCCTAAAGATGAAGATGGAGAGCAGTCTGGAGGAAGGCGGACTGCAATGTTCACAACCACAGCAACGTCCAGATTTGGAAATGCGCACCTCAGTACATTAGCTTAACCACCAGGATTTGCCCATTGGCGTAGATCGACAGCCAGGAACTAATACTACTCAGTTAAGTCCTCTAGCGGAGTTCATGGGTGTTCGAAAAGCTTGGTGGAACGTTTACGTTAGACTCATGGAGTAGCCAGGTTTTCCAAGAGGGCTCAGTTCCTCAGGAGCCTGGGGATACCTTTATTTCTGTGAGTGTTAGCACTAGCCCAGACGCACCAGGCCAGGTCAGGCCCAGTCATGTTCAGGGAAACAGCTCGGTGTCGATAAAAGGTCCAGTCTGCTCTTCTTCACTGGTTTGCGTCGAATTCCTTGGTTGCGCATCAGGAGCCAGAAGTCTGATCTAAGCTCTGGGAGCAAGTTTTGCATGCTGGGACAGGAAGTGGGTGTGGAAAGCAGTGTGCGCTGGCACCTGGGCTGGAGTGAGAAGTGTTGACAGTATGGAACTAAAGCCAGACAAACCATGGTCAGGGTTCCTACACCTTTTCCAAAGATGCAATCAAGCCTTTTCTTAGCCATGTTCAAGGTGCATTTACAAACTTTTCCAGCACCTAATGGCTGCGGTAAATGATATTTCTCAACCCACCCATTCAGATAGCTATTAAATTGTAAAAGTGGTGCAAGTTCAAGCAGTTTATTTAAGCTCTGTTTAAAATCCATACACTTTTCAGAGCTCGATAACACCAGATTGAAACTGAAGCCTCTTCAAGAGATTCCAGCACCCGTAGGAACCCTGAGTGGAGCACACAGGTGGAATATTCCGGGTTCACAAAGTAGGAATCCTCTGCAGCTGTGTTCAAATCAACTGGAGTAGCACAATGCTTCCACCAAGCCTCAGAAAATTTTTAAAAAACAGCTGGATAAGTTAACAGGGTAACGCTATTATTTTCATAGTGACCCCGGAATTTTCACCCAATGAATGGGTGACTATACCAGAGAGCACACAGGATACAGGACACGAGGACGCAAATCTGACTTCAAATAGTATTGAAAGTGGATTAAAACATTTTTTCTGCATTTGACTTGGCTCGCCTTGTGTGCTGGAAAAACAATGAAATTCTCAAAAGGTCTCAAGTCTTCTCATTGGCTGCCCTCTCCCCAGAGCAGATTGAAATCAACCAGGCAAGACCAATGGAGCACAGAAAAGCATTTGGCTACACAAATACTTTGTGAACCCAGGGAGAGCCCAGCCCACAGCGTAGCGGAAGGTGTTAGGTGCGAGGCAGAGCAGGGGCGTGGCAGAGCGTGGCGTGGCAAGAGGGAGGGGGGGGGGTCGGGACTCACCGACTCCAGGCCCGGTGACGGAGCTGGCCGGCTTGTTTTGCGCAGAAGCAGCAGCGGCGGCGGCGGCAGCAGCAGCGACAGCGGTATTATATCCACCCTTACAGAAATCCCCACTCCCCGACGGCTGGCTCATATCCTCATAGCCTGCGAACACCACACAAGAGTCCCCACAGCGCCGAGAGTTAGACGCCCGCCAAGCACACAGCCAAACAAGCACTGCAGCAGAGCACTACGAAGGGTCTGCCGAGCAGAATCCTCTGGCACTGCATTCTGGAAAGAATTTACCAGGCAGAGTCCACCTGCACTGAATTCTGGGAAAAGAACTTACGCAGTGCATTACGGGACAGGTCTGTCAAGTGGATAAGTCCAGCTCTACATTCTGGGGAAATGTGGGAAGAGTCTGCCAGGCAAAGACCTTCCGCAGAACATTCTGGGTAAGGACTGCAAGGCAGAGTCCTCCAACACTGCATTCTGGGAAAAATCTGCCATGTAGACCCTTTTTGCAGTGCATTTTGGGAAGAGCCTGCACAGCAAAGACCTTCCGCAGTGCTTTCTGGGAGGACTGTGCCAGTGCGCCAGACCAGTGTGGGGTAGCACAGCAAACAGTGAACAGAGCGACAAACAGAACGCAAAGCGCCGTTACACGGAGCGACACAGGGAGAAAAGGCACAAGCCAGAGGAGGACAGGTGCGGACTGTGGCCTCGGCGAGGGTTTGGGGGGGCGGAGTCAAAGACAGAGGCGTGTGGAAAAGATGGAGATAAGGGCTGGAACAGAGATTTATGCAGGAGAAATCAGAGAGGAACAGATGTAAAGATATGCAGGTCATGGAGGGGTCAGAGCGAAAGGAAAAAATGAAGAAACAGTAAAATTAACCAAGACAGAAAGAAAAGGTCAAAGGTGACGCGAGTAGAGTAAGTGCGAGAGAGCAAGAGAAGTCTTACACAGCCAGACGGGCCATCACGACCTCCTGACCCCATCCCATGAACACTCAACGGGGACCATCACAGGAGCATGAGGGGCACCAGTCACTACGATACCTACCTTTCCTGCCCCCGCCCCCAAATTTATAGAGAGGAAAACAGTCTTTATCCTCCCTGCCCAATAAACCACAGCACAGATGGACTGCTCAGTGCACCTTCACTGGTCAGAGCAGGGCTGGTCAGGGTATTACCCCTGCGGAGCAGTCTGCAAATTCTGCTTCTGTGTTTGCAGGTACGAGTTAGTTTTAAAACTGCACAATTTCAGTTATTTAGCACTGCTGGCGAAGGTGGAGCAGCATGGATAAATTCACGAGCAAACCAGTGCAGGTATTAGACGGCTCCAGCCTGGGATTCCCTTCTTAAACTACTCCTTTTTTGCAGTCGCAGCGTCATAACACGACAGCGTGGAGGACCCACTTAGGGCTTCACGACTGGTCTTCACAATGAACTGAACACTTTCAGAGGAGCTGCAGCAGCTCTCGAAAACCACCAGAAGTTTAAAAAGGGGAAAAAAAAAAGAAATGCACACAAAATGAAGCCGTTACTCAGACGAGACGTTGAAGAGTTTTACTCTTGCAGGTTATTTTTGTTTTGTGACAAAAGTACAACTAATAAAAATACACAAAGTATGAAAACGATAGCCAAAAACCAGTAATTCAGATCCTGTTTCGCCACAGAAACAATATTTAGTAGGTAAAAATGACAGACACAACCACACAGAAATGATAGTCTTTAAACGGAGATTTGATGCTTCACTGGTAGAGTAACACATACAAACCCCTCTCACATAGATGCAGCACATTTCACAGCTACATAGCCAACAGAGACTCGCTTGTTCTGATGAGAACGTCGTCTCCGTCGCAGCTCAGGAAACGAACAAATAAAAGACTCGAGTGAGATGGTTAGATTCCTCCCTCCTCACAACATTTATTGTCGACTTTACACCCGGTAGCATGAGGTGGAAGGAACACACGGCGATAGCGACAGTCTGCGTGCGTGATCAGTGAAGCTCGAAACAGTCGCCGTGGCGTTATGCTGTCCGTGTGCGTCGCTCACCAGTGCCGTATCCATGGGAACCATAGCCACTGGCCTGCTGGAAGGGCGTGGCTGAGGCGTTGACGCCGACGTTGACGCCGTGCTGCTTCGACGAGGTAGGAGCCACCTGGGACGAAACGGAGAGGTAAAAGGTCATGAGATGATCCAAGTAAGGCTGCCCAACCCTGTTGCAGGAGATCTACTGGCCTGCTGGTGTCATTTATCAACAAATCACACCTGGTCCAACAGCTAAATATCCCAGAGACCTGCCAATTAGTGCAGATTGGTTGAGCCGTTTGGATCGAAGCGAAAACCAATATGACTGCTGAGCGCACTTAACCCAGGGAGGGTGGGCCACGCAACTAAGGACTAAGGATGAATTCATACGCATCAGGACTAACCAGGTTTAGTGGTGAGAGGGTTGCCATTACCAGGCTGATCAATGTGACGAAAGGAGAGTAGACAAAGGGTTAGGGTATAGGGGTCTCGCAGTGAGGATATCAGGTCAGGGCAAGGTGTGGAGTTATAGTTTATGGTATAAACTTGATAAATGGGCATGACATCGGCAATCAGGGTTCATGATATAGGTTTTAAGGGGTATAGGCGTTAGATTATAGGGTGCAGGACACTAATCTGGAAAATGGCGACCCGGTGTTGGGTGAGGGCATTGCGGTTTTGTGTTTAGGTGTTCAGGGGGTGTGGGGGCTCACCAGGATGATGGTGGGCCAGCACTGCAAGGTGCTGGGTTAAGGTTTAGGGCATAGGGGGTCAGGGTTTAGGGTATAGGGGGCTCACAGAAGACAGCAGATCCATACTAGAAGGTGCTGGGTTAAGGTTTAGGGTGTTCGGGTCTAGGGTATAAGGCAGGGGTGTCAAACTGACCTGTAAACGGGCCAAGAGGCTGCAGGTCTTCAATCCTACCAAGCAGAAGCTCACCTGAAAGCACTGATTTAATCAACTGATCTAGGCCTGCACAACTGATTAGTTGAATCAGGTGAGCTTCTGCATTGTTGGAGTGAAAACCTGCAGCCTCTTGGCCCGTTTACAGGTGAGTTTGACACCCCTGGTATAGGGGTTAGGACTTAAAGGACTTAGCAGGAAACCGGCAAGCCCATACTGGAAGGGTTTTGGGTTATAGGGGTTGGGCACATTGGCAAACCTCGGCCGATTCGTTCCTCAAACCTCGGATGAGTGACTGCGGAAGCCATTAGCCGGAACCATTTTTTTTCTGGATAAATATGGCGGCGCCCAGTTGAAGCAGCGCTGGGTTCGATGTCAAATTGGTGAAAACATTGTGTTGCCTCTGGTGTCAAGAAACGAAGAGGCGTCGCCACACAGATTTCGTGGAGGTCAGTTTTGCCTCCATTTTTAGGTGGCGATGTCGCGGGCAGATTTAGGACAACTGCATAAATCGGTCTTCCGGCAAAGAAATGTCAGGAGGAGCAACATTCAACTTCCTGTCGCACATCCAAGGCTTGACTTGGGGGGCGTTGGGGCATACGGCATGGGGTTTAGGGTTTCGGGGAGTTTGAGGGCTCGCTGGGAAGATGCCAGGCTCGTGCTGGAGTCAGGGTTTAGGTTTCAAGTTTTAGGTACAGCGGTTAGGGTGTAGGGCAGAGGTGGGCAACGAGAGCCGTATCTGTCCCTGATTTTCGCATCAACTTCTGGCCGTTAATTAGTCGATTATCTAAATTAGCCAAACTATTCATGAAATCTGAAAATTACGATGCATTTCTTGAAATTACCAAATTACCACCAAAGACTGTTCTTGTGTCCAGATATAAAACATTTTTCTTTGATCGAACCTTTGCACAAATCTATGTGTGTGCTTGCAACCAATTAACTAAATTAGTGAGGGTAATTGATAGAAATAAAAACCTACATACACACCGGCCCTCCAGGACCGTGATTGCCCACCCCTGGTGTGGGGTATTGGAGTCAGGGGGCTTACTGGAAGACTGCAGGCTTGTACTGGAAGGAGCTGGTTTAGGGTTTAGGATGCAGGGAGCCAGGGTTTAGGGTACAGGGGTTAGGGTTCTCACCGGGAAGACCGCAGGCCCGTACTGGAAGGTGCTGGGGAGCCCAGGCATGCCAGGGTAGTAGGGCAGGCTGGTGTAGCTGTAGCCGGGCGGCAGCGCGGGGTTGAGGAAGGGCTGCTGGGCCGTGTGGTGCTGCGTCTGGGACTGCGACTGCTGCGGCTGTGCCAGCGTGGTGGAGGGGGCCGGAGACGAGGCGTCGGCACGGCCAAATTTGGAGAGGTCTCCTGCTGTAACAGGGGAGAAGGCGGGGTTTAATGAAGGAGGAAGTGCGAGGGGCAGCAGAGAGGGAGAGAGAGAAAAAGGAGAGACAAGAGATTGACCGTTAGGGGGTGGAAGAGAGAGAAGACAGGAATAATACAGGCAGAGAGTCGATAATGAAAGGAGTAATTAAAGGGTTAAAAACCTACAGTGCTTAAATTTATTAGACCACAGCTATGCGTTTTGAAATTAAAGCGTAATGTAGCCCGAGTGGGCAGTGAGTAGAGGAGGCCGTTACCGGAGTAAGGGTTACTGGTGAGGCTTCCCTCCCTGCCAGTCAGAGCGGTGGTGGGCGTGGCAAACGGGATGCTGTAATAGTCCTGAATTGGGAAAAAAAAAAAACACACAACAGCAGCTCACATAATGATGCAAAGAGGAAAAATTCTCCCAAATACCCACAGGGTTTATTATGGACACCATTCCGCACAAAAGCCTTCAGAGCACAATGCAAATGTTCTGATCAACATACTGGTTATCATGAGAAAGGACAATTGGTCACCAGTGTCGTGGCCTGATCACTGCACCACTCCTAAAGGCCCAAACAAATGAGCTTTCATGACCGCAGAATTACACTCCATTGCCAACTCCCATGCAAATTTGTACAAAAAGGTGACAACACGTAATTTCCAGTCGCGAAACGATTTTGAATATTCGCCTTGCATCATGTTCAATAAAGATGAACTGCAAATCTGCACTGTCCACCTGATGTCACCCAACAGAAACTGTGACCAATCTTGCGGACAAGGAAGAAAGCATTCTGACAGTCCCCCCACATGATAAGTTATAAAATTACAAATTATTCAAGTTGGATTTAGAAAACAAATTATTTAAACAAATATTTAAAAAAAAAAAAAAGCAAGCTGCTGACATTGTCAAGCAATATCCCCCCCAACTGGCATTGCATTCCCAGAAAGCTGTTAATTTCCTTGCAAAAAAAAAAAATAGGCCAGAGAATATGCATCAGAAAACTTGGAAAATTATACCAATTGTTGTCATGATGCACCTTTATGTCACCTCGATGAGAAATATGATCACGAACGGAAGATAAGTTACAAATTTATAGCCAAGACAGGACACATTACAGATTTCCCACAAATCTGAAGCTTTTTGACCCAAAACGCAAACAATTGTAAAGATATTTTCAAAATTGTTTTTCATGACACACCTTTATGTGTTTTTACACCTTGATGCCAAATATGATCACAATCGAATGATTATTTTCAAAGTTATAGCCCGCACACGACACACTACAGATTACCCACAAATTTGTCGCTTTTTGCCCCAAAACGTGAAAAATTACAGAATTATTTTCAAAATTGTTTTTCATGACACACCTTTATGTGGTTTTACACCTTGATGCCAAATATGATCACAATCGAATGATTATTTTCAAAGTTATAGCCCGCACACGACACACTACAGATTACCCACAAATTTGTCGCTTTTTGCCCCAAAACGTGAAAAATTACAGAATTATTTTCAAAATTGTTTTTCATGACACACCTTTATGTGGTTTTACACCTTGATGCCAAATATGATCACAATCGAATGATTATTTTCAAAGTTATAGCCCGCACACGACACACTACAGATTACCCACAAATTTGTCGCTTTTTGCCCCAAAACGTGAAAAATTACAGAATTATTTTCAAAATTGTTTTTCATGACACACCTTTATGTGGTTTTACACCTTGATGCCAAATATGATCACAATCGAATGATTATTTTCAAAGTTATAGCCCGCACACGACACACTACAGATTACCCACAAATTTGTCGCTTTTTGCCCCAAAACGTGAAAAATTACAGAATTATTTTCAAAATTGTTTTTCATGACACACCTTTATGTGGTTTTACACCTTGATGCCAAATATGATCACAATCGAATGATTATTTTCAAAGTTATAGCCCGCACACGACACACTACAGATTACCCACAAATTTGTCGCTTTTTGCCCCAAAACGTGAAAAATTACAGAATTATTTTCAAAATTGTTTTTCATGACACACCTTTATGTGGTTTTACACCTTGATGCCAAATATGATCACAATCGAATGATTATTTTCAAAGTTATAGCCCGCACATGACACACTACAGATTACCCACAAATTTGTCGCTTTTTGCCCCAAAACGTGAAAAATTACAGAATTATTTTCAAAATTGTTTTTCATGACACACCTTTATGTGGTTTTTCACCTCGATGCCAAATATGATCACAATCGGATGATTAGTTTCAAAGTTATAGCCCGGACAACAAACATGTCGGACAGACTGACGGACGGACGGACGGACGGACGGACCCACCCAATTTTTATATCCCCCGAAAAAAAGTGTTTGTGGCTTGCAGTCGGCACTGAGAAACAATTCCATCTCATCCTGTTGTGCTGCGAAATGCAAAAAAATCTCTCGCAAAGTAAGGCAGATGTGACTGGGCCTTTACAAGTCATTAGGGGATGCCAGTAAACCACTAACTTCGGGCCCTTTCCCCGGCCTGTAATCACTGCATGCAGTTCTGGATGAGGGCATCAACAGGGCTCTACAGTGCTCTTATCTTTAAAAGTCCTCTCAAAAACTGACATGCGCCCACTAGAAAAATATACTGGGAATCAGCAGCAGTGCGCTTATAATTTTTTTTTAACTGGACACCATATTAGCACATGGCTCAGATGTTAGCATAGAGCCCATGTTAGCCAACAGCCTAATGGGTAAATGTAATGAAACCAGTGAAAAGCTACAGACTGGCTTTTGCAAGGAATGGAGGCCGAAGTAGAATGTGGGCTCACTGGGCCGGTACAGACAGACCCAGGGTCACGGTCTGACAGCCTCTTTCAAGTGAAGAGGACGCAACAAACACTCACAAGCTGGTTACTTAGCAACACAGCAAGCGCGTATACGCTCAAAAGGTGGCAGTTTCATTTGGGCGAAATCCAATGCGACGGTGGCGTGACTCACCAGCGGGATTCTCGTCTGAAGCATCTGCAGATCGTCGTATCCGTACACCTGTGGCTGAGAGGAGATCAATCATTTTACATACGCACACACGCACATACACACACGCGCTCACACGCGCACGCACGCACGCACACGCACGCACAATTGAATTTATGTTTTAGCAGTGCAAGACCACCAGATTGGGAGTGCCATTCTCATAAAATCAGACTTTTCCCTAGGAATCTGCATCAATGAAGAAGGGCACCGTTGAACACGTTTTAATTTTCATGTACTTTCAATAATGCCCCATAAACCAGTTTTTCCAAAAGGTTTAGATCGGCATGTTTGAGCCGTTTTACAAATGTAAGCAAATAACCCCCATAATTCTTTTGCAGCTACGATTATATCACACCGTCGATTCAGAGGTCACACCTAACATTAGCAATTTCAAGTACAGCAGTGATCTGCAGTCCTGGTCTTGGAGCAAAACGCTCCCAAATTTCGCTAAAACTCTGAGCTTAAATCTTTTGATCGTACCGCTAACTCACTACACCAGTCTGTGGGTTTAAAACATAGAAGTTGGCATTTTTTAAACCTTAATAATCAATGCTAAATATACAATGTATTTTTTTTTCTTTTACACAAGGTTTTCACATTAAACCCTTTTCTTCCTCTTCACTGGGTTGGGGAAGGAAAAAAAAAAAAAAAAAAAACAAGACACTGTTACCATGGTTACTGGCCAGGTGAGCAAGTGACCAATATTTCCCTAATTAATACTTAACCCATTTGTGCAAGGCTCGCTTGTTTGCAACTTGAAAAATTTGAGGGCAAGTTTCTCAGCAGACGTCCAAAGACAAAGGGTTTAGATCTTGTTCGACAAGTTGCACGGCATTCCTAAACCGCTTCGAAAATGTGCGGTTGAGATTTTAGGTGCTTTCAAAAATGAACATTGCAAGAAAGTCACAAAATGTTAGAAAAACACCTGAAATGTGGCATGAAAGTATGAAACCTCACTGGAAACGAGTGGTGAGGCACAGGGCATCACATTACAAATGTAGCTAAGGTAAGCTAATAGCATTTTTAAAAGCCATACAGGCAGGGTAAAGGCAGCAAAAATTCCTCAGGAATCTGGGGAGGGAGCCGATGCGGACACACAGCAGACCTCATCGGCCAAAAGCACGTCTCCAGCGCAGCACAACTGTGTGCCAATCCACTGCAGATCTTCAAGTTAAGGAGAAACCCACCAGAGCTGTACCAGAGCTGTTTTTATTTATTTAACCAGGGAAGTCCCATTGAGATTGAAATCTCTTTTTCAAGGGAGCCCTGGGGGTACAGATGGGGAGGGAGAGGGCAATTTGCACAGCCAATTAGATCAGGGGATGATTAGGAGGCAGGCTGAAAGAACCAGGTTGGGACTTTAGCCATGAACCCCCTACTCTTATCGAAGAGAGTCATAGGGTCCTTAATGACCAAAGTGCGTCAAGACCTCGGTGTAACGTCTCATCCGAAAGACGGCGTCTCTTTCAGTACAGTGTCCCCATCACTGCACTGGGGCATTGGGGATTATTCCACCAGAGGGAAGATCACCATCTACTGGCCACCGACACCTCTTTCCCCAGGTGGTCTCCCATCCATGTAATGACCGAGCCCACACCTGCTTAGCTTCAGCCACGCGGCTGGAACAGATTGAACAGACTGAAAAGTGGTATGGCTGCTGGCTGTATATATAGGAAGTGAGCAGGTCAGCCCCAACAGGTGGTGTTGTCCTCAGTACTCACCGGATACGCGTGCAGGAGACCCGGGGCCATGATGTAAGGGTTGGGGAGCAGGGGGGGTACCCCTGGGGGCAGGTTTGGGGGTGCTTTACCTGCAGGGAGGAACCAAGGCAGGAGTCAGACAGATGCTGACAAAGCAAATCATCCACAGACAGCCTCATCCTATAAGAACAGGATCATTTACAAGATGCAAGACTAACTGCGGGCAGAAACAGGAGGGCGAGGTTTCCAATCTCCGTGTGTGAGGTCATTAAGGACAGTATTCTCAGGAGTATTCCACAGGTCTGCAGTGACCACAGACCCCTGACGAGAGTCACGCTGTGTCAGAAACAGATTTTCCGACTCATCATTATTCACGCTGACGGCACTACAGTTCACTGGATGAGAAAGCGCTTAGTAAGAACTAAGGCAATTTTCACTGTTTTTTTAATATTTTCTTTTACTTCAGTGTTACATTAAAACTTTCAGCCCAGTTTTTGGATTCTATCTATCTATACCTGTTTTAGTTGGGACCTCAAACATTTTGTTTTCATTTCATTTAGTTTTAACTTAAGCCTGTCAGTGAACACTTGAGCCCCCAGAGGGTTGAACAAAGTCGCTCTCATTTTTGATCGACTTAGATGAAGGGACAGCTGTTTAATAGGTTGATATAGACCAGCTGTTGGCCAGATTAAAGAAAAAAAATCATCTTTTAAAGATTTTCCTTTCCTAAAAAAAAGTTTTATTTTTTGGAAAACTCAAAAAAATACACGTCTTGCTAAGCAGCCGAATAAATGCCATTCCCTGGTGTCAGTGTGGTCATGTCCGTAACTATGGTGCCTGCATTACGGACCAGCCACTCGAACTGGTGTGAACTGTCCGAATTTTCCTCAACAGCATTATCTAAAAGCAGGGGGGGGGTCGTCACAGGATGCCCGCGTCGTAGCGCCAGCCTCCTCTATGATCTCGCCGACGGTCATAAGACACAAAGGAGGTACAAAGTCCCTACACCCAGAGTTTGGCTTTTCTCTGGTGTTTTACTAGATGAGCAAATGTGACCATAGAAATATGTATAAAATCTTGGGATGTAAAGTAAACGAGAACATTTGTATTCTTCATAACATCCAGTGAGCTCATCTTGCCATTGTGACAGACTGTTGATATTTGGGTGAGGAGGACTTTTAGCAGCAGCAGTACACAAAGCTCAGCATTTATGAGGCCATTTCGGACACGCCCCCCGTTTGTAAAGGGGGGCGGAGCCCTACCTGACGAGGCCGCCGAGACGCGGGACGAGGATGAGGAGGACGAAGAGGGGGCGGTGACTGAAGAAGCGGTGGGCGGGACCATGGAAACGCCGCTGTTCAGACTGATCCCCAATCCGCTGCCCGGACCCAACCCAGCCGGCCCCGTTGCGGTGGAGACCGAAGGAGGCGGGGCACTGAGGGAGGCGGAGCCCGACACCGAGGAGGAGGAGGAGACCGAGGAAGACGCCACAGCGGCTGATGAAGGGAAGGAGTGTAGGCTGGGGTCTCCATCCACACCAGAGTGCTGGAGGGAAGATATCAAAACAGTACTTCCTGCTCCAGAGAACAATCACTCCACCCTAACTGAGCCACAGGTTTAATAGACTTTTCCTGTTTTAGGAGTGAGATCACAGAAAAGTGACTAGAATGTTCTTTACCCGAGCAATTTCATGTTGGTGTGAGCATCACTACTGGTGATGGCAATTAAAGAAGTTTTTGAACACCCACTCAAAAGAACATTCCAGAAGAATAACCTGCACCACAAGCACTTAAAAATCAGCCACTTAGTCCAAAGTAAGGAAGTGAGGGGACGTGGCCAACCAGAGTATTCAACTCATTAAGCGTGCGAGGAGAGGCAACAGAAAGTAGCGTCTGAAGAGTCTCGGAGCCGTCTGAAGGACTCACCAGGAGAGCGGAGTTTGACGTCCTGACGCTGGAGGAGGAGAGACTGTTCTGCTGGGTGGAGTGTGAGCTGGAGCGAGAGGAGGGGGGTGATGTCAGGGAGAGAAATAAATCAAGTCAGCTTCCACCTCACTTAGTCCAGTTTAGCGCAAACGAGTCAACAACACAATCCATCGATGACTCTCCAAGCTACACGGTTACGGTGCGGAATGGCGCAGACTGATAGAATTAAGGGGCGGGGACTTACTTGGGCTGAGGCTGAGTGACAGAGTTAGGGGGCGGGTCCTCGCTGTGGCCCAAGGCGCTGAGCTGCGTCTGATTGGACGTGGTCAGCAAGGATGCAGAGCCGGCCGCGCCGTCCGTCAAAGAGGCCATGGCTGACACGGAGGGCGGAGCGACCGAATCAGAGACGGGCTTGACTGGCACTGCAGAGCCTGCTGCAGCTGTGGGAGGGGCAGAGAATGAGTTTGACTCTAGTCCACTATCAGCTGGGGGATACTCCATGCTGTATGCTAACCTTGCGATGACAATTAACAGAACTCAATGGACCAAGGCTATATTAAAACAAGTAGATCAGAGGGATCTAATAGCTGCGACCTGGCCTAGCATCCGTCGCGTGGCCTAGTGTCCATGACTGGTGGTTTCTTGTACAAGTGTGACCTCGAAATTGGCAAATGACCTTGAAAATCAATAGGGAACCCCTCCTCTATACCAAGAAGTTTCTTCTAAGATTTCATAGCCATTCATTGAATTAAACTTGAGTTACGGTGCGAAAACCATCATATCAGGCAAAATTGACACTTTTTACCTGTGTGACCTTGGGATTTGACGGATGACCTTGAAAGACAATAGGGAACACCTCCTCTATGCCTAGAAGCTATTTCCAAAATTTCATAGCGATCCATGAACTCTAACTGGAGTTACAGCGCGAAGTCACAGCCTTGTTTGCGGGTTCTCTGAACTTGACCTTTGACCTCGACCTTGTGCATGGACACCACTTTGGTGAAGGTCAATAACTCCTGAAAATTTCATGATGATACGACAACAGGAACATGGTGAAAAAGGTGTCAGACGGACGGACAGACAGACGGACAGACAGAAGCGTTCACAGAGCTGCTTGGTCGCAGCTTAAAAAAAAAAAACCCACCTCATCCTGCTTTCTGCTATAGACCGCAGCTACTCAGTTAGCCGATAATTGAACTGAGTGAAAGGCAGCCTATTGCCTACAGACAAAGGTGCTTGGGGGGGGGGACTGGATGTTTAATTGAAGCCAAAATGACAGTAGTTGTTGGACCCTGAAGCAAGGCCCTTAACCCCAGAATGTGCTACAGGATTAGCCCCTGCATGGTAATGCTAAGTGCAGAGAGCACAATGTCAGAATCTGACTAGGGCTGAAAAAAATGCCACAGTTTCAACAGCAGATCGAACAGGCCATTGGAATTCAAATGAACCAAGTTAAATACAGTGAACTGAATTCCAAGCTGTACTTAACCAAAGGACAGCTGAACATCGAAACTGAAAAATTAAGTAGCAGTGACCAGAGAGTATTACCATTGACACACCAACAAATGCAGGGTTCGAAATTCCCGGTAATCCGTGCACTAGTAAAAATTACGGCGGACTAGTAAACTCGTCTTCAAACTAGTCCGAGGGTCTAGTAACGTATGGTCAACAAGGCTAATCATAAATTTGGTATCCAACCTCCACTTTTTTTCGGCTTGTTGTCAGAACAATTTTAAAAGGAGGCGCCAATGTATTTTGTGGGAGCTCTTTAGTGAGAAGGGGGTTTATGATTTAAATATTTCATATCGCGAATGCATATGCTGCGCATGCCCTAGCGACCCGGTGTGTCATCAGTAATATGGCTGTCGCCGTAATTGGCCACCACATGGAGCAGCATCCGAAATTAAACTCTGAAGTTCTTTTTGACCGGGTGTAGGCTTGATGTTTTTACACGCGCAAATGTTTCTCTGGGTACCCAAACCTCAAGGTGAGCCGAAAAAGTACTAATTTCATTCTATACTGGTGGAGTTTGAACACAGAATTCTTTCCAAAAGTAACTGTAATTGTTTGTGCTCAGATTGCGGACAAAGGTCAACTTCTGGAAAGATTATATAATACATGGCATAATTTTAAATCACTGTCACCGTATACTTGAGTTTACGATGTTAGTTTTTGTTATCACTCAATCACCTAGCTAGGTGTCCTCCAACACAGGTATTTAAAAAAAAAAAGAATGACAACTTTCAGATTTGCGAACTGCATTGAAAAAATACTGAAAATAATTGAGATGGTTGCGATCCAGACCGTCTCACGTTGGAATTAGGGGATCGACCGACATTGCACTGAATGACCAGAACATTGCTGACTCTTCCAGAATGTAAAAAAGAATGAGTGATTCAGAGTGAATTCTTAAGCGATGTATGGACTTTAACCCGTTACTACGAATGGATTTTGGCACTTCATTGTATTTTTGTATTGCTGTATTGTACCGTTTCGCAAATATTGGGCAGTGGTCAAGCACGAGCACTAACAAAATTAATTCTAACCCAACAAATTGACAACTGCATTTTAGGTCATGTCAGTACTTGGTTAGGGATCTCTCTTTGAGTAAGGTACGGGAGGGCTTTGAAATTTGAAGTTCTCATTTCTTGCCATTAATTATGAAGAAAAAATTACTCTCTCTTTCACAGAGGGGCTTGTGTCATCCGTGTCTCACGTTTATAGACATGGGGTTATGTAATTAGTATTAGAACATAATAGGAGTTAAACTGGCATTGGTATGAGTTGTAGATGCAATAATTAAAAAAAAAAAAAAAAAAAAATTTCAGACACGGTTTCTCATTGGTGCTCTAAATTAAAAGAAAAACAAACAGCTGTCCAGTAAAAGATGGGGAGGATTAGTAAACCTGGGTCATTACTAGTCTGGATGTCTAGTGAAAAATTAATTTAATTTCTATTCCTGAAATGTGAAGACAAGCGATGTTGTTGTGCTACTGAAGCAGTATAAACGAAAGCGCTATGATTCTTTAGCCCGATGACACCATTGCCAAATTTACTCAAACAAAGCAATTGTTATCATCATATCTGTGTGTCACGGGAGCAGAGCGAATGTGCTATTAAGCCGAATGCGTCATTTCATCGCTATAGAAACACCCAAATCCCCGACCCCTCGAACAATTTTCTGGTTGGTCATATGAGCCAAAGCGAATTTGTTGCACTCGTCATTTTTGTGTCGATACACAAACTATTCCGCTATAAGGTGTCGCGCTATGAAAATATACCGGCATCAGGCGACTTCAGGAATAGGGATTATTCTTATTGCGTCATCGTTACACTTTCGTTTCAAATCGGGCGAGACACACCAATATTTTATAACACAATAACGTTTTATATCTCATTGAAAGAGCTACATTTGCAGTGTCAAAGGAATAATTTCTGTTAAGCCCTAAGAGATGTGTGAAAAATGGCGCACTGATTTTCTGACTGTCGGATCTCACCTTCCACTGACTGCGCCGTCTGTATCGATCCGAACCCATTCTGTGAACACAAAAGCACACCAATGGTGGCATTTCAGTGAATGACGAGCTACACATCTGCCTTACAGGAGCAGTGGTTACATGCAGGACAGCGGAGGGCACCGAGGGAAATCTGTGTCCATATTGAAAATTACAACACACAGAGGGCTGCATAATATTTACTGCAATTACATCCATAAAGGAGTGTTCACGCAAATTCTAAAGAACACTGCCACAGAACGGCTCAGTTACTCTGCTGGGCAACAGTTTCCCTGACAATAAGCACAATAAGAGTCCCTGGATTAAGAGTCATCAATGCTAAATCACACCAAACAAGCAGGATTGGAGTCGCACAGAGGATCCGAAGCAGCAGGACTGCAGTGGGGGGTTGATTTGAGACTCACCTTGCTGGGCTGCACATCCTTCTGTGGGGAGGGGGACACAGAAAGAGGGTATCGTCGCGTTTGTGTGGCTCTCTGCTCGTACAGCGCCGGCTGCCCCGCCCCTCCCGCAGGACCCGCCCCAGGCGGGTATGAGACCCCTCCCCCAGGGAGGCCACCGCCCTGATAGGCCTGGTCCTGGCCGGGGCTGGGCATAGTGGGAGCCGATTCGCTGGGACACAGGAAAAGGGTGGGCGTGAACGCAGTGTCCATCATTCACTCCGTTGACAGGTGATTCATGAGTATAGTTGTGTATGCATTTCAAATACCTCAACTCAGAACGAGATCAAAAAACACCAGTTACATCCAATTTACTACCATTTACTGGCCAAAAACCTTTATTTGCGAAAGGGAAAAAAGTTCTGAAAATGGGCAGAAATATCGCTTCCTGTAATTTCAGGCTTGTACTGCAAAGCAGGTTGATCAAGTTAGCTGGACAACTCAATCATCCATCCTCTGAATGCAAAATGGCTCCGGATTTCACACTAGAGTAATGTGGCTGACAGAAATCCTGCTTTTGTGAAACGGGCTTGGAGGAAGTCAACACAATTTTACAGATTATAATCACTTTCTTGACCCAGGTCTACTGCTCACAGTACGGCGTAAACGGACGATAGAAGCAGGCGAGAATTTTTAACTTGTATTTGTATCTCGATCTAAGAAGCTTACACAGTGGTTGGTACAGAGATGTTACTGGGGGGAAACATTGTGATGACCAACCCCACAATAAATCATGTCCTCGGAAGCAGGGGGATAAGAGAAGGCATTGGGGGGCGGGGGGCTACCTGGCGGGGCTCGTGTAAAGGCTGTTCTGGACCTGGTTGCCAGGGGCGCTTGTCGCTGGCGTGGAGTCGTACTCAGGTAGCACCGGTTCGGACCCGAACTGCAGAGCACCAAACTGAAGATTCAAACCAGAGATGTCGGCAGACCCCGGCATCTCTACCGCGATGGCTGGGATCTGTGGCAGAGAGGCAGGGTAAACGGTCAGTGGCCAATCAATTCGCAGCACAAGACCATCCGGTGAAAAGACCCAAATTTCTCCTAAGTGAACCGGCAATATACAGGCTCAGTTGTAGACCCTCCAGTTGTAGGAACCACTTTAGAGCTCATCGATTAATGGTACAGAATAACAGTTGGCATTGACCAAATGAGTGAACCCTGATTGGCAAGAGTGAACCCCAATCAGCTGGTTCAGCTCACAGGGAGCATCCTTATGGTCGTTTACGCCAAACAGCAGACAGCCAACATCTGCCAGAAAATGTCAGCTTCAAGATGATGCATAAAAAATGATGTCTGAGAATGGATGGATGCCCAACTCTGGTCCTAGTCATGCGAACAGAACCAAGCTTTGCTGATTAGCCAATCATATACAAGCAGTTATTCTACCATTCTGTTACTGCTTGAGATTTGGACAACCAGAAAACTTCTCACACAATCACCCATGAACAATGTAGCATTCTTTGACCGCAGTTAGCACAAGATCAAAGATGAGCCCTGAAGCTAACGTCAAGTCGCCAAGGCACAGGAGCTTTACTTTGCTGGAGATGGAGGTCCTCTTCTTCTGTGGTTTCAGCTTGTGCTGCAGCAGGGGCTGGGGGCTGGAGGACTGCTGCAGGTCCAAGGAGCCCGGAGGGAGTCCCGAGACGGGGGCCGACGAAACGGGGGCCGGGGGTTTGGAAGAGGGGGAGGAGGAAGAGGGAGGCAGGGGCGAGGGCGTGGCCTGTGGGGGCAGGGAGGAGGGCGGGGCTGGAGAGGAGGAGGCAGAGCCTTTGTCCTGCGGGAATCCGTCCATCATGGAGGGGGAGGGGCCAGAGGGGGCGGGGCTCTGGTAGGGCTGCCTTTTGGGGAAGGAGGGGTGGATCGCCGGGTCCGGCTGGGGCTTCAGATCTGGAGACGGGACAGGAGAGTCAGAGGGTGAGAGCAGCATCATACTCCATGAGATCCACGCTCAATACACAGGTGCGACTCCTCCTGAATACATAACCATGTGATATATTGTTATGGGCCATTGGCAAAACATTCAAACAGCCAAATCATCATGCTCAATTGACCCATGGCTAAGCCCCACCCTTAAATGCGAT
Source organism: Gymnothorax reevesii (assembly GCA_029721435.1). NCBI lineage: Eukaryota > Metazoa > Chordata > Actinopteri > Anguilliformes > Muraenidae > Gymnothorax > Gymnothorax reevesii. The sequence goes on along the minus strand of CM056577.1, from coordinate 122,540,396 downwards.
GAGCCAATCACAGTGCGCACAGTTCTCTACCCATATAATCGGACATTCTGAGCCTGAACTTCCATTGAAATGAATGACAAAAACTCCGAATCGTTCACTTTTATGGGGTTTTAAAATGTTTCCAAGTTAAAAAAAATGGTCAAACTTGGGGTAAATTTAACGCCGATAAGAGGCATCCCGAGAGGCTGGGCGATGGGGCGTATTTTATACCCTTCCCAAAGCCACATCATACCCGAGAGAAGCGTCTCCTCTGGATAAAGCTACTTTCACACGGGACGCGAAACAAATTTTTCACACGACAGATTACATTCCAAGTCAACGCAAAGACGCGAATACACACGTTTCACGCATATTCGCATTTGCATCGACTTTGAATGTAATCTGTCGCGCAAAAAATTCGTTTTGCGTTTCATGTGAAAGCAGCTTAAAGCTTTGTGGAAGACCCCACTAACAGCTTAACGTAGCTGACAAAGCTCAATAAGGATGTCTACATTTGTTCCAAGCAAAGTCAGCATCATGTTTAAGGCGACATCTTGTCACTTTGCTGGAGATTAATGTGAAATTATATTTCACGTCGCCAAGTCAGCCAACGTAAGCTAAAGTTAGTAAACTGCGGTTAACTTCAGTGCTGACCAGTGCTGTTGGCGTAACGTGAGCTCCTGGCTGCATTGCTCACCTTGTTTACTGAGGAGTTCAGTCACATCAGATTAGATTTCTTAAATTCGGTAGCAAGCAATAATAATAATAATAATACGTGAATTAAATGTATTAACCTGCGGTGCATGAACAATGCTGATCCTCCATCTTGTGCGAGAGGGTGACGGAAATGAGATGTGGCTGAGACCTGATCATTTTTGCTTCCAATTTAAACTTTTCGTTGACGACCTCCACTCTAAATTCATTCATTTATCCCGCCAATGCAAAGTGTAACCCTATTTATATTTCAACTAGGCATATGCCGGAGGTGACGGCTTGGGGTATATATCCCCGAACGCCCCCAATCCTCCAATTCCCCAATCCTCGAATAGACCCAATACAATATAAAGCCACTCAGAGGTCATGACCCTTCCTTTGAACTTAATTTCAGGTCAATGGGACAAATGTTTCTGAAGATATGGCCAAAATGGTAATTTTCCATCACAAGGCTCCACCTGGTGGCAAAATATTGAACCATACAGGTATGATGTCATCATGCGACACGTTGTGAGGTCATGACCTTGCAGTTGCACATGGTTTTATGTCAATTGGACAAATGGTTCCAAAGATATGGTAAAAATGATGAATTTTTCATGACAAAGCTCCACCTTGTGTCAAAATTCTGAACCAAACAGTCATATAATGTCATCGTGGGACATCCTCAGGTCATGAACTTTCATTTGCACTTGATTTGAGGTCAATCGGACAAATATTTCCAGAGATATGATAAAAAAGATATGATTTATGATTTTCATTTTCTTGTGGACTTCCTGGAATTCACTTCCTGTTCCTGTCTCACGTTGGCACGTGTCCTATAGGTCTTGGTAGCACCCATTGTGCTGAGCGTTTCTATCCCTTTTTTTCTGTTAATATTACGTGGATTTTTTCCTGTTCTCTGAGAGTTTTCTGCCTTTGACGGAAAACAGTCGTAAATTTCGCGCTTTTTCACTGCCTATACTTCTGCAAGACGCCCGTGAGGTGAACTTGGATTTGGGCGACGCGGCATCCTACAAACGTAAGTTAATAACCATGATGGCTTCCCCTTGTTCCCCGACCTCTTTTCCTGTCTTGTGCTCTGAGTGTAATATGTTTTGTTACGACTCCTCTGCGCTTAGTGGCTCTTTCATTTGCAAGAAATGTATCTCATGTGCTAGCTTAACTGAAAAGCTTTTACAGCTGGAAGATCGCATAGAAACGCTGCAGAACATTAGGTCGAATGAGGATTTCATTGATTCTTTCTTGGTCCAGCCTGAAACGAGTGTAAATGTCAGTTCTCTTTCGGTTTCTCGTTCCTTACCTGCTGCGGCAGCTTCTTCACAGCGTGATGTGTTTGTAACAGTTCGAGGTAAACGTAGGGGAAAGAAACTTGTGCAGCCACCCAGTACCTCTCCCGTTAAACTGTTTAATTCATTTGCTCCCCTCGAAGAATTGGAGCCAGATGAACGAGTACCGGAAAAGTCACTAATTATCGGGGATTCCATTGTTAGAGATGTACGGGTGTTTAAACCGGCGACCACAGTGAGCTGTATTCCTGGCGCTCGTGTGACTGATATCGAGGCGAATCTGAAATTACTCGATCAGGGCAAACGCAAGTTCTCCAAAATTATTATCCACGCCGGTACGAATGATATTCGATTACGACAATCGGAGATCACAAAGAGCAGTTTTAAGTCGGCCTGTGCCCAAGCTCGAAAGATGTCACGGTCAGTGACTTTCTCTGGTCCGTACCCGATCCGATGTAGTGATGAAATGTACAGTAGATTGGACTCGCTCAATCGCTGGTTGTCTGAGTGGTGCGTAGATAATAACGTCGGTTTCGTGGACAATTGGCGAGCTTTACGGCGAAGACCCGGTCTTTTGAGGAGGGACGGTGTTCACCCATCTCGTGAGGGCACTGCACTTCTGTCGAGAAATCTGGCCTACGACTTAAATTGTCGTAATTGACTGCAGAGAGTTAAATCTAAATTCCTGACATTCAGCTTTGATAAACCGTTGATTAGGTCAAACCCTATAGAGATTGTGTCTGTTCCTCGAATTCCAATTAAATTAAGAAAGAAGAATCGCGGAGTACATCACAAAAACTTGATTTGCATTAACACCAACTGTATCAATCTACCAATGAATAAATATTCTCTCAAAATTGGTCTATTAAATATTAGATCCTTGAACTCTAAAGCAGCTCTTGTGAACGAATTAATCTCTGATTGTTATCTTGACATACTATGTCTCACAGAAACATGGCTGAGACCAGATGAAAACGTATCTTTGAATGAAGCATCTCCACCTGGGTTTATATACACTCAAAACCCCCGCCTGGGCCGGAGAGGTGGTGGTGTTGCAGCTATTTATAGTGATTCCATTCACTCAGTGCCAAAACTACAGTATAAATTTGATACATTTGAGGTTTTAGCGATGAATTTTTCAGTGCTGGATATAGGTGCCGGCCCTGCCTCTGATCACCCTTTAGCTTTGGTGACAGTCTACAGGCCCCCTGGCCTTTACTCTGCCTTTATTCAAGATTTTTCAGAATTCCTTTCAGACTTAGTTTTAAGCTATGATAGAATAGTTATATTGGGCGACTTTAACCTGCACTTTGAGAGGACAGATGATTCTCGAACATCCGCATTCACTAACATTTTGGAGTCAGTTGGCTTCGCTCAGAGTGTTGTTGGCCCAACTCATTTTCATGGTCATACTTTAGACCTGATCTTAAGCTTTGGCATTAACATTGGGCCGGTCAGGATTCATTCACATAATCCCAGTTTGTCTGACCATTTTCTTATCACCTTCTGCTTACAATTGACCCACCCTGCATTGTTAGAAACTAGGATGTACACTGGTCGTACTTTTACTGCAACAACTTCTACAAAATTCACTGAGGTTTTCCCATCTTATTTTGAGCATCCAGTCAGTGCCTCCTCTATTGACGATACCGCAGAAAAGTTTGCTGATGCTCTCCGTTGTACCCTTAATGTAGTCGCGCCACTGAAATATAAAAAGATTACTCAGAAGAAGAGGCCAGCCCCATGGTACACTGACCAGACAAGGACACTAAAGCAAAAATCTCGTCATCTAGAACGGAAATGGCGCTCCACTAAATTCCAGGTATTCCATAGTGCTTGGAAAGAGAGCCTTGTTGCATATAAGCATGCTCTTTCTTGTGCAAGGTCCTGTTACTTTCCAAATCTCATGCAGGAAAATAAAAATAATTCTCGATTTCTGTTCAAAACCGTGGCTAAGTTAACTAACAATCATGCTGCAAGTAACCCTCAAATTCCAGTCTCTTGCAGCAGTGATGATTTTTTAAATTTCTTTAATGGCAAAATTATTGGAATTAGAGAGAAGATCACTGCTTCCTTACCAGTTTGCGATGGCGTTTCTCATGATATGGAGTCTTGCACATTACACACAAACCAGTTTGAGTCCCTTTCTCCTAAATCCCTGAGTGAACTAGCCAAATTAGTTGTTACTTCCAAATCATCTACTTGTATCTTGGATCCCATTCCCACAAAGCTAATGAAAGAACTCCTGCCCATTCTTGGCGGCCCAATTCTTCACATAATTAATTCTTCTTTGATTTCAGGTATTGTTCCCACTTCATTTAAGATGGCAGAAATCAAGCCGCTGCTTAAAAAACCAGATTTGGATCCCACAGTCCTAGCCAATTATAGGCCAATCTCAAACCTCACATTTTTATCTAAGATCCTTGAAAAATGTGTTGCCCAACAGCTCTCTTCTTTCCTGCAAACTAATGAGGTTTTTGACAGTTTTCAGTCTGCCTATAGAAAGCATCACAGCACCGAAACAGCCCTCACTGTTGTAGTAAATGATCTGCTTCTCTCTATGGATAGAGGCCGCATTTCTGTTCTCGTCCTTCTCGATTTAAGTGCCGCCTTTGATACAGTAGACCACCATATTCTTCTTCGTAGGTTGGAAAAATTAGCTGGTATTTCTGGACTTGCCCTTTCTTGGTTTAAGTCTTATTTGTCTGATAGATCTCAGTTTGTCCGGGTAAATAACAAGTGTTCAGAGTATTCCAGGGTTAACTTTGGAATACCTCAAGGATCTGTTCTGGGCCCTTTGCTTTTTTCACTATACATGCTTCCGCTTGGAAATATCATAAGTACACTTGATGTTAAATACCATTGCTATGCAGACGACACGCAGCTCTATATATCCTTTAAACCGGGTGAAAATGATCCGGTTACTAGATTAGAGATGTGTCTGAAAGCTGTTAAAGCTTGGATGACGCAAAATTTTCTTTCACTAAACCCAGATAAGACTGAAATATTGGTACTGGGTCCCAAATGTCTTAGAGACTCATTCGTTAAGTTCTCTCTTAACTTAGATGACCTCTCTGTTTCTGCCAGAGCTGTCGTTAAAAACCTTGGTGTGACTCTTGATTCAGAACTCTCTTTCCAGGCTCACATCAACAATATCATCCGAGTGGCTTTTTTCCATCTTCGAAACATATCTAAACTTAGAAAAATGTTGTCTCTTAAAGATGCTGAAAAATTGGTTCACGCATTTGTCTCTTCTCGGCTGGACTATTGCAATGTCTTACTGTCTGGTTGCACTAGCTCAGCCCTGAAACGTCTTCAATTAGTGCAGAATGCTGCAGCTAGGGTTCTGACTAGGACTAAGAAATATGATCATATTAGCCCGGTGCTCAAAAATCTTCATTGGCTGCCTGTAAAATTTAGAATTGAGTACAAAATACTATTACTAACTTACAAAGCCTTAAATGACTTGGCCCCGGAATATCTTTGCAGTCTTCTCATTCCTTACTCCCCACCAAGATTACTTCGTTCACAAGGTGCTGACTACTTGAAAATTCCAAATATATCTAGAGTTACAATTGGAGGCAGAGCATTCTCTTATAAAGCACCAATTCTATGGAACAATCTCCCAAGACAAATTAGGGCTTCGGACACACTCTCTGTCTTCAAGAGTAGGCTGAAAACTTATCTTTTTAGTCAAGCCTATGATTAGTTCATGATTAGTTATGTGTTGGCTCTGGTGGGACTGACTACAACCTTGATTTATGACATGTTCACGATATTGGAAGCCAGTGTTATGTAAATCCATGTGGAACCGGTGGCACTGAGCCTGCATTGACGGTGCCAGTGGGGCTTGCTACAGCCTCAGTCACTGGGGAGGTCCATATGGTACTGGTGTAGTGTTAAGCAAGTCCACGTGGAACCGGTGGCACTGAGCATGCATTAACGGTGCCAGTGGGGCTTGCTACAGCCTTAGTCACTGGGGAGGTCCATATGGTACTGGTGTACTGTTAAGCAAATCCATGTGGAACCGGTGGCACTGAGCATGCATTAACGGTGCCAGTGGGGCTTGCTACAGCCTTAGTCACCGGGGAGGTCCATTTGGTACTAGTGTCTAGAAAATCTGAAGTGATCTTCCTGGAATAAGTGTAGGGCCTCTGTGCTGCTGGAAGTGGATGGAGCGGTGTTGACTGTTTCCTGACCAGTCAGCTCCTAAATTCTCATTTGGCACATGACACAGGACTGTATTTTTATTAATATGCAGTAGTTTTATCCAGTGCCTCACCCCACTTTTTTCTGTCTTTCTCCGAGGATCTTTCCCTCCACAACCCTGACTCCTGGACCATCCGAGCCCTGTCCCTCACCATGAGCGCTGGCTGCTGCTGTCCTGATCCAGTCCTGCACCATCCTTGGCATGCCACTTCCTCCAGCAACTGATAGCACTGTTTAGATGGACTTTTATGGAACTCTATTGTCATTATCTTCTTATTAACTAGCTAGCCCGCGGAGGATGGGCTTCCCCACTATAGCCGGGTTCCTCCTGAGATTTCTTCCCACTGGGGAGTTTTTTCTCACCACTGTTTTAGGATTTTTCTCCCTACCGGGAGTTTTTTGCCTCATTTGCTGTAGTGGGGAATAGGCTGGGCACTGCCCTTTCAGTAACTCATCTCTGACTGTAAAGCGTCTTTGTGACAGTTTATCTGTGAAAAGCGCTATACAAATAAATTGAATTTTGAATTTTTTGAATTTTGAATTTATCAGTTTTTGGCCCCTGGTGGCCAATCTAGTAATCGTAAATTGACCAAAATCGAATCAGGTCTTCCTCTTGATGATGCTTACTTGCATGAAAAACATGAAATTTCTAATTGAAATAATACTGAAGTTATCGCGTTAACACGGCGGTCGGACCAAAAACATATCATGCCCGAAACACCGTTAAGTCCAAAATTTTACCTCCACCAAAAGCTCTCCTCAAACCCTCTAATTACAGGAATGAGGAAATTTACTCACTCGAATTCGCTCATGTTTTTGACATACTTTGACAAGCAAGGGTTGAAATTCAAGCCAGCACACAAGTTCAGTGACCTGAATCGGAAGATTCCAAATTGGCTCCTTGGACGTCCATGAATGGCTGACGGTGGTTAATGATTTACGTCCAAGTCATCTCGGACATCGAGGCCCGTACAGTTACACAGCCAATGCTTGTGGTCCGTACAGTATGCCAGCATGCACAACTACAAAAACAGATTATTTAATTCGGCCAAACCTGTTCCCATATGAGAATACAGAGTGCCCAGTTCTACAACGAACGCAACGATTTAGTCGACCATTTCTTAACGCACTTTAACCAATGGCAACCAACTGTTCTCCAAAGGAACAACAGACCCCAAGAAAGACCACTTAATTCAAAGGCTGCAGATCTAAGAGGGAAGCAATGACACATGTATTGACCCCAGTCCTCCCAGTAGAGGAGGTGTCAGTATGCGCAGGCGTGTGAATCTTCCTCTCGCGTCAACTAAGGCCGGGAGAACAAACCACACTGACTCTTCAGCCAATCACAGCCCATGAATAACTACTGGTGCTGAAATTAACAGGACAGCGCAATACTGCGGCCGCTCCTGGATTTGAGCTTCACCTCCCTGATCTAGATCAGCAGTTCTCAACCAAAACCCAGGACGCACATTTGTCCTTAAGGGATGCCAACTACAAGTCCTCACACTACTGACTTCAAGTGCATGTCAGCGCTAGTTATGGATCAAGGTCTCCTGATTGGCTGAGAGGACTGTGTGATCTGATCTCAAGGTATTCCTTGAGGAAAACACGAATAGCTGTAGATACTGGAGCTGGACACCGCTAATTTTCATGTGCACCTCAGACCGGTTCACCCCCCCCTCCTCACCGTACTGCCCCAGCGTGGGGGGGCTGGAGTCCCAGGAGGAGGAGGGTGCGGCCCCTGGGTTCTGTGGCCCCGGCTGGGAGTGCTGGGCGGCCAGCTGAGCCAGGGCCTGAGCCGTCTTAAACTGTTCCAGGAACTGGGAGCCGCTTGTCGTGCCTCCGCTACCTCCCTTAGGGTCCCCCACCTCAGCGAAGCTCTTGGTCAGCATACTGGCCTGGGTACATAAGGGGGGAGAAAATCATGTTAAATAATCAACATTACAAAGCCAGCGACCATCTTAACGCAAATACATGTCGTCACAAGTACCACATTGTAATAAGTGACATTCCTGGTAAAACCTGTTTTTGCCAATATGAAGCACTACAGTGGTGACCCCTTCCTTCACAGGACAAAATACTGGTTTCACCAGGAATGTCACTAGTGTTATTCAAGTGACGACATGTCAGTGCGTGTGCATTTTTTGTGAAGCTTCAGTAAAACACTGAAATGTCAAGCAAGTGATGCATTTTAACTGGACAGAACTGAGTGATCATGTTGGCAGGAGAGAAAATACTGGAGAGAAAACAGTTTTCCACCCAACAAACGAAGCTCAGTTGGATTTCAGAAAGAAACAATTAGAACAGAAAGAGACACATGCGGGCACCGACACGCGGGGCACCGACGCGCGCAGACACGCGGGGCACCGACAGACAGACGGACAGACAGAGCGATAGCTATATCCCCCGCATTATATGCCGGGGGGAAAAAAAATAAAGATGACCCTGGTTTTAAAGAGCATAAAAATATACGCTAAGTGGAAAACATTTTCTGAAGCATATCAAACTTAAAAGTGTGAAATAATTGTTGCATTGCACGCAACAGACAAATGCACCAAATGAATAATTGAAGAGGACCAATTTGAAATTAAATCATTCATAGCTCTTGATTTTGGCCACTTTTGAGCATCTAAAATGCCTACAGTGAAGATGGAGAACATTTTGTTTAAGCGTATCGAACGTCACATGTAAATTCTTCACGCATTCGCATACGGAAATGTGAAATTAGAAATAATGTACCAAAAGCATTCAGGCAACACTATCATGTTTCATGGCCATTTAAATTTCAAAATGTGACAAACAAAAATGATATTGAAATAAATTAGACTGCCAACCAATTAAAATTGTTCATTGAGTGAATCAACTGATTGATTGCAAATTGAGCCAAGTAAATGGGAAGGGGGTGAAAGCAATTGTCTAGTAGAGGAGGATGATTTTGAAGACCTTAACTTTGCTCGGTTCAGCACGCAATTTGCCTGAATGTGTTTGCTAGATTACTACATTTGGCCATTGTGCGCAAATGTGATAACAATTTACATTTCACGTTCGATATGCTTAAACAAAATGTTTTCCACCTTCACTGTAGGCCATTTAGACGCTGAAAAGTAACTACAATCAAGAGCTATTGGCCCAGTCACACAGCTGATCACGCACGAATCACTCACAAATCACGCACAGATTGGGTTTGTACATGCTTGTGCGTTGAGAAATTGACCAATTTTTCGGGGTGTCGGGGGGTAGAAATCTCTGACGAATCACGCATGAACCACGCATGTATCACTTACAATCACTGATGAATCACTGACATATCGCGCACGTCGACGCATACTAGCAAATACGGTGCAGTATTCCACGAACATTCGACGCATGCCCGACGCATGAATCACCGATGGAGCACGTCCAAACACGAACGCTTCACGTATTGTCAGTGGATGTCAGTGGAATGAACGTGATACATGCGCGTTTCATGTGTGATATGAACGTGGGGCATCAGTGGACGGACGTGGACGTGCGCGGGTTCAAACCAGTTCTGACGCATGAGCACTGACGGCCGACGAGTGTCCCGCGCATAGTTACGCATACTCGACGCATAAACTACGCATGCCGACTCATGAATTACGCACACCAACGCACAGTTGTGCGTCGGAAAAATTTTGAACCGTTCAAAACTCAAAATCGCGCACAAACCGCCTTCGACGCACATCCACATTAAATCACTGACAGTCCACGTTCGTTCCACCTACGAATTACACATACGACGTACGCTCTGCGCAGACACGAAAATCTGTGCGTAATTCATGCGTTTTCGCTGTGTGACTGGGCCATTAGCAATACTTCATTTCAAATTAATCCTGCTCAATTATTAAATGAAAAAAATTGCGGCAGATTTTCCTGAACATGCTTGCCAAGTCTTCGGTGCATCGGTCCATTGTCTTGCAATGCGAAAATAATCACTCACATTCACGTTTGATATACTTCACACGTATTCCACGTCGCGTACATTTTAAACGCTTAAAAACCAGGGCCATCTTATCATTCAAAAGGATTTCTTAAAATCATGTTATGTTGACGTTTCACAATGAGGTGGAATTCAGAGGTCTGCTATTTTTTTCAGATTATTGACATTCTTTCAATCTAACAGTTGCCTGGTTAGGTCTGTGTTGCTCATCATCTGATTTTCATCATTATTGGCCAGATTTTGGTCAGTTGACTGAATAAATGGCTTGATTGCAATTTAGGCAAAGTACAGGGAATTGATTTAAGGTGAGCTAATTATGTAGGCTGTCCAACCTCGCTGGTTAATTAGCGGACTTCAAATCACACTTTTCTTCCCGAAAGAATTTCAAATGGCCTCTGATGCTAGTTCAACACTAAATTAAAAGGTGTCAAAGAAAAGGCAATACTCAAGCTCATCTGTCTGCCCCATTGAGGCAGTTACTTTTATTGCGCTTAAAAATGATCACAGTTTATCGCCCAGCCCCATGAGCGACACACAGGACACTGAGACGCGAGCAATGACAGAGGCACACAGGGAACAGACACAGACACATGCGGGCACTGACACACAGGCACGAAGGGCCGAAACACACAGGGCACTGACACAGATGCGCACACACAGGGAACAGACACAGAGGCACACAGGGCACAGACACAGAGGCACATAGGGGCACAGACACGGACAGACGCAGGCGCAGGCACTGACCATGCTGTGCTGGGCGTAGGGGGCCGCAGAGGGGGTCTGAGAGGGCGGAGCCCCCTGTTTGGAGTTGCTGAACACCAGTGCCTGGGGCAGGGAGGGGGGAGGCTGGGGCCCCTCCGCGGGGGCTGGGGCTGAGGACTCCGTCTCCGAGGACGAGGACGGAGGGGTCTTCCCCAGCAGCACCGCCAGGTCGATCCTAGAGTGGGGCAGCAAGCGTGAAGCGGTTAAACCAGTTTAAAAACTCAAGACGCTCCAGCGACACCATCTTACAGAACGCCGGCTCTCAAAATCTCTTCATACCAAGAACCAAATTAAAGACAATTCCTTGTATCAGAAATCTGACAGAAATGTTGCGACCTACAGAGACCAGGTCTCACACACACAAACACACACACACACACACACCGGGGCAGCCATGCGAGTCACAGACTCTGTCCAGGACCCTCCGCATAAAGTCCTGTGACCCAAGCGGGGTTCCAACCCACAGCTACTGAAATGCTGTTCTAGAAGGTTCTGAGAGAGGACACATCACACCAGTAATGGACCAAAACGGTTGAGATGGTAACGGCAGGTTTTCACCCTTATATGGCACTGAGGCTGGGGAGGTCATGTGTGAGGTCATGTGAGAGGAAGTCAGTGAGGAGATTAAGATTTTTGTGTCTCCGGTGAAAACGGTGTGTGTGCGTGAGCGTGAGTGTGTGCATATGCATGCGAGTCCTACTTATACATGCAAATGAAGATGAAGGAGGAAAAGAAGAGTGCTTTGCTTGAGCTTGTGTCTGTGCGCAACACGAGAACGTCTGCAGCGCCTGTACTTGCTGCACAGTGAGGACTAAAAAAAAAATGCTTTTTCCTACTGAGTGGGGACATTTTTGGGAAGTGAGGATATTTTCGCTCGTCCTCACAAGGACTAAGGCAAATTGTGACTTGTTATTTAAGATCAAGGATAAGATTAGAATTAGATAGGTTAAGGTCAGGGGTAAGGATTTGGGTTAGGCATGTGATGCTTACAGTTAAGATTGGGGAAAGGCTGTGTGAGATGAAGAATGAATGGAAATCAATGTAATGTCCTCATAAGGACAGAAGTAGAAGGATGCGCGTGTGTTTGTGTATGATTGTACACGCGTCTCACCTCTGCCCCGCAGTGATGGTCACATTCTCTTGTGGGAGAGCCATGGAGGCCACACTGGAGGCCGTGAAGATTTTTGTCTCCGATAACTGCAAAGTGAAAACACGCCCACATATTAATAAATCCCGCCCATAACCCACAAACCACGCCCAATACTGCAAAACCACAACCCCGTGTCCTGAAGCCACACCCCAAACACAGACCTGGGGGGTGTTCCAGACCGAATGGTCTCACACCAAGGTCTTGCAAGGGAAGATTTCCATGTTTTGAACGATTTGCATTTTCTTGCATGTTTTCCAACATGGCTGCCAACTAAGGTTTAAATCAAATTCCAATGAACAAGCTGTGACGATATAGGCCGCCACCTTGAAAACCGATGCCAGGCTGTTTGCAGATATTCTCGCTCGTTTTCACAAGACCAAACATTCAATTCTTCAAGAGGCGCAAAGAAAAAAAATAAAAAATAAAAAAAATAATTGCGGGCTCTTGTTCAACCCTGCCACCTTGAACATGCCCCTGGTCTTCAATTCAGCCACACTGGGACCATCTCCCTGGTTTCTCCCAGTCAGAGAAACCAGCATTAACCTCTTCCAGGCCAACATAATTACTGCCACAGCTCCTTTTCATCTTACGGCACAACTTACAAGCTGGGAACTCATTCACGTTGGCAGCCATGAAAAACATTTAGTAGCAGCTATGGTCATTCCTGTGACCAATTAAAAAGATGAACGTGTCATGTCACAAGGTACACAGCCAATCAGAATCAGTTATGCCATCAAGAGGGCGGGGTCAAGCAGAATAATAAAGAAAATGATCAACTGGTTGGCCGAAGTTGATCAGTCCCTCTCGTCAGTGGGTGGTCACACACAGACAGATTTTGAAATGGCTTGTAATGACCAATTGGCTGTGCATCTGGTCACATGATTGGGGACCTTTACAGCATTTTTCATGGGTGGGCTTCAAAGTCAAATAGCATCTTCCCCATGAACTTGAAATGTCAAACTTAAGTAATTACAGTCAGATTCTCAAGTTTGTCATTTCCTTTAAATAGCTTGCCAAATTAAGTCCGTTGACGACAGCCAATCAGCAGTCATTTCAGCGCTTAAATTTCCCAATCCAGGGCTGCCCAAATCTAGCCCTTGAATCCTAATCAAACCCTGGTGGTCTCTCCTTCCAGGTAGCGCGATACACAGTTACTGACCCTGATTGGCCAGACTGATCACCCCTGACCCCCAGGTACAGGGCGGGTGAAACTCATGCAGTTCTTGGCCCTTGAGGACTGCGATTTGGGGAGCCCTGGCTTAATCACACCAGGTGACACTGCAGTTCGCTGGGACTGGAGCCTGACGCCCCAGAGATCAAACTGTTCCCAAAACTCACGTCCTCATTCCAGTCCTCTGTGCCCCACTCCTCCGTCGCAGTCCTCCAGGCACCTAGAAACCAAAATAAACACCAATCACAGGCTGCCAAAAGCACACCCAAGCACCCAATGAGAATGCCCATATCCGACCCAGTCAAAACCTACAAGATTTTCCTTAAATGGAGTCCTGCACAGGCCGTTATTCAATTAATTTAGATCGCTCAACGAGCATACAGCTGTTTGATTTCGGGACGCGCTGTAATCGGACCTGGCATTTATGAGGTCCCAGACTTTTCCGGAATAACTGTTTCAGCCCTGGACAGATCGTCCCCGGCGGGGTAAAGATTATTGGATTGTAAATACAGATGGGAAATAAATTAATAAAAAAAACACTGCATGCATTTATGTAGAAATACTACATGCACACAGACCCATATCCTAAAACCTTCCTCAGGCCATTAATAAAAGGGAGTGAGAATGAACGTTTCCAGGGAATTGAAATGTGGCTCGTCGTACCAGGAGCAGAGTCAAATTTTCTGGGGTAATTTGTGCTCTCCTCCACCCCAGAGAACTCCAGCCCTGGAGACAGAGAGAGACTCGATTAGCCAAAGAGATAAACGCCGCACAAAGGCACAGGCACAGACTGAAGGCGATATGCCAGCACGGGGAGGGACAGAGACAGGACACAGACATGAGGGGACAGGGACAGGAGTCACACTAATGCACCGTCTTAATAATCCATATTGATCACGGCTGTTTTTATTGGTGCATTAGTGTTCATCAGCCAGCAACTCATGCAGGTTTGGCTTAAGATATTAAATCGCTTCATTAGTAGTTCCTCATTCCAATTCAGAAATTAACTGCTGAGCATTTTGGCATCAATTACAGTACGATAAAAATTTTGCCAAAGTCAGCGGGGCATTCAGAACTGAGACAGACAGGGAGAGTGGTGGGCAGTTGGAGACAGAATCAGAGGCTGCAGAGATGGACACAGACAGACGGAGAAACAAAAACACTGACTGGTTCCGTCTTCAGGTTCCGGGCCGCTGGTGGTGCTCCAGGTCCCTCCCCCTCCGTAACTTTCCTCTGCCTGGGTGGGCTCTGCGTAGTCCGCAGGGTTAAAGGTCCTATCGGGGGAGAGCCAGTCAATGAGAGCCGGGGCGGGACTCGAGGGAACCTATCAACTCAGGCAAATATCTACAAGGGGCAGGGCAGACTGGAGAGGCCAATGGGGGGGGGGGATACCACTGCTCACTTCCTGAATGAAGGGATGAGAATGACTTAAAGAATAAAGAGTAAAATAATAGCTGGGGGTCAGGGGCTGCAGGTCCAGGGGTGAAGCTCCCCAGAAGATGTTGATTGTTGTGATTGTAGAGAGAAAATACTGCCTTAGAAAAGGAAATCATGTTTAATTTACCTATCCAACAACCTTTGCTTGCATCTGAATATCTGCACCCTGATATACACTATCAGTATGATCAGTCCACAGAGCATGATTCAGTGTCTGCATAGTCAACACGAAACATTTCACAGTTCACTATGAAATTCTTCAAAAAAAAAACAAAAAAAAAAAAACTGATAATACGCACAAATCGACGAGATCGCGATTTGAGAAAATAAGCTAGCTCACAGTTCCGTGGCCATACGCAAAAGGTCAAGGCACATAAATCAGTGCATCCATTGCTGCCATACTTTGTAACTAACTTGTTAACTAGCTAGCTACTCAGTAGACTGAATTTAATCAAAGTGAAACTATCGTCAACTCCTAGATAAGGAGTTTGTGAATCTTACCGCCCATGAAAGTGCTAACGGCAAATTGACTGACTGATTGATTGGTGAATGAGCGATGACCGAGTCTCATCATAACATTCCTTCCAAAGCTTCGCTTATTCCAGGAGTAAAAACCATGGCTAGTTCAAACGCGATTGTCCATGACTTGGAGACTGACTGTGGATCACAGTGATGGAGTTAGCTTAGTGCGAACACAATGGGAATTAGCATCAAGGGGCTAATGGGAATGATGTTTGTTTTCTATTAAACTAGGTCTATGTTGTCGACCGCCGACAGCAAGGGGTATATCCCCGAAATTCCCTAATCCTTGAAGCCCCCTTTATTACATTCCCCTTTAATAGACCTAAAATATCAGACAAATTTGAGGTCTGTGTGTAATGTGGAAAAAAGCCGCTAGATGGCAATATTGACTTTAAGCCCAGTCTGGAGCTAGGTTTTGGGTCCTGGGCAAGTCTCAGAGGGGAAAGTCCCAGAGAATTGAAAAAAAGTCTGGAGGGTGGGAGGGGGCTGGAAAAGAGTATATAAGGAGAAAAATTGAGAGAGCAAAGTAGTAGGAGAAATTGTGGAAGGATATATTTGACCAGACCTGTCACTCTTTTCAAGCTTTTCAAGACCTGTGAAGCTCTTTTTGTCGATTTTTGCCGGTGTTGGAGCATTTTCCTGTCCCAGGACATCGCAACAAAGAAACCCCATCTCAGTTACCAAGGGACTGTAACCATATCATTTTTTTTTATATTTCAACCTTGGTCAGTCTTTGTTTTATTAAATCTGTTCAAGTTTTAAAATTGTCTGTCATCCCTTGCTGTCTGATATGTCGTCATAAATTGGGGGCATAACATGTGTAAGTAATTGTAAGTAATGACAAGTGAGGGTTGTGATGTTGTCTGCACCTTTTAGACTCCTTGTTCCTTCAACATTGGGTATAATGCCAATCACATGAATTGCCTGATGAAAGTCCACCAAAAAAAAAAAAAAATCACAGAATCATATTCATGCAAATCTGTGCCATTCTATGGCCATTTAAATTTCAAAATGCAACCATGTTAATAGGATTATCTATCCATTCAACGTAGTGAATAAGCGAATCCACTACTTTGCTCGATTAGCAATCAAACAAACGGGGACAGGATTAGGGTTAGAGTAGCTTAACTGGTTTAAAGGGGACGATTCTGTAGTCCTTTACTCAGCTACGTTCAGCAAGCCACCGAAAAATACAGATGTCAGTCAAGTTTTTTCCAGAAGCATTTCACATGCCTTCTGACTTTGGCACTTTTGGCAGCCCTTCATTCAACACTGCATCAGGCTGAGTAAAGGAGAAGGCAAAGCTTGGATGTTCGCCCCATGGCAGCAGGTGATCTTCATTCACTTAAAAAAAAAAAAAAAAGTGGTGGAATATCCCTCCACCCCTACCTCTGACATGGAACTCTCCGGACATGGGCACTCGGAACTGTGAGCTCGCTTATCTAAGTTCAATGTACAAGCAGTTAGAGCCAAAACCTGCCGCCCCCCCCCCCCAAAAAAAAGAAAAACTTCTCAGCGAATTTCTCCGATTCACGAAAACCTCACCCAGCCCAAATCTGCGGAAACTGCAGAAAATTCTCATCCCTGGGATGAAGATCTCACAAAAAATAGCACCATGAGCTCAGGGTATTCATGGGAGACAATCTTCAAACAAAATACCTGAAAAGGAAATGGGGTGTAGAGGAGAGGAAGTGGGAACTGAACATTTCCTGAAATAAAATCTGGGTCAAGGGAAGAAATTAATTAGGCAATAAAAAAAAAAAGCCTCAAGTGAAAATCTGTCACACGTTACTGATGAAATGTGAATATAGGCCACTAGATGGCAGTATTTACCTTTTTTTGTTAAGCTCAGACTGGAGTCATGTTTAGACATGTCCTGGACATGTCTGGGGCAAGTCTCAGAAAATTAAAAAAAAGAGGTCTAAATGTGGGTGGGGTCTGCAAAATAGTATATAAGGAAAAGAATTGAGACAGTAAAGTAGTAGGAGAAATTGCAAGAAGATGACCAGGCCTGCCATTCTGTTCAAGACCTGTGACGTTTCTTTTGTGGATTTCTTTGCCTGTGTTTGAGCATTTTCTTCATCCAGGACATCACCAAGCCACCCCACTAAAAAGGGACTGTAATTATTTCTGTTTTTTCTTATTTATCAATCTTGGTCTTTAGTTGTAGGTTGTTATTAGTCTTTGTCTTTGTTAAAAATTAAATGTGTTTTAGTTGTTAAAACTGGGTGTGTCATCCCTTGCTGTTGCTGTTGTGTTATAAATGTAATAAC
This sequence comes from Gymnothorax reevesii, assembly GCA_029721435.1. Classification (NCBI taxonomy): domain Eukaryota; kingdom Metazoa; phylum Chordata; class Actinopteri; order Anguilliformes; family Muraenidae; genus Gymnothorax; species Gymnothorax reevesii. Next base: position 122,522,935 of record CM056577.1, on the reverse strand, counting down.
AAATTGGGGCCATAACAAATTGGGGGCTCAAGGTCCGGGATAGACCATTGTGTGAGTAATTTATTGAAAATCTAACATTCCAAATTGTGAAATTGTTTTTGTGAATTTTCCTAGATATATATTGACAACAGCAATGGATGATTTCTTGGCATCACCAACCGTAGGGGTTTTGAAGTCTTTTAAAAAGACAGAACTGCTAGAAATTTGCAGACAGTTGGAGCTGACAGAGGTAAAACCAGCCATGCGAAAAGCAAGACTGGCTAGAGAGATAGTTGAATATTACATTGATGAAAATGTGTTTGCACCAGGAGATCTGGAACAGTTTCCAGTGGAAAATCCAAATATAGAAATGGAACTTAAATTAAAAATGCTAGAGATTGAAAGGGAGGAAAGAGAAAAAGAAAGGGAGGAAAAAGAGAAACAAAGAGAATTTGAGAGGGAAGAAAAAGAAAAACAAAGGCAGTTTGAGTTAGAAAAATTAGCAAGAGAAGAAAAACAAAGAGAATTTGAGAGAGAGAAAGAGGAAAGAGCAGAAAGAGAGAGACAGAGACAGAGAGATTTTGAATTAGAGAAATTCGATAGAGAAGAAAGACTCCAAATGGAGCAACTAAAAATTAAAATTGAAACTAAAAATAAATTTTGTGCCAGTCAGGAGGTAAAACTGGTGCCTCCATTTTCTGAAAAGGATGTTGACAACTATTTCCAGTGTTTTGAAAAGGTAGCAAAGAGTTGCCAGTGGCCAAAGGAACACTGGCCTCTGATGTTGCAAACTGTCCTCAAGGGTAAAGCTCAACAAGCCTATTCGGCTTTGTCTGCAGATGATTCCTCTGATTATGAGGTTGTCAAAAAGGTTATTTTGAGAGCTTATGAGTTGGTTCCAGAGGCTTACCGACAGAAATTCAGAGGTCTGAAGAAATCTGAAAATCAGACTTATGTTGAATTTGCTAATGAGAAGCAGGTTTGCTTTGAGCGCTGGTGTACTTCTATGGAGGTCAAGGATGATTTCAACTCACTAAAAGAGATGGTGTTAGTTGAAGAATTCAAGAACTGTGTTAAGGATGATGTTAAGACCTACCTTAATGAGAAGCAAGCACTGAACTTGCAATCAGCTGCCAAATTTGCAGATGAATATGTTCTCACTCATAAGTCCAAATTTCAGTCTAGCAGTAACAATAAATGGTCCCAATTTCAGAAAAAGGGTTACGGTGATACCCAAGATTCCTCACCCAAAGACAAAGACAAATCTGGTGATGGTGCTCAGAAATCCAGTAACAGGTCTGATCAAAGTGTGAAAGCTGACAGTGACAAAAGTGGTCTAGTTTGCAGTTATTGCAAGAAATCTGGTCATGTTACAACTAACTGTTGGTTCCTTAAAGCTAAGAAAGAAAAAGAAAAGGATACCAAACCAAATGCCTTTGTGAAAACAAGGTTAGAAACCCCTGTAGTAGATAAACAATCTGCTAAATTGCCTGCTTCTTGTGGGGCTAAAAAGCCTAATACAGCTGACTTTGTGAGGGAGGAATTTCTTCCATTTGTGTCAGAGGGATTTGTGGCTCTGAATGAGCATACTACTCCTGTCCCCATATATATCCTAAGGGATACCGGAGCTTCTCAGTCACTTTTGTTGATGGACTCCTTGGAGTTACGTGATGAGACCGCTTCAGGGGATTTCATACTTGTACAAGGTATTGAAGGGAGGACTGTATCTGTACCCCTGCGCTCTATATTCTTGAAGTCAGATTTAGTTACAGGACAGGTAAAGGTGGGACTTATGTCAAGTCTACCTATAAAGGGTGTTTCTCTGTTGCTAGGCAATGACCTGGCTGGGGGCAAAGTAGTTCCCCCTGTACATCTTACTTCACAGCCGAGCACTGAAAATGGGGATGAGGACCCATCTCTGTATCCTTCTTGCGCAGTGACTCGTGCTATGGCCAAGAAGGCTAAAGAAGAAGATGTTGTGGTGCCGTCCAGTACATTTAATAGTCAGGACTCAGGTGGTTCGCCTCATGACTCTGATTGGCCTACTATGGTTTCTCCGTTTGAGGACTTATCAGATACTTTTATCAGTTCTCTATTCAGCCAGCCGGATGGGTCTGGTGATTCTGATGTGTCTGGAGACTTGTCTCTGTCCAGAAAGCGGTTGATTGAGGAGCAAACTAATGATCCTGAAATTTGTGTACTAAAGAGGAGAGCCCTTCCTGAAAAAGAAATAGATGCAGTTCCAGTTGGGTATTATCTCAAGGATGGTGTGTTGATGCGGAAGTGGCGCCCTCCTGATATCCCTGCCAATGCAGATTGGGCAGTGGTCAGGCAAATTGTTGTTCCGAAGGTCTATAGGAATGAGATCTTAACAATGGCTCATAGTTTACCTTTAGGAGGTCATCTTGGTGTTAACAAGACTGTTGATAAGATCATGAAACACTTCTTTTGGCCTGGGCTTCGGAAAGACGTTTCCAACTTTTGCAAAACCTGTCACACTTGTCAGGTAGTTGGAAAACACCAGTTAGACCCACCTGTAGCTCCATTGCAGCCTATCCCAGCATTTGGGGAGCCATTCTCTAGGGTCATTGTTGATTGCGTTGGTCCATTACCCAAGACTAGATCTGGAAATCAGTACTTGTTGACAATCATGTGTGCATCTACCAGATTCCCCGAAGCCATACCTCTACGTAACATCAAGGCAACTGCAATCTCGAAGGCTTTGATAAAGTTCTTCACGTTGTTTGGTCTTCCCAGGGAAATTCAGTCAGACCAAGGTAGCAATTTCACTTCAGGATTGTTTCAGCAGGTTGTGTATGAACTAGGTGCAAAACAGATTCTTTCTAGTGCCTATCATCCAGAAAGTCAGGGTGCCTTAGAGCGGTTTCATTCCACTCTCAAGACAATGATGGACTTATTGTTATGACCATGAGAAAGACTGGGATGAAGGGGTTCATTTGCTGTTGTTTGCAGCTAGAGAAGCAGTGCAGGAGTCTACTGGATTCAGTCCATTTGAGCTAGTGTTTGGTCATGAAGTGAGAGGACCTTTGCTATTATTGAGTGAACAATGGCAAGAGGAAGAGCCGCAAATCAGTCTGTTAGACTATGTTAGCAAGTTCAAGGAAAGATTGCGTGCAGCTTGTGACCTTGCCAAAGAGAACTTGAAATCAAGTCAGGGAAAAATGAAAACTTGGTATGATCATAAGGCTAGAAGCCGTGAGTTTAAACCAGGAGACAAGGTCCTTGTGTTGTTTCCCTTGCAGTCCAATCCATTGCAGGCTAGATTTCATGGTCCTTATGAAATTCTGACAAAACTCAATGATCTCAATTACATTGTGAAGACTCCAGATAGGAGAAAATCAAAACAATTGTGTCATATTAACATGCTAAAGCCTTATCATGACAGAAATGCTAGGGTTGCAGCTGTCACTTCAGATTCTCCAATGGTCGAAACGTGTGAAGATGAGGGGGAGTTTCAAGATGATGAACCAAGAATTAAAGCTGAAGTTCTTTCATGTAAATTGTCAAACACTGAAGTGTTGCAAAATCTTGATGTAAAACTCCAGCACTTAGAACCCTCACAGAGAGATCAGTTTGAAAGGTTGATCAAGAAATATGAGGATTTGTTTCCTGATGTTCCAAAGAGAGTTACTATAGCCTCTCATGATGTAGATGTTGGTGATGCCAAACCAATAAAACAGCATCCATACCGGATGAATCCTGAAAAGAGAAAGATTGCTGAGAAAGAGGTTGAGTACATGTTAAAACATGATATTATCAGACCCTCCAACTCCGATTGGAGTTCACCCTGTGTGCTAGTTCCAAAACCTGATGGAAGTACTAGATTCTGTACAGATTATCGCAAAGTCAATGCTGTAACTAGAACTGATGTGTTTCCAATACCTAGGATTGATGATTGTATTGATAGTGTAGGGCAAGCAAAGTTTCTGACCAAGATTGATTTATTGAAGGGTTATTGGTGTGTGCCTTTAACTGAGAGGGCCAAGAGCATCTCTGCTTTTGCCACACCATCTGGATTGTACCAGTATGAAGTCCTACCCTTTGGCATGAAAAATGCCCCAGCCACGTTCCAAAGGATGATACAGTCTACAATCGCCGGATTGCCACACACGGGTGCGTACATCGATGACCTGATCACACGGAGTGACTCCTGGGAAGAACATCTAAAAGATGTAGAGACGTTGTTCCAGCGCCTGACCCAGGCTAACCTGACTGTTAACCTGAGCAAGAGTGACTTTGGTTGTGCTACTGTCACCTATCTTGGCTACGTCATAGGCCAGGGTAAGGTGGCACCCATAAATGCTAAAGTCCAAGCCATCATGGACTTTCCAGTTCCTGACAACAAAAAAGCTTTGCGCCGCTTCCTTGGAATGATCGGGTACTACCGCAAGTTCTGCAAGAACTTTGCTGAGATTGCTCTCAGTCTAACTAACCAACTTAAGAAAGGCGTAAAGTTCACCTGGGATGATGCATGCCAGAGAGCCTTCGATCACCTGAAGTCTCTGCTGTCTCACTTCCCTGTGCTCAAATCTCCTGACTTCAACAAACCGTTCTCCATCGCGGTCGATGCTAGCGACCAAGCTTGTGGATCTGTGCTCCTACAGAGAAGTGACTCTGATGACATTGAGCATCCCGTGGCATACTTCTCCAGGAAGTTCAATCGCCACCAAAGGAACTATTCCACAATAGAGAAGGAACTGTTGGCTCTGGTCCTTTCTTTACAACACTTTGAGGTTTATGTTTGTACAGGACAAAAGCCAATGATTGTGTACACTGACCACAATCCGTTAATGTTTTTGAGTAAGATGAAAAACAAGAATCGGAGATTGTTGAATTGGAGTTTGATTTTACAGGAGTTTGACTTGGAAATTAAGCATGTGAAGGGTACAGACAATGTAATTGCTGATTGCTTATCCCGTGTTTGAATGTGTATGATATGTATATATAGACAAGTGTTCACTTTACCATTTTGTATTGAAAAGAAAAATTTTGCCTTTATGAGTCAAAATTTTTTCCCTTTTGGAATGGAGGTGTAATGTGAATATAGGCCACTAGATGGCAGTATTTACTTTTTTTTTGTTAAGCTCAGACTGGAGTCATGTTTAGACATGTCCTGGACATGTCTGGGGCAAGTCTCAGAAAATAAAAAAAAAGAGGTCTAAATGTGGGTGGGGTCTGCAAAATAGTATATAAGGAAAAGAATTGAGACAGTAAAGTAGTAGGAGAAATTGCAAGAAGATGACCAGACCTGCCATTCTGTTCAAGACCTGTGACGTTTCTTTTGTGGATTTCTTTGCCTGTGTTTGAGCATTTTCTTCATCCAGGACATCACCAAGCCACCCCACTAAAAAGGGACTGTAATTATTTCTGTTTTTTCTTATTTATCAATCTTGGTCTTTAGTTGTAGGTTGTTATTAGTCTTTGTCTTTGTTAAAAATTAAATGTGTTTTAGTTGTTAAAACTGGGTGTGTCATCCCTTGCTGTTGCTGTTGTGTTATAAATGTAATAACAAATTGGGGCCATAACACTGAAAACTACACACACAGCATATAAGCGAGGATGGAGGGGAAATTTTATTATTTTTTTGATAAAAACAACCAGTCAGAGTTATCAAGACACACACAGAACCTCTGTCCCTATGCCCATCCCACTCAGTCTTTCCGCCCAGCAACAGGACAGCCAATCAGAACACTGGCATTCCGAATGTGGCACTAAAAGTGGGCGGAGCCGAATTCAGCCCAGACAAACTGGTTTCCTGTACCCAACGTGACCAGGTTACGACGGAGCAACAGTAGAAACGGTCGGTTATCTGAAACTGGGAATTAAGCTGGATTTCACTGTTACAATAAGGCCAACCAGGTCAACATACAGACAGTCCCTGAAATATTTGGACAGAAATTCAAATAACTTTAAAGGGATATAATTGCTGCTCTACAGACTGTTGTAAATCCTAAACCATGCAACAGACAACACACGCAATACATTATGCAAACGACCTAAAGTTAAAATTCTGCGGTGTTTATGATCACCTACAAAGAACAGTGTAGAGATTAATACACTTCAAAATTTAGTTGGGCATCAAAAGTTGGGTCCATATATTTGGAGAACTCTCTGGAAGTCACAAAATCTTTACATTTTATTTCCAAGTCACTATATGGCCACTCAAGCTCTCCAGCCCACCCCGCAATACAGGACCTACAATACGATCATCATACATCTCAAATCAGGGCACACGTGACTGCCACCACATCAGGCCAAATCTCAGCAGCCAGGCTGTATCAACATCAAAATCCTCTACCAGTTTGTACTATATAACCAAATGAGTGTTGGAGGCAGAAGTTCATACTGGTATACGTTTCACACACACGGCTCAAAAGCCACTCACCTCTCTTCTCCTGTATAATCATATCTGGCTCCCTTATCAATCTGGCTTTAGAGAGAAACAACATCAACGGTTACTGCAGCCCCAAGGAGCAAGAACTTGTGTGCACACGCGCGTGTATGTGTACGCGCAACTGAGTGCATGTGCACTTGAGTTTGTGAGCATGAGTGTTTGTGTGTGTGTGTGTGTGTGTGTGTGTGTTTGTGTGTGCAACTGAGTGCGCAAGTGTGAGCAAGAGTGCGTGTGTGTGAGCATGCAAGTGTGTGTGCGAGCAATAGTGAGTGTGTGTAAGCGTGTGAACATGTGCGCGTGCGTGCAGGAGTGTATACGAGAGAGACGGAAGACAAACACAGCGGCCTCAGAGCCCTCAGCAGCTCGTATAACAAGCCTGTTGATTCACGCGCCTCAAACACTCTGGGTTCAACGGTTAGTGAATCTCAAACAAAAGCCAAACACAGACCACGCAGTTATTCAAGCCCCATCAGCAACGGTATAGCACACACCACAGCAAACCAAACGCCAAACAATCCCCCCCCGCCCCCCACCAACACTTACAACCCAACACTTCCAGTCACACAGCATGCAGCCGCACCAGTAAATGTCAACTGACACCAGCCCCAAATTGCTGAAAAATCCATCTACCATTCCCTTTAAAAGCAGAGCCAGCTCCAACATTATGACAAAAGGATGCTATCGCATTACTCTAGAACTCAGAGTTGATCTTCACTCTTAAGAGGGAATATATTCTCTGCAGCTTCATTGAATAGTCAAAATTACAAAAAAAAGATGAACCAAATCAGTGCTAATTGCACATTTGAAAGGGTCACATGATAAACTGGCACCTGCCAACCGAGTGCATCATGCCTCGCTGCACCATGACTCCGCCCATCAGCACTTGTTTCGCACAAATGATCAAAGCAAAGAGTTCAGACGTGCAAACTGACACAAAACATACCGCTATACACACCAGCATCCACAAGCCCAAACTTGGTCCTGGAGAGCCCTTAAAGACGCAGGGGTACCAACACTGATGCTAGTTACCGGCCCAATGCAGATAGGCCTCAGCCGTGCGCAGATCGATACCAGTCCGCTAGAGATGTCAGCTACCAGTCTGATATGGATTCAAACAGCTAGATTGGGTATTGATGACAATGGGCCAATCGGGGATCGAATACTATCCTTTTAATGAATAAGAATTCAGGACTTTCACATCTATTCATTTGTTTGACACATTTCATTTAGCAAACTGACTGCAATATTTAAGTCTGGTCTGATGTTACTGATCCGGCAGATCATGCGAGGGTTGCCCTTTTCAAGCAACTTCACATCACCAGCTATCAATATTCTGAAAAAGGTTTCACAAAATGTGCTACATTGGAAGTGGCCAAAATGGCGCCTGCAACATAGGAGTTCGACTTACAAAAATGCGAGACAACTTTCAGGCTAAATTGAAGTCCTGAAAGAATTCATTCTACCAATGGAAGTAGTAAGCCCACATAGGCTCATAAATATCACATGCAAGGTCATCACCACCTTTACATACACACTCACTCGGTGACAGAAAATTTGATAGCGAGAGCTCTCGAAGACCAGGGCTGGGTGGGACAAGTAACCCTCCTCACATCCACACCTCAACCAAACATAGCAAGCTGGGACAACCACACCCAACACCTCCAGTCAAGGATCAGCACAAACCCAACTATGCAGTACTGCTCCACCCAAACACAGGTCAAGTTCATACTTCCAAACCACATCTCCACCGATGCTCCCAAAGAAGCGTCCGGCGAGGTTCTTCAACCACTTCTGTCAGTGGGCCAAATCACTTGAAACAATCAAATGGGCCAACAAGCCATTTATAAATTCATGCCTGTATTGCAGTGGCACATGTGCAGCAAAGCAAGAGTCTTAAAATCCAAACAGAAATTACACTACGATCAGAAGTTATGCTGAAACCATACGAAGACAATTTTTGTTCCACTGCCAATAGGGCCACACATCCCTGTTCCCGGAGGTCTACCATCCAGTCATTTTCAATCCAGCCCTACAAACTACACCTCATTCAATAGCTAGAGATCTTGCTAAACCACACATCAGTGGAGTAATAAAATCAGTGGGAATAAAAAATTAGGGAAACCATTAGCTTAGAACTACCGAGTGGTAATATGTGCAGGAACAGGGCCAGTTGGCCTTGCTTTAGTGGGATTTAATAGCCCACAGGGCACTGTAGGCTCCACATGGCCCATGCTACCAGCAGAAAAGCCTGGCTGTCCTGTGGGGGGGTGGAGCCAAGCACTGCTGTGCACGTAATGGGTCAGTTATCTGCATAGGAGGGTCGTGCTGTTCTTTGACGCTGGAGTTACTGAAGGTTCGGTGAGCGAAAGCGCCAAGAGAGAGAAATGGGACCCCCACCCACTTACGAGTAGCACGGGGGAGCTAACTTACCCCATCCCCTGTGCCGAAAACCTGCCGCCTCGCCTCCCAGCGCCCCCTGAAGGCACAAAATAATATGATAAACAATGTCAAATAACAGGAGCTCACTGATCCCACAATTACATACATGCATTGAAATTAACAATAAATCTCCATTACCCAAGACCTTGTTCAGATGCTTGTAACAGCTAGTAATAGGGCTTGCGATTTTCAATATACAAAAGATTACTAGTTCAAATTGAGGATTTTTTTTTTTGCATTTTATTAATTCAAAAGAACAATGAAACACAGTAACACTGTTGAACATACTAACAGTTAGTCGTCTTTGTATCAATTCAGGTTAGATACATCATTCAGTGGCACAAAGGTGGAACCTCAACAGCAGGGTGTAATATTGGGCTGCTGTTGTCCCACAGCCTCCTATTATTTGATTTGATTTGATTTGATTTGATTTATTTATTTGTCTCAAACATAAAACAAAAAACATTTTTGTAACAAAAAAAAAAAGGTAAATAGTCAAAGACTATAAACGGGGCTAAACACCACCACCACCGTACCTCAGCACCACTGCGGTTTCCCCCACAGTTATGAAGGGTAATTACAAAAAGGGCCTGCAGGTCATTTATTACAGCACCATGGGCAGCCAGGCAACCGACAGTAGAGGCAGGTAATTAATCACTCGGAGGAAGCGGAGGTTAAGCAGTGCCAGGGAAAAACAGGCTGCTTCCGACACGCTCCCAAAAGGGATGCGAGGTTTTACGGTAAAGGGACCTCTCCCCCTTCCTAATGGGAGGAAGGACTGGTGTTTTCTGGTTTCATTCCAAGTGGAACAGCCGACTCACAGTTCAGGTTATCAGGGGCTCCTGAACGCAACACTGGAGTATTTGACCCTCTGTGACATCACAAGCATGCAATCAGGATGCTCTTAAGATTCTAATGCTGATGTCACAATCACACGGGTAATGAGAGCATCACCGCTCGGGAACACCGACGCAGGACGGTTTATCGGTGAAAATTTCCGAAAACCTTCCTTAATGATTTTGGCTTCATGTTTTTGTGGCATCACCACAGATACACAAGAGCTTTTCACCAGCGCTGCCATTCCGGAAACTCGCCTCTTCCTCGCCCTCGTCCGCGACGGCCGCGCTCTGTGCCACGCCCAGTCATGCCCCCAAACTTCGCTCCGTCCAATCCGTTCTCCTGTCCGCGAACTAGATGAGAAGATGAAGAGGGGGGGGTTAAAGGAGATTTAGACAGTAAGTGAGCTGCATCAACCCTAAAAATAAAGCTTTAAAAAAAGGTCCCCACTACGTCACCAGGTGCACAGCCAATTATTTACGAGCCCCTTCCCCTCTTGACATCACATGGGGAAGTAACCAGAGGCAAGAACTGATCACCTTCAGCCAATCAGATTCCATTATTCCGGGTGGTCACTCCCCCTTGTGATGTCAGGAAGGGGGGTTCTTGAACTGGCTCATAATGGCTTATTACCTGTGCACCTGGTGGAACAATAGGGGACCTTTAACAAAACCTATAGCCAAGTGAATTTATCTGTTAAAAAGGGCCTCAGGTCTGTATTTCCCGGCAGACCGTACTCACACTCCCTGCCCCGGCTGGACCCCCTGCCCCGCCGCGGGGCGCCCCCTCTCCTGCGGGTCCCGTCCCGCTCGGCCGCCCGCTCCCTGTTCTCCTTCCCCTCCTCGCTCGCCTCCGCCTGCCCGCTCTCCCTCTGCCCCGACACGCCCTTCTTCTTGCACACCACCGTCTCCCACGAATCCTGAGCGAGAGAGAGAGAGAGCGGCCGTATTATTTACCCTTTGGTGCATGAATGGAAAGGTTACCGGGGGAGACACTGAAGACAGTTCATCACATTTGTCACCATTAATGGAATGCTGTCTAAGGCTATGTTCTAGAATACTTTCTTGGACCTTCTGAAAACTCTTCATCCAGGATGTTCAAGATCCAGGGGTTTCATGCCTCGGTCTCGCGAAGGAGGACTCTGGAGTTGACTCGCGAGTACTTGCACAGTTTCCAACACGGCTGGCAACTAAGGTTTACATCAAATTCCACTGAAAAAGCTGTGACAATACTGCACGCCATCTTGAAATGCAAGACAAGACTGTTGAGATGCGCTTGCTTGTCTTTGCTCGACCAACACAGTTAAATCATTCAAGAGGACTCTCGGCTCGTTTGTCTTCGCAATGTTGAACAAGGCTCTGAATGCAGAAGTACTCTGACATCCCTCCACTGATGCAGACTACCCAACCAATAACATGGCCGTGACATGAACAACACTTCCTAATGATGCACACAAGGCAGGAACTACAATCCCCACGATGCACCTATAGCAAGGACGACATTTCCAACAGACTAAATGGGGTTGAGGGGAAAAGGTAATTATAATTTTCAAAAATGTAGCCTTCAAAACTTGTGTTGACAAAACATTTTCAGAGGCTGAACTGGATACAAAACAATTACCAAAAACCCTCCATCTACATGCATGACATTTCCCAGAACGCGCCCGTGAAAAAACGCACCACATTTCCCAGAACGCGCCCGTGAAAAAACGCACCACATTTCCCAGAACGCGCCCGTGAAAAAACGCACCACATTTCCCAGAACGCGCCCATGAAACGCACCACATTTCCCAGAACGCGGCCACGAAACGCACCACATTTCCCAGAACGCGGCCATGAAACGCACCACATTTCCCAGAACGCGGCCATGAAACGCACCACATTTCCCAGAACGCGGCCATGAAACGCACCACATTTCCCAGAACGCGGCCATGAAACGCACCACATTTCCCAGAACGCGGCCATGAAACGCACATTTCCCAGAACGTGCCCATGAAACGCACCCAGTTTCCCAGAATGCAGCTATGAAACACACCACATTTCCCAGAATAGCAAAGAGCAGGTGAACTGCATTTCCCCAGCAGCCCTACAATTACACTCACGGTGTCAGGGCTGCCCTCCAGCAGCACGTTGATGGCTCTGTTCACGTCCCCGTTACAGTCGTGCAGGGCGATCATTGACTCATCCTGATCTTTGCCTGTGATGTCGATCAACTGAAAACAGAAGGGAGGTGGTGTGGAGAGAGGATTGCAAGTTAAACTTCAACTACAGTAGTGTTTGTGCATGCATGCCAGTTCACTCACTCACTCACACACTCACACACAGAGAGAGAGAGAGAGAGAGAGAGAGAGAGAGAGAGAGAGAGAGAGAGAGAGAGAGAGAGAGAGAGAGAGAGAGAGAGAGAGAGAGAGAGAGAGAGAGAGAGAGAGAGAGAGAGAGAGAGAGAGAAAATAAAGGGACTTGAAAATTGCTGCACACACTTCTAATCTAACATGGGGTCAACTACCTGGACAGCAACACAGCATGAAAAGGACAAACTGGTTCACACTAGATGTGAATACCAGAAAATCATGCTCCATCACTCATCATCATCTGAAGCCTTGTTCATTCCTAGCCTTGCTTTGCCAACACAAATGCAATTTTCATGCCAATGCAGCATTTTTTTTTTTTTTTCCATTTTAACACTAGGTCATGAAGTCCAGGCACGGTCACTTTGACCCAAAGAGGTGGCAAAATAACCCAGCCTACCTGTTTGACCTTCTCCTCAAAGTCTGCATCGTTGTGGTCAGAAATCATCTGTGCGAGTCGAATCTGTTCGGCTGTGGCCTGTCAGTTATCAGGAAGGAAGGGGAAAGGAGTCCGTTAATTTGGGGTTGCCAGGATGGTCCCATCATTGTCCACACAAACACACACACACACACACACACCTTAGATTAGGACCAAGTTTCACAAACCAGGATATTAGAGTTAGCGGGATAACTGCAACAAGCCAATACCATGACACTTTTTACTCCAGTTTGCTCCCAATTGTAATTTAGCAGGGTTGAACCCAGTGCACTTATGAAGGGAACTCTAATCCTGAATTCAGCTTTGTGAAATCTGACCACAGCATCACAGACGACAAATAAGCCAATCAGAACTCACAGAGACAAAGGGGAAGGACACTCCCTTAAGTGTACAGCTCCACACCGCACCTTCACCTCAACAAATCACACACTCCACACCCACACACTGAATATGCCAAGACGACAATGCAGACAGCATTTCCAGAAACCCCCCAGGCCAGAGGTAAACCACTTCATCCACCGAAGGGCCAGTGTGGGTGGAGGCTTTCACTCCAACCCTGCAGTTACACACCTGATTCTACGAGTCGATGCAGAGCATCTCTGCTGAAGAGCCTGATCAGTAGAATCAGGAGTGTGACTGATTGGAGGAAATGGAAGGCGGGACTCACACCAGCCCTCCCCGGATAAGGTTGGGCAGCCCTGGTCCAAGCAATGAAGAGCGCATGCCAAGTAACACACACAATCAACAACCTGCCCCAAAGGGTCAAAGGTCATGCAAATCCAAACCAGTGTATCAGCGCATGGTGCAAGTGACATGAAATTTATTTATTTTTCCTCCCCCCGGTATTTGGTTCTTTGATGTGTAAAAATAGAAAGAGCATTCTGACATTACATCGCTTCTAAAATTTAACTGAGCCCATTTTTCGCGTTCAAAAATAGCACCGTTTTGACTTCAAATTTGTCACAAGGAAGCGCGGCCAAATAAGGTCACGCGACTTACTCGTGAGGTCAGTTAATTTGACTCACAACCAAACAGCAGAAAGCGAGAAGAGGACAGTGAAGAGAGGAGGCTGATGGTGTGTGGCCGGCGCGCCAAGTGACTGGAGCTGCACAAAAACATTTCACAAGCACTTCCCTCACACTTTCTGGGCTGTATGAGTTAAATTTGAAGTTTGCGTAGCGGTGCCACATTGATTTCAGCAAGGAAATGTAAGTGAAAGGACTCAAAAGTGAACCATGCCGATACGGTCATCAGTTACACTGACATCACGAGTCGGACATTGTCAGACCCAGTGTGAGCATTAACCATTTAGTAGCTCGCCCCATTTTTAATGCCCCCGCCCTCCAAAGAGGAAAGGAGGCATTATGTCGACACCATGTCCGTCCGTCGTCTGTTAACTTTTTGTTTCCGTGGGATAACTATAGAATCCCTCGTCGGATTGATGCCATTTCTTAATGGCGTATTGGGAGTGGCTAGAGGAAGGTTCCTTTCGAAAACCAGCGTCGTGCGATATCTAATATGGCCCCCACAGCAGCCATCTCAATATGCCCTTGATCAACATGCAGGAGGGGGCGTATGCCACGCTCTGCGTTGCTCTTGTTGGCTATGGCAGAGCATGTGGGTTTTTTTTTTTTACACTTTTTGTAATCAATGCAGTCATCGCCAAGTTCTAAAAATATTTCAAAAGGCATATTGTGAAGAGGTAGAGTGGCACCACTTCCTGACTAACCCCTTAACTGACAGACATTTTTTAGACCGAAAAAGGAGCGATAGAATTTTTTTATCTGAGCTTACAGGCCCCAGGGACATGGAAATCAGAGCAACATAATCTACTCAAGCGATGACTAGCAGCATGTAGATTCAAAGAGTTCTGAATGTAAAGACATCACTGAATGCACTGATTACATCAGGGCTGCCCAATCCTGCTCCTGGAGATCCACCGTCCTTTAAGTTCACTTTGACCCAAATTTAGCATGCCTGATCAAATCAGCAGCAAAACAACATTTCCATCTGTTGAATGAAGTGCATGTTGAGTGTACTGCAAGAGTTGGAGGGGAAAGCTGCAGGACAGTACACCTCCTGAGGCAGGACTGGGCCGCCCCCCCGTTTCAATGACCTTCCATTTGCACCAACTGTGCATCGCCTGCGATAAAAGCGTCAGCTATACGTATAGCCCAGTGTTCCGTAATTTACAATGATGTGTAATGTCAGGAGGGGGGTGGCCATGTTGAATCGCATCAAAATCCCAATGGGATGCCGCCATTTTACTGTGACATCAGAGCAGTGACACCAACAGTTGTATTCAGTGAACGTCCCGATTAACCACGTGTCACTTGGTAACCACGACAACAGCTGCTGAGGCTTCATTTCCCTTTTATTGAGAGATGAAACCTCCAAAGAACTTCAAACTGGAACCAATTTCTGAGTTCGAAATACATGATTATCTACACAGCATTCAATTCAGGAATTCGGGATGCCCAGAAATTACGCTAGTCCCGATCCTCGGATAAATTTAAGGGTGACGGCCAGAGATTTGTCATCACCATCCCACCCTCTACACTGAAACGTTAGGCCATTACATTCAAGCGAGAGAGAAACTGGTGACTGCATGCCTGTGCGTGCATCCGTACCTGCGGCCTTGGCTTATGCGCCGTCTGGCTCTGTGTCTGGTTCTGCGCCTGCTCCCAGCCGCCCCGGGCACGGCTGTTGCCCACGGATGTCATCATTTACAGTATATACAAATAAGAGTATTTACAAAGTAATAACACCTAGAAAGAGAGAGGGGGGGGGGAGAGATCAAAACAGTTATTCAACAGCCAACCGTAATATTTACAAGAGGCGCACAATATCATGCAGGAAATTAAACCGGGGGCGCACGAGAGGCTGTTTATCCGAGTTTTGAAAAAAGTTAATGCATCATAGATATAAATCTGAAACAGAGCCGAGTCAAACTCGTCTTCCGATAATTAAATGGAGGTTTAAACTTCAGTTACAGCAGGTGAAAGAGACTGAAATCCAAGAGTCGCAATGAGGGAAGCGAACGATGCTCCAGTTAACACGGGTCAATAACGAGTCCAACCCTCCTTTTACAAAGATGCTCATTTCGTTTAGGATGACAGCCATACACTGGAGCGCTAAAGACCCGTCTTTGCCCTATTTCTTTGACTTGAGCAAGACGCCTTCAAATATCGGTTCAAAACACGAGCGAGACCTTTTACACTTCATATTAGCGCGCGTTTTGTTTAAGGTCCTGTCATGCAAAATACTTCCACTGGATACAAGCCAGTCCTTTCCAGTCATAATGATATTGTAACGATATAAAGCCGACAGCAAAATGTTTTCCCTCGAATTTTTAAATACCAGAAAGCACAGTCCTTCATGCATTACTAATTGTTAAGGTTTTTTAGTCTATTTATTCATTTAATTTAGTCGTTATGGTATTATTTGACAAAACTTACCACTTACTGTATATGTAACCTGTCTATTAGCTTTAGATTAACTATAGCTATTATACATCCATATTTGCACTAATTTCAGTATTTAGTTTGGCATTCATTTATTTTTTGACATACTTACCGTTCTGCGCTTACCTCACTTTATTTATTGTGTATTCGAATCTAGTTTGTTTACACCTCTTGTAGCCATGACTGTACGCTCACTGTGGGACGACATTGGAAATAAGCTTCGGCTTTCATGTGTTATCCTGGTTTTTAATGTCAATCATATTTACATGTTTTATGAATGCATGTTTTACATTCATTTACCGAATAAACAAATCAAAAAATGAAACTCACGAAGCTCAATTCAGACCGTAACATATTTGGCAGGGGCACCAATCCCTTCCATTTTCAGCGCCCCGCGGCTCCGTAACGCAGCTCGCTAACGTACACAGGCTACAGCTCCGGCGGGGACCGCCTGTCGCGATACCAACAGGTGAAGCCGCTTTCACACCGGACGCGACACGAATTTTTCGCGTGTATTCGCATCTTTGCATTGACTTTGATTGCAATCTGTCGTGCGAAAAATTCGTTGCGCGTCCGGTGTGAAAGCGGCTTAACGATAAATTGCTTCGTTCCTTTCAAACGTAATGAGATTTGCGGCCTGGAAAATGTCCAAAACACACGAATTCGTCTGCTTCGTGCCTCCATCTCCAAAAAATAAAATTCATCGCCACCGTAAGGCCTTTCGATGACCACACTAACGTTGATTTAACCACACTTCAACATTTTCACCTGCGATTTCAACGGTTTCGCCAAATAGGTTAGAGTAAAACTCCAAAATGCTGGCAGGGTTTCGAGCCAAAAGAGGACGCGTTACCGCAAGTTGGCCAACAAGCTGTTGCACACCGTAACAGCGTTTGCGTCAGCCAACGTTAGCAACTGAACCGGCCTCCCCAGACGCAATAAACGGGGGATAAAGTACCAGCCAAACACCGTCAGTATTTGACTGCGCATCCTACACGCCCAAGAAAACGGTCCAAGTCAACTGGCGCACCTCAACAAAACTGATTTTAATGGCACATGGGGAAGGGCTTAATCTGCTGAAAAGATTCTGATGAAAAACTACAACCATCTATACTTTCCTTCATTATTCTTGAGATGTATCTCTATCAATATGAAATTATGAAGGGGAGTATATGTGGTTGTAGTTTTTCAGCAGGGTAGCTCTACCCTGCCTCGTGTACCCAATATTGACATTACGCAGGGATTAAGTTTAATAAATACTACAAACCACTGATGATCAGAGGCCATTTAAGTTGGATATGAAGCTACACAGCTCCATTATTACAGAAACAAACCGTGTTAAAAAGCACGGGTGACTTGGCAAGCAACACATGTATTTACTTTCGCATCTGGGGAAACTGCACTGTTTCCCAGCTACTGGAAATAATAACTCGATTGTCAGTCTCTAGCAAAATCTATCAAATCTGGACTCTGGCTCATTGGATTATATCAGAGAGAAGCTCTCTTGTCCTAAAAAACGCAGTTTTAGGGATTTCGCTCGTCAGCACCGCATGGCCGGTAGAGAAGCCACAGCTCAGACATTCACTGACCAGCTCTGGCTCTGACTCTGACTCGCATCAACACTTTGTCACCCTCAGAAAAACGGACATAAAACTACATTTTGTTCGTATTCTACCCGTCACCAGAAGAACTCAACCAACTGACATCCATCTTCATTCCGCGTTCGGCAAGGCAGCCCCTGTCGCTCGCCTTCACCGATCACTCACGATCCGCACCATCCCGGCGCCATGCCCGGAGAAGCCTGCACACTCGACACCGAGGCCCGCACCAGGCCGACAGGCCGCAAGTAACGAAAACAAATAACGGGCGATAATACTGACCAGCAACCAGACCGGAGACCTGAAAACGAGCCTCCAAAACACTGAGCGGCCGCGATAACGTCCAAGGTGAAACAGAACACTTTCAACTCCCCCTTCGACTGGCGGGTAATGCGGGGAAAGTTGGCCGGATCGCCTCGCCCAGACAATAAACGAGACACTCGGAATTTTACCTGTTTCTTTTTCCACAGAAGCTCAGATACCTGCGTCACGTGGCTATAAGGGAACGCGCAACGGCCTCGGTAACGCAACTACCCCAATCACGTGACCCTGTCTTCCGAAACGCGCCATACGTCAGTCTGCTCATGTCACATCTCTTACCAGCCCCAGTTACTGAGTTACTGTCTCTGGTTAATCGTGTCCAATTTTACAACGGACGGCCAAAACATATCGCATAACCATGTCAGATCATTTTCAGTTGAAGTTCGTTACAGTACATGATACCCATTTCCTTACGCCCGCTGCTGTTACATTGCTGAGCTTCATCTAACGCGTCACGAAAATTAGTACAAGTGGCGATCTACCCACGATTTGCGGATAAATCAGCCGCGTCTCTGCAGTTTTATTCAATAAAACTAGTGTTAGATTGTCAGCAATGAAACACCGCATTGCAGGTAAATCGCCGGCCTTATTTCCCCAGAATCAACTACAGCACGTCCTGAGTAGGCATATGTACCCATTATTCTCGTTGAACGTGAAGTTTCAGAAATGTCTTCGATTCGCCGAGAAATTATTGACAATCGTTCAAATAGTAGTACTGGTATGCCATTCCTTTAACTACAATGACAAAGCAATACATAAGTCGGCTAATAACCGCGTGTGAATTACATAAGCGGAATATTAAAACGAAAGTAGCCTTTTTGGAAGTTTTGTCAACCTATTTTTTGAGGAATCAGACACTAAATTAAGAAATACTGCCACCTACCGTGAAATATGTGCAATGCAAAGACGTTGTCTTTAGTGTATTTTGCAGTTCTTGCAGAATTCTAATTCTACGTGTTCCCACCAGCGATAAATCTTATAAATTTCGTCACCGCAGTGGAGTAAATAAGCCACATCCTACAAAGTCATTTTTCTCATCCACGTACATGGGGTGCTCAGGAAAATCCAACCCTGGGTCATAAAGAGGAATTTCCCAGACCATAAATCATTTACATTTCATTGAAATTTCAATGGATTTCCTGAGAGGAATAGCCATCATTTAAGAAACATTTGGGATTTGTATCGTCAGTACTGCAGTAATTCCCTCCAGAATATTTGACAGTTCACCGCCTACTAAGGAAAAACTGCTTTCAAGACTCTGATAGTTTATACCAAATGTTCAGTTCTCCTACATTTTCAAGAGTTTTGTCAAATAATACAATCTGCACAAAATCCCGAGTGTTTTCATAAACTTCCGCAGAGGACCAAATATACTCAGAATCGAATGGCTCGGCATCCTTAAACTGGCAGTAGTTACAGCGCATTTGGCAATTATTTAAATGTCAGTTTGTTGAAAGTGTAAAGTGAAAGTAAGTTTGTTAATGTGAGGCATAGTGAAAACCCAGGTCTTCTCATTAAGGGGAAATTGCTTTGGTGGACTGACCCATGAAGTTGCTGAGAAATTTATTTCTTTCAGTGCTTGCAAGGCACTACTGTGGTAACGTAGTTAGACTGCTAGAACCACAGTTCAAGAATTTGTGAAAGGTGAGCCGGAAGCACCGATGCTTTCTACATTAAAATAATTCGGGTAGAATTATAGAATGAGTAAATTAAACCCCTCTTGTGACATCATTATGCTGTGTCAGGCGTTCCGTTGACAGATGGAATAGGCACACATTATCATTAAAATCAATACGCACACAAGATTCATGGACTGTAATCCACCCGATTTCACCAGCTTCTTGCGTGGCAAAACTATATTCCAATTAATAGTTAACATCGACTGAAGCAGGCAGCTGGCAGCCTGAAGCTCTTCCTTTCTCAGCTCATGAAAAAGAAAGCCACTCACTTTAACAAAAGTGTGTTTATTTACAAGTACACAGGAGATGGAGAACATCACAGTGGTGTGCTGATGGAGTTTATCTTCCCTCATTGTTTTCCTTCTCTTTAATCTTCCTTCTAACTCTCACCATCAATTCTCTCCATCCATCAGCAGAAGCCCTTCTTCGTCTTTGCGTAACCCCTCTTCCTTTCCAAACTTTCCTACAATTAATCATCCTTCATACAAAACTTATGTAATTAAGTTAATGAGTAAGTTAATGAGTTCTTATTTCCCCAATTTCGCAATTCACCAAAATCTGAAGGATATTGGGGGAATATTGCCAATGGAAGAGACGGTTCCGTGTAAAGATATGAAGATGGTTTGTTCTTCTTTGTCTTTAAAAGAAAGGGACATCAGTAATCGTCCTCATCGTCCTCAGAAGAGGAGTGCAAGACCCCGCCTCGGTCGTCACGGTAACAGTGAGCCAGAGTGCGCAGCTGCTCCAGGGCCTCCTGCATCTCCCCGATTTCGGGCCCTTGGGACAGGAAGCTAGGGGCCACTCGGCGGGGGTCCATGGCCGTGGCCCCCCGCTGCAGCTCAGACAGCCAGGGGCCCAGAGCTGCAGTGGACTGGAGGGATGTCAACACGGGAAGGCTGGACACTGCGAGGGAGAGAAGGCATGAGAGGCTGGCATTCACAGTCGGCCAGCACACACGTTCAGCCTCATTACGACACAGTCAGCATCCTGCTTCGTCATGTAGCCAACTGACACAAGTGCCAGGGAGAGACATACATGCACACCATTATAAATATGCGCACTCATGCTTCAACACACCCAATTTTGAACAAACACTATTAGGTTCATGCTCAGCTGCATACACACTCATGTTTTTTCTGCAAATCCATGCTCACTGTTCAATGCATGCTCACGTTTGTGGAGAATACATGGTCATTGTTCAGTGCATGCACGCTTGTTAATGGAGAATGCATGCACAGTGCATACACTCGTGTTTTTTTAGAATGCATGCACAACTGTCATTGCAGGCACTCATTTTTTGGAGAATGCATGCACATCGTTCAGTGCATGCGCCCTTATGTTTTTGGAGAATGCATGGACATTGTTCAGTGCTTACACAGTCACGATTGTGCAGAATGCATGCACATCATTTTGTGAAAGAACACTTATGTTAGAGGAAAATGCATGCACATTGTCCAGTGCATGTACACTTAAGTTTGCGAAGAATGGATGCACATTGTTAAGTGTATGCGCGCATATTTTTTAAAAATGGATGCACATTGTTCACTTCAGCGCATGCACACTTATGTTTGCAGAGAATGCAAGCATATGTGAACGCATCCAGTAAAAGCTGACATTTAATAGTACTTGGTCTTTTTTGACTTTTTACTTTCGTTTGTTGTATGCATCTATAGAGTATTTGAAGTCAAAATATTGGTGGGACTCACCTATTAGTTTCAATGCAATCATGTTAGAAGTAAACTGCAATAGCAGATCAAGTAAAAAGTGCCCAACTTTAACAGCCTTTATCTGAAAATTATAAATTTTTTTACTAGATGCATTCACATATTGTTCAGGCTTGTGTTCAGAGGCGCAGACACGGTTATAGGGGAATGTAGGCTCTTGGTTACGCAAATACACACTTATTTCATGGAATGCAAGCTCATATCAAGATGGAAACACATACACACTGTAACTGATACAGTCAACCACACAAAATACGGTGGGGGCAAATCACCTGTGTTGGGCGGAGTGTTTTGGGGGCGCAGAAACCCCTGGGGGTTCAGGTACGGGCTGAAAATCTGGGGGAAGGGTGGAGTCAGCTGACTGGGCTGGGACAGGAGCTGCACTGCCCTATGGATGAAAAGGGGGATGGAGGGAATGAGAGAGAGAGATGGAAAAACCTTCATTTTACTCTTCAACAGGTGGCAACCCTGCAGTGTGAATGCCCCATCCTCAGCTTAATCTGTTTTACAGAAATGCTGAAATGTCTTTTGAAAAGAATAGCTCATAAAAAGGGCTTCTAATAGACTTTCTAAAGCGTGCTATGCAGCTTTCTGATATGAAAACAAAAGTTTTTTGTACAAAGATTTCGCAAAGGAAACCCTTCTTGATTTGATAAGTGGATTTGCTATGCAATTGCAATAATCCTCCAAAGAGGCGGTTTTCAGTGTTCTAGAACTCTGCGGTCATCAGTCATCACAACAGACTGTGACATCATCATTTGAATGTTCAGTTCAGAACAGGACTTCTCAGCAGGACTCACAGAGGAGTGGAGGGGTACAGTCCCCTCATGAAATCAGCCAGGACCTCCTCTCCAGTTCGGGATGCGTGTAGAGGGGTGGGGGGCTCCGTCCCAGGGGGCAGTGGGCTGTGGACGAGAGTCACAGGAGTGCGGACAAAGAGTGAGTCACCAAGCTGTTTCAAAGAGCGGGACGATTAAAGCCCAACGCCCACTGGCCGCGAAGCGTTGCGTCAAACTCCAAATGTTGCCTCGACGCTGTTAATTGCCCACTGAAAGCGTCAGCCACACAACATTGACAGCTGTCAACTTGACCGAGAAGCCATCGGTGTCATTCTCAAAACATTAAACAAGACAACGTGTAATTTTGAAAAAAACCTACTGATAAAGCTTAAAGTAATGGCAAAGTGCGACGTCAGGTTACTATGCACTATATGTTATATACAGGCATAATTTTCCTCCTAAATTTAGCAGTCTAGTAAATTAAGATTATGATTCACTTTACTTTACCCAGCAACGAATTAGCTAGCTAGCTAACTAAAAATTCTCATCAGTGTACCTTGAGTTAAGTACTGTCTAAACGTAGATCGCTTGATAACTTAAATGCCCGAAAAATAATGGATTTCCTTTCAAATCTGCAGCTTTGTTAAAAAGCAGGCTGACAACTGCATGTTAGGTCTCCGCTAAATGATGCTTCAGAAATTGAGCAGTGGTGAAAAGTAAAAATCTGACGCGCGTCACACGCTGCCAGTGGGCGTTGGGCTTTAGGGATCAAAAGATTAAATCTTTCTTCCAACCAACAGCCAGCTGATATCGACTGTCTGGTTGAAGAATGGCGCCATTTGGCAAACACAGTCAATGAGAGCAAAACACAGGAAAGGACTGGCAATTTCTGAACCCGAATTTTAAATCTTTGGTGTTCAGTGTTACTTCCATCATGAAGTCAAGAAACTTACAACAAAAATGAAATTTAAGACCCTCACCTGACAAGACTCCGCCCCTCCAGCCCCCTCAGAGTCACCGATTGGCCGAAACAGCGTCTGTCACCCAGCTCTGAGCAAGCTGATAGGGGTCTCCATGGTAACGTGTCCGTATAACCGGCCAGGGCATCAGGCAGACAACTGTCCTGTGTCATGGGGAGGGGGAGGGCGCTGTATGCTGCCACCACCTGATACACACAAATTTATCCTCCTCATTTCTCTCATTAAAACACTGTCGAATCTTATCTTTGGGGCCCCTATGCATATGTAGGTTTTCCTTGTAGCTACCAACCAAAACAATGTATTTTAAGAATCAACCAATCACAGGATCGATCAAGACCTTTGTTTGATAAGCTGGCAAGATGAAAGCCAGCACCCACCTATGACCTTCACAGATACAACTGAACAGCCCAGCTTTAACGATTCAGGCTGTGAATCCACAAATAGTAATCGAAAATTCTTCACTGAACATTCCAGTGCCGAAGTCATAATCAGTACCAGTAACTGAGAACAACAGGGTTCTAAAACAGTCACGTAGAATTCTGAATTATACAAGCCTGGCAATTCAACGTAAATATAACCGGCCACACCAGTGACTGCCCCGTTTTATTATAAAAAAACAGCAGTTAAAAAAAAAAAAAACCCTGATAGTCACCTTCCTCCCCGACACAGCTAGCGCGTCCGCCAGCTGCCACATGGGGGTGCTGTCGTGCCGAAGCCTGTAGGAGACAGTCAGGGAGTCCAGGGCCAAAGCCAGCACTGCGCTGGAATGGAACCACAGAGTGGGCTAACGGAGAGAGACGGGAAACGCATCAAAAATCAGCCAGTCAATATGACAGCTGATGCAATACAAAGCAACATGCCAACTATTGCATTGTCTGCCGCACCTTTTCATAAAATATTATACAGTGCAGTACATTAAGATTCTGGTTTTGGCAAATATTGGATTAGGACGGTAAAGTAAAGCCCGTCAGCTTTGATATGAAGGGTTTTACTTCCATTGTATGACAGCCATTCAGAATTGCAGTCATTTTTCAGCAGTTTTACTGTATAATGCAAATAAGAGGGCAGAGGTGCAAACTCACATCATAGCTGAGGTGTGGGAAGGAGGTGGGCGGAGTTGGGCGTAAGCCCAGCCCCCCTCTCAGGGTCAGAGGGCAGAAGAAAGAGCTGTGATTGGCCAGACTGATGGTTCCCAAGGCATAGTTCAGCAGGCGGTAGAACTCCTTCACCTGACTCTAGAGCCAAAGGGAAAAGTCGAACGGACCGCAGTGAAGAAAAACATAATAGGTTCCCAGCTGTACGTATGGTCATCCATTATATCGCTACCACAATATGCATAGGTTTATTGTTTTTGGGATCATGTCCTGACTTGCCTGTCAACCTGTCCATTACCTAACTGGCTTAATCCTGATCAGGGTCGCAGGGGACTGGAGCCTGTCCCAGCATGCAATGGGAGAGAGGCAGGTACATGCCCTAGACTGTTCACAACCCATCACAGGGATCACATGCCATTCACTCAGACACTCACAGTGATTGGCTAATTTTGAATCGCCAGTTAGGCAGAAATGCACATCTTTGAAACAGAAACCGGATCACCCGGAGAAAACCCACTCAGGGACGGACAGAACATGTGAACTCTGCATTGAAAAACCCGAGGTTGGACTCAAAACGACGTTTTCGCAGTCGGGTGATGACGCTACCACTGCGAAGTGCTGCCCGTAATAGTGCCACATTATTGCCCAAAGCAAGGCAAAATAGCCTATGCTAAATTGCTACGTTAATTCAGCTAGCTTAAATTAGCAACTTGAATAACCGTCGGTCACTTGTCTCAGCTCTCGACTATGTAGGACCCTGGACTTATAAAATACCGCAGCCAGCAAGTCTCAAGGAATCACTCTCAACACAAAATGAAGTGATGTACATTTCCACTCCTTTGGCCATGGTAAATAAACCTCGATTCTCATTACTGAACTCAGAATAGAAAAGGCCCTTTAAAGCCTGTATTAAGCATCATAACCTAGAAAGCACGATAACCTGAGCAGCGCTAGCTGCTAAACAGATAACCGGGCCGTAAAACACCCTTTTACACTGGTGATTAGTCTTGATCTGCTTATGATGCATTGACTCCATGAACATTCAGCTCCCTCTAATGTAGCTGATTATCTCTGTTAAGTTAAGGCGAAAAATAAAGCCCTTCGTTCACACGCTAAACTGTCCACATTTCAATCTTTCTTGTCTTTTTCATTAGCACAAGCATGAAGTGCAGGCTTGATCGCCTGCTTTGCAGGACATGACCAAATGTAACAAGGGAGATGAAGAGTGGTTTACGAGCGTACCCTACTAACTCAAGTCAATGAAAACATTTTTTTAAATGTTCAAAAATTAAAACATTAAACATTAAACATAACAGATCATTAAATGGGAAGCTAAATGTTTAACTGCTAATTAATTATTTGTATCACAGAAAAGCTAGCAAATAAAGGAAAACGACTGAAAACAGATCAAGAGTAAGGATCAGTTTAAAGGGCTGTTTTAGTCCCGGTGTATTCTGTTTGGAAGCCGCAACTGAACCGTAGTGTACCATCATGTGACAGGACCACGCTATGCTCCATTACAGCAGGGGCCAGTGCAGCAGTGTACCTGTGCTGAGTACAACCCAGAAGAGCCCTGCTTACACAAGGCCACATTACAGACTCAAGATGGCTCCATGCCCTAATCCAGTGGTTCCCAAACTTTTTCTGCTGGGCCCCCCTTTGGTACATAAGAAAATTTTTGCGCACCCCCCCCCCCCAAAAATAGGTAATACATACGCACATTTTGTTTTCAGAGACCATTGCAGTTTATTTCACTCATTGTAATTTATATAAACCTCAACCTTTTTGGAAAAAATGTAAGTAAACGGTCATAAACTGTAGATTGTCATAAACTAAAACTAGGCTACTTTTAGAATTGGAAATAGCAAAATAACAAACAACCACGGTGTAATTATTTTAAGTGTAAATGTTTTCAAGCACCTTATCTGTGTAATTATGTTCAGTGTAACAGTTTTATTTTTTTTTAATATACAACAACATTGCTATTTATGCATTTTCCGGACACCAACAGAAACTTACTTGCATACAGCCAATCAGCGACTTTGTGCGGACCGCTGAAGGAGTGTCTCGAGACAGTTACATTTTCGAGAATAAGATGACGCAATCTCGGTTATTTCTGCTTTGTATTCATCAGATTTTGTTCGGTGTCACTTACCATTTTATTATCAATATGCCAGATCAGTGCAGGATAAAAAGCGGCGAGTTGGGTATGGAGAGACTACATTACCGGCTTCAAATATTTGAACAACAACATTCATAACAAATTATTTATGAAAATGGCAGGCAAGATGAATGATTTGGCGAACAGTTATGTTGAGAGTAAGGCAGGCATTTACGATGTAATCGCAGAATTCTGGGCAGCGAATGGACTGAATGCAAATGACTTTCTGTTGGTGTCCGGAACTCCCGCACCCCGCACCCCGCGCCCCCCCTGCAATTGCTCTGCGCCCCCCCTAGGGGGCGCGCCCCCCACTTTGGGAACCACTGCCCTAATCCGTTAAGTTATCCAGCGAACTCAACAATCCTGTGTTGTGATATTATCCCAAAATCAAAAACCTCATTACTTACGGAGTCCGGATGATTGACAGGTGCCAACCCCCATGTCAGGATGCCCCTCCCGCCGTACGAGTCATGCAGCAGCTCGGTGACCTTTGACCCTAAGCCTGAAAAACCATCTGCAATATCGCAGAGCACTTGAAAACCCTGAGATGAACAGAAACAAGATTTGCACAATAAATTTACCATTGTTAATTAAGTGTAGTCAGAATGGTGAACTGCATGAGGTGAATGGCCTTGACTATTGACATGCTGTTGAAAATATACATCATTTCACTGACCAAATAGGTCTGTCCGTCACGGACTGTCCCTGAAAGTATACTGGCAGGTACATCATTGGGTTGGTTGTCAAAGAGTAGGTATCTCAACGTTTAATGCCCAGGTCAAATGACCGTTTTGCAATGATCATTTATTTGTTTAATGAATGAAACAAAACAATATATTTTGAAACCTGAAAACCTTATTTCTTGTGAGGAACGTGCATGACAAACATTTTAACTAAAATGCAAATGCACCAGTAATTACACATTTACTTACAAAAAGTGAACAGAACACAAACGGAAGGTCCACATATTAACACGGGGGTGTTTAAGAGCACTGAGATATTCTCATGTTGAAGTGCTGGGTGAGGTGGCACACAGGTGTGTGAGCAGGACAGCCGAGGTCACACCTGCAGGTAGTCACACTCCTCCACAAAGAAATGCAGCCGGTCCTCCAGCGCGTCCAGCACCACACCCTGACACAGCGCCTCCCCCTGGCCAAACGCCTCCAGCCGCTGGGATTCACTGAACACCACAAACACACACAGTCAACATCCAACTGGTTTAAACCGCAGGTCCACAGAGCTGCCGGGTGGTAGGGTGCTAGACTGGCAACTGTAGAGTTTCTGGGTTACGACCCAAACAAGGCTTTGGATTCGGACTTGGAAATCTGCCACTGGGCACTTGAGCAAGGCCCTCGGTGCGAACAAAATACCATAGAGGAAGAATGGTAAAATCCAGATTAACAAAGCAGAGCTTTGTCCATTACCCACACGTGACAGTGCAGTGCATGAGTGACGCACTCCTGGCATTTGGCCGAAGTGAAAAATGGGCGTAAAAAGATTGCAAGTGTTCAGGGGGTCAGTGACAGGAGACAGGGACGCGCGTGACAGGAGACAGGGACGCGCGTGACAGGAGACAGGGACGCGCGTGACAGGAGACAGGGACGCGCGTGACAGGAGACAGGGACGCGCGTGACAGGAGACAGGGACGCGCGTGACAGGAGACAGGGACGCGCGTGACAGGAGACAGGGACGCGCGTGACAGGAGACAGGGACGCGCGTGACAGGAGACAGGGACGCGCGTGACAGGAGACAGGGACGCGCGTGACAGGAGACTGGGACGCGCGTGACAGGAGACTGGGACGCGCGTGACAGGAGACTGGGACGCGCGTGACAGGAGACTGGGACGCGCGTGACAGGAGACTGGGACGCGCGTGACAGGAGACTGGGACGCGCGTGACAGGAGACTGGGACGCGCGTGACAGGAGACTGGGACGCGCGTGACAGGAGACAGGGACGCGCGTGACAGGAGACAGGGACGCGCGTGACAGGAGACAGGGACGCGCGTGACAGGAGACAAGGACATGTGACAGGAGACAAGGACACGTGTGACAGGAGACAGGGACACAGGTGACCAGAGACTGGGACACAGGTGACAGGAGACAGGGACGCGCGTGACAGGAGACTGGGACACGTGTGACAGGAGACAGGGACACGTGTGACAGGAGACAAGGACACATGTGACAGGAGACAGGGATACATGTGACAGGAGACAAGGACACGTGACAGGAGACAAGGACACATGTGACAGGAGACAAGGACACATGTGACAGGAGACAGGGATACATGTGACAGGAGACAGGGATACATGTGACAGGAGACAGGGACACATGTGAACAGGCGGCAGATCAGTAGCTTTTAAAGTACCGCAAACCACAAACAAACAAAATAAACAAAAATTAAATGCCTGAATATTAAAATTATAGGTTCAGAAAAAAAATCATAAATATACTGTACATATTATACAACTACAGACAGCAAATAAAAATATAAATAAATTAGAAAAAATGCAATCACAGTTTCCCAATTTGGAAATGAGATAATAACGTACAACTTTTACGTACATGAGAGTGTTTTCTTGCATGTCATCTTCACTTAAATGTTCAAAACCACAGTGAACTCTGGGACACATCTGGCCGTAAACACCACTCCAGAGCAGTAACAGGGGAGGAATTCCTCAGGTGTGGATTAAGTGCATCTGACTTTAGAAACAGGACAGTGCTGTTTCACTCAAGACTGCAAAACCACAAGCTTTGAAGTCCCCCCTCCTCAGTATTTCATGCTGACCGCCTGAAGGACCGTACCCGTCGTGGTTATACTGGTTGATGACGGAGATGGTTCGAGGGTGGAGATGGATCCGCAGGAAGTCGGACCACACCCTCACGCTGCCCTCCAGTCTGTACAGCTTCTGAGCGTGCTCCAGACTGCTGTTCACCGTCGGCACGGCAACAGCTCCTGCACAGTAACCGATACACAGAGTTGCAGCTATAATGGGCGGGGACTGGGTGTCGTTAGTACAACAGCCACTATAATCCATGTTTTGTTTGTGGATTTTATGGCATGTCCTTTAACGACCTGACTGTTACCAGCTCATTTTACAAGGCCATTGCAATAATATCATAAAAAAGAAAAACACTCCGACCGTGAGAAGTTATGAAAAAGCTGCTACAAAGTTTGAGGAAAGTACTCAAATGAATTGGAAAGATACAGTACTTCAAAACTGATGCTTAAATGTCGTGGGCTTGCATCGCCATGCAGGATTTCTGAGTTAGCAGTATAGCAGCCTGGAGTAAACTTATGAACACAGCTCTTTGCTTCAGTCCATTTTCCATACTGCAGAGAGTACTGCATTTTATGAAGTGCAGTGACTGAACTAATCCTAATTTGAAGAACAAGTAGCCTGGTCCTCTTACCTGAGCATTGCTGTAGCTGAGGAGTGTCGAATTCTGGTTCGGCTAACAGCTTCCCCTCCTGGACACAGACAGTACTGTTACTGAAGCGTTCATTACACAGCCAGTCAGCTGCTGTTGGGCTGTCATACAACATGTGAGCATGACATGATGAAACGGAGGCAATGTGAGCTAATGACTGAAACAATAACAGCGGGAGAAAGAGCGAGAGACAGAGGGATTGATACAGTCAGAGGCAGAAAAGAGAGAGAGAGAGAGAGAGAGAGTGGGAGCATGAGATCGAGCGAGAGAACTCACATCCAGTTTGTCCAAGTCCTGGAGAAAGGAGTTTTTTGTTGGGGGGCTCTCCTTATGAGTCATCATTGGTCCCTCCCTGAAACAAAACTCCGACAGCTATGATGATGAACACACAATCGCACAAATACACACACACACACACACACACACACACACACACACACACACACACACACACACACACACACACACACACACACACACACACATTTGTATAGCTATACAGCAGTGTTGATTAGACACCACCACTGTTGCCTAAAAGAAATCCTATTCCTTCTCCATAATTTTTTTGGTGAAAATGTATTGAAAAATACTACTGTAGGAAATGAGAACAAAAAATCCCACAAGTATATTAAGGTAATAAAAATAAAAAGGGTAATAAAAACGAGAAGGAGTCCGTGATCTCATAAAAATCAATGGAATCATGGATCAAAAGAAGTGACAAAGCATCCTTGTGAGGCACGCACTGTCATCTGGAAAGAGACTGATTGGTCAGGAATTTTATTTTCAACAAGATAATGACCCTATACACACTTCTAAGCTGTACAAGAATTAAAACGTTTGGAAAGAAACATCCTTTGACATAAAAGTTATGACTTGGCCTGCTCAAAGTCCAGACCTTCATCCAATTGAACAAATCTATTGTGACATCGAAAGAAACTCTTTGGAATGAACTTCAAACCATATGGAATAGTTAAGTTAGTGATGAAATAATAAAATATATGAAAACTATGCCTGAAAGATTAAATGCTGTAATCAAAGCAAAGGGTGGCCACACTATATATTGACTTTTTCTCTCAAAAGACATTTTTTTGTTTTACCATAAATTGTTACCCGTTTAATTATTTTCATCAATATGATCCAATATTACATGAAATAAATACTTGAATAGCGCTTAGTTTCTGATTTATATTTATTTTGTTAAATGAACAATCATCACTGCACACTACTGCACTTGTGAAGACATTGTATTGGCCTACACTCATTCTGTACTGCCTTTCTCAACTCTAACCATAACCAAATTATGCCTCACCCTAACCAAAACCTTTACAATACTGTTACCGTGAGGCTAACTGTAACCAATTAGCCGTAATCCTCTGTAATCCTCTGCGATGACCACCCAAAATGTCCTCACAGCCCCAAATGTTCGCAGAACAACTGTGATTTTTCAAGAGCCGGCTCTCGCAAGTATAGTAAAAGCCCACAGACATGAGGACAATAGCACATGCACAATGAACAAAAAAAAAAATGCCGTAAATATGCGACAGACCATGTGAAGGCACTCGTGTCTTTTCCAGTTTCATAGAGGCTTCCTTCTTGTCTCAAAGACTGGAGACTTCCTGCAATGGCAAGAGAGTGAAGAAGTGAAGATCTATTGAACAAAATGTTCAGGTAAAACAGACATGCAATCTGAAAAAATATGGATGGCATTCTGATGTCACTTCCTTAAATGCTACAATATTTCTGCTATGACATTTGATTTGAATACAAAATGTAATTCCCCACCGAAAATTCAAGCAAAGACCAGCTAGAATTATAATATCCCCATCACACCAAGGTAGTTCTCAGTACGTTCTCAAAAATTTGACAGAACGGGCTAAAATTGAGTGGGAACAGAATGGACACTTATTACGATCTGAGTACGAACCTCATTGATGGGCATGGACGGGAAGAGTGCACCAGAGCGTTGAGCATGTGCAAGAATTTCTCTCAGCCGTCCCGTCCTAAAATAAGCCTGAGTGAGGTGTTACTGCAAACGAGATTGCCGTACTGCGAACAGAGTTGCCATACTTCGATTGTAGTAGAAACGTATCGAGACCGAACAAAACAAGGCAAAACGGGGGAAAATTTGAAGTACGTTTGAACACCAACTTCGGACGGTTCTACTTTATCTTTACAGACTTAACTTCACTACGTTAGGTCCTTACTGCGTCCTTATTCCACCCGAATAGCTTTGTACAAACATTAAAAGTTTTGATTCAGCTTGAAATACATTTCTACACCATACAAACCCAAGTCCAAAATATTTGGGACAAAGTGTAAATTGTAAATACAATCAAAATGCGATAACTTTCAGATCACATGAACCAATATATGTTATTTGCAATAGAACATAAATGATATTTCAAATGTTAAAACTGAGACATTTTACATTTTCATCCACAAAATGAGCTTATTTCAAATTTTCAGGCTGCAACAGGTCTCAAAAACAGTGGCAAAGCCACTGCGCCCACTTGGCCAAAATGGAATGCCCCCTATTGGACAAAGTATCGGTACGATTGGGCTGAAAATCTAATTTGGTCTGGACCTTATGACGCTCTATACACAAATGAAATATGAAAAGGATCAGTGAAAAAGTGAAGACACTGGAGCGCAGACAAGCCAAAAGTTTATGCATGCACGCACGCACGCACGCACGGACACACGACATACCATTACTAAAGACTCCAAGCTTAGCATAAGCCCCTTGGGCCTTTTGGCCAAGCAGGCAAAAAATCTGAGCATATTAGCTCGTAGAATAAGGGAGCTAGAGCTGCATAAAGTTTTGCTGAAAAAGACGCCTGATGGCCGAACCAAGAATCGCAGCAGGACCAAAATCGAACACAGGCTAGATCTTGGGCCCACATACATGCTTATAAAATATGAAAAGGATCTGTGGAAAACTGAAAGCTGTATCGCGCTGAAACGGCAACTGTGGACACTAAGCACACACGCATGGACGCACAACAAACCACCACCAATGACCATAAACAGCATAAGCCCCTTGGGCCTGTCGGCCAGGCGGGCTAAAAAAAAAAAGGGGGCTGAGAATCAGCTGAAAGAACATATAGCAAGTAATTACATTAACTGGCATCAGGTGTGTAACATGATTGGCTATAAAAAGGATGTCTTAGAGAGGCTGAGTCTCCCAGAGTTAAAGATGGCCAGAGGCTCTCCAACCTGTGAAGGCTTGCGTAAAAATGTTGTGCAATACTTTAAAAACAATGTTCCTCAACGTCAAACTGCAAAGGCTTTGAAAGTCTCATCATCGACAGTGCATAACAGTGCCGCTTAGCGAACTCCAGACGTTTGCATGTATGATTGTGAGTGAGAAAAGGTTTTTTCCGAGAATGCCTCCCAAACAGCTTGTTCGCATGTAGATAGCGCCTGATGGTTGTTTTGGAGACTTTGTGACACCAAGATGCTACCATTTGTTGCAATACTTTAACAGTGAACTTTGGAGAACTTTTTATTTCTCCTACCATTCTCCTCACTGTGCATGGTGGCAAAATAACCTTGCGTCCTCATCCAGGCTTGTTTACCACTGTTCCAGTTGTTTTAAACTTCTTAATGATTTCTTTGACAGTAGATATGGGCAGGTGCAGGCGAGTGGCTATTTTCTTGTAGCCATTGCCTGACTTGTGAAGGTCGACACACATCTGCCTTACTTGAATGGTGTGTTCCTTTGTCTTTCCCATGTTGAAGAGTGGATAAGAGAAATGGCCTCTGTGTCACGCCATATTTATACCCCAGGGAAATAGGAAGTCATGATTTACTAAATAAATGTTCCTAGATACTCTGATCAACTTTGTAAACTACTGTAGAAATGACAGAAATACCTCAATAACATTTAATTCCAAGGAATTGTTAGGGGGGCCAATAATTGTGGAACAGGTGATTTTATGAAAAATAATTACTTCTTAGTCAGGGATTATTTTTTCCCTTAAAATTCACTTGAGTTGAAGGTTACATTTTTCTACAATTTTCAGTGAGAGAGTATGCTGCTGCAATAAAAATTGAATTTATTTTAAGACTTTTAACAAATCTTAACCAGGGGTGCCAATAATTATGGAGGGCGCTGTATGATGGCCAGCATTGTGAACACCCTGTAATGTCATTCTTACCCAGTTATTACTATGTCCACTCCATTTGCAGACAGATCAGCAAAGTTTACAGAACAAATAGTGCCGATCAAGGCCGCCATCATGTGGTAGCAAGATTTCTCTATTAATGGATAACTCAATTCTTAGTTTGTTCTCAAGCAATATGCACATAGTAAAAAGTATATCCGCTATATATAGTAACTTACCCCATTGAAAGATACACGGGTCAATGACGTGACATTGTCCGAGTGCACTACTTTGGTTTAAAATAATTTGAAATGATTCATAATAAGCATTATTTTATTCTATAAAACCTATTTTATTTTGAACATATTTCCAGTTTATCATAAAAATTATATTTATTTTATGTTTTTCCTTCTCAGACCCTCAAAATGTCAGGTGGCGAGCAAGTTAACACTATGTGAAATGTATTAAAGGTGCACTATGCAAGTTTGTTACTTTACTTTCACTTCTGTTGACATTCGAACTCAAAAAAAACAGAGGTAGCCCGCCCCTCCCTCTCATAGTTCCCTACTTCCCAAGCTTCCATAACTGTCAGCTCTCGTCAGTGATTGGCCGGGGTGGTTTGTTATGTTATGGGGCACAGCCTGTGCCCCTTGTGTTTATTTGCAGTTTGTGACGCCTGTGCGGTCTCCAGAGCCCGGGTTTTTTTTTTTTTTTATACAGTGAATTTAGGGGCACGCAGCTAGCAGATTGTGAAGAGATGTCGGCAAATTGAGACAAAAATATAATCGCGCAGAAAGTAAACAAACTTGCATAGTGCACCTTTAAATACACCGAGTCAAAAAAGAAACTTCACACTCATATACTTGTAAATATTTTCTTGAAACTTTTAATAAAAGAGTTTTTATTATCACTAGGGGTAAATGTGTTGTGAAAGACATCATGACGCGCATCAACTTCGATGTGCACAGGTACGTAGCATGTGCAAGTGTACTTTAATCTAATACCATGTTTTCTCGTGTTCCTAGTCACGTGACCATATAAGAGATGTGCAACTGAGCTCACGTTAGCACGTTAGAGTGACATCTCGGAAAAACAAGTTTTTAACAGTTAATTTTTTGTTCATTTTCAATGCCATGGCTGTCAAACATTCAGAGTGAACGTGCCATTGGCATGCTGAATACGGAACTGTCCGTCACGGACGTTGCAAGGGTTATTGGATGTAGTCGACGGACTATCCATGATCTTCAGACACGTCTCCAACAAACTGGCTTCACAGCTGCCCGACCTCGTTCTGGTAACCCACGTGTGACGTCAAAAGCAGAAGACCGACAAATTGTCTTACGTCATTTGCATAATCGATTTGTCACTGCAACGTCCACTAGGAATGAACAAACCATACGTAATTGCCTGCGCACTGCTCTTATTCAATTTGTAACTTACCATTTTTACTCTTGGACATTTCCGTAGCATTTCCAGAGGAACTGATTCCATTATGGACATTATTTTTATCTTTAAGGAGAACAGAATTAAATAAAATCATTATCTAAAACCTCATTTCTTGTATGTTCAACTTATTGACCTCCAAACGAGCGTGAAGTTTTTATTTTGGCTGAGTATATGTAATTTAAAATATGAATTAATATTAATATGGGGGCATAATTCTATATTGAAAAACTATGAAACTTTGTTTATTTGAAAAGTAAATTGTTCTTAAATTGTTTGGAAAACCAAAGCACCCGACGCCTAGAATACAGAGTCCATAAGTTACTTTTAATACCCAGCTCAATTACAAAATAGGAATGTTTTAGGCAGAGTAGACACTCTCAGGTATACTTACTAAAAAAAAAATCACTTAGAAAAAAAAAAAAAAAAAACACAAAAGTTTGCCACTGACATGGCATTATCCCCTGCCGCCTCAATTTCATGTGTGCGTATGGATGTACAGACGGAGCCCAATGCTATATCCCCCGCTTCGTGCTAATCGCGCAGTGGGGTCTAAAGAGGAAAGTGTGTTTTTTTTCCCCCCCAAGAAACTTTTGATTGCGTCACCTGACATTTTTCGGCTGGTGAAATTGCAAAAACAGTCTAAAACTGTACTAAAACCCTATAAATGTTGTGCAACCATTAAGACTTGTTTAAACATGCTCTTCCAACTTCAAATAAATGTATTCTGTACATTTTTAAAGATGTATTAAAAAAAAAACATTTTTAAAAGGCTTATTTGTCATTGACCCGCATACAAAAAGACTATAAACTTTAATAAGTTACTCAGGATAGAGTTGAGAAGTTGATATCCAGAAAAATTGTCATGTTAAGTAAACAAGAATGACT
Source organism: Gymnothorax reevesii (assembly GCA_029721435.1). Taxonomy (NCBI): domain Eukaryota; kingdom Metazoa; phylum Chordata; class Actinopteri; order Anguilliformes; family Muraenidae; genus Gymnothorax; species Gymnothorax reevesii. The sequence goes on along the minus strand of CM056577.1, from coordinate 122,486,814 downwards.
TTGAAATGTCATCCAAAAAACTAGATATCAATCTACTCACACAAAATTATTAAATAATTCTGACGATGTGAACTGCAGGAAGTAGTGAACTAGAAAGAGAACTGGCAAAAACATGGCGGTATTTATAGCGGTTCAGCACGGACTAATGAGAACTCAGTGAGAACAGGCTGGACTGAGTCAGAACGAGTTTGATCGCAATGGTTGGGTTAGGAACTGTGTAATAACAAGTTGGAATGGGGTTGAATGTGTTGAGAACAGGGTTGAACGAGCCATGAACATATTAGAAACGAGATGAATGGCTATTTTCCTCCGTTTTAAATGTTGTACGAACTAGCTATGATCGGGAGGAAAACAAGATGTACTTGTCTCAAACGGTATCAGAACGAAGTAGCGTCGTATTCGAAGCATTTTCTGGCCAAAGTTATCCGATTTGACTGGTCCCCAGCCCGTTTCATCAAATCTCTAGGACAGGCTGGGACGTTCTGAAAACTATCTTGGTGTGAAGGTACCCTAACATGGCTGAAGCAGAATTTTTGAGAACCCTAGCAGGACGTAGTCGATCTATGGCAGGTTCAAGCCGGTGTCTAGCTGGGCCAATGTGGCCGAAGTCGGATAAGACGGTCGAGTAAGCTGGAGTCAGCAGTTGAAAGGTTGGTTGACTGACAAGAACTGTTAAAAACACAGTTAAAACCAGCGTGACCACCCTTGGCTGGGGCAAGCTGGAATTTAGAGCAAGGGCACACATCACCTTGAAACAGTATGAGGTAAAAATCAGCATCATGACAGAAATGCGCTATGGTGACATCCGACCTATCAAGTGAGATTACCCTTGAGGTCCATTGCAATTAGCCGGGGGGTGTATGTGATTTGCCCCCCGAGCGTCACGCCCTCCCGGAACAGCACGTCACTGAGCAGTTCGCTCGGGGGTGCCCCCGACTCCGCCTCGTACACCAGGGAGGCATCCTTCAGGCAAGGGAGAGAGAGATCACTCAAGTAATACACCAAAAATGCAAGTCACGAGTTCCATCAGTTCTCACTCAAAAAACGACGGCAGTCCAAACAATGCGTCAATCCATTTTTCTACCACCCGGTGGGCTTCCGCATTTGAATCCGTGAGATTAGTGAAATGACAGATACTATAATCCAGTCTCAAGTCACAAATCATAGCACTATGTTGCATCTAAAGTATTGTTAACATTTGGAGATCGCCCAGCTTAAAAAACCCCAAATAACAGCAATAACAATAAATGAGAATAACTGAAAAAAGATTCAGTCGATGCCATTAAGTTGAAACCAATCAAGCAAACCAGCAAAATACCCCGCGCAGCAATCAATTCACAGTATTAAGACATCTCGTTAGGAACTCGCGAATTTCTGTCCCGGCACAATAAGCTGCATGTATATTGAAATAATTGAGATATGAAAAGTGTATCTAGCTATAGACAGTATAATCCAAGCCAGCATGACATTTGGTAGTAACTTAGCTATAGCTGACATAAGTAATTTACCAGCTACCGACTGGAATCCACGTTCAAAGCAAATTATGGAAATATGTACCATTTTAGGATTTGAGCAAATATGGATCGGAGCTCAGTTTCTTCCACCAATGGGAAATAATATTTTTTGCGGGCTCATATGTTGGGAAAGCCTGGGATGTTATTCGCTTACCTGTAAATTCCACCAATGTGTGCCCACAAAGTTTGAATAGTGTCCCAGTTGAATGGTCACGATCTCTCTACACAGGCTGCCCATCCTATATTGAGTATTTGACCACCAGAGTTAAAAAAATAAATGCAAAATTTCAAATCATTGTCTTAAACCCGAAAAATAATGATACCTAACTCAGCCAACTCGTGCATTGACTGCAGACATGACAACAGCATCTGAGTCTCAACCGCCCATGCTGTGCACTGGAAACCCGCCCTAGGAGTCCATACAGCTCTATGATTGGCTCAACCTGTATTATTCTTATAAAGTTAGGATTCACTTCGCCGCACCAAAGCACGTGCAAAGCAGGAAGATCTGATTGGACTATGAACATGAATTCGCAGAGCTATTGGTTTTATTAGTATAAACATGAATGGAGAGGCAGGACGTGGACTTCAAGAATTTTCTGCCTCAGCCCTCAGAGTAGACGTTCTTACATGAATGAGTATGTATCGGCGTTGTCTTCAACAGTGAAGGAACCGCAAGTTCGATATTATATGTGGTATTTATATATTGAAATATGTTGTGGCCATTGCCATCATTTATAAGAATTCTTCTTGTAATGTAAGTGATGTGTTGCTCAATTAGTTAGTCGGATATAGCTGGCTTGAAATGTGCTGTAAAAATGACATGCTGTTTGAAAGATTTGAACCTCATTAAAACTACATGAATTGCTCCTCTGTTACAACTAAATGGGCTTAAAAGCTAAAGTTGCAGGTGCAGGCCCAAAGGAGGGAGGGAGGCAGACAAATCATTGGCATCGCGTCACCTTTAAAGCGTTTCCCAGCCACACCTGTCGCCAACACGTCCCTCCTTCCTAAGCGCTTCAGCAGGCAGTTCCTTGCGGACTGCGATTACAGGAAGGCAAGAGATGGTCCGACAGCATCTGGGGATGAATAATTGTGACGCTTGAAGTGCTGCTGGTAAGAGATTGTTATTATTTATTGTTTTACATATGTAACGAATGTTATTCCCGACAATGTCGCTGGCCACGCATTATGAGGGGTTTCCTGATTCATAAAAAGTATATTTGCTGTATTATTTAAACAATGAGATTCGTCAGCAGCCAACCCTTCTCAGTATTTGCGTACTGAATCTATCAACTGTGTTCGCAGCACCTACTATTACTTCAGTTCTGTGGTATGTAGTTATTCTTATGCCTTAGGCTGATTCTCAAAAAGCATGAGCACTGTTCACTCAGTCGAGTTCGGGTTTAAAAGCATTTATGTTACTACTGTGCTCGCTCATGTTTTTGATGGGCATTATCTACGCACAATGTGGAGAAATAAGCCCCATTACCAATTAATCGCTATAATGGCCGAATGAATATTGCCTGAGTTTAGACCTGAAGATCAAGAAACTTTCTTTTGAAATGGTACCAATGAGTTGGCAACCGCCTAAACCAGTTTTTTCGCTTTCCAGACTTTGTTAGAAAAGAGAGCGGAAGAGTGTCGCTGACAATAAACGGTTTGGAGTCTTCTCCCGTAATCGAAATTGGGAGTGGGTGGATACTTATAACTTTTTCCGAGTCTGAATGGACCTAGTCGGAGTTTAAACGCTGATTGAAGTCTTAAAGTAAACGGCAAGCTCAAACTTGTGCGCAAAGACACGGACACTGCTGGAGTGTCTCAACTTCGGGTTGTGAATTCAAGAAGGCCAGACCATGGCGGAACCACAGACGCTCGGCCGGTACCAGCCGATTATGGATGAGGACGTGCCTGTCAGTTCAGCCAGGCTAGAGCCCAGCACCTTGCAGTGGCCGGGGGACAAGCAGGCGCGGAAGGAGGAGGAGAGCGGAGATGCGGCAGGGGAGAACGGAGATGCGGCTGCGGAGAGCGCAGGAGCGGACGAGGGGATCGGAAGCGAAGCGGAGAAGGGCAGCGAGGGATCCATGTCGTCCGCGCCGAAGCGCCCTGGGAGTCGGACGGAGAGCGAGGTCGGGGGAAGAGGAAGCGGCTTGGAGGGTGAGAAGGTGAAGGAGGCGGAGATGAACAAGGGAGCACTGGACCACTTCATGATCGAGGAGGATGTGGACACCTCTAATTGGATGCCGGAAAAAGCCGCTCAGGTCTTCAGCCCCAACGTTACCATTCTGCGCCCATTCAAGAAATGCAAGGACCTGGGTGAAATTACGACTCTTGGGGTAGACGAGAAGGAGAAAAAACCCTTGCTGAGTCCCCATGGCACGCCCCCGGACGCCTATTATGACTGGTCAACAAGTTCCACCTCATCAAAATGTGAGTTTCCTCTCACTGAAATCATTCTATCATGCTGTGGTAATTTACGCTGGACCATGCAGTGATGTAATGGTCCCTGGAGAAGTGGGTATACTGTATTAGGATCATGACCGAGAAAGTGGGTAAATTCTCCTGAGTACTTCAATGGCTTTTGGCTGATGGGCGATTATGCATCTGTATCATTGCATTGTCCCAATGGAATATTCACATATTTCTGCCCAGTAAATACTAAGTTGGAAAATTATTGTGGAAAATTCTAATCATTCTTTAATATATAAATGTGTGGACATATATATTTGCTCTGTATACGTGACCATAATGTTTAGTTGCTGCTTGTACCTCACAATAATCCACTGATCATTCGCCTCCACTGTTTCCCGAACAGTGACACAATATGTTTCACCCGTATGTAGACTGGCCTTGAGAGTATAACTGGTTTATTTTTTGAAATCTGTATCCAAGAGGGATGGATGACCGTTGCTCTTGGCAACTTCGTAGTTTGGAAGTATGGAAACTGAAAGTGAACAATTTTAACTGCGCAGAACCAGAGGTTAGAACTGATGTTTTCCTTTCTGTCCTCAAGGTTCCTGCTTTAACCGGGACGTCCTGAAACTCGGGGGCTCTCTGCTTGCGGCCGCTGTAATCTTCCCCTTCCTGGTTTGGGGCGGGGATGCGTTGTTGCCCTTCGATGCCCCAGTGCTCAACAGCGCTCCCCTCAGGCTGGTCTACACACTGCGCTGTTCCGTCTTCGCTGCCGTGCCCATCGTTTTGGGTGAGTTCGCATTCAGAATTTTGGTTCCAGCTTGCGTCCTGTAACCGGCTGTAGTTCCGCCTGTGGTTGTAGCCACTGTGTAAGGTATCTGCAGACTTGTCTGCAACCATTCGGTCATCATCAGCCTCAGCTCAATTAAATAGTTGGTTTTGTGCAGATGTTGTAATTATCTTAAAACACAACTGCGAAAGAACATTGTAAAAGACTTGTGAGTAACCTGGGTTGATGAGTAAATAGCGAAAGTGGCCTAGAATTCAGGAACACGTGCCAGCAGGCTGCTTTCCTCATTTCCCAGATGTATCAAAGTTTGCACTTTTGCCTTGCAAGGGCCACAATAGGATGGAGTTTTTCATTTTTTTGAAAAGTCAGCCAAACCCTTGACAACCATGTGAGTAGTGGTTAATGTTTAACTGTAGGTGACTGCTGTAACCCTTTGCAGAGTTGTTGCAAATGGAATTTTACCTCATCACATTTGGAAATATACTGTAGAATATTCAGTGAACTGGAGTGAATGTTTCCTCAGTGATGGAATGTTTGTTGAATTATACTCTAAGGCTTTCAGACAGCAGGCAAATGTGGCCCAAATCTGATTTTTTTTTTTTTTTAAATCCAGCCAAGGCCACTTTCATATGTGGTTCTAAATCCGATGCGTATCGGATATTTTGCAAATGCGACTGCTGTCTGAACGGCCAGGTCACATTTTTCTGACCTTTCCGTCATTATTTGTCAGTAATGGTACTGACTTCAATTGCAGATAAAGTTTATCAGTGCCACACACGCTGGGATGAGATGCCTCCATATTTACTTACGTAAACAAATACTGCTTGCCTGCGTGGTCACGTATGACCTCAGGACCTCTATTGCGCATGCGGGTCACATTCAGTTCACTTAAAACTGATACAAGTCGCATGTAATATGAACGAGCGCCCAAAAAAATCTGAATTGTGCATCAAGACCTGCTGTCTGAATGTAGCCTTAGTCAATGTTTCCCATCCCTGTTCCTGGAGTACCCCTGCCCTGCACATTTCAGATGTCTCCTTGATTTAACACCCCCAGATCAGGTGATTAGTTACTCCACTAATGAGCTGATCAGCTGAATCAGGTGTGCTAAATTAGGGAGACTTATAAATTGTGCATTAGAGGGGTACTGCAGGAGCAGGGTTGGCCCTCACTGATTTAACACACCTGATTCTGCTGATCAGATCATTAGATGAGGACGTAATCACCTGATCTGGGTGTGTTAAATCAAGGAGACATCTGAAATATGCAGGGCAGGGGTACTCCAGGAACAGGGTTGGGAAACACTGTTCGAAGTCAGGGGCTCCCGAACTCGGTCCTGGGGCCTCCCTGTGTGCTGGTTTTTGTCCCAGCCATAATACGACTTTACCAAGCTGTTAATTTGTCCAAATTAGGTGCATTTTGTATTAATGTTATTTGCTGTTTTAAGCCAAATTTTAATAGAAATTTCCATTTGTGCCATGAAGAATAAAAGACCCTTGTATATAAAGTTGTTTTTTATTTTTCTGTGTGGCCAAGCTATTTCAGGTAAAAACATTTTTAAACAGATCAAATCAGGTACTGAGAGAATCAGTGACCTCCAAATTAGGTTGCTGAAGACAGGTGATCAGAATTCTTTCAAAATAATTTGCTTGCACTCAATCACAAAAACATAACATAGAACAGGTTTGACTCATTTGCTTGTTTAGTAAATCGTTAGTTTTTGCAACTATGTGCCCACAATTTCACTGGTTAGGAGCCCTTTTTTTACCTGTATATTGCAATGTGGATGCAGAATTTATTCCTCACTGTATGTATGCATATCTGTCAAAATACTGTTTATCAAGAGAGGATAAATTGCTGCTCTGAAGAAAAATGCTCCTAATTAAGACAAATTAACAGTTTGCTAAAATCCTATGATTGCAAACCAGGGTGGAGCAAAAACCAGCGGACACAGGGAAGCCCCTGGACCGAGTTTTGGAACCCCTGCTCTACGTAAACAAGTGATTGAGCCCCAAGCAAGTCTTGAACTAAACACTGAGGCACATATGCATGAAAGCGGAATAGGGACAGAATAGCCTATACCAGGTATAAATCAATGGTTTTACCGCTGTTGCTATGCATGAACGTGGTCAAACTGCGGTGTAACTTTAAACCTCAAATAGGGAGCCTTATGCAGAAATATGGAACAGCTTAATCTGTGGTGTAAATAACGCAGATTTCCTGGTCTAACGTGCACCAACCAAGGGGCAGGTTTAAGGAGAGGAATAAGACAATTTGCAGTCCGCTTTCAGAGGATGTCTCAAAACTGTGCCTTTTGTTTTTAAGATACTGGCCTGATGTTCAAATTACCCTGTATAGATTGACGCTCATTTGGAGATGTAAATTTTCAACTCATTTTATACTGGTCTTTACCAAAAAAAAAAGTATAACTGAATACCTGAACAAACGTTCCTTTAACCAGCGAAATGATTGGCTGTCAGCCTGGCCCTGACTCAAACCCCTTGCATATTGTCCTCGACATGTTCATTTGGCTCCACCTCCTCGTCCTCAGCGTCAGCGTCACCCTATTGTGATTAGGGAGTTTCTGCGAACTCCCCCGAAACATGTACACGAACGTCCATCTTTTGTGCGTTGACCACAAAAACAGCGGTCGGCCAATAGATTGGCATTCGCATACTAGCTCGCGAAAACTCCCTGTTGAGTAATGAAGCGTGAAGGCAGGCCTGTTAATAGATTTGTGGTAGACAACAGCAATAAATCATTGAATAACCCTACGACTACGGAGTAGCTTATCCGCACAATGGTTATTCTGCGAATTGTCAAACTATGTTTCGTACTGGGTGTAAGCTGATACCGAGAATAGTTATTGCACAAGTCAGACCTCGTTCATGCATAAGGGCCTGAGTGTCTACACTCAGGTCTGGTGCTGCCTACACTTAGTGGCTACACCATAGATGTTGGACCAGGGTTCAGATGGACAGTGGTTTGAGCTACAGAGTGGCCACCGAAAGATCAGTGTTTTTTCATGGGCTTTTGCTAGGGGAGAGTTGGGTCTCCTACAAGTAATCACCTGTTAGCCTCTCTGGGTATAGGATGAGGTAAAATAATTCATGTAATCGGTCATGATACCAGTTTGTCCTGTTCAGTGGGGTTCGCTCAATAGACTCAGATAACACTCCACTGGTAAAAATGTGTACCCTTGCTGAAGTCTCTTTGAAACCACAGATAAAGGTTAATAAATATATAATGAATATATATAAAATATATAATTTGATTTTAGGCAGAATTGCTGTTACATTTTTATCCCACCGGTATGTAATACCGTGGGATATAGTCATCGCCCTGTCCGTCTGTCTGTCTGTCCATCCGTAATCATTCTCATTTCCGGAGCAGAACTCAAGAACTATGCCACTTACAAACTTCAAATTTGCTATGGAACTTACTCTTATGGTGTCGTTGTGCCTTTTGGGGGTTTCAGTTCCATGCTGCCCATAACTTTGGAAATTTCCACCAAAAACAGCCCTAAAATTGCACTTTGTCTCGTTTCCGGGACAGAACTCAAAAACTATGCCACTTAGAAACTTCAAATTCGGTACGGAACTTACCCTTATGCTGTAGTTGTGCCTTTTGGGGGTTTCAGTTCCATTCTGCCCAAAATTTATAATTTTATAATTTAAATTTATAAAAATGTATCCCAAAAACAGCCCAAAAATTGGACTTTGTCCCTTTTCTACAGCAGAATTCAAAAACTCTGCCGCAAATCACAAATTATGTGGAACCGGTGGGATATGTCATCTTCTGATGACTCTTGTTGTAATTGTTTAGCTCATTTGAAAAAAAAAAAAAATCACTGAGTGGTACTATACCGTTGGAACAAAATTGACCCGTAAAAGGGGTGAAGGAGGCAATTGGATATTGTAAACTATTGGAGCTGGACAGCATCGTGCCTTGAGCTATAAAACCCCTGCAATGGCATCTCCTGTGTTAACCCTGTGAGTTTGACCCCCCGTCCCCCCCTCTGTTCAGGTGTGCTGGTACTTGGGGTGTCCCGCCTCCGCTTCAGCTCCTCGAAGCCGCTGTACGAGGGTGGGGCGCAGAACCGCGAGGTGAGCGTGCACTGGCGCTACGTCAGCGACTCGCTCTCGCTCTTCCTGCTCTATTTCCTGCAGCTGGGCGTCATGGCGACCTACCTCAACCAGGACCTGCTGAAGCTGGTGCCCCTGCTCACCATAGTGTTCGCCTTTGGCAGGTAAATGCACCGCGCAAGAAACCCGCAGAACGCGCGCTAGCTGAATCGCTAATCCGTCCTGCCGAACAGAACTCCAGCCGTCATCTCCAAGTTATCTTCACCCTGATGGTCTACAATTCTACATGGCTTTCTGCCCCACCACCCATCAGTACATTTTCACCGTAATACAGTGTGTAACGAGTAAAGCAAGGCGTGCTAGTACTTTTGACTTATCTTTATTTTGTGTACTATTATTTATTCTGATCGCATACTTCCACTCATTGGTGTGTCTAGGTAGGAGTGCTCTGGTCATGTATTAGTATAAGACTTAATTTTAGGCTGCTTATTTGCATTTGCAAGCTTTTAATATAAAATTCCACTCCTTGCATTGGCATGAAGTGATTTCCATCAGTGGTCCGCCCAGGCAGACAATAAGTTGTCGCAATACTACATTAATTAATACTCCCCCGCCTCTGCACTGGAATCTAGTAGGAGGCAAAAAAATTGGCCTTTTTCAGCCAAGGCAGGGCTTCACAGCTCCTGGTGCACAGAGCCACAGTGTCATCAGGTGTTTGCTGCATCTGCGTCATGAAGAACATGCGCTGAGGGGGTCTAAAGAGCTGAGGCACGTTATCTTTTCAACTTCTTGATCCAGGACTTAAGTTCTGCTGGTGGTGTTATTTCCAGTTGGAGCAAATGCTTGTGCAGACACTGTGGATCACAGAAACAAGGGCCCTTTTTCATTACGGTAACTTTCACTTCCTCGCATTGGCCCACCCTCCCGCCCCCCGTGACCTGGAAACGATTCCCCTTCCAGCATCACGGAGGATCTTCCAATCCCTAAATTCACTTTGTAGAGCAGTGGAGGGAGGAGAGAGGAGGGTTCTGGAGAAGATTAGAGTGAGGAAACACTAGTGCGCGACGCGGAAGTGGTGTGACCAGTAAATGTGAAAAATTTTTCTTGCGCTCTCGCTCTCATATCCTTGCTGCGAGGAGCCAAGTGGTGAGGAATAGAGGCAAGGTGACGTTGGCCTAATGAAAAGCACCCCAAGCTCTGAGTAACCCTGGGATGATGGGACCAAAAAAAAAATGGATGCCCAGTGTAAAAACTTGCTTTTTGGAACTCGCCAGATTGTTAGCTTTTGGGAATAAACTAATGCATGAGAACAAACGCGGGTGCAACTCGGACGAAATATCGAACACCAAGATACTAAAAATGGACAAATGGAACAAAGAAAATGGCAGTACATTTGACTACTGACCGACTGCAAATTAGAATGTTATTCATTGGTAGCCCTGGCTGTTGAGGCGAATGTGTTATTTTCAGTTTTGACACTAAGGCAGCACTGGCTGAATCTCACTGATTACATTTCCTCTGCCTCCCACTTTCCCAAGGCTGGTGTACTGGGTATGTGTGGCCGTCGGAAGCCCAGTCAGGGGCCTTGGATTCGGGCTCTCCTTCCTGCCCATCCTACCCATGCTGGGGGCCAATCTGTACTTCATCTTCACCCTGGAGGGCGGGGGCGGGATCCTGGCCGTGGAGCCCCCAGCCACTGCTGCGCCTCGCCGACTGACCTGGGGGTGAGACCGTCTTTAGTTCGCTGGCCCAGTTGGAGGACAGCCGGGAATTATGGGACTTCTATTTCGGACATGACTGACCGGCAGCTTCCTGTGGAACGTTGGATTTGAAGCAAAGCGGCATCAGTGCTGTCGCGACAACATCGGTTCCCTACTTTGACAGCAGCTTTCAACACCAACAAGAAAACGGTACTATGGCTGAATCCAAACGTTTCGCACTCTGGACTTGAGGACCCAGCCCTCACGGACTTTGGTTTTTACAAGCTCTCAACGTTACGTTGAAGCGCTTTTGGTTTATCGCGTGAGATCGGACCGGATTTTGGACATCTCATTGCTGTGGATACAACTGCAGATGGTAACCAAGAGTCAGCAAATAAGTTCACTTCAAACTGTGGAGACCTTTGTTCCTTTTTCTCGACTTCCAAATAATATTTAGAATTCTTTGGAATTGCCTCCGTGGCATCTTACATGTTACATTTCCATCGCTATGAATTTTGGGAAACACAAATGGCATAGTGAGTCTGTTTAAACCGTCGTAGCCATTCTGGACTTAGTGGGAAAGAGCCTGTAAAGTCTGCCATTCCAGAGTGGACCAGACATTTCGATTCTGCTGATTTTCCCCTCCTTGCTAAAACTCAGCAGAATGGGATTTGAGATTTGTTATACTAGCATGGGAGTGAAAATGCTCTTGAAGCCACTCCCTGTATCTGTGATTTATGGGAGACGGGTTTGTCCGGTTTTTTTTCTTTTATATTTTTTCTTTTTTTTACTGTTTGACTGCACTTGTAATGGAAGCACTGAGGGGTGGAGCCTCTGGGTTATACTTTAACTACAGGTGACCAGGGCCAGAAATTTTTTCTTCTCTCTCCACACTTATTGTGTTTAATGCACAAAAGATTACTGTGGTCTTCCATTTGTATGCCCGTTTTGCAGTGGATTTCCTTAATTGTGTACACCAGCAGGAAACGATCCTGTTCCTGTAGATCTACGGTTTCATTCCAACCCCATTTTGGGTCGAATGGTAATGGTATCTCTAAGTACTTCGATGGGGTTGTAAGTGACAACCTTCCACAGGTATGGTGTTGGGATACCAGTGCTGTACACATCATAAATCGAAGCACATGAAAGGTCAGAATTCCAATTGCTGTCTAATCCGCTGGTGAAGCCATCATACCTGTCAAGAACTTTGAATTGTATGCACACTGACCACTTTTCTTTCTGGTAAATTATACTTTAGAATACTTGTACTCTTTGGACACCTTTTCAAATGCTCCATTTTATACCAAAGGGCAAAAGACAAATGATGCCTGAAAATTATTTCATATTAAAAGTTCAAAAAAAATGGTAACTGTGTTACAATCACTTGCAGTCTGACTAGCCCTGCATTATTTCATGCATTTCAACAGTATCCAGAAAGGGCTGTTGTGGGCGCAGGCTTTCAATCCAACCAAGCAGTTACACACCTCCTATGACTAATCAAAGACCTCGAGTGAAGAATCTATGGGTGACTTATTAGAATCAGGTGACTAACTGCTTGGCTGGAATGAAAGGCTGCACCCACACCGGCCCTTTCTGGATAAATCTGAAAAGTCCTGTAGTAGGGCTCTCATGAAGTTAGACTGCGCATGTAGCCTTTACTTCACAGTAAAATACTTATTTTGGTGGCACACCTTTACTGCATCGGCCCCCATAAATCTAAAATGGGTCCTTGGGGAACACTGACTGTTTCTCTATAACCACCATAAGGAAAGGCCTGTCCCACCCCAATGAACAGGACCAACCCCATATCTATATAAATTGCTTATTTAGGGGTCCTTTGGTGGGGTTGCTTATTTATTGGGTCCTTTGGACTCAGAAAACAAGCAACTTCTTAATTTTTTTCATTAAGAGCAGTTTTAAAGCAGAGATAAAAATCTCTACTGAAACAGAAAACAATAGAGTTTTGAAACAATGAAATTATTAGAGACCTTTTGAAAAAGGAAATGAATAAAGGAGAAGAAATCCTTGGTGGTAAAACCTGTTCATGATGCAGAGAGCAGAATTTTATGTGCAATGCAAATCTTTACAGGAAGCAAATCAGGAGTTGATCATAATTTAACCTCCAACTTAAAACATGATTTTTACACATCATAAAAATTATGATTAAAAAACAGGTGAGAGATTTAGAGTAACAGTCTTCATATGAATCTTCGATACACCAGCTGCGCACAGTGGATTTCTGTAATAAGTCATTAGAATTTTGGGGTAATTTTTACATTTTCAATGATGAGTGGGGTGATTTGCTCAAGGCTGATTTTCATAAAAATACAAAAAAAAATAAAAAACCCTAAAAAAAATTATTTACGCCCTAAAAAAAAAAATGAAGCGAGGAGGAGAGGAACAGTTTCCAGCAGACAGATCTCCTCATGAAATGATGTAAACCAGATCATTACATTCTACACTACAGTCAGCATCTATTTTCCAATTTGAACGGTGTCTGACCATTTGGATTCGCCTGTTACTGTGCTTAAACACGGACTATGTTACTGTTCTCCTCTCCTCCCTGTGTGGGCGGGGCTGTAGCAGACAGGCCAATGACTCCAAACAGACAGACTACAGCAAATCACATACAGACTCCTTACCAAACGTAAAACAGGCTAGCTGGGGAACATTCCATTTATGCGGATATAAAATTGTGCGTTCATTAGGACAGTCAGTGCCTACTGCAGGTTCACATGATATCGTACAGGAGGATATAACTTAAATAAATAAAAAAATAAAATAAAAAACCCCTCTTAGTGGTTAGGATATTCTGATAAACAGACAAAACTGGGACAAGTCAAATGCCCCATAGAGTATTTTAAACAGACCACAAATGGAATCCATCTTGGCAGTTCACCATTTCTCACAAATCTGAACAAAAGTACTAAAACATCTGGTAGTACACAACACTAATTCAAAATGAGTGGCACCAGATAATTAAAGAAGGAAAAAAAAAATTTTTAAAAGGGCTTTTTTTTGGAATGTTTACAGATTAAAAGCAAGCTTAGCTGCATTAATCACAAGCATAGTTTTAGTTTTTATACCCGCTTTGACATGTCGTCATATTCCTGATATAAAATTCCCCCAAAACACTGGCCACTGGAGGAAATGAGCGGTCTCGTTTGATTGACTGGCTCCTTTAAAAGGTGCTCATTCATTAGCTGCCCAGGCTCAGACGGCTCCCGCCCAATGGTGCAGTCCCACATTGAGTTTACTTGGCATCCACAATGCAACAGACAGACTCATGAGTGCCCCAAGTGGTGAATGTGGGAGGGGGCGCTCTTCAGGGAAAGAGCCTGTGCTGATTGGGTGAGGCAGGGAACGGGGAGTAGAAGGTGTCAGTTGATTGGCTCGTAGCCCAGAGGGTCCGTCCGCTTCCTGCGAACGCAAACGTAGACCCCTCCCACTAGGATGAGAATCAGCGGGGTGCCCAAGCCTACTGCCATGATCGCTATGATAACTGGGGAGAAGGCGTCCGCAGGGGGAGTCCCCATTCCCACCAGTACAGTCCTAATGGAGGGAATACAGAGGAAGAAATAGAATGAATCAACCTTAAAGCAAGAAATATCATAAAAAACCCATTATTTCTTGACTATTTGCTGCCTGTTGTTCTCTCCCCTCTGAAGATCCAGCTGCTTCAAGAGGGCATCCCCACAATGCTAATGAGCTCTGCTCTGATTGGCTGGCAAACAGAGCGTAGTGAAGAAAACAACTTCAAGGAGTTGTGTCATATCATGTGTACTGTGCACGCTCACGTGACTGAAAACTGTTCAGCCCAACAAGAAATCAGACAGGCAAAACTCAACTACTCACAAAAATCTGTTTCGCTCATCTTTATTTTGCATTACATTGTTATATTTTTGTTACTCCCCACCGCCATGGAAGTGTATGTTTTTGCCAACGTTGATCTGTTTATCTGTCTTTTTGTCTGTCAGCAGGATATCTCAAAAATGGCCGCATAGATTTTAACCAAACTTTGCAAGATCTTACAGTAGGAGGAAGAGGAACAAGTGATTAAATTTTGGCACATCTTGGCCAAAGTACAAATCCAGCTATGTTGGCGGAGATTTGAAGTCTTTCCAACAGGCCGGATTTCCAGTCGGCGTGCTTTTGGGTTTTGCTGTCACCTGGCGGTGAAATGCAACAACACCCTACATCAGCCAAGGAAAATAAGTAATGCACAGAGTTGCCTTGGCGAGGCGGAGGTGCTGCGCTCTCAGTGCTCTTGTTTGGACATCGAGTTCCTTAGATTTTAAATTTTATTGGAAAATTACGTGAATTTAAAGCGAACCAGAAACGGCCAGCTATTTCACGCAGCCATTCGGTCCTCTTTCCCCCAGCTTTGGCTCAAGAAGTGCTCGTGCTCTCGCGGAGGATTTAATTCTCTTCGTCAGATGTCAAGTGATGGATGTTGCGCGACTTAAAATCTAAATAACCCGACCACACTTGACGACTGACGAAAGCGACAGCCGAAGTAAAAAATACTGTGGGCAAAACAAGATGGCCACCGGTACCGATACGGTCTGGTTGGTTAAAGTGCTAATTTCAACAAGTACACTAAAATATCGAGTAAAAATGTCACCAACGCATGCAAGTTGGCAGTTCGACTTCTGGTGGCCTCATGCACGCCAACTTCTTAGTGTTTACCTAATTTGCATCTGTCAAAGCCGAGCATGCTCAGTTATCATGACACAGCTCATTTAGCGCTATGAGGGAAGGAGACTGGGGAGGTTAAGCGAGGCTGCAGGAGCACCGATGTATTCAGAATAACACGCTGTAATTATTCAAACTTCTTGCTTTCTAGTGTGATCGTAGTACCAACCAAAGTGTTTGCTCATAAATCATCCCTGTACAGTACATGCCCTTTTTAACTAGGTCATGTTGGGTGTGACATGAATGCCGTGTGTACAAATAAAGAATACTGGCCTCCAGCCAGAGGTTTGTTGAGAGCAGATGCAAGCGCACAAAATTTCATGAATACGCAGAGAACTAGCATTGAAAATCCGGCTTCGGTGGAATCATGCTGCTCAAAATCAGAAACCCAAACAAGGTTGTTGGTCGTCTCCAAAGCAGTCTTTCTCCAGAAAAATGATTGCTTGCTTATCCCCAAACATTAAAAAAAAATCCATTGATGTGCTCCTGATTCTGGGTTGCCTTTCTAGCAAACACAACACATTCTCTCAACATTTTAGAATGTTATATACACTCAGGGTTCCCACACTCTACCAGTGATTTTTCAAAACTTTTCCATAATATTTTACCTAATTTCCATGACTTCGTTTAAAATAGGTAAGGCCTATAAGTGAAAACAGAGCACCATAATGAGCTTCTACAGTGTGCTAAGCCCTGAGCAGTGTAGCACAAATGTAGCAAAGGAGAATGGAAGGGAAGTCTGACGAGTCCACATTTCAAATTGTTTTTGCAAACTGTGGACGTCGTGTCCTCCGGACCAAAGAGGAAAAGAACCATCCGGACTGTTATAGGCGCAAAGTTCAAAAGCCAGCATCAGTGATGGTATGTTGGGTGTATTAGTGCCCAAGGCATGGGCAACTCACACATATGTGAAGGCACCATTAATGCTGAAAGGTACATACAGGTTTTGGAGCAACATATGTTGCCATCCCAGCAACGTCTTTTTCATGGACGCCCCTGCTTATTTCAGCAAGACAATGCCAAGCCACATTCTGCACGTGTTACAACAGCATGGCTCCGTAGTAAAAGAGTGCAGGTACTAGACTGGCCCGCCTGTAGTCCAGACCTGTCTGCCATTGAAAATGTGTGGCGCATTATGAAGCGTAAAATACGACAACAGAGACCCCGGACTGTTGAACAACTTAAGCTGTACATCAAGCAAGAATGGGAAAGAGTTCCACCTGAAAAGCTTCAAAAATTGGTCTCCTCAGTTCCCAAACGTTTACTGAGTGTCGTTAAAAGGAAAGGCGATGTAACACAGTGGTAAAAAGGCCCCTGTGCCAACTTTTTTGCAATATGTTGCTGCCTTTAAATTCTAAGTTAATGATTATTTGCAAAAAAAAAAAAAAGTTTCTCAGTTTGAACATTAAACATCTTGTCTTTGCAGTGTATTCAATTGAATATAAGTTGAAAAGGATTTGCAAATCATTGTATTCTGTTTTTATCTACGATTTACATAACGTGCCAACTTCACTGGTTTTGGGTTTTGTATTAGCGACGGTACCAGAATGTTCTGCCTGCGATGACACTGTAGCCACATCAGGAGAAGGTCCCAATCCACGGACTGCACTCACCAGCTGAGGTATTTGGAGTCCTGGTAGTAGGGGTTCCCCGCAATTCCGAAGGAGACGTTGAGCCCCACTGCCTGGTACCCCTCCCCAAAATACGCCTTGACGAGTCTAGAGGGGGGCAGTTGGTCCAGAGGCAGGGGTCCTGAGTAGTGACACGGGGTGGCCATCTCCAGATTGGGAGAGGAGCTGAGGTAGGCTACTGGCTTCCACTGCGTGTACCCCAAAACTGGGGAGGTGACGTTCGGTGGAGATGACACCCACTGGGAGGTCTGGAGGGGAAAGGGGCGGAGAGGAGTGCTGTCAGGACCCATAGGTTCAAAGCCGGACAAAACAAACTTCTACGACTAGAGTGTTTTTAAAGGGCAAAAAACCAAACGTCTCCCCCGAACCCCAATGCAGCCCCCTCCCCCCACTGATGTTCATAGACAGTAAAAAGCACATCTACATACAATGTTGAAAGAGTTACAGCCCAGAAACAGTGGGAACGCCGAAGCGGACGGGAAAACCGTACAAAAACAGTGTGTCTCCCCTCTCTCCTGGGGTGGGGGGGGTGTCGGGGAAGTGAGCACAGCTCAGCGACACCCCTGACCCTTGTGCACTGAAGAGATTATGGCAGATTTTCATATAAATTGGCACTGCAGCTCTGCATGAACTGAAAATTGAAAACAATCTGATGAGCAGTCGGACAAAATTTGCAGTGGTATATATTCTGAGTTCAAAATATGAAAATGAGAGGTAATTTTTGAATAAAAAAAATCACCACATTTTCATGAAACTCTGGCGCCAAATTTCTCCAAGAATAGAATGCATGACTGCAATTTGAAAACAATCTGTCGAGCGGTTTGTTAGAAATTGGTTTGTAAGAAATCGGTTGGACAGGCTGGTGCAGACGGACGGTAGGTTGGACGGACTGAATTCTTTGGTATATACTATATATCCGCCCCTTATGGGTAGGGGGTGTAACAACCGAAGCCCAGGAGGGTGTTTCACAAAAGAAGGTTTACGGCTTTTTACTTCAGTCATTGTTAAAAATATTGGGGTTGTAGAGTTAAATCAGAGCAGTTATCCAGCCAATTCAGTCATCCAGCTTCTTACCACAGGCCCTAGGATTCCAGAGGAGAACGCGCTTGGTTATGGTGGGCAACAGCCTCCTGAATCTGGAGCCTGGACTGATGTAAAAAAAGTGCTGATCTGGGGTTATCCTTGGTGAAGTAATCAGGCTAACTCAGTAATCCTGAATCATTATCGAAAACTGGGTCAGTTCATCCTGCTGTGCTGCCATGCTATAAGGAAACATCAACCATACCTCAGATGGACAAGTGTGCAGACATTCATATGAGTAATGAAGGCGTTAGCCGCATAGTTGGCTAATTTGTGCTAACACATAACAATCTGTTGATGTTCAAATTGTGTTGTAGCCATGCTTCTACATTGACCAAAAGTTCCTGGAACATCGTGAGAAAACAAGACAGTCTGGTTGGACGCGCCCGCATAGCTGTAGCCCCCGAAAGCCCTTTTCTCCCCTTTTTTGTGCATTTCATTGGCCAAAATACCGTCGCCATGGCAACAAAGATTGTTAGGTGTAATAAGTATAACACTAAGCTGATTCCAGGTATAAAAGATGAAAGCTATGAGAAGAGGCTGAAGATCGCCAATCTCTTAAGTCTTAGGAAAAGGAGACTGAGGGGTGATTTGATTGAGGTCTTTAAATACATTAAAGGGATTAAGAAAGTGAATTATGTAGGATTCCATCGACCAAGTGTTGTGAGTAGAACTCGGGGTCACAAGTGGAAGTTGACCAAAGGTAAATCTAGCACTGATGTTCGGAAACATTTCTTCACCCAAAGAGTAATTTCAATGTGGAATAGCTTCCCTGACCATATTGTTGAGGCAGAGACCTAGGGGGTTTTCAAGAGCAGGCTTGACTTAAAGCTAGATACCACTGAGTCACTGAGTATCTGAAGGGATATACTCACAATAGTACAGGGATTCCCAACCTGTGGTGAGTAATAGGTGGTGTGCGACATGAGAAGGGTAATGGCGGCCTATTGTGTATTATTTCACTAAAAAATAAATAAATCATGCGTTATTTCAAATGGAGTTTCACTTGAAACAAACAGATCAATTCGGATCGCTCAAAACATTGTTTCAGTCCTACAAAAACGCGCACTTTCAGACAGTTCTAGCGCGCATATGCGTTTTCCACAGTCAGTGTGGCAACGCTGGTGTTCTGTCAAATTTTGCTCCCTTGCCAAAAAAATGCTACCTTAACCCCTTTGCGCTGAATACAAAATTTTGCCAATTTTTCCTGTTGTGCATGAGTCTATATAAGCTTTAGAACTCAGGATTTGTGACACAGAGATTTTTGAAAAATATTCAAGTGAAGCTACACATTTGGAAATTCAATTACAGAATTATTTAGGAATTAAATTTTGGAATTTACGGACGCCGGCGTCTACATCTGCAGAAAGGGGTTAATGCAAAGCGATCGTAAAGTCTTTGTTTTCGACTTGATATTGCAATATGAATCAGTTTACAGTAGTAACTTTGTAATTTGTTAGCTCACCATAACATAAGCAGATTTTATAACGAGTTGGATAAGTTTGTTCAAAGATATAGCTTTGCCCATATACGCCATTATCATCTAATTTCTGCATTTTCAGGAAAACCCAGCATGTACATGCAAATACATTTACGATTACAAGTCGAAATGCACACTGAAAATGCATCTATTTTTATGATTTTTGAAGATTCTTAAGATATGAGCGAGGAAACAACCCGAGATTTTAAGTTTGCGCAAGCGCAGAACCGAGGAGGTAGCATTAGCAAGTGAAGCTCCTTGGAAAAATCCGTCCGTGACATATAAAGCGACAGTCCACCAAGTGAGTCCCAAATGAGCCACAAAAAAGTACCCCACAATGATGAAGCAAAAACGAAGATAAAACACGTCATTAGAGAGCAAAAGAGCTTCATACATTAGTTCGAGTAAGAATAACGGGAAACTCGATAAAATGCAATTACAACCATATTTCGTTAAATTCAAATAATAAGAGAACACTTAAAATTTATGTGGCAGTGTCACACATTAGAAAAATTCAAGAAAATCATCTGTAGGCTTTTAATTCAAAATTCCTATTTAAATTAAAATTCACTGTTATTTCTCTTTTATTATTTTTTGTATTAAACTTGATGCACTCAATGAGGCTATAAAAAGACTTTTTTTGTGCCTTTATTTTTTTTTGATCGGTGGTCTGTTGGCCGGTTAATTGTGGGCTCGCTCAGCCACCATACTTTTTATTTTCATATTCTCCTCACCTTTCAAATATGAGAGCACAATTGGAGTATTATTGCACATTCAATAATGAACAGGTGTGTGTTCTTATATTTTGTTGTATTAAACTTGATGCCCTCAATGAGACTATAAATAGACGGTGCCTTTATTTGTTGGGCGTGGTGGTGCGTCAGCTAGGTCGGGAAGTAGGAGGTGGTGCGCGGCCTAAAAAGGTTGGGAACCGCTGCAATAGTATAAAGAAACTGGCGAGCGTAGTTGGGCTGAACGCCCTGTTCTCGCCATTCATGTTATGTTATGTTATGTTACGTTACATGTCCATACCAAATATGAGAGTAATCAGTCAAAAATTGCCGCCTGTACTGCGTCCACAAGGAAATCAACGTTTTGCCACTAATTTGCATATTATTTGGCCAATACTGTTGCCATGGAAATCAAAATCGATGTGTGTCATAAGTACAATACATGTCCATACCAAATATGAAAGAAATCGGTCCAAATTTTCAGCTAGTAGAGCAGGGGTGTCAAACAGACCCGTAAACGGGCCAAGAGGCTGCAGGTTTTCACTCCAACAATGCAGAAGCGCACCTGATACAACTAATCAGTTGTGCAGGATCAGTTGATTAAATCAGTGCTTTCAGGTGAGCTTCTGCTTGGTAGGATTGAAGACCTGCAGCCTCTTGGCCCGTTTACGGGTCAGTTTGACACCCCTGCAGTAGAGCATCCACAAGAAAGTGTCTGCGGACGAGACGGTGGCAGAGACGACACACGTGAATCCGCAGGAGCCACCCAACTTCGTCCGGGAAGGCAGCCATTGAATTCCGTGAACATAAACACATTTGCAACTCAAAAAAAAAAAAAAATCTTCAAGACAGAAAATGAAAGCAAAATGGTACACAGAATCTGTACTGAATGAGTGCAATGACAGTGGATACAGACGTCTTCAGACAAGATCGCCTTCACGTCCCACAATCATCCTCATGCAAGCAGAACAAAGATCGAAATGGGGCAAAAAAAAATGAACTGAATCCCCTAATCCTGTTGGTTATCATGACATCTTTCTGTTCACGTAGCTGGTCAAGGATTTATAGGCACCTTTGACAAAAATGGAGAAAAAGTTGCAAGTTGGAAACAATAAACAGCAACAGGTTGCGGTTTTGTATCTTCTCTGTGGCCGCTCTTTGTGGAGTCTGCATGTTCTCCACGTGTTCACTCGGTTCTCCCCCAGGTACTCTGAGTCTTTCACTGTAGGCAGCCACTTTATGTTACTTGGAGACTCTAAATTGCCCAGAGATATGACTGTGTGATGCACAAGTAAACTTCCTGGAGAGTGTTCCAGCCTCTCACTCAATGCATGCTGGGATTGGCCAAAGCTCTTCCACCCCCCCAAGCCTGACCAATAATAAGTGGGACAGATAATGGATGAATGGACAGATAATAAACAAAGTTACAAACCCACAGGCTAATGGATCATTATCCAGGTTGCCAAGAACTCTCCAGTACATGACACACACACACTGGCTAGCTTGCCTTCACACACACCCACCTGGAATATAGAGGGAGTGTACTCGTCGTCTATAGACCGGACGGCATCTACCCTGCTCTGGAGACTGGCCTGACCCACGCTCTGGAGCTCCAGGAAGAAGCGGGAATGATTGGACCTCGCTGTGACGCCGTCCAGCAACACCCGCACCTGGGAAGAGTTTGCGCTGTGGAGGAGGCAGGGCCAGGCGGAGTGGCGACCCACAGACCCAAAGGCAGATATCTGGGGACAAAAAAATGGAGTTGTCAGTCTCTCCAACTGGATATTTAGCAAACCATTACCATATCATGCACCATTTACCCCATCCATGTCCTTTGACTTGAACAGGTATTTTATTTAACCAATTTCTGACATGAATAAAATAGCACGCAAAAAAGTGCATTAAGAAAATGAATATTCATAATGGCATTAAAGGCTATTCAGCAAACTGAGCTCTGATGTTTCCCTATTACAGAGAGCATCACGCACCACATCAAACTTTAATGTCCACATCCATAAGGTCTTTTATTTTTTATAAATGACCTGGCAAGCTGTTAAACACAAAGAGATCTTTCCTAGTTAGAAAAGGGGTTTTTCAGGTCAGCATCTCACTATGATGCAATGCCTCACCTGGGAATCAACCCCGTAACCTCAACCCTGCCAAACATGCCCAGTTCCCCCAATATCGATGACAATGTCACCCTAATATGGCCCCTTTAAAGAGCTTTTCCAGAATGTTGTTATTTTTCTAGGATGTTCCAAGTTCTGAATTCTTGAACTCCAATGTTTAGAACTATTGTTACATCAGCCTTAGAATGTTCATGTAAGAGCATTCTAATCACACACTTGTGACCTCACAAGTGCTTCAATACACTTTATGCGATTAGAATAGCCCCTGACCCAACATTCTGACACTGATGTCGCAATCAGCACAGGTGATTGAAAACAATGCCGCTCTGGAACCCCCTAACTTAGAAAAGTGAAAATAAAGATTCTGACTCCACAGAAGGTCCAGGTCTCACCTGCAGGCAGAAGGAGGCATTAATAAAACTGGAGCTCCCGTCGCCCCCGCAGAGCTGGGCGGTGTGAGTGCTGTTGTTGAGGCTGGGGCCCACGTCCTCCCAGATGAAGTCCTTCAGCTCGTAGGGGGGCAGCAGGCTGGAGGGGGGCACCTGCTGGGGGTCGGCCGTGTTGTTGGCGTCATCGTATTCCCACACCTGAGAAGGGGAACCGATGCGTTTAAAAAAAAAAAAGGCCAAAGACTCAAGCTCGCCTCAAGTATTCCTGCCCAACTTACATCTCCTCTGAATCACAACTCCCTTCTCCGGACGACATTCACCATCTACAGCAGCTCACTGCAAAGTCTTATGACCTTCCTAGCTTTTCTTGCTCTTTCAGTGAACAATGAAAGTGCACAAATCCTGTGCCAAAATACGTGGTTTTTGAAATGTAGCGCCAACAACAAAAACATAAATGTCAGACCTTTTCTACTTCAATGCAACCTGCCGAATAAAACAAAAATAATTTCTGGTTTTTAATACAGTTGTGCAGTTTTATGATTCACTGTAGCTCCGCCCACAAGAGAAACGAGAGAGAAAACTAAGCTCAGCACCAATAGAAGCAGGAGTTGAAGTATAGATTAGCGAATTTGCCAACTGGAACGTTCTTGGTCCTTCAGAA
Organism: Gymnothorax reevesii; assembly: GCA_029721435.1. Classification (NCBI taxonomy): domain Eukaryota; kingdom Metazoa; phylum Chordata; class Actinopteri; order Anguilliformes; family Muraenidae; genus Gymnothorax; species Gymnothorax reevesii. Next base: position 122,463,517 of record CM056577.1, on the reverse strand, counting down.
GTCATTTTGAAGAGATGACTGTTACCAACAGTTATAGGAGGGGCACATGGGAGAGAGGTAGACTTTTAGGTCAGTCATTTATACGTCACATACTCTAGGGGAAAAAACTCCCTAAAAAGGATGGTCACAATGTTCTTTTGAATGGTAGCTACTTCTACCAGTGTAAACTCTGGTTCTGAAACATCTGCTCAGCTACCACACCCAGATCCATATATTTGATGTTTCTCTCCACAAGCACAACTAATGCACAAACTGGGTGACATGGTGGTTAGTGCTGTTGCCTCGCATTGATAAGCTTTTAGGTTCTTGTCTCGGCTGGACCTCCCTGTGTAGAGTTTGCAAGTTCTGCCCCATGTTCCCTTGGGTTTCCTCTAGGACCTCCCATTTCCTCCAAACGCTCTCACCAGTGCTCCTGTCCAAGTCTCTGGCTGTAGAACTGCAGTTGGCCCCCAGGTGCCGCACTAAATAAATAGAATCAGTCAAATGCAGGGGATGAAATGCCCCATTAGGTTCAATTAACTACATCCTAATCAAGCCTCTCCAACAGTTATAAGCAGAGTGCTTGAGGAACACATCAACTCTAAGCCAGAAAGGCAGGGACATGTTTGGAAACCACTGAGCGATAACGACAGAACCTAATTTGCAGAACTGAATAAAAGAGGGATTTTAAGAGACAGAGGAAGTGCCAAGACACCACTGAACAGGGATGTATTAAAAAAGTCTCAGTACAATAGAACAACAATTCATAAGCCTTAAATACATAAACTGTATAAAAAAGATGGACGCAGCACCCGGTTGGAAAACTGAGGCCAATGCGGAAATCTCTAAAATTTGCATTCTATTTAATGGCCAGTAGATGGTGACATCAGTGGTTGCAGAAAGAAGTTCAATGCTATAGAAGTCTATGGTAAAATGACCCCACCTGATTTATTATTTCAATTATGATTTTCCACATTACTTTATGGGATCTATCGCAAGTTTCAAGTCTCCTTTGAAATATCATAATGTTCATTTCTGTAAATTATGGTTACAAATAGACTAGAATAAAGGATAAAGCCAGAATATGCTTTAGGAACGAGGTTATACTCTGGTCCTCGTCAGATACAGCAAGATCCACCCGTAGACCCACCCCTCGCTCCTACCTGGATCTTCAATTCACGCTTTCGTCCAAGAGAAATCACATCCGGTTTCAAAATGACGCAATTAAAATAACCTAAATCGAGGCCTCCTGAAAGGTATGCTGAAACCAGCGGATGACGTCATGGTTGCTTCGTTCATCTTTTTATACAGTCTATGCTTAAATAGTGCTTCTTAAAGCTGAAATCATATAAACAGGAGTTAAGCAATTATTTACTGGACAGCAGCGATACGGATGTGATTTGGAGAGTCAAATTCATTCAATATCGTTCATCTGTTAAGTGAAAAGTGAAGAAAATCATAATAGGCAACAGCATGCAATGTGGGAGAGGAAGTCCCACTAACTAATCGCACAATTAAAACACAGAGCAGACATCACTTCAGAGTCGAAGGACTCAAGCGGTTTCATTAACGATAAGCTGAATGCCTTCAGAAGTAAAATGTGAATTTAGAAATAATAATTAAAGATGTAATAATGAAACTGCTGAATCAGCAGAAGTCCCAAGCACAGTGTCAATCAGAAGAAGCCAGACGCTTCAGAAAAGCAGAAGAGAAAACAGGAATTGAAACATCTGCATTAAAAGAAACATTCAGATGACAAATTATGAAAGAGGAACCCCTCCCAAAGTATAACAGGAGTATTCAGGGTGTGGGGAAGGACAGCGCAGAGCCATGAGTGGACAGTGAATGGAGGAGGGCCGTTGTGAAACTGAGGCCCGTGCAGCAGCGATGCATGAACTAGAAAAAAAAACAAAAAACAAAAGCCATCTTTGCCCCCCTAAGTTCATCAACAGAGGAAAACTGCTAGTTTATATCACAGTTTACCATCTGTCCCAGCACCATTCTTTCCAAAAAACAAGTTATTTATTTGAGGCAGAACTCGCATTTTATTTTAGTTCAGTTTTCTGAACATTCATTTTGCTTTCGCTAAAATGTTCATTTTGCTGCAGTGTCTGACGATGGCGTCCATGCTCCAGGAGGCGGCCGTGGGCAAAATATGGCTCGAAAACGCAGCGCATTACTGTTTGGCAAACAGGACCCTGACAGATATCACTCGATATCACTGTGTACTCTTTGCGGGTTGCTGATAGGATGAAGTGAGGCAACACAAGTGACTTAGATATCACAAGCCATGTATTTTCAATCGAAGAATCTCTCAAACTAAGAGCACCCACTATTGATGCTTGGCCATAACCCTGTTCCATCACATTGTGTTTACATAGTAGGTCTCCTAATTCTTCCTATTGTTCATGAGCCTGTTTGAGGCTTTATAACTCAGTATGCATACCACAGAGACTAGGAAAAATTATTCCAGTGAAGCAAGACATTTGGGATTTCAATTGCAGAATTATTTTGCAAATAAATTCTGGAATTTCCCGAGGGTGGCATCTATGTTTGCACAAATGGGGTTAAGTAGAGCGAGTTGTAAGTCAAAGTACAGTATGCAGATTCAGTTACTGTGATTAAACATTGTGTTAGAATGCTCACACTCCCATTACTCACATTATTTAGCAGAAGCTTTAAACCAAAACGACTCACAGTAAATGCACAGAATTAGGTCACTGACAATGTAACAAAAACAGACCAGACAAGGTGCAATCCTTTGAACATTAATCACCTGAAGTAATGAGCAAGTAGACACTGCCACTTTAAACAATGGTAATGAAATCTGGTTATTGTATCATTTTTATAGGTTTTTGCTTTGACCCCACAAAGATAACCTCAACCAATCCAAAAACAATTCTTCCGCAAGGGATGCCCCTAGTTTTCCCTGCTCGAGATATCTTTGGGGGGGACTCCCAATTCCAAACTCCCCAACTCCTTCAAAGGTCCCCTATCATGTCACCAGGTGCTCAACCAAATACCCAGGGTTTCCTGCAGCGCTTCATAGTTAGGGTGGCCGCCTTGACAACAAATGCCCCCCGCCTTGATTATGTCCCCGCCCCAAAAAAAAAATCTGCAGCATCCACGTATGCATAGACAGTAAAATAAGGCCGCATTGCGATGAGGCCGAATAGCGGCTGGTATCGGTTAGTTAAATATGTTACTGCACCATCTATCACCTGTTGCTACGCCAACATTATTTTTTTGCAGCAGGACGAAGCTAATTATCCAGATATACAATAACCTGTCATCGTCTTGGGAAGAACATATAGAGGCAAGATGATTATTTGTCTAAGCTAAACATTTGACTAGTGTCTCCTATCAACTGCTTGCCCACACATTCTATTTCATTAAGATAAGAAACTAAGCAAATTGCATATAGCCTATCAAGGCTACCGATGTGTTTGTGTGTGGCTTTCTGCTATGTTTGACAATTGCACGTGGTTTTCTCTAGTGTACAGTAATGGATGGGGAAAAAGCAGTCAAAACTAGAGAGGCAATTCCTGAAGAAATTGCGAGTGTGAATGCTGCACGCAGAACCCAAACTGCGATGGTGTCTTGAATACAATTAAGTTTGAATCATTTGAATGTTTGCTGACGCCACACTGAATAGCTGCCATGAAAAAAATTTGAATTATGTCGAATACTTGAATGTTTATAAGAAAACAGAAAGCTGAGCAAAGAAAGAATGAAAGCAGTTGCTGGTAGCTATATGCTGGAATAGGATTTCGAGCTATTGTTTTTTTCTGCTTTACCTTTTTTACTGTAACGTGTTGCCTTGTATGCACCCAGCAAAAAGTGCCTCCTTTCCCACACTAAATGTGCTTTTGCGGAGGTGAAATGTTTCCCCCCCCACTCGAGTTCCGGACACCAACAGAAACTCATTTGCGTACAGCCAATCGTTGACCTTGTGCCGGACTTCTGGAGTGTCGAGACAGTTAATTTTTTTCTCTTCACTGGCCTTGAACTAATAATGTAAAAAAAACCGAGATTGCGTCAGCTTATTCTAGAAGATATGAATGCTCTGAACAGATGATTTTAACCAATCGTAGCCGGAAACATTAAAAACGATTGGAAAAAAAACATTGGAAATGGCCACCGCTTCCTGGAGCTGGTTTCAGCGACTGTACCAACTACTATACCGGAAATTCTTTCACTGAGTTTTACGCAGAATTATTCTTTTAGAGTCGTCTGTATCTTTGTCTCTTAAAAAACGACAGTGTTCAGGTGTGGAAAAAGGCCAGCAGAGGGCAGAATTGAACCACAAATGATCCATATCCAAGATGCCGTATATGACCATTTAGTAGCCCGGGCGTTTATTTCGCAAAATCGACTTGGACCCCTGACGTTTACAAGAGCCAGGCAGGTATTTGCGACTTCAACATTGATCCCAGTTGGGGCAACACGCAATGTCATCCTGTTATCCATCGTCTCAGGGCAAAGACGGATTAAATGAAGACAACAAGCAGGTATGAACACTTCAGAATGAAGTTGTTCTGATCTTAATACACAAAGCATACATATAAATTCATACATGTACATAACGACTAGTTTCTTCCAGGTATAGACCTGAGTCAGACTCGCAGGCACAGCTGAATGCGAACAGTTCTTTTTTTTTTTTTTGAACGAAACGAAAACGTAGGTAACTGAACGACTTGCTAGGCCTATATAAAGGGTAAGGCTATTCTTTAGCTTTGCCGAATAATACAGCATAAATATTGTTGATTTACAATTCCTTATTCCTGTCCTTTAAGATAAAACAGTACACGGAGAACAAGTCCCCCACCCAAAAAAATAATTGTCAACACCCTTGTTTACTGTTTGTATAAATGTCCAATGACATGCATGTAAACACAAGATGGCAGAGCTATTCTGCAGTGTGCGCTTTGGTCCAGCCAGTGACGTCCACTCCAGTTTTTATTATATCTCTTGTGCGAAAGACCGTCTGCCATTTTCCCCCCGCATCTTTATTGACATCAGATATACATACAAAGACAAAGCAAAGCTTGTTTTAGCGTTCTGTGTAACGGCAACACGTATATAAAGGTCTGTGTTACCCCAATAGTGCAAATAATCGCCCGGGTGTTTAATTGAACCAGCGTTTAATACGCAGAATGAGGTCTGACCCCTGGCGGCTCATCGCACACAGGTGCATATTTGCACGCGGGTGATTATTTGGTCATATACGGTATTTGAGTTTGGGGGGAGTCATTTCGTGTAATGGAGGTTTAGGCGCAGGCGTTTCTTACAGATTGTGACTTCTAACTGAAAAATGGTAAGTCTAATCTAGGACATGGATGTACCGTACGAAAGAGGAGAGTCAGCTGAGTAATATGTCAAAATAGTGTTTGTAGTGCAAAAAATATGGAAACACGAGCAAGTTAGAAAACTGTGTGTTTAGCCTTAGCAACCTGCATTTTCTGGCTGCATTTAACATAGGAGCTAATGGAGCTTCCGTCAGCGGTCCCGTCGCTTTTCGGCTCATACAGCCAAATCCGTTTGCCCAACTGCTTCCATAGGTTACATTTTGGTGATCAGCACAACTTTTATTACAACTTGGATATAAAAATATTTTTGTGGAGTGAAAACTGTGGGAGTTAGAGCAAGTTTAAGAAAAAACTATTGGTTCGTTTTGTCGATGTTCGTCGCTCTAGCCGTGAGGTCTCCATGCTCTAAGTTCCCAGAATTAATTGCAAAAAAAGAATTAAAAAAATTATAATTACAAAATGATAAAAGTTACAAAGGAGTTGAACAGTAAATAAATTATCCAAGCGTAGCTTAACATTTTACAGTTTGAATGACATTTCTAGCTAAAGGTATGAAAAAATAGCTGAACATTGCTACATTTTAAGAAATTTTGTCATTTTTTTTTTTTTTGTCCCATAGGAAACAAAGGAAAAAGTGATATATTTTAAAAAGTATAAATAGTATGAAAGAGAAAATAGCCATAATGTCCAGAAAAGACTGCACGTTATGATATATGAACTGTTGAAACAGCACAAAGTATGTAGGAGTAGTTGAATCGGATAGAAATTGGGTAGAACGGCAGAAGTAGTAAGAATAATAATAATAATAATAATTTAAGTATAAAGAAAATGGCCGACATTATAATCAATAGTGTGATGTTGTCAGCATTCACACTAAAATGAATGCTGTCAGCATTCACACTAAAAATATCAGGTACTTTATTCAAAGCTGGTGTTTTTGCTACCGATCAAAATATGCTACCTCACGGTGCTGCGCTTATGCAAACCTAAAATCTTGGGCTCCATTTCTTTGCACCTTCACTGTTGATACTGAAACTGGTGTTTGACGGGAACTATTTAGTGCAGCTGCTAGTTGACAACCAGTGAGGCGTCTTTGTCTTAAACTACACACTTATATATTAGAAGACATATTTGTCTTCTTGCACAGTTGTGCATCGGGGCCCCCCACTCCTTTTTCTGTCCTTGTTAGTGCCAGTTTGTGCTGCTCTCTGAAGGGAGTAGCTGACAGCATGGTAAGAGATTTTAAGTTTTCAATTTTTTGCTTTAAATAGCCTTCTTCTCTAAGCACAACAATAGACTGACGGGTCTCAAAAGGAAGTTCTTTCTTCCTGGCCATTTTGAACCTGTAAACAAACAACTGCTGATGCTTCTGGTACTAAACCAACCTCAAGAATGCCATGCTCCCTTTTGCGCTCCCTTATTAGTTCAATGGTTTTCAGCAGTGCAACACAATTGCAGAAGGGTTTTGTAATAATCAATTAGCCTTATAAAATGCTTAACTTGGATTAGCAGCCACACCAGGAGATTGATGCAGAGGACTGACAGTTGCTGATATGTAAAAATGTATGTAAAAATGTAGATCATTCTTTGAAAATCATCTGATTAATTTTAATCGTTTGTGAAATGCATGAACATGTATTTTTCTTTGGAAAACAAAGAAATTTGCAAGTGATTCTGAACTTTTGAGTGGTAGGGTATATCTTTAAACAAACTTACCCAACTCGTTATAACATCTGCTTAAGTTATTTTTTAGCCTATTATAACAATGTTACGACTGTAAACTGATTCATATAGCAATATTTAGGCAGAAACAAAGACTTTACGATCGCTTTGCATTATGGTAACATTTTTTGACAAGGCAGCACAAATTGTCAGAACACTGGCCTACTTCATCTGCGCTACCACCTCCTCCTCCACAGTCCTCAAAAAAAAAAAATCGAGGTAGTGGGTGGAACCCAGAGTGGGCTGTGGATCTGAAATATTCAGGTTGGCTGTATCACACAGACCATGGTGAGTGTAGGATTAATCTTTTCTCAAGATCTCATAATTACGAGATAAGGAGTATATATTTTTTAATTCTGTGAATGCAATACATAATACCGTTCTCCTCTCCTCAAACACAACCACAACCGCAAAGCATTTGGGGAATTGAAGTCAAAACGGATAAATACATTTTCCATTCTTACATTAATTTTCGTTTAACCCTTCGGGACGGTTGTGCACATTTTACGCGTTTTCATTCTTCTTTTTTTTTTTTTTTTGATAATTTTGCCTGTGTTCATGCATGTGTAGCATGAATTTTGGTAAGACTGTGTGTTTTTATTTGACCTTATTTCCAGCTCAGCTCTTACAGTGAGGCTAAAAATACACTGTGTACCAGCAATATTACACGATAAAAAACTTTGTAATAAAGTTACAAGACAGTTGACTTTGTTATTGCACTTTATTTACTTTTTATAAATAAACAAAGCAGTTAAACGCTGGCTGTTGCTCCACCCCGGTCACCACCTTGACTGACCGATTTTCGGCGGGAAACCCTGAAATAGCCATTACAAACCATTCCAAAATCGGTCCTTTATGACATCACAAGGAGGAGAGAACACCCAAAATAATGAAGGAAGTGATTAACTGGTTGGCTGAAGTTGATCAGGCCTTCTTGCCTCTGGGTGCTCAAATCTCAATGTGATGTCACAAAGGAGCAGGTTTCAAAATGGCTTGTAACGGCTAAGCAAACAGATCAATTTCCAGGTCAGGCAAAGAAAAAGGTTGAAAGGATGTGGAAAAATTAGCGGCAGGAACACATCCAAAAGATCTTATTGACCCACAGAGTATTAGAGGCAGGTTCTGCATGTTAAAAGTGGAAATTAAAACAGAGGGTAGACCTCCAGGAGCAGTACTTACCGCAGTAACACACCAACTTAAGCAGCCTGATGCACCGACCGTCGGCTTGTGTATTGAGATGAATGCAGCCATTTTATTTTGTCAGTGTAAATGACGGGCAAAGACCCACTCACCCTGGTGAAGACCAGCGCACTGTTATACTGCACACTGCTCGCGGGCTCTATCTGCACACTGCCCGAGGCATCGCCGGAGAGGAAGCGTCGCCAGTCCACCTTCACCGAGGAGGAAGAGGAGTTTGTGTGCGCAAGCAGCAGCACAGGAGCGCCCAGGCTCGACAGCAGAAAGTGCAGAGTGTCGTTCGCTCCCAGAGCCCGAACGTGCAGCAGGGCGGCACCAGGGGGCGGCGTAATCGAGCCATTCAGACCCGGGTTCAGCTCCAAAGATATCTGGGAATAGTGGACAGAAGCACTCGAGAGATCATCCACCTTCCAAGCACACTGATCCTGGATCAGTTCATTTTTGTACAGAAAACAATACGTCAGCTGACCCAGGATCTGGCCCTGAGGGGAGCCATCCAATGAGACTGTACAGGCTTGTTACTGAGCTACATGCAAGGTAGCTCCAGTCTTGTTCTACCGTTTTGTCTATCATCTGTGTCAACAACTAGGAATTACCCAGAAGCGTTTAGAAATTGTGTCTTGAAAATGAGGTCACTGCCCGTTTTCATCTAGATCAAGGTTCGCCCAAGTGTTTGCCTAGTCAGTGTCAAATTCCCTCCGAAAGAGGCCACTTTTTAAAGGTTCCCTAACATGAGGCACACCACCTGAAATTTTTGGTTTACTTTGTTCTAAATGATTATTCATGTCTCTCTATGCACTCAAAAGTTCTGAAATGGCTGAAAAATCCATCAATTTTAAGGAAAACAAGTATTTGCCACTAATGTGTCTTAGTCTCCCGCCAGGAAATGGCAAATCGTGTCAAAATGAACAGTGTCTCGGTGTAACCTTGAGAGTGACGCGAAGGTCACCAAAATCGACTGGCGCCGGGGCACCACCCTAATACATGTTGACATGAAATTTGAAGGAAATCCGTCAATTCGTTCTTGAGATATCTCGCTGACAAGGATTCGGGACGTACGTACGTACGGTCGTGAATACTATGTCCCGCCGCTTCGCGCATTCGCACGGCGGGGGACAAAAAAAGTGATATTTATGCACTCTTACGCCCCGCCCCCTGAAGTAGGAAGTTTCCGAGACGAAAGTCACATGTTCCTATGACGTCATCAAAGGAAAGCACCTCTGCCTTAGCAATCACTGCGGTCCGTTTACATGCTTGTTTACACACGTTTTCTAGTGTGTTTATTTAGTGTATGAGCCTGCAATCAAGATATCTATCTAGCTGATTGTTACACTCCGCGGACTGTTATATGGGCTAACGAAGCTAGATGGCTGGATACATAGTGGACATGAGGACAACTATCCAAACTCAGGAATAAATCTAATGACGAGGGTACAACAAGGCATTAAGATAACTTGCCGATTCATAAAAAATATTGTATGCATGTTGTGGCTGAAGTCACAAGCCCATAAGCCAGCCATAGTTCTACTGTCATCATGGATGCCCACCTCATACAGCACTGCCGGCGATCAGGCATCACAATACAGCCTTCCGAGTTCATCTGGCTCATAATGCGACGGCAGCTGTTGATAATCCAGTTACTCTCCAGCTGTTACTGTTATCATCGCCTTCTAATTTATCCAAGTTAAACACCTATGACATTAAACTTCAGGATTATTCGCCAGAACATTTGCCAGAAAAGGCGGCGCCAAACCGCCTTCACACCGGACGCAAAACGAATTCTTGGCATGAATTACATTACATTCAAAGTCAATGCAAAGACGAGAATACACGCGAAACGCTCTGCTCATAAAGCTCGCTAACATTATTAGCAAATAGCAAGCCAATAACATGTCTTTCTAAATCAAGGATGGCGCAAGATTTTATGTGGTTCTCGAGTTGGTCAAAACGTAAAATTGGGCAGTTTTTTGTGGTGGTGGTGGGGGGTCACATATCTAAATAAGCCCAAGACAGATTTGAAAAAAATATTTATAAGGCAGCACTGTATGTTCACTGCAACTTCCTTTAAGGTTTTATGGGGCTGAAAAACCATGTGGTGTATTATGCAACCTACTGTGAAGAGTGAATTTAAGTAGTCCCTGTATAGACAAAGAAACAAAAAAAAAAACCAAAAAAAAAAAACACACAAAACCCAGACACTGACTAACTAACCCTCTTGACACCTGATCCCCACCAAATCCTCTCCAAAATTCCCAGAATCTCTTCCCCTTTCACATTTGATACACCCAAAAACTCTCTAGCTGCAACCACCACAATTTAATTCTCTCTGCTTTACTTTCGATGTCCCTGGATCAAATGACCACCACTGCAATAAATGCCAAAAAACTTCTCTAGTCCGTTCAAACGATATATCCATCATGCTGTTCTTCAACTAACTGTACCCTCACAAGTCCTTTCCCCATCTTCACCCTCCTGGAAGCCTCAGCGTACATTTCCCCATGAATTCTGGTCCTTTCGGCGTCCCTCACCATTCCCAGTCTTTCACGCTTCAATAAATCAAAGTCCAGCCTCACAGTGAAAACAAACCACCCGCACTTTTGACAAGCTGCATTCATCCTCCACACATCCTGTAACTGTACAACTCCCTCATACACTACAACCACATGTCCAAATTCCGGACACCAAAACACACCAGAGAGGGAATTCCCTCACCCTATAACGAACATCAGAAAACCGTTTCTAATAGCTCGCTGTTAAATCAAATAATATTGACCAGCTTTCCTGCTCCGCTCCTTCCCAGAGGCGAAGGCTTACGAGCTGCTTTGCCCCACAAACTCCTTCCACCTCAAAAAACGAAGCCGCCTTCACAGAGTCGGACGCCATAAACAACACCTTTAAACGTTATCTTCCCCTCCGTCAGAAAACAAGCTGCCTTTGTTGTCATTTTGTTTAACCCTTTGTTGTTTAGCGGTTCGGCATCCCACAACCACTGACACCTTCACGGCTTTCACATTTCCGATTTCATTTTTCTCCAATTCCTCTCCCGACTGAGCGCCCCCCCCCCAAAAAAAATCTATTTTTACACCCTCTGTCACATCAAGCTCCAGTTGCTGTTTAACATCTTTATTAATACACTTTTTAAACATTTTAAAAGTATGCCTACAGTCCGCCCTGAACCGATAAAATCACCTCGAGCAATGGTGGAAACAGATGTGTGACCCCTTCACAAACTGATTCGCGAAGAAGTGATCGACACCTTACCCTTAGGTTGAATTATTCCCCATCTTTATTGAATTATTGCCTTAATTGAATACAAATGCCTCTCCGTACACTGCCGCGATGATACCGATACCTGACAGTCAGAGAGATTGAAATTTCCAGATTAACTGGATTTCAACGCTCCTCCAGCTTTGAATAATCGTACATGATGGCCGTAAAGTACAGACGAATTCATATAGTTGCGAGCATCGCTGACATCCCCAGGTAGCTACACTAAAAAGTAACCGGTTCGAACACTATTACCGAGATGAGTATGTTCGTTAGGGTAACACTATCTGCGAACAATGAATTCAATTATTGTATTCACATTGACTAAATGCCAATGTTGCAACCGGTAGCGCTAGGAGGCCAGAGCAGAGAAGTTGGCAGCCTTTCCGACCGTTCGCCTTTAACAGAAAATCGGACAGCGAGTTAAGGAAATAGATGCGGATACCTGTCGTTTGAAGTCATCACCTTTGAAGATAAACCCGGCTGAAAACTGTAAAACTAAAAGTGAAAATAATAAACTAGGTTGCACTACACCTAAGATTGACGCCATATTTATTTTGGGCACCAAGTCACATGCGCTTTATAGTTCGGGTCAGCTGACGTACCCGGAGTCACGAGCCAGAGAGAAAAGATTCGTCAGCGTAATTTGTGCGGTGCACCTCATCGGCACCCTAATAAATAATGGCCCAAGTCATTTTTTTTGAAGAAAATAGTTTTTTGGCCAAAATCATATCTTCATAATGTTTTGTGTTTTCCGAAAAACTTGGGAAAAAAATGACTTAGGCCATTATTTTAATCGGGTGACGTTATGAAGCAATAATTTGTTTTGGGTGCATAATGAACAGCCGCGCGAGGATGTTTCAGGAGGCATTTCGTCATAAACTTGCATTCGTACGCGCGCGAACTGAAAATGATATCGCCCACTGCAGTCACGCAAATTATGCAAAACTAAATCAGAAAAGCACACGAAAAAAGACCAATTCCAGCACAACTTCAAATTCCACATTTATTACCATTGGAAGCAGAAGAAATAACCTTATTACAGACCAAAAACGGAGTATGGCGTGCGGATTTAAGCACACATTCAGGGCTGAAAAGGAAGTCCACCATGCCAACTTCATCCCAGAACACGGGTTATACAGCGCATTTCCGCTGCTGACCACAAAGAGAAAATCCGCATTTTTACAGATAGTTTCCTGGGTGCGTCAGAGGTTGGAGTACAGGGCACCAATCATCACACACGCCCTTGGTCCCAGTGTCGATGTCAGTGTTTAAACTTTGTCTAAGTGCTCACACACACATACATACACACGGGCCCAGAGAAACCAACTAAGGATTTATTGCCAGACACAAAGACAAAATCCTTCTTTACCACACAGGAATGACTGCATACAAACTGAGATGTGGACAGAATAGCGTGAACAGTGGAAATAAAAGAAATAACCCTGGGGCTCTGCCTGTATTGAATTTACCAGACGACTAGCATAGCATATGAAGTTAGCATGATGGACTGAACTTAGAAGGGGAAAAAATGGGTATTCCTTCCTCCTCATGCGTTTTTGCCATTCTTTCCATCACTGCCCTCCTCCTCCTCATCCCCCCTTTCTCCTTCACTCTACTCAGGGCCCTGCCCTCCTCCGCCCTGTTCTGCTTTATCCCCCTTCTTCTTGTGCCCGGACACGATGTCATCGATACGCAGCAACAAAATGGCCGTCTGAAAGAGAGGAGGGAAGGGGAGGGTTCATGAATTAACACAGCTGGTAAAAATTACAGCGTATATAACTAAGGCACCAATCCCCCAAAAGCCATCAAAAAATTCACAGAATAACAATTTTAAAAAAATATATTTTTTTGGGCTTTTTCCATCTTTATTGCGAAGCAGTGGCAGAGCAGGGCCAGTGAGAGGGAGAGAGACACTCAACAAAGATGAGTGGCCGGATTCGAACCCCTGACATCACGCTCATTATCTCCATAGGTGCACCAGCCGAGACTGCAGCGTCAGCGGCGGCTGCGCATCAGGCATCAGGCAGTGTGCGATGCGTGATGCCGCTCACCTCCACAGCGGTCTTGTAAGTCTGAGCTTTGACAGCCAGCGGCTCCCAGATTCCCAGCTCCGTCATGTCTGCCAGGGTCCCCGTCTCCCCGTTCACCCCCCACTCCAGGTTCCCCTCCTGGGTGTGTTTTGCCTGGACAGAGCGAGAACCACGAGGAAGTGAAAGAAACAGCATCGTCACGGGAGGGAACACTGATCTCATGAGAAGTATCATGAGTGTCATCAGTACTGGGAGGAACTTGGGGACATTTATTATGAAGGAAAAAGGGAGCAAGACAGGACTAAACTACTATAGAGTCAGGAATATAAAACAACAGTGACAGAGTTTTATTCTGAAAAACTGGGGACTCCACATTACATGTAGGGGACTCCTCAGAGGAGGCCATAAACTGAGGGTAAGTGTAGCTGGACCTCTTATTTTGAAGGGAGCTGGACTATTTTGAAACAGAGGAACTTGGCATGGCGGGAGCCCTTACTCTGAGGGAGGTGAGCACGCGAATGGTGCTGGCTCCGCAGTTCTGGATGAGGGTGCGGGGAATGACCTCCAGGGCCTGGGCCACAGCGCGGTACGGCCACTGCTCCACACCGGTCAGGGCGCGCGAGCGCTCCGTCAGCCTGTGGGACACCACCATCTCCACAGCTCCGCCCCCCGGCAGCAGGAAGGGGTCAAGTAGCACGTTCCGGCACACCTGCATGGCGTCCTGGAGGTTACGCTCCACCTCCTGAGAACCCCAGAGGGGGATGGAGAGAGGGACAGAGTATGAGGGACAGTCGGACACCAGCCATATCAGTAACGCCAATTCAACTCCCTTAGAAGAGCAGGCTTACCAGCGCAATTTTTTTTCAGAACTCAAATTCATTGTTCTAGAACTGCATTGTGTTAAAGTGCATATCCTTGCTGATTTAAAACGTAAAATGCACCCAATTTTGAGATACTACACAGGATTTTTAGTCACTTTACGCATTTTAACCGATATAACATCGGTCAGTGGCCGATAAACCGACTTCAATATCCGCATTTCAGGTAGAATTTTTCTGGGGCGAAAAAGTTTGCGATTTGAATCTCCCAGGGGAAATGACTTTCTCTGCAGCCCATAGGCGGCACTGGTCATTCTGTTGATAGTGGATACACTCGGAGGTTGCATTATCGTTTATGGTGTTTTTATATTTGCGATTTTCAGTGTTATTCCAAGTATTTGGCCAGAATAATCAACAGGTGTGTAGTGGGAGGGTGCAGTAACACCAATAAGTACAGTAACTGTTGTTTAGCTGCAATCGGTAAATGGCGGTGACCACGCACTGATCCATGCAGGCACCGGGTCTCTCAGCGCCCTCGATATGGGGGAACCGCAGGTGAGGTCACAAATCTGAATCAATATGGCCAAGAACTCCCTGGGGATTTTTGCATATGCTTCTGGTAATTTTCAAAAATGGTTCTATACACAGACCACCCTTGGCAAAATAACACTTAGGATTTGGGGAATAAAGGCACAATCTTTTAGACAAAAAAAGACGCATTTGGACCAGGATATGCACTTTAAGGCACTACATCATCAGAATTATAACATTCAATCAAGATCATTCTGAAGGCCGAATTGTGGCACTCTGTCAGTAACACAGAGGGAAAGTAGATATCAGATTCATTTTTGTAGCCAATAAATTACAAGGTTATAATAAACTGATACTGGCTCACAGGGAGCAAAAACATCAGGATATGGTACAGACAACAAGAGCTGCATTATGAAAAACTACATGTGCAATTATCTCAGTCTGACAATCTTGATTGAAGTACAAAAACCATTTTTTGATGTTTTGTTTATAACTGGTTCAGAACAGAGCTTTACACCAGAGATGGCCTCAGACAGGCTGAAATGTTCCTCAGTAAGAGGGCAGTATTTTGGGGGTATTCCGGGAGTCTCACCGCCAGGATCTCCTTGCTGGCCCCCCTCAGGAGGATGGTGCAGGCTTTGGGGTCTTTGCACTCAGTGATGAAGGTGAAGTACTCGTCCCCGATCTTCTTCACCTCGAACAGCCCCGCCCCCGTACCCACGTCTTCCTCCTTCAGCTCGTCCGTCCGGCTGGCGATCCGAGCCCCGCACGCCCTGGGAGACAGAGAGAGAGAGAGGAGGAGGAGGGAGAGAGGGTGTGAGACCAAGGGAGAGCGAGATTTGAAATGACCTTGAATAAACCACTACAGTCACCACAGAACACATAACACACGACACTGAAAAAACAACAATTGACAAAGTAAAGTCCCTTTATCCTTCCTTTTCATGGGAGAGGGGACACAGGAGAGAAGGGACCAAAGTCTCTGGGACTCACCTGGCGATGCGGAAGTTGTCGGTCTTTCTGACGCGGCGGATGGCGGTGATGTTGGCCTTCACCAGGTAGTGCTGGGCCAGGTCTGGGGTGAGGAGGTGGAAGAGCGATATGGTCAGGAGAGCAGGGACTGGCTTTGCGCTCGAGTCGCACGGAGCTTTATACAGACCAATCTACCCCATTTAAAACTAATGGCATTCTAAGAGCCGTGGGCGATCGTCCACTCCTCTACAGATCTTCAAGAGCAGCCATCATCTTTCAGCAATTGGCTACTTTTTGTCACTATTGAACTTCACTGCCATCTACTGGATGTTAAGATGTATAGCATTCATTGTCCTAGGCAAAATGTACCACCTCGCAATGTTAACAAAAAGTAAAAAATAATTTGTGCATCCACCCCCTGATTCAGATCAACTCCAACATGTAATGGTTTCTTCATTCACCCCCTGCTATACACTTCCACCTAGTTCAATGGAAATTGAAGCAGCAGTTTTTCTGTAATCCTCCTGATGATCAGACAAAGAAACAAAACTGAAAACCTAACCTCTTTGGTGAGGGTAAACATGACTTTTACACTCAAAACAAACTAGACAGTCCGGTCGGCTGCAACCACATGGGCGCAGCCCCCGAAAGCCAGCTTCTCCCCCTTTTTTTGCACATTATTTAGCCAATACAGTTACCATGGCAACCAAAATCCATAGGCATCATAAGTGAAGTGTAACACATGTCCGTACCAAATATGAAAGTAATCGGTCCAGAATTGCAGCCTGTACTGCGTCCACAAGGAAATCAAAGTTTCGCCACTAATGTAAGTATTTTGTAGCCAATTTGTCACCATGACAACAAAAATCGATAGGTGTCATAAGCGAAGTGAAACACGTCTATACCAAATATGAAAGAAATAGGTCAAAAGTTATAAGCTGTAGAGCATGGCAATGAAGTGTTTATGGATGCAGATGCGGCGGGATGTTAATTCATAGTGAAAAAAATCTGCCAACAAACTGCGTCCAGAGTTAGGCTTTATATTTTAGGTCAATATGAAGTAAGCATACAGCATAAAGTCGTCAATTTGTTACTGGTGCCGTTTAAGTATTAGTATAAGCATTAAGTTTTCAATGGCCCCAGTCTCTGCAGCTATTCCAGTACCAATGGCTACATACCGGAGATGCCCTTCTCTGTGAAGACCAGGTCGGGCTTGAGGCGGATGATGTCTTCGCAGATCTGCTGGATGTACTCCTCCTCCATCTGCAGGATGCGGGCGAAGTCTTCTTCGCGTGAGATCTCGATGTCAGTCTGCAGGGGAGGACCAGCACCGGGAGAGTGACCTCAAACGCCTCATGAAAAACACGGGGTCTCAGGCTCGCAGAAACGAGGTGGACCCCAAAACTCTCAGAAACGGGAGGGTCTCTCTCTCACACACAAACACACACACAGTGAGAAAGGCGTACCTGGCTCTCGCCTTTCTTGTATTCAAGGGAGCAGTCGAGCAGCACGATGCGGGGATTTTTGATGAGGCGACGCATGCGTGAGTGTGTCACGTCCTTATTTACCATCACGCCCCTCAGCACGCACGAGTCCTCGATGATCCCGCCAGGAACCTGCACACACAAACACAGATGTACACAAATGAATCTTTCAACTTTAGTGACAGTAGCTATACACAGACCTGACCTCTGACTGGGACCATTCGGCCCGAGGTGAAGGTAACCTTTTGACAGCTCTGCATCTTTATAACCGATTGTTACCAATTCTCATAAACTACCCCCTCAAGACTTGTCCCGATCAGGAAAAGTCAAGCTTAGGTCTCGATTTTACATGGTTTAGTCCCCATTTACTTCACTAAACTACCCCCAAAATCAGAATCAACTGTCAAAGCTTTTCACCCAACAACTACAAAATGGTCACAAGTTGGAGCCATGTCACCAGGACATGCCAAGTGTGTCTTGCTCTCAAATATTCAGACTAAATTTTACAAGAACCCAGCACTCCTGAGAATAACCAAGCGCTCCTTACAATAACCCAGCAGTCCTCAGAATAACCAAGTGCCCCTTACAATAACCCAGCGCTTCTCAGAATAACCCGGCGCTCCTCAGAAGCACGGATTCGTCCCCGAGCACAGCGTTGGCTCTGTCCCAAGTCAGGCTCACTCAGCGGGTCAGCGGCCTCACCTTCTCCACCTTGGCGTACTTCTTAATGTCGATCTCCTTACGGCCGTTCTCCTCCATCTCCACGGTGCGCACGGCGTCCAGCGCGATATTGCAGGCCAGATCAGACCAGCGGTTCAGCGCCTTGGTGTTGATGGCGGAGTTTATGATCTTCAGCATCATCTCCCTGTTAGAGGTGTCAACTGGGGTGCTGCCAGTGTGAAACAGAGACAAGGGTGTTAACCCAACCAAGCCCGAGTCAGGCGTCTGTGTGTGCGCATGCGTTTGCGAGTTTTTGCATACCGGCCAACATCAGTGTGTGAGCAAGTACCAAATTAACCAAAGAACATGTGAGAGTGTTACCCAGGAACTACAGGTCAGCAACAGTGTGCGTGTGTGCGCACGAGACAGTATGTTCAAAAATGCGTGCTTTCATCACACTAGATCAGGAGAGCTACCATCCTGAAGGTTTTTGATATAACCGAAACAATACGCCTAATTTCGCAGTCTGAGATGCTGAGGCGCCAATAAGCTGCATCAGGTGCGCGGAATTAGGGTTGGAGTAAAAATCTGCAGGAACAGGGCAGGAGGCCACTGCAGCACACGTTTATCTGAAGCTCTTCATACAAAGCAATTCTCAATACAGAGTTGATAGGACTAAGCAGGGGCCAATTCCCTAAGTGCTCTGCAGGGTTAAGGGCCCAACTCTTGGGCCTTAATTTCTCATGCTAAATCAGAGTAGCTGTTAAGTGAGAGTGAGTGACGGAGCATGACAGAGTGAGTGAGTGAGTGAGCGAGTGGTCGGTGAGACAGAGAGAGTTAGTGAGAGTGGGTGAGAGAGGTGGCAGCGCTCGTTTTTACCTGATGTCCTTCAGCATGCCGAGCATGTCGTCCAAGGCCTGCCTGTACGCACCAATCACCACAGTGGGGTGCATCTGCTGCTCCAGAAACTGCTCTGCTACAGACAACATCTCACCCGCTGGGGCCAGAGAGCGAGAGAAAGAAAAACAAAGAGGAGCCAAAAAAAAAAAAAAAAGTCAGATTCACGGTGCCGTCCATCTGGGCCTCACACAAACATTCAAATGGCATGACCACCATGCGTGACGCAACAATCAATTTGAAGACAGTATTTAAACACAATTTATACAGTATATCAAGAAAGTGGACCAGACAGGAGAGCCTTCACAGTCCTCATGCATCGACGAGCCTCGGGCGCCCAAAACCCTCTCACGGTCCATGGTTTGTCCCTCCTTGGACCACTGCCACGGCACGCGCTCTCACCCGCCGACCACTGCCACGGCACGTGCTCTCACCCGCCGACCACTGCCACGGCACGTGCTCTCACCCGCCGACCACTGCCACGGCACGTGCTCTCACCCGCCGACCACTGCCACGGCACGTGCTCTCACCCGCCGACCACCACCACGGCACGTGCTCTCACCGGCCGACCACCGCCACGGCACGTGCTCTCACCCGCCGACCACCGCCACGGCACGTGCTCTCACCCGCCGACCACCGCCACGGCACGTGCTCTCACCCGCCGACCACCGCCACGGCACGTGCTCTCACCCGCCGACCACCGTCACGGCACGTGCTCTCACCCGCCGACCACCGTCACGGTACGTACTCTCACCCGCCGACCACTGTCACGGTACGTACTCTCACCCGCCGACCACTGTCACGGTACGTACTCTCACCCGCCGACCACTGTCACGGTACGTACTCTCACCCGCCGACCACTGTCACGGTACGTAGTCTCACCCGCCGACCACCGTCACGGTACGTACTCTCACCAACCGACCACCGTCACGGTACGTACTCTCACCCACCGACCACCGTCACGGCGCGTACTCTCACCCGCCGACCACCGTCACGGTACGTACTCTCACCCGCCGACCACGACCTGTTTTCAGTCTTAATAAAATTAACTTTACTTGACTCCAAAAATCCTAAGGACTATCAGGTGTCGCCAGTTCTCCTAGTTAAGTTAAAATGAACACAAGTACCCTAATTCTTGACCCGTTTTCATTTAATTTACCATTACAGAAACTCCGAAAACTCTCAACATCAGGTGTGGCCAGTTCTCATCTGTAACGCACACCTGTCAACTCTCACCAATTCAGCTTGAGTTTTAGGTGCAAATTTACGTTCCACTGCTGTAGTCAGTAATTATTCAATCAACGCATACGCACGAGATTCTTGCGTGGTCCTTGTGCATGGAGGTTTATGAGTGTCACGTGCATTACACCTCCAGTAATTGGAGACCGATTATGACTCTAATGCTTTTGTTTACACAGGGGTTGGAAGCAGTGCATGTGTTTCATGATTGTTTAAATGAAATGAGATCATTTGAAACGTCTTTATGTAATTCCATTGCTTCCAACCTCCGAGTAAACAAAAGCGCGCGGTCCGGAGTCATAAGGGATGGTTTAAGCTTCCCCCATCGCCAGTTCACCAGCCTACACTGCTGCTAACCCGGTGCACCCCAGAAGCTCTCCCACTTTAGAGACGCTGTAACCCACTTCAGACCAGAACAATTTGGCCGTTGTCGAAGTTGTTTAGTGCCCATTTCCCCCACATTCAAAAAGTCCAATAAGAGAACTGACCATCTGCTTAATGTCAAAGATCTGTCTGCAGACCTTGACATGTGCCATTGTTGTAAGATAATCAACATTATTTGCTGCATCTGTGGGCGGTTTAATTTTTTGGCTCATCTGTGTGTATCGGCAACCAAACAACCAAAGCCTTTCAAACAGCCAAGTTTACCCCGAGAGTCCATCGAGCGCTAAGCTGTCCTTCCTGCAGACTGAATGCATCAAGCCAGATTAACAAATAGCAAACGCCAACTGCAAACCGGTAACCTGGGCGGTGTTTCACAAAGCGTAAGAGTTAGCTGGGTAACAGAGTAAAATCCCAAAAAAAAAAACAAGCTGCTGACATTGTCAAGCAATATCCCCCTCAACTGGCATTGCATTTTTGAATAGAGAATGTTTATATGCATTTAGATTTCTAAAGAACTGTACTAATCGTAAAGCTGTTAATTTCCTTGCAAAAGAAATAGGCCGGAGAGAATGCATCAGAAAACTCGTAAAATTATACCAAATTGTTTTCATGACGCACCTTTATGCGGTTTTACACCTCGATGCCAAATATTGGATGATTAGTTTCAAAGTTATAGCCCGGACAACAAGCGTGTCGGATGGACGGACTGACAGACCCCATTTTTATATCCCCCGCAACAACTTTGTTGTGGGGGATAAAAACACGGAAAGTATTATTGAACTAGTTTCATTTTGTTCAGTGCACTAACCCAGCCAATGTGCTATACTGCCTCTTTAAAACACTCATTGTGCCAATAGACGGACCAGGAATAAAAAGAATAGAAAGGTGTTCTGCGCTTCACTGGTTACCCAGGTAACTCAGCACTCCTGCGTTATGATATAACCCCCTCCCGGTGTTCTCACGCAGGACCAATCAGAGCCAAGGGGAAGAGCCAGTGATGTCACACACACACACACACACACACACACACACACACACACACACGAAACTCACCCAGGATGATGACAGAGGTGGTGCCATCACCCACTTCTTCGTCCTGGGTGCGGCTGATCTCAATCATGGATTTGGCAGCCGGGTGCTGGACCTGGATCTGTTGAAAAAGAGGGGGGAGACATTGTGAGCTCCAACTTCCCCCCTCCTACTCAAAAATTAAGTGTCCAACCAGCAGCGGATCCATCAGAGACAGATGCGAGACCATAATGTCAGGTGCCAACACTGGGCGGAACACATTATGTTACAGGTGCTTAGCGGACACCCTTATCCAGAGCGACATAAAGTGATATAGCACTTAACAATTAAGGGTAGTAACCGTGAGCGAAAACTCCATTCAATGTGGATGGCCGTGCTGGGGACTCTGGACATTACTGCTACAAAGTTAGAAGCTGGAAAAAGTGAACAAAGGCCTAGAGGAACTTCATTAAGGGCAGAACCTGAATCCTGACAACAGCAATTATTTTATTCCAATTTCATTTTGTTCCTAGAATTTCTTCATCCTCAAGAAAAAAAACTTGTTTGCCCTTTGTTGAGTCATAACGCATGACAATGAATTCATCGCCTATAGAAAGAAGATTACATAATCCACTTCTGGCACTGAAACCCAGCACAAAAGACCACCACAGAACAAGAAATCTCTGCATACTATCCACGCCAAGCTTGTGCACCTGAATATATTCAGGTTGTCAGCTTTTCCACGGTGTTCCTATTGAAATGTCCCATTTAACTAGCCTGGTTACATGAGCACAGAAAAGCAACTCAAACGGGCCAACACTGCATGTACAAGTGTAATTAACAAAACAGCGTAAAGAGCACAGCACCAAGTCATCCAAAAACTATTTTCCAACAGCTTTTCCAATATTGGCACAATTAAGCCTCCGTATCAGACACAGAGAGGCTAATATGATGCAGTTCCTTTAATGATCTCCCGCTATAAAGTGGATGTGGGGATGGGGTTTGGGAATGAATGTAGTCCTTCCGCAAGTCTGTCCATACAGCTTCTTTTTCAGGATAGAACTCTTAAGTTGTTCAATATGCCTGCCTGAAATTTAATGTACGGATACACCACAGAGCCTTTTCATGCATTTCTCCATCGTCCGGTCCGTCTGTCCATCCCTCCACCATGCTTTGTTTCCAGGCCAGATATCAGCCATTTCATAGCAGGGGATTTCAGTGTTTTATGCTCATTTTTGTAGTCAAACCCACTCAGATCAGCATGACAAAAAGGGCACTTTAAAAGCAAATATGACCTTGACCAATGATAGCTCTGGATGCACCGGGCTGAGGAGCAGGATTAGCTCACCTCTCTCAGGATGGCGTTGCCGTCATTGGTCATCACAATCCCACCCATGGGATCCAGAAGCATCTGTGCATGAGGGGGAGGAGAAGAGAGGCGGGGTCAGAGCAGAACTCCAGCGCCAATCAATGCGAGACACTCCAAAAATCACAATTCACTAAGCAGATCCAAACCGAGAAACTATCATCCACAGGTCACCATGACAACCTCTACATTGACATTCCCCTTTCCAAATGTAATACACTTGGCATTTACAGGCGCTTATAACCATCAAAAAAAAGCCAGTAATAACCATAAGATTTATGAGACTCCCACAGTTTAATGGAGTAAACCCAGTACTGATTTAAAATTTCTCACTATGAGCGCCACAGTCCATGAAGCAACACACCAACTCCAGTTATAAACACTACACACAGGTGAGGAAATTCAATTGTTCATGATGCCTTTGTTTTATTCAGCTGACAAAACGTCCCTACACCTCTTTTTCTGGGAACATTTGCCAAAAAATAAAAAATAACTTGTGTGCCAACTGGGGAAAAAAAAAATAAATAAATTCCAAAATTTTTCCAACCTGAGAGAACTTGCACCTTTGAAAACAAGTAAGCCTACAGGGGGCCGCCAAGCTGTCATGGAATTACAGTCCCATTACATTTTGGGTTCTACAACTAAATAAGATAAAATCAAGTATGATGTGTCATATTGAAGGTATTAACTTGTTCTTTAATATTATAAAGTGAAAATATATTTTTTGAGAAATTTTCATAGTAGAAACAATCAAAAACTACTCTGTCACGGAATTACACAAAATTGACGTGGTTTTTTTTAATGTTGTGTTTAACTATCCAGAAAGTGATGTTCCTATCATAGTTAAGTTATGAAACTTCAATATGTTCATATTTAAGGTGTTTTTTGTTAATACTATAAGTTACAGAAACAAATATTGACTTAAACCCTGCTTTATGGGCAAGAAATTTCAAAAAAGTCAATGTCACGGAATTACAAGAGGCAAATTGTCACGGAATGACAACAATAGTATTAATTAGATTCAATGTATTTATTTCAATATATTATACATCTATACATAATTATTTACATTTTTACAGTTTAGCAATATATTACAATGAGTTTTCCACTTATAATGACCAATCATGATACATACTTCAAAAAATTTTTTTAATCTCCATGTCAACATTGGCTTGGCGGCCCCCAACAGCCTTTAGTGTGAGGTTTGAAAAAAAAAATTACCACCCAAAAATCAAACGCAAAACCGAACAGTCAGAGGACCGTCTCCATCAATGGGTTCAAGGTAACAGAGACCGCTGCAGTAGTACCAGTGATCAAAATCCACTGACAGACGGCTTACCTTCATCATGGCTCTGGGGCCGAGACATGTCCTGATGACATCCGCTATTGTCTGAAATCCAAACACAAATACCAAATCATGTGAAATCAGTCAAGCTAACGTCAAATCCTGGATGCTGATGCCTATTGACCCATTCATGAGTGAGGTCAGATATGCAATTAGAATGTTCCAAGCTGAACATTCTAATGCTGACATAACAACCATTACTTATAATAGAAAGGAATGGAGTTCTGGAACGTGGATTTAGAACTGAAAAAAAAAATTTGGGGGAACATATTCTTCAAAAGGTTTATCCAGAGCTGGATACACACACTAGTCTCTCAAAAACATGAGTCTCACAAACATCCATCTTGTCTTCTGATGAAGTCAGTGGATTCACAGAGCACTTCAGAAGCATGTCTCTTCTTCCATTTCACAGGACCGGCACACTCACCTTGGCTGCGTTGATGTTCCCCGTCTGGACTTTCCGACCAGACTCCCTTTTCATATTCTGGCCTGTAGATTAAGAGAGTATCAGCATTTTAGACTCCATCATAATACTTTAAATAAGGTACAGTCCTTTATTGACATGCCCCCTACCAGAATGTAAACATACAAGGAGAGGAGACAAGCCAAGGAAGATGGATTCTGAGTAATGGAACGTGCCCCTTGTCTTTCCAAGCTTCAGTTATCGTAAAACTCTCCAACATTTTGCCTTCAAACTTCATAGAATTAAGTTTTAACTTTTACCACGAAGAAGGTCTTTCAGGGCTCTACGTTGCTATGTCTTTCACAACTGGAACATGTTATCTTATGATTTCTCAGCGGCGCAAAAACCTAATTTCTGAGAACAGGGGCTCTCCAAAAAAAAATAAATAAATAAATAATCAATACCGATTCTTACAGCTCTTCCCGGTGATTTCTTTTCCAGAAGTTTTAAGTACAGGGTGAAAACGATTCCCCTTTACAAAATATCATTTTAGTAGGGGAATTAGAGATTCGTGGATATATGCACATGCACTACAGATGTTCTCAAATTAAATTAATTTTCCTTCAATTCTTGAAGAGCAGGAATCACTGCATAGAACGTCAGAGGTTTGCTCTCGCTTTAACCAAATGAATTTACGCACCAGAGGCACCAGCCTGATATCCTTAAATCCATCATTAGATTACTTTCACAACATGGTAATAACTCACTGCAGTTATACTGCCCGAGAATACGAGGGCCGCTCTTAATTTTTGGAATGACCAGCATGAAATGTGGTGCTCCGTTACTCGCCCATGGGTAGCTGCTTTCACACCGGACGCGAAACGAATTTTTCGCGTGACAGATTGCATTCAAAGTCAATGCAAAGAGAGTGTGAAAGCGGCTTAACTCTAGGCGTGTCAACATGCATGCCAGCTAATCAATGCTGCTTCACTGTTGCCATGTAGCTTACGCTTCAGTTAGCCAACTCCCATGCCATCAAGCATCTCCACCCCGTATGACATCGGTATAACTGGCTGGCTAGATACTGCAATAGTAATTAAGCAAATGGCAGTGATAATCGAATCATCTGCCGCTATATCTGGTCCACTGGCCCGACGGGAAGCGAACGGGCAGCAGGCTGCTAGAGGGGAACATGACGAGGCAAACACGAGTTCCGCTCCCCCGGTCTTCTTAGTCCTTACAGGGGCTCAACTGCTCCGGCACTGGGCCGGCGAACATTCGCCAGTTTTTTCCCGGAGTTCTGACATGACTCGATGATTATCGTTATTAATGCAGCGCACCGAGGATTAATGAACAACGCAATAATGAAGAGTCCGGCGAATGTGTCACTTCTGAAGGCGGATGCAGGCTTCACTCCTTATTTAGCTCGGGACGCAAGACCGCACAATAGCCGGCTAGCAAAAGCTAACTAGCTACCTAGCCGACACTCGTGCCAAGCTAGCGGAATCAGCGGCTAGGCCGAATGCACGCGTCCGTCCGACGAGCGAATCTTTACACGCGACACAGCTATTTCACGCTGCTTTAAGTATCATTTTGGGCGAAGTTTAATTTAGTTCGCTGGTATTGTGTGTTTTTGGGTACTTACTCAGCACGAGTACCGGTCTGCCCATCATTTTGACTGCGCGTGTGTCACAACCGCCTCGAAGCTTCTGAAGAGCACGAGAGAGACCGAGCCGCGCGATAGGAGGGCGTTATCAGGGCATTGGCCAATAAGGGGAAACCATTTCTGACGAGTAGCCGTTTTCACCAATCCGAGGGTCAAACGATTAGAGTAAAATTATAGCCTCCACAAGCCGCGTCTCAGCAACTGCACTGCAGGCGGAGTCGTGCGTGGAATGGACCACTCCGTTTGATGAACGAGTAATTGACAGACTGGGGCCAAAATTCGTGGAGGGTTGAGATTATGCAAATCTCTCCTCAACCTTTGTGATGGATCATCCCCGAGTTTGACTGAGCATTTGTCAGATTGCCATGCTTCCGTTAGTGTTGGAGGGATTACTTTTGGTGCCAGAATTAGGGCATTTCTGGTCCCTTAGAAAGAATATTACAAAGGGCCCTACACAGTTGATGGTCCTCGTTGGAGGTGGGTCACTGCCTTTTCACGCCACGGGCTGGCCAGTATTTCAGCTCAGCATACACGCGTAGATCTATTTGGCTTTCAATGCTTATACCAATACATTTGAAGACAATGACGATTTAAAACATGGAAATGTGCTCAGACCTCTGCCAATGTGGAATGTAGATTAGGTGTTTGGCATAATTAAATCTTTAAGCCGATTAGTGTGAAACTTTGATGAACTCCTTGGTTGTGGACTAGAACCATTTCCCAAGTTCAATGTAATGTTCTTCAGATCTCTTGAGATATATTGATGAGACACGCAGACATACACGGCAAAAACCATGCAAACTCCTCAGGGGAGTTAAAATAAAAGCATTTTCCTCACGTACGGCACAAACAGAACTAAATGATATCGCTATCTACATAGATCAGTATAACAGCGAACCGCAGCAGACTTCAAGTTAAGACCTTGAAATGAAACAAAGTTCAAATCTAAAATATCGAGAGTATAAAAGCAATTCCAAGAACACGTTCCACGGTATTGATGTAAAAACTAGTGAAATAACAAATGAATTTATGCTGATGAAAATAAATACCGCAGGCTAATGATAAACTAAGATTAGAAAATCATTTCTTGGCTTAATTGCAACATTCATGAATACACAGATGAGCAAAACATTAAAACCGGTTGCAGATGCAGCAAATAATGTTGATCATCTCATAACGCCACATGTCGAGGTCTTCAGATATATCTTCGTCAGTAGGCGAATAGGCGGCTCTCATACGGCGAGTATTAGACGTGGGCGAATGGGAACTGAACCACTTTGACAAGGGCCAAATTTTTTCCAGCATCTTTGGAAGGCGTTGTAGGCATCAAACTCAAAATGAGTAAATATTTTAAAAAAAACAAGTAAGTTTCAGTTTGAACATAAAATAGCTCATCTTTGTAGTGTACTCAGTTGAATATAGGAGGAGAGGGATTTGCAAATCATTGCATTTTGTTTTTATTCACGTTTTACTCAACGTCCCAACTTCATTGGAATTGGGATTTGTAAATGCAAACCAAACTTCCACTGAAGACGGCATAGACTGGACCATAGTCGAACCATCTGAAGTAATGAACTTTGTTCCGCTCTGTTCCTTGTGTCATTTTTTGATCTCCAGTATCTGGTTCACTGCACCTTCATACTGACTACGGCATTGAACAGAACAGCATGCAGTCATGGACAATCAAAAAGACACAAGTCATAAAGAAATTTCTGTTCATTTTATTTGGATTTTCATTTCCTCTTGATGAAAGAAACAAACATATGAAATGACAGAACAGACAGACTCTTACAAAACAAAAATGGAAACCCCCGCAAAAAAAATCAAGCCACATGACCATTGTCTTTGCAGAACAAAATATCAGATGTTACTCAACGTAATATAATAGTGATAAGCAAACAACTTCAGAAAGGAAGAGGGGGGTAAAGTAAGTGAAGACATTTTACACAAGATATTTCACCAACATAAATAGATCTCATTTGCATCAAAGCATAGCTTTCTGAAAACCCTTCAGGACAAAACAAAAGAAAGACACATAAAGCTCAGCTTTTTGCATCATTCAAAACACACAAAGAGTTTGGGATAAAAATATCCTTATCCGATTGCCCAAAAACTGGGAGTGGTGTTTGCACATGCATTACGCAGTAATAAGCCCTGGGTTGCAATGCAAGTGAGGTATTTAGCACAATGTTTCGTAAAAGAACTGTCCAATCAGAATTGTGGTATACTTGTGCGCTCAGTGATAAAAAAAGACAAACCATGATATGAGAAAATTCAGTGCACCAACTCAGCAGGTAAAGAGGGCGCTCACAGCATCTGGAGAATCACGATCCAAAAAACTTCACCCAAAAAACACCATGACCTGATCGCATGGCCACCAACATCACTAGGTAAAAAAGGAACAATGGTGACAGTGGGCTCCTCACTTCAAATAGCTGCCTAGACAGAGTACACTGACCGACACACAGAAAATAGTGAGGAACAGGGCAATTTAAGTATCCAAAAAGGCCGGGGAAAGTGTGAGATATTGATGAGCGATGCTAAGACTTAAACCAGTGAGAGAGGGGGGGGGTCAGAAAGAGATGGGGGAGAAAGGGAGAGAGAGAGAGAGAGAGAGAGAGAGAGAGAGAGAGAGGGTGATGGAGGAGGAGGAAGAGAATGGAGGTTAGAGAAGGCGAGAGATGGAGAAGGATGGACAGCACGGAGAGAGGGAAGAGGAGGTGGAGACAGGATAAAGCATTGACACCGTTGAAGCACTTCGCTTGGTCATGTGTGAAACTCCTTCATTATTATTTCTTGCATCTGAACTCTGCTATTCTGGACACATCTTCTGTGTTAAGTGGTATTAAGTCCGGGGGGGGGGGGACTACATACAAAACAACTAAAATACCTCAAATTACAGGAAATAAATAAATAAAATTCAGTATAAGAAGGGCTCTTTGTTTCAGTGCCATTTCGTTCAAAGAGCCTTGTTCCGCAGACTAACAGCTTAGTCGTTTTTTAAAGCCTTGTTCTGCAGATCAAGGCCAGAGGCCAAGCCCAGGTTTGTACAATATCCAACAAATAAAACATTGAGAAAAACATTAAAAATAAAGAAAAACTGTATACGTGACCGTGGACTTCGATTTTGTAACAGACATGTTCAGTAATCTGCCGAGCAGAGAGAAGCCAAGACAAATGTGCGTAACAGTACGCAAAGCAAGCAGTTTGGGAAATGGCAATTTCAATAGTTTGTTCAAACCGTCCAGACAATAGTTTTCATACTTCCAAATTTTGTCTTCATGACCAGTCAGTCACATAAGACATATGATCTTCAGTACTCAATAAATGGATTCATTATTATTTAAAGGGGAAGTGCTTTTCGCTGCAAATGTTACAGCGATAATGTATGTAGTTAGCACGGTGGACGGGACAGTAGCTATACAGCCCTCCATGTTGGTACCTTGCTCTTGACTTGTGTTCTCATATCAAAATGTACAAGCCATTTTAAAGGTCAAGTGCTCCAATGTTTGGCCACGGGCAAATGACGAACTCTGAAGAGTGGTAGTAGATACATCCAAGGCAGTTTCTCTCTCTCGCTCTCACACCCTCTCTTACACTAAAGGTAAGAGACCTGGAGATTTGGAGAATTCAGAGTTCAATGGATTTTCAAGCGTTCCAAAGGTTGCTAAGGGAGAAAAATATGCATCTAAGAAGAATGTTTGATACTGGTGATTTACTGGGAGATTAGGGAGGTGGGGGCGGGGCTCTGATTGTAAAAACAGGGCTGCCACACCCCCAACCCCACCGCCCCTTCAGTTTCAGAACCACGGACTACACTCCCCATCATCCACCTGTCCTATCCTCCCAGGTCCCGCCCACACTGCTCCTCACAGATCTTCCCGGCCTCCACTTAGGGCCAGGTTGTTCGTAGCCTCTTTCTTCAGGAAGTCGATAAAGTCCTTCACTTCACGGGCACCCTGGGAAATTGGAGGAATCCCAGATCACAGATAAGCACAGGCACGCACACACTGAGTTTCTGAACAAAAACCGACTGCGACTGTGTTTGGTCGAGCGTGTGGATCGGGTTATCACCTCATAACGTTTGGGCGAGTCCTTCTTCCCGGCAGGAGCAAAGTAGATGGTGGGGAACCTAAAACAGAGATCAACTGTTATCCGGCGTGCTAGAATAGATTTAACTTTTAGGGTTAGGCGTCCAATGCACACACACCAGAATAAACAGCCAACAGGTTGTTTAATACTCCCAAGTAATTTGCATAAAAATTGGTCCACACAGGGGTTGTGTGTGGGATGTGCACAGTACGATAAAGTCACAAACCACGTCTGCCTTGATGCAGTGAACATTCACAACAGTTTGAAAGTACGTATTTAGCAAACTGTGGTGGCATACTCAACGCAGACAATGATTGGTGAACTGCTGATTTGATGTGATATAATGGCCACTCTTGTAATAAATTTAAAATAAAAAAACTAAACAGTGATTTGTTTAGATGCTAACCGTCCCTGGAATATTATAATCAAGCATAATAATGAACAAAAATCATAAATTATACCAGAAATCTAATTACGTGGCCTGCATAGCCAGTGCTATAGGTGCGTCAGTATAAATGCTCAGCCTATTTATGAATACCGTGCAAAACACAAATCATGCAAACAACGTGGACAAATATCATTCTACAGATGGTACAGGAAAACATTAGCCGGTGAAATAACTTGAGTACAGTCAACATCAAATTAGCCAATCCATCAATTATCCAACCCTCTCAGGCCTGGGCAGGATTTGGTGGATGCTCAGAGCTATCCCAGCATGCACTGGGCAAGAGGCAGAAATACACCCTGGATAGTCCACCAATACGATGATGAAATTCAGTGAAAGTTTAAATGAGCGCTTAGCTAAAGCAAAATCATTTACTGATTAAAATAAAAATCCGTTTCTTCCAAGTCAAGGTTTCACAATTAATGGCATCCTTAAAAATTATTGTTAATAACATGTACCAAAAAAGAATGTTGAGAGAGTGTGAGAGAGAGAAAGGGAGGTGGAGATAGAGAGAGAGAAGGATGGTTCGCAGACTCTCACCCCTGTACTTCGAAACCATTTGGAACATCGTTAGCTGTGGCGTCCATCTTGGAGATGACGATGTTGGGGTTGCCCGCCAGCTGGGCAGGAGGGAACAGGGAAAAGGCATTTTAATGACTTGACAGCGCAAATACGTGATTAGTACGTCCTTCACAAGACATCCTAGTGACGATGCAACAATAACTATTCACCAGAGAAATGAAGTTATAGACAACAGACTTGGACAAGATTTCCGAGATTTTCCCAGAATGAAACACAGACCCTACTAAACCTCAGCCATGCCGGACCCTGGGTCAGGCGAATCCCAACGGTACATCGCCCAATGAGGCTACAAGCCACAGTCGGTAATGTGGAGTGTGATTTCTATCAGGGCTTGTGAAGCTAAACCATACACCAGTGCAGCTACCTTATCAACTGGGTGTGACACCATCTTATTCCTTATTTTTAGAGTCTTTGTAGCCATTTATGAGAAGCCTATTGTGCTCTTAGTAGTACAAACACCACAGACTGACTGACGCAACCAAGCGCTACTCCCAAGGAATGCCAGGGGAGAGTCGAAATGGCATCCTGGCAACCTCTGCCAGATTTTCAGTGATAAGGGTTGGCATTAATAGACTAAGCTCTGGGGCTCCATACAGTATGTGGGATCAAAGCTGAAAGTTGGCACCTCATATCCCACTGCTGTTGCTTTTTAACACTTCTCTCGACACACTGGCACTAATTGAACACTAAGGACCCTCCTAAGAAAGGGAGCTGACACGCCTCTCGTGTTGTTTCCAAGGCGACAGGCATGGCGCGCCTGAGAAAGGTACCCACCTTCTCCCCGAGCTCGGTGTACTTGGGTTCCAGGTTTTTGCAGTGGCCGCACCAGGGGGCGTAGAACTCGATGAGGACGTCCTTCTCCGGGTCGTTCACGATTTCCTCGAACGACTCCGCCACCACGACCTGCGTAAACAGGCAAGTGCAACCAGAACACGGACTCTGATTTACGATCTTCCCCCCACATTTTATTCTTTGACTGTATGTATTTTTCCTCATTTTGGTTTGCATTTCCCACCTTAAGGGGCCTTCCCAGGTTCATTTGATTTACCTTGTTCCAGCATATATGTGAGTATAATCACACTACAGTTTATTAAGTTCAACACAAAAATGTACCATCCATTGGTTTTCATATACACTGTTAGCAAGGAATTGACATTATTAAGAAAAATCATGGTCTGTACTGTGGTAAGCCTAACACCCCAGCCACCCAGCCAAATCACTTAATTATTTTTTTCCGCCTTGATGTGTGTCATATCTATGTCTATCGCTTCAGGATCTTTCTGTATTGTGTATTTAAGTTTTTCTAGTGGTTTAAAAAAAAAAAAAATTCCTTGAATGGGTCAGATGGATGACACATACAGTTCACTCCCACGAAATTGATACCTATCAGAACAGGCCAATGTGATTTCATGCAGAAATAACCAACAAGTCTACAGTCAAGATTTGAGGGAATTTGGTTGAAAAATAAAAAGAAGTTATCAGCACAAGTGCTGAAAGTCACCAGATTTTAACTGATAATTATTTGAGGTGGGAGAGCTTCAAAAAAAAGTCATTTTTCAACAAAATTGATGAAAATAATGACAAAATATTTAGATTTTCTTGAAGTGCACATCTTAGTGAAACTTAAAGGGCAAAAATGAGAAAAAATGACAAAAAAGAAAAAATAATTTTGAACCGGGGAAGGCCCCTTAATATGTTCACACGGGACATCAAAAAATATTGCGCTCATAAATAAGCACAAATGCACACACGGGAAAACACACAACGCACGCATACATATAAAGAGATAAAAAAAAGATACTGAGAGAGAAGAGAAATGGAGAGAATGCAGGTTCCAGTCCCCCATGGGGAGAGCAGTTTTTACTGCAGTGCTGTTAATAAAAGCACTTAACCCACCTTCACCGGACCGCTGTTGCTCTCTGGAACGGGCTCAGACTTGAGGAAGCGTTTCAGCCGGCCGGCGAAGTAGTCCTCCAAGAACCTCTCCAGAGCCTTACCGTCTCGCCTGCAGGCCAAAACCCATAAAAAAGAACACACACAAGTTCACATGACCATGGCGAGCTGTTGGGAATTGAAGCGTAGTTTCACTCCTAAATGGCTGCCTCTCTGGATGGGAGTTTTTTCGGAGACTCACGTAAACTCCTCCCTCATGGTGTACTTGTGCCCCATCCGGGTGCGGATGGTCACCAGCGGCAGGTCGCCCCCGTCCGAGCCCCCCAGACCGAACTCTTCCTCCAGCTCGTCCTGGAACTCTTGCCGATCCGCCACGGCAAAACTCAGGCCCTGTGAGGAGAACTGTGCAGCTACCTTCATCACCCTGTGGAGGAAGAGGAGGAGAGAGAGATGGTGGTGAGGAAGAACACAGAGTCGACTAGAACTCATCCATCCGTCCATCAATCCACCCATCTGTCCGTCCATTCACCCATCAATCCATCATTACCCTGAGGAGGAAGAGGAGGAGAGAGAGATATCGGTGAGCAAGTGTATGCAGAGACTCATCTCCACCTCATCCATCCATCACACCCTGAGCCTGCCAGAAGAAGACAGGATTCGTCCCTTCAGCCTGATTCCTCCCAAGGTTCCTTCCACCCTGACACCTGAATTTTTTCCCTTCATTTCCTTAAGCTTGCTCTTATGGATGGTTCGGCCAAGGTTCTTAGTGAAGCAAGCTGCGTAAATATTGACTTGATTTGATCTATACATTATCAAACCTGCTTATCCGCAGTCAAAGTCATGGGAGGACTGGAGTCGATCCCAGCATTCAATGGGGCGAGAGGCAGGAGCATAGTCTGGGGGGCGTTTCCCAAAAGGGTAGTTGCTAACTAAGTTTGTCCATTCACAGTCAATGGTTCCAATTGTGTAAGTTAGCATCTGTGTTCTCAGGAAACGCACCCCTGGATATTTCACAAATCCATCACAGGACACACATGCATTCAATCACACACACACACTTATGGGGGAAATTCAGAGTCCCCAATAACCCTGATGTATGTACCCTGAGAGGAAACCCACACAAAGGTAGGCGCCGTCTTTAAAACTCAGGCAAAAATATTAGGACACATACTTATACAAGAACTGAACATATGCATGTGTGGAATACACAGCATTATGAACATATTCTACTGATCTAACCCTAATGCGGCACCAATTTGCAACAAATCAATTAATAAAATGAGTAAGGCTGCAGGGAGAAATTCTCACAAACAGCACCTCATTTGAAATGGTAGAACAAGAGCAGCAGCAAACGACAAGATGCTCACGCATGCTCATTCAGCTCACTTGTGCAGGATAGACAGCACACCCATCTGGTGGGAGAAGAGGGCCCACCTGTTTCTCCAATAGTTGGAGCCCTTGGGGTTGCGCAGGTAGTCGAGGTCATAATAGGCAATCAGCAAGTCCCGCCCCTTCAGTCTATCTCTGTTCTCACTGGTCAGATGGGGACACATCCCGAATCTGTGTGAAAGGATGAATAGGAGGAGAGACAGCAGCCGAGAAAAAGAGAAAGAGAGAGAAAGAATAAGAGTATAAGAAGGAGCGGGGTTAGAGGGGGAGAGAGAGAGAGGGATAACCATTATATTTGAATGTGCCAAATAAAGTTTAACAGTTAGTATCATTGACAAATGAGAGAATCAGAGACACAGAAGTTAAAAGCAGAGTTTTCCCTCATTCCCATTGTTTATTCTCAGGGGACCTCCACCTTTTTCTTTCTCTTAGCTACACCCATCTGGGAGAAAAGTACAAAAATAGCCCTGCAAAGCAGCCCCTGGATTGTTTAGAATGAATATACATTGACGAAGGCACTTGAAGTTATCCTGCGGAATACAAAATTCAAGATGGCCGCCACATACTGGATATCTGAGTGCCGTCAAATTTGATAGGTTTCCGTAGGTACACAAGCCCAAGCAACAGAACAAAAATGGCGTTTTCAAGTTATTTTGACAAGGCGTTTTCAAGTTATCGTGCGGAATAAAAAAAATTTACAGGACAGATAGACAGACATATGGATGGACATCACACATGTCGACAATACCCCTCAGCCCCAACTAAGAACGGGGCAGATCCAAGAAGTACGAATCAGCAAAATGGAATGAACTTGCTCCTTCAGCGGTCATTTCAAAGGGACATCACTTACAGGTACGGCAGTCAGTAGATGGCAGGTGAATTGTTTCAATGTCACACATATTTGCCTCTGCATCCCAAGCTCAAGTAACCTTGAGAAAACCTCTTAGTCCATTTTCCAAACTAATTTTCTTGATCACCATCAACTGAACCCTTGTCTTGCCTCCGGGCAAATGCTTATTAGGGACCGGCAAATAGGGAAATAGCTACCATGGAACGATTTATTGAAGATCAGCACACAGGGAAATGAGTGAGCGTCCTAAATATATCGGCGACCAGTAGGACTAGGGTTAATAATGGCAAATCTCGATCAATTTCCAGGTGAGGTGCAGGAACACAGAAATATGAGTGAAAAATAAGCAATTAAAATGAAGAATTAGGACACATCAGGGTCACATGATCCCCTAACAGACACATGCTTCGACCTGAGGAACACTGAGTGCCTACAGAACCCGAGCTCTGCATTACTATAGATTATACAACATGTAGATCCGACCTAGCAATCTGATTGGTCAACAAAGACATTTAAAATGTTCTCAAATGAGCAAGACAGTACGGGTAGCCTGTGCTCAAATGAAAAATACCTCATCACTGAAAATATTACTCCGCCTATCTTAGTTGCCTAGGCTATTGATTTAATTAATTTGTCAATTTGTTAACATTTGTGCATTGAAATGAACATTTAATAAATCAACAAATCTCTGAAAGCTGTCATCTTAATTTCAGAGATAAATTGAAAATAGCCTGAAAAGGTGATTAGCTAAAGCCCCTGAAAGGTGGGGTTGAAATTATATAACCTGTTCAGCCTTAATGTTACAGGTTACTTCTGTTACTTTTGCTGCTTGGCCATTAATCGGAGCGAACGTTGAATTGGAGTGACACATCCCCAGCGGAAATGAAACATCTGCTGGAGAGTTTATTAAAAGATAGATGTTTGTTCTGGAGCTGACGCTGGAAAGCCGTTGTCAATATTTAAATATAAACGTAAATATAAGTTAGTTCTAGATAAAGATCAGCTGAGTCGTTGTCAAGGCACCTGTTCGCTTGAAAATGACAGAGATGTCGGCAGAAGTATAACGATCAGAACATCAAAAAAAAAAAAAAAGATTTTTTCCAGCAGATATTCAAGTTACAACACGATAGTGCTAGCAATGCAGTTTGTGTTGATATGTGCTGTATTTATTCAGTTTTGGGAAATCACAATGTCAAGAAAACATAAGCCCATGTTGGCTGGCTCACAAGGACTAGTTAACCTCAGATCTCATGTATTTCCACCGAAACGGAGAGAATACTAGCAAAAAACTTTTATATTTTGAGAGTGAAATGCCCACAGTATGAATAAATTTTGATTATACATTTTATTTTGTTGGTAATAGTCGTGTAGTCGCATTATTACAGTCAAGGGTGCGCTTGACCGCCATTCTTGTCACGACAGTGATGCGGCCAGGAACGAAGCGCTTGCGCACTGTCGTGACAAGAATGACGGTCAAGCACACCCTGGTGTGTAATAATGCTTAAATAGGACAGCCAGACCCTCTTCAGGGCAGTCTGCTGTCCTGCAGGTTTCCACTCCAACCCTCACAGAGCATTTTTTAATCAACAGTTGGAGAACTGCTGGCGCACATCATTGTTAGCAAGAAAGCCTCTATAGTTGTGCTTATGTCAAGGGCAAACATAAATTAGGCAAAATAATACATCCATCCATCAGCTAATCGGCATCAAAAACACAACTTTCTTGCCCTGAGGAGACAGTAACCCAAAGGGCAACCAAGGCCAAAAATAATTAACTCATTAAGGCCGAATTCAAAAATCCCCAGAGAGCGTCATGCTGCCCTGTTTACCGTAGTGTCCTGTATTTGGGCCGAAGCGCAACTTCTCAGCTTTCAGGAACAGTTGGAATATTTTCAATTGTGAAAAAATTATAGTAATTACGGTACTTAAAACATGACACGCACCAGTGTGTCAGTG
The DNA here is from genome assembly GCA_029721435.1 of Gymnothorax reevesii. NCBI lineage: Eukaryota > Metazoa > Chordata > Actinopteri > Anguilliformes > Muraenidae > Gymnothorax > Gymnothorax reevesii. Next base: position 122,426,031 of record CM056577.1, on the reverse strand, counting down.
AGCAAACATTTAGATTAAAAGGGTTAATCTTTAAAAGATATATTGCGCATGACATGATGGCAGGTCCTGCAGTTTCCCGTGACAAAGGAATTGGAATTGGAATGAGAGAAATGAGCTGGATGGACGGAGGGAGAGAAAGAGAAGAACTGACTGTGGGACAGAGAAAGAGAAGGGCTGACTGCGGGACAGAAAAAGAGTAGGACTGACTGCGGGACAGAGAAAGAGAAGAACTGACTGTGGGACAGAGAAAGAGAAGAACTGACTGTGGGACAGAGAAAGGGAAGGACTGACTGCGGGACGGAGAAAGAGGAGGACTGACTGCGGGACAGAAAGGGAGGGACTGACTGCGGGACAGAGAAAGAGAAGGACTGACTGTGGGACAGAGAAGGACTGACTGCGGGACAGAGAAAGAGAAGTACTGACTGCGGGACAGAGAAAGAGGAGGACTGACTGCGGGACAGAGAAAGGGAAGGACTGACTGCGGGACGGAGAAAGAGGAGGACTGACTGCGGGACAGAAAGGGAGGGACTGACTGCGGGACAGAGAAAGAGAGGACTGACTGTGGGACAGAGAAGAACTGACTGCGGGACAGAGAAAGAGAAGGACTGACTGCGGGACAGAGAAAGAGAAGGACTGACTGCGGGACAGAGAAAGGGAAGGACTGACTGCGGGACAGAGAAAGGGAAGGACTGACTGCGGGACAGAGAAAGAGAAGGACTGACTGCGGGACAGAGAAAGAGAAGGACTGACTGCGGGACAGAGGAAGAGAAGGACTGACTGCGGGACAGAGGAAGAGAAGGACTAACTGCGGGACATAGAAAGTTAAGGACTGACTGCGGGACAGAGAAAGAGAAGGGCTGACAGCGGGACAGAAAAAGAGAAGGACTGACTGCGGGACAGAGAAAGAGAAGGACTGACTGCGGGACAGAGAAAGAGAAGGACTGACTACGGGACAGAGAAAGAGAAGAACTGACTACGGGACAGAGAAAGAGAAGAACTGACTGCGGGACAGAGGAAGAGAAGGACTGAGTGCAGGACAGAGAAAGAGAAGGGCTGACTGCGGGACAGAGAAAGAGGAGGACTGACTGCGGGACAGAGAAAGAGAAGAACTGACTGCGGGACAGAGAAAGAGAAGAACTGACTGCGGGACAGAGAAAGAGAAGGGCTGACTGCGGGACAGAGAAAGAGAGGGCTGACTGCGGGACAGAGAAAAAGAAGGGCTGACTGCGGGACAGAGAAAGAGAAGGGCTGACTGCGGGACAGAGAAAGAGAAGGGCTGACTGCAGGACAGAGAAAGAGAAGGACTGACTGCAGGACAGAGGAAGAGAAGAACTGACTGCGGGACAGAGAAAGAGAAGAACTGACTGAGGGACAGAGAAAGAGAAGGACTGACTGAGGGACAGAGAAAGAGAAGGGCTGACTGCGGGACAGAGAAAGAGAAGGGCTGACTGAGGGACAGAGAAAGAGAAGGGCTGACTGTGGGACAGAGAAAGAGAAGACCTGACTGCAGGACAGAGAAAGAGAAGGACTGACTGCGGGACAGAGAAAGGGAAGGACTGACTGCGGGACAGAGAAAGGGAAGGACTGACTGCGGGACAAAGAAGGACTGACTGCGGGACAGAGAAAGAGAAGGACTGACTGCGGGACAGAGAAAGAGAAGGACTGACTGCAGACAGAGAAAGAGAAGGGCTGACTGTGGGACAGAGAAAGAGAAGGGCTGACTGCGGGACAGAGAAAGAGAAGGGCTGACTGCGGGACAGAGAAAGAGAAGGACTGACTGCGGGACAGAGGAAGAGAAGGACTGACTGCGGGACAGAGAAAGAGAAGAACTGACTGCGGGACAGAGAAAGAGAAGGGCTGACTGGGGGACAGAGAAAGAGAAGGGCTGACTGCGGGACAGAGAAAGAGTAGGACTGACTGCGGGACAGAAAAAGAGAAGGACTGACTGCGGGACAGAGAAAGAGAAGGACTGACTGCAGGACAGAGAAAGAGGAGGACTGACTGCAGGACAGAGAAAGAGGAGGACTGACTGCAGGACAGAGAAAGAGGAGGACTGACTGCAGGACAGAGAAAGAGGAGGACTGACTGCAGGACAGAGGAAGAGAAGGGCTGACTGTGGGACAGAGAAAGAGAAGGACTGACTGTGGGACAGAGAAAGAGAAGGACTGACTGCGGGACAGAGAAAGAGAAGGGCTGACTGCAGGACAGAGGAAGAGAAGAACTGACTGAGGGACAGAGAAAGAGAAGGGCTGACTGCAGGACAGAGAAAGAGGAGGACTGACTGCAGGACAGAGAAAGAGGAGGACTGACTGCAGGACAGAGAAAGAGGAGGACTGACTGCAGGACAGAGAAAGAGGAGGACTGACTGCAGGACAGAGAAAGAGGAGGACTGACTGCAGGACAGAGGAAGAGAAGGGCTGACTGTGGGACAGAGAAAGAGAAGGACTGACTGCGGGACAGAGAAAGAGAAGGGCTGACTGCAGGACAGAGGAAGAGAAGAACTGACTGAGGGACAGAGAAAGAGAAGGACTGACTGCAGGACAGAGAAAGAGAAGGACTGACTGCAGGACAGAGGAAGAGAAGGGCTGACTGCAGGACAGAGAAAGAGAAGGACTGACTGTGGAACAGAGAAAGAGAATGACTGAATGCGGGACAGAGAAAGAGAAGGACTGACTGTGGAACAGAGAAAGAGAAGGGCTGACTGCAGGACAGAGAAAGAGAAGGACTGACTGTGGAACAGAGAAAGAGAATGACTGAATGCGGGACAGAGAAAGAGAAGGACTGACTGCAGGACAGAGAAAGAGAAGGACTGACTGCAGGACAGAGGAAGAGAAGAACTGACTGAGGGACAGAGAAAGAGAAGGACTGACTGCAGGACAGAGAAAGAGGAGGACTGACTGCAGGACAGAGGAAGAGAAGGGCTGACTGTGGGACAGAGAAAGAGAAGGACTGACTGCGGGACAGAGAAAGAGAAGGGCTGACTGCAGGACAGAGGAAGAGAAGAACTGACTGAGGGACAGAGAAAGAGGAGGACTGACTGCAGGACAGAGAAAGAGAAGGACTGACTGCAGGACAGAGGAAGAGAAGGGCTGACTGCAGGACAGAGAAAGAGAAGGACTGACTGTGGAACAGAGAAAGAGAATGACTGAATGCGGGACAGAGAAAGAGAAGGACTGACTGTGGAACAGAGAAAGAGAAGGGCTGACTGCAGGACAGAGAAAGAGAAGGACTGACTGTGGAACAGAGAAAGAGAATGACTGAATGCGGGACAGAGAAAGAGAAGGACTGACTGCAGGACAGAGAAAGAGAAGGACTGACTGCAGGACAGAGGAAGAGAAGAACTGACTGAGGGACAGAGAAAGAGAAGGACTGACTGCAGGACAGAGAAAGAGAAGGACTGACTGCAGGACAGAGGAAGAGAAGGGCTGACTGCAGGACAGAGAAAGAGAAGGACTGACTGTGGAACAGAGAAAGAGAATGACTGAATGCGGGACAGAGAAAGAGAAGGACTGACTGCAGGACAGAGAAAGAGGAGGGCTGACTGCGGGACAGAAGCTCACATGTTGTCTCTGATGAACCTGCGCAAAGCAGATGTGGAGACGGTGTCGCTGTACGTGACTGAGCCCTCCTCGAACTTACTGCTGAGACGAGGGGGCCGGAACAACAGCACTGACCTGAGAGAGAAAGAGAAAAAAAGAGAGAGAGGGACCTTTCGTTAGTCTTTCCCACTCAGGCTGTCTACCTGCCTAATTGAGTCTGCCTGACTCAGTCCGTCCAACTCTGACTCCACCCCCTCCCTGTCACTCAAACCTATCCCCCCACCCCTCCCTGTAACACACTTAGACTCCTCCCCCATCACTCCCTTTGACCCCCCCCCCACCTGCCACAGGCCCAGATTCCTCTCCTCATCACTCACTCAGACCCTTCCCCCATCCAATCAATCACATTGGCTACATCTGAATTCTGTTAAAGACCTGTTTCCTCTCCTCACCACCTTTTCTTGACCTCGCCAGAAAACGTAACCTGGGTCCAGGGAAAGGTGCAGGGAGATTTTACAGTTATTTTAGGTACGTTCGCAAAAATTCAATGTCCTTTCTTTCAAGACGTCATAAGCTCAACACTTAAGATTGCCAGTGCAATTTTTCAGAAAACTTTGGGACCGAATGACATTTCTGATCACTACAGCTGCAAAGGATTGTGGTCCATATTTGATCTTTCCTTTCTTCCAAGATTGGTTCTGGGTTTTCTTGCTGGGCGGAAGCAACTCAGGAACTAATTGCCACCTTTCCATCAAGTAATAGATGTTTCTGTGCTCATCATCAGGGCTACCAGCCTAATTATTCATCATGTCCATTTGCAGATCATGTATGTTTGCTCTTTGGAGAATTAAGATGTAGCCTCTGACTCCCCTCATCACTCTCTCAGACTCCTCCCCCCTCCATATCACTCACTCAGACTCCTCCCCCCTTCCCCCCTCCATATCACTCACTCAGACCCCCCCCCCCCGTCACTCACTCAAACTCCTCCCCCTCCCTGTCAATCACTCAAACTCCTCCCCTCCCTGTCACTCACTCAAACTCCTCCCCTCCCTGTCACTCACTCAAACTCCTCCCCTCCCTGTCACTCACTCAAACTCCTCCCCTCCCTGTCACTCACTCAAACTCCTCCCCCTCCCTGTCACACACTCAAACTCCTTCCCCACCCTGTCATGCACTCAAACTCCTCCCCCACCCTGTCACTCACTCTTCCTCCTCCCCCACCCTGTCACTCACTCAAACTCCTCCCCCCTCCCTGTTGCCCACTCAGACTCCACCCCCTCCCTGTCACTCACCCAGACTCCACCCCCACCCTGTCACCCAATCAGACTCCACCCCCTCCCTGTCACTCACTCAGACTCCTCCCCCCTCCCTGTTGCCCACTCAGACTCCTCCCCCTCCCTGTCACTCACTCAACCTCCTCCCCCTCCCTGTCACTCACTCAGACTCCACCCCGTGTTTGAGCCCCAGGCTCAGGTCAGTGGTGTGTCCGAAGCGGTGCATGTCCCTCATGGCAGTGGCCGCCTTCAGAAACTCCTTCAGCTGCTCGCTGTCGTCCCCCGTGAAGAAACCTGCAGCATGCAGACAGAATCACAGATTGGTAGAGACAGATGGACGGACAAAATTAAGCAGAAATTTAAGTCCAACCAGCCTGAACCAGCGAACTACAGTACAATAACTGGCATAGAAACACCTCAGCTCAACCGCCATCTCCTTCAGTGTCAATATCCTGTTTAGGTCAGGGTAAGAAAAGTCCGTTTGGTGGCGGTCCGTACTGTGAAGATATTTTAAACTGGCATGATTGCAGGTACCAAGGAAAAGTGCAGCAACGCCCAAAATATTAGCCTTTCAGTTTCACGAAACTGCTCCCAAATCAACACTGCCATTGACTCATATGAGTGACTCATTGAAGTATGAGTGAGTCATTAGACCTACCACACGGATTAAGAATACGGCTCGATAAACCGTTTTCCTCTGCCTATATACGGCCACTGAAGCGGACCCGAAGAATGTGCTCCAGTGGCCATGGGGGCCTGAGAGCCACCTCCCCCCCAGTATGGGTTCCATCAGTGAAGTAGCACTACCTCCTGACACAGGTGCATGATGGGAACGTTTGAACTCATTCAAGGGGCATTCCCGCCTTGCATGAGGCTCAGGTGGTGGGTGAGGGGTGGGTTAGCCCCGCCCACTCCCTCAGGCACTGACCCACAATGCTGGCGTCGAAGTGGTTGATGAAGGAGTCCAAGCCTTCCTCACTGCGGAGAGGTACGGAGCTGGGGCCAGCCTGTTTCTTCATGTAACTGACAATGCCATCTGCAAGTACACACACAGTCGAACAAACACACACACACACATGCACGCACGCGTCAGAAATTAACTTGCGGAACACAAAGCAAAGGTCACATACAATTCAATTATTACAAATGCACAAAGTGTGCATAAACAAAAAACTATAATTCTTGTATTTGTCCACTTCAATGAATAACAGCTTATGCAGTGGCATTATCTCCAGTCTATTCAATTAATGCCCTGAAAGACTTTACAACAAAAGAAGCCAATAATATAAACCATCAAGGAGACAGAAGATATGCAACTAGCATATTAAAGGACATCTGTACCTTATACAGATAAAGTAACCGTAAAGACAGAGGCATTTAAAACGTGCTACGTCACCTGCAGAACGAGGACCATCATAAGAGGCAGCGTCCTCCCCATTTCTGAAGATCTTGAGCGTAGGGTACCCATTGACCCCAAAACGACTGCATGTTTCAGTGTTTGCAGTGCAGTCCACCTGGATACAATTCAATGCCAACGAATTCTTTCAGTCAAAAACGAATGTCCTCTCCACGACCAAAGTAAAGAAATTCTATCACTCACTCTTCCATGAAGTTACATTGCCGCAGCTACACATTTTCCAAGAAATCCCACCCCCAAAAAACTTTAAAAAAAAAAAACAAAACAAACGGCAGACAATAAGTCACAAATGTAACCAGTTCATCCCTCTGTAATACTCAAGTTCTGATAAAATGGGTCCTGAAAACCCAACTCGTGGAACAGCGGGTCAGCAGAATCCCTCAATAAAATGTTGTCTGTCTGTCTGGATCTTCGGAGGTGTTCAGCGGCGTGAAACAGGGGAGAAGTTGAACTGACTCTCATTGGATTCTCTATAGCATCTGGCCGGCGTCGAGTTCCCACTGCCCGCCCGCGCACCATCAGTACCAGCGCATATGCGCAAACATTTTAAATAAGCACACACGTCACTTTGGTCCAAAATATCCGCTGAAATTGATTAATGAATTAAATCTTTCATTTGTACACCTACCTTGGCTAAGGACACAATCCCTTTCAATTTCGTGGCAGCACTGTCATATTCAGGGGCAAGTTTCTGACAATGACCGCACCTGAAAGGGTAATAAAAACGAGTGAACAGAGTAAAAAGACGACAGAGAGTTTAATGCCATATCAGAATCTCATCATTTTCAGTTGGAAATTGGTCAATTTAATCACCGTCAATCAGACAAGGATCTGATCATTTATGTGCATTAAATATGCGATTACGCCAAGTCGCAAGCAACTGTCAGTCCCACAAAATCGCATGCAGCCAGTAGAGATACTGCGTGCTGTTGCTGCACAATAATGCGATTCCTGTAAGTTACTGCATATGGAGCCCGCATCAGTTTATGTACTGACAGCAGAAGCTGGAGTGCCATGCTCGGTTTTACACCTCGCTGCAAAATCAATATGCGTCGCACCAAGGCTCATCTTATTCATCCTGTGCGAAACAGAAACAGAATGGCATGATTAGCCTCAACTACAGCGCTGCCGTGTTGGCTGTTAATATGGCACTGTTCGATCTCATCCTCTAAACTGACGGTTATGAGGCACCCCAAAATGAAATATTCAATAATTACGTATGCAATGATTTCGGTATTATACTTAAATATAACGTCAGCTGGTCAGTAAGGAACAGATATTCCCGGGGGCTGGCTAATGCTAGCCAACTGAGAGATCACCAGTGAAATCAAGCTCCGTCGGGTGAGCTGACGTTAACCAGCCAAAGAGCGAATATCGGTTCATGCAAACGTCATTTGCATCATTTCGGCCGCATTCAGACGCAGATCATCGGGCCCTCAGCTCACCACGGGGCGTAGAACTTCACCAGCATGGTCTCGTGCTCAGCCGCGGTGTAGTCGAAGTCCGAGTCCGACAGCTCGAGCACATCGCCGCGCGCGAGGGACGGAGCCGCGCGCAGCCATATCACGCCCAGCAAGACGAGCGGGGCGAGGAACTGCAGCCTGTCCATGTCTGGGTCGACTGTCACCGCTTGTTGGTAAAGGTGAGGATCAAGCCCGTAGGAATAATCAGGAACCAGCACCGAACCAGTTGCCCCTCAAGACGGCCGCCCGCACCGCAATTCAACGTATCCCGTTTGGACGAGCGGTGAATGGGAGGCGGGCAGCGCTTAGAAGACTCCCGGAATGGAGCCAGGCTATTGGCTGCAACATCCAGTGTGGATGAGATGTAATCAGGACATAGACTCCCATCCCTGTCAGTCACCGGACATCCAATTGTTCCGCAATTCATTCTAGCACGGTCCCAATATAATACCATCCTCAGCCCCATTCATTCCGCGGGTTCAAATTCATAATGTCCCGAAGAGTTCAATTTGGGCTACACAGCAAACAAGCTCACATGAAAAAACGCAAGTTAATAAATTATCAAATATCAGGGTAAAGGTTTTTGCCGAGAACGCAAAACTTTAAAAATACAAGCAGCAAAAATTTGGCACGTATGCCGTTAAAATATTTCAACATGACGTGCCTGAAAGACCACATTTTAAAAAATGCTACAAAACAACTCAAAGATGTATTTCGTAGAGAAAAAAAAAAACTTTTGCAGGAGTATTTTATTCAGCACCCATGTTTAAAGATATACATATCAATGCGCATAACAAAAAATATTGTTCTATGAACTGCATGGTATTAAATCTTATTCCATATTTACAACATGAACAATAAATTACTATTACTGTACATCTGGCAGGAAGTTAATATAAAAAAAAAGCAGCTTGGGCATCTTGAGGCAATAATTGCTAAGCTTTTCAACAGACACTAATTATCTGTTGTTGCCAATTAGGCAAATGATATTACCCCTTTCAGGAGCAACATCACAAACACGTGATTTGCAATGTTCTCAACAGCGAACGCTCTCATACTGATGTAACAATCATTACTGATAAGTGAAAGCTGTTGAATGCTATGACACGGACTTATGGTTTTGAAACACAAAAAAAACCTTACTCTTCAAATGTTTAAATTAGTTTCATGTAACAAGGCTTGTCTCGTGAAAGTTCAGACATTGGGCATGTCATTCAACCGCAGGCGGAGTCTTACAAATGTAAACACAATTTCATTGTCGCACTTTGTTCCTTGGCCATGGACTTCAAGTCCTGAAGACGTCCAAATCCTGGTGGTCAGCAGGTTTGCCGCAGGCTTGGCCTGGCATTTCCCACGTCCACCAAACCACTCTCCTCTGGACAGGACCAAGCACACACCAGCCTGGCCTCCTGTTGCAACAGTGGTCCTCCTTAAAGACCACCATTTCAGTTTGAATCTCTATGGGTCCAGCCCGCTAGATGACGCTCAGTCCGGATCACTGTCAGAACCGGACACCCGATCCGTGTTGCCGGTTTTGCCGTTGGCGCGGGCAGCTCTGTGGAACAGGGCCATGAGCTCTTGGAACCGCAGGAAGACCTGGGAAACACCAGCACTCGTCATTGGCTTCATTTAGAAACATAGCAATACCGATACAGTTCATTGGTTGAACATGGAAATGTGCCAATATCCATCAATTTCATTGGATCCATCAGCAAATAAAACAATACCCATCAATTTAATTGGCACCACTAGGAACACACCATTACCCATCTCATTCATTAGCTGCCATCGGTGTAACATCAGTATTGATCAGCTTCAAAGGGCAATCTAAGGCTGCGATCAGATGCGATGCAGTTTCGAACGCTCCTGTTACTATTGAATAGCTTTCAATGGTTTGGACACGTATGGACGCGATAAGTGCTCCTCTCCACACCCCACGCTTGGATGCACTCCGGGCGCCATAGCGCAAAAGGATGCGTTATGTTGTAAATGTGTCTATTTTTGATGGAGAGTGCCGCATGTCAAATGTCACGCTGTAGTCAACAACCAATGAAATCTATTGGGACTGGGAGGGACTAAATTCAAAGACATCAGATATGGCAGTGGTTCGCAAACAGCCGATAACATTGTCCAGAATGTTCACAAAGTGAGATAGGGGAGCGTTACATAGCAACCACAGAAAAGACGCAGCCTGCGCTATTTACAATGTGGGCTTAAAAAAAATCAGTACAGATGAGCCTCGCATTTCCAAGCGGATAAAGCGCGTTTCATGTGAGCGGGGCGCCCCCCTAATATGCCACCACTGATCCCCTCCATTGGCTTCATTTAGAATAATGCCAACAGGGATCCAATTCATTGGGGCCAAACATTCGAAAACTTGCTGAAACCCATCCGTTACATCAGTCCTGCCAATTTTGCATCGACTCCCTCATTGGTCTGTAGTACACACTCTGTTATCTTATTGCAATTATTGCCCTTTATTTTGCCGAGCATACAAACTCTTTTTTTAAGCAAAGTCCGGTTAACCCCGACCAATATTAGCTATGACTGTACACCTTTGGATTGTGGTAGGAAACCAGACTATCTAGAGGAAACCAACACAGATGCTCAGACAGGCCCATGCTAGGGCTCAAACCCACAACCTTCTCGCTGTAAGATTACGAACAAACCACTGGATCGCTGTGCGACCGAATCTTCTCACATTGCTGGATCCGTGAGACCCAATTACTTGCTTGTTAAAGAGCACTCAAGGTAACAAGATGACAATTTTCAGCAACCAGGGTTGTAGGTTGTAGATTTTAGATTTAGTGAAAATGTCAGGTTGTTCCAGGTAAAAGGGCTCAAGAGTGGCAACCTCTGAGCTGAGCAATGTGTGCAAGCGATAACATAATATCTTTTACCTCATTGGCCGTCTTGTTCCCAAGCTGGACAGAGATGGCCTGAAACGTTCTTCGATTGGCTCCCTTCAACTTGCAGGTAGTCAATATAATGCGGTCTGCTTCCCTGTAACCCAAAAGACAGACAGACAGACAGACAGACGCACGCACACACGCACACACATGCACACGCAAGGCATAGAAAATGTAAACTCAACATTAAATCTATAACAGAATGCGACCAGTGTACCTCAATATATAAAACTATCATTAATTTTGAATACACTGAAGTATTTCAATGCTGAGACCAGCATAGATGATTGAAAGCAGAGCAAACATTATGCTACAAGGACGAAAAACATCTGCTCTCTCCCAAGAGGATCACACCGGTCGCCCTCTCAAGGGCTTTACAAGAAAACAAGGCAGCAGATAATTACCCTCTGCTTTTATTAGCAAGGACACAGACTGCAAGATTCATTATAGCCTTTTAGGACATGATAAACTCTTTGCACATAGAATTTCAACAACATAATTTGAGATAAGAGCAAATGGACTTCCTCAACCAGTTAAACTCTCACGTAGTCTTCTGCATTGGCAAAACAGTTTTGAATGTTATAAATGTTTGATTAAATAAAAAAACTGAGAAAAGGTATAGCCTGAAATAAATTACAATCAATTGCATTAAATCGAGGGCTGACTGCAATAAACAGTCCATTGTCCAATATGAAACATCTGGACATAACTGTTCATTGCAGTCCGCCCAAGAAGTTATGTCAATTTATTGCAGATTATGCCATTATAAAGTGTGTATTTGCAATTATATGCATTTCACTTTATTAGGTATAGAAGAACTAATAATAACCCAAATGCTCCTCATTACTATGTAATAGACAAATTTTTAACTGGTATAATTTTATTTATCCCACCTCAGACAAGAACACTTGGACGGCATTGGTCGAAAGCAGTCATGTGGAAACCCTGTATGAAACCCTGTATGGCATATAGGCATTTACTGACCCCATATATTTCTGTATTCGCCCTCTAGCAAACTGTGTAACTTATAATATATTGAGTCAAAAAAGAAACTTCACACTCATACATTTGTAAATATTTTCTTCAAACTTTTAATAAAAGAGTTTTTATTATCACTTGGGGTAAATGTGTTGTCAAAGACATCATGATGCACATAAACTCCAAAGTGCACAGGTACGTAGCACATGTCAGCGTACTTTAAGATAAAACCATGTTTCCTTGTGTTCCTAGTCACATGACCATATGAGAGATGTGCAACTGAGCTCAAGTTAGCACGTTAGAGTGACATCTCGGAAAAAAAAAGTTTTTACTGTTAATTATTTTCAATGCCATGGCTGTGGAACATTCGGCGTGAAAGTGCCATTCGCATGCTGAATACGGAAACGTCCGTCACTGATGTTGCAAGGGTTATGGGATGCAGTCGACGGACTATCCATGACCTTCGGACACGTCTCCAACAAACTGACAACACAGCTGACCGACCTCGCTCTGGTAACCCACGTGTGACGTCAAAAGCAGAAGAGCGACAAATTGTCTTAAGTCATTTGCATAATCGATTTGTCACTGCAACGTCCACTGGGAATGAATTGTTTAGAGGTTGTGTGACTGCCCAAACCATACGTAATCGCCTGCGCACTGCTCTTATTCAAGTTGTAACTTACAATTGTTATGGCCCCAATTTGTTATTACATTTATAACACAACAGCAACAGCAAGGGATGACAAACACAGTTTTAACAACTAAAACACATTTAATTTTTAACAAAGACAAAGACTAATAACAACCTACAACTAAAGACCAAGATTGATAAATAAGAAAAAAAACAGAAATAATTACAGTCCCTTCTTGGTGGGGTGGCTTGGTGATGTCCTGGATGAAGAAAATGCTCAAACACAGGCAAAGAAATCCACAAAAGAAACTACACAGGTCTTGAACAGAAATGACAGGTCTGGTCACACGTATCCTTCTTCTTGCAATTTCTCCTACTACTTTACTGTCTCAATTCTTTTCCTTATATACTCTTTTGCAGACCCCACCCACATTTAGACCTCTTTTTTTTAACTTTCTGAGACTTGCCCCAGACATGTCCAGGACATGTCTAAACATGACTCCAGTCTGATCTTAACAAAAAAAAGGTAAATACTGCCATCTAGTGGCCTATATTCACATTACACCTCCATTCCAAAAGGGAAAAATTTTGACTCATAAAGGCAAAATTTTTCTTTTCAATACAAAATGGTAAAGTGAACACTTGTCTATATATACATATCATACACATTCAAACACGGGATAAGCAATCAGCAATTACATTGTCTGTACCCTTCACATGCTTAATTTCCAAGTCAAACTCCTGTAAAATCAAACTCCAATTCAACAATCTCCGATTCTTGTTTTCCATCTTACTCAAAAACATTAACGGATTGTGGTCTGTGTACACAATCATTGGCTTTTGTCCTGTACAAACATAAACCTCAAAGTGTTGTAAAGAAAGGACCAGAGCCAACAGTTCCTTCTCTATTGTGGAATAGTTCCTTTGGTGGCGATTGAACTTCCTGGAGAAGTATGCCACGGGATGCTCAATGTCATCAGAGTCACTTCTCTGTAGGAGCACAGATCCACAAGCTTGGTCGCTAGCATCGACCGCGATGGAGAACGGTTTGTTGAAGTCAGGAGATTTGAGCACGGGGAAGTGACACAGCAGAGACTTCAGGTGATTGAAGGCTCTCTGGCATGCATCATCCCAGGTAAACTTTATGCCTTTCTTCAGTTGGTTAGTTAGACTGAGAGCAATCTCAGCAAAGTTCTTGCAGAACTTGCGGTAGTACCCGATCATTCCAAGGAAGCGGCGCAAAGCTTTTTTGTTGTCAGGAACTGGAAAGTCCTTGATGGCTTGGACTTTAGCATTTATGGGTGCCACCCTACCCTGGCCTATGACGTAGCCAAGATAGGTGACAGTAGCACAACCAAAGTCACTCTTGCTCAGGTTAACAGTCAGGTTAGCCTGGGTCAGGCGCTGGAACAACGTCTCTACATCTTTTAGATGTTCTTCCCAGGAGTCACTCCATGTGATCAGGTCATCGATGTACGCACCCGTGTGTGGCAATCCGGTGATTGTAGACTGTATCATCCTTTGGAACGTGGCTGGGGCATTTTTCATGCCAAAGGGTAGGACTTCATACTGGTACAATCCAGATGGTGTGGCAAAAGCAGAGATGCTCTTGGCCCTCTCAGTTAAAGGCACACACCAATAACCCCTCAATAAATCAATCTTGGTCAGAAACTTTGCTTGCCCTACACTATCAATACAATCATCAATCCTAGGTATTGGAAACACATCAGTTCTAGTTACAGCATTGACTTTGCGATAATCTGTACAGAATCTAGTACTTCCATCAGGTTTTGGAACTAGCACACATGGTGAACTCCAATCGGAGTTGGAGGGTCTGATAATATCATGTTTTAACATGTACTCAACCTCTTTCTCAGCAATCTTTCTCTTTTCAGGATTCATCTGGTATGGATGCTGTTTTATTGGTTTGGCATCACCAACATCTACATCATGAGAGGCTATAGTAACTCTCTTTGGAACATCAGGAAACAAATCCTCATATTTCTTGATCAACCTTTCAAACTGATCTCTCTGTGAGGGTTCTAAGTGCTGGAGTTTTACATCAAGATTTTGCAACACTTCAGTGTTTGACAATTTACATGAAAGAACTTCAGCTTTAATTCTTGGTTCATCATCTTGAAACTCCCCCTCATCTTCACACGTTTCGACCATTGGAGAATCTGAAGTGACAGCTGCAACCCTAGCATTTCTGTCATGATAAGGCTTTAGCATGTTAATATGACACAATTGTTTTGGTTTTCTCCTATCTGGAGTCTTCACAATGTAATTGAGATCATTGAGTTTTGTCAGAATTTCATATGGACCATGAAATCTAGACTGCAATGGATTGGACTGCAAGGGAAACAACACAAGGACTTTGTCTCCTGGTTTAAACTCACGGCCTCCAGCCTTATGATCATACCAAGTTTTCATCTCTCCCCGACTTGATTTCAAGTTCTCTTTGGCAAGGTCACAAGCTGCACGCAATCTTTCCTTGAACTTGCTAACATAGTCTAACAGACTGATTTGCGGCTCTTCCTCTTGCCATTGTTCACTCAATAATAGCAAAGGTCCTCTCACTTCATGACCAAACACTAGCTCAAATGGACTGAATCCAGTAGACTCCTGCACTGCTTCTCTAGCTGCAAACAACAGCAAATGAACCCCTTCATCCCAGTCTTTCTCATGGTCATAACAGTAAGTCCTCATCATTGTCTTGAGAGTGGAATGAAACCGCTCTAAGGCACCCTGACTTTCTGGATGATAGGCACTAGAAAGAATCTGCCCCGCACCCAGTTCATACACAACCTGCTGAAACAATCCTGAAGTGAAATTGCCACCCTGGTCTGACTGAATTTCCCTGGGAAGGCCAAACAACGCGAAAAACTTTATCAAAGCCTTCGAGATTGCAGTTGCCTTGATGTTACGTAGAGGTATGGCTTCAGGGAATCTGGTAGATGCACACATGATTGTCAACAAGTACTGATTTCCAGATCTAGTCTTGGGTAATGGACCAACGCAATCAACAATGACCCTAGAGAATGGCTCCCCAAATGCTGGGATAGGCTGCAATGGAGCTACAGGTGGGTCTAACTGGTGTTTTCCAACTACCTGACAAGTGTGACAGGTTTTGCAAAAGTTGGAAACGTCTTTCCGAAGCCCAGGCCAAAAGAAGTGTTTCATGATCTTATCAACAGTCTTGTTAACACCAAGATGACCTCCTAAAGGTAAACTATGAGCCATTGTTAAGATCTCATTCCTATAGACCTTCGGAACAACAATTTGCCTGACCACTGCCCAATCTGCATTGGCAGGGATATCAGGAGGGCGCCACTTCCGCATCAACACACCATCCTTGAGATAATACCCAACTGGAACTGCATCTATTTCTTTTTCAGGAAGGGCTCTCCTCTTTAGTACACCAATTTCAGGATCATTAGTTTGCTCCTCAATCAACCGCTCTCTGGACAGAGACAAGTCTCCAGACACATCAGAATCACCAGACCCATCCGGCTGGCTGAATAGAGAACTGATAAAAGTATCTGATAAGTCCTCAAACGGAGAAACCATAGTAGGCCAATCAGAGTCATGAGGCGAACCACCTGAGTCCTGACTATTCAATGTACTGGACGGCACCACATCATCTTCTTCTTTAGCCTTCTTGGCCATAGCACGAGTCACTGCGCAAGAAGGATACAGAGATGGGTCCTCATCCCCATCTTCAGTGCTCGGCTGTGAAGTAAGATGTACAGGGGGAACTACTTTGCCCCCAGCCAGGTCATTGCCTAGCAACAGAGAAACACCCTTTATAGGTAGACTTGACATAAGTCCCACCTTTACCTGTCCTGTAACTAAATCTGACTTCAAGAATATAGAGCGCAGGGGTACAGATACAGTCCTCCCTTCAATACCTTGTACAAGTATGAAATCCCCTGAAGCGGTCTCATCACGTAACTCCAAGGAGTCCATCAACAAAAGTGACTGAGAAGCTCCGGTATCCCTTAGGATATATATGGGGACAGGAGTAGTATGCTCATTCAGAGCCACAAATCCCTCTGACACAAATGGAAGAAATTCCTCCCTCACAAAGTCAGCTGTATTAGGCTTTTTAGCCCCACAAGAAGCAGGCAATTTAGCAGATTGGTTATCCACTACAGGGGTTTCTAACCTTGTTTTCACAAAGGCATTTGGTTTGGTATCCTTTTCTTTTTCTTTCTTAGCTTTAAGGAACCAACAGTTAGTTGGAACGTGACCAGATTTCTTGCAATATCTGCAAACTAGACCACTTCTGTCACTGTCAGCTTTCACACTTTGATCAGACCTGTTACTGGATTTCTGAGCACCATCACCAGATTTGTCTTTGTCTTTGGGTGAGGAATCTTGGGTATCACCGTAACCCTTTTTCTGAAATTGGGACCATTTATTGTTTCTGCTAGACTGAAATTTGGACTTATGAGTGAGAACATATTCATCTGCAAATTTGGCAGCTGATTGCAAATTCAGTGCTTGCTTCTCATTAAGGTAGGTCTTAACATCATCTTTAACACAGTTCTTGAATTCTTCAACTAACACCATCTCTTTTAGTGAGTTGAAATCATCCTTGACCTCCATAGAAGTACACCAGCGCTCAAAGCAAACCTTTTTCTCATTAGCAAATTCCACATAAGTCTGATTTTCAGATTTCTTCAAACCTCTGAATTTCTGTCGGTAAGCCTCTGGAACCAACTCATAAGCTCTCATAATAACCTTTTTGACAATCTCATAATCAGAGGAATCATCTGCAGACAAAGCCGAATAGGCTTGTTGAGCTTTACCCTTGAGGACAGTTTGCAACATCAGAGGCCAGTGTTCCTTTGGCCACTGGCAACTCTTTGCTACCTTTTCAAAACACTGGAAATAGTTGTCAACATCCTTTTCCGAAAATGGAGGCACCAGTTTTACCTCCTGGCTAGCCCGAAATTTATTTTCAGTTTGAATTTTTATTTTTAGTTGCTCCATTTGGAGTCTTTCTTCTCTATCGAATTTCTCTAATTCAAAATCTCTCTGTCTTGCAAATTTTTCTAACTCAAATTCTCTTTGTTTTTCTTCTCTTGCTAATTTTTCTAACTCAAACTGCCTTTGTTTTTCTTTTTCTTCCCTCTCAAATTCTCTTTGTTTTTCTCTTTCCTCCCTTTCAATCTCTAGCATTTTTAATTTAAGTTCCATTTCTATATTTGGATTTTCCACTGGAAACTGTTCCAGATCTCCTGGTGCAAACACATTTTCATCAATGTAATATTCAACTATCTCTCTAGCCAGTCTTGCTTTTCGCATGGCTGGTTTTACCTCTGTCAACTCCAACTGTCTGCAAATTTCTAGCAGTTCTGTCTTTTTAAAAGACTTCAAAACCCCTACGGTTGGTGATGCCAAGAAATCATCCATTGCTGTTGTCAATATATATCTAGGAAAATTCACAAAAACAATTTCACAATTTGGAATGTTAGATTTTCAATAAATTACTCACACAATGGTCTCTCCCGGACGAGCCCCCAATTTGTTATGGCCCCAATTTGTTATTACATTTATAACACAACAGCAACAGCAAGGGATGACAAACACAGTTTTAACAACTAAAACACATTTAATTTTTAACAAAGACAAAGACTAATAACAACCTACAACTAAAGACCAAGATTGATAAATAAGAAAAAAAACAGAAATAATTACAGTCCCTTCTTGGTGGGGTGGCTTGGTGATGTCCTGGATGAAGAAAATGCTCAAACACAGGCAAAGAAATCCACAAAAGAAACTACACAGGTCTTGAACAGAAATGACAGGTCTGGTCACACGTATCCTTCTTCTTGCAATTTCTCCTACTACTTTACTGTCTCAATTCTTTTCCTTATATACTCTTTTGCAGACCCCACCCACATTTAGACCTCTTTTTTTTAACTTTCTGAGACTTGCCCCAGACATGTCCAGGACATGTCTAAACATGACTCCAGTCTGATCTTAACAAAAAAAAGGTAAATACTGCCATCTAGTGGCCTATATTCACATTACACAATTTTAACTCTTGGACATTTCCTTAGCATTTCCGGTGGAACTGGTTACATTATGGACATTATTTTTATGATACACCATCTTTAATGAGTACAGAATTAAATAAAATCATTATTTAAAACCTAATTTCTTGTATGTTCAACTTATCGACCTCCAAACAAGTGTGAAGTTTTTATTTTGGCTGAGTATATTTGTCTACCCTCTACAGGTCTGACATTCTAGATGCAAACATACTCCTTCCCCTGTTGTGTGCTGGTACACACAGCTTTAGCAGCTGAGGAAGTGCTACACAACACAGTGGTCGAGGTTGAAGCAAATTCAGTCCATCGTTCATTTTTATTGGGGAGCATTCTGATTGGACAGGGATGGGTGTAAGCGGTCTGTACCTGGTCCAGAGTATAACCCTCTGCCCAGTGGATGTTAGCGAAACGTTTTTGGCACCGACTGGATGGGCAGGGCTGGAAGGGGTAACTGGGCTGTTGATCCGTGCATCTCCACCCCCTCTGACCTCGCCGCCCTCCTGCAGTTCACCTCTCGTCACAGCCTTGCCCTCACCGTCTTCAGCTTGGGAGAGAACGCGCCATTACACTTTTTGCAACTTTTGTGTCTTCCTGCCTCGTTACCGACTAATCTTTCTTACATTGCAAGTTCCTAAATCCATTGGGGATTAAGCCCGTCCCCTTAAGCCTGTCTTCATTAGAACAAAGTTTCAAATTAGCTAGCTATTTTGCAGTTTTGAAATAAGCCTGATTTCAAATTAGCTGGCTATTTTGGAGAGAAGATGCAAATAGCCCGCTAATTTGGTCTAGTTTGTGAAATAGCCAGCTAATTAGCAAATTAGCCCGCTATTTGTGTCGCGTCTTCATTAGACTGATGCTGCCAGCTTTCCAGCGGGAAAGCCAAATTGAACCACTTGCTCTACCTGGAAATGATGCAAAGAGTGCATGCGTCAACTTTGGGCTAATTTCTCGAGCAGGAGGCTTTCGGGCAAATGGAGACGCAAATTCGTACCATAGGGCTAATTTCTCTGACCACAAAATAGCTGGCTAGTTCAACTTCGTTTTGATGAAGACAAACTAGAATCCGCAGAAAGGATCGTCACATCAGCATTAGAATGTTCTGATCAGAACATGCTAGTCTCTCACTTTGTGATATCAATCTTTAAAACTATAATGGTTTTTACACTTAAAAACAGATGACTCCCCCTTCCCCCATTTCACATTTTAGAGTTATGGTCTGGAAATGAGTCCCACCCTTCAATATGCCCAAGTCCAAATTGTTGCAATGGAAACAGAAAAAATACAATTCAAAAGCAGTCCAAACCCTCAAAAGGCACATCTACATGTTATGGAGAGACAATATATCAAATTTGGTGAGAATCGGTCGAACAGTTTCAGAGTTATGCTCCGGAAACAAATGGGAACGCCGACGCCAACGCCGATGGGAATTCAGGCAAAAACAATTTGTCTCCCTCCCCCAGGAAGGGGGAGACATAATGATAGAAGGACCCTCACCAGGATGAGGACCGTTCGGCCCTTGGCTGCGCACCCTCCTCTCTCCCTCCCTCTCTTCCACTTTTTTTTGTTGGCGGGCTGCGGACGGCGAGGAGATGAGGTCACGGCACTTTTTAGCTCGAGTGACGGGGCCCTGTGAGAGAAGACAGACTTTCTGTTTTTTTTTTTTTAATGAAGATTCCCTGAGAAGAAAGCTAGAACGAAACAAATTTTCATGGTATGACGTACAATATGTGCGAGCAAAACAAATCATTCGGCAGAATTTTTGAGATATGGGGAGTCGACGTGGTTGGCAGGTGTGGTTAACTCCACACCCACTGGTACCTGCAGAAGACCTAATAAAAGTAAAATTCTTAAACAGAAAGAACACAGAAACAAATGCAGAGAAATTATTTCTTACAAGTAAAATAAAAAAAAAAATTATACCCAATATCAGACAGACATTGGCATAATAGGTGTGTTCCACAAGCTCAAATTTGCGAGTGTACTCTCTTTACAAAGACAAAACAAATTTTTACAGAAAGTAACAGTTAAAGGAACTCCTCTCGGACTGCATTTACAGTTAAAACCGCAACTTACCACCCCTCGGGCCTACTGAGCAATAGCAATCAATCGTACAACAGTCCATCATTTGCCTCCACCAATCAGAACACGGCTAGTGCAGGTAAACTGAAACTTCTAACCAATCAGCTCCTCTTAACCATTACTCCTAACCTTGGAAGTGTTGCGACCACCAAAGTTGTTGCTCTGCCTTCCCCTCCGTTTCATGACTGGTCTGGATTTGTGGGACTCCTCCTCTTCCTGGGAAACAGGAAGTCTGTCCCTCAGATTGGGTCGTCCTCTGACCCCTCCCCTGGGCTTCCGTTTGTTCGTCATCTTGTCCTCCACCTCTGAAGACGGTTTATCATCAGGATGAACTGACGGCGAAGAAGAACGGAGCTCTTCAAAAAACTCCCAGAATTCCGCCTGCAGACGGGTGTCGTGGTTCAGCAGGGAGGCTACCTGAGATTTCAGCTGGGAAAAAAAGGGAAAAAAACACTAATTAAAAAAAAGGATCATAAACAACACCAATAATACCACTTCTAATAATAATAATAATAATATTAATAATAATGATGATAATAATAATAATAATAATAAACAACAACAACACATTATCCGTGTTATATTTCATTTTTTCTTTCAACAATCAACCTTCAAAGATCTCAAGGACCAGGTCTGACATGCAGTGGTAAATACTATAAAATTGTTCTAAAACTGAAACCAGCCTTTCGACAGTGTGAGGGGTGTGCAGCTACAAAAAAAATATTGTTTTGCTATGCAAATTGGCGCTCTACATTCTCAAAGACAAATAAGAGGGCTGTCCCAATCGCAACAGTTTTACATTTGCCCTCAAGCACCTTCAAGGCTCACAGATACCCGTGTTAAAATCACTCAACCCTTTGAAAATTAGATTTTTTTCTCAAGTATTTTCAAAACGTATTCAGTATTCAAGAACTCTGGTGCAGTAGTGCTGCTCCTAAAATCATGACCTTCAAGGGCTAAGAACTCTTTGGCTTGGAGGAGCTTTCAGCGTTAAGGGAGTCTGTTCATCGAGGAACAAAAATTGCTCCCAGTTACTCGGAGAAAAGAAACCCAGGGCTAGATTCAAAGACATCAGCTATGATTGGTTGATAAGACCCAGTGGTTACTTTTCCCCTACAGGCTGCTTGAGGTTATCTGAGACAGCGCCCCCTGGTGTACCTCACTGAGACGGGCGGGACTGAGGCTTGGCCCCTCCTGCAGGGCACGCACTATCTGGCAGTAGTGGGCGGGGCTTTCCCCAAAACTCATCTCCAACTGGCGCAGGAAATGGCGGCTGCGCTCAAACGCCTGCTGCTCTGCAAGCTGGAGGGAGAGAGGGAGAGAAGGAGGGAGGAAGGGAGGAAGGGAGAGAGGGATGAGGGGGTCAAAGAGATGGAGAGAGAGAGTGAGAAATACGGGAAACATTAAACACGCAGACGTCAGAGCAAATAGCCGTACGTACGGAGTTAAACAACAAACTGCACCACGTACATCACGCGTACATTAATAAGCTAACATTTCGCAATCTGTATTTTTCACTCATTTGCTTTTTACATATTTGTACCACATACCACCAACTGCTAGAATGGAGATGCTCACTAACAACAGAATACTCTGCATTTAAGGTTGCACATTCAATCTTCAACTAGGACAGTCGTTTTCACATTGAGCAAGATACTCAATCTCAATTGCTTCACCAAAATGTATCGCAATACAGCATGATAGTATAAAAATCCTAGAAAACAGCAATTTAGTAAGATTCCAAGCATAAGACAAAATGTCGACTGATGGCGTGCTTTGATGTAGTGCAACGTTAGGTAATGTAATGTACTGCAATGTAGCGGAATGTTATGTCATGTAATGTAACGCACAGTAACATGCAATGTAGTGTAATGTGATGTCGTCTAACAAGATATAGAGTAATGCAATGTAGGGTATTGTGTATTATACTGTAATATTGCACTGTAGCGAAATATAGTGACCAATGTAATTTTGTTAAATGACTTGGGGTGTAATGTAGTTTAATGTACTAGAGTAGTTTAATTTAATGTAATACAACAAAATGCCGAGCAGTTGAATGCAGTGCAATGTAATGTACTGGAATGGGGTGTTATTAGTCCAACGTAATGTAATGATACATAATTATTACAACGTAATGAGACTGAATGTAAAATAATGTAATGGATTGAAAAAAAAAAAAAAAAAAAAAAAGCAGGTTGTGTGCCAAGTACCAGGCCACACTCGACGGCCTGCTCAGGCTTAAGGAAGGCAGCGAAGTCCCAGAGCAGGTCAGGCCATTCCCCAAGGACCATCTTCAGCTGCTCGAACAGCTCCACCAAGCTCTGCTCCTCGCCCCCCTGCTCAAACTCGTACAGGACCCTCAGGAACTCCTCCACCTTCCCCGGGACGTCTCGCACGGCTTCACAGACCTGGCAAGAAACAAGCAGGAAATGAGGCTCCCATGGATGTCAATTGGCTCAAGCATCCGCTTAGCGCCCCTACTGGCCAAGATGTGAAATTACATGTGAATGTCAACATCTAAGGTATTTGTGTACTATGGAGTAACACTAGCATACGGTGGCTACATGAATCAAGCCCAAAGTTATGCTAAGAGTTTAAATGAGAGTTTTATTGTCTTTCTAAAGCAAAACATTGTAATAAGCACGAGTGTTAACAGAAGGCTGTACTCCTGATTATCCTTAGCTGAGGCACCCCTGTATCAGCTATAAATCCCATATGGGCCATCAAATCTGGAATGTTGTGTTCAAATACTTACTTGGGCTTTAACAAAATACAAATGCCAGAAAAGTTCCTGCTCTTTCAATAACATTTTAAAGGAAAATGTTCACAAATTTTCTTTGTTGGGAAAGAACTGTTACGGCAAGGTCAGTTTTTTATTGATGAACTGTCATTACAGACACTGAACTGGGGGCCAGAGCCCTACGAACTCCTGCGATATGATACAACAGAGCAAAATAAATGTTTTGGCAAAATTTACAGAGGGAATTCATTTGGTCTACACAAACGCAGACGCATATTCCAAACAGTGATGCATTTTAGATTGTGTAAAAGGGCACTGATCAGGGGATAATAGATAATTGAAAGATATATTCATATTGCAAGATGAACATGTCGCCTGCTGTTACTCGATGACGTGACGGTAAAAGCAAAATCATTTTCCAGGAGGTGGAAGGAAACAATCTTTGCAGTGACAATAGAGAAGTTTTAGCAATTCTATTATTTTCTGCAGCACATACTTCAAAATATTTTCATTTGGCTATTCAGAGTTGATCGGATTGAGGAAATGGTGAATTTTGATTGCAGCTGGTCTCCCCAGCGGAGACCACAGTAAATGCTGTCAGGAGCGCAGCAGACGTGCGCAGGGCTGTCGCAGTCTGCACTGATCTGTGCTGAGGCTGGTGTTGGTGTGAGGGTGAGCCGGACTCGGGTGGATTTGAAAGGACAACAGTTGGAAGGGAACAGGTGAGGGATGTATTTAAATCAACACCAGGCAGAAGCACCAGAAGGAAGACCACTTCCCAGGGAGGAGAGAAGGAAATGATCTTCAGATCGCAAACACACAAGTTCCACAAATTATAAGAGCTGTGGAAAGTGTACAACTGAGAACTGACAAAATTAAGAAAAAAAGAGTATTGATTTGAGCAGGTCTCCAAACCTTTCCTGTCCGCGTTCGGAAATTTACGTATTACGCCGAACTTTTCTGTCTGAATACAGATTATTCCGTGTTTTTTTTGACTGCCTAAGGGTCCTCGATCTTACCCAGAAAAGAGCCAGTGTGGGTGCAGGCTTTCACTCCACACTGAGCAGTTACACTGCGGATTCTACTGATCAAGGTCAACAGCAAAGATTCAAATTCAAACTGATCATGTATCCCTGAATATATGCTCTCTATATGTACAATCAGCTACATTTTGCTGTAAATAAATGCATCCAAATTAGACTGAAATGTATAAGCCATATTTAATTTTGCTATTTCATACTATGAAATGCAATGGTTAACTCTGAATTACGTAAATAAAAACTTTGAGCATATCTGATATCTGGTCGTATTTAGCTTGGGTAGAGCAGTAATGTTTGATTTTGTAAAAGCTGGGTGTCAAAGGGTTAACAGCAGATGAAGACGGTGCTCTGACCCTGCGGAGGTAGGCCTGGGCCAAGGCCAGGTCCTTGCTCTCCCTCAAGGGGTCATCGTCCTGGTCGCCAGTGAGTAGGGGCTCGGCATCCTGGCCCCTCAGTTCTTGAGTCCTGCTACAGGTCACACCAGCAGGGAGGCGGCAGCTATCGCCTGTGGGGAACGGAGTAACCATCGGTAACTACAACCATAGACTGTCGTTAGACAGGACAGAGCAACAGGAGGTCAATGGCAGGCAGCAACATCAGAATATACCCCACCCCCCTCCCCCCTCCCCAAACACTCAACCGACTTAAAACCAGAGGCAGACAATCCAGCTCCAGGGAGGAAAAGTCCGCCTCAGTTTTTTTAGCCCAGTCACCTGCAATTTGGGCATTTCATCTCAGTTCTTCAGCGAAAAGAAGAGCATTCAGTGAAATGAGCAGGCGAATAAATGCGCAGATGGAAGAAGGACATGGGCGGAGTCCCTGAGCTTGGGAGGCAGGTGTGGTTTTTGTAAGTGCGGGGAGAGTACAGTGTTAGCGCAGTCTGGAGAGGAATTTACGCATTTAACGGATACCGTCTCCATATGCTGCATGGGGAAAACAAGCAAGGAGACAGAGTTATAATTTGTAAATTCGGGTGTATTTGCTACACCTGTATCTCCGCTCTGACATTAAGCAGGAGACTCAAAAGTCAAAATCACAGCTCTTCCCCCCACATACATGTGAATTCATTCTCCAAATACAAGCCAAGCGGGACTTTTCCAAATTTCCACCTCCCAGGCCCCATACTGACCCCCTCCATCTCCAGCTTCATCCTCTCCTGAAGGACCGCCATTGGCTCCTGCAGCTGGCTGCGAGGCTCCGCCTTCCCCCGGCCCCTCCCCCTCCCGCTCAGAGTTCTGAGGGTTGGGGAATGAGGGCGGAGCAATGAGAGTGACCGGCGAATCGTCACTGTTATCTGTTCCTCCGTCCTCGCAATCAACTCCCTCTGAGGCCAGCATGGTGAGCTTTTCCATGGTTTCCTGCAGAGAGACGAAGGGCTCATGCCATTACATGCGCCAGACACTGAGAGCCACGGTTGGTCCTCCTAACACACAAAAGCAAGTCTTCAGCCACGAAGTGCCCACTCGCTTTCCAATGCGTGTTTCCGCAAACGCATTTTGTTTTCTGTTGAATACAGAGGTATTCTGGCCCAAAGTCAACTTTTTCACGTTTCCAGGCGTTTCACATTTTATTCTACACGTCAAAGTATATCATACGCGAATCAGTCACAAAATATCTCAACTGTGAATTTCAAAGCCCAGCCCGCTTTTTAGACGCAAGGCAATATTTCAGGCTGTTAAATGTCTTTGAGCGCTATTCCGCTTTTATGAAACTGTCACAAAACACATATTTGACAAACAAAATATTGTACATTTTGTACCGGTTGTATTCCAGATGTTTTGTTGAATGGAGTCATTAGGTTTGTTTGTGACCATTAGAGTAAAAATAACTATCTGACTGATAATAAGTACATAATATTCTCAGACTCGCAGCCAATCCATATCCAGCATAGAAACAAATCAAATTTCAAATCAAATGTAACAGCAAGGCCCAGGAATGATTATCCCCAAGTAAACCAGCAATCAAGAAAACGCTAGTGCAAGTCAATTTTGATAACAAACCTTCAATTTTTCATGGAAGTTTTCCCTTAAGTGGATTCAAAGTCAGAACAAGAGTTGTCAGAAAGACAACAAAGCTCGCCGGGGCAAGGTTAAAGTTTTTCTGCACACGGACGGACGTGGACGCGGACGGATGCGGACGCCGGGGGTAAGACAATAGCTCTCCGGACATTCGTCCCGGCAAGCTAAAAAAGGATTTATTTCAAATTGTTGGACAATGTCACATATATATTCTGTACCTGCTGGTTATCTGCAGGGCTTCACTGAAGTTATAACGGAGAGAAATATTCAAACTCAGGAAGGCCTATTCTTATGGCCACAGCAGTCCATCAAATGGAAAATATCTAGGTCTTGTACATACATTTCCCTGCTGTTCAGCAGGACACATTTGGGATCGTTGGAAACCTTGGAATCTCCACTAGAATAGGCCTGAATTTCCACAGGTTTGCCTACAGCAGCTGAATTTGACAGACCCATACATGGGTCTTATGGGGTTGATAACAAAATATACAACACAGGCTGCATCCTTAAAAATCCCAGGGGAGAAACCCAAAACTGTAATGAAAATAAGCCAAATCAGGACCCAGTTCAATGCTCAGACACACCTGCAGCTCTGGAACGGACAGCTCCGACTGTACAGAACCAGGTGACTTCACTTCCTCCTCCCGCTCCCAGCAGATGATGTCACTCCGTTTTAGCTCCTCCCCCTCGGGGCTGTGCTGAGGGGTGGAGGTCATGAGCCCGCCCCATCTGCTCCTTCCTCCACCCTTCTCTTCTTCCTCCTCCTCCACCTCCACCTCCACCTTCTCCAGGGCGCACAGACTCGGGGCGGGGCTCCCCGAGGACTCCGACAGGGCTAGGAGATGCCCACCGAAATCTCCCACCGCCTCCAGTTCTTCTTCTTCTGTGGTGCATTTTTCTTCTTTCTCGCAGCATTTCACCTCACGCGTGTCGGTTTTGAGAGAGGCGGGTGGCCCCCCGCTGAATGTCGCCATGGAAACCTCTAGGGTCTCCCCCAGTCGATTCCTGACCTCCGTTTCGGCACTCACTTGCACAACAGCCCCATTTGCGATCGAGCAGTTTTGGGGTAAAAACAAAAACTGTGGCGCACCATTGGAGGCGCCGTTTAACAGGAAGTACACCGCACCCCCCGTAGGAGGGGGCAGCGCCGCAACGGTTGACAAAGGGGTCCGATTTTGGAGTAGCTCCAGTTTGGGGTCCGCTGTGTCGGAAAGGAAGTCGCCGTTGGCTTCGGTGTTAGGAGCAGGAGGGATATTTACCACCATCTTGGGTGCTTCGGGCTTTGGGACTTTACCGCTGGACCCGGGTTTCGCTGGGCTATTGGGCTCCATTTTAACAGGCGTCTCCGAGGGGGAAGTTTTGGTGGAGTCGTTTCCTGGAGGCGGCGGCAGCAGCGGCCTGCTGAACTTTCCCAGCAGAGTGGTCGCGGGATGGGAAAGGGCGCCTCCCTGTGGTGGAGGTACGGCCTCACTGCGGAGACTCGGCGACCCCGCATTAGCAGGGGCGGCGCACATTACCGGTGCGGCCATGTTGATGACAACGGCTGGCAGGACTCCGTCACAGACAGCCGCCGATTCAGTCAGGTCCATAGCTCCACCTGACACAACAGTCACCGCCTCCGCCCCTGCCTCCTTCAGCCCAATAGCACCCCCAACAGGCACCGAGAGAAGTGGCAGAAGCTGAGGGAGCTGGGGTGGCGGTTTTGGCGGAGCCGGTTGAATGGGAACCATCTTGCTCAGGGTTTCACACAAAGGGCCGCACTTCTCCCCGTCTCCAGCAATTAT
Source organism: Gymnothorax reevesii (assembly GCA_029721435.1). NCBI lineage: Eukaryota > Metazoa > Chordata > Actinopteri > Anguilliformes > Muraenidae > Gymnothorax > Gymnothorax reevesii. The sequence goes on along the minus strand of CM056577.1, from coordinate 122,398,097 downwards.
ACCTCCGTGACTGCAGAGGGTGATCTTCGAACGAGAAGACTTTAGCTCCTCCTCGTTGGCCTTGCAGCACGCGAGTACAGAGGCGAGGCGCTGTCGTTTGAAGCCCGACTGGTGCAGGGCGAGGACGGCGGGGACTGTGGGAGGGTAGCGAGTGTTGGGAGGAAAGGTATAGGAGTTTTTTTCAACTTTAAGAGGGCAAGGGGTGTTGCTTAGGCCGTCGTTGTAGTCCATCACCGCCTCATGGATGTGCCGAACACTTTTCTGCAAGAGAGTGAAAAAAAGGACGTATTAATTTCTGCACAAACCAACTTTAAATGGATTACTATGCTGAATCATTACAGAGCTTTGCTTAATTCTTGATTCTCAATAGTGGGTACATTCACCCTATGGTCTCATATTTCCAAATAACAACTGCCATGGATAACTGTTATATATTACATAATGCATAATACAAGAGTATTTTAAATAATAAATATTCAATATAATAAATATAGTATTTTCATTAGTTATTAAACATAAAGGACTCTGGATTCGGCGTACAACTAAAATTAACAATGTTCTCATAGAGACACAGACTGATTTTAGGACATCCCATTCTAAACAGAATGTAATCCTGAAAAGGGTTCGAGTCCAAAGCTGCACTACAGTGCTTCCAAGTTGTTCATTCATTTTTCATAATTCGATTTTCCATTCAGAAGTGCTTTTCACAGAAAAGATCATCAAAATATTTACAACCCCATTGCCAAAAAAGTTGGGATGCTGTGTAAAATGTAAATAAAAACAGTGCAATGATTTTCTCTGTATTTAAGTGGAAATATTAAAAACACCACATGCCAGTGTTGATTTTATTGTTTTTTTTTTTTTTTTTAAATACAGCACATGCCCATTTTGAATTTGATGTGAACGACTCATTTCAAAAAAGTGGGAACAGGGGCATGTTTACCATTGCATTGCACCAGCTCTTCTTATAACAGTACTAAGAACTTGGGAGCTGAGGAGACCAACAAATGTGCACGACTAGCACCGAAAAACCAAGAAAGTGCTCCTTTTTCGGAGAAATTCCTATGAAAACTTAGAAGACAACGAGGTTTACTGAAGATTTGAGGCCAACTCGTTAACCTCGGAAAATTTTTACTGAGGTATCCCGAGGTCTGTCCAGTTTACTTAAGTTTGGACAACACCTCAATAAACCTCGGTTCAATTTTCCCAAAACACACCGAGGACTGTCTGGTCCACTGAAGTTCAGAGACCACATCGGTACTCCTCGGGAAAATTTCACAGAGGTAGACCGAAGTTTGTCTGCAAGGCCTGTGCTCACACCAGAACAAAGGGGAGGTGTGAACTGTGAAGAGAGTCAAAACATGTCTCATTAAAGACCTCCCTACAACACTGCAGTCCAAACACCAATTAATTATGCTAATTATCAGTACTGCCTGTTCAACAAGGTGCAGTGTAATTAAGCCAGGCCCTGGATGCAGTCTGTATGAAGCACAGGCTTACAGTACTGATTATTGAATATATTCTGAATACTGAACATGTGTTTGTGTTGTTCTCACTATAACGGTGGTGGTTTGCCCTTTGCCAGTTCCGGTATGCAGCACAGACAGGGCAGGCGGAACTAAGCAGTTTCTCACCCGAAGCCACAATGGCATGACCTCCTCCTCCCTCTCCACTGGAGGGCGCTCTTCACCGGGCTTCACTTCACGACACACCGACGGCATGGTGGGAACTCTTCTCTGCTCCATGAAGAACTGAGCAGTCAACGACACATGGGAGGAGTTAAGGTGCGACACCAGGGTGAGGAGTGGGAGTCACTGAGCGCAATACAAATGCATAGTTTTCAGAGCCTGGTCAACACGCTTTAATGTCAGGAGTCACAAGGGAACCCCTTTAACTAATCTCCCCTGCCGCCCCCAAATCTAAAGCTATTTGACTAGTCAGTCAAAAAAAAAAAAAAAATCAGTTGCCAACAATTTTGATAACCGACTAATACTTTCAGTTATTTTTCATGCAAGAATGTCAAATATTTGCTGGCCCCAGCTTCATAAATGTAAGGATTTTCCACCTCCTTTGTCATTTATGATAGTAAATAAAAAGTAATTGGGTTTTTGAGTGTTGGTTGGACAAAAACAATTTGAAGATATCACTTAAATTTGAGCAGAGAATTTTTCACAATTTTTTTGACATTGTAAAGACTAAACGAGTCCATGGCGTTCTCACACCTGATTGGACAGAGGCATTTGGTAACTCCAGAATTTTATATGCTGCTTTATTGCAGCAGACAGTGACTGAAAGACCTGTGTTATTGACCAGATACTCTAAATAAATGGTCTCTGTCAGGATGTGGAGCTATTTAACACTTTTTTCAAAAACAAAATCAATTACAGCAGTTATAAGTGAAGAAAAACCAGCCACTTTTTGAAAAATGCAGGGTGTTTTTATTATTTTAGCATGTAGTGTAAGAATAAGGCTTCCTGTGAAGGCAGAAGGTTGTGGGGCCCTACCTTGATGACGTTGTTGCGGGGCCGGCGGTGGCACATGTCCAGGACGTGCTTGCGCAGGTGTTTTGGGCCCTTGGTGCGGATCAGGTACTGGCACACCAGGTCATACGGGCTCCAGGTCTCACTGAAGTTCCTCAGGCCCAACACTACCAGACTGAAGAGGACATTATGAACAAAGAGTGTGTGTGTGCGTGTGCTTGTGTATGAGTGTTTGTGCGCAACTGTGTGTGTGTGCACACGTGTATGACAGTATATAATTGTCCTCTCCGGGTGTGTAGAAGGTGTTGGTGCGGGGAGGGTGTGTGTGCGCGTGTGTGTTGGTACAGGAGTGTGTGTTGTGTGTGTGTATATGACAGTGCATACTTGTCCTCTCCGGGTGTGTAGAAGGTGTTGGTGTGAGGAGGGTGTGTGCGTGCGTGTGTGTTGGTACAGGAGTGTGTGTTGTGTGTGTGTATAGGACAGTACATAATTGTCCTCTCCGGGCGTGTAGAAGGTGTTGGTGCAGGGAGGGTGTGTGTGCGTGTGTGTTTGTACAGGAGTGTGTGTTGTGTGTGTGTATATGACAGTACATACTTGTCCTCTCCGGGTGTGTAGAAGGTGTTGGTGTGAGGGGGGTGTGTGTGTGTGTGTGTGTGTGTGTGTGTGTGTGTGTGTGTGTGTTTGTACAGGAGTGTGTGTTGTGTGTGTGTATATGACAGTACATAATTGTCCTCTCCGGGTGTGTAGAAGGTGTTGGTGCAGGGAGGGTGTGCGCGTGCGTGTGTGTGTTTGTACCGGAGTGTGTGTTGTGTGTGTGTATATGACAGTACATACTTGTCCTCTCCGGGTGTGTAGAAGGTGTTGGTGTGAGGAGGGTGCGTGTGTGCGTGTGTGTGTTTGTACAGGAGTGTGTGTTGTGTGTGTGTATATGACAGTACATACTTGTCCTCTCCGGGTGTGTAGAAGGTGTTGGTGCAGGGAGGGTGTGTGTGTGTGTGTGTGTGTGTTTGTACAGGAGTGTGTGCTGTGTGTGTGTATATGACAGTACATACTTGTCCTCTCCGGGTGTGTAGAAGGTGTTGGTCCAGGGAGGGTGTGTGTGTGTGTGTGTGTGTGTGTTTGTACAGGAGTGTGTGTTGTGTGTGTGTATATGACAGTACATACTTGTCCTCTCCGGGTGTGTAGAAGGTGTTGGTGCAGGGAGGGTGCGCGTGTGTGTGTGTTTGTACCGGAGTGTGTGTTGTGTGTGTGTATATGACAGTACATACTTGTCCTCTCCGGGTGTGTAGAAGGTGTTGGTGTGAGGAGGGTGCGTGCGTGCGTGTGTGTGTTTGTACAGGAGTGTGTGTTGTGTGTGTGTATATGACAGTACATACTTGTCCTCTCCGGGTGTGTAGAAGGTGTTGGTGTGAGGAGGGTGCGTGCGTGCCTGTGTGTGTTTGTACAGGAGTGTGTGTTGTGTGTGTGTGTATATGACAGTACATACTTGTCCTCTCCGGGTGTGTAGAAGGTGTTGGTGTGAGGAGGGTGCGTGCGTGCGTGTGTGTGTTTGTACAGGAGTGTGTGTTGTGTGTGTGTATATGACAGTACATACTTGTCCTCTCCGGGTGTGTAGAAGGTGTTGGTGCAGGGAGGGTGTGTGCGCGCGCGTGTGTGTGTTTGTACAGGAGTGTGTTGTGTGTGTATATGACAGTACATACTTGTCCTCTCCGGGTGTGTAGAAGGTGTTGGTCCGGGGAGGGTGCAGGGCAGGGTCCAGGCTGCAGAGGGGTAGTAGTTCGGGGTACATAAACACGGGTCGAGTGGCCATCAGCCAGGCCAGCTGAGGGGGCAGCAGGGGGAAGGAGCGCCCTGCCCAAAAAGAGTGGGACAGAGGTGCTGAGCACCGGCTATGCCTCATATATGCACCTGCACATACATGTACACTACAGGCAAAAAGTTTGGGGCCACCCTCAGATTAAAAAAAAAAAAAACACATCAACTGTTCTTTCCTTATTTTTTTTTGCACATGAAATTACTTCAGTGCATGAAATATAGGAAGCCAATAGGTTTTGGGTGAATTCCAGACCCAGAGGCTCTCCAACCTGTGAAGGCTTGCGTAAAAAAATGGTGGAATACTTTAAAAACAATGTTCCTCAACATCAAATTGCAAAGGTCTCATCATTGACAGTGCATAACATCATCAAAAGATTCAGAGAAACTGGAAAAATCTCTGTACGTAAGGGACAAGGCCGTAAACCTTTACTGGATGCCCGTGATCTTTGGGCCCTCAGACGCCACAGCATCACTGACCGGCATGATTCTGTCACCGACATTACTAAATGGGCCCAGGAATACTTCAAGAAACCACTGTCTGTAAACACAGTCCGCCGTGCCATCCACAGATGCCACCTAAAACTATATCATGCAAAAAGGAAGCCATTGTTGAACATGATCCAGCAGTGCCGCCATGTTCTGTGGGCCAAGGCTCATTTAATATGGACTGTGGCAAAGTGGCAAAGTGTCCTGTGGTCAGACGAGTTCAAATTTGACATTCTTGTTGGAAATCATGGGCGTTGTGTCCTCTGGGCAAAACAGAAAGACCACCCCTCCTGTTATCAGCGCTCAGTTCAAAAGCCAGCATTTCTGATGGTATGGGGATGCATTAGTGCATTTAACCGTTTGAGAACAATTGATGCATAATTAAATGAAAAGTCCATCAAAAAAGATGAAAAACTCTCCAGCAGCTGGAAGCCTGTATTAAACAAGAGTGGGATCAAATTCCACTGGCTAAACTCAAGAAACTTGTCTCCTCAATGCCCAGAAGCCCCCACTGTGTGTTAAAAAGTAGAGGGGATGCTACACCATGGTAAACAGGCCCCTGTCCCAACTTTTTTGAGACCTGTAGCAGCCATCAAATTTGAAATGCGTTCATTTTGTGGATCAAACTGTAAAATTTGTCAGTGTCGACATTTGCTATGTTATTTCTGTTCTATTGTGAATAAAATACTGGCTGGTGTAATTTGAAAGTCATTGCATTTTGATTTTATTCACAATTTACACTTTGTCCCAACATTTCCGGAATTGGGGTTGTAATAAAAATAGGCAATTAACGCGATAGTATATGTTGGAAACCAACACCAATCTCTCCTTTGAACAGCCGCCTCGGTCTCCTGGCCTCATTTGCAGTAAAAACATGAAAAAAATGAAAATTCCTCCACCATACAGTGATTGTGACACCTGCTCACACACCAGCTTTTCCGCATTTTCGGTTGTTTACCTGAAATATTCTCACATGTAATAACAGACGGTAATCAGGAAAATTCAATAACCAATTATGATAGCCGTTTAATTTTCACCGAAATACGCAAGTCTTGCGCCGAACAGCCCTACACACACACACACACACAAACACACACCGCTCACCCCGCTCAGTGTCAGTGTTGCAGTGCTCAGGGATGTGTAATCCAGGGCTCCTGCTGATCTCCTCTAGCACAGACAGCGCCCCCTGCAGGTTGGAGGCTCTGAAGATGCTGGTGAAGCCCGGATCCATTGCTCCCCGAGCCCGCTCCCCTCGCTCAGCAAACGACTGCAACTCCGACTGAGGGAGGGAGAGAGAGAGAGAGAGAGAGACAGATGGGCAGGGGAAGGAAGGAGAGATTTGGGGAGAGAATGGAGTGAAAGGGACCAAGCAAGAGGGAGGAAGGGGGAGAAAGAGAGTGAAGGAGAAGGAAGGAAAGAGGGGAGAGATGAGGAAGGGGAGGATGGAGAGAGATGAGGAAGGGGAGGATGTAGAGAGATGAGGAAGGGGAGGATGGAGAGAGATGAGGAAGGGGAGGATGGAGGATAGAGCGTGAATGAGGAAGGGAATAAGAGATTGAGGGAGGGAGAGAGAGAAAGGAAGGGATGGAGAGAGAAGGAGACAAAAGGAAAGAGGAAGAAGAAATGGGGGAGTGTGGAGAGGAAAGAGGCAGATTAAACAAGGTGGACAAAAAAAACCCAAAACAAAAACGGCTAAATTCTACATTTCACTTTGTTGACATTCAATGCAAATACGCAGCCGACACAAGATGTCCTCACAATCATAACCTGAATGTTTCTTCTCAGCGTTATAATGTTGTTACCACTCAACTCCACCACGATCATGACAAAGTTCTATCTCAATTGAGACATATCTTTCCACATTGAAACAAAATGTCCCTGCGAAACATTTTTGATAAAAATATTTCTAAATGTAAAAAAAAAACATTTTCTGGCACTTTCCATCAAATATACACTTCTGACCAACTAACAACCATCTAATCAATGTTTCTCTTCAATAGCATGAAACATCTCATAAGTCCACTCCAATTTAGCAGCTGAACATTCCCTGCAGAGGAGATGTAGGGGCTCTGTGGCTGAGATCGTTTATCACCGAACCTTCTACTGCTGATGTCACAATTGCGACTGACAGCTGCAGGAAGTGGAGTTCAAGAAACGCTGACTGGCAATGCTGATTAATGATTGCAGATGACTGGCTTTTCCAAAGGGCTGATGATTGAGCGCCGTCTGCCTTCGCTGTTCACCGAGAGGCGGGGCGTCATTGCTCACCAGGAAAAAGCTCGTGGTGATGGCCTCGCTCTGGAGGGCTTCCACTGGACTGGTCAGCATGTGCGCTTGGGTCAACAGCTGGACGTGCTGCCGAGGGAACAAAGAAAATAAAATCATCCCCGTATAACCTCATGCTCACGGTTCAGTTCCTCAAACCTGGTCCTAGCGGCGCACTGTACGCTCTAGTTTTTCTCAAACCCAATTTACGGCTTGATATGGGTCGCTGAAAATGAGTTTAAGGTCTACAATAAAGGTGAAGCTAAATTAAAGTAAAACTAATCCTCACTCATTGGCATTCTCTGATTTTAAATCGTAATTCCCGAGTTGGTCTTCCATAATTGGGTTTTATCCATGTTCTGATTATATCTAATTTTACAGCACTTTGGTCAGCGATGCCCCCCCCCCCTTTTTTTTTTAAGATTTTATTTTGGGGGAATTTTTCCTTTATTTGACAGTTATGCAGTGTAGAGAGACAGGACAGTTGGGGAGAAGAATGGGGGAAGACATGCAGTAAATGACCTGAGCTGGAATCGAAGGACACAGCCTTTATGGTGCACACGCTCAGACCGATGAGCCACCGGGGCGTTTACTGCATTGTAGGTTTGGCCAATTTCAGTCAGTAAATTTTGTTCAATGAACACAAATGCTCCCACATCCTTATCAAAAGGGAGCCAACCACATGTGACTTGTAACCGTTACAAACTGACAATTTAGAATGCAGTCCAATTCAATCACATATACTTGAACACATTGTAAATCTAGCGCGGCATGTGAAAACGCAAGTTGGTCTGACCAACTGAAGCTGACTTCAAATTAAAGACAGTGCAATTAATGTATTATTAGTAGTAAGCATCACATTAAAATGCAGCTCCTTGCTAAGGTTGGATCAAGGCCAAGCACACACTGCGGGCTGCCATTTCCTGGGTTGAGAAACACCATGGCAGTTGATTGTGTCATAAATAAACGACTATCACTCCAGCCAGTACCACAGGTACAATTTATGACAGACCTAGCATGTCCCAAAAGCACGACTCAAGTGGCAGAGGGCCAAGTGTACAAAACTCTTCATTTCAGCCATCACTGCACCTGCTGATTTGGCCAATTATTTCTCACCTCTCTTGGCTTGAAGGTGTGTAATTCGTGAAATCGGTAGCTTTAGAAGTTTTACTAGAACAAAAACCTTCCAAGTTACCGCCCTCTGAGATATGACTGGGCACCACTGGGCTAAAATAAGTGTAAGATAAGCTGTTTCTAGTTGATGAAGAACAGTTGACATGTTCATTGAACACCAGGGGGTGCTGTAACTTATCAAAGCTGCAGTGTGGATGAGAGCACAGAATTAAAAGGAAAACGCCCAAAAATTGCAAACAAAAGTCAAACAAATGAAACTAGATAACTCGGTCGCCCCAGGGACCAAGTCGTGTATCTCCCAGATCCCCAAATTTCGGACAAAATGGCCACCGGCAGCAATATTGGACGTCCAAAATTGCCGAAAATCGGTCTTGAGCATTGTCAAGTAAATAGCTTCGCCTGTGCAAAATTAGAAAAAAATTCCAGTAATAATTTATTGTCTCTTCCAGAGCCCGGAACAGAAAATCTCTGCGGGTGCGACAGTGGTGGCAGCTCCGGAACTAAACCATAGCATCTTCCGACAATCACGTCGGGGAGATACAATAAATAAAGAAATAAATGGTGGCAAAGAAGAAGAACAGAATTTGTGAAACCTATCGCCTTCAGACAAACATGGAGCGTGACTAATAGTTGACCACTCCTCCCCTTCCCCTCCCAGACACTGGGGGCGCTGTACCTGCTGGATCTGCTGCTGCAGCTGCAGCGTCTGAGCAGGGGTGAGGATCAGGGCACAGGCCCGACCTAACAGCACGGGACCACCAGACTGACTCTCTAGCTCCGCTCGCCTCCGGCGCATCGCCTCCAACTGCTGCCTCACTGTGCGGTGGCGCTCCATCGGTGCGGTGCACGGCGGATCCTCGAACCTGTGGCCAGCCAAACACAGGTTTGATTAACCTGCACGGTGATAGCTTTCCCAGGAAACCACTTGATTAACTTGTGCAGTTACAACCAAACGAGTCAGCCTTCTGACGAGGCCAATTCTCAAGGTCAGCTCCAGTGCCGTTTTAAACTTAACTGTAACCTTACGTATGTAGTATTATTGACATGATTAGTATGGATAAAAAGCAATGAATAGTGATTAGTTCGCAATTTGGCCTGCTAGCTAGCATTGATATGCACCAAAAATACCAAGCTAAGCCTGAGAACTAGTTAGCTGTCAAAATAAAACAGAGAATAGCCATCATTTCACTCCTCGACTAGTGTTAGATCAGCAAGTAACTTGGTGACTCTTAAGCTACAAAGCCAGCTAGGTCAGTTCCGCATTTTCAAGACTGATTAGCTTGTTTGCCAGACACCACGTTTCTGCGCACACTAATATTGGCTTAAGATACTAGGCCATTAACTTAAATTGAAGGTAGCTATATAACCGGATATGCAGCTAGGTTAGCTAACCAAGTACACCATTATGACAAATTTGCACAGCTTCACCAGGATAGGCTATCATGTATGTGTGTGTGTGTGTGTGTGTGTGTGTGTGGTGTCAGTGCTGACACACAGCTCTGTACCGGACAGTCTGTGGGATGCTGAAGCTGGAAGCCTCCTGGGGCGGCACCTCTTCCTCTTTCTCTTCCTCCTCCTCAGGCCCTTCTTCATCCTGCCCCTGCACCAGTAACTCATCCTGGAACTGAGAGAGAGAGAGAAAAACATTCCCTTTAAATCAGCTAAAAAACTTGTATTTACTTCACTATTTATAGAGATTCACCCAACAGAAATCCTACAGTGAACTGGGCAGCAAAACCTGGAGATCTAGTGAACCGAATGCTGGGGAAAAGGGAGCTGACTCACCGTTTCGAACAACTCCTCCATCAGATCACTCACTTCCTTTTCTGAGAACGAGACAAAGAGGCAGCGTGAAACCCAGCTTAGAGAGATGAGCCATCAGGGTCCACTTCTGGGTCAACGACTGACAGTTAGCTTAGTTCTTGAGAATGTTGACTGTAGACATAGTTTCTATGACACCATTATTCGCATGGATTTTCATAACTAATACTTTTACTCAACAGGCTTCTTCAGTCAAAGTCCTATTTATGTGTCCATGTCTGGCACTAAAAACAGTACACCTCTTAACGTTTTTTCTTACTTTTTATACCTGATTATACTATGTGTTGAATGTCACTCTGCATAAGAGCATCAGCTAGATGTCTAGAAATGTACAGGCCCATAGCTCTTAACTGACTGACAACACCCACGCAGAGAATCATGCCTTTTAAAATGGCTGACCGTCACCAAAAATAAATTACTCTGAAACATCCAGAAAGTTCAGCGTTTACACCGTTCTGCTAGTTCGACTTTGAAGACATTGAGCAGCAGTACCGGCGATATGAGAACCAGATAGGAGTGCTGTTGGAAACTCACTGGTTATACGAACAGCTCGATCATTGCGGTAGTCCTCCACATCAGGCTCATCGATGTCCGCCAGGAAGTTATACTCGGGGTCGTCATCATCATCACCTTCCTCTGTGTGTTTGTGTGAGAGAGAGAGAGAACAAAAGACCATTTTTAGGCACAGATACAGCTGAAAACTGGCCAGGTTCACAAATTTTTAATAACAAATTTTCTCTGTCACAACCATCACCCAGCATTATAATAAACATATCACAACTCCCCAATGCCTCCCATTGCTTCCCAAGCCCCACCCCTTACCATCATTCTCCACATCTGAGATCATCAGGCCCCGAAGCCACTCTGTCCAATCTCGGTCCTCAGGGGCGGAGCCGCAGTCGTACATGTCCGGGGTGATGTCAGGAGCCTGTAGCTCTGCCTCCAGCTTCCCGAGTGGGACGTCCCGAAGCGTACGCTTTGAACGTGTGCGGCAGGCCATCAGGCTGGACCCCTCCCCAGTGCTGTTCAAAGCCTGAGCACAGGGATCACATGCTTTATAATCAGTCAACTGGATACATATATCTACAATCCCAATTCCAAAAAAGTTGGTATGCTGCGTCAATTGTAAATAAAAATAGAATGCAATGATTTGTAAATCTCACAAACCCACATTTTATTCACAATAGAACATAGACATCATATGATGTTGAGAGCGAGACATTTTACCATTTCATGAAAAATATTTGCTCATTTTGAATTTGATTGCAGCAACACTTAATTTACATTAAAGTGCATGACAGCCTTGAAATTCACAGGTGAAGCATTAATGAAAGTAATTCATGGGAAAAAACAAAATGACAACCTGCTTATGTTGATATCACACCTCAACAAAAATGGAAATAAAAATGGGGTTAAATAAGCATTGAAAATCTGCATGGTAGAAGAAACCTTCAGGTCAGCCAAGAAAAAGACACTGCCATTGTAACTACATCCACCTTTTGTTGGTAGACTGAGCAATTGTTCAGTTTTTTCACCAGTGCTATAAAAACTTAAGGGTCAATAGGTCATTATTATAACCTCTACTGAATACACAAAAGTAGTAACTTTTTTAATAATTTGTATTGTGCAGGGAAATGGGGTGACAGTAAACTTTTATAATCCATTTTGGGCAAAGAGATGCGGCGGTAATTCAGGGCAGCACCTGATAAGACTCCAGGCAGATGGGGCTAATCGCTAGCTCCTCCTCCACAGCGTGAAGCTTCTCCATGAAGCTGCACTCGGGCGGGGCCCTAGGAGGTCGCTGGGGGCCCGGGGGCGGAGGGGGGCCCATGGGCGCAGCCGCGACTCTCAGGTGCCTGGACCTGTGTGAACGCTGCTCAGGCCGCAAGACAGTGAACACAGTCAGTGGCAAGTGCCTTTGAGATTACTGAATATGGTTAACAGGGTATCATTGAATCGTAATGAATAAAGCCTCTTTATGATAGTCCTTCTGTAAAAACCATACACAAATAAAACAAATAAAATCAATTCATTCAAATTTGTTATAAAAATCATAGAAAGCCTAATTAGCAGCAAATCTATCCAGTTGACATTTTTTGCTTGGGTGCGTTACCTGGATCGGACTGCAGCTCTTGTCCTCGTCGCCCATTCGGGCGAGGACCCCTCTGCTGCCCCTGGGAGAGGAGGCGGTGCTTTCAATGTCACTCTCCAACAACGTCTGAAACACCATAGTACAGGCAAAAATATTCACAACAGCACGCACAGCACTGAAGCATCTAGAATACCATATGCCTCTGACGCCGTCAACTGATAGTGTGGGCAACCAATAGTCTGGTGGCTATATCATGTAACAAGGACTTTGATGATTAGTGGTTTAGGCTCCAGTGAAGTCACAATTGACTGTTGGGCCATGCGCTACAACTACAATATTAGTTAAACCAAGCAGCAGGGATTATTCCCCACTTAGTTAAATCAACTTAGAGTCAGGTTGGATAAAAACATTGGCAAAACGACTTCTGTTCAAAAAATTATGCTGTCAACACTGATCAATACCACATCCATACAAGCATTTTCTCATGCCAAGACAGTGGCAAAGAATCAAACATGTTTTGCCAGATGAAATGCAAACATTTTGGGGAGGACATTCTGTGGATACAATGCTGGCAATTCATGTTGCAGTTGAACATCAGACCAAGGCACACTGTAAAGGAAAAAATTTTGAGTGATTGCATTTTTACATGCAAATTAGTCTGAGATAAATTCAGATACAACTGAATACTTTAACTCTTTTCCCCATAGACTCCCCCCTGCCTTTCCCCATAATGACTACAAATGACAACCCTGGCCATATAGTTAAGAAAATGGTCCGAACACTTCTGCTCCATTTCAAGAATATTTATTGAGCTACTCACAGTGTACTTTTTACTTATCAATGAAGAAGACATTTGATGCCTTGGAGATACCCCACGTTTTCAGTGAATGGGGAGACTTGGGAAAAACACCGCTCCAGTCTGCAACCAGAATGGTCCATTTGCGACCAAGTTTTACGTTTTGCGGCTTACATTCTCAGTGCACGACCAGCACTTCACGCACTGTGCGCCTATTCTGGGCAGCGATTCACTCTTAAATTATCAGCTGCCGGCTGAGATTTTTTTTTTTCCTGTAGGTCGGTTGGTACCATTACGTACATCAGCCAATCACAGTTCGGCTGGTGCCATCAGCTAATCACAGCTCTGCCGTACACATGCATCGATGAGAATGGAAAAGGATTCAACCTTGTCACTGTCAGCTGAGTTGTGCGCGCGGCAAATTTGTAAAACCTTGTCTGACAAAAAAGTATGTAAGGTAAATGTAAATGCTCCACACTACGCAAAATTACAAGTACTCTAGCTCGTCTGCAGCAGAAGTCCAAATAAATATTAGGCCTTGGCTTCGGTGACTAATACTGCAGATCAGAGAGTAAATTTCATGAAGTATATCAGTTAGTGTTTTTCATTACCGGGTTTTTATTTCGCCATTTAGATTTTGTGCATTTCTAAGGGTAATGGAAACGCACCCGGAGATAGAGAAAGATGTCCAACGTTATAAGCCCAAAAACACAGTCTGCTTTAGACTGTTCGTGACACAGTTTTGAGTCTTGTTGATACCAGTTGTGTGTGCTTGGGTCCAGTGGCAAATGGTTTAATTTAGTATTTCTACAGTATATCAATCGCTAACCTTCTATCCTGATGGAATAGGTTCGATGCGCAATTACTCTTTGATCTTAAGTTCCGCATGAACATGATTATTCATGCAGTATGTATGAAATCGGTGACTGGTTGGTCTGAGTGCAAGATAATTTATTTTTATTTAGAGTACTACAATAAAGATGACAAAAACTGCGGTTCTTATGGACTTATAGATCGTTTCCTTGGGGGCTCCGATAATTGGCCAGCTGTAAGAGGAATAGTATTTTGCCGATTGCAGCAAATGTTCAAAACTGATTCAAAAACTAGCTGGTGATGCCAGCCCAATGTACTCCAGTGACGACCATAGGCTTATCAGCGCAATACCTCAAATATGAGTCTGTGTCACGAACAGTGTACGGTCGTGAAGTAGACTGTTTTTTTGGGGGCTAATAACGTCAGACATCGTCCTCACTCTGTGCGTTTCCATTAACCTACGAAATGTGCAAAATCTGAATTGCGAAATAAAATAAGCTGGTAATTAACAATAATTATTTTTATTATAAGCCATCCAACTACATTGTTAACGGTGAAATAATTTCTTGAAACTGTGCAAATGAACTAGGCATACTGCACCTACTTTTTACCAAATATTTAGGGTGGATCACTTTGGGAAGTATATTTATTTTAACGTTAAACTTTCAATTTGTGATGAAAAAATGTAGCCAAATTATGCTTTTTACGGCTTCAATTCCCCCCGGGTCTCATATTTTCAAAGCAATTAAGCCATGCTTGGTGTCAAATTGTTCCTTGGGATGGCAGCAACAATAACGGTTATAAATTTTAGAACTAGCACTGTGATAATTGGGAGTTATTCATTGATTTATCCTGATATGTTGGTCTTAGGGGGGTGTTTATCTAAATTTGGCCATAATTTTTCTATGAATGATTCAGTTTATGTACAGGGGAGGGGGTTTGATGAAAAGTTGTCCCTTGGGGAAATGGAGACTTGTACATACATTTAGAGTAGTATGATAACTCTCCAAAATGATAACTGCATTTATACATTTTTCAAACATTCTTGTCAACATCAGTATCTACTTTTCAGTACACAAAGTGCTTTCTCAAATAAATGCAGCAAAACTGATAGTCTATTCAGGTATCTTTATTTGGGCTTGTAAATATTCAGAAAAGTATCATGGTACTTTGCGTGACCACAGTTTTTGGCCTACGTACCCAACTTTTTCAGGTTGGTAGTACATGCACTCCTAGGTTCAAAAGTTAGTCTGGAGGGTTGAAAATGTCCAATGATAAACATATAGGGAGTCATATGTAGTCATGATGGGGAAAAGGGTTAAAGCCTCATATGTAGTCATTATGGGGAAATGAGTTAAGGCCTCATATGTAGTCATTATCATACAAGCTTTCAGTTAACCCTTTCAACGGCACAACCAAATGGAAGATGGCGATTCACCTCCTCAGCAGTCTCATCCTCCTCGTCTTCATCAGGGCGGTACTCTTCATCTGACGAGTCTTCCTCCTCCAGAGGAATATCAACAAACTGGGGAGCCTGAGATGGGGAAAAATGTTTGGTTGAGACGTTTGTCCACAGTAAGTACACTTTTACCTCCATATGGGTGCAGTGAATTACAAGGATTTACACTGAGTACACAGGATATTACATTTGAGTATACATTACATTAACATTACATTTTGCACTTCAGCTAAAAATTGAAAAGCATTCTCGCAAAAATAATTTTGCAATGGTATGCCCTTCTGTCAAAAGTAATGCCAGCCTACAAAATACTGCACCCTGGGAATTATTTCGGAACACTTTTCTAAATGTGCATTTTGCATTACTTCACCAGCATTGGAATAAAAACACTCAATTTCTGCAATAGTATTTTAACTTGAAATAATGACATGGTGTCCATAATTTTTTTGTAATTTTAACAGGGATGGGATGTAATTGCAGTGTTAATGCACCTTCAGCTCGGTGGGTTTCTTCATAGGGGAGATGTTCCAGGTGGGAATCACCTAAAAGAAACACCTTTTGTTTAATTCCAAACATCAAGGTCACCTTTAGTCGCAAGATGCGCTGCATCTATGAAGCACCAACGCAGAAAACAGGAGTCACCAGAAGATGACGTACCCCCCCAAACCCCGCAATCTAATCTCAGAAATCACAAAATACGAAAAAGGCACCAGTATAGGACCCGATTAATACGAACAGCAAGTTCTGTGAAAAACTACTGAACGGTATTCCAGTTCTGCTCCGGAAATGAAACATCCATGGATGATCAGATGACCGCACTGACAACTGTATCCTCCACATTATATGCCGAGGGGATAAAAAGCTTTGGCCACTTTGTAAGTGCAGTGAGCACAGCATCAGCGAGGGGTGGGGACTGTGGTATCATAGCGGGGGCAGAACTCACCACTCCTTTTTCAACCACTTCCTTCAGCTTGGACCGCGTCATCTTGGGCTCCTGAGGGAAACAAGTGAAAGAAGAAGAGGTTCCTTCATGGGTCTCAGCTTTCACAAACTGTGAAGTTAGTTTGAGACATAGTGAACTGATCAGAGTTTTCATCATAATAAACATCTGTTTTCTATTCCCTACATCATTCCCGGGGACTTTACAGAGCGGGGAAATGAGAAGCATAGAGACTTACAAACACAGGAATGGCCTCCGTCTCATTGATGGCAGCCTTCATCATGGCAACCACATGCTCGTTAGTGATGACTTCCTGTGGGGAAAAGTAAGACGTTGTCAAACCCTGTCATGACATGCAATTAGTGACTGTCCTTCAAGAGATGCACTTCACATTGACTGCGTCGGTCAAAATGTCCGGCTGCTTTGATGAAATGATGAGGATTGAGATGGGAGACTTGTGCAATAAATGTTGTGCACATTTATGGACTCACGACAGATGATTTTGCGTTTGTTACTGGGCTCAACTGGATGATGTCGTACACATTAATGGACTCACATGGATGATACTGCACGTCAGCAGAATCACATGGATGATTCTTCGTGCGTTAGTGAGCTCACGTGGATGATGTCGCACATTAGCATACTTGGATGATACAGCTCGTTAACAGGCTCACGCGGATAATGTTGTGCGTTAGCAGACACGTGTGGATGATGCAGCGCGTTAGCGGATGTTGTGTGGTTTAGCGGACTTACATGGAAAATGTTACATGTGTTAGTGGACTCAAGCGGATGATGTTGCGCGAGTCTCATGGATGATGTTGTGTGTGTTAGCAGACTCACTTGGATGATGTAACACGTTAGGAGATGTTGCGTGCATTAGTGAACTGATATGGATGATGTTGCTGGTGTTAGCGAACTCACGTGGATGATGCTGCGCACGTTGGCGGACGTCAGGTTGTGCTGCCTGGACTTGCTCTCCAGCTCTCGGTCCAGCTGGCTGTCGATCTCCACCTCGATCTGACTCTCCTCATGCTCCTCTGACTCCGCCTCCTCTCCGGAGTCAGAGCCCTCAGCCCCACCCCCCTCCTCCCCGCCGGCCACGCCCCTCTTCCTCCTCACCCCGCCCTTCTTCTTACGCCTGCGCCGGCTCCCGCGCCCCTCATCCTCTGCCAAGATGATGAATGAAGTACTGATTAAAATTTTACAGGACTGGGTTTGTTGTAGTTTTATTACATGAATTTAGCATCTCAAATCCCGCCCGAATCTGGGCTGTCCAATCAGCAAACCATTTGCAAGCATGCTCACACGCATCTCATCCTGCCATTTTGGGAGGGCGCAGTTTGCGGTTCTCCTCCGAGACACACAGCTGAGGAGTACCTGTATTCCATGGTCACAGTACTAGTGTACACAGAATAATTGCATAAGAAACCCAAACATTTTTTTCACAGAGTGACCAAGAGGGGCCCATACAACCAGTAGGGGGCGCCTGACAACGCTTCAGCAGACTGTATACTGCCAGTAACCCTGAGCAGCAGTTCTGCTCTGCTAACATGGTGGCCACAGTCCGTACTGGTACCGGCCGGAACCAATCCGAAACCAACGTTATCATGAGGGGTGGCGGACATATATTTTGTTGAGTGTTTTGACGAATAATATGAATACAAGGCGCAGAACCTTGTATGTGAAAAATACCACGGAAATAAAACACAAAATACTGCACTGCCAGGTAAATAGAGAGAGCAATGTAACAGATGCACTACGATAAGGCCCATCTAATTCGTGGTCAACCATCCCATCATCTAACCCTCTAATTCCTAATGAGGGTCACTGGGGGACCCATCCCAGGATCCAATGGGTGAGAGGCATCAACACACCCTTGTCAGCCCACCAATCCAAGACAGAGAACACACACCATTCACTCACTCACTCACACCAATGGGAAATTGAGAGAATCCAGTCCACCCAACTGCATGGTCTTTTGACTGCAGGAGGAAACCAGATTACCCGAAGAATACCCGCACGGACACGAGGAGAATGTGCCCACTCTACACAGAAGGACAACAACCCAGGATTCAAGCCACACAACCTTCCTGCTGCATGACGATACCATGCCGTACCGTACCCTGCACCGTGTACATGACAAGAAAAAAATCATCTCACCCAAAGTTATGATCAGGCTCATGTCACTGTCCTCCTGGGCCACCAGAGGGCACTGTGATGGGCTGAGACACTGCTCAGGCTCCTCCCTGTTTTCAGCCTCATCCAGAGATGGGTCAATGACTGTAATACAAACATTCAAACACACAAACACTGATGCTACACATTCACTCAAGTGCACAAATAAGCCTTAGTGTTCCGGGGTTAATATATGAAAATAAAGTGAAGTGATATTGAATACAATATGGCTCCCAAAATAAAACGTTCATTAAATTATTTTGCCACACCCAAAAATTGTATGAGACCCTTTATAGAAATGAAAGCATGACTCACAGAAACTTTGGAATGCAAAGTCTGGAATGCAAATATAGGAAACAAGCAACATAAACGAGAGTATAAATAAACAACTCTCCCTCGTCAGGACACTCTTGAAAACTCCAGTAATATTTCAATGAAGGAATACAACTATATTTGTCACAATGTACTCCTGATACATATGTACCCAAATAAAATGAACCAATGAAACAGATTTGGTGACATGGTAATCAACAATATATTCCGCCTCACATTCTCAGACCTTATTTTTAACAGAAAAATACATTTACATTTACAACATTCACATTCATAGAGAGTATTTTCCCTTTCTTAACCCGTTTGTGCAGAAGCTAATCCCACATTAAGAAATAATTCTTATACATCAAATAATGTGTGCCACAATTATTAGCACCCTTGATGTTAATACTTTGTACAACCCCCTTTTGCCAACAAAACAGCACCTAATCTTCTCCTATAATGTTTCACAAGATGGGTGAGTACAGAAAGAGGGAGGGATCTTCGACCATTTCTCTTCGCACAATCTCTCTAAATCATCCAGCAACCTGGATCCTCTCCTCTGCGCTCTCCTCTTCAGCTCACTCCACAGGTTTTCAATGGGGTTGAGGTCCGGGGACTGAGATGGTGAACCATTTCTGTGTAGATTTGGCCAAATGTTTAAGGTCATGATCTTGCTGAAAGACCCAGTTGACGACCCATTTTCAGCTTTTGGGGAGAGGCCACCAGATTTTGATTTCAAATGTCCTGGTATTTCAAAGCGTTCATGATGCCATGCACCCTAACACTGTTCCCAGGGCCTCTGGAAGAGAAACAGGCCCACAGTATCACTAATCCTCCCCATACTTCATAGTGGGCATGAGGTGCTTTTCTGCATACTCATCTTTTGAGTTCCGCCAGACCCACTTAGAGTGTTTGTTGCCAAAAAGTTCTATCTTGGTTTCATCTGACCAAAGCACACGGTCCCAGTTGAAGTCCCAGTACCGCTTAGTGAACTCCAGACATTTGCGTTTATGATTGTGAGTGAGCAAAGGTTTTTTCCGTGCATGCCTCCCAAACAGCTTGTTAGCATGTAGATAGCGCCTGATGGTTGTTTTGGAGACTTTGTGACCCCAAGATGCTACCATTTGTTGCAATTCTTGAACAGTCAGCTTTGGAGAACTTTTTATTTCTCTTACCATCCTCCTCACTGTGCGTGGTGGCAAAATAACCTTGCGTCCTCCTCCAGGCTTGTTTACCTCTGTTCCAGATGTTTTAAACTTCTTAATGATTCCTCTGACATTAGATATGGGCAGGTGCAGGCGAGTGGCTATTTTATTGTAGCCATTGTCTGACTTGTGAAGGTCGACACACATCTGCCTTACTTGAATGGTGTGTTCCTTTGTCCTTCCCATGTTGAAGAGTGGATAAGAGAAATGGCCTCTGTGTCACATCATATTTATACCCCAGGGAAACAGAAAGTGATGAATTACTAATTAAATGTTCTTAGATATTCTGATCAACTTTGTAAACTACTGTAGAAATGACAGAAGTACTTCAATTACAAATATTTCCAAGGAATTGTTAGGGGTGCCAATAATTGTGGAACAAGTGATTCTATGAAGAATTGTTATTTCTTAGTCAGGGATTTTTTTTCCCCCTTAAAATTCACTGGAATTGAAGGTTACATTTTTCTACAATTTTCAGTGTGAGAGCATGCTTCTGCAATAAAAATTAAATTTATTTTAAGGCTTTTAACACATCTTAACCAATAATTATTATATATTATATAATATATTATATAATATATTATTATATAATAATATAATATATTATATATTATAATTATTATAATAACCAATAATTGCCAATAATTATTGAGGGCGCTGTATATATATATATATATATATATATATAAAAAATGTTTGCATTCCATGCTCAGTCAAGCCACTTGCACAATGGACACAAAACAATTTTTTTCGCATGACTGATTACATTCAAAGTCAATGCATTGACTTTGAATGTAATCTGTCGTGTGAAAAATTTGTTTCACATCCAGTGTGCAAGCGGCTTAATACTATTATTGTCACTTAGGTTTTGATGTTTTTCAGTAGGGGAAAGGAATACAGCCTGATTGCTATGATCTCGTCTTGAGTTAAGATCACATATTGAAAATAAATGTGTGACGTATCTTGCATTGTTGTCCATGCATGTTAATCCCAAAATTTTAAGCAGCAACAGGGTGTAATAATAGGAACACGATGTCCATCGTTTCTTTCCCCAATGATGCAGGCAAAAGAAATAAATGAGCAACCGTCATATTTCATTCCAACTTCATAAGTTTCAATGATCTGACGTAGTTTCATTTTGAAATTCCTTTCAAGTTGGCTAATGGTAATAATTCGCGAATGCCCTAGCTAGCCAGCTAACTCATATTCGTAAAGCTTAATATAGACGTAAGCGGTGCAGAAAATATGCCTGAAGCAGCAAAGTAAAATGCAAAATTAACACATTATGCAGATATATGACAGAGGCTTCTTTATTCCAACATTTTAAAGGTGAGGAGAGGAGCTCATTTGATTGGTGAAGACTTGACTCGGCTGCGTTAAACCCACTCACGCCTTCTCTCCTCGCTCTTTGCCACTTACGCCGGCAGGCGGGACAGAAGAGTTCTTGCGCCGGGCTTGAAATTGTAAAATACGCCTGGATGCACCCCGTTGGCACGGCGCTCCCCCCCATTTGCCGCGCCTGCGCCTGGTCAACGAATTTAGAGCCCACCATCTCTTAAGTTTTTTTTCTTTCCCTTATCAGTTAGTCAAGCTCTGAAAAATAATGGTGGCGCGCAGAAGGAGTGGAAAATTACAGTGAAGAGTGGAATTATACAGTCAAGGAAATAGGATACAAGTAGATGCATAAATGATTCAATTGATTATGTTTTCAGTAACAATTCATGATTTTACTGAACAAATATTGACCAAAGCAACAAAAATCAAATACATCACCTGATTATGATTTCAAATCAACTAACAGAAGCCTGCTTACTAAACAAAGCAACAGACGCCCGCTGCTTATGTGTGTGTGTGAGCTGCTCATGCATGTGTCAATTGACTTGCTAGCATGTACACTCCTGATCAAAATCTTAAGACCAGTTAAAAAATTGCAAGAATTTGCATTTTGCACTGTTGTATCTAAAGAAGGTTCTAAGTAGAGTTTCAAAATGCAAAAAGAAGAAATGGGAACAAGAGACCAAATGTTTTGAGCAGGCAATTTATTGAAAAGAACAATTTAACTGAAATAGGCTGTTCATCAGCTGATCAAAAGTTTAAGACCACATCCTTTAAAAGCCCAATTCTGTGGAAAAAATTTGGATTCCATGTCATTTTCTGTCAAGTAATCACACTGTCAAGACCTCTTGATGGGAAAAGCAAAAAAACTCACTGCCTTCGAACGTGGCAGGATTGTTGAGCTGCATAGACAAGGCCTCTCACAGCGTGCCATCGCTGCTGAGGTTGGACGCAGTAAGACAGTCATTTTGCATTTCTTAAAAGATCCTGAGGTTTATGGAACAAAAAAATCAAGTGGTAGACCCAAAAAAATCTCACCGGCTCTGAGCCGGAGGATCCGAATGGCTGTCCGTCAAGACACGGGACGATCCTCATCCCAAATTAAGGCCATTACTGGTGCTGACTGCAACCCAATAACCATCAGACAGCATCTGCAAAGGAACGGCTTCAAAAACAAAAAACGTCTTCAAAGGCCACGTCTCCTTCAACGCCACAAAATTGCCCGTTTGGCCTTTGCAAGGGAGCACCAAACATGGGACGTTCAAAGTTGGAAGAAAGTTTTATTCTCTGATGAGAAAAAATTTAACCTTGATGGTCCTGATGTCTTCCAACGCTACTGGCATGACAAGGAGATGCCACCTGAGATTTTTTCAACACGGCACAGCGGAGGGGGCGCCATCATGATCTGGGGTGCTTTTTCCTTCAATGGAACAATGGAGCTCCAGGTTGTGCAGGGGCGTCAAACAGCAGCTGGCTACGTGGAGATGTTGCAGCGGGCATCCCTCATGACTGAGGGCCCTCGTCTGTGTGGTGATGACTGGGTCTTTCAGCAGGACAATGCTGCAATTCACAATGCCCGTCTGACAAAGGATTTTTTTCAGGAGAATAACATCACTCTTTTGGATCATCCTGCATGTTCCCCTGATCTAAATCCAATTGAGAACATTTGGGGATGGATGGCAAGGGAAGTTTACAAAAATGGACATCAGTTCCAGACAGTGGATGCCCTTCGTGAAGCCATCTTCACCACTTGGAGCAACATTCCTACAAGCCTTTTGGAAACACTCGCATCAAGCATGCCAACACGAATTTTTGAAGTGATCAACAATAATGGTGGAGCTACTCATTACTGAGTCTGTTTTTGAGACTTTAATTTCTGTTTTAGGGGTTTTTTTGAGCTATGGTCTTAAACTTTTGATCAGCTGATGAACAGCCTATTTTAGTTAAATTGTTCTTTTCAATAAATTGCCTGCTCAAAACATTTAGTCTCTTGCTCACATTTCTTCTTTTTGCATTTTGAAACTCTACTTAGAACCTTCTTATGATACAACAGTGCAAAACGTAAATTCTTGCAATTTTTTAACTGGTCTTAAGATTTTGATCAGGAGTGTATGTGTGTGTGTCTGTGTGTGTGAGTGCGTAATGCTCATGCATGTGCGAACTGTTCGTATGTGCGTGTGTTTTATGCGCATGTGTCTGTGTGTGTATGAACTGCTTGCATAATATGGTTACTGATTATGGTTACTAAACATGGTTATTCATTTACTGATTACCAGTGAATATAATGAATAGTGATTAAATATAGTGATTACTAGTGAATATGCTGAGAAATATTGAAATATAATCCTCAACATGAGTTATACTTGTTCCATATAAGGTGTGGAAAGTGTTTATATAAGGTTGCGAGCTCACAAGTAGAAACTGCTGGCTTTTCATTGCCAGGTGAATGTTGTGACCGTTGAATAAGCAGTTCCTTTAATGACTATGTTGTGCTGGCTTGTGGGTCTCTGAAGAAAAAATTGAGAAAATTCTAAACTTTATCATGGAGAAAAGGCGTGTTTTGTGTTTGGAGAGGTGACTGGTGACCACTAATGTCCAACTGCATCTATATTGATAAACTCATACTAAATTCAACCAGAAAATCATTAATTCATATTGAATTTCATGCGTCAAAACTTGATTTGTGTTAAATATATGATTATTTTATGATTTGAAAGTGCACCATTTTGAGGGATGTTAGACTTTGGGGCGCAACCTCAATAGCTGTCCAACTTGACTCCTACTCAGTAGATAATGTAAAATGTAATGCTCAGATGGACTATACTTGTGGTCAAGGAGTTTATGATCCCAGAAATGTATAGTTTTAACCCCCAGCCATTTTTCCAATTCAAAGCATTATGTTTTTACAACTTCAATGCTGAATTTTCATGAAGATTTTTTATGCTTGCAGCCCTTTATCTCTACCAAAATCGTGGAAATACACTGAAATACCATTGAATTCTAAATGCATCAAGTGTCTTGACTCAATTGAGCCATTCCCTTCCTCTCTGTGAAGCTGCAGTCTTGAATTATAAAGCCTTAAATAAGGTAACACGTAAATAGCCAGATTTGGCTTCTGCGCAAAGGGGTTGAACAAAACCAATAAAATCCTTTTTTTAACACTCTCATGGCCGCATATGGAAAAATTCTGTAATTATATTAATCAACTCCTCTGCCAGCATACGGATTTTACCGTGTTTTTTAATTGCCTTGGGGTCCTCAATTTTAACCAGAAAGAGCCAGTACAGGTGCAAGCATGTTTTTTTAATTCTTTACCGAGCAGTTACATACCGAATTCTACTAATCAAGGTCAACAGCAAAGATCCAAATTCAAACTGATTATGTATCTCTGAATATCTAATCTAGATATGTAAAATCAGCCACATTTTGCTGTAAATAAATGCATCCAACTTCAGCTGAAATGCATAAGCTACATGTAATTTGATTAGTTCATGCCACAAAATGCTAAGGTTAACTCAGAATTTAAAAATAATAATAAAAAAAGTGAGCACATCTGCAGTAGATATGTGAGTAGTCTTAACTGTGTCGATATAGTCATGTTTGGTTTTGTACAAGCTGGGGGCCAAAGGGTTAAGGTTTGGTTGATTCATTACCTGGAAGCACCTCCTCACCAGGTTCGACATTCGGGCATCTGAACCTGGGTGACCGTCTCGTAGATGAGGGGACGTCAGAAGCGACCCTCTGAACCCCTTTGTCCTTAACAGCTGCGGTAGCACCGCTCTCAGGGTCGAGGCGAGGTGCATTGTGGGATGTTAAATGACCCGTCTCCGGCTCCTCCTTCTTATTGGCTTTGGGCCTGGAGGGGCTGGAGTTCGGGGTGACAGCCTTGCGCTTTCTGGTCAGGCTCATCGTCTATTTGTACCTGTAGATCAAAAGAGAGCAGCTGGCATTTATGACGGAACACCTCGCTTAGTCCTGTGTTCTGACAACTTGTGCTGCCTTGTTAAAAATTGCAACTGTAATGCAAAGCGATAGTTAAGTCTTCGTTTTCGTCTTAATATTACATTATGAAACCGTCTACAATAACTTTGTTATTTGTTAACTTATTATAACATAAAAGGATATTATTATGAGTAAAGTTTGTTTAAAGATACATGCCGCATGCCATTTTCATATTATTTCTACATTTTCAGGAAAACCCAGCGTGTGCATGCAAATATAAATGGGCTGCTTCACAATCAGGGACCAAAGATTGTCTCACTGACCCCCAAAAATCACACGTGGAATATGGAATCAAATTGATGCCTATTTGTTTACACATGTTGGTGAGGACACATGCTCGCTTATTAGGCGAAATAATCCAACTCAAGTAGTTGGAGTTGTCAGAGTTTGGTCAGATACAGGGAAAGCCCAAGGAAAGGTGTCAATTATTGTAAAAACGGCATTGTGTTAGCAGCTGGGAAATGGTTAATCCCTTGTTTTGTCAATATAACTGGGGGATGTTGGCTGCTAATAGCACATTTTAATCTTCCCATAGATCAATTTAATTCATAGGTCTGTTTTTACTACCATAAACATGAACAGGCAGTTAAAAACAACAGTTGACCTACTTTCTGGACTTAAAATATCCAAAAATAGCACCATATGCAAAGGCTTAGTTGATTGTAAAGGAGTATGATAATCAAAGTTTTTATTGGCTAAAGACTTTGATAAAAGGTGACTGTCGATGGGGTAAAAAGCTCATTCCAGTCATCATGTGCCCACATGGCCAACTCGGGGCCTGAAGTAGTTTTGTCCCAGGGCCATATTTGGGACCCTCCTGTCCCCCAATCAAGACTCTGAGTGCCCTGCAATTCTCTAAGTACACAGTAGTGTACCCAAATATGATGATAAATTAGTTGAAACCCCATCAGGACAAAAACTTTCCAAGATATAGACCCCCAAAGTGCCCCAAAAATGTATTGCGGCATTAAAAAATCCACTTTTAAGGGGTTAATATCTCTAAACATAGTAAACCTATGCTAGCTTTAAGTGCAGATTCTGATAGACAGGGCCAGAATACATGGATATAGCAATTTGCAGGCCTGTAGATAGCTGCAAACGAAAGATATGGGTCTCCAGAAATGCTTGCAAATTAAGTGTGCAATTCCCAGACCTCAAAAGTGGGCGTGGCCCCCAAACTTTGAAGGGCCATGAGTCAAAAACCATTTGGGCTAGGAAGCTCAAACCTCTGATTCTTTCATTTGACATCATAAAGGTACTAATAGAATAAAAATCAGGCTAATTGAAGAGGTGTCACTGGGGAGGGTGTGTGACTTGACATGGAATGACCCATGAATATGTGGAGTCAAAATCATACAATACATCCAAACTTACCTGCCTCTTCTGTTGAAATATTAATAATGTACAAAACCGAAAACAAGTTAGCATGTTATGTAAATCGTAGATAAAAACAGAATATAATGATTTGCAAATCCTTTTCAACTTATATTGAATTGAATACACTGCAAAGACAAGATGTTTAATGTTCAAACTGAGAAACTTTTTTTTTTTTTTTTGCAAATAATCATTAACTTATAATTTAAAGGCAGCAACATATTGCAAAAAGTTGGCACAGGGGCCTTTTTACCACTGTGTTACATCGCCTTTCCTTTTAACGACACTCAGTAAACGTTTGGGAACTGAGGAGACCAATTTTTGAAGCTTTTCAGGTGGAACTCTTTCCCATTCTTGCTTGATGTACAGCTTAAGTTGTTCAACAGTACGGGGTCTCTGTTGTCGTATTTTACGCTTCATAATGCGCCACACA
Source organism: Gymnothorax reevesii (assembly GCA_029721435.1). Lineage (NCBI taxonomy): Eukaryota > Metazoa > Chordata > Actinopteri > Anguilliformes > Muraenidae > Gymnothorax > Gymnothorax reevesii. Next base: position 122,371,157 of record CM056577.1, on the reverse strand, counting down.
TTTTCGATGGGAGACAGGTCTGGACTACAGGCAGGCCAGTCTAGTACCCGCATTCTTTTACTACGGAGCCATGCTGTTGTAACACGTGCAGAATGTGGCTTGGCATTGTCTTGCTGAAATAAGCAGGGGCGTCCATGAAAAAGACGTTGCTTGGATGGCAACATATGTTGCTCCAAAACCTGTATGTACCTTTCAGCATTAATGGTGCCTTCACATACGTGTAAGTTGCCCATGCCTTGGGCACTAATACACCCCCATACCATCACAGATGCTGGCTTTTGAACTTTACACCTATAACAGCTTGGACGGTTCTTTTCCTCTTTGGTCCAGAGGACACGACGTCCACAGTTTCCAAAAACAATTTGAAATGTGGACTCACAGAACACTTTTCCACTTTGCATCAGTCCATCTTAGATGAGCTTGGGCCCAGTGAAGCCGGCGGCGTTTCTGGGTGCTGTTGATAATGGCTTTCGCTTTGCATTGTAGAGTTTTAACTTGCACTTGCAGATGTAGCAACGAACTGTAGTTACTGACAGTGGTTTTCTGAAGTGTTCCTGAGCCCAAGGTGATGTCCTTTACACACTGATGTCGGTTTTTGATGCAGTACCGCCTGAGGTCACGGGCATTCAATATTGGTTTTAGGCCTTGTCGCTTACGTGCAGTGATTTCTCCAGATTCTCTGAACCTTTTGACGATATTACGGACCGTAGATGATGAAACCCCAAAATTTCTTGCAATAGCTTGTTGAGGAACGTCGTTTTTAAACTGTTCGACAATCAGCTCACGCATTTGTTCACTAAGTGGTGACCCTCGCCCCATCCTTGTTTGTGAATGACTGAACATTTCAGGGAAGCTGCTTTTATACCCAATCATGGAACCCACCTGTTCCCAATTAGCCCGTTCACCTGTGGGATGTTCCAAATAAGTGTTTGATGAGCATTCCTCAACTCTCTCAGTCTTTTTTGCCACTTGTGCCAGCTTTTTTGAAACATGTTGCAGGCATCAAATTCCAAATGAGCTAATATTTGCAAAAAATTACCAAGTTCCAACAATAAGTAACTTGTCTTTGCAGTGTATTCAATTGAATATAGGTTGAAAAGGATTTGCAAATCATTGCATTCTGTTTTTATTTATGATTTACACAACGTGCCAACTTCACTGGTTTTGGGTTTTGTAAAAAACCATTTCCAGAGAGGACATTTTTGATGGACAGAATGTCTCGGTAGAAAAAGTCATGATTTCATGAATCTATGAGTTTCTGAACCCCCAAATATTATTTGTTGCTTAAGAAAACCTTCCCAATTTTTAACTAATGTTTGCATAAGCTACTGTGTGCAGTGGTATTTTATTGGTGAGGAATACAAATGTATCTAAAAGAAAATGAGACACCAAAATGTCAAAAAAATAAATAAATAGATATTGTACTCTCAAATTTTCGACATTTGACATTTTTTCATCAAATAAATGGCTTCTGTAGATTATTCAATGATGGAAGAACTTAAAATGAATGATACATGTCACCTTGCTACTAATAATTTTAGACAAGAGCCATCTGGCAATGGCGGATCCCCCCGGCTGTAGGTTGTGTAACAACCTTTAAAAGGCACATCTACACATCATGATTGACATGTGTGTCAAGTTTGGTGAAGGTAGCACATATAGTTTCCGAGATATGCCCCGGACAAACTCATGTTTACAGACGGACAGACAGTCATACGGACAGAGCGATAACAAAAGGCACATCTACACATCATGATTGACACGTGTTTCAAGTTTGGTGACGCTAGCACATATAGTTTCCAAGATATGGCCCGGACAAACGCATGTTTACAGATGGACAGACAGACAGACGGACGGATGGACAGAGCGATAGCTATATCCCCCCGTATTATATGCCGGGGAGATTAAAAAAAACTACATTTATTCAATATTTTAGAATTTAATAAGCCCACTTACGTTTGCATGTTGAAAGGCGCACTGAAAAAAATGTATCTTTATGATTTTAATATATCATATGCGAGTGAAGAAACAGAGCCCGAGGTTTTAGGTTTGATAGGTGGCAAAAATTGACAGAACACCGGCACTCCACTGCAGGGATCCCGCGCCATTCATTCAAACACATTCGTGCTCGTGGACAGTTTTGAGCCTCCAATCAGCATGACGTGGACTCTGGACAGTGGCGGGAAATTGCAAACTCCATAAAGAAAAGTGTAATTCTGCAGTTATATTCAGACATGTTCTGTGAGGCAGCAGGGTGACTAACTCACTGCATCAAGGTGCTGACCCACAAAGAAATATCTGCAGAATTCTTCAACAGCATTCTGATTCACAGAGATACACAACTGACAGTGAAGTCGCCTTCACACTGGACGCGAAACGAATTTTTCGCTCGAGAGATTACATTCAAAGTCAGTTGACTTTGAATGTAATTTGTCGCGCGAAAAATTCGTTTCGCGTCCAGAAAGGTTCAGGCGCCACAAATGTGAATACGCACATGTGTTAGCTGAGTGCTTCGAGCTCGTATCCATTGCTGGCAAATCTAATGTCCTAAAGTGTACAGACAATAGGCAGAACCAGGCTGTTAGGAATATCGTCAATGAAAATGGGATATGCGAACTACGCTGGCTCTTTGTGATATATGTACTCCTGGCAGATAAATGTTATAATAATAAACAGATGCAAACGTTGGTAATATAAAAGTATAATGCAAGCATTTCAAATCGGTAAACCAGACTGGCATGCACAGTACCAGCACTACAAGAGTGAGTGCGAAAATTGAACAATATCGGCTAGCAACGACATTCAGAAAGTTAACATGTCACATAAAGTTAGCTACGAAACATAGCTAAGCGTACCGTTTCGACAACCTTGCAGACTTCTCGAACAAGTTTAGCCAACAGAATCGGCCCAAATACGACTGATAGACAACAACTGACAGTGAAGACTCCTGTAAAGATAATTGTGCCACTGTGAAGGAAAGTGGGCTGTCGAAACCTAAGACTTGCAGTCTGGCGCCGGAAATTAACTTGGCCTGTAATATGTGCAGACAGTCCACCCTTCCATCCTTTAACGATAACGATCCTAGCCAATGTTAGCGACATAACGCCATCACAGGACAGCATAATGCATTCCCATATGCAATTTCATCAGATCATCGGAGTTAATTGTGGCAGACTGGCCACCGCGAATGCCAACTTCGGCGGAGAAAATTACGGTCATTGGAAAGAGTCCGTGAAACTGCAGAAGTCATACAGCGGCGCGTTATTCAACTGTTTCTTCAACCAGCTCATTTACTGTGCAAGGAATTGCACTCACATGCCATACCTCCCAAGAAGTCGCAGTTCTCTCCATTGATAATCAATTCCATATTTTGAAACCGCACAACATCCGGGTGTTGCACTGAAAACCTTCCCCTTGCACCAGCCAATCACAGCTCGTTGACGGAAAGCGCAAACACACACTTCAGCGGCACCAGAGTTGGCAATATCGGCAGGTTTTGCACTTACCCGTTAAGAATACGATAAAGTGGTCCTGTTGAAAGACTGTGGACCCTTTTTAAATGTAATAGTAGAGAGTGAATGTTGCTATCGTCCACAGCTTAGGAGCAGCAAGACAGAAACACTTGTTTAAAGAATACAAAATAATAGTGTCCCGCCATTAATTCATTTAACCTTTTGTCATTAATGTAAACTGAACATGAGATGAAAATGCGTGAGTTTTACACCTTGGAAAATGTGGGCCCCCACCCATCCTTCAGGTGTGTTCACCTCTCAGGTTCTCTTGCAGTTAATTGGGTGAGTCTCGGCTGACTGACAAATGGAGGCTGGCGAAATCAACAGTCGCTCATGATAAAACACGCCCCTATCATTTTAAAATCCCTGCCCAAATCAGACTTCAACAACTTTGACTGCCACGTTTAAAAGTCATAAGAGGGAGTTGGCGTCTTTGGATCCATCCTTCAAACAAAAAACATCAAGTTAGCATCCAGAAGTCGTGCATTTGATGAGGACAGGGAATCCGCTGCGATGAGTTGCGACCAGGGAAAGGGTAGAAACAGTTCTTTAGGACTGCCATTTCTCCATGTCACTCACAACTACGTGAGGAGTCGTCCAGCAGCACTGCGAGTTTTGACTCCTGACCGAGTGGTGGAGTTTAAAATTCCGGCCTTGGGGGCTCTGTCGCGTAGGGCACAGAGCCCACAACCCCAGTCCCATCCAGAGAGTTCCGGAGTTGGTTCTCCGTTCTGTTCAACCCAGGGGTCAATGCCACGCTGCGTGCTCTCCCTGAGCCCAAGTCCCAACCAACCTGATCTCTGCAGTTGTAAGCCACCAACGCCAACCGACAACGCCCAAGCAAGCCCGACAAGGCGTGCGGCGATGTCTCTCCCTGTCCCCAAAATTACCACCCCTTATGGCTTCAAGGCCCTCGGGGAGAGCCCAGGTGTCGGGCGACGAGAGTCGCTGTATTTCCAGGACCGGGCGGGCGGCGGCGTCTCCGGCAAGGAGTCGGGGAGACGTCTTCGTGTCCGCTCTCCGCATTGTCTCGCTCCTCGCAAACCTTTGTACCAGCTCATGGACCCAAATTCTGGAGATGAGTCGCCCTCGCTCCTTCCTGAAGCCCGGGCCAACTCAAGTCCCGACCACCGAGACTCCGTCTTTACTTTGGCAATGAGAAACATGGAGCCTCGACTCAAGAAACGCCTCGCTGTGGTAAAAACACTGGCCCAGCCTGTTCGTCTGAAGAGGGGGCGCAAGGATGGTTGTAGCTGACGTGAGGCTACAGAGAAGACCGCAATATTTGCCCTACTGTCATATACGGTTGTCAGTAGAGTGAATTTTTATTTGTTTACGATGAAAGCATTGTGTGCTTTTAAGAAATGAACTTTTTGCCCGATGCATCTTTGCTACTATTTTAAATAAAGGTTAATTGTATTCTTATTAGTCTTAGTTTTTATTGGGTGGCTCTCCGGTAGTATGTACACTGTTTGCAATATGGTGACTCAAGGCAAGAAGAGCATTCAGATTAGCAGAGCAGCTACGAAAACTAACATTTAATATTCGCTTGACATGAGATGGAAACTCCGTTGTTGGCGCTTTCGATTGACCTTAGTACGCATGGAAGAAAAGTACTTATTTTAATTTTTTTAAGAACCCCTCTTCCTCTTTTTCGCACAACTCCAGCCTACTCCTAAACTAGTTCAACTGTTCCAACCATGATTTCGAACAGTTTTTTTACCTTGCAAATTAAAAGCGTACCCAATAACCAGGATCTTTTGCACTGCTGTGGGTGATATTTGGTATGAAAGCGCTTTCTGAATGTCTGCCGAGCGACGCTTGGCTTATTGAAGGCCGTAAGGAGGGAGGAATACACTCCACTGATTGGTCTAAACCCGCAATATGAAGGAATTTGCGACCAGTTTTTAGAAATGCATTTCAAAGCAACGAAGTCTCGTGAGAGAGGGCTGAGAGAAATTTCGATATCTAAACGTACCACACGATGGCGTCAATCAGTCGGATTTAGGCAAAATCCCCCCGCGATTCCATTTATTTCAGAGGTGGGCAGCGAGGGCCGTATCTGTCCCTGGTTTTCACACCAACGTCTGGTCTTTAATTAGTTGATTGTCTCAATTATCCAAACCATTTATGAAATTTGACGTTTCATGCCCATTTCTTTAAATTATCATGAAACTACAAAGACTAGTCTTGTCTCCCTTCATAAAACATTTTCCTTTGATCGAATCATTGCGAAAGTCTATATTTGTGCATGCAATCAATTAACTCAGTTATTCAGGGTAATTGATAGGAATAAAAACCTGCATACACACCGGCCCCCCAGGACCGTGATTTCCGACCCCTGATTTAGTTGCAATGCATATTAAAATATGTCATAACACCGGTTATGAGTGTACGGAGTGTCTTTGAACTTTTTTTTGGGGGGGGGGTAGGGTGTCAGTGTTTAAGATTCAGCTGTGAGGAGCCGGTAATTTGACGATATAATTGAAGATTACAATCTCTCGATTTAGTGCGAAGGCTACAAGTGATCAATTTAAGCATCTCCGTTGTCATTTAGCCTTTGAACAGTCGAGGTGTCCATCGACAGAAACGGTTCATGGAAATCGGGAGAGATCCTTTGTTTCATCTGTCACCAAGTCCCCGTGTCCAGTCAATCAAAGTAAAGGTGGACAGGTTTTGCCTTGTCCTTAAAAACCAGGGACCTGCTGTTTAGATGTTTGTGAACTGTCGTTGGTTTAAACCTCGCGGACTCGTCCTTGGTACCAGAGTTACACAGTAGCTTGCTTGACTCTTCGTTAAAATCACAATTAGTGAATTGGTAGGCGTTCTTAAATGAGGGTTGACACATGAACAACTTGTAAATACTGGTTTAAACATTGATCCAATACAAAAATAATTTCCAATGAAAAATTGGGATCCAAGGGTCAAGGAATGCTTTCGAGCCGTGGAAGTTTTCCTTATTTTTTGAAGTAAAGTATGCAAAAATGGGACAATAACAATTCTAATTCTAGAATATAGCCACAAGTGGCAATTACGGGGTTCAAGCCAAGAAAGACCATTAGTAGTTGAAAGCTTTAACAGGTTAATTAACAAGTGTTGCCACTAAATGTGGCCATGTCCCCTGCCAGGTGACGGAAATCGTCTGGGGTCTGCGTATCACACAAATACATACTGAAGCCAAAGATGAATTAAATCGATCAAAGCATTCTTGAGATTTTGCATTCACAACAAACAGCACGTGACAGACAGACGGATGGACTGATGGAGCTGAAAACTAAGTCCCCCGGCCCTAATACACCTTGACACCAAAGATGAATGGAATCGGTCAAACCGTTCTAGAGATATCGCGTTCACAAACGGGACGAACGGACGGCCGGACGGATGGAGCAGAATTCTATATCCCCCGCCCCTTATACACCTTGACAGCAAAGATGAATGGAATCGGTCAAACCGCTCTTGAGATATCACGTTGACAAGGTATTTGTAAGCGGGCAAAAAGTCGTAATGACCTTGAGAACAAGCATTCAGAGAATTCATAGTCTCGCCCATAGTTATCTGCCAACATGATGACCTTGACCTTGACCTTTGACCTATGACCTTCAAATTTATGTCATGCCGAAAGACTCTCACAAGGAACCCGCCTGTGTAATATGAAGGCAATCGGCCTCGCGGTTCCAGAGATATCAGTCTGGACAGACACACACACACACACACACACACACACACGAAGCGATTACAATAGTCTCGCGAAACCCCTTCGGGGGCTCGACTAATAATGCCAAGGTCAGGGAAAGCAACTGGGATCGGCGTATTACACCAATACACCTTGACCCCAAAGATGAATGGAATCGGTCAAACCGTTCTTGAGATATCGCGTTCACAACAAACAGGACGTGACTGACGGACGTGATAAACGTGGCAGACGGACGGAGCTGAATATTATGTCCCCCACTTCGCTCGCTACTGCGGCGGTGGGGGACAAAAACCACTTTAGGAGTATATTGCAGGTATTTATGTGGACTTATTTTGCCAGTGTAATGATTGGACCAACAACTTACGATGTATAGTCTGATTTGTGTTATGTTAGGCTATTTTGTGCATATGTGGCACCCCCTACTGGTCTATTTGATTGAAACTTTCAGGCTATGTTTCAGGTTCCTATGTGGACATATCCTGTGAGTTTTGTCAGGTTTGGGAAAACTAGTTATGATTTATAGTCTGATTTGTGTTATACCACGCTTTGCATTTATAGCGCACCCTATTGGCCAATTTGAACAAAATTTTGTAGTGTGGTTCAGGTACTTATATGATTATATCCTGTGAGTTTTATGGCTATAGGACAAACAATTGCTGAATTATAGTCTGATTTGTGTCATGCCATGCCCATTTTTGCATTTATAGCGCCCCCTGTGGGCAGATTTGCATGAAACTGTCAAGGTATGTTCCTTGTACTTATGGACATATCCTGCGAGTTCCGTGATGATTGGTCCAATGATTGTTGCCTTTTGTCCATTTATGTGCTAAGCCACGCCCCTGCTGAAATTCATTGGCCAATATCTTGGAAACAAAATGAGATTTCACCAAGCTGTATGCAACTCTTGATAAGCCTGCTCAGGTGCCATGGAGAGACAGAGTTGTGACAACTCCGTTGACTTCAATGGGCCACTGCAATGGCGGATCATGGAGGCGTCCAATAGTTCCAAACAAGCTTCCTGGGAAACCGCATCGCATTGGAAAAGTTGTGTGTCTTGCATCTTTTAAGTGATTATTAAAGGGTAAGAAGTAGCAGGTCAATGCATTATGATAACCATTTTATAAGCATATTTTAACCCAACTAACAGTGTGATTATAGCATTATAGCTCGTCACTTTCATGCAGACTTTAAGATATAACACAATTAGCAAAGATTGAGATGGCTGTGTCCGTCTTTGCTAACTGTGCTTAATGTCTGTGAACGAAACGTTTCACTGAGCTCTAATTAAGTTTATTTGCGTATCTCTGTGATTTGTGAATTGACGTGATATGGTTCACTTAAAGATTTAAATAATGCTAAATAGCTGATATAACATTATAGGCCCAATAACTAAAACGTAGATGCTAGCATGCTATGCTCACCATGCGGACCGTCAACATTAGTTATCTTAGCAAGAATTTTTGTGGTTATTCAAGTAATTTTAACTACTAATAATGATCTATCATCATCAGTCTCTTTTGGCATGAACAACACCTTATCACGTCATTCTCCAAATTTACCGTGTGGTGTAATGTTATAAATGCTGCGTTCAAACCAGCTTGAGAACAAGGTAAGCTTGAAGTTGAACATTCTGACTGCTGTAATTGTGTGACTAGCAGTCATTGTGTGACTCGACTGTTAGTTACCATTTAATTGGCTAATGATGTATTAGTGAGGCTGGTTCTGGGTGCTGGAGAAGGAGTGCAGCGTGGCTCTGAGTGAGAGGTAGCTGTGGGGTACAACTTAATATGGGGAGAGTGGGGGCTCTCTGCCCGCCATGTAGTGTATTTTGGTTGAGAACAAACCCTGCTCCGATCCAGTGTTGGTCCCGCAGCATTTCTTGTTTGTGACAGGCAAAGCGATACAGATACACAAAAGAATTATTTACTTTAGCATTCATTATACAGGGGAGTCACACTGAAATGTAAAAAGTACAGATTTTGGGGGAACGAAGAGTCACTTCTTCTTCTTTGAGTTTACTGGCAGTTTTATTATTCAATAACGGATCCCGGTGTGCCATCTAGTGATAGAATATTGTCACTGCGTGCATAGATTTGCAGCTCTATGTCCACTGGCGGACAGGTGCATAAAGATACACCGTTCTTCTCGAACACGCCAAATCCAGATAATCCGCAAATTATTAATTCAATTAATATTTTGATTTGAAACGGGTTACTAAGTTGCCAGTGTCAAAGTAACAAAGTGAAAGTATAATTTTTATCTTTTAAATGTAGGAGATTAAAAGTCCCAGTTTAAAAAAAAATCTTCTGTACAAATCCTTAAAAAACTACAAAAATTCTGTAACGAAGTACATGTACATCGTTACTATGCATTTATGAAAACTGGAGTATCATGCTCAGCCTCCCACCCCGAAGAAAATCTCACTCTAGCCTGCATTCAAAACTTGAGAGCCCTGTGAGATCTACGGTTTTCCTGTAACGTTTCTAGCCAGCCAGCTAGCTTGCTATGAAGGTAACGTTAGAGCAGTGTCCTGCAACAGGCCCAGAAACACGAAGCAAACATCGTTTTCATAATTGGTAAAATCGAGATCGACTGGACCGCGAGTAATTTTATTTGCGCGATAAATAGCTTGCTTAGCAAGGTACAGAAATGTACGTCCTGCTGCTGTTGGCGATGGTTGCTGCCACAGATAAATATTTTGCCCAGGTGTGATACAGCCTGTATGTTAAAGGTGATATCACAGATACAGATTCCCTGCATTTTTAAGGAAGTATGTGATAAAAGCGCAATATTAGCACCTTGAGCGGGCAGCCTAAAAGGGGGTAAGGATTAACGTTTCTGTTACATCTGTAAAGCCGGCTAGCTTACTGTCAGTATCCACATTCATACATCGTCAAACTCAAGGCATTTTAAAAGCTTTATTGAAAGAGTAACGTTATTGTCATAGTAACGTACCTTGTCAATCAAGTGTCACAATGAAATATTTGTACGTGGTTTTGAAAAAAAAATTTAGTAGTTACCAAAATGGATACTAATGCATTGAATCTCCGTATATTTAAATAGCCCGCCAAGTTTTGTTTGGAACTATTTGCAATCTGCATGTACCACGTGACCCTCCTGCGTCTGGAGCCCTCATTGCCGCAACTCTCTCTCTATGGCACCGGCCCGGTCCAATGATGATCCACAGCTAATTTCGAAGGAATCGGACCTAGGGCCTAGGAGGAGATCTCAAAAATGTGTTTTTCAAAAAATTCAAAATGGCGGAAAGTGCAATATGGCGGACTTTAGGGGTTCTTATAGGAAAGGCGTAGAGTTTGGACAAAGGAATGTTTGTACCAAGTTTTGTGTAAATCTGACTTGCAGCGTAGGAGTTATGACCTTATAAAGTGAAAAACTGTTTTTCTTGAATTATACCACCCCCATCAGGCCGATTGAGTTAAAAATAGCTTGGGCAGCATTTGCACACAAAGTTCCAACCAATGTACAAAATTTCAGGTCTCTACCATTTACCATCTCACAGGAATTTGCGAAAACATTTATGAAGAAGAGAAGAAATAATAATAAACCAGTACAAAAACAATAGGGTTTCTGCCCTACAGGCTTGAACCCCGAAACATATTTTCATGAGACGAGTATTATGCGGATGGTATACCCACTATGCTGCACTCCACAGAGTTGAACCTATTTGCAGATCGTTTCGAAGCAGCCGAAAGGCCAAACTCACGAACCTCTATATCATCGAGAATTCCTGAAATTATGAGCAACATGCACTGTTGCATAACATGATGAAATCAATATCAACGATTTTGTAATCAATGGAATAGAAAGGAATTGCCCATTTGTGTACTTCGAAAATACCGGCAAATTGTGTTGAATTGTCTTATTAAAATAATCTCTGCTATTCCTCAAACTAAAGTAGGCCTTTAAGCTGATCATTGTGACTGTATTGGCCCCAAGTAATTAATGCATTGACCATTATTATCTCTGCAGACTGTCGGTCCCTAATTTGCGCCTGTGTGTTTGGGTGTGCTTGTGCATACAAATTCACGTTTTATAAAGGTACCCTGCATCTTATGTGGCAAAAATGTGATTTTTTTACCGGGTTCACAGGTAGGGATGGCATGAGCCTCAGGCATTTTGTCCGCTCTTGACAAAAGGCATGAGGAAAATTGTGGCATTCTGTCACCAAATTCACCAGCAGTTGTCAGTAAAATTGCATTACTGCATGGAAGCCCAACTTTGCGCTCTCAAGCAGGCATATTTTGAAGAGTCACAAGGAGAGAGATCATGGAGAGATACAAAGGACGAGAGGACAAAATAGATTTTTTCTCTGTAAAATGACTTTCTCTATGTCAACCGTAGCCGCAGAGAAAGACCATTAACGAGATGTTATTTTATTTTGATGCAAAAAAAATCCACAAATAAAATAAAGCATTGCTTACAAACCCAGACCGCTAAACCCCCCAAAAATGAACCAGAGAGAGAGAGAATGAAAGGAGAGATACTTATTTAAATTATATTCTTTTTCCTGGTCTCCAGCAGCTTTGCAGCGGTGTGGCGTCTGCGTAACTGTCTTCTCTCCTCGTGAGCATTCCGGTGAATAATTAAAAGAAACCTGCGGGCAGTCAGGCACCTGGAATGTCACGGGCAAAGACCTATTTTAGGGGAATCCTATCTGGCATGTAGCCCACCTCCCCTTACCCTGAGATGGAGGCGCAAATCAATCTACCGCTGCGTATCCACAGGCATAGCGGCATAAATTATGGTTCAAAGCCTGGGGTCCCTGAAATAGCCGACATTTCCCAAGTTCATCCTAAATCATTAAAAAATGCTAAATCTGCTCAGCACTTGTCACAAAAGGCAGCTCTGTTCATAGCATTTAAAATTTGAATATTCCGGTAAATGGATGATGCTTACACATCAGGCTGACACTTATCCCTCCACCAGGAGGTAATTTGTTTTTACTGGCATTTGTTTTTTTTTAGTTTGTCAGTTAACAGAATGTCACTGAAAATGTACATAAGTATTGGTGTCAATGATATTTCAGAGGAAGTGATTAAATTTATGTGAAGATCCGACTCATATTCTTGACCCAGTATCTGAAAGAATTTTTTTGTGGTTAAAGATGGCACTGTCGACACTCGTTTAACACTCATGTTCAGTTATAATTCACTCCTTCACTTGCAATTTTCAAAACGGCGGACGCAACATGCTCTCCAAGTGCCTTCTAGTTGAAAACTGTGGATGAACTTTTAGTTGGCAGTATCTGTGCTCACTGTATCAAATTGTTTCAGCTGCACATACAAACCGAGACTCGACAGAGCCAATTACTAACGGCCCAGAGCAGCAGAGTGTTAACTGGTTACTTGCAGTCTCACTGACGAGCCCAGACTTGCTGCGCTCCTTGGAAAATAAGCAGACGTTCAGACAGGGAGCAGATTGTCATGGATTTTGTTGGCGATTAATTGGCGAACTGGCCTTGTTTTGGCGTACGATGCAGTCAGTGATTTGTGTCACGTCGCACAACAGTGGTCGTATTCCTGGGATACAAACCAACAAACTGAAGATGAGAGATGTTCAATGAAATTTCACTCTCCTCCTCCTCGAGAAACAGTAACTGACAGTTTATTCCGGTTGGTTGGCTCTTCTTTTATCGTTTGACCCGCAGGGCCTTCTCACTCTCTTTCTTTCACTGTGAAATGGGCTGAATTTCAGCATCTCTGACGTGGCAAAGGCTGTGCAGACAGTGGTAGCAACCATCAGCCGTCACACTCTTGATAGAGGACATGGTGGGCGGGGGGGAGGAGGAGGGAGGAGGGGTGAGGTCAGAATGGAATGAAAGAGAAGAGGAAGGACGGAGGAGTGATGAATGATGTCACATAAACTCAGGGTGCTGCGCCAGAGAACTTCCATCGACTTTATTGGACGTAACATTGGCCGACCGCTAAAAAAAAAAAAATTGAGGGACGACATTAATCAGCGCCAACAATGAATCCCTTTACTCTCCCCAGAAAATATTCGTCCCTCAGGGTGACAGACCGGGGACCCTGTTCAACCCCAAAAATTACCACTGTATGTGCAAAAGAGAAACACATAAACAAACACAAATTTAAACACGAGACACAGCTGTCAAACCTTCACTAATAACTAAGACCACAGATGTCTGAACAGAGGGAGACGACCTGAATTGTGCCCAGATGATGCACATTTTGGAATAATCACCATTCGTGTCTTTGACTTTTCCCCCTAATTCTCACAGAGACCATAGAACAGCACAAGTCACAGTGACCCACTAAGGCAGAAAAAAGGAAAAATGGACACAAACTGCAGATTGTCACAGCATCACGCCTTATGGTTCCATTTGTGTGAATTGATGGCGCTCGATAAGAAGCAAGCGTCCTATCAAAGTCTGCGTGACAGACTTTCCGGAACCATCCGGGCCTCGAGAATGGGCACTCAAAATAGGAGCGCTGATGAGGACAGTCCAAATGTCAACTCCAGTGAAAATTGCGAAGGGAGGGGTGTGGCGTTAGGATGGGCGGGTGAAAGGAGGGAGTGGGTGGTCCACACTCGACAGAGAGCCTGTGTTCGTCCGATCCACCCCCCGCGATGCCGCCTCCATCATATAGAGCGTTTATTGTTGTGCGCTGTTTATTTTAACTCGGGCGTGGAGGGCGCTTGTCACTCCTCTACTCCCCGCCTTCGCAATCGTTTTCGCCCACATTCTCGCCCGAACTGTCGCCGCCGGCTGCCCGCGTGGTCGCCGGACTCTCCCCCAGTAGCCAGTAGGTCCGCAGCCGGCCCTTCCCCTTCATCTCCACCTCTCCTCTCAGCTCCAGCTGGAAGCAGTTGAATTCCTCCAGCACCGCTCGCGCAGCCTCTGACACGTGGATCCGCAGGGCTAAAAACCAGAGGAAACAGGAAACAAAGGAGTCAGAAGGAGGCGCTGACACTGAAAGTAACCATAAAGTTATCATCATATAAATAGTGATGATGTCAGAAAAAGTCAAAGAGAAACTGAGGCCAAAAAATGAAAATTGTTTTCTGAAACGACATCAGTTTGAGAGCAAAATAATTTTTAGTGCGGTTTGACTATCAGCGTCTAAAAAAATAAAATTGAAAAATTTGAATCGACTGCGATGGGCGACGCCATTTTGCATTTGCTGGCTCAGCTAAGTTTGTCCGTAATGTGACATCATCAACTCAAAAGACCATCACACTCTCTTTTCAAGCCTTTTATACAGTTTGCAAAAGTTTTTACACTCTCTACAGTGCAAAATTTTCCTAAATTACAACTACAGTACCAGAATATCATGTCAGACAACGGTTCATGTTCAGCAGACTGACAGCTTCTTCATCTGAAGTCTTCTAATGAGTTTTCTAAGAGTTTTGACGAGTTTGGTACACAACCTTATTAATATGAGCCAGAAATCAATGTAGCCTCTGCTACCGACAATTGAATCAGCAAATGGCGAACATTACGGTGAGCAAAAAGTCAAAAATTCAGCCTCAAAATTCTGGATGGTGATTTGCTCTTCAGTGTGATAGTTTTGTTGCAGAAAAGCAAGATGGCAGCTGTCAGTATTTGAAGTCTGTGGTTTAGTGCATTTTACCAACTTCAGAGAGGCCGGGACAACTCAAAAGATAAAAATATAAATGCGAAATAATACCATTTATACAGTACCAATCAAAAGTTTGGACATACCCAAATTTTTCTTACAATATATGTTAAAGAAATAAGCACTCATTATTCATTCATTCATTCATTCATCTTCTATACCCTCTTATTCCTCACTAGGGTCGCAGGGCGAGCTGGAGCCTATCCCAGCTGGCTACGGGCAAAGGCAGGGACCCACCCTGGACAGGTTGCCAATCCATCGCAGGGCGCACACACCATTCACAGACCATTCACTCTCACACTCATACCTATGGGCAATTTAGGCACTCATTATTTTGGAAAAAAAAATCTAACTCTTAAATCCATCAAACTAACCAGCACTTGTTGTCATATCTGCTGAGCATAGTCATATTTTTCTGTATTTAAGGGCAGTCTTATGGCTATAATGAGTTTGCTGCTGCGCAGCCCCGTCTAAGTTCCCTCAGAGGTGCTGCACTGGCAGTTTGATTTTCATCAACCTTCTTTGCCCAGCAAGTCCCGAAACAGCTTGACTTTAATTTGCCAGCTGGAAAATGGAAAGAGCTTGTCTGTCTGTTTACTGTGCACAATATGGCCTCTGAGAATTCCTAAACTTTGAACAAACTCTATTCAAACAAGTAAGCTATTCTCTTTATATTTCTGACTGTTCACCTCTCACAAGATTCCATTTGAGGTCATATAGAGAAGTTAAGCCATTTAAATTTCTCAGGGTAGGTGGCTGGGGAGGGCAGCTGGAGCCTATCCCAGCATGCACTGGGTGAGAAGCAGAAATATACCTCAGACACTCAACCCTCTGAGCAATTTAGAGTCTCCAATAAGCCTTATATGCATGATTTTGGACTGTGGGAGGAAAGGGAAGAACCCAGAGGAAACACAAACATGGGAAGAACATGCAAACTCCATAGAGAGAGAGAGATCCCCAGCCAGATTTGAACCCACAACCTTCTTGCTGTGAACTGCGTTCGCAAGAAAAACACAATTTACTAACAAGCAGTTTTCGAAAGTGCTGAACACGCCATTTTCAATAAAGACAACAAGCACATATTGCGCAGTTTTACTTATTTTTCCTTTTTTAATTTAGTAAACTAATTGCCCCTAATAACCCAGTAATTTCTACGATGTACAGCCATCTGGCTGCAGCTGGTTTGGTCCTTGTAATACAGAGGTATTTATTATGAGACGATGCCCACCCCCAAGAGAGGAACGGATGATTATCACCTGATTGTGCTGTAGTGTTGGCTGGTGAGTGGAAAATAGAAGACCATCCCATTAAAGGTGTCCTGTGTAAGAATTGAGGTCAAAATATCCAAAAAACTGAGCTAGACCCAGCAAAAGAATGAGAGGAAATAAGGGCAATGATGTCATAAAAAAGATGACATGGTATAGTGCTGCAGAGATATCAACCTGAATTAGCATGCTAAATCACTAGCTGCGCACCGTCCGGTGTCATAATACCAGTTTCTGCCATGGGTGGTGATATACGGGCAACATAACGGCCAGCCAAACTGCAGCGCACGAATAAATCGCATGGCTTGAGGGCATACTCGAACCTAATTTCACTCGTGTGGAAGGTACAGCCCACCACCATTTCACACTATTCACTGTTTATAACTGTTCTGAGCCAGTATTAGATAGTTCGTTCAGCATTAGCGCATAACATTAGCTAACATTACGTTGACGCTAGCTTGCTCAACGGCAACGAATGTTATCGAGCAAATTAATTTATTTCGAATGAACAATGACACGTAATTTGGACAAATTTACTGGATCGGGTGAAGGGGAGTAGTTTGAAGATGTCCTAGTACAGAATCACTTGACATCAACTGACATTCGTTCATGTGTTTATATCTCAGAGTTTTGGAGTCAGACCGGCCCTGTTTGGATTGTAGATTGTCGGCTATGGCTCTGGGGTCGTTAAGAAGATGGAGGCGGAGAATGGACAGTAGGCTTCATGGGAGGAGGGACTGTGCCGTTTCTCGATTGTTACACTAAGGTAGACCAACTCACTTTCTGCAGGTATACTGCCCCCATTTTCTTTGGAGTGTGTAGAGTATGAATTTAATTTTTGGCTGCCATGACACAGGGCACCTTTAAGGTAGAATACTGCTAATTAGCATAACTCTCTTTATTTCATCACTTGCATCAAATTGCTTTATTGATATGAGGAGCAAACATTCAAATTAGCAGGGATGGAGGTGTCCAAGATGGCCACCGCAAAGGGGCATATCATGACAGTTTCAAAACACCATACCCTACCGATCCAGCATCTCTGGGTTAAAATTCTTAAAGTTGGATGCTTCAACAAAATGCAAAGGTTTTTTGAAACTTTGCTGGAACTGCTGGAACTGAATTCGGTTTACACAAGGAGGACTGATTTAGTGTCTGTGCCACCCCTATGAACACTGCCCAAAACATTCACACTATCAGTTGTGGCCAGTTCTCCAAGAAAAAAAAAAAAAAAACGTAATTCCAACACAAAATTGCATTTCAATCAACTTGTAGCTAATACTCATTTCCTTTTGTCTTGATAGAGTCGAGTGTTTTCGAAAATCATGTCGTGCAAACTGACAGCGCTGATTAGTAACAGGCCAAGACCCAATATTATTTAAAGGGGATGTTCTGTGCTCAGTCTATTTTCAGCTCACCAGCCACCGCTGATGCATGTGTGTGTGTGCGGGGCTCTGTATGACGCACGCGTATGTGTGTGTTGCGTGGGTACAGCACGTGTGTGAAAGCACCATGAAGTGTGAATGATCTCACCTTCTCCATTGGACTCCATACGAGAGGCGGTGTTTACGGTGTCTCCGAAGAGACAGTATCGCGGCATCTTCAGTCCCACTACACCGGCACACACAGGGCCTGAAGACACACACACACACACACACACACACGTGCGCCAAACACACAAGAACACACACGCAGAACACTATATGTTGATTCATATATAAGTCCACCCAGGTTTACAAGAAGCACACCGGCACAAAGAGATGTTGACATCCAGTGAACACCCTTAATAGAAAAACTGATCAACATTTATGGTTTCAGTATAGGAACTACCAATTTAAAAACGTGAAGTCAAACATCTACCAGCACCCACCCACGCACACAGGCTGCAGTCTCGCGGCTGTGAGGCCACCATTAGCATCCGATTAGCTCCGCAGGCAGCCATTACTGCTGTACTAATGAGCAGAGCGCTCAAGCTGAGAAACAGACGTCCCAGGGTCAAGTGTGAGAGTCACAAATGTGTGTGTATGCGTGTGTGTGAGAGCTCAATCAGCAAAGATGACTTGATTTGCATTGTATGGCTTTCCCCGATGCGTTGAGCGCTAATGCATATGTTGCATGTTGAGTAGGAAGCACAGGTGTAATTTTTAATTTCTTGAAAAAGTTCCTTTTAGGATACTGTTATTGTTGTTTGCTGCTGTTATCATTTTTCTCTCTTTCCTGACAAATCTAATAATGGATGCTTTACCTCTGTAACTGTTGCTTTCTAATATTTTGTTTATGCTGTTGCAGAAAACTACAACCTGCATGAAATTTGAAAGATACTTCTATGTTGAACTGATACTGTTTGAGGACTGCACTGTTAAGGTTAAATTGTTTTGGCGGGGGGTTAGAAAGATTGATCTCACTTGTTTGTTGTTTTAATATTGTGTTGCTGTTTCTGTTTGTATTTTGTTTTTAGAAAAAAGAAAATTCACAGATCACAGACATACACACTCACACACAAACGCACGCGCGCACACACACACACACACACACACACACGCGCGCACATACGTACATTCTAACTCATCCAGGCTCAAACCCAGGCCTAACCCAGCCATGTTGTACAGCTTAACCCAACCTTACTCCCTGTCCTTCCACTGCCCTGCCCCCTGATGCTACCCCCTGTCTTCTGCCCGCAACCTTGCACCCAAGACCATGGCCACTCAATGGCTGTTCTGTAATCCTGTTCTCTAGGTTAAACCAGCCCTCAGACTGCACTTCCTACTCTCTGAACAGCCCCAGTTATCTCACTCCACCCACTGCCTTTTGACCCCACCACATTACATCTTACCCCACCCTCTTTTCTGACAACATCCCAGTTATATCTTACTCAACCCCCTTCCTTCTCACCCCATCACCATTACACCTTACTCCACCCCCTTCCTTCTGATCCAACGCTCATGACATGACTCCACCCCGTCTTCTGGCCCCAACCCATGACTTCTGACTCCACCCCCTAAGTACTGATCCCACCCTCATTACATCTGACTCCACCCCGTCTTCTGACCTTACCCCATGACTTCTGACTCCACCCCCTGCCTTCTGACCCCACCCCCATTACATTTGACTCCGCTCCTTGCCTTTTGACTCAACCCTCAGGACATCTGTCTCCATCCCTTACCTTTTCACCCCACCTCCATCAACGAGCCAAATCACCGAGAGGTGCTAAATTATGATATCAATACACAAATCTGGCCGCCATCTTGGGACAGGAATCCTTGACAGCGAGGTGAATGTTTCTATCCACACATTTTTCTGGAAATGCCTGACTACTGTGTCGCTTTCAAGAGCAGTCACAGGAGAGGGAAAGTGGACAACATAACTTTTCACAACTAAGTTATTTCGCTTGAACGACAAAGATTAGGATTTTGAGGGATAAGATGTACATAAAGGATAACAATGAGAACACTAAGGCTGAATACTGTAAAATGCGGCCTGAGGTCAAAAAAGAGCTGAGGAATGCTAGAAGACTGTATGAAAGACAAATTGCAGAGGGGGCAAAAACTAACCATAAGCGCTTCTTTCAGTACTGTAGCAGAAAAAGGAAAGTTAAAGAGCAGGTTAAGTGCATAAAGAATAAAAATGAATCGCTGCTATACGATAACAAGGATATTGCGGATGCCTTAAACAGTTACTTTGCTGAGAATTTTACCTCAGAGGGGGTCTTTATTTGGCCAGAGGGCATGTTAAATGCTCAAGATTATTTAGCGGAAATTGAGGTTCAGGATAACGAAGTATTAGACAAGTTGCATAAACTAAAGGCAGATAAGGCAGCAGTCCTGATGGCTTATATCCTAGAGTGCTCAGAAAAGTTGGTGAGATCATCTTTAAGCCGATATCAACCATCTTCAGACGGTCTTTAGAAACTGGAGAAATACCAAATGATTGGAAACAGGGCAATATAAAACCAATATATAAGAAAGGGGACTGTACCAAGCCAGGAAACTACAGGCCAGTCAGTTTAACTTGCATTTCGTGCAAAATATTGGAATCTGACATAAAAGATGAGCAGGACTTATTACTTGAACGAAGCAGTATCTTGAGGGATAGCCAACATGGTTTTCAGAGGGGAAGGTCATGCCTGACAAACCATTTGGAATTTTTTGAAGAGGCCACCAGGACTTATGACTAGAGCAGGGCTTATGATGTCATATACTTCAATTTTCAGAAAGCATTCGATACAGTATTGCATAAGAGACTAATTTTTGAAATGGGCTCCATTGGAGTTACAGGAGGTATTCTAAAGTGGATTCAAAACTGGTTACAGGACAGAGCACAAAGAGTGGTGGTCAGTGGTGTCTCATCTGAGCTAGGTATGGTGGGGAGTGGCGTCCCCCAGGGATCGGTGTTGGGACCCCTGCTGTTCCTCATTTACATTAATGGCCTTGATAGGAATAATGAGAGCAGATTGGTTAAATTTGCAGATGATACTAAATTGGGGGGTTTGGCAAATAGTTTAGGGTCCACTAAGTTGATTCAGGATGATTTGGATAGAATCCAGAATTGGGCAGTAATGTGGCAAATGAAATTGAATTTAGCAAAATGTAAAGTTGTATATGTAAGTAATAAAAATATTAGACGGGATTACTTCATGGGAGGTTTTTAAACTGGAAAGTGCTGCACACGAGAAAGATCTGGGAGTGATTGTTGACCAAACCCTGACAGGTTCTTGCCATTGTGCCGTAGCAGTTAAAAAAGCTAATCCGTTGCTGGGATACATTGCCAAAAGTATTGAGTACAAATCTAAGGAGGTGATGCATCTTTTGTACAACACATTC
Source organism: Gymnothorax reevesii (assembly GCA_029721435.1). NCBI lineage: Eukaryota > Metazoa > Chordata > Actinopteri > Anguilliformes > Muraenidae > Gymnothorax > Gymnothorax reevesii. The sequence continues at coordinate 122,350,247 of CM056577.1, read as the reverse complement.
GTCAGACCACAGCTGGAGTATTGTGTACAGTTCTGGGGACCATACTTTAAGAAAGATATAGAGGCTCCAGAGAAAGTTCAGAGAAGAGCCACTAAGCTAATTCCAGGTATAAAAGATGAAAGCTACGAGAAGAGGCTGAAGATCCTTATTCTCTTTAGTCTTAGGAAAAGGAGAGTCAGGGGTGATTTGATTGAGGTCTTTAAATATGTTAACAAGGTGAATTATATAGGATTCCATCGACCAAGTGTAGTGAGTAGAACTCGTGGTCACAAATGGAAGTTGACCAAAGGTAAATTTAGCACTGATATTCGGAAATATTTCTTCACCCAAAGAGTAATTTCAATGAAGAATAGCTTGCCTAACCATACTGTTGAGGCAGAGACCTTGGGGGTTTTCAAGAGCAGGCTTGACTTAAAGCTAGATACCATTAAGTCATTGAGTATCTGAAGGGATATATTCGCAATAGTATAAAGAAACTGGCGAGCTTAATTGGGCTGAGAGGCCTGTTCTTGCCATTTATGTTATGTTATGTTATGATTATTGGCTTTAAATCATCAAGATGATACTGTGTAAAGCCAGTCTTAACTCTTGCTCTTACTTAGATAGTCAGCTGATTAGTCCACAGACACTCGTGTTTTGGTAAGGCGTGCACATAGGCCTATATACATATGGATGTGGTCAGGAGGGTTGGTGTGTAGCTCGGCGATAAACTGTATGTGTGAGGTGAAAAGGGGTGTGTGTGTGTGTGCGCGTGTGTGTGAATGCTACCGTATGTGGCAGGGATTATATTTAGTTACCGCTCGCTTTAGCATGCCGCACAGCCACCCGGCCCTCTCCCTCCCGCACGTAAGCCACATTTAGGGCGGCACGCTGCTACTAAATTACCGCGAATATAATCCGCCATCCACTCTCCTTCACTACTGCTCACAGCTGACCTGCAATGCGGCCAAATGGCTGAAAAAAATCAAGAATAATAATTATTGGTTGCCTGCAATCTCATCATAGGAGGAGAGACGGAGTCACCGGCAGAGACAGACATCTTATCGGGATTTACTGTTTAAATCCCTGTTTAGGCTGCCAAAAATCTGAAACACTTGCCAGCTCACCACAAAGAATTATGAAACTCTAATATGACTGAAGCACACTAGGGATCACTGATCTATAGGGCGATAATAGACAGAAATGGTGCTTCGAGCTGCTTCTTCTCTTGTTATCGGTCAGAAAAAAGACTGGATATCAAAAGCACCAACGACTAAAAATGATTATTTGCTGAAAAATTAACCAAAGTGCATTTGTTTACATGGGTTCCCGCAAGAAGTCCGCCTGTCCCAAGGTGGCGGCCAGCTCAACATACCTTAGCCGATCTTGAAAAAAAAACGTAGCGCCTCTTAATTTATTTAGTTCGTTGACCCCATGATATCAGACTCCACCCCTTGCCTTCTGACCCCGCCTCTATAACATATGAATCCTCCCCCACCCTGTCTTCTGACTTCACCCTCATGACAACTGACCCCAACCCTTGTCCTCTGACCCCCACCCCCTGACCTCTGACCCCTGCCCCCTCACCGCTGTGGATACCGCTCCTCAGTTTGAGCTGCTGGTCTGGTCGGTGGCGGATCTTGAAGGAGCGCACTGCCTTCAGTAGCGCCAGGGACATACGGGCAATCTCACGCCCATGCAGCTTCCCGTTTCGCACCGGGAGCCCTGACACCACCATATATGCGTCTCCGATCGTCTCCACCTGAGGGCGCCATCATGCAGGGAGAGTTTGCAGTTTTACACAGTCTGGGCATCGAGGATTAACAGAAAAAAAAAATCTAAGAATTTCCTATTGATTTTCAATAAAACCTATGCGCCAGATTCACCAAGACCATTTGCAGTAGCAAAATTTTAGCGTATGCAAAACCAGTAACATCAGCAACGACTGGTGCAAAACAAAGACCTCGGCCAATCACTGGCGGTGCTATTGGTTTTTCAAGGGCTAAACGGTTAAATGAAGGATAAATAAATAAAAGGTCCGAGTGAATCAGGCCCTATGACTTTAATGAGGCAAAATTTCTCTATTTTTGACAGCTATTATTTTCTGAAACTTCATCGCACCGAGCTGATTACTCTCCAGGGTCCAATTTTATTTATAAGGCTATTCTGATTCAGTTCTCTTTCCTTTTCACCTCTTCCTGTTTACACACTCAGTGAACATGCACAGGAGCCAAATGAGAGTCAAACGCGCGTGCTCTCCCGACTGAATGTCATATTCTTATCAATGACCCCCAAATTAGCAGGGACGTATGAAACACAGCAGCTTAATATTATCCTTGAGTCAGTAAAATTACAAACCGTCAAAATAAAAACTAAAGATCAGAAGACTCTCTGGAGCTGGGATCTCATGTTAGACACAAGCACAGATTCGCATAATACTCTTTCATCCAGCAGATTTCAGAAAACAAATCCTCCACAGGAGCTGAGAAATATCCAGCTCTGTTTCAATATGTTGAAAGGGATCGCTCACCTTGTAGACGTCAAAGTTGTCAATGATGGCGTCAAAGCAGGTGTACAGGTCATTAAGCAGGGTCACCACCTGATGGAAAGAGAGAGAGATGGGGGGGGGGGGGAGCGATAGAGAGAAGGAGAAAGGTAGAGTGAGACAGACACAAAGCCCTAATCTGAAACACAATGCTTGTGTAAATGTGCGATGCTGATAAGTGCCCCATTACGGTGTTTTGTAAGGCGGTGACACAGGTAGTAGGGGTCACACCCCATGGAGTGTAAAGGAGTACAGTCATTCTGGGCCTCAAAAACCAAAGCAGCAACTGAAGCTGCCATTCCTTTTTATGCCCCCGCCCTCCAAAAAGGAAAGGGGGCATTATGTCAACACCATGTCCGTCTGTCGTCCGTCCGTCCGTTAACTTTTGGTTTCCTTGGGATAACTATAGAATCCCTCGTCGGATTGATACCATTTCTTAATGGCGTATTGGGAGTGGCTAGAGGAAGGTTCCTTTTCGAAAATCAGCGTCGTGCGATATCTAATATGGCCGCCACAGCAGCCATCTCAATATGCCCTTGATCGACATACAGGCGGGGGCGTATGCCACGCTCTGCGTTGCTCTTGTTAAATTCAGTTTGTCTGATTTTTGCTGAGCGACACTTGTATTTACAGTATGATTGTTGGACTTTCATTAATCTGAGTGGTTTTAGTCATCCTTTTGTCCCCACAAAGTCTATGAAAAGTTGCCATCCAATTTGTCACTTGCGTCTCGTGAAACTTCACTTCCCTCCCGGGTTTATTAAACTTTTGTACCTGCGAATGCACTTCTTTTTTCAAAGGTGTGAATTTCCTACGTCTGAGAGTCAAACCCCTGCTATGCGTTTCTTGTGGAAAAGCGAGGTGTTTCTGCTAACTATTTCAATCTCCGAGAAAAATTTTAGATCATTAGCAAATCCAGGAGTTGGAGGTGAAATTGAGGGTAGGATTTTTTTCTTTTAGAAGCTGAAGTGTCGACTCCTAGCATCTGATAATTAAGAATATTAGAAAGTAACAGCCCAATACTCGAATGGCACCGTTTTGGGTATCAATTAGCAACTCAGAACAGATCAGTCAAATGTTTGACTTGTACCAGCTGTCACAGCAGTTAAGGGAGCAGTGTGAGTGCCCAGCGTCAGATTTTGGGGATCACTTTTATTTGTATCAGCCATTAACCTATCCCTCTTTCTTTCTTTCCTCTTCACTTGTAATTTACAAGTCATTATACTCATCTCTGTGGTTACCACTGCAGCCTTGTGATAATGAGGTTCCGGGTTCGAGCCCCAGTTGGCCAGGGCCTCCTCGAGTGGAGTTTGTACATTGTTTGCATGGGTTTCCTCCGGGTACTCCGGTTGCCCCCACCCAGAAAAACATGCATCATAGGAAAACTCCAGCCAGCACCCCTGACCAAGGCACTGGCTTTAGAACTGGAGTTGGTCCCCGGGCGCCGTGGCTCCCGGGCTGCCCACTGCTCCTAACTATACGATGGGTCAGATACAGAGGACAAATTACCAGTTCAGTAAAGTATATCTTATCTCATCCCGTTAAAAATGTACACAATACAAAACAAAGGAATAAAAATGCATGAATGGATCACAGAATCCATTAGGATTCTATGAAAATGAATCACACTTTTATTCACCCCTTCAAATTTTGAGGTTTCTCATCAATACATCAACACAAGATCCTGTTCGGGTTAAGCATCCTGTGCTGAACAGCGGAGGCAGTTTTTCTGAATCAGAGTTGAAATGTCTTTCTTCACATTGTGTGTTTGCAAGAGTGTGTTTGTGGACTTGTGTGACAAAAAATAATAAAAGTACTGCTGCGCAGAAAAGGCTTTGGGGTGCATTCTGTCTCACCTGCATGGGGGTGCTCTCAGCAGAAATGGCGGTGAACCCCACGATGTCGCTGAAGTAGATGGTGACGGAGTCGAAGGCCTCAGCCTGTACTGTCTCTCCTCTCTTCAGCTGCTCAGCCACTGAGCTGGGGGGGGGGGTGGTGCAATATTACCCAACAAACGCACTAAACGGTGACTAAGCCGACCAAACCAGGCTGAAAAATCAGTTTAAGCAACTTAAATAGTCTAGCAGATGGACACTTGTTGAGGCCGAAACAGTCAGAGATTTTGAAATTCACCTGTGTTGCCTGTTTATGCCAGTGTGTTTTCAAACCAGCCTCAACCCAACAGACACATGGTAACATAACCTAACATAACATGAATAAATGGCAAGAACAGACCTTCCAGCCCAACTAAGCTCGCCACTTTCTTAATACTATTGTGAATATATCCCTTCAGATACTCAATGACTCAATGGTATCTAGCTTTAAGTCAAGCCTGCTCTTGAAAACCCCCAAGGTCTCTGCCTCAACAATATGGTTAGACAAGCTATTCCACATTGAAATTACACTTTGGGTGAAGAAATATTTCTGAATATCAATGCTAAATTTACCTTTGGTCGACTTCCATTTGTGACCACGAGTTCTACTCACAACACTTAGTCGATGGAATCCTACATGATTCACTTTGTTAATCCCTTTAACATATTTAAAGACCTCAATCAAATCACCCCTGAGTCTCCTTTTCCTAAGACTAAAGAGATTAAGGATCTTCAGCCTCTTCTCATACCTTTCACCTTTTATACCTGGAATAAGCTTAGTGGCTCTTCTCTGAACTTTCTCTAGAGCCTCTATATCTTTCTATATCTTAAAGTATGGTTTCCAGAACTGTACACAATACTCCAGATGTGGTCTAACGAACGTGTTGTACAAAAGAAGCATCACCTCCTTAGATTTGTACTCAATACTTTTGGCAATGTATCCCAGCATCCGATTTGCTTTTTTAACTGCTACGGCACAATGGCTAGAACCTGTGAGGGTTTGGTCAACAATCACTCCCAGATCTTTCTTGTGTGCAGTACGTTCCAGTTTTAAACCTCCCATGAAGTAATCCCATCTAATGTTTTTATTACCTACATGTACAACTTGCATTTTGCTAGATTAAATTTCATTTGCCACATTTCTGCCCAATTCTGGATTCTATCCAAATTGTCCTGAATCACTTTAGTGGACCCTAAACTGTTTGCGAAACCCCCCAATTTAGTATCATCTGCAAATTTAACCAATCTGCTCTCAATATTCCTATCAAGGTCATTAATTTAGATGAGGAACAGCAGGGGTCCCAACACGGATCCCTGGGGGACGCCACTCCCCATCATATCTAGCTCAGATGAGATACCACTGACCACCACTCTTTGTGTTCTGTCCTGTAACCAGTTTTGAATCCACTTCAGAATACCTCCTGTAACTCCAATGGAGCTCATTTTAAAAATTAGTCTCTTATGCGGTACTGTATCAAATGCTTTCTGAAAATCCAAGTATATGATGTCATAAGCCCTGCTCTGGTCATAAGTCCTGGTGGCCTCTTCAAAAAATTCCAGATGGTTTGTCAGGCATGACCTTCCCTTCTGAAAACAATTTTGGCTATCCCTCAAGATACTGTTACGTTCAAGAAATAAGTCCAGCTCATCTTTTATGATAGATTCCAATATTTTGTACGCAATGCAAGTTAAACTGACTGGCCTGTAGTTTCCTGGCTTGGTACAGTCCCCTTTCTTATATATTGGTGTTATATTGCCCTGTTTCCAATCATTTGGTATTTCTCCAGTTTCTAAAGACATCTGAAGATGGCAGATGGCGGCTTAAAGATGATCTCACCAACTTCTCTGAGCACTCTAGGATATAAGCCATCTGGACCCGCCGCCTTATCTGCCTTTAGTTTATGCAACTTGTCCAATACCTCGTTATCCCAAACCTCAATTTCCACTAAATAATCTTGAGCATTTGACATGCCCTCTGGCTAAATAAAGACCCCCTCTGAGGTAAAATTCTCAACAAAGTAATTGTTTAAGGCATCCGCAATATCCTTGTTATCGTATAGCAGCGATCCGTTTTTATTCTTTATGCACTTAACCTGCTCTTTAACTTTCCTTTTTCTGCTACAGTACTGAAAGAAGCGCTTAGGGTTAATTTTTGCCCCCTCTGCAATTTGTCTTTCATACAGTCTTCTAGCATTCCTCAGCTCTTTTTTGACCACAGCCCGCATTTTACAGTATTCAGCCTTAGTGTTCTCATTGTTATCCTTTATGTACATCTTATAAGGATTCCTCTTTTCCCTCAAAATCCTACGAATACGTTTGGTCATCCACTGAGGATTCTGCTTTTTCAGCTTACTTTTGGACACCTTTGGAATGAATCTGCATTGTGATTCAAGTAAAACCCCCTTAAATCTTTCCCACATCTCATTTACGGACTCACAGTCCAGGAGTGTCTCCCATTTTATTTCACATAGATATGAGCACATCCTGTCAAAGTTTGCTCGCCTAAAATGTAATATATATTTTTTTAATACACCTTTTTAACTTCCCATTAAACATCAAAATTAACAGCAGAGTGATCACTTGTCCCAAGTGGCTCCAGCACCTCAACATTGCTGATTCTATCTGGGTCATTACAGAGCATTAAGTCTGAAGTTGCCTTCTCTCTGGTAGGTTTATTAACATACTGCACCAAGAAATTATCATTTATAACGTCTAGAAATTCTTCCTCCCCCCTACCCTGTCCTTTCACCAGAGGCGGCTCGTCGGCCGTAACAAAGGGAAGCCAGAACCTTGCCCTTCAAAGCTTAATGACTTCAGCATTTCGTAGTTCACTTTTCTTTGTCAGCAGTTGCTCATACGAATTGGTTGAAGGACAATCAAATTTATTTTCGATAGCAAATGACGACGCAAATTATCAACACGTCTTTATAAATTAGTTTGCGAGGCTTCTTTCACAAGAAGCCACGACAGTCCATTTTCGACAATCTTAATATAGAAGAAAAGAATGCGATGTTGCACAGCTTATTGCTTAATGAGCCTCACTAATCAATTTGCGCATCTATGCCGTTTCGTGAGCTTGAGGGCGGAATTTATAGCGTAGGCCTATGGTAATTTACGTTGTAATTTATTTGTGAAAGAAAACCCCTCATAATTTCGTGGTGCAATGTATAACAATGCTATCGAAAATAAATTTGACTCAACTGACTGTTCTTCTAACAATTCGTATGAGCAACTGCTGATCAAGAAAAGTAAACTGCGAAAGGTTTCAGTCATTAAGCTTTGAAGGGCGAGGTTTTGGCTTAACTTTGTTAAGACGACCCTCCACTGTTTAAATGAATGATTGAAAACAGGTGATGAACAATCATTAACATTAAGGGATTGTTTGGGCTTCCCCTGTTGCCAATTCACGAGCCGCCACTGCCTTTCACCATTTCCCAATTGTTACCAGGATAATTTACGTCTCCCATAATAATAGTCCCTCCACCTCTACAAGCTTGCGTAATCCTCCTAAAAAGCATTTCATTGATTGTACTGTCCAAAGCTGATGGTCGATAGCATACTCTTATGTTTAAACCTGTCTCGTGTTTGCCAATGAGCCTGACCCAGATATCTTCACAGGACAAGGAATGTTCAATTTCCGATTTTTCCTGTACATTTACAAAGATTGCTACGCCCCCTCCTCGCCTATTACATCTATCCTTCCTAAAGAGCTTATAACCTTCTATATTATATTCATCTCCATCCTCTTCAATTAGCCATGTCTCTGTAATCTCAACTATGTCATAGCACTCACCAATCATTGCAGCCTCAACTTCTGGAAATTTATTTTTTATGCTTCTTGCATTTAAATGAAAACATTTCCGGTTATTACTAATGCTCTTCCCCCTTGATTTCCCATGTGGCCGCTGCCCTGAGCCCCCCACTATGCTTTGTTGCTTTAAAAGTAAAACATCGATAGTGCATGTTACGCCATCAGCTTCCATCGGGGCAGTCTGCATTTCCCTATTGTAACACTCACTAACCTCCCTGCCCCCCAAGTCCCTAGTTTAAATAATCCTGTGCTACCCTAAACATACGCTGGCCCAGTGCAAAGGTACCCCTCCGGTTCAGGTGCATCCCGTCAGGCTTGAACAGGTCACCCCTGTCCCAGAAAAAGTTCCAGTGCCCCATAAACCTGTACCCCTCTTTCCTACACTAGGTTCGTAGCCACGTGTTAAACCTCCAGATAAAATTCTGCTTTCCTCTGCTTGCACGTGGTACCGGTAGAATCCCGGAGAACACTACCGTTGAGGATCTGCTCCTAAACTTCTCAGCTAATTCCACAAATTTGCCTTACAGAACCTCAAACTTACCCTTACCTATGTCATTTGTCCCAACATGGACCATGACAACTGGATCCCTCCCCGCTCTGGCCGGGAGCTTGTCTGCGCGCTCCAGGAGGTCTCCTACCTGGGCACCAGGCAGGCAAAACACCGCACGAGACTCCTTATCGCGTGAACGGACTGAGCTGTCTATTCCTCTAAGTATTGAGTCCCCCACTATCAATAACTCTCTTTTCTGAGGGGTAGAGGCTAACAGGGTGCCCTGCTGCTCATCAGTCCCCTCACTCTCAGGGTCAGGGGCCAAGTTGAGTTCCTGCAAGGGCTGGAATCGGTTGGACACCTCAACCACTGGAGGAGCTGTGGCAGTACGGCGCGCACGCCCTTTCCTGCGCTGTCCACCTACAGTCACCCAACTTTCTCTCCCTGCCTGCTCTGGGATCCCAGTACCACCCTGCTTCGGCGTACATACCATTTCTCTAAACGACATACTACTTACTTCCTCTAGGAACTCTACTGATTGCGAACTATGTCATGCCGCCAACTGGCCCTGAAGATCAAGGATCTTGCTCTTCAGATGCTCAATTAGCTGGCACCGGTGGCAGACAAACCTACCCTGGAAATCTCTTTCCAAAAGTGCGATCATCCTGCAACCATCACATAGTTTTGGCCACATTTTGAAACCCCTACCTAATGACCTTGCTCACCTTAGATAAAAGAAAATTACTAATGCCGAGACGGAAGCTGAGGAACCACAATTTATTAATTTATTTATTAACCTAGGAAGCCCTAAGCAGCAGTCACAATAGAAACCCCGGGGAAACAATGTAAATTGATTATAAGCCTCTTTTAACAGGGGCTTAGTTTCAGTTAACAGAAATGAAATACCAAATTGAGCCAAACTCTACATGTTATAAGCACTCCTAATAGACGGCTTGAGTTTATCTAGTCCCAGTACTATTAATGTACTAAACTAAAAATATCACAGGGCTTAGCTGAGAACCCAGATAAAACAGACTGGCTCCAACGCCCAGGAGAAACTGGAGGAGGCGGAGCACTCCGGTAGAAAACTAACCTTTTAAATTCCAACCTAACCGAACGGACGAGTCAAGTGACTGCTGCCCTACTAACTAAATACTAAATCTCAGATCCCCAGCCAAGAATGCAAACAGAACTTATCTAGCTAGCTAGCCGCAAATACAACCAAGGGTAAGCGAGAAAAGAGTAAAGCCCCGGTTCCCTTTAATTAAAACGGGTCGAATAAACAAGTCGTTTACTATGTGAGCGAATTAAACACGGTACCTCCCCCAACAAGCTGTCCTAAGCACTCAAACTAGCGGTTAAACTTTAATCAGCTGATCAAGGCACAGTAACCGGAGGAAAATACAAAGATGGGGTATTTACAATGTGTTCAATCAGAAGAGCCCTCGTTATAATAAAATCAAGGTTCAATATTATTGGGTGTCTTTATTCTTGGGTTACTCAAGTAGTGAAGTTCAACGTTGTGAACATCATCAGCAAATAACAGGTGCAGTCTTCAAGACTCCTAGTCTTCGCTAAATCTTACTCTGATGTCATGACACAGTGTCTGAGAGGGAGTCACACATCAATCTTTTCAAAGACTATTCACAGTCTCCTCGTGCACACTGAGCATAAGCTAATCAAACCAGGCTGAAAATCACCTTAGGCTGTGTTAATGGCCGAGCAGATGGACACTTGTCAAGGCAGAATCTGTCAGGGACTTTGAAATTAGCCTGTGTTGTGTATTTATGCCACTGTTTTTTCAAAGGAGCCTCACAACCTTGAACGTTACCGACACGTAATATCCAATAATAACCCAAGAACACCTGGCATCTCCCAAACTATCACCTCCAGCGCTATCGGAAATGAGCAGGATCTGGCAAAGACATTTAAAAATCAGCCTGTGGTGTGTTAATGCTGCGGTTTGATGGAGGCCAATGAAGCAGGATCTGATAGGATTGATGTTTTAAATCCAGAACATTCTAAAAGTGTTATATTAGTACTCTTGGCACGCCAAAGAAGGGCCTTTCACACAAAAACATTTTTATTTAAATCAGCCGGGGCTGTGTTTGAGAGGCACTCACTGCGGCAGGATCTGGTAGAGGAGAGCCTCTGCTTTGCGCTTCTCTTCCAGGTAGGCCTGAGTGCGATCCTCCACCAGCTCCTCCAGGTTGTTGGCGTACTGCTCCATCCGGGACAGCAGGTTATCCAGGATGTTGGAGCTCGAGCCACTGCGAGGAAGAAGGAAGAAAAAGGAGTGCGAGATTAGCGTAGAGAGAGAAAATATATTTAACTTATAATACACTTTTATTATCATCCTGTCCAACGAAGGGATTGGGGACATCAACAAATTTGATGAAGGTAAAACATTATATATTTTTTCCTGTATCATATTCAATTTAATACCTGTCAAAGATGATTTACAAGTCACTGCTTTCTTTTTCTACTTGCATTTTTCCACAGCTTCTCAACTTTCCCTGAAATGGGGTTGTACAGGCCATACATTTCCCGAAAAAGAAAAATGAAATAATGAGATCATAAAAACGTGATTTAAGAGAGAGAGAGAGAGAGAGAGAGAGAGAGAGAGAGAGTGCGAGCGATAAGAAAAAATTGGAATGACAGAGAAAGGCAAGATAAGGGGGAGAAACTGAGGACAGACTGTCTGAGAGAAAGAAATTAGCAAAATAAGGAAAGATGGAAAAAAGAGAAAAATGAATGGAGTTACAGGCAGTGAGGGGAAATTGAAAGAGATAAAAGCATTGAGACAAAAAGGGAGAACAGGACTGGAGTCAGAGAGAATAAAGGCCAAATCCACTCAGGAGAGTACGGCTGTGCAGACGGGTCAGAGAGGGGGGTGATGTCGGAGCACAGCAGGGGACTCAGGGGCAATAGAGCTGCCATCAGGGGCAGTTATCCCTGCTGCCGGAGAGGGATTCAGTCAATGAGCAGGCGCACTGCTTCCGGAAATGTCCGTTTCTCCTGTACCAGAAGGTGTGAGTATAAAACTGTCATTTCTGTGTCTCCTAGAATTGTCTAGTTCTGGAATACGTGAACAGATAATACTCATGATGCTGTACTGTACTGAGAACTGAGGAGACTAAGTCACACTGGTGTCGGAAGTAAAAGTTCCCATTCATTTTACCCATAGACTTTTTAAAATGTTTACTTTTGAAGCACTTCCCATTGTTTTCCAAGACTCAATAGATTTCAAGATTTTGCGGCATATTTCCAGGCGACTACAAATGTCGTTTCTCTAGACCTTCATCAGCTATAATGTAAATCGTCTACATTTTTCGCCGTCATAATATAGTTCAGTTCTGGTGTACATTAATTAATATTACTTATGAAGAATAAACAGTTTTTTTCCCAGCAGCCGTTGAAGGCATGGGAGAGACAGCCGGTCCTCCTGCTCTTGCTCAGAGTTAGGATTGGGGTTAGGTGTAGGGTTATACAAAACATCTCTCATCGGTGGGAATCGGGCTTTTCTGGCATACAAGAAATAGACATTTCTCGCAAAATGATTGAATTTCTTGCATGGTAGAATTGTTGTTGTGAAACAGCTCTCCTAGGCGTGAATTGGGCTGTTCTAGTATATGTGAAATACACATTTCTCGTATATACCAGCAATGCACCTCCTCTAACAGACACGATCCCCGCAGAGCCAAAGCTAAGCATGTGTTTGTCTCTTAGCTCCAACACACCTGATTAAAAAACTGGTCAAGGGTCTTGATAACAGGGGAATTGTTTGTACCAGGAGTGTCACAGAGGAGACATGTCTAATACATGCTGGGCTATAGCTCTCTAGGAGCAGAGTTTCCCTGTTCCTGCCCAACATGGGCACTGGGGCTCCCGCAGCGGCGTGTCGACAGCTGTGGGGAGGTTTGGCAGGGCAGCACTGACCTGTTCTGCTTGTGCAGGAGGATCTTGATGTGGCTGAAGTCGGGTCTCTCGGCGATGTCCTCGGACCAGCAGCGCTGCATCAGCAGGCCCAGCTCCTCGCTGTGGCTCTGGGGGTTTACGGCTGGGCGAAGGAAGGGCCACTCACCGAGGGCCACGCGGTCTATGATCTCTGAGAGAGGGGCCACAGAGAGGGGTCTGTGCTGAGAGGGACCATGCATAGGTGCATACATGCACACACACGCACGCACACACACACACACACACACACACACACACACCCACACGCACGCGTACACACACAGGACACAAACATGTATGGACATGCATACCAAAACTGTTGAACATACTCAAGCACACATACAAATAAAATGCAGGATGCACGCACACACATAAATGCGCTCACACACACACACACACGCATACACACACAGGCACATATGCACACGCATGCATGTTTACACAGGTACTGATCATTGACCACCACGTATGCAAACATCACATACAATCCTTTGATGCCACATGTAAAATCTTTTTTGCCATAACATCCTTGCTCAGGGCCAATAGAACCCAAGGGCCCGGCCCCTTATCATCACTCTCAGATGCACAACGACCTTCTCTTCACCACGATAGAGCAAAAACATCCCTTTATCCCACCACCAGCGGGGATTCATAAATACTAATGCTACATCTCCAACATCAGGCTACAGCCACACAGCAGCTCTGTAATAAAAGAGCTTTAAAGCCGCCTCGTATCTTTTCTCATTTGTCCTCACAAATTACATTTTCTTCCCAAATATAAATCAGATATTTCCTTGTCTCCCTTTGTACAGGTTCCCACTTCTCTCTCTCCCTAATTCAAAGTGACAATCCTTTATTTTCACGATTCTGTTTACGGATTAGTGTGTTGGAGAACCCGCCCTCGCCCCCTCTCCTCACAGCCCCAATAAAGCCCCAACTCTTAGCCTCCTCTCCTCTCCCCATCGGTCTTTCCTTTCCCCCATTATTTCCATCCCCCACTTCCTTCTTCTCTCTCCTAGTCTCCTTCTCCCTCCACTTCCTCTTCTTCTCTATGTCCTCGCCCTCTTCTCTGCCCTTGTCAGCCTCTTCTGCTTCTTTCTCTTCGTCTGTTACTGCGTCCTCATTTTCTGTGTCCTGGTCCTTGTTCCAGTCTTCATCTTAGTCCTGTCACCTTCTTCTATGTCCTTGTCTCCTTCATCTTAGTCCTGTCACCTTCTTCTATGTCCTCGCCTCCTTCATCTTAGTCCTGTCACCTTCTCCTCTGTCCTCGTCTCCATCATCTTAGTCCTTAGTCCTATCACCTTCTATGTCCTTGTCTCCTTCATCTTAGTCCTATTACCTTCTATGTCCTTGTCTCCTTCATCTTAGTCCTATCACCTTCTATGTCCTTGTCTCCTTCATCTTAGTCCTGTCACCTTCTTCTATGTCCTTGTCTCCTTCATCTTAGTCCTGTCACGTTCTTCTTCTTCTGCTATGTCCTGACTTGGTCGTCTTCTCCTTTGTTCTCATGATGATCTTCTGCTTATTCCAGGTTCTGCCTTCCCCTTCCTCTTCCCCTTCCTCGTCCCCTTCCCCTTCCTCTTCCCCTTCCTTTTCCCCTTCCCCTTCCTTTTCCCCTTCCCCTTCCTCTTCGCCTTCCCCTTCCTCTTCCCCTTCCTCTTCACCTTCCTCTTCCCCTTCCTCTTCACCTTCACTTTCCCCTTCCTCGTCCCCTTGCCCTCCCCCTTCCTCGTCCCCTTCCTCTTCCCCTTCCCCTTCCTTTTCCCCTTCCCCTTCGCCTTCCCCTTCCTCTTCCCCTTCCTCTTCACCTTCCCCTTCCTCTTCCCCTTCCTCTTCACCTTCACTTTCCCCTTCCTCGTCCCCTTCCCCTCCCCCTTCCTCGTCCCCTTCCCCTTCCTCTTCCCCTTCCTTTTCCCCTTCCCCTTCCTCTTCGCCTTCCCCTTCCTCTTCCCCTTCCTCTTGACCTTCCCCTTCCTCTTCACCTTCACTTTCCCCTTCCTCGTCCCCTTCCCCTCCCCCTTCCTCGTCCCCTTCCCCTTCCTCGTCCCCTTCCCCTTCCTCTTCCCCTTCACCTTCCCCTTCCTCTTCCCCTTCCTCTTCACCTTCACTTTCCCCTTCCTTGTCCCCTTCCCCTCCCCCTTCCTCGTCCCCTTCCCCGTCCTCTTCCCCTTCCCCTTCCTTTTCCCCTTCCCCTTCCTCGTCCCCTTCACCTTCCCCTTCCTCTTCCCCTTCCTCATCCCCTTCCCCTTCCTCTTCCCCTTCCCCTTCCTTTTCCCCTTCCTCTTCCCCTTCACCTTCCTCTTCCCCTTCCTCTTCACCTTCCCCTTCCTCTTCACTTTCCCCTTCCTCGTCCCCTTCCCTTCCCCCTTCCTCGTCCCCTTCCTTTTCCCCTTCCCCGTCCCCTTCACCTTCCCCTTCCTCTTCCCCTTCCTCTTCCCCTTCCTTTTCCCCTTCCCCTTCACCTTCCCCTTCCTCTTCACCTTCACTTTCCCCTTCCTTGTCCCCTTCCCCTCCCCCTTCCTCGTCCCCTTCCCCTTCCTCTTCCCCTTCCTCTCCCCCTTCCTCTTCCTCTTCCCCTTCCCCTTCCTTTTCCCCTTCCCCTTCCTCGTCCCCTTCACCTTCCACTTCCTCGTCCCCTTCCCCTCCCCTTCCTCGTCCCCTTCCCCTCCCCCTTCCTCGTCCCCTTCCTCTTCCCCTCCCCCTTCCTCGTCCCCTTCCCCTTCCTCTTCCCCTTCCTTTTCCCCTTCCGCTTCCTCGTCCCCTTCACCTTCCCCTTCCTCTTCCCCTTCCTCTTCACCTTCACTTTCCCCTTCCTCGTCCCCTTCCCCTCCCCCTTCCTCGTCCCCTTCCTCTTCCCCTTCCCCTTCCTCGTCCCCTTCCCCTTCCTCTTCCCCTTCCTTTTCCCCTTCCCCTTCCTCGTCCCCTTCACCTTCCCCTTCCTCTTCCCCTTCCCCTTCCTTTTCCCCTTCCCCTTCCTCGTCCCCTTCACCTTCCCCTTCACCTTCCCCTTCCTCTTCCCCTTCCTCTTCACCTTCCCCTTCCTCGTCCCCTTCCTTTTCCCTTTCCCCTTCCTCGTCCCCTTCACCTTCACTTTCCCCTTCCTTGTCCCCTTCCCCTCCCCCTTCCTCGTCCCCTTCCCCTCCCCCTTCCTCGTCCCCTTCACCTTCCCCTTCCTCGTCCCCTTCCTCGTCCCCTTCCCCTTCCCCTTCCTTGTCCCCTTCCCCTTCCTCTTCCCCTTCCTCGTCCCCTTCCCTTCCTCGTCCCCTTCCCCTTCCTCGTCCCCTTCACCTTCCCCTTCCTCGTCACCTTCCCCTTCCTCGTCCCCTTCCCCTTCCTCGTCCCCTTCCCCTTCCTCTTCCCCTTCCCCTTCCTCGTCCCCTTCCCCTTCCTCTTCCCCTTCCCCTTCCTTTTCCCCTTCTCCTTCCCCTTCCTCATCCCCTTCCCCTTCCTCTTCCCCTTCCCCTTCCTCGTCCCCTTCCCCTTCCTCTTCCTCTTCCCCTTCCTCATCCCCTTCCTCTTCCCCTTCCTCGTCCCCTTCCCCTTCCTCTTCCCCTTCCTTGTCCCCTTCCCCTTCCTCTGAGGGAGTATGAAGCTGAGAAGAGGAGAAAACACATATCTGTCTAAAAACCTGATAAAGAAACACCTGTAAGCCACTCAAGGCCGGTGAGATGAGTTAATCTTCCAGAATGACCATATCAGTGGTCAACCAATAGGCGGTGTCATTATTTGGGCATGCATACTCGAGAGCTCTGGAACCATCCATGGCCCCAGATAACTGAGCTTCAGGTAAACCCAAGGTTTGGGAGGCTCATATGTGGTCTTCGAGCATCCCTGGAGCCCTAAAATGAATTTGCACTATGATATAATGGCAGACTTGTTACCAAGGGTGGAGGGTTGGTATATGACAATGTATCAATCAGAATTAATAATGTTGGACAAGGTAGAAAGAGTTGTGTTTAATCCCACCTGAAGGAACGCGCCAAAAGGGTAATAAATACGAGGGTTCGGACAGTCGGCGGCTCGTTGGCGTGGGGTGATTGATGAAGAATGAATGCTACGTGGTTTGCGCAGACCCAGCCGGGGTTTTGTATGAAAGGAACGGGCTTAGACTCCAAATGCAGTTCAGCATCGGCAGGGCGTTTATTAGGATTAACACAGCTCATGGTCAAGGACAGAAATGGATCAGTAGCCAGGCAAACAGAGTAATGCAGAACAGGCAGAATCGAAGTCAGGGGACAAGCAAAATAATCCAGTAACCAGAGAATCAGGCCGCACAAAGACAGTAACAATGGGGGCTGAACTAAGGGAATGGAAGGGGAAGGAAAAAGGGAGTTGGATGGGATAAGGGAGAACAAAGGAGAAACTAAACAGATGGCTACAAAATGGGAATAAGGGAGAACGAAGTACTAATCAACCAATCTGCAATCACACAACGTAATACAAACAATTAAATACGAGACTTACACGAGTATCACAAGAAAAGAGCTTTCAACAATCGAAACCAGAAAAGCGCAGAAACGAGACTTGACCATGACGAGCTATGTGAAGAAACGAGTCGACAAGAAGCTGAGGAAAAGTGGTCTTTTTATACAGAAACAATTAAGTGGAATCCCAGCTAAACACAGGACAGCTGTAGAGACAGGCGGAACTAGAAAAGCAAGGATGGTGATAGGAGAGAGAGTGGAAACAGGTGGAGTTCTAACTCTGATCTAACTAATCACCCGTGCCTCGCTAAACTATTCTCAGGTGCGGATAATCAATCAGAACAGCGAGAGAGAAGAAAGTGGAAATATCTAACTGAAATTACAGGGAAGAGAGTGTGATGAAAAAGACAAGACGCTACGAGGCAGAAACGAGAGGAAGACACTGAAGACCAGAGATAGCGCAATCTTTCAGATACATACATACTCTGAACGAATAAATATGGTAAATATATAAATAATAGCAAAACTAAAAACTTCCGAAAAACATACAAAAAACAAACATACAATTCACCGATTTCTTACATTGTATTTTACTTTGTGTGGGGATACTATAAACCCAAGTACATCAGACTCTGGAGAATGGGTCAATTTTTTTGGAGATAGACTTACAAGGGTCAGCGGAACACTTTATCCACCTGCTTGGACTAGGTTTGATCTACGACACTTATAAGAAAATATATCCATCTCAATTAAGGGTTTTTGTCCTCACATTTTACAAACCACCCACTTGTCCTCATATCGAACCGGAGTGCTCGAGGACCCAGTACTGCCTCTCTCTGAGATTGGGAGTCGGGGTGAAAACAATCTGGCCAATCAGCAGTAATAATTGTTTAGTTAATTAACAAAGAGAAAAGAAAAACAGGACTGGATTGGAATCAGGGGTCAGATGTGAGGATCCAGGCTCTAAACACTGCGAAATGTAACATAAAATAAAAAAATACTGTTGAGTAGGTCTCATGAGTAGAGTAAAATCTTTTTTTCTCAATAAGAGAAAAAAAATCTGACAGTGAATTGAGATGACCTGACACCTCTAAATATTTGCAAAGCAAACATTTTCCGCCAGAGAAATGACAAGATTAATTTTTCATCACAGGACTGCAACACTTGGTAGAGACGTACAGTTTTTGCTACGAATGTTTTCAACTTGACAGTCTGTTGCTGGAAAGCAGTAACCCCAGCAAAGTGGAAAGCAGAGTCCCTGAACACTGGTCTTGAGTTCAGAAAAAAGAATGTTCTGGAAAGCATACTCTTCAGAATGTTCTGTCAAGGCTTTCATTGGGCAAAGGCTTCAGTGGGGCCGTTCTCAAGTGCATATTGCAGACCAGTTTCATTTTGTCTGTTGCACTGGAAGTGTATCCAAGTGTGGATGCTTCAATTTTGCTGTACATTATTTGTTCTTCTTTCATCAAGAACATCCACCTTCCAGAAACCCCACTCTCCTTCTCAACAGCTTCCTCCCCTACGACTCCATTCCTTTAACCTTCTTTCATCACCTCTTTCTTTATTTTGTGTCTCGGTTTTCCTGCAGCCTTTCTTCTCCTTCTAGTACAAAAGCGCAGAACACTGTGTGCTTGAAGCATAGGTGAGCTGCCTGATTTGATGTTTTTCTTCTTTTATGGTTTTGTTTTTTGGGAACTTGTTACCTCGCTGGAGGTCAGTTTGTTTGATCCTCGGTAAAGGGTTCTCTTTTTCGCCCAAAAGCTCTTGAGAGTGAGGCAGCGAATGAGTGTGGGGGTAACGGGGATACAAGCAAACCAGGATCATCTCATCTAATGGGCACTGAAAAATATCCACACTCTCTTTCATCTGTATCTCACATCCCCTCCAGCGCCCCTGTTCCGTCCTCCGTGCACTCAATACTCCATCTTCTCTCCTATACGTGATTGACAGTGACGCACGCCTCTTGCATCAAGACCACTTCTGGTAAGGGGGCTGCCCGTATCCCGTCAGGGGCAACACACTGATTGGGCAGAGCATCCTCACGCGGGGCACCCCTGCTCTGGTGAGGAATAAGTGGAGAAATATGGCCAGGACTGGTGCTATGACCTCTCGCACACAGATGAGACAGCGAGAGAGACCTCCTACCTGCAGTCAGTGGTTATTGTCCTCAGTACTGTCCCTATTATCATTATAAACTGTGATTTATTTATTGGTTTTCAAATATATTAATGCCATTGACACAAATTAACTGCTCTGGCAGCATTGATTATACACAGCGATGCCAAAAGAAGCATTATCAAATTGCACAGAGTTCATCTAAACGCTACAAGAGAGGGGCACATACAGTGAGAAAGTCTGAGGAGAGAATTAGCTTGCGGAAGGAGAAAGAGAGAGAGCGAGACAAGAAACAGGGAGAGAGAAGAGAAGAAACAGAGGTAGGGAGAGATTTACTGCATGACCTTTGCATACACTTGTCTCTCGCTATTAATTGGCAATGACTTCAAACAGTGCCGTCACATTGAGGATGACATTTACCAACAGCCAGCTACATAGCTGACCTCTGAGGGCGACATTTAATTGAACAATATCAAAAATATACCAACCAATATCTCTCTCTCTCTCTCTCTCTCATCTGTTTTGTTTTGTCACCCTCCGACTCTCTCCCTCTCAGTCTCTTTCATGGTCTTCCGTTGCATATTGGGCATATTAAGTGGGGCTGGATCAGATTCTACATAAAAATAATAAATAAATAAATTTCTCAAGTGGGAAACATTCACTTTCTAAGTTAGTTTTTGCTTCACAAGTGATATTACTCAAATGGGTTAAACTTGAAATGGGTAAAACTGTTTTGGCTCAATAATATGTCATATTAGCCAAAATAACAGATGACTTGAAGCCAAATTTTGAGACAAAAGTTTCAAGTAAAATAGAAAAAAAAGAGTGTAATCTATTGATCGAGACTGAGATTTTTGTGTTTTCATTGCGTACAGCCAGAAACACTGCAGGTAGCTAGACTTTAGATGGACGAATTTACAGACAGACGCATTGTGCATCCGGCTGATATCTTGCGCTGTATCAGTTGTACAGACCACATCAATCTCCCAGACCTTACCCTCATCCATTTATGGTTTGGTCTCATCCCTTCAGACACTTTATGCCTACAATCTAAACAGCTCAATCTAGGAGCCTTTAAAAAAAATTTTTGAACTCAACTTTTCCTCACACAGGCTTTTGAATGCTGGGAGCATTTCATACATTTCCTTTGTGCTACAAATGGCTCTAAGGACCGGCAGCTGCGCTTACAGATGCTTCCTCTACTATGTCAGCCTGAATAAAAACATCTTTCATTTTCAATCACCGACGCCATTTCAAGTTTTCCGGCTTAACTGCCGATCTCCATTAAATAGGCGCACGTCATTTGGTAAAATGGAATGGAATGGAAAGTTATTTCAGATTTATTCAGATTGTATTTGCAAGTGGCAGGTGAACTTATTCTGTATCTTGAGGGCTAAGCAATTTCTAATCACAATAATATAATAAAAATGACTGCAGTGAAATGAATGCACTGCTGACTATTTCGATTTTACATACATGGCCAGACACAAGTGTGTGTGCGCTCCAGAGGCACCGCCCCACCCTCCACACCCACGCACATCCTAGTACTTTTATCCTTGTGAGGACATTACACTGACTTCCATTCATTATTCTTCATGTGTCTTTACAGCCTCTCCCTAATCTCAACAACAAGCAATGTATGCCTAACTCAAACCCTTACCCTAACCTTAACCTATCCCTAATTCTCACCTTACCCCTAACCTTTACTAAGAAGTCACAATTTGCCTTTGTAGTTGTGAGCACACATGAAAATATCCTCAATTCCCAAAAAAGTCACCACTACGTAGTAAAAAACGCTTACTTGGCTCTCACTTTGTAGCAAGAACACACACACACACTCACACACACACACACACACACACACATATTTGCACTCTCTTTAACCATCTCTTTTTTTCTGTCTCACTCAGTTCAATTCTAAGTGCTTCATTGGCATGACTAAAGTTACATGTGCACTGCCAAAGCAGGCCGAGAACATGAAACATAACAGAGGAATAATGACTGAACAACATATGGCACACACTGAACAAATTTACAGATATAGCACCTGTAACAGGCAAACAGGGATGCGTTAATTTTGGGTGTGTGTGTGTGTATTCTCCCTCTCCCCTCCGCACCCTCTCACCTTTTGGGCTCAGTGGCTCCCCCTCCAGGTAGAAGGCTCCCCGGCGCAGCGCCACCTCCTGCAGGATGATCCCGAAGCTGTACACGTCCCCCTTCTGCGTCCCACACGGTGGGGGGCACTCCTCCCTCAACAGCTCCGGGGCCGTCCACAGCTTCCCTGAGAGAGAAGAGGAGTGACGACTAACAGCCGAAATGTGTTTGCAGTCTACGACTACGGTCAAAATAGCGGAGGGTTTTAGTTGCTTCCATAGTGCCATAATATTCTGAGACACACAAAACTAGACAGTCCGGTCGGCTGCGACCGCATGGGCGTAGCCTCCGAAAGCCTGCTTCTCCCCTTTTTTGCGCTTTATTCGGCTAATACTGTCACCAAGGCAACCAAGATATATAGGCATCATTACTTAAGTATGAAAGCTGTCCACACCATATATGAGAGTAATCAGTCAAAAATTTCAGCCTGTAGAGCGTACAAAAGGAAGTGTCAAGGAACGCGGATGCGGCGGCGGCGGGGACGACAAGCGTGAATCCATAGTCGCTGCTCAACTTTCTCTGGGGGCAATAATCAAGTCCAGTGACATACATTGGCGTTTGTGATTACCTGAAAAGTCATGTAATCTGAAACGGAGCAGTGATGATGAAGTTTAATGTGACAACATTTACATTCATGGCATCCGAAGACTTTATACCGTACCTAGTGAGTGACTGTCCACATGCTCTTAGACTGCCTTGTAACGGGATAAAAATATAAATACCAGCGTACAGTTACTTATATTAACTACCACAAACCACCCACAAGAATATCAGCAGTAATGTGGAGAGAGTCTGATTCATAAAAGTGACTTCACTAAATCACACCGCAGCATCGCCATCTACTGCAGTTATTTACGTCCCTTTTTGGCACCAAACAAAGCCGTAAACCATGAAGGTGATGCCTCTGGAGGCGTAATTACGGTGTTTTACTGCTGTTCCCCAATTTGACTCCTACATACAGTCATTATGTGTGTTTACTTCATCACGGCATTTCCAAGCCTGTTATTCAGCAGGCCTGACAGAGAAAAATAAATAAAAAAGACTTGTTTAATTCAAACAACCCATATATTTTACTTCCATTCTTTCCTGTATTTTTTATTTCTTGAATTGATCCTTAAAATGCTAAAATGGGTAAAACAAATTTCAAAAAATAACCCAAAGAAAATAAAGGTCCATTAACAAGTGAAATAGTTAAAATGGCAAATAAGTTTAGCACAAATAGTTATGAATCCAAAATGTCTGCATTGATACTTTATCTTTCAGGCAGCGTTTGGCAGCACAGTTCTCGCATGTTGTCTACAAGCAGTTAAAGGTCATCCAAGCATATCCCACCCCACCTGAAAATTACAAGAGTGCCAAGGACTCTGATTAATTTTTTGATTATTCAAACTTACAGTTGCTCCATACCACACACACACATACATACACACACACACACAAACATTACTCCTTTACAAACTGGCATTGAGGGCGAAAGGCAGGGACCCACCCTGGACAGTTTGCAAATCCGTCGCAGGGCACACACACCATTCACACACCATTCCCTATCACACTCATAGCTACGGGCAATTAAGTGTCTCCGGTTAGCCTGATGTGCATGTCCAGGGACTGTGGGTGAACACCAGAGGAAACCCACGCAAACACGAGGAGAACCCGCAAACTCCACACAGACAGGCCCCACGCCGGATTTAAAGCTATGACTCTTGCTGTCAGGGCGATGCCAGATTTACCGGATTTCTGTAGCGTGCTGTCAGTGGTATAGATGCCTCTCAGCTTTTAACGCATGATTGCTTGCAATCTATTCCTGTTTCAGACTGCCAGATTAACTAATAAACAATGTATTTACTGAATATTCAAGACCAATTCATAAGCCCATAAAGATTAAGAAATTTTTACCTCTGCCAAGGAGTCTGTTTTCACCCATTTGTTTGTTTGTTTGCTTGTTAGTTTGTTTGTCAGTTAACAAGAGAACACATTTCCCGATTCAGCATTTTTTCAGCATTGTCATTTTTTTTTTAGATAGAGCTAAATCAAAATGCTATCAACATTAAAAAAAATAATTTAAAACTGCCCACATTTTTTTAAGCGCATTGAACTCAAACATTAGTGGAAAACAGAGTCAACAATAAGCCTAGACAACACAAGTGCCATTTTATGAGTGACAGGAATTCATAATCTTTGAAAGACATATTTACATTTTATATCATCATTAGATAGGAAATACCTGATAACTCTGTGATGCAATGAACAATGATTCAAGCTAAAAACCAAATTGGTCGGTCATTCTACTGACTGAACAAATGAACCTTTGTTTGCTAATCAGGAAAAGTTAATTTGGGAACTAGTTTAGAGTAATTATGCTTCATAAGGCGAGATTAATGAGGGGCTCTAATACTGCTGATGGGATGCCACTGAAAATACCAGGTTGAAGAGATTACATGAGCTTTGTCCAGCTACAGACCAGCTTTGATCAGCCAAAAAGCTAAAGCCAACCATGTGTTTTTCACACATAGAGGCCCATTTGACGTGAGCCCAAATTTTAGAAAGGACATGTTGCCATACAGCTGGTCAGTCTGTGCCAGACCGTCTCAGTGCTCATCAGACTCATTCCCGCCTATTTAATATCACCCGTTTCTTGGTTTACTGTTGATGAATCTTGGCCCTGTATTTTGGAATTCTTAAGACAGTCCTCTGGCCTGTAGTTCCTGGATTGTTTGCTCAGAGCTACAGTCTTTTCTGATATTAGGATCCTGCCACATTTTTTGACCTCTCCTTTGCCTGACATTTTGGATCAGTCTGGATGAATATTTCATGCCTTCAGCTTCTTTTAATTTCTGCTGTGAAATAAAACTCCATATTCTGTCATCTGTGTTTGTATTCGAGTCCCAGCCTGAGGTGCGAAACTGCCAGAACAAAGCAATTAGAGCTACTGATCGGCTAGACTGGCTTCAGGGGTGAGGGAAGGACAGAAAGCTGCAAGTTCAAGGGTCATGTGACTCACGGGCGTAGAAGGTGTGAGCGTCCTCGGAGTCGGCCTCGCCACGAAAACTCGCCAAACCGTAGTCCGTGATCTTCAGCACAAAACGGCTGTCCACAACGCAGTTGGACGACTTGAGGTTGCCGTGGGAAACGATTACGCTGTTGTGGAGGAAAGCCATGCCCTAGAGAAAAGATGGGGGGAGGATTGATGAGGGAAAGGAGGAGAACGATTGAAGGGGTCAATTGGGAGAAGGAAAAATAAATGTGAATTTGAAGTGTGACTGAAATTTAATTTATTAAGGGTCTGTCACGCATGGTGGGCAGGAGCTATTCAGTTTTCTAGTCACCTGTCTGTCCGCCAAACCGTCCATCTGTCTGGATATCTACTGAAGGAGTTGAGGAATTTCAACCAAATAAGACACAGTACCTCCCCATGGAGGGTGGCAGAACTGATCAAGTTTTGAAGGTCATCGGGTCAAAGGTGAAGGTCACATGAAGTCAGTTATATGCCCGGGCCGAAGATCAACTTATAGGGTATATAAAGCTATGAGCAGGCAGAAGCACAGCAATCACAAATTTGCGTTGAGTTGTATCTTATATAGCGATGCAGGAGGTAGAATGTTTTGCATGGGCTCATGAACTACTAACACGTGGCAAAAGTAATGTCTCTGAGCCATAGATATCTAGTTAATGCACTAACTCTCAATCGCTTCTCATTTATGTTTTTAATATTGATCTAACAGCCTGACTGCGCTTCGCGAGAAAGAAGAGATTCTTAGAGAATACAGGGAAAAAAAACGGTTGCTAAAAGCTCGATCATTAAAGGCACAGCTTGATGAAGAGTTACACACCCATCATGTTGCGAAAGCGGGTTCAAATACGGGCAAAAAGTTCAAGCACTCTCCCTTCAGAAAGAGTACACTCTGTTTTTCTTCTTTGCAAATATGTCTGATGCATTTACTGAACGAACATCACTAGGCTGAGGAAGGGTTATTTTCTTCCTTATTTGGTCGTAAGCACACGCAGACGGTTGAGCCAGACCTGTTCAAGAGGTGTGCGACTCGACGCAGAGATCGAGTCCTCCTTTAATGAAATGTCATTTGAGTGTACTCTATTCAGCTGAGTAAAACAACTCTAATCAACCGAAGCACTTTAAACATGGATATTGATTTTATTTCCGAGACAGATTTGAACACACGTGGAAGGGCATCGACAGGAGAGAAATCAACGGTACTCATGCAGTATTTAATCAACAGCACGATAGCTGGTACCGAATGACGTTATATTTAATGCAAATGGAAGGAAACGATTTCTTTTAATTTTTAACGATTTCTACCGCTTTATTTCTCTGGGAAAAAAAAGTGTCTCATGATGCTTCCATGTGGTTATTTTAGACATAAAACTGAAGAAAAAGTGGCTTTTGATTTGTACAACATTCAGACATCTCCAAGTCGGGGAAACTGAACTATGCATCCAGCTGCACACAACCTGCACTTCAAGGTAATTAAGATTCTCCAAAAATGGCTTCCGCGGCAATTCAACCCAATTCACATTCAATATCTGGGATTTGGGGGCAGATAATATGAGGAGGAGAGAGCTAGGAATGCAGTCAGAAACGTTTTCATACGTCTTGCTAATACAATATTCTGGTGCAAGTAATGACTCGCCAAGTAAATTTGAAGGAAACAAAAGTTGAAAGACAGAAGGGAGTGAGTGACACACGGAGACAAAGAGTGAGAGAGAGGAGAGGGGGAGGGGAGGAAGAAAAAGAGAGGGAGCAGAATGAAAGAGGGGCCAGGGAGTTTCATAAAATGACGCTCTGAAATGGTTTCTGCGATGCTGAATGAGTGGCCTCACTCCCGCGGTACCATTTTGAGTGAAACGCTTCATGAAGGGGCAGTGATGCTTGAACGGGGTTGGCTGCATGCATCATGGGATAGCGTATGAAATGGCAGCGATGGACGGCAGCCCGAGGTTGACACTCCACACACCTTGACGATGTCATTGATGAGAGAGTACCGGAACATCCAGTCTAACGTGATGCTCTCATTCTCCATAATGTCCTGAAAAACCGAGCACACATACGTGTTATTCGAGAGATGACAAGAGTATCGAGTTTAAGTTGACGCCCTTGTTTTCCATAATTCTCAAAGTAAGCCAACATTCTCATTCTTTCCCCCTCTCTCTCCATCTCTCCCACACCACTGTAGCTTCATATCGCCTGTCTGGGTAATTTTACATGCCTTGGACAGGAAACTTCTCCTCACGAGCACTTTCCCCTTGTTTGGGCACTTAATTGAACTGAACAGCAGCATAAGTATCCATCGATGAAGTGTTTTAGTACATATTCAAATTGAGTATGCAGACATCCTATGCTGACAATTCCACTCCACTTACCTGCTAGAGTCAATCAAATACCTAAACCACTCTCCCAATAACCCCCTAAGCAGTAAAATTATCAGACAACACCCCAAGTAACTCCATCAGCCAAAATACAACCCAGAAATTATGCCAATACAACACCTGGACCACACCATACCTGCGCAATTCATCCCTTAATCTATATACACTGCCCGGCCAAAAAAAAAGTCGTAGACTCAAATATTTAGTTGGAACCCCTGTAGCTTTGATTACAGTGCATATATTTTGATGCAATGCCAGAATATTTATTTTCGATCAGAAATGCCATAATTTTTGGCTGAGATCTTGTCTTCTCGACAATGGTTGAACCACTCGGTAGTCTTTCTTGTGCACATCCCAGTAACTTTTGATGCGTTTAAGGTCAGGAATTTGTGGTGGCAAATTTGCTTGTGAAAATGATTCCTCATACTTAGTTTTGTCTTTCATGGTTTTCTTTGCTAAATACAGGCCAATAACTTGCCCGTTCTGAAAGTATGTAACATCTTTTCCACCATCAAAGGATGTCTTCCGACATGATTTTTTTAAGAAATAATTAGCAACGTGATTCATCATTCAGGGTTAAAATGATTATTGCCAGCTGAAACATATTAATAACCGCAATAATTATCCAATTATAGAATTTTTTCAATAATTTCCAAACGATTACTTTTTTTTTGGCCGGGCAGTGTATATATACATACATATAAAAAACCCCAACTACTCAGACTAGTTCCCTAATTAACATAGAACAATCTGAAAAGAGCGATTACTTTTCACCTGAACAATTACTTTCAAATTTCTCATTTTGCAGTACATTTCATTCTATTCTCCATATATTCCTAAAATACATCCAGCTTCAATATACTGCAGTAAAATATACTTCAGACAAGAGCCATCAGGCGATGGCATATCCCCCCCCGACCCCCAGCAAAATCGTAGAACAGTAATTTGTGAAGAATATGTCTCAGCAAACAAGACATTTATGAACTATGAAGATCTAGTCCAGATATGATCACTATATGCATCATCTTTCCATGGAAAACCTCAGAAAAAGAGCATAAACAAGAGTCATCTGGAGATGACATATCCCGACTCCCACAACTCTTAACTCAGCTTTTATGATGAAGATATTAAAATGATAGATAATATGAAAGATAATAGAATTTCCATGGAAACCGCAAAAATTAAGAAATCAAGAAACCTCAAAATAGTAAAAGGCACATCTACTCATACTGGTTAAAATATCTTTGAAGTTTGGTGAACCTGAGATGCATAGTTATGAAGATATGTTCCAGACAAGAAAATGATTACAGACGGACATACTGATGACTATATCCCCCTTGTCATTTGTTTGTTGGGGGATAATAAAAAGTTTCCACACACGGGCAACCTGGCTAATCTCATCTTTCATCAAGAGATAATTTGTTATTGATCGTCTATTATACATTTATAAATAATAACAAGGAATGACAATGAAAATCAGTGTTTTCTGCATAAAAGATATTCGTTGACTATCAGTAAAAATCCCAAGTTCTCATGAACAATATTTATGTAACATTGAAGATGCATTCAGCAATTCTCTACTAATTTCTACACTATTGGTCTTAAGTGTATGTGGCTTGTTTGGCTCTCAGCTGCATAAACTAACAGGAGTAGCCAAAGCTTTCCTCACAGTAATGCGACAAAATACCTGAATACTGTAGGGTGTAGATGGTCCCTCCAGAACAATAATGTAACCCAAAACGGGTTAATTTCAGAAAAACACGTCAGACACCAATTCAGAGGCCTACTTATACAGTACACGTGAAAAAGCACCGTTCTGTGCAGGACGCAATAATTGAAAAGCTACTCTGCCACCGCTAACTGTTAATGTTATTTACTGCATACATACAATAGCTAACTATCATGCACTTGCTAACATTGCTCACCAGCTAATGTTAACTTAACGTTACCATAGGTTATCTAGAGTGTTGACGATATTGAGCTCACAGTGCAAATTTGTTAAAGCTAGCCTGGCTGATTCTGAGCATCTACACTGCTTGCAAGAAAATTGCAAGAAAATTAGCAATGGACGATTTCCAAATCCAGCCGCATTTATTCATTCACCCGATTAGAATGCATTGTATGTATTGATTTTTTGTATGATCTCACTCCCTCATCTGGAGCTTGTATAGTTGCTGCCATTTTATCACACATATTATGCAAAGCTGTTGTGGGTTAAAGCGATAATTGCTCTCTGGTCAAAGCTAACACTCATTTACCACGTAGTTCACTGTTAGCATAGCTGCTTGCGGAGATGAAAATGGTGCCCACTGGTTTTCAACCATTGAGCACTAAGCTTTTCACCTACCTTGTTCAGTGTGTTTTTTTATTGTGGTCACATGGTTTCAGAATGGCTGCTTATGGAAGAGCATCGCCTGGCTACATACTGTATGTAAATTCTTATGATAGATGGGGGAGGCAAATTAAAATCTTTTGAACCAATGCATATAGGACCTAAATATCAATTTTATATTGGTAAGTGCTTTTCTCCAGAATTACTGAATGGACCTACAATTTTCTTTATTTTTAACAAATTAACGGGAAAAAAATTGATTGGGTTGTGTGGAAAAAAAAAACAAGCCAATATCCACAAGTATTATATTTCAGCCTTATATTAAGACTTAAAATAGTTTCAGTGACATTCTGCTAAATCAGATAAAAGATATTCCCAATGAAGTGTGGCGGTTAGACTCTTTCCACATTTTTGGGGTTTGAAAATGTCAACTCCGTAAGCATGAACTAAGTTAACACAAGACAACACTGTCTAATGGGCAGTTTTTCATTTGAAGACAGGCTCGTTTTACCTGAAGGCTCCCTCGTGGACAGTATTCAGTAATGATGCAGATGTTGGGAGGGTCAATGCAGGCCCCGATGAACCGAGTTAGGTGCTCGTTTTGGACGTCCCGCATCTGCAGTGAGGAGTGGGGGTGGGGGTAGGGGTGGGGGGAAGGGGTGGCACAAATGGAAGCAGAGAACAAAGTTTTTTTTATTTTTATTTAACAGGTGCCAGCACCTCTGACCCTGCTTTGTGGGCTGCAGGGAACACTGCGTCACATTTTGGCAACAGTGCCACCGTAAAAAATGTCTTAATAGATTACCCATCTTCCAGATTTAACCTTGCTTTAAATTTAAGGACAACCCCTACGCAACCTTATCAAAGTTGAAAAGTTTTCAAAGTGTACAAAGTGATGCAAAATTACAGTGTTACCATTACTATCCTCGACACAAGCACATAAGATGTTGTTATGTCTAATAGTAGCTTCCAGTAGGAATAATTCCCATTTTCAACAAGGCATGGACATATCGAGTCACCTGAAAAGGTAGTTTAGTACTGTAAAAGAGCTACAGCAGCGATGGAATGACCTGCTTAATGAACATAAGCCTTTAGACAGTAAGATTTTGCTACAGGTTCTGTAATATAATCTTTCTGATTTGAAATTTTGATTTGAGAAGAAACCAGATGGCTTGCAAAGAGCTTGTTACCTCTGCGGCGTTGCAATTCAATGATGGGGGAATTATCATTGAACGTGAGAGTTAAAGGAGCAGTATGTAAGAAATGTATGTTGATTAATCATGAAATGGCCCTGATATATCACCAGACATTAAGGGGTGATGTTAATTTCAAATACATATATCACTGACAACAGTAGTCCAGCCAGAATATTCTCATTTCAAAAGTGAAGTTGCAGCCCAAAACTAATGTTGATGTTGTCATTTTGTGTTTTGGCCAGTTGCACCATCCTCCATCTATCTCCCAATCACGAAGTCAGTAGCGTTTTGGCATCCAGGTTGCCAGTTACCACTGAGCTGCAGCTACCAGCGTTTCGGAGCACAAATGTCTGATGTTACTAAACCTAAAATGCTTTGTAATGATTCCAAAATATGTCGTGACAAAGTCAGAAACAAAACAAGGATCTATAAAGGACAAGCCCTTTGAAAGATGGAGACGGCTGAAAGCAGAGAAGAAGTTGCAAATTTTCTCCTGGGCAGGTAAGAATCAGCTAAGTTTGGCTAACTTAATTCTATTTAATATAGGCACGGACGTTTCAAATATTCTCCACAGTCGACTAACGTAATGTATCTTTGTTCATGGTATGTTGGTGTGTATGAAAGTGGGTCATCGATTTGACTAGTAAACCGTGACTCATCATTGCTAACCTTAGCAATGCATTATGAGAGTCTGTTTCTCTGGCATTATGCTGAAACGCTGTGAAAACCGTTCCAACATTAGCACAGCTATTATGGCAATATGAAATGTAATTGAGACAGTACATCGGTCAAATGAGTCCTCATTCATTCTTTTTACGCATATTACAGTATGGACTTTAGTGGGATATCCACACAGAAGAGTGACGAGCAAGTTGACCAGTATGACCATTGCTAAAGTTAGTTAGTCATTAGTCTCTAATCTTTCCTGAACTGAACTGAACACAACCCTGTGACAGCAAATCATTGGTGATATTGAGACGTAGCGCCGTGTAGCAGATGTTCCTGCAGGATCCAGCAATCTCTCGTCTGGAGGAGAGGAGGAGGGGATACTGTGCTCTGCACTATTTTGAATGTGACCGCAGTACCAGTTTTGGCCACAAACTTACATATAGCTCCTTTAAGCGATTCTTGACAATACCGTCTTTTTACGTGCATGGAAATTCTTCCGGATCCCGGATAAAGATTATACTTTAGCTCTTCACCAAAATGTTATCACTTCTTCCATAGCAGTGTATCTATCAAGAAACAGAATTTCGTTTACATCCATCCATTAACTTCTTGAGATCTCCTGTTAACAGCTAAATCAACAAATGAATGAACTTACTAAAAATACACCCAAATAAAACATATGACCTCCAAACAGAGGTATAATTCAAGTAGAGACCATCAGCTGTAATTTACAGGCATTCACATACCTTTTAAGCACAGCCATATTTACATCCAAATTTTGGCCCTTTATATACCGTGCCTATGTCCAATTACTTGTGTGTTGGACATGGCCATTTTCTCTCTTCCTGAAATCTTTGAGCTTTTTGAAGAAATGCTTCAGGTTACACAACATTTCTCTCAGTATTCTTGCCCGTCGTCATGCCAACACTTTTCAGTTCGGCGCATATGAAAACTAATATATTCCAACACATTCTGACACCTTCATCTGCACCAAATATGTTCACTGTCAACACCAGGTAAAAAACAGGCATTGGAGAAATTATAATCCATGATTAATTTTATGTGCACCGCAAATACAAATTTTCTCTCGTTTCATTCATATTTCATTATTCCATGACGCTTCTTGAAATACTGCCAAGAACATTGTTGCCTTATTTTCATAAAGAGTCACATTACCATATGGTCACGTTTCATATTGCAAAACACTATATTACATTACTGGCACTCTGTACGTACTCTCATTCAGCATGACTTATACAGCTTTCCCATTGTTACTGAGTACCCATTCATACAGCTGGACCTTTGAGCAAATCACATTCATCTGTCATCTAATCCACTTACGGGTGTAAGTCGCTGAGGGACTGAAGCCTTTTCAGGCGCACAGTGGATGAGATGCAGAAATACACACATCACTCACTCGCACGCTCATGCTCCTAATTTAGAGTCTCTAATTAGCAAATTGGGAGGAGACCAGAGTGCCAGGACAAAAACCATTCAAAACAGAGAAGCCTCTAAGCTGGATTTGAGCCCACACCTTCCTTCCTATAAGGGTGCAGAGTGACTCATTGTGCCATCGTGCCTAGACTCAGTACCTAACCGCATCATCTTAGTGAGGAAGTGAACCTAAAACCCTTCGGAAACCACACTGCCGCTCGAAGCAAGTTAATGGGTCACACATACATGCAGCGTGGCTACATGATGCAATTTCGAACAACTCGGCACTCAGTGTTGCCATTTTAAAGGTCGTACTCACGTGTTTCAGCTCAAAAAGGATCTTCCTGGTCAGCTCGATGCGCTTCTTGTTGACATACTTTATGGCCGTGATATTTCCCTGCAAAAGCAAAAAGATAAAAAAGCACAACAGAAATGAAGAATGCAACAAGACAGCCTTTCAGCCAGAGTGCTTCTCTCCCAGTTTTGGAATTCCAAATCAGCCAATCACAGTCCAGGGCTCCAACCCCCACCCCACCCCCGATTGCCACGCCCACCCAATCGTCAGCGAACCCCCCAATCAATTCGGCAGGGGGCAGTCCAGGTGTTTGCCCCTCCCTTGAAACATGTGAGCTACCAATCCTTATCACCGTCAACCTCCAACTGTCACAGTCCTAGCTTGAACATCTTTGGAAGAACCTGAAAATAGCATCACAGCAGAAGGCACTACCAATCCAAACTTACAGAGCTGAGGAGATTCGGCAGACACAGATGGGTGAAGGTCCCTATTTCTATGTGTGTCCGCTTTGGAGTGTCATACCCAAGAAGAAGGAATGCTGTTATTGTTGCCAACGACACCTCAATTCTTTCATGAATGGACTATTATTCTTTTTTTATCTTCAATACATTTGAAAGCATTCTTAAACCTGTTTTTGCTTCTTTTTATGGAGCATTGTGAGGAGTCTGATGAAGAAAAAATAATAATTCATTTTCAAGTACAGCTGCAATCTCACAGAGTGAATAAAAAGTGAACAGTTCAGATTTCTCTTTGAATGCATTGTACTGATGCACAAAGGACATCTAATCGCGATGCCTCTTTAAAGACAAACAAGAAAAATGTTTAAAAAGCACACCTGTACCTTGAATGTGCGGTAAAATAACTGATGAGTTCTTTCGACAAGGAATTTTATAACAGCATAAATAACCCTCACTGTAAACTCGCACAGCACAACTGTCTAAAAATTTAGTGCATTGTACTTAAATCTAAGGAATACAGAGAAGTTGAAGTATTTGGACAGTTTCATCATTTTGGCTCTGAACGCCACCAGAATTGATTTGAAATGAAAAAATCAAAATTTGTTTGAACGGTAGAACTTCAACTTTAATTTGAGGATTTAGCCAGAAATACAGTAGAAACCGTCCAGTGATTATAACCATTTCTATACACAGCGCTCCAATTTTAGCTCTCCCACCCACCTCTCCTCCTATTTCTGGGTTTCATAATTATGCTTAATAACAGGTGTGTATTTGTACTCTGCCAAACTCACCCTTGAACTCTCCCTAAAGGTTTTAACCACCATCCTCATTCATTCTGAACAGACCCTCATACCAACCACCCACCCCCCAGCTATCAGCAAACAACAAACCCCTTTCCTGTACGTCACAGACTGAATTAACCGCAGTCTGGTGAGTCATATTCTGGTTAATTATATTTATTTATCTATCATGTTTTGCCACAAGCAGGAGAAAAACAACTTCACTGCATCTCCTCCGACGCTGATTTTATTTATTAATTTATTTATTTCAGAGAGGCCTCAGAGTGGGAACGTGAATCCGGACGTATTCATGACCGCAGCCAAAAAACACGTCTCCCAATGGAGCCATTGCGTTTCTCTCAGTTTCCGACAGCCGCTGATTTGTTCTATCTCTGCGCTGATGACTAGTACTCGGCAAGAAATATTGAAGTAATTGTGCTGTCTTAAACTGGTTTTTCGCACCCCTGACTCTTTCAGTGATATACGTAGCCTGAGCCCTTGACTTTTTTTCTAAAAACATTAAACTTCCATGATAAAAAAAAAAAAGTTTTTCCCCAAACATTGTCAGGATGTTATGAGAATAACCGGAGTGGGAGTTTAGAAGACGCACCTTGTAATAGCCGGTCTTGGCAAAGATCTGGAAGTTTCCTTCCATTGTCAGGAGTGAGCCGTAATTCGACCCCCTCTGTGGAATAAAATGTACACAGACGCGCGCACACACACACACACGCATGCACAGAGGGGAGAAGGACATCACAAAAGTATCATTTCTCAAAGGAGTCGCAAGATGCTAAATAAGAGCTCTAGGACTCTTCATCACTGGACTTTCTTCCCCATGAACTTTTTGCCCCTGGAGTTTTTGTACCCGGATGGTTCATCCCTAATAATGCTTTGCTGTCTTCCTGCGTTATAACACTATCCCTAACCCTTATATCATGCCGATCTGTCCGTCATCCATTTGTCCATCCATCTGTGAACAATGGTGGCTCATTTTTTTTTATTATTTAGGGACGAAAAATCCAGGGACGAAAAGTCCTCTGGGACGAAGAGTCCTGTAACCCTCGATAAGCACTGGATCATAATATATAGTCAAAGCACAATAATAACCAAATGGGTAACCAATTATGAAAACCAACCATATCTGCTTACAGGGGAGGTTTCAACTTCAACCCCGATTTAACACACCTGATGAGAATAATAAGCAATTGAACAGGATCTCTAGCTGTTGAGTGAGGCGTGTCCTGCTGAAGTGAAAGTCCTCCAGGAGAAGTGATTGTCACAACAGAGATGCTACCATTGCACAGGTTGGCCAACTGTAACCCCATTTCCAAAAAAAGTTGGGACAGTGGATAAAATGTAAATAAAAACAAATGCAATGATTTTCAAATAATTTGAACTTCATATTCATTTTAAAATAGTACCAAGGCAATGTATCAGATGTTGAAACCGATACATTATATTTGTATTTATTTTGAAAAATATCTGCTCGTTTTGAATATGATGACAGCAGTATGTTTTTAAAAAGTTGGGACGGGACAATAAAAGACTGAAAAAGTTGCAAGATGCCAAAAAAAGACAACCGGCAGAACATCTCACAGCTAATTAGATTATTTAGCAACAACTAAGTAACATAATTGGGTATAAGAAGTCTTTCATGAGTAAATATGGTAAGGGCTTCACCACTCTATCAAAGACTGCATGGGGAAATTGTTCAACAATTAAAGAATCATGTTTTCAACATAAAATTGCAAAAAGATTTGGAGATTTTTATCCTCTATAATACATAATATCATTAAAACATTCCAAGAATCCAAAGAAATATCTGTACGCATGGGACGAGGCCAAAATCCACTTTTGATTGGCTGTGATTTTCAGATCCTCAGGCATCTCTCCATTAAATACAGACAGGATTCTAGTGGGCATCACTGCATGGACTCAGGAAGACTTCTGTAAGCCACTGACGGTAAACACAGTTTGTCACTGCACCCACAAATGCAAGTGAAGACTCAGCCATAAAGAAATTAAACCAGGTCTAAACAAAATCCAGAAACACTGCCTTCTCTGGGCTGGAGCTCATTTAAAATCTACTGAGGTGAAGTGCAAAACTGCCCTGAGGTTTGACCAATCAAAGTGTGAAATTCTTTTCGGAAATCAGGGATGCCACGTCCTCTGGGCTGGAGAGGAGAGGGGCCGTTCAGCTTGTTATCAGCAAACAATTCAAAAGGCAGCATCCATGATAGTATGGGGGTGCATCAGTGCACATTGCATGGGTAAATTGCACATCCGCGAAGACACTATTGATGGTGAATGACACATACAAGTTTTGGGTGCAACATTTACTGCCATCCAGATGCCTTTTTAAGGGAGGGCCTTGCTCATTTAAGCAACGCTATGCCAAAGACCATACTCTGCACATGTCACAACAACATGGCTCTACAGTAAAAGAGTCTGGGTGCTAAAGTGGTCTGCCTGCAGTCCAGACCTGTCACCCACCCACTGGCGCATTATAAATCAAAAAATATGACAAAGGAAGCTGCAACGTATTGAGCTGCTGAAATCGTACACAAAGTAAGAATGGGAAAATATTTTGCTTTCAAAACTACAGTAACTGCTTCCCTCAGTTCCAAAGCAATTACAGGGTGTTCTGAAAACAAGAGATAATTTAACACAGTGGTAAACATGGCCCTGTCCTACCTTTTTTGTAACATGTAGCGGGTATCAAATCCCACTGCTCTCCACTAAAATTTTCAATGAACAGGCAGTAATCTAACTTAAAATTATTAGAAAATCATTGCACTCTGGTTTTATTTATATTTTACACAGTGTCCGTCCCAACTTTTTTGGAAATGGGATAGTACAAAAGTCAAAATAACTGTTTTAATTCATCAACTTTATTATTATATAAAAAAAATAGCCAGTTTGTACTTCTTATTAAAAAAAATAGCCATTTTGTAATGTGATGCTTGTAACATTCCAATGATTCTGGGAAAGGAGCATGTTCACCACTGTGATACATCACCGGTCCTTTTAATAACACTCAGTAGTCCTTGTGGAACTGAGGAAAAAGCCCAGAGAAGTCATTGGTGGTCCTGGATGGTGCTTCCTCTTCGCATAGTGAATCTCAACTTACATTGAACAAACTTCACTGACAACTATCTGAAGTATTTACAAGCCCGTGTGGTTATGTCGATTACAAAAGCATGTCAGTTCTTAATGTAGCACTGTCTGAGGGTCCAAAAGACATACTCATCCAATACTGGTATTTGGACGCGTCTTCTGTGCATGGACTTTGCCTAGGTTTCTTTGAATCTCTTTGCTACAATATATACTGTTGATGGTGAGACCCCAAACTCCATGTAACTGCACGTTGGGAGACACTGCGCTTAAACTGTTTGACTCTATGTTCATGCGGCTTTTGGCACATTGGCCATCTCGCAGGTAACGCCTTCTCATTTTATACCCAATTATAAATGAATCATTCATTACCTATTTTCCTCTTTACCAGTGGAATGTCCAAGATGTGTGTTTTTCATAAGCAGGGCTTGACATTCACTTTTTGAGGCACATGTCCTTGGGACAAATAAATTTACCTGGCTCAAAAGTCACTT
Source organism: Gymnothorax reevesii (assembly GCA_029721435.1). Taxonomy (NCBI): domain Eukaryota; kingdom Metazoa; phylum Chordata; class Actinopteri; order Anguilliformes; family Muraenidae; genus Gymnothorax; species Gymnothorax reevesii. The sequence continues at coordinate 122,312,745 of CM056577.1, read as the reverse complement.
GTCCGGGTATAATTGACAAAAATTAACTTTTTATCCCCTCAGAATCGAAGATTTGGGGGCATATTGTTTTTGGCCTGTCTGTCTGTTTGTTTGGCTGTTTACTATTAAATTACATTTTAAATTGAGGTTTTCTACTTGAATAAAGTTTTTTCTAAACATGACGCTATTAACAACACAAAATCAATTAAACACTTTTTTTCCCAATCTATCATTAGTGCACAGGTGACTTGGCCAAACTACATAATAAATACTGGCATGTTTGGGTTGCTGCCTCTGCATTAGTCATTTAAAATTTTAATAACTTGACCTAACAATTCAACTACCAATTAGTAGACCAATAGACCTAGACAGTGAGATTCCAGAGGTGAAATCCCAATGATATTCAGTGACTAGGATTGCGATTACCAGCTATAATGTCGTAAACACTGAGGGCAGACTGACCACGGGCTAGGAGACTGTACAACAATGATATCTCCTCCTGTAGAAAAACTATAAGTCCGCATGAAATCAACCTTGTTTTGAAAAAAAAAAAAAAGTTTTAAATATTTCACGGAGAAGTACTACATTACCCGCAATCCTACGCTGTTACCTTGGAAACATTAATAAACCTGTGAATGTCTCCATCAACTAGTGAGTTAGGTCAGCAACTAAGGAAGCACTGGCGATGTCACAAACAATATAAAAAGCTAAATATACTCACGACACAAACTATATTATAACGATAAATTAAACAAGCAGCTAAACTATCATGCTGCAGCGAGATGGCATTGATTCATGTCTCACTCACTCTCTGTCTCTCATCGCACCAGTGCTATTACAGTTCATTTCTCATTCATCGCATAGACTAAGTTTCATGTCGTGCTGTGTATGTGTGTGTGCTCGAGTTTTTTTTTAAAGTCAAATATCAGCTGAAATTAAATGGGCCGTCTTTGTGCCATGATTCTTCAATACAGTGTTGCTGATACTGGCAGTTGGCATCGCTGACTCGTCAGCCAAGTTGGGATGCGTACTGCACCCAGCCGCGTTCCTCCCTCCAGCTCTGTTCAAATTTTCTCTCCCTTTTCGATTCATACGGCTCAGCAGTTGCTGTTTTTCGTCTTGGGGCTTTGACTGGAGCTGGCCCAGGTTGCGAAGCCTTGAGAAACATCGCTGCGCCTCTGATGGAAGCGGTTCCTGCTGTATATGAGTGGGCGACCCTACGTGTGCATGTCTGTGTATCTGAACAGTCAATCAAAGCATTCGAGTTGGACGCTGGTTAGATGTGTCGTGGGAAAAAAAAACGTTTTTGTTTCAGAACGTATTTCAGTATTCTAAATGTATTTATTCAGGCAATTGAATTCAGGGGCACATAACGTGTAGACACAATATTTTTTCAGCGACTTTTAACTTGCCCGGTGGGGCAAGCAAATTTGTCTTCCGCTTGTCCGACAATAAACTGTACTTGTCCTGGACAAGTGAGCAAGCGTTAATGTCGAGCCCTGATAAGATTCCATGACTTTTCCAGTCATTTTATTGCCCTGACCTAATTGTTTTGAAACATGTTCCAGGTATCAAATCAGGAATTTGCAAATATTTCCAAAAATCAAAACATTTGAGAGAGAGATGGGTAAGGTGAGTGTGTGTGCATGTGTGTGTGTGTGTGTGTGCGTGCGTGTGTGTGCCTATGTGTATGTTTGCATCCATGTCTGTGAGTGCATGCATCTGTGTGTGCGCGTATGTGTGTATATGTGTGAGAGAGAGAGAGAGAGAGAAAGATGTTACCACGGACAAGATGGGTGTGTGCTTGAATAAATGTGTGCATCAGTGCTTGTGTATGCACGGCATATGTCGCTTTGTGTGTGTGTGTGTGTGTGGCTGAGTACATTTGATTGTGTGTGTGTGCATGTGCGCATGCAGTCATCTGTGTGTGTGTGTGTGTATGCGCACGCGTGAGTCAGGCATTACCATAGACAGAGTGAGTTTACTGCAGGCTCGGTGTAGCATTTTCTCCAGGTTACTCATCTGCAGATCCTCCCAGTTCACTCTCCACAGCTGAGCCGCCAGCTCATTCTCCAGCTTCAGCTTTCTGAACACGGAGGGAGGGGGCAGGAGACAGATACAAGCAGAGAGAGAGAGAATGAGAGGAAAGAGAGAATGATAATGCTCATAGTTGCAAAGTGACCAGCCATTATCTGATGGACACTGGTTGACTACAAAGTATCCACTCATTTTATTTATTAATTAATTTAGAATAAATTTATTTTTTAGTTTCTCTTTTTTGGGCCTTCACAGCACATGACACCTGATGACATTATAGCCTGTTTTTTTGACTCAATGATGATGTCAAAACTTTCGTTACTTGTTCTGTATGAGAAAAACAGCGGTAGATATGCAACAAAAAAAATCTCAGAACTTGGACTCTTTTTTTTGAAATCTTGGAATCTTTAACATGTGTCACTATTTGTTTGGCAATAACATCTACATGTTGGACAGAGACCACTGACCTGTATATGAATATGGCGACAGTGATAATAATGACGAAGATGAAACATATCACCACGACAATCATCTGGTGCACTGTCACAGTCTCTGAAAGAGGAGGGGCGGATCAGCACAGTCAGGTCATTATTCAATCAAATCCATTAAAAGTCCAACTGGTATGACAGTGACATTGATTGTTTCTTTCCAGCAAAAGATTACACAAGTGAGTTCAAGCAATCACCAACACGAACCCCTGTGAGCAGATATAGACACTGGCATCCGTAAATTTGTTAGTCCGTGAATGAATAATTCTGTAATTGAATTTCCAAATGTCTTGCTTCACTGGAATAATTTTTCAGAGTCTCTGTTACACAAATACCGAGTTATAAAGCCTAAATAGGCTCATGCATGACATATTTTCAGCAGAAGGGTTAATTTGCATGACTTACAGTTAGTCCCCTTCTTAAACAGGATTGGTGACCTTTTTTCAAATGACATTTTCAACTGACATTTCCTCAGGTATTAAAGTTAATGGATAATGTTGACAAAATTCGGGCCTTACAAACAGGTTGAAAGTCAATGGGTTAGAGAATAAAAGCCCGGCTATATGCTCATTCCATACAGGACCATGAAGATGTTTAAAACGAGGCAGCCCCACCCGAGAAAATGCTATGTGTTCATGAATTTTGTGGGATTCTGTCAGTTGGGGCCATTGGAGATTCAATTCTGCCATCTGTCTGAGGAATTGAGAAAATTATCAAATCTTAGTGGTTAGAACAAGCTTCTGAGGAGAACATCTACTCACTGACTCTGGATACAAACAACCTGCAATGACAACTCTACCCCAGGGATTCCCAAATCTGGCACTTGGACCCAAATCTGCCCCTACTTTTGTTTTCTGCTGAGTATTAACTTAGGGCAGGGGTCCACAAACTGATTCAGAAAGGGCAGCCTTTCTTTCCAACCAAGCAGCTACACACCTCATTCTACAAAAGTACTAATCAAGGTCTTTAGCAAAGACTCCAGGACAGGGGTGTCAAACTGGCTCGTAAAAGGGCCGAGGAGTAAAAGGGCTGCAGGTTTTCAATCCAACCAAGCAGAATCACACCTGATACAACTAATTTAATCCACTGATCTCAGCCCGCGCAGTTGATTAGTTGAATAAGGTGTGCATCTGCTCGGTTGGAATAAAAACCTGTGGCTCCTCAGTCCTTTTACGGCCTAGTTTGAGACCCCTGCTCTAGAGGTTGATTAGTAGAATCAGGTGAGTAATTGCTTGGTTAGAATAAAAGCCTGCACCTACACCTGTCATGGTTTCTGAGGTGTGTGTATGGTTTGGACGTTTCTTTGTGGCTCTCCTCGCGGGACGATATCAAATTCCTTGGCCATCGGATTCTTTACCCAGCTGGTTGATTGAGCTGGGGCAGCGCCTTCCCGGACGACTATGTAAGCAGGAAGTCCGACACGACCCCTTCGATAGAGTGTCTGTTTTTAGCTTTGCACTATAGCCGAAAATATCAGTAGTCAGGTTTTGAATGACTTTCAATCTTCTGATTATTGGAGTTTCGTCTCCCTTTTTTCTATCTCGCTTTGCTTCCGTGTTTTGGACTATAATACGTCTTTGGAAGCGCAAGTACTTTCGTTTAGTCTGTATTATTGTCTGTGTGTGTACTGTGTCCGTGTTGCCCACTTTCTCTCTGGTCGTTGCCCTTGGCCTCCTAATTCTACCAGCCATTACAACTCCAGCCCCTTCTGGATACGAGAACCCCTGAATAAGAGCAACACATTGGCCAACTGTCTTCACACCTGACTCCCAGGTAAAAGGAGGGTGGAAAACCAATGGTTCTCTGGACAGAAATGTGAGGGACAGGGCTTTGCATGAGAGTTATGTACACAGGGGTAGTCAAACTCCAGTTCTGGAGGACTGCTATAGAGTCTGTGGGCCTTTCCATGCAATCGCCTGCCAGCAATTTGATAATCAATCCAAGATAAAAAAATAATATGCTAAGATAGAAGACTTTCGATGAGTAAAGATGTTATATTTCATGCAGAAACTTGAAAATGATACCAAGTGGAATGAGTCATACAAGCACATGTAATGAGAATTAATTTCTGGAAACAATCCTGATTAACCATGCATCAAATAGTTCACTATCTGCAAAACAATTTCTCAAATTTTAAGGCCATTACCGGTTTAGGGTGTAGAGGAGTAAAAATCTAATGATAGCCAGTCAATAAATTAAATGAATCACTGGTAGTGACACATTAAAACCCACAATAATCTAGAGTCAGACAAGAATGTCCCAGCTCGCTAATATGAAAACCTTTGGAGAAGCACTTCGATATCGATGTTCAGCTCTGCATATGAATACACAAGTACCCTCCGCGACAAACACACAGAGAGATAAGGAGGGCACAGACAACAGAGTTAGAAAACTCATTTTCTGCAACCGTGAGGAGACAAAAAGAAAAAAAGGTAGGAATGATAACAGAATACAGAAATATAGTGATTGAAGAGAGAACATATTGTTAGAATGGGTCATCTTGAGTTCTCATCAAGTACAGGCCCATCTGAAGGTCAGTGGCACAAGTCCTCATGGTAAGTGCTATCTTTATTGCCTTTATTTTTGCTGCCCTGCTGGTTCTAGAAAAGCAGACGACTTGCTCGTGGTGTTGTTCTGCCTCAATAAAGAACATTTGTCAATCATTTATTTGTTCTTTTCTGAAACATGGGCAGCTAATTTCTTCATTAATCTGAGAGAGATTGTATACCTGCCAAAAGGATAGTGTCAAACCAGCACATGCAGGAAGAGAGTGTAGGATGCTGTCCACTAGGTGGCAGCACCAACCCTACATACAGGTGGGGCCACAGCTGAAAGTCATTGTAATCACCTCAGCTGTGGCTATTACTTTATTATACAGGGTTTTACAAGAGGCCTGAATCAAAGTTCTGGGGAGGAGGGTTAGAGACTTGAAAATTTTAGCTTGCTTTTATGTAGGGAGTTTTGCTTTGAATGGAAAGTGCTTTCGAATAAAGAATACTTTTCAATGTTTTTAAGCCATTTTCTGTTAAAAAGGCACCATACTGACATTGTTTTGGGCTCTGATATCTGCCTTACAAGGCACACAGAGAGTATTGGTGAGTATGCAGGTGTGTGTGTAGACAGACAAGGGTGTTAGTAGATCTACAGACAACCAGAGACAGACAGTGGATGTCTGTAGATCTAATGCCTGCCATGGACAGACAGAGGGTGCTAGTTGGTCTACAGTCAGCCACGGACAGAAAAAGGGTGTCAGTTCATCAGTCACAAACAGTGACAAACAGTGGGTGTCAGTAATTCAAGTAGCACAGAGAGAGACAGAGGTTGTTGGCGGGGTATACAGACGTGCTAGGCAGGTGGGGTTGTCGTTCTTGAATCCACAGAGAGGAACGTCGAGGGGTATAGATCCCCCAGGCCACTGCACCTTCATCCCGGGAAGGGACACCATCTTCTTCAGGGTCCCGTTATACACCAGCACCACCTGAAACACAAACATCCACCATAAAGCATTCCTCAAGCTTTCACATCCATCACAGTCCGAAAGTAACTGGACAGCGACACAGCATATGATAGGGATGCAAACAAAACGTGCCACTGTCCAATATTTTTGGACGGCGCCTCAATCACGACTGTGATTTCCATTGTACTTGCAAAAAAAAACATGTACAGAGGCAGACAAATATTGCAATATAGGGATGCGGCAGTTTAAGAAAATATTTTTTGTGCATTTCCACCATGTTCCATCGCTGAATGGATGCAGTCATACGCTCCCAAAGACATGAGATGAAATGTCTGAGGCTGTAAGAAATGCAGGGATGGAAAGTCCAGCAACTCCAAATAAAAAGTCCTGGTGTGCCTTTCTTTCGCCCAAAAAATCAAACAGATGATTCCACAAATATCACCTCAGTACATCCAGGTGATGGCGAGTCCTCTGGCTTCCTCCCACAGTCAAAAGACATGCATTTTGGCAGTCATCAGTCTCCTGTCGATGAATGGCATGATTTCCCTGCAATGGATTGGCGGATTGCCCACAGTGTGTTACGGCTTCTCAACCATTGCATGCTGGGAAAGGCTCCAGCCCCCTGCAGCTATATTTGGAATAATTCAGTTGGATAATGGACAGAAAAGGCTTGCTTCCTCAACCTGTATTTTACCCCGGTGGTGAAACCGAATCGACAGTGGACGTTAATGGGAAGGATGACTGACAATCGGGCGACATTATGGTGAGAGGGGCCGCCCTCAGAAATGTGCTATAATCTTCTGTTCGCACGATGCGGGCAGTAACAGCGAAGCGTCACAAACCAACTGCCTCTTGACTGATAAAATTCCAGGACATTCAAGACAGCCATTTAGCCAGCAAAATGGTAATGATTCACCCATTCAACCAACTGCAGACATTTGAAAGAGGGCGAGAAAAAAAATTCACAGTAAAATGTCAGGGGCGATGAAAGTTTCCACGCTGAGTCAGGATCAGTTAAGCAACGATGATTGTACAGAGCGCCCGGATTTTTATTTCTTTATTTTTCCTAAATTACAGGTCTCAAAGGTTAAACATATATCTATTCAGAAAATGGCCAAGCCTGAGAGAGAAGCAAAGGCCTGGATCCAATTTTTCCCTCTCACAGGCTTACAATATAATAAGAACATCCTCTTATCTTCAAAAGCACAGTTTGGCAAATTAATTGTCCTCCCAGCTTTGCTGAATTTGACTGACAGCATTCACAACAAAACCAATTTAAGCTTAATACTATATGTATACTTTCCGGGCGAACGAAAAGGAGCAACAGTCCATTGAATTTAATCTCCAAGGAGTTCAAAAGTGAACAGGTGTAAAAACTAAATGTAGTAAACGGCGGCACAATATCTACTCCACCTGACAGGCAAGAGCAATTGGAGAAAAGTAATATTTGTTAATCACAATATGGAGTGAATTTTGCTTTTAAACTAGGTAGTGGAGGTAGTGGTCGCAAAAAACTCCTAGAGAACTGTCGTTTTGGCTGCTTTTAGCTGATTCTTTCTGCTTAATGTCAATCAGTAGCCAATTTGATTCAATTCAATTTCATTTGCATAACACTTCTCGCAGACAGACAGTGATAGAGACGCCTCATCATTTTGCAAGCAGCATGTGACCGCAATTCCTAAAACCGCAAATGAGGTAGGAACTCCCAGCTGGTTGAAACACAGTCAAAGAAAAGTGAAATAAGGCAGGTGCACAAATTAGCCAACTTGCGACTTAAATTAAGTTCAAGAATCTAATCAAAATTCTGCCACAGAGGCTCCAGGGAGTTAGGAGTTTTTCGACTTCTGCTTTCAGGTTCCTGAAATTTGGGTTAAATAAGATTGAACTGCGCTCTCTAGAACTATCTGCTCCAAGAATGATGAATAGAACAGCAGTCATCCTTCCTCCTGCTGCCTCGTGCATGAGAGGCCAACCTTCACTGAATAAGGCTTACCATAAAGGAAGCAGGCAGCATTGAACTCTCCAACTGCTATCATTAGCTTGTGAATGTCTGAATAGTGTGTGTGCATTTGAAAGAGCAAGAGAGTGCGTATGTTCGAAAAATGGCAGTATAAAAGAGAGAATGGTCAGCACATTCAATGAATCTTTTGAATATATTTAAGAGATGGACGGTGTGAATGTGAGGTAGAGAGTGTGAGAGAGTGAGTAAATTTGTGGTATTTGTGCGCGAGAAAGACCGTGTGCGTGAAAGGGAGAGTGAGAGAAAGTTTGTGTGTGGTGTGTGAGTGAGAGAGAGAGAGAGGGTGCGGGGATGGAGATGCATGGTGTTACTGTGTAACAGAGTGTGTCCATAAAGTGCGGGGGGGGGGGAGTAGCGTGTGTGCGGTTGTGTGATGTTTGTGTGTGGTGTCAGAGTGAGTGTGTGAGAAGGAATACATGAGTGTGTTTCAATGGGGTGCTTGAATTCAGGGCACAGCCCAAATTAGGTTTAAATCAGGATAGGAAATCTGCCCTCATCATCAGTACCAATAACCTGTGGTGTACAGCAAGTGTTCATTTTAGGCCCTCCCCTGTTTTCCCTTTACATGGTCCCACTGGGCTCCATTTTTCAAAAATGTAAGGCTTCATACCACGGCCATGCTGATTATACTCAGCTGTTCTTTTCAGACCTCCGACCTGAGTCCCTTGTTTTATTGCTGAAACAAGGTAAAAATTTTATGAAGAAAAATTATCCAAGTACATGGGTGAACGACAAAAGTTATTATTTGTGGTTTCCCGAGGTCCACAAAAGTCATTAAAAAACAACTTGGTCCTCTGGCACCAACACACATTCTTTAATAAAAAATCTGAGTCCTCTTTAATTCCTCACACAATTTTGAGAGCCAGATAAGTTCAGTCATTAACTCCTCTCAACTTCCATCACTTTCTTGGCTGAAACATCTACTCTCCCCAAAAGACCCGGAGACAGTTATCCATGAATTTATACCATATTATTTGGCTTATAGTGAAGCTCCTTTTGTAGATGTCACAGGAATCCCTCTCCAGGCTCCAGTTAGTTCAAAGTTTCACTTTTTGAAGCTTTAATTATTTTGTTTTACAGATATATAGATCATTTTTAAATGTGCTCTCTGAATAAACTTGTGTGTGTGTCAGTGAGAGAGGGAATGTCTTTTTGTGAGTATGCAAGAGAGAATGTGTTTGTTCTGATTGAGTGTGTGTGTGTGTGTGCGTGTAAGAGTGTATATGTGTGTGTTTACTAGAGAATGTGTGTGTATATCACGGAGCATCATATGTACTGTGCCCGACAGAAGACAAGGAGTTACCTGGAAAACTCCGGATTCAGCATCTGTCATATCCCACAATGCAAAGTCTATCTCCCGATCCCCGTTTTCATCAATCTTCACCAGTCCTGTAACTCCTGTGAAATAAAAACCACAGAGAGGAGGGTGGTCACCATGATCAGTGAGCCATTATGACTCCCTGATGCTTTACCAGAAATCAGATCACAGCTAATCATCACAGTGCTAAAGCCGTAGCAATTGCTTGCCAAAAATAATTAATAAATCATTACTGTGCTATTAACCTGAATAATTACTGCCAGTTAACAATCCTCCAGAAAATTGCTTTAGCAATAATAGCAATAACCAGTTAATCATCTCAGTGATAAAACCATAAATTAATTATCAACAATTATGTACTTAAACATGAACTAGCACTCTGCTTGTGGGGGTCCACGGGTTCTATTTTATGTAACTATGTGCAGCATTATGATGGCATCACATGCACCTCTATAATGTCATCACATTGCTATGTTGTTGCTATGGTGTTTCCATAAACAGCAAGGTGGTTGTCATGTGACCAATGTTTTTATATTAACTAAAACTAAGGAACCATCAAGGGGAATACGCCTCCCTGACATGTCGCGCTCTGTGGAACACAAAGTCGCCGGCAAGACGGAGCAAAATAGCGTTGCTCACGTTATGCTGCAGATTACTCGCTACTTTCTCTTGCGGCCTGGCATCTGATTTTTGGGATTCGGGACACCTGAGAATGAATTGGCTTTGGCTCAAAAGGGGGAATCCTCAGGAGAGGACAAATGGGGAATCCCCCCTGCACGTCCATATTATAATAGCGTCGCTCACGTTTTGCAGCAGATAGGCGCCCGGCGGAGTATAGCACTGATTGGCCGGACACAGTCGCCTGTAAGATGGAGCCAAATAGCGGCGTTGACGCTATGCTGCAGATACGCGCTCCGTGGAATCTAGCACTGAGTGGCCGGACACACACTCACACACAGACACACACGCACACACAGAGGCCACTCGGCTATTATAATATAGATTCAGAGAATGAAGAAGGGGAAGACAGAGGTACAGCAGTGGGTAAAGAAGTGGCAGAAAAATAGATGAAAGTTGTGCAGTGGCCACGCTGTGACGTCAAGGAAAACCACAGCACTACCAACGGTGGAAATACAAAATATAGATAGATAAATAAATTTGACTAATAAGCTGTGGACAAATAACTATCAACAACAAAAAAGAAAGAACAAATAAATAAAAACAAGTATTTGCCACTAATTTGTCTTTGTCCCCGCCACAAAATGTGAAATCGTGTCAAAATGAGCAATCTCTCAGTGTGACCTTGAGAGTGACGCGAAGGTCACCAAAATCGACTGGCGCCGGGGTATCACCCCAATACATGTTGACATGAAATTTGAAGAAAATCCGCCAATTCGTTCTTTAGATATCTCGCTGACAAGGATTCAGGACGTACAGACGGACGGACGGTCGTGGGGGACAACAAAGCCTTTCGCCCTGTATACTACTTCAGGGATTAGATCACAAAAGGGATTCAGGACCCTCTGTATCTGTTGGGCCCCCCCCCACCCCCCCTCACCCCCCCTCAAAGCTGCACCCACATCTTGGCTGCTCGGACACCAGGAATAGGGGGGAGCTGAAGAGGGGATGGGGAGGTGAGAGGGAGATATGGAGGAGGCAACACGAGCTGATCTGATCTACTTATACCAGAGAGTTATCCACTCTAAACCGGGAGGACTGTAATCACCTCCCATCGACAGCAAGGCAATAAAAGATCAAAGAAGAGAGAGAGAAATGGAGAAATGGCCAAAGATCATTGCAATTTCAGACAAAAAAGAATGGTGAGGAGGAGTTGGAATTGCAGCTAAGAGCGCTCTTATCAAAGGGTTGCTACGATAAAGCAGGCATGTTTTCCAGAAATTTAGAAAGACGGAGGACCAGTCAGGGGTACAGCTATGATGATACCATGGATATCAAAACAAGCATTTCAGAGTTTTTCCAAAACAAAAAAGATTTGTCTTGGTTAGGATCTCAAGGTCCACTGAATAAATGTTTACTGGATAACGGTAATGGTGCACTCCCAAACAGCTTTAAAATTTGAAATTGATCTTTTTCTCAAAGTTGAGGCAACTGAAGATGTCAAAACAACAGAAGGAAGGGCTTAAGCCTCATGTTAGGCCTTTATGGAACACAACAGGGCACACTTCACTCTCAACCAATCAATGATGTCATTACACACACCCACACACACAATGGCATATTTTACATGTGTTACTTCACAGAAGAAAGATGTTCATGATCGTCTGCGAGGGCTCTGAATTTATGGCATGCATGCAGTCATCAAGCATCTTCTCAGCTTTCCCAATAGAGCTTTCCAGAGCCTTCATGTTTCCAAGCAGCATACAATAATGTCACGGCTCTAGGACTCTTTGTTCCCGGACATTTTATCCCCAAATTTTTCCACCCCGGACTTTTCGTCCCCTAGGAATTTTTGTCCCTGGACTCTTCGCCCCCGAATGGTTCATCACCAACAATAATGCTTAGCCCTCTTCCTGTATTATAACACTATCCCTAGCCCTAACACTTATCCTAACCCTTATAATAGTCCCCAGGGACAAGACTCCTCAGGGACAGCAAGTCTGGGGACAAAAAGTCCATGGGGACGAAAAGTACAGGGACAAAAAATTTTGGGATGAAAAATCCGGGGACAAAAAGTCTTGTAACTTAATGTCAGGGATCGGATCCAAGACTCAAGTGCAGACAGAAAGTCAGTTTCACAGACTTATTCAGAATGGTCATACAGGCCGAGTCAGAACCAATCAGGCGTGTTTCACACAGAAACAGCAAGACAAATTGAGGCCGGTGAACAGTCCACAGGTCAAAAGCTAAACAGAAGGAATGATGAAGCCAAAGCCATAACAGAGGAGGATCATAAATCAAAAGACAATCCAGAAATCCAAACCAGTAATCAACAATGCACAAAAGGCCAGGCAGACTCAAAAAACCAGGAAAAAAGAAAATCAAAACCATAACTACAGGACTCATCCAGCTTGTAGGACTATAGAATACCAAACTCACAAGGACGTAATAAAAGATGCAGGTATATGAAGGGAGACTTTTGAGGGTGGGGGGCGAAGTGAGTAATGGTGTGCGGGTCTGCAGAGGAGAGAATGAGGGTGTGGCTACAACCAAGGGAATTAGAGAGCGATTAACTTAACAAGGAGAGAGTGGGGAAGAGCAGGGGAAACAGATTCATGTGGCAAACAAACTGAGGCAAGGGAATCTTAAAAGGAGAATCCATAAATCACAAATAAATATATATACAAATAAAAAATAATAAAATATACAGAACACTAAAGAAAATAACAAAAACACGTCTTAAACTCTGATGCTGTAACTTTATCAACAACTGCTGTTAGGGCTGGAAGTAATAGACCTTGAGGTTAGGATTGTTAGCTGGATAAATGAACTCCTGCTTTGCAGGACGGATTCTGCAGGCACAGACAATGGGTCAACCCCCAGCCCTCAGATGTCATCCACAGTGCAAACATTCCCCATGGCAAAGGGCTAATTGGACCTGTTAAAAGTATCAAGTTACACGGACAAGCTCAGAGGACCATTAAGTCCACGATGTGCCTGTTCCTCTCCACCTGCCGATGACTCGACCACAGCTCTCCCTTTGCTCTGTCGTGACATTAAAGCTCCGCTCAGATCACCTGGCGATCACGAATCGCCGTCGCAAAAGTTGGAAGTTCGACACATAGGTGAAAAAATAGTTGGAAGCTCGACACATTGGTGAAAAAATGAATACAATGGAACGGACCTTTGCACACATGAAAAAGGGGTGCGGACTATACATAAGGGGCCAATGCAGCCCAGCAAGGTTGCAATTTGGCCATTTGGCTGCATACATTGGGCCGGCAACAGTCCTTTAGGTTGCATTAACTAACCAACTAAAATGACGCATGATATATGGGGAAAATGGAATGTTCTCAACTGAATATTCTGATGCTGATATAATAGTCACCACTGGTAATTGAAAAAAATTAAGTTCCAGAGCGCGCACACACACACACACACATGCACACTCACTCGCGCAGACACAACACACACGCACTTGTATACACACACGCACAGACACGCACTTGCAAACATGCACGTACACATACACACACGCACACACGCTCACATTAAAGCGGTTCTTCAAAGTATTCAGGTGTATGAATAGTACTAATTGTTAATTAGCATTTTTCCCATGCCTGTTTCAGTGACAGTATGCAAATAAAATGACCTGAATTGAATCTGTGCTCACAGTAATTAGACATTAATACAAGGGTTGGGAGCCCTGCCCCTAGGGAGTTATAATCCTGCATATTTTAGGTGTAACAAATGATTGTAGATTGTCAAATGATGATAAAATTATTGATTCAAACGATTGTAGCTCGTCACGGGCTCGATAATGAGACAGGTACATGACGCAGAGGCAATCAGTCGTGTCGGAGACATGCAGGGCTACGACTCTCCAGGAGCAGAGTTCCCAACCGCTAAGCTAGCAGTTAGAGGTGATTGGAGAAATCAGCTGCTGGAGCTCGTGGGTTAGGGAAGCACATGAAAGGTGCTCAATCTTCTCATCTCTGGATTTTCAGTGTCGCTCCACAAAACCCACAGACATTACGAGACTGCAGTGCTTTCACGGCCCTCCCTAATACCGCTCTTTCACCTTTCCCCAGGTGGCACTTTTTTTTTTTTTTACTGTGAGCAGCCTTGAGATCTGTTGCTTCCGTGATTGGAGGAGATGGTCTCAGCAAAACAGGGAAAGTAGCTGTCAGTTTGCATATTTCCTCACGAAAACTAGAAACACCTTACTCAGCAAGCTTAGCAACCGATTCAGAGAACGCATCAAATTTCATCTGCAGGCATTAGAAAGAACGTGCAGTATAATAGCTGAGGAACTTTCCAAGTGACCCCATGTTTGTGGAATCAAGGCCACTATCCCTGCATCATTCAGCATGGAATGTAACCTGAATTGCAAAAATATACCCCATAAAACCTATGGACCCACATATGGGTCTGTAAAATGCAGCTGCTGCATTCAAACCTGTGGAACTTCAGGCCTATTCTACATTCTGTGAGAGATCCCAAGATTTCTACGATTCCAAATATGTCCTGCTGAATTACAGGAAAATGTACATAAAATCATTATCAACATTTAGATATTTTCCCTCTGACGTGCTGCTACAGCCATAGATAAATGGACTCCAGGGTTTGAACATTTCTCTCACTGTAAGTCTGATGCAGTTTCAGTGAAGCGCTGCAATCGGCATCCACAAAATACGCTGGTGACATTGTCGGAAAAGCTAAGAAAATAAAGTAAACCGACATTTCAGTCAGCCTTTCAAATGCAAAAAAATGACCTGCTGTTTGGCCACGATGAACCCGCAGCAGCAGTTTTCATTTGCAGGGGGACATGGAAGCGGTAAGACTGACGTTAAATTAATCGGCCATCGCAAGTATGCGTTCGGTTAAAATTTGCTTGAGCTTACAAAAGGCCCCCACTGATGGACCAGTGGTTAATAGCCTACTAGTTGATGTATAATGATTCATTGTTTTACGGTTCCAAATAAAATTTGTCCTGGAATAGTGGAAGACTTTCCAAATTTTCCATTCCATAACCTCGTCTTGACATTCAGAATCACCCGTCATTAAACTTGTAACCAGCGAGTACTGCGGTTCAGAAGCTGGTGAGCTATATTATGCCCTTTAGAGTCTGCAAGTAAGATATGTAACATTATTTTAAAAAGGTTATGCATGAGTCAGTCCAAATAGTTCAATTCAATGGTGTTATTGAAAAATTCTTAATGGCCCTAAAGTCACATTTCTTCTTCACATTCATTCATGTAAATGTAATAATAATAATAATAATAATAATAACAATAATAATAATATTTCTGTTAAAAAATTGTTCATCGGTCGACAATGTTATGTTTTAATATAGGACAGCGTCATTGTATTAAATTTATATCAGGATATCTTTAGGATAAATACGATCGTTAATATAAATAAGATAGTTTGGTTTTGGACATTACTGACCCAACCACTGCCTCCAGATTAGTAAATTCATTCACATGTGCTGAAATTAAATTTAATAGTGACTCGGATTATGTGTATGACAACACTTCTTACTCTCACAACACTTGGGAGTGTTTTGGAAGCATTAAAGCCTCATCTTTTAGAACCATTTTGAAAAAAGGCAATCACAGCATTGTAATAACTTTTTACAAGCTGTTGAGTGTGGTATCTTTTACTAAACCTGGTTTAGGGACTTTGGGGGGGGGGATAATACCATCTGCTAAAATCACAGATGCATATAGCCACTGGGTTTGCATGTTAGATATACGCTACAATTCTTTTGTTGGAGGCTATTAGATGTTATATAAACTCAAAAACTAATAATAAGTGTTGTGGGAGGTATGGTTAAACTCTTTCACTGCTTGTGGTGATTTTGTCAACATTTCTGAAACATCAAAACCTTTGAAAATCGCTCGAAACAGAGCATGTTTGGTATTCACTGGAAAGCTCTCATCAAGCACTTTGCAGTGAATGCCAACACTGTTGGGTTTGGACGATTTCGAAAGATTTTCTCCTCTCTGAAATTTTGACCAAGTCACCAACAGCAGTGTTAAGGTCACAAACTTTGACAGTAGAGTAAAAGTCTTAGGTTAAGGTTCAAGTTGTCAGTTAATGTAAAACTGCGTTATAACGGCGCTTTTTACGTTTTTTTTTGCTTCATTTTTGGAACCTTGGGAGGAAAATCATTGAACAGATAGGCCAGATTTTTCTCCCAATACCAGGAAAACGTGTTTTCAGCACAGTAATTTTTCACATTTTTCTGGGGGAGGTTCCCCAGATCCCTCCTTGCTGCGCCCCCCCTTTCAGCAATTCCTGGATTCGCCCCTGATCTGTGAATGAATATGCCAGTAATTAAGTGGGGGGCCATCATCACTGCTTTCTATTGTTAGGGCTGTTGCACCCATTACACAATCAGTCGCCTCCGCAAGCGGGCAGAGCCATTGTCACGTAATATAATCGCCAGTGACATTAACTGTAAACGTGGGGTGATGTACAGAGTACTTTTTAAAAAGTTCAAAATTTAACCTGCAGTTCTTAATGAAGAGCAGGCGAATCTTGTTTGGACAGGGGAAACACTGTGACCCTTTGAGCAACACAAATGAACAGGGCTACTTGTGCCCAGTCAGACAGAATAGACATTAAACCCACTGCTAAAAACCATCTACCTCATTTATTCTTACAGTTTCTCTCCATCCCCACCGACCCATTCCTTCAGTCTCTTTTAATCGTACATTTCCAGCAGTGACCCTTCCTTCAGTCTTCTTTTGACAATAAAATCAATCACAAGACCCAACCTATTCTATGTCTGCATTGATCAAGGACAGTGTCCTGATGAATCTCTTTCTCTCGCTCTGTCTCCCCCCCCCCACCCCCCACTTTCCTCTCATCCTTGTTCAAAGCTCCAGTTATCAGCCCATCCCATTTCCTCCTCCTGTTTTGATGCAATCTGAGCTCTATCGATCTCATTCAGTGCAAGTAGCCTATAAATAGAAGAGTTCCTGACAGGACCATAGACGTTTAAGAGGGCAACAGACAGTCAGGTTTTGAATGAACCAGACAGTCGAGAATGCTCGAAATGATGGGACCATAAACATTCGAGAAGTCTTCAGGGTATGATGTTCAAGAGGGCTTCAGAAACAAGTGTCCATCAATGTCAAGATGCAGAAGCCTGCACCTGTGATCTTGTGAGGTACCCTCTGGTTCCTGTCCTTGAGAAAGCGCACTTCCAGGATTGGAAGAATAGAAAATGCTATTAAATGCACTGAGAAACCAGACAGTGGGTCGTCCCCTGGGCGATACGTATTCTCAGACTCCCAAAAGCAAACACTCCCAAATCGAGCAGCTTCGGGGCCCTAGCGCACACAACGCCTACGACAAATCGAAACAAATCGGCTGAATTTTGCGGTTAGTGGACCGCTCACAAGACGCCACAGATGCAGTGCGACAATCGCTGATCCATATTACCCCCGACCCGTCGTGTCAAGGATTTTCCCCGCCGGCTGAACTGGGACCATGGGCCCAAAATCAGGTAAAGGGACCCCGATGCACAGGCTGAGTATAAAAATCTTTCACCAGTAAAGCAAAAGTGAGGGGAGCAGCAGCACAAACAACACAACAGGGCTTTACACTCAGAATGCAGCTCCACTCAACTGAGGCGCAGCCAACCCTTAAATAACAAAACCTTCACCTCCACCTCAATGAGCCACACCTGCACCCCGTTAAGGTGGAGGCCAAGAATGCAGCAGGGGGAGGGACTCCAAGGACAAACCCTCACACGTCGTCCGGGGTTACAATGATGCAAGCTTGTGAGCAGGCAGCAGCAGGCTACTCTTAACAGCCGCCCCCTGCTGGATGTCACGTATCTGTTATGCACTGTTCGTAAGTGAACGGATGCATTTACATACGGGTCTGTAATAAATCTCTGAAGGTCCACTTCGCAGTCACTGCTGCACGCGGGTAGGCCTGTGTAATTAATGGCACCGTAGCGTGATGACTGCTTTTAATTATACATTGTTTGTTTTAAATGAGACAGGTATTGGGAATTTTTATGCGTACTACTCTCTTCAGTTTTGTTCTTCAATGATTTAGGCAATATTAAATACAGTATGTTGAGACTGAAAGTTTAATTGAGCTTCATTCATCTGGTTCGCATTAGTGCAGAGAACGATGGGATACAAGGTCCTTTCCCGTTGGCATGATTGCGCCCTCGATGTTTCAGAAAAATCAAGACTGTTTCCTGATCCATTAAGCGGTCTTGCTTCATCCTGATCTTGACGGAGGAACAGGACTCAGGCTGATGAATCTGACATCACAAGGTCTCACAAGACCGCAAGTGTAGACAAACACAGACAATGAGAAACAGCCAGAGGTGGGCCGCAGACGTTCACAAGGGCCGAAGAGAACAGGGTTTTGTCTCAACCCTTTGAGCGCCGAATACATTTTCAAGGAATTAAGACTGTAATTATCCTGAGCTGTTGAAAACCTATCATGTGGCAACTTGTTTAAAAGAGCTCCCGCAGGGGAGCTCTTTTAAACAAGTTGATACATGATAGGTTTTCAACAGCATCTGGTTTTGATATCTTACACCATTGGGCAACTATAGTTGCCGATGGCGCTCAGAGGGTTAACTACGCACACTCAAGGCAGCTCTAGATAGCACGGTTCTACGTCCTCTCCTTCTCAAAGTGCTACATTGCGATATACTCTGGATAAGATTCATACCACTGGACCTTCTTACATCCAGAAGGACATTACCAGTACAATCAAACCACCTTTAAAATATTTTGTGGAGGCTTTTTCACAAAAGTTGCACAGCTTTCATTAGCTGGACCTCCCTGCAGTCAGCACCATGATACTCCATTCTCCCTGTTCTCTTGTTTTTAAGGCAACATCAAGTCTCAGAGCTTAACACAAAACAAAAACTCAAGCTTTTCTCTGCCTGGTTACCAAGGGCAACTGGGTGAAGAACAGAACAATTATACAGTATGATCCACAGTATTACATAAAAGATAAAATGTTATGAAAGCTGAGGTTGCTCAACTAAGGGACCAATAACATTTATACTTTTGCAACCCTCTTCCATTACATCAGTAACAATTACAAATTAAAGCTAAATCATACTTCCCTGCCTGTTCAAATCAACCCGCATATAAAATAAATTTCACTGCCTGAAATGATTAAATAAATAACACTGGCGCCACCCACAAGGCGAGGCCATTATAGTGTAATGGTCGCCAACAGCCCCAATGATAGAGCTGCACAGAGTACTAGGAGGTTGCAGGTTCAAATCCAGCCTGGACTCGGGGCCTTTCTGTCAGGAGTTGGCATGTTCTTCCTGCGTTCGCATGGGTTTCCTCCAGATATTTTGCTTTCCTCCCACAGGCCAAAGAGATGCATGTCAAGCTAACAGGAGACTCTAAAATGCCCATGAGTATGAATGAATGAGTGAATGGTGTTTGTGTGCCCTGCTATTGGCTGGTTTGAGTGGTAGATGAGGGGATGGCAACACAAATGGGGGTGGGTGGGGGGTGGGGGATTTGGAGAGGTAAAGACAGGAAGACGACAGTTGGAGATCCAGGAAAGTCCCTCGACATTAAAACTTCACCTGACGATAATCCACTAAAGACCAAAACACTGTTTTTCATTGCAATAATAAATGCACAGTTTTTAGTTGTGGTGTGTAAGCTCTATTTCCATTAGAACTGCCTTGTTTGTGTCTCGTCAGCACTACGCGCTCATTTCTACACTATGCTCTAGTGCCTTTTCCTCGAAAGTCCTTTCACAAACTCTCACTTCCAATTTCATTATGATTAATCCATGAGTTATTTGTTTATTTTTTTCACTGTTTATCTTGGAACTTTTGCCAAGATTGATGTTCTTTGACATATTCTGGGATGAACTAACTGTCCTTGATCCCATTGGCAGAAGATCTGTGGCTTTTGTGAAACAGCGACACTTGGCGTTTCTCAACCTTTGCTCCCAATTTCAGTGTGTCAGACAATATTTATAGTCTGGATCATCGCCACGGTAACTCAGGAGAGCCAATCAGGACAGCGCAGGGGAGCATGGGCTGTCCAATGTGCTGCATTGAATAGAGCGACCGTTAACAATATCGTGGCTGCAGATGGTGATAATTTGGGGGGTATTTACATCCAAATCTTGTGAATGGTGATAGAATTGCAACATTTTTATATGTGGTCACCCCTTTTTAAACGGGCCATAGATACTGTGGCGAGAAGCTTAACAGCTGTTACATGGCCAGTTTTGTGCAATGCACACATTAAAATGAAGATCTGGAGTTGATTTTAAGTGTGGCATTTGCACTTGTACTCTGTTGCCATTGACTCCCAAAACAAAGTTGTAAGAGCTGTCATTTTCTGTGAAGCAAGCCATCAGTTGCCTGAATTTTCAAAACAAACCAACCAGATAAGCAGGAAAAACATAAGGTCTGGCCTGATCAACAATTTAACTCATTCTTATAATTAAAGAATCCGCTGGTGGACTAAAAAACACAAACAGACCCAGCAGACTACGGATAACAACTTTTTCTAGACAACTGAAAAATTATTTCCCACAATGAGGCAGGCATATCCATCACTGTGAACAATCAAGAGTTCACCACTGCTGACTTAATAAAGCAAGTTAACCAAAAAAAAAAAAAGAAAAAAATGTATTTAGTTCTAGAACAACAGCCTGAGAACAGATCAGACCAAGACCAGCTCAAGCGAGAAGAACAGGAGGAGAGGAGAATGAGGGAAGGAGGGATATGCCCGTGCACTGATGCCTGCCATCTCAGCTGTGAAGAGCGATGGTCATGTCTGGGCATGCACGGCTGTGTCCCTTGTATTTACTGACGATGCGGCTGCTGGCAGAAACACCATGATGTATTCTGTACTGTACAGGGCAACACTATCCTCTCAGATTCAACCACATGCTTTGAAACTCATTTGCTTCACAGCACAAAGGGACAATGACAATAAACCGAGAGCAAAAGAAGCCCAGTGCTTAAAGACAAGGAAATGGAAACCTGTACAACACAGCAGAGGATTTAGGAGCTCGGAAGAGTAACTTCTAAAAGACGTCACGCCATTCCTTTGCACAATAAGATCAAAACTATTATCACATCCAGTGTACCTGCAGATTGTATTTTCCCCAAAAGACAGCTACTTTCTTGCCACAGTCAGATTTTTGCCTATTTTCATGGCAAGATTTTTCAATAAGTGGGCTAATTGTTTCAAAATGATATCGGGAAGGATGATACATTACGTTTTTTTTCTACCAAAAAGTTCATATTTTGAAATTACTTGCACACAGTAGTATTTTTCACTCATATTCATCTTAATTTATGATGAAAAAAATTGTGACTAACTTTCAAAAAAAAAAAAAAATGTGAAAGAAAATACAGATGTTATTGCCTGTATTTGTATACTTCCAGTTTGCACAATGAAAAAGTTCCAGCAATCCTACCGATCAAAAACAAGCTAACTCACAATGTTTGTTTTTCATTTGTCATATCATTATAATCCACTTTCACACTACTCCCTATGTCTTTCAAATGTGTCATCATTTCTTGAAATCATAATGGTCCTTCACATCAGGAGCTCCTGTTTATTGTTCCAGTTTAAAATTTCCTGACAAGATAAATCATGTTCTTTCCACCCCCTGCAAGGAGTTTTTGTTCTACAAACACTCACCTAATTTAAACAATAGCAATACAACCACACTGTACAAATCCTATTCCTTTAATGGGCAGGAAAAAGTTGGTTTGCAGACATACAGAACCTAAAAAGCAGGCAGAGCCTTGGGCTGTCCAGCTGTGATCAGAAAGCACATTCCTGTAGGTAAAGACTGGAATTAGGGCTGAAATTACAGAAGATTATACCGCAGACATTCAGCAAACCCATTTATCCAGTGCGACTCACAGTACAAAGTGCATTTGGCAGCATCAAATAGAGAGCCCCAGAGGGAAGCAACAATCATAGAGCAAGAGGTGGCCTCTGAACATGAACTGAGTCAATAAATCCGCGAAACAAATTAAGTGGAAAAAATAGCCCCGCAAAGCAGGCGTTACCCCTCAGCCCCTGAACTGTTTGGAATGAATATAAATTGGCAAAGGCGTTTTCAAGATGGTGGCTGTGGCGGCCATACTGGACATCCGAGTGCCGTCAAAATCGATAGGCTTCAGTAAGTACACAAGACCATGCAACAGAGCAAAAATTGCGTCGATTGCCGAAGGCGTTTCAAGTTATCGTGCAGAACACAACCGTTTACGGGACAGATGGACAGACAGACAGATGGATAGAAATCGAACGTGATGAGAATTCCCCTCTGCCCCTACATCGAGCTGAGGGGTAAGAAGTAAGCCAAGCAGAAAAAAGATGACAATGTCAACAATATACCCCACAACCATGGAATCCCATTTTCAAACCAAATCAAGGTCACGACTAGTGACACACACACACACACACACACACACACACACACACACAGGCACACAAAATTTAATTCAACCAGGTAAAGTAGTTTCCGAGAAAATCTGTCCCCAGCTTATCCAGACGCATGGACGGGCAAACAGATGGATGAGTTCCACCCCAATATCCCCTGCTATACTTTGTGTCCCGACAGGGGATAACAAGTAAAGCTGCAATCAATGTGTAAAATTTTAAACAGCAGCAAAATGAAGCAGGGAGGGGAGGTACAGCCTAAAGAGGTGAGTCCTCAGATGATGCTTAAAGGAGGAAATGGACGTATTTTGAAAAAAGCAAGAGTGGTGGCGCAAGAGTGGCCACAGTGGTCTTGGACTGAAACCAGCTGTGCCAGTGCTGACTGTGGCCAGCAGGCTCATGATAATGCTGCTATATGCTGCTCAGGGATACGGGAGGGAAACAGTTAGCTTGGGTCTGCACAGCATGTTAATCAAGCGCCTCCTATTAGCTATCTGGATGCTTGCCAGGTGCTTTCTGAGCATTTGCATGGCTGAGTCTCCCCTGTCTTCTTACTGAGCTTGTGAGGATTGAAGCTACAGATGATAAGAAGCAGTTGACAGGCACACGTTTCGGAGGAGAACCGCAAACTGTGCGCACTGTTTTGAGATAGCAGCATGAGCCGTGCACATAGTACGTTGATTGGATATTCAGGATGAAGGTGGCATTAGAGATTAAAACAAAACAAAAAGCAAACAGTGATTTAATTACCCAGTTGAAAATTCCATTCTATTCTGAAGCAGCCTGAGCCGGTCGTGTTGGTTGAAGCTGTCTTTTCAACTATTTTTTAGCTGGTTGATCAGCTCTTTGCCATCTGACCGTCCCAGTAAGTCTGGTAGTCCACCATTCGAAACATTAGCTTACTTTATTAGCTCTTTAAAAGCTTTAACCAACCACAAACGAGCTATGATCAGCCATATCATTCAAAAAACACAGTTTAAAACATCTTAGAGTCTCATCAGGGATTAACTGCTTACAGCAGTGTTATAAGCGCAGTCCTCCCAGAGGAAACTGCCAATACACAGTTGAAATGGATGGAGTGGGTTAAGATGGGAGGTGGTAGGAAAGCAATTATGGGATCGCATCGGGAGACAAGACAGGACCAAGGCAAAACCGTACAGAAAGAGTACGTTGCTATGGTGACGTTACTCTGTGATTTTGAGTGCCGCCAGTATTCAATACAAGGAGCGAAAGGATAATTGTGCGAGAGATACTGTAGCTCTTTGTGTTATGGTTCTGCCTTGCAAAACATGCAATATAGGAACACTCTTGTATGGCTGTGTGTGAATGTTTGGTGGTGGTCGGAGGGGCCGTAGGCGCATACTGGCAGCCACGCTTCCGTCAGTCTGCCCCAGGGCAGCTGTGGCTACAAAAACGTAGTTTACTACCATCAGAGCGTGAATGTGTGAGTGAATGAATAATGTATCCTTGTGAGGCGTCTTTGAGTGCCCAGAAAGCAGAAAAGCGCTATATAAAATTGATGCATTATTATTATTATTATTATTATGTGTGCTGTTTTATTGTCTTTGTGCTTATTATTTTAATATTTGTGCATGTGCTTTACTTTTGTCTTATTCTTCATCTTTCATTCCTGCCGTCTGATGTTTGATTCTCTCTTTGCCCAAATTCCAGTGATGTCATGTGACAGCCTTCAGCATGCCTGCGTCTCGTAGTCTAATCCCGTTTCCTCATTCGGAATCAGCTGCGGTATTTCATTCATTACTTCCACCTGTGCTTAATTCTGGGTCTCGCAAAACTCTGAGTGAACGCATTCACTGATAGGTTAATTACTAACCCGTACTAACCAGCACTTATTTGAGGGTGATTGTAAATATTTTGTCACGTAGTATCGACCTTTATTAACTCATTAGCGAGTGCGAGTGTTTCTAGCTTTTGTAAATTCCTTCCTAAGCTTTCCCTGATTACGTTTAAAGCTGTGCTTTCCTTTGCTTCTCTCGTGGTGCTTTTTACTCATCACGTTTAGATTACCTTAATCTATACTGTCTAGTTTGATTGATTGCCTCAGCGTCTTGTCTCGAGTCATTATTGTTACCCGGTCCTCGTTAATTTGTTTATTAATCCCATATGTTTCTGTTTCCTTTCGAGACCGCTTTCCGAGTCCCCGCCTCCTCTCGTGGCTTTATCTGTGGCAAAGTGAGAAGAGACATCAGACGGAACTTTGTTAGACTCTGCTCTGCATTGTGAAATCTCAGCTCCTGTGCGTCCCGAGTATTTCCTTTGTGTTTTTTCTGAGTCTAGTGTTTGCTGCGCCCTCGTCTTGTTGTGTTCCGTGGTCTGAGTGTCTGGTTAGTCAATTTTAGGTTCCTATCATTTTGGTACGTCAGTTTTTTAGTCCTTGTCTTAGTGTTTCACATTTCATTCCTCTCCCGTGTTAGTCCAGTCCATGTTTTACCCATGTACTGTCTTTGCTTTCTCCCCGGTCGCGTCATTGATTGTAGCAGTTTCCGTGTTAATTGATTGTGACACTATTTCGGGTGATTTAATGGATTCTGGGTTTCATCCTTCCTTCTGTTCTCGTTTACTAGTTTCCCCTTGCCTTTCTATTCATACTTACATTACTAACAGTTTGTTGTTTTCTAAAATTACTAACCAAACTAACCTTGTATATAATACTAATCTACTAACGAGCACCCGGGATTGTAAAGCTGCACTTACTAATTGACTAATGATCTCTCAGCAGTCGCTCTGTTCTAGTCTCCGCCCCTCGCCTTACTGTTTACTGGCTTTGCTAAAGTTTCCTGCAGAATCTCTGCATTCTTATAATCTGTTCTGGCTCTTTCTGTACACTTAGGAGTCTTTTTATCCAGTTTATTTATCCCATCTTTGGGATTGTCTTGTGATCCTTGTCTGTGTTGATGTTTCTGTTTTCATGTAATTGGTTTCCCTCATGTTCCACCCTTTGTTAATTAGATTAAGTTTCAACACCTGTGTCTGTGTGTGCCCCTGCCCTATATATCCAAGCTTTTTCTGCACGCGAGCAGATCTGACTTCGACTCCATCCCCACTTCCACCCCCACTCCCACTGGCACCCACTCCCTGCCCTGAGCACCAGCCGCCCTGCCTGTCCTGAGCACCAGCCGCCCTGCCTGCCCTGAGCACCAGCCGCCCTGCCTGTCCTGAGCACCAGCCGCCCTGCCTGTCCTGAGCACCAGCCGCCCTGCCTGCCCTGAGCACCAGCCGCCCTGCCTGCCCTGAGCACCAGCCGCCCTGCCTGCCCTGAGCACCAGCCGCCCTGCCTGCCCTGAGCACCAGCCGCCCTGCCTGCCCTGAGCACCAGCCGCCCTGCCTGTCCTGAGCACCAGCCGCCCTGCCTGTCCTGAGCACCAGCCGCCCTGCCTGTACTGAGCACCAGCCGCCCTGCCTGCCCTGAGCACCAGCCGCCCTGCCTGTCCTGAGCACCAGCCGCCCTGCCTGTCCTAATCGTTAGTAGATTAGTATTATATACAAGGTTAGTTTGGTTAGTAATTTTAGAAAACAACAAACTGTTAGTAATGTTAGTATGAATAGAAAAGCAAGGGGAAACTAGCAAACGAGAACAGAAGGAAGGATGAAACCCAGAATCCATTAAATCACCCGAAATAGTGTCACAATCAATTAAGACAGAAACTGCTACAAAGAATGACGCGACCGGGGAGAAAGCAAAGACAGTACATGGGTAAAACGTGGACTGGACTTCACGGGAGAGGGATGAAATGTGAACACTAAGACATGGACTAAAAAACTGACATACCAAAATAATAGAAACCTAAAATTGACTAACTAGACACTCAGACCACGGAACACAACATGTCTCGTCTCCCCCTTGCCAAGTCTCCCAGTGCTTTTCCGTCAGTGTAGTTACGTCCAGTTTTTGTTTTCTTATTTAGCCACTCTTGGAGTGAGTACTTCTGTTTCCCCCTGCCTTTGGCAGTGTACCTTAGTTTCTCCCATTTGTTCAGTGCTTGTGCACCGTGTTTTGTGTCTGGCCTGTGCCTATTTTCTCCTTTAGTGTTTTGAGTTGCAATAAACACTTGGGATCCTACATCTGGTGTCCCCTGACCTTTTCTAACACTCTGTTGAGACTTCTGAGTACACGGAGTGGAACATATTGTCACTTCTTGTTTGGAATTACGTTGAATAAAATATAGTCGATTGGTCACATATGTTTTAAAAGGTGAGCAGTCTTGACAGCATACAAAATGTGACAGAGAAGACTAACGTGGCAAAAGGGACGATTCGGATTGTTTGATTGGTACAATTGTGGGCTGCTTCATGATGGACATTTTAAAAGCCAACAAGCAGCAGGGGTGCAGCAACATTTCATCCGCAACTGCGTCTTTCCTCAAAACATCTTCGTTTAAAACTCATATTTTAACCCGTCTTATAACACTGAATACGGTTTCCCCAAGCTAGCAAGTAAACCCACACACACAAAGACAGTCAACTTAATTTTCCAATTCGTTTGTATGTCACTGTTCACAGATGAACTGTCTTTAAGATATTTTACAGAATACCAGTGGGGCAGATGTGTGGCTTGTCCCCAAAATGGCTGATTACGTTAAAACAACTCCCCAGTGGGAAGAAATCTCAGGGGAAACTGGCCTATAGTGGGGGAGACCATCCTCTGCAGGCAGGTTAAGTAAATCCTATCTGGTTTTAGTGACAGGAAGTCTATCGCAGTCTGTCTATTATAATTATAGGAATGAGCAAAATGATACCAATGGCCAAAATCCCCTTGAAGGCTTCACACCATCAGCGCTCGCATGCTCGCCACCAGCCATAGCTGCCGACTCTATTCTGCCAGCCACCCACTCTAAAAACTTTTGAAAGCCCTGAATAGCCGTATGAAATATGATGGGATTAGGCCCATCTCAAGCAGCCACTGAGGCCCTGTATATGGACGGGAAACGGCACCCACTCGATGGCCTCAAAGAGAGTGAGACTCGAAAGTGAGGGCGGGGGGGGCAAGTGGAAGTGGAATAGAAACTAGAGGTCCTCCGGTGTCCAAACAAGATGCCCCCTCTCTCTCCCGCATCACAAACAGAGCAGGAGGTAGGGGCCCATTGAACAGAACTGCGAGCCTGACAAAGAGCTCCGAGCTTTCATTTCCCCTCACTCTCTCAGACCATCTGCCTTATGGCTTTGCTCCAGGTGGTTTCATCCACTCCAGCGATGGGCGATAGCGTAGGAGTGTGGACTGTACATTGCCTGTGCACATGAACATGAAGTACATGGGGGTAGTTTCCACTGAAAGAAGCACTTCAGCGATCGGAGATGGATCAAGGTCGTGAACATTCAAGGAACTGCTCAAGGAACACATGCAACAGAGGGTACAGCACTCCGTGTGCACTCTGTACGGGCTATTCCTTCTCATATAAACATTCTCCTGTCTCATGCTCTCTTTTACACACACAAACACACAACACGCACACACACACACACACACACACACACACACATTCTTGTGCTCCAATCCTAGTGAGAAAATTACGTTGATTCCTTTCGTGCTTTCTGTGTCTCAACGGCCTCTCCCTAATCTTAACCATAACCAATGCAAGCCTAACCAAGACCCTTTCCCTAACCTTAACCTATCCTTAATTCTAACTTTAACCTTAACCTCAACCAGTTAGTTACATTTTGCCTTTGCAATTAAAGACTGGCAAAAATGCCGTCACTTTTCAAAAATCATTCTAATGGTTAATAATGTGTTCTAGTCCTCACTATGTACAAGTATGTGCACGCACATGCGCGTATGCACACACACACACACACACACACACACACACACACACACGACAAGGGCATTGTTCGACAATTTTCACACACCCCGGGAAAATGACCACTGTGACCACAGTTGCATTGTGTCCAAAAACCTGGAGAACGGTGTAGTAATTTTGCTCATGATTATGTATCAAACACAGTTTAGTCTGACATTTTGACCAGTGTCTAAGCAAGCTGGCTGGCAGTTTTGGTCAGCATTGTGAGGGTATGAGAAAACCCCAGATCAAAACAAATCTGTTTATAGGAATGAGGTTCCAAATGGCACAAAATGGCGTCAACACCGCTGCATTCTAATTGCCCTCAGAGATGCAAAGGCTCATCTTAGACACACATACAACACAGATTTTTTTTTCCACAGGAACGAAAACGATTCACTCTCCCAGAAAAACTCAAACACACACAGCCATACAGTGTAGACAGATGCTGTAAACATGCACACTTTCTTTCAAGCACATACCCTCTCTCTCTCTCTCTCTCTCTCTCACTTACACTCACACACAGACAACCTCTCTCACATAAACAACCACCTTTCCACTTTCTTTCTCTCGCTCATACACACACGCACGTACGCACACGCACACACACCTCTCCCTCATGTAAGAAATTTCTCACACAGCTGAAACACCCTCTCACTTTCTCTCTGTCTCTTATTGTTTCCCTCACACGGTCAATCTCTCACACATTCAAACACCCTCTCACTCTCTGTATCTCATATATCCATGCACTCTGTTTCACATACACATGGATACACACACACACACACACCCAAAAGAAAGCAGTATGGTGGGGGGAATAGTGTCACTTGCCCTCTGCACTCACCAGACCAGAGAGATCAAACTGCTGGAAAGCATGGTTCCAGAGTAAGACCTGACACCCCTTATCATAGAGCTCACTCAATAATTCATCACTGCGCTTAGGAGAAGGGCATTACAGCAATGGAGGAGATCAGTATCACAGACTTCAGCAGGATTCTGGAAAATGGAATTTTCTGGAATTTCACCCATACATCCAAAATCTTCCCACCTATTCCCCGCTAAGGGTCAAGAAAGGACTGGAGCTTATCCTGAAGTTCAGGGGAGAAAGAGCAGGAACCCTCTGGGCAGTTAAAACTGTCCATCAATTTAGATTACGAATAGCCTGGCATGCAAAAACCGAGAGTAAACGCACGTGTTTGAACATCCAACCTTTTTACCTTCTTAGTGTGGGGCAAAATTTCATTTAAATTCAAAAAGAAACCATTACCAGACCACAACATTCTAATATTCCCAGGACCCAGACACACCCATTAGCTCTCAGAGGAATATTTTAATGCACTTCCTGACAACTTCCTGATTTTGAGACGTAGTAACAATTTACATGTTGTGGCAAACCCAACATGTCTACTCTAGTGAAGTCTTCTCTTGATTGTTGACACCAACACAGATACGTCTATATCCTGGAGTGTTTTTGATCTGTCCAACTGCTGTGAAGGAGAATTATCCTGTCAACCACCGCAGCTGTTTTCAGTCGTGTTCCAGAATAGTTGGAGTTCCTGAGCTTACCTGACCCTTATTTCACTTTAAGAATGCACCAAATAGTTGATGAGCCCCCACCTAATGTTTAGCCTATTTCTCCATTTTGTTTTTAGGAGCAATTGCCTCTCTGGCAGCGAAAGCTCTAAGGGCAACATTTAGTGAGTTAACAGCGACAGCTTCCAAATGCAAATACCATGCGAGAAAACAACTCTGGACCATTTATCAGTTCATACGCAAAATAAATAATGATGGAGTAATACACCCCTGGCCAATTACTTTTGGCCCCTTACAATATGGGAGGAACTGCGTATTAAAAGTGTTGCAACCCCTACAGCACAAAGACAATTTGGATGTTAAGATTGTGAACTGAAAGCTGAAATCTACACTTTGAGCTCATATTCATTAGTTAATTTCATCTCTAATATGTTGAAGATGACAGACAAAACAGCACTAAGTTTGTCAGTGTTCAAATATTTACTGACCTGACTGTGAAACATGCTCTGCCTTTTTGTATCTCCTGAACAAATGATCAAATCACTCATTTTGGGTAAAAGGGTCAGCTGAGGCAGGATTTGTCCAGCTGACGTACAAAACCTGAAATTCCCGACAGCTGCAGCCTTTTAGGAAAATTGCAGGCAATTTTTCATGTCATTCAGCCCGTAAAAGGGTGGTAGACAATATGGAGGTAAACTTAGTTTGTGGACACATGAGCTCTTCAGGTTGGTGGGATAATTTTGAATATGCCTGTTCCACTCACATCACGTTCAGCCAATTTTTACTAAATTGTACTTCCAGTTGAAACTCGCCGTTCTCCACTTGCTGCGTACCTTCAAGCAGTGCTCCTCAATCTATGGGTCGGAAACCATTAAAGTAGCATGACATTTGAGTCCTGGAACCCAAGAGGCCATGCTAGCTAGTGTTTCTGATGGGTCCATGAGAGAGAACCACACAAAGTCATGCTAGCATCTTTTCGCCAATTAGTCGACAGGGGAGCTGGTCCTGGGAATTATCCATATAACTCTCTATCACACACGAGTACATGTGCACTCGTAGGCCTATGTCTGCTCTCATTTCCACACACACACACACACGCACACACACACGCCTTCTCTCTCTCTCACACACACACACACACACACACACACACTCACCCACACATGCTCCGTCCCTCTCACTCACTCACCATGGTAGGTGCGGTTCCACATCCTTTTAGTGATAGCCTTCCCAGGGGGCACTCCGCGCCCGTGTACGGCGAGGGTCTCGTTCAGGGCCTGGGCGTACAGCATCACTCCGTCATAGAAGCCCCCTGAGATCAAATTCATCTGCGGAGGAAGCAAAAACCATCTGTGACCTCATCGAAGCTCAAGGCCTAATTGGTTATTTCCATAGCTGTCATATGAAAATGATTTGGATGTTTACCTCGTGGATCATGGGACTTGTAGTTTTAAACAGCTTTCAGATATCAAGTGATCTTGGTAACCTGGCAATTAGCTACACTCAGCCTTAAAAGCCCATGTTACTGAAGGTTAATTTGGCAATTTATGAAATTTCAGCATCTTCATTTAGCCAAATAATTTTTTTTGACCCTCTGCATCTTTTCAATGTTCTCTGTCGTCTTCCCAATGCACAAAGAACAAGAAAAGGTAAGAATGGACAATAAAAGGCCATAAAAATTAATTCAGAATGAGCCCAATGTTGTTTTTGCCGATCACTTCAGGCTAGTGTGGCTCAGGCATGGTTCATTTTGCAATTACTGCCTATTCCTTTCAACACTTTAACAAAGATATGAGTGATGTGTTAGTTTCCATGGTGACGAGCTGCATAAGGTCTAAATACATGAATGCTCCTAAATTAAAAACAAAGAAGAAGAATCCAATGCAGAGGAATGAAAACGGAACGAGACAATCGTTTTGGGCTGACAATGATGAGTTGATATTTTTCTTTTCAAAGGACATGAAAGAAGTTTTTCATTGTTCTTTTTCTGAAGGGAACAATGCGATACAGCTCTATCACGCCATTGTCCTTAAGATATTGATGGCGCAGGACAGGCAGATTTTACCAGTCAGCTCACTTCAGACTTTGATCAGCTCTGGGCTGACAATGTAGAGTTAATATTTTTCCTTTCAAAGGACATATAAGAAGTTCTTCATTGTTATATCGTCCACCAGTGGCATAGCCGGCGGGTGTGCCAAAACATGTCCCTTTATGACAGCAGTAAGTCCTGGCTAGTTCTCAATCATTTTCCATGATTGACGCGTTTTTCAATTATCGTAATTGGCAACTGAAGACACGGTTTCTCTCCATGTGTGATCTAACAGCGATGAAATCATGGGCAAAATTCAGTACAGTTTCGGAACAAGAACAGAGAATCGGGTTGCACAAAACTTCCGTTTAAAACAATTATTAGTCCTGACCTGTACTCAGTCATTTTCATAATTAACAGAAGGTTCACTCCGAGAGCACTCCACACTTAACAGTAGCTGCTAGTTCACCCCGACAATCATTCATCTGTCTTACTTAATCAGTCAGAACGAGCGGCACCTGTTAAGTGTGGAGTGCTCTCGGAGTGAACCTTCTGTTAATTATGAAAATGACTGTGAACAGGTCAGGACTAATAATTGTTTTAAACGGAAGTTTTGTGCATCTCGGATCTTGTTCTGGAACTGAACGGAATTTACCCCATGATTTCATCGCTTTTAGATTGAATATGGAGAGAAACCGTGTCTTCAGTTGCCAGTTACGATAATTGGAAAACGCGTCAATAAAGGACAATGATTGGGAATTAGCCAGGACTAATTGCTGTCATAAAGGGACGTGTTATGGCACACCCGCTGGCTACGCCACTGTCGTCCACCTTCTTCCAATAACGATTTTTATATCTCATTGAAAAAATTGCTACAAGCATGTGATTTTAAAACTGAGGTGATTCTCTTCGGTGATATGAACTGCAACTGGCTAGGGTAGACTAATAGGAAAGACCTTAAGCAGATTACTGATACAGTAGTTTTGATTTCACACAACTCTTGGAGGGACCAACCAGAGTAACGACATGTCAAAACATTTAATTACATAACTGCACTATCTGACCATAATTTAATATTAATGTCGAGAAAACTCTCACAGAAGTGCTTTTGTCACTCTCTTAATCCCATACAGCAACTTAGGATCCGAAAAAGTGAATTTATTAATTTTGAAAGAGCAGTACAGCAGACTGACTGGGAAAGTCTCTTACCTGGGGGCAACTTATAAACAGAGTGCAAAAGGTTCTCAATCAAGTTACATAACTGGGTTTATTCCATGAAACAGAGGGCCAGAGACCCCGCATCTTTTACAGGACTATATGATTCACAAAATTGGATGCCACCTATAGAAAATGCCATGCATGAAAGCAAGGGTATATATAAAAAAAAAGCAAACACAAGCAATATAATTGGTCTTTTGAAAAAGATAAATTGAAAAGTCAAGCATTTTTCATGTCCATGTTACATTCGCAACTTTTGTCATGCGGTCCAATCCAGATGACAAATTTTGCATTGAGCAACTTGTCTAGTCTAAAATATTTTCAGAGCTGATGTGTACATTGGCTTTCATTGGCTGCCTTCTCATTTATATTTCGTCCAAGAATATTGCATTTGTTCCGTCCTCAGATGAACATGACCAATGAGCGACTTATCAAAGCCCTGCCAAACATGTTCAGACCTTATTAGAGCACAACTGGGCATTGCCAAACTGCTGGTTTGTTTTAAGCTTGTTCTTTGTTATACTAATTGAACAAGTTGAGACTTTTATTTTTATTGCATTCTTTTGCGTTAGTTTCGTGTCCTTGTTACATTGGCAACGCTGAACATTCAACACCTTGCCTCTTGCATTCCACAGAAGATCTTGCCATTTAACTTGTGTCACATTTTGACTTATGGGAATGCCAACAAAAAGTGAACCAGTTCTTCTTGCAAAATCTTTTTTCAAATTTGAACAGTCATGTCACACTTTGGCTCTCTTTTTCATGGAATGACCCAACTTAGTTGAAGAGTTCTCACGATAAGTGAAAAAAAAGAAAAAAAAAACATACTTCCTCGGCTTAAAGCAGGACCATCATGGCTGGGAAAGTTGGGTGTTATTTCAATATACCATGAAAAAAGCTCCTACGACTTTGTTTTCTTTATTTTGCGATTTCTTTAATTTTTATAGGCGATTTTACAAAACTAGTGGACCGCCCCATTTTCGCCACAGCACACGAAAATTCACCCTCAATCCACTTGGGGCGCCCCTAATCATGACGTCAGTGCGGATGTCAGCGCCATGAATTTCCATTGTCCTGCATTGAGATTGTTGAATAACCAAGATATTCCCGCTTCCTCCATGACAAGCTTGATAATTACCTTTTTCTATCCGACACAACTTTAATTTAGAGGTGAACTAACATCAGCGGCCATTTGAAATGCTTCCAGAGAGAAAAGTGCGATTGGAAGTCTCCTAATTACCAGCGAGGCTGGACAGCTGCCATCACCTTGGCATATTCGCTCACCTTAAATCAATTCCCTTGTACTTTGCCTAACTTGTAATCAAGCCATTTATTCAGCCAACTGACCAATCAAAACATAAATTAAGCCAATAATGATTTAGAAGAGATAATGAGGAGCAGACAAACCGAACTAGGCTACCGTGCTAGATTGAAATAATGTCAGTAATCTGAATAAATAGCAGACCTCTGAATTCCACCTCTCGTCGGAAAGCTTTCACGTATTATTAAAAAAGATTTCTTAAAAATAAAAACCAGTACCATCTTAGCATGATTTTAATTTAACAAGCTGCTGACATTGTCAAGCAATATCCCCCGCAACTGGCATTGCATTTTTGAATAGAGAATGTTTATATGCATTTAGATTTGTAAAGAACTGTACTAATCGCAAAGCTGTTAATTTCCATGCAAAAGAAATAGGCTGGAGAGTATGCATCAGAAAACCCGGAAAATTATACCAAATTGTTTTCATGACGCACCTTTATGTCACCTCGATGCGAAATGTGATCACGATCGAATGATTAGTTTCAAATTTATAGCCAAGACAGGACACATTACAGATTTCCCCCAAATCTGCCGCTTTTTGACCCAAAACACAAACAATTGTAAAGATATTTTCGGAATTGTTTTTCACGACACACCTTTATGTGTTTTTACACCTTGATGCCAAATTTGATCACAGTCGGATGATTATTTTCAAAGTTATAGCCCGGACACAACACACTACAGATTACCCACAAATTTGTCGCTTTTTGCCCCAAAACGTGAAAAATTACAAAATTATTTTCAAAATTGTTTTTCATGACACACCTTTATGTGGTTTTACACCTCGATGCCAAATATGATCACAATCGGATGATTAGTTTCAAAGTTATAGGCCGGACAACAAACATGTCGGACAGACTGACGGACGGACGGACCTCATTTTTATATCCCCCGCAACAACGTTGTTGTGGGGGATAACAAAAATATACGGGAAGTAGAAAACATTGTGTGAAGCGCATCAAACGTGAATGTGAGAGGAATTGTTTTCGCATTGCAAGCAATGGACAAATGCACCGAAGACTGGGCAAATACGTTCAGGCAAATCTGTGCCGCAAATTTTAAACATTTTTTATATAATAATTGAACAAGATTCGCACACAACGGCCAAATGTAATAATCAAGCAAACACATTCAGGCAAACTGTGTGAACTAAGCAAAGTTAAGGTCTTCAAAATCATCCTCCTCTACTAGACAATTGCTTTCACCCCCTTGCATTTACTTGGCTCAATTTGCAATCAATCAGTTGATTCGCTCAATGAACAATTTTAAATTGGTTGGTTGTCCAATTTATTTAGATATCCATGTATTCAGACATTTTGACATGGCATGCATCATGCCCGAATGCATGTGGCAGCCGCAGTGACGTTATGAATGTATAAATTACCAAAACCAACTAGAAATTATTTGCATAAAATGTGCCCATTTTCTGTTAGGTCTGAGCCACGCCTTTCCTGATGAGTGACGTAAGAAAAGGCATAATAAGCCTGCTCGCGCACCATTTCCCCTGTGGTGGGTGTAGATGCAGGGCTCTCAAATCTCACGCAATGAGTGCGATTGTCACTGATTTCAGACGGATGTCACGCACTTACGCCACACACAGTACCTCTCACACACAAAAAAAGGTTAAAACAAAAACAATTTCCAACAGTAGGCCAATGAGCTGTAGCACCGCTATAACTGTGGAAATCGCAGGAATCCAGCACGTCTCACCCGGAGTTCTCGTGGCAGTTTGAGAATGGACAGGGGCTACACAATAGCCAATCAGATAATAGCACTGTCTCATCTGGGTAAAATTTAGGGCTACAACCAATGAAAAAAAAAAAAAACAGTTAGGCTGCTTAGTGCTTATCCACCTAATTTGTTCTGTCGTTGCTCGCTGTACTGAAGAGAGATTGGCAGCCAGAATGCGTTGAGGCCACTCTTGTTCCGTTGTTAGTTGTACCAATAACTCTAAAAACATAAAAGTTTTTTTTTAATGGAAACTGGGTGCTTTATTTACAAGGTGATTAGGAGAGATTGCCCTTGGCCAGCACCTTACGGTATGCCAGCGAGTAGGTGCTTGGAGTGGCTCCGCGCTAAGACTGAAGTATCCACCCAAGAGGAAATAGCTACCTATCCTCAAACTGTTTCATGAACGAAGTGTATATTTTGTTGAGAACTGTTTTTACATTTCAACGGCTATTTGGCCGTAACCTCCGGTACACCTGCGCCATTGTATTACTGCTGCGGCAGTTAATTGATGGGGACTGTCCTCGTAATAATAAACTAATAATAGTAATAATAAGAAGAAGAAGAATAAAAACAGGACAATAACAATAGGTCTCCACGACTTTCGTCTTGGAGACCTAATAATAATAATAATAATAATAATAATATTGCTCAAGGGAACAATGCTATACAGCTCTATCACGTCATTGTCCTTAAGATATTGATGGCGCAGGACAGGCAGATGTCAGCTCACTTCAGACGTTGATCAGCTTTAGATGATCTCTTCTATATCCTCAGCTTTCCTCCCATGTTGGCATCTACTAACAACATTAGACCCTACTGCTCAGATACTCTAGCAGTCAAAAGTTTCAAAATACCCACAATTTTCAAGCAATTAGGGTAGAAAAATCATAAAATCTTTGTGTTTACGTAGTATGGAGCCAAAGGTTTGGACACACTCACATTTTCATGATTTCAGCGTTCTAAGACCAAGACAAATTCTGTCGGTGGACAACAGTAGGGTATATCCCCGAGACTATAGCAGTCTCCCTACAAGCAAAATTAACAATTAAAAAAAAAAAAATCAACAATGGGGCACAAAAGCTCCAAGAATGTTCACAGAAAACATTTTATGAACAAAGACACAATTGACACATATCACAGCACATTCTCATTAGAGCAGTTTGACCAGGCATTTGGAAATGTGGTTTCATCTAGAGGTGGTGCCACAGTAAAAGTAATAGAGGCACAAAAATCAGCAAGATTCCTCCTCCACGCACCAGGAATGTTGACAGCAGATTTCACTGGATTCCCATCGAGTAATTGCATTTTTAAGAATGAAAGGTTTGGCCAGGTGGTGATGCAACAGGGAAGGTCATAGGGTCACCATCATCACCTCTATTGACCAGGAACAATCACAGAATGTTTCATCTGATTCCTATGAAAACTGTTTGAGGTATTTCATTTACTTAAAGGCCAGATTATAGTTTTCCAGGAAACATTACGGAGCCACCACCCTCAGTAACTTCTTCCTCTGTGCAAGAGGAATGCTGAAAGCAGATTTGGCATGATTCCTATTAATGATGTTCAATTCTCACAAATTTTAAGGAATTCAAAGCTTGGCCTGGTGATCGTGCTGGAGCCAAGGTCTTGAGGTGGTCAATATCATACGGGCTTTTCTTTAAAAACAATCTCAAGAAGTGTGGCATGATTATTATAAATCAAAAACTGCTATTCAAGGTAAATACTGTCTTAAGTGAACACGGCATAAGTCTGATGAAATCTGCAACTGAGCTGTATGAATGTTCACATGAAAGTCCACACAAACGCTCTCTCAGACTTGATTAATTACTGGATTGGGGGGCCCTAACCACCCCGATTTCACGGGAGCGCCCCTGTTATATCTGCTAGTCTGAAAGTCTGGGGAAGACCGGATACTTGGATTCATCCAATGACTGCAAGGAAGATGCCCCAAGCGTGACCAGTGGCACTCAGTGATGGGCATGAACTGAAGGGTGTCGTATCAGTGGGGGTCGCTCCTCTATCCGAGCCGCCGATGAAGTTCTGACACAACGGCCAGTGGTAAGGGCCTGCTAGACCACTTCGCTTTGCCACCTCGGATCATTTGGCTCCACTCCTCTCCGCTCCTGCTCATCCCACTCAAGACTGCAGTCTGTCGTGGCTCCTCATTGGAGAACTGAAAACTGACCTCCTCAGGCTCCACCGCACCACTACTTCACTGCCCTCGGTGTAACTCTCCGATCGTCACCGCCCTCGGTGTAACTCTCCTCACGTCACCGCCCTCGGTGTAACTCTCCTCACGTCACCGCCCTCGGTGTAACTCTCCTCACGTCACCGCCCTCGGTGTAACTCTCCTCACGTCACCGCCCTCGGTGTAACTCTCCTCACGTCACCGCCCACGGTGTAACTCTCCTCACGTCACCGCCCACGGTGTAACTCTCCTCACATCACTGCCCACGGTGTAAGTCGCCTCACGTCACCGCCCTCGGTGTAACTCTCCTAATGTCACTGCCCACGGTGTAACTCTCCTCACGTCACTGCCTACGGTGTAACTCTCCTATCGTCACTGCCCACGGTGTAACTCTCCTATCGTCACCGCCCTCGGTGTAACTCTCCTATCGTCACTGCCCACGGTGTAACTCTCCTATCGTCACTGCCCACGGTGTAACTCTCCTATCGTCACCGCCCACGGTGTAACTCTCCTCACGTCACCGCCCACGGTGTAACTCTCCTCACGTCACCGCCCACGGTGTAACTCTCCTCACGTCACTGCCTACGGTGTAACTCTCCTAACGTCCCTGCCCACGGTGTAACTCTCCTATCGTCACTGCCCACGGTGTAACTCTCCTCACATCACTGCCCACGGTGTAACTCTCCTGATGTCACTGCTCACGGTTTAACTCTCCTATCGTCACTGCCCTCGGTGTAATTCTCCTAACGTCACTGCCCTTGGTGTAATTCTCCTAACGTCACCGCCCTCGGTGTAACTCTCCTATCGTCACTGCCCTCGGTGTAACTCTCCTCCCGTCACTGCCCACGGTGTAACTCTCCTATCGTCACCGCCCTCGGTGTAACTCTCCTAACGTCACTGCCCACGGTGTAACTCTCCTAACGTCACTGCCCACGGTGTAACTCTCCTAACGTCACTGTCCACAATGCCTGAGTCTTGTTTTAACTGTACTGGTCATTTTTGTGAACTTTGCTTGTTTCTTTCGGTTGGCTACGGTTCTTTCTAGTTCTACAATTTTCACTTAGTGTTTCTTTTGTCACTTGATCTATCAGCCCTTTAACTTGTCTCCCTGAAGCTCAGCTCTTCTGCACCAAACTTCTGCACTTTGTACGTCGCGCTGGAGAAGAGCGTCAGCTAATGTCATTGTAATGTAATGTAGAAGGTCAGATCGTTTAAACTGACCGTTGGCAGCGAAGACCCACTGCCCTCCTCTAAAATGGATGTCAAATGAAGCTTAGCGAAAGTTCAGTCAGGAAGACTCTCTCTCTCGCGCACGTCAACTCTGTTTATTTTATTCAGGCATGTTCACTCGTAAATCTCCGCAGTCAATGTCCAGGGCTGTCAATTGAGCAGTCAGCTGACTTAGCAGTTGATCTCTTCTATCCAACTGGGGCACCCCTCGGTCGTGTTGCTTGCCAATCGTTCTGCTGCTGTCTTTTTAAATGAGTGTCATTCTCTCTACCCAAGTTCACCCCTGCTGCTGTTCGCTGACCCTCCTCCTCCCCAACGCCACCCTGCTCCATCAGACCTTTTGTGCTGCCGCTCCAGCTCCACCAGCCTTCAGCCACCACCGCCACCACTGTCTGGACTCTTCGGGGGATTTTCCTGCTGCTGCTCTGAGCCGTGCTCCTGCTCTACGAGTCTTCCGGAAGAGTCCAAGCGCCAAAAACTTGTTTGATTCTAAGCATTTTACCCCTTTATGCTCAAAGCATAATTAATATTTTCCTGATTTCACTTGAGTCTCTCCTGATTGAACTGCTATTAAACCCAAACAAAGAAAATAACCTACAGCCATGAAGTCATTTGTGAGCCTGATATGCTTTTTTTGTGCCTGTGCCCTCTTTGCCAGCAGTTCCACTTCATTACCCAGATATAAATGGTGTGGGGAACCACGGGCACAACATCGAGAGTAAAGAACAACCCCCATCACTTTAACTTTGATAACAAGTGGCTGCAGGTTTGACTGGCTCCTCCAATTAGAACTGCTGAAGTCATTAAGGAGAAGGGCAATTGGAATGTCACTGGCTTGGAGTAACTGAAAACAACACATTATCAGAGGTATGAATTGAATGTGGTGAAGGCATATATTCTTTCTTTCATGTCAGCAGTTACTCTCAATCCTAACCTCCATTTTCCTTTTCTCTGCTACAAAAGAGAAAGTGATAAATCATACAAGACAAGGCCAGAATTGATACTGAGATATTGCTCAAAGAAAGGATAGGGCAGGGGTGATCAGTTTTATCCAGAGTTGGCCAGTGTAAGTGCAGGCTTTCAGTTTAACAACGCAGTTACGCCTCTTACAGCTCTGATTCTACTAATCAAGGTCTTCAGCAAAGACTCTCTCGGTTGATTAATCATATCAGCTGCTTAACAGCACAGCCAGAATGAAAGCCCAAGCCCACAAAAGCCCTTTTTGAATGAGGTTGACTACTGCTGGGAAAGCATTATCACGTGCTAATGCAGGGTGAGACTGTCCTGCATGTTCTAGATAATTCTCCGCTCCAACATCTGATTCAAATGATTGTAGCTGGTGAAGGGCTTGATGACGAGACAGGCATTCAATATAAACAAGAGAAGGGAGACATCTTAACATGGCTATAGCTCTCCAGGAGCAGGGTTTCCTAAACCTCTGCTAATGAAAAGTGACTCCCTGGACTGGACTAGAGTATGTGATATTTTTTTCAGCGTCTCGATACCGCAATGCTTTCATCGTTACCATGGGGACAGACGAGATACTTTCATCGCGGCTGCATGCTGTGAAGACACATGCAATAAGTATGCAAAAGCTATATGTTGAGAGCATGCACGGCTCTAACTTGAAATGACCATGCAGCCATTGGGCAGGGGGTCAGGTATAGATGTGTTTGGAAAGGGGACGGGGATGGGGACGGGGACGGGGACGGGGGCGGGGGCAGGGGGGGCTTGTTTTACTGAGACTGAGGTTGTTATAGAAACAGCAGTATTAGCTGGGCCCTGTCCACTGAGGCCAGAAGTCCCCGCACTCAGGACCAATGGGTTCAGAGCAATTTGTGACACCACAATACAATGCAAGTGGGCACAGTGGTAAGTGTCTGTTTTTTTTTTTTTCCCTCTTTTTTAAAAAATTGGAATCTCTAATCACATCTGAGTGTGGACTGTGCAATCAGCAGACTACGCACGAGCACGCTCACATGCTACTCATGCCGCCGACTCGGGAGAGTGCACAGTTTGCAGTTCTCCCTCTGACAGGCTTCAGATCGCCATGTTTTTTTTTTCTGGTTTTGCAGTGAAGCACGAGCAAGGTGAGATTGCTATGAAGGGAAGTGCAGCATGGCGCCGAAGTTTCTGACGCATTTCGAGCAACTCTGTGAGCTAAAGACGTCTCCAAAAGTCACGAAAATGATGTTTTCTGAGTTTTGAAAAATGTGCTAAGAAGACCTGAGAACTGATAAAAGCTTAACTGTATCAATATTGTGTGCGATTAAAATAAGACCACTGTCCTACTGTTTTATTTTTTTTGAGATAATTAGCTGTTTAGTAGTTCCAAGCATATTGGAGAACTTGCCAAAGCTCTTCTGCAGACTCACAGTCTGACTGGAGTCCGTCTCACGAGGTAACGCCACACAGCCATCATGATTTGACGTCAAGGCTTTTCCAATGACATGTTATCAGCAGCAAGTGCCTTAGTGAAATACAAATATTTCCTGTAATTTTTTTCCCTTATTTTTTTTAGCATCTTGACTGTGCTTTTTCTATCTATGGAAACATTTCAGCTAAAAAAAAAATATTTTAGACAAAATTAAAATGTAAAAGAGATTTAAAAGAAAAAAAAAAAAGTCTATGCCGCCTGAAATATTTGCATTGTACTGTATATCTGGTTATTTTAGTGGAACTAAGAAGCTAGAAAACCAGATAAAATAAACAGATAAAAATGTTGATGCAGTTTGTGGGTACAGAACTGTAAGGAACTCCAGCCGACTTCCGTAGACGAGGTCAACAGAGTCCTGTGGGAGCTGTGAAATGGCGCCTGAGGCTAAATTGCAGAGGCGGACATGTTTAACAATGGACCATAAACGTATGGCACCAGAGCAAGGGCATGCAGTGGGAAGAACTCTTTGGGCCCTTGAGCCTGGCTCCTAACCCCAACATTACTCAATAGGCTCTACTTGCTTCTCTCAGTTCTTCCTCGCTGCAAATGTTTAACCAGGGAGTTCTCCCAGGGTGTCCTCGAAAATGGAATTTTCATTTAAAAGTAAATGTGAAAAAAAAGAGGAAGAGAATTAAAGTTTATAAAATTCAAAGTTTCACAGGAATAAAAGTTTAATTGGAAGCTTAACTGTCAGCGCCAGTGAAGCGAGCCATAAAAATTGGTCCCTGAAGAGTAATGAGTTCAGTGGAAATAAATTTCAGAATTTAAAAGTGTAGTTAAGCACTGAATCATTTTTCCGTAGTAAAGTCATCATCAAGGGATTCATTAGTTGTAACGCCGCCAATAACCACGAGAGTTTGCACCA
Source organism: Gymnothorax reevesii (assembly GCA_029721435.1). Lineage (NCBI taxonomy): Eukaryota > Metazoa > Chordata > Actinopteri > Anguilliformes > Muraenidae > Gymnothorax > Gymnothorax reevesii. Next base: position 122,270,045 of record CM056577.1, on the reverse strand, counting down.
TGAGGAGAATGTCAATGCCTGGCCCTCTGATACTGACCAAGACACAGACAGACTAACAACTGCACACATAATTGTGGTTCAATTAATTGGAATTTCGAATGAAAATTTTGTATTGGCAATGTACTCTGGCCAACTGAACAGAAGCGATTCCTGTGATGGTAAACTGTCAGCTTTGAGGGGTTTTACATCCACGTTCAGTGGTGTCTGCAGGATTTACGCTCCTTTTCACACGCAGCATCTGTGCAAATGATTCTGGACCGCAGTACCCTCGCTATGATCGACAGAATGTATCCCAGAAGGGGTTGATGCACTGACAGATGCAGCTGGAAGCGAAGGCACACAAAAGTACTGAGGGGACAAGAGGAGAGTGGATGGAGTGTTATGGCCCCAATTTGTTATTAGATTTACAACGCAACAGCAACAGCAAGGGATGACAAACACAGTTTTAACAACTAAAACACATTTAATTTTTAACAAAGACAAAGACTAATAACAACCTACAACTAAAGACCAAGATTGATAAATAAGAAAAAACAGAAATAATTACAGTCCCTTTTTAGTGGGGTGGCTTGGTGATGTCCTGGATGAAGAAAATGCTCAAACACAGTCAAAGAAATCCACAAAAGAAACGTCACAGGTCTTGAACAGAATGGCAGGTCTGGTCATCTTCTTGCAATTTCTCCTACTACTTTACTGTCTCAGTTCTTTTCCTTATATACTCCCCTGCAGACCCCACCCACATTCAGACCTCTTTTTTTTAATTTTCTGAGACTTGCCCCAGACATGTCCAGGACATGTCTAAACATGACTCCAGTCTGAGCTTAACAAAAAAAAGGTAAATACTGCCATCTAGTGGCCTATATTCACATTACACCTCCATTCCAAATGGGAAAAATTTTGACTCATAAAGGCAAAATTTTTCTTTTCAATACAAAATGGTTAAGTGAACACTTGTCTATATATACATATCATACAATATTCAAACACATGATATATATACACATTCAAACACGGGATAAGCAATCAGCAATTACATTGTCTGTACCCTTCACATGCTCAATTTCCAAGTCAAACCCCTGTAAAATCAAACTCCAATTCAACAATCTCCGATTCTTGTTTTTCATCTTACTCAAAAACGTTAACGGATTGTGGTCAGTGTACACAATCATTGGCTTTTGTCCTGTACAAACATAAACCTCAAAGTGTTGTAAAGAAAGGACCAGAGCCAACAGTTCCTTTTCTATTGTGGAATAGTTCCTTTGGTGGCGATTGAACTTCCTGGAGAAGTATGCCACGGGATGCTCAATGTCATCAGAGTCACTTCTCTGTAGGAGCACAGATCCACAAGCTTGGTCGCTAGCATCGACCGCGATGGAGAACGGTTTGTTGAAGTCAGGAGATTTGAGCACGGGGAAGTGACACAGCAGAGACTTCAGGTGATCGAAGGCTCTCTGGCATGCATCATCCCAGGTGAACTTTACGCCTTTCTTCAGTTGGTTAGTTAGACTGAGAGCAATCTCAGCAAAGTTCTGGCAGAACTTGCGGTAGTACCCGATCATTCCAAGGAAGCGGCGCAAAGCTTTTTTGTTGTCAGGAACTGGAAAGTCCATGATGGCTTGCACTTTAGCATTTATGGGTGCCACCTTACCCTGGCCTATGACGTAGCCAAGATAGGTGACAGTAGCACAACCAAAGTCACTCTTGTTCAGGTTAACAGTCAGGTTAGCCTGTGTCAGGCGCTGGAACAACGTCTCTACATCTTTTAGATGTTCTTCCCAGGAGTCACTCCATGTGATCAGGTCATCGATGTACGCACCCGTGTGTGGCAATCCGGCGATTGTAGACTGTATCATCCTTTGGAACGTGGCTGGGGCATTTTTCATGCCAAAGGGTAGGACTTCATACTGGTACAATCCAGATGGTGTGGCAAAAGCAGAGATGCTCTTGGCCCTCTCAGTTAAAGGCACACACCAATAACCCTTCAATAAATCAATCTTGGTCAGAAACTTTGCTTGCCCTACACTATCAATACAATCATCAATCCTAGGTATTGGAAACACATCAGTTCTAGTTACAGCATTGACTTTGCGATAATCTGTACAGAATCTAGTACTTCCATCAGGTTTTGGAACTAGCACACAGGGTGAACTCCAATCTGAGTTGGAGGGTCTGATAATATCATGTTTTAACATGTACTCAACCTCTTTCTCAGCAATCTTTCTCTTTTCAGGATTCATCCGGTATGGATGCTGTTTTATTGGTTTGGCATCACCAACATCTACATCATGAGAGGCTATAGTAACTCTCTTTGGAACATCAGGAAACAAATCCTCATATTTCTTGATCAACCTTTCACACTGATCTCTCTGTGAGGGTTCTAAGTGCTGGAGTTTTACATCAAGATTTTGCAACACTTCAGTGTTTGACAATTTACATGAAAGAACTTCAGCTTTAATTCTTGGTTCATCATCTTGAAACTCCCCCTCATCTTCACACTTTTCGACCATTGGAGAATCTGAAGTGACAGCTGCAACCCTAGCATTTCTGTCATGATAAGGCTTTAGCATGTTAATATGACACAATTGTTTTGGTTTTCTCCTATCTGGAGTCTTCACAATGTAATTGAGATCATTGAGTTTTGTCAGAATTTCATAAGGACCATGAAATCTAGCCTGCAATGGATTGGACTGCAAGGGAAACAACACAAGGACCATTTCTCCTGGTTTAAACTCACGGCTTCTAGCCTTATGATCATACCAAGTTTTCATTTTTCCCTGACTTGATTTCAAGTTCTCTTTGGCAAGGTCACAAGCTGCACGCAATCTTTCCTTGAACTTGCTAACATAGTCTAACAGACTGATTTGCGGCTCTTCCTCTTGCCATTGTTCACTCAATAATAGCAAAGGTCCTCTCACTTCATGACCAAACACTAGCTCAAATGGACTGAATCCAGTAGACTCCTGCACTGCTTCTCTAGCTGCAAACAACAGCAAATGAACCCCTTCATCCCAGTCTTTCTCATGGTCATAACAATAAGTCCTCATCATTGTCTTGAGAGTGGAATGAAACCGCTCTAAGGCACCCTGACTTTCTGGATGATAGGCACTAGAAAGAATCTGTTTTGCACCTAGTTCATACACAACCTGCTGAAACAATCCTGAAGTGAAATTGCTACCTTGGTCTGACTGAATTTCCCTGGGAAGGCCAAACAACGTGAAGAACTTTATCAAAGCCTTCGAGATTGCAGTTGCCTTGATGTTACGTAGAGGTATGGCTTCGGGGAATCTGGTAGATGCACACATGATTGTCAGCAAGTACTGATTTCCAGATCTAGTCTTGGGTAATGGACCAACGCAATCAACAATGACCCTAGAGAATGGCTCCCCAAATGCTGGGATAGGCTGCAATGGAGCTACAGGTGGGTCTAACTGGTGTTTTCCAACTACCTGACAAGTGTGACAGGTTTTGCAAAAGTTGGAAACGTCTTTCCGAAGCCCAGGCCAAAAGAAGTGTTTCATGATCTTATCAACAGTCTTGTTAACACCAAGATGACCTCCTAAAGGTAAACTATGAGCCATTGTTAAGATCTCATTCCTATAGACCTTCGGAACAACAATTTGCCTGACCACTGCCCAATCTGCATTGGCAGGGATATCAGGAGGGCGCCACTTCCGCATCAACACACCATCCTTGAGATAATACCCAACTGGAACTGCATCTATTTCTTTTTCAGGAAGGGCTCTCCTCTTTAGTACACCAATTTCAGGATCATTAGTTTGCTCCTCAATCAACCGCTTTCTGGACAGAGACAAGTCTCCAGACACATCAGAATCACCAGACCCATCCGGCTGGCTGAATAGAGAACTGATAAAAGTATCTGATAAGTCCTCAAACGGAGAAACCATAGTAGGCCAATCATAGTCATGAGGCGAACCACCTGAGTCCTGACTATTCAATGTACTGGACGGCACCACAACATCATCTTCTTTAGCCTTCTTGGCCATAGCACGAGTCACTGCGCAAGAAGGATACAGAGATGGGTCCTCATCCCCATTTTCAGTGCTCGGCTGTGAAGTAAGATGTACAGGGGGAACTACTTTGCCCCCAGCCAGGTCATTGCCTAGCAACAGAGAAACACCCTTTATAGGTAGACTTGACATAAGTCCCACCTTTACCTGTCCTGTAACTAAATCTGACTTCAAGAATATAGAGCGCAGGGGTACAGATACAGTCCTCCCTTCAATACCTTGTACAAGTATGAAATCCCCTGAAGCGGCCTCATCACGTAACTCCAAAGAGTCCATCAACAAAAGTGACTGAGAAGCTCCGGTATCCCTTAGGATATATATGGGGACAGGAGTAGTATGCTCATTCAGAGCCACAAATCCCTCTGACACAAATGGAAGAAATTCCTCCCTCACGAAGTCAGCTGTATCAGGCTTTTTAGCCCCACAAGAAGCAGGCAATTTAGCAGATTGGTTATCTACTACAGGGGTTTCTAACCTTGTTTTCACAAAGGCATTTGGTTTGGTATCCTTTTCTTTTTCTTTCTTAGCTTTAAGGAACCAACAGTTAGTTGTAACATGACCAGATTTCTTGCAATAACTGCAAACTAGACCACTTTTGTCACTGTCAGCTTTCACACTTTGATCAGACCTGTTACTGGATTTCTGAGCACCATCACCAGATTTGTCTTTGTCTTTGGGTGAGGAATCTTGGGTATCACCATAACCCTTTTTCTGAAATTGGGACCATCTATCATTACTGCTAGACTGAAATTTGGACTTATGTGTGAGAACATATTCATCTGCAAATTTGGCAGCTGATTGCAAATTCAGTGCTTGCTTCTCATTAAGGTAGGTCTTAACATCATCTTTAACACAGTTCTTGAATTCTTCAACTAACACCATCTCTTTTAGTGAGTTGAAATTATCCTTGACCTCCATAGAAGTACACCAGCGCTCAAAGCAAACCTGCTTTTCATTAGCAAATTCAACATAAGTCTGATTTTCAGATTTCTTCAGACCTCTGAATTTTTGTCGGTAAGCCTCTGGAACCAACTCATAAGCTCTCAAAATAACCTTTTTGACAACCTCATAATCAGAGGAATCATCTGCAGACAAAGCCGAATAGGCTTGTTGAGCTTTACCCTTGAGGACAGTTTGCAACATCAGAGGCCAGTGTTCCTTTGGCCACTGGCAACTCTTTGCTACCTTTTCAAAACACTGGAAATAGTTGTCAACATCCTTTTCCGAAAATGGAGGCACCAGTTTTACCTCCTGGCTAGCCCGAAATTTATTTTCAGTTTGAATTTTTATTTTTAGTTGCTCCATTTGGAGTCTTTCTTCTCTATCGAATTTCTCTAATTCAAAATCTCTCTGTCTTGCAAATTTTTCTAACTCAAATTCTCTTTGTTTTTCTTCTCTTGCTAATTTTTCTAACTCAAACTGCCTTTGTTTTTCTTTTTCTTCCCTCTCAAATTCTCTTTGTTTTTCTTTTTCCTCCCTTTCTTTTTCTCTTTCCTCCCTTTCAATCTCTAGCATTTTTAATTTAAGTTCCATTTCTATATTTGGATTTTCCACTGGAAACTGTTCCAGATCTCCTGGTGCAAACACATTTTCATCAATGTAATATTCAACTATCTCTCTAGCCAGTCTTGCTTTTCGCATGGCTGGTTTTACCTCTGTCAGCTCTAAATGTCTGCAAATTTCTAGCAGTTCTGTCTTTTTAAAAAACTTCAAAACCCCTACGGTTGGTGATGCCAAGAAATCATCCATTGCTGTTGTCAATATATATCTAGGAAAATTCACAAAAACAATTTCACAATTTGGAATGTTAGATTTTCAATAAATTACTCACACAATGGTCTATCCCGGACGAGCCCCCAATTTGTTATGGCCCCAATTTGTTATTAGATTTACAACGCAACAGCAACAGCAAGGGATGACAAACACAGTTTTAACAACTAAAACACATTTAATTTTTAACAAAGACAAAGACTAATAACAACCTACAACTAAAGACCAAGATTGATAAATAAGAAAAAACAGAAATAATTACAGTCCCTTTTTAGTGGGGTGGCTTGGTGATGTCCTGGATGAAGAAAATGCTCAAACACAGTCAAAGAAATCCACAAAAGAAACGTCACAGGTCTTGAACAGAATGGCAGGTCTGGTCATCTTCTTGCAATTTCTCCTACTACTTTACTGTCTCAGTTCTTTTCCTTATATACTCCCCTGCAGACCCCACCCACATTCAGACCTCTTTTTTTTAATTTTCTGAGACTTGCCCCAGACATGTCCAGGACATGTCTAAACATGACTCCAGTCTGAGCTTAACAAAAAAAAGGTAAATACTGCCATCTAGTGGCCTATATTCACATTACAGGAGCAACTGAAGAAAACGTCAGAATTGCGCAGACAGCTTGATTTTCCATAGGTACTCAAATCTATGGCCACTCCAGTAATCTCCATCTGAGCTCTTATTGATGTTTACCCCTGTGATCTCCATTTTGGCTCCAAATGGATGTTCACTACTGTAATTTCCATTTGCTCTCCACTTCATTGTTTCCCAGTCGTACTGGTGTGGTCACACGTGGCCGACGTAGATGAGGTCGATTTGCAGTACTGCCTGACTGTCAGAAACGAACTCTCAAACGGCCTACCGTCTGATAGTTAACATTCAGCTGCACAGCGACCGCTCAGGTGGACATCCCTGCATCCAGCATGCCAATGGCACGTTCCCGCATGACCCGAGACATCTGACAAATTTGACTAAATTTGACATTTTTGGGGTGGCCTTCAATTGTCCCCAGTATAAGGGTTCTGCTCATTCTGTCTGATCACCGTCTGGAAATGCCACACCCATGTACTGAGTGAAATCACTGCATCACTGAGCAAATGCTCACTGACATAGAGATGAATTGAAAATGGTACACAAATCAAGAGAAATATCCCTATTGTACAAGTAAAAGTAAGCATATGCTCACATAGAGTTGTTAACTTCATGTGGCATCAATATTTCACATGGAGCGTTTATATTTTGTTCAGTGTGCGTCCACTTCCGAGTCAGTCCATGTCAAATCACCCAATACAGAAAAAGCTGGTTGCTGCACCATTTTCAAATTTAACAAGCTTCCACTAACTTAAAGATAATGCCGAAAGAACATACCATGCAAAATTCTCTCTCTCTAATTCAAATAGTTTTCAAGCAAAATAGTTTTTAAATTTCGGCAATTTAGGCCTGAACCAGCCCCCCTAATCCTCGAGGGTATTTTTTAGAAAATGAAGTGCTTGTATCTCAGCTTCTAGGCAACATAGCATCACCAAATTTGACATGAAAGTTCTCTTTAAGTAGCTTGTTAAATATAACCCTTCCTAGCCTTCTAGCTCGTGTGTAGTAGCTACTGGAGCTTGTCAAAATTGCCCAAATTTACGAAGAATAAGCTCGCGAATGAGTTTTCAAAACCCTAAAAACAAGAAATAGTGCTCATACCTGCTCTAGTACCCTCCAGTTCCTTTCTTAACAACATTATGCAGTATTTTAACAAATTTGAGCCCCTTAGCTTCATTATCTGCAGAGATATAATCAGCTGAATTTCTAATCAGAGTGAAAATTATCAAAAATGGCCAAATTGCCAAATACACACTCGACAGTGTATCAGATTCACCTGTCTTGACAGTTCATCAGATTTACCCGTCTTGACAGTTCATCAGATTTACCTATTTTGACAGTTCATCAGATTTACCCGTCTCGACAGTTTCAGATTTACCCGTCTCGACAGTTCATCAGATTTACCCGTCTTGACAGTTCATCAGATTTACCTGTCTTGACAGTTTATCAGATTTACCCGTCTCAAAAGATAAGATAAGATAAACTTTATTGAACCCCGTGGGGTAATCTGTCCTCTGCATTTGACCCATTCTATAGTTAGGAGCAGTGGGCAGCCCGGGAGCTACGGCGCCCGGGACCAACTCCAGTTCTAAAACGAGTTCCTTGGTCAGGGGTACTGGAAGGAGTTTTCCTATGAGGCATGTTTTTGTGGGTGGGGGAAACCGGAGTACCCGGAGGAAACCCACGCAAACACGGGGAGAACATGCAAACTCCACACAGAAAGGCCCCAGGCCGGATTCGAACCCACAACCTTCTTGCTGTGAGGCAGCAGTACTAACCATTGTGCCAACATGCCGCCCAGTTCATCAGATTTACTTATTTCGACAGCTCATCAGATTTACCTATTTCGACAGTTCATCAGATTTACATATATCGACAGTTTACACTCATAATTACAAGTGGCCAGTATCAATCTGTAATGCGAATGCATATGCCCAACAAAACAGCAGGCATGCACACTTTGATCTGATTTTTGCATGAATCGCCCGTGTCTCCAACAACAAAAAACTTCACATTTTTCAGAGCACGCATCCTATCAAAACCTGATTCAAACTTAGAAATTGAATGCACTTGAAGTGAATGCATGGATGGGATTTTTCCCTGGAGGATGTCAAAAAGTTTGTCAGCTGTGTCTGAAGAGATCGAAAAGGAAAAAAAAAAAAAGTTTGGCGGCTAGCTTATCATTTTTTTAATACGGCTCAGTGTGTACATACAGGCAAGACGCCACATGGGTTCCGATTATTCTCCCTCACGTCGAAGACCACGTATCAGATTTGCATCCAACCCAGGACCACATATGAAACTGGTTCAATTCTGATTCGAAGTATAAGTATGAGGTTAAGCTTAAATGACTGCCTTTAGTGTTTCTTTAAACTGCGTTTGACCCTTCAACCCACACAGATTGTGTTTTTCATTCCACAGCTGTGAAGTGTCAGCTTCTCCTGGTAGGTTTGTTGGTTTCTTTGGATTTTCACTTAGACTTGCATATTAAAAAAATGTTTAAGCAAAGACAATGAAATGTTCAAAACTCCACTGCCTGCCCCACACCCTCTCCTAACTGACCAGGGAGTCTTCCACCGTGAAATTGAAGAGTGATTGCGCGTCGGCCTTCAGGTCCAAGACGAACTCTCTGTACTCGGAGTTCTGTGGCTCCCGGTACGTCACGATCTTCACACTCTGAGGAGTCAACAGACACGGAGAGAGATCAAGGTTCTGCCTGATACTGATACATGGTCTTGCATACAGTGCAGCATACTGCAAACACAAGGACTGTCTCCACATACACACAAGGCACTGGGAGAAGGCATTACTTCCGCCATTTTGAAATTCAATGGCAGTGGAATTATCATTGAACGTGAGTGTCAAACAGCCTCGACAGCCTTGTCTTTTTACGTGCATGGAAATTCTTTCGGATCCGGGATCAAAAATAAGAATAGGATATTCAGCTAAATTTTAATCACTTCCTCCTTGCCACAGTATATATCAGTACACAAAATTTCATTGATATCCGTCCATTAACTGGTGAACAAAGTAACAAACTCCAGTGAAAGGTATAATAATGAATATATTGCCAACATTAACTGCTGTTTGAGGCAGTCAGCTCAGAAAACTAAAAAGAAAACTATAAATCAGTTCTCTTGGCAATAACAACTCTAATGACAGGCTGGAAAAGGCAAAAAAACCAGGCAGAGACAGCTGAAGACTGGAACAAATTCACAATGGAGCCATCTTATTTGCGTAATTAGCCTTGCAATCCGTGATAAATTTCAGATGACCTGGAGTTAATAGTGTCTCGCCTACCACGGCAAAATGAGAAGGATGCCATGAACACCAATTAGTTATGCTGTGACTAATTTATTGAGATCTTTGGTATTTCCAAAGCCTTTACCCCCAGGAAATACAAGCAACATAGGTAATGATTTGTGAGAAAAAAAATGCTTCAAACAGCCACCATGTGTAGGGCTGATTTGGTGTTTACATGATTTTGTATATACTGAAGGACAATTTGTCTTTAGAAACTGTGTGATGCCCAATATCGTCATTTGTGAATGCATCGAGTAAAAATGGACATTTCTTGTCGGCTTGTGATTGTGAGATAAAGGCTGTTAAAGTTGGGCGGATTTTAATTGATCTGCAATAGCGGTTTACTTCTCACATGATTCCATTGCAACTACTAGGTGAATCACAATAATTTTTTGACATCTGATATTTTATAGGTGCATAAAATAAACAAAAGCAAAAAGTCAATTTAGTCCAAAGTGCCATGAAATGTCCATTTTCACTTGATGCATTCACATATAAAAGCACACACTCACTGTTTCTCGGATCACACAAACAAACACACACTTTCTTTCTCTCAGATAGGTCGGGGCACTGCATTGCACATTTTAATGGCCTGCAATAAACAAGCATCAACACCACCGACGTTTCAAAACAAGAACAACTTCCCCGTCAATCTCTATTACCCGAAATGCCTCCTTGGCGATGGGGTCGTCAGCGTCCCCCTTCGCCCAGGGCCGGGCAGGTCGGGAGACCAGACTGCGGCCAAATACGTCGATGTAGAAGAACACGTACTCCTCCTGTGGCAGCCCAGCCTTCCGGAAGTTTACCATCAGCTGCCGAAATGTGTCCCAGGCGCAGCAGACGTAGACCACTGCAAGGACAGCAAAAGAAAGGGGTAAAAAGAGAATCGTTCTTTTTATTTATCCTTCTTTCAACCAGGTAAAAAGACTCATTGAGATTGAAAATCTCTCTTGCAAGAGTAACCTTGGCCGAGAGGGCAGCATGAACAATGTTACAATGATAAAACCAACATTACTGCCCGGCAAAGAAATACAACTGTACTCACAGTATAAATGAGCGAGCACAATTCCAGTGTGAAATATGACCATGATAAAAAGTAAAGAGATATAAAAGTTAAAACTATTAGTGTCGTCAGAAACTAGCATTAGATACAGTCACATCAACCAAGACTGGTGGATTTCCAATCCTTTAAGATACCCATATGGAAAAGATATAAATACATTTTATAAAGTTTTTATCTCTTTTATCTGAAACTTGTAATTTACACATAAGACTGTCAAACCACATATAAAATCCATAGTAAAGTTATACAATATGAAACTTGTATGATTTAGGAACTTATAAGAACAATATTTGGCAGTAATTCCACATACAATATCCTTAGTAGATGTGTGTAATGTCAAACTTATATGAGTTGGACAACCATCAGTGAAACTAAAATCTTACAAGTATTATAGAAAACACTTAGAAGACTTATGTGAGGTCCCACATATATAAGACATACAAATAAAAAAAACATCATTTTACTATAAAATTACATGGAGAAGCACAAGATGAATTTTAAAAAACTGGGTTTTTGACATATAATAAACACAAGAGCTTAAAAACCTAACCCCTTAACTTTGGATAAATAACACAGTTGTGCTGCTGCAACTCAATCAACATTATCCACCTGGAAGTAAATTCTTTTAATGTTATGATGTCACACTGATTGGCTTTACTCATTATGGGGAAATTGTTATAAGTGAACGGGTCTTGGCCCCGCTTAGTTTTGCCCATGTTCATACAGTAGTAGAATAGTAGAATTTCCACAGTAGAGGTACCAGTAAAAACTCAGTTTTGTTAACTGTAAAGAAATCTGAGAAATTAACATACTCTGACTGAATATTAGCATTATTTCACTGTAACAATTGTTCGCTGCTAATAAAGTCTGTTAAATTAAAAAGTTTGTCTAACAGCCATATTTTCAGTATTACAGATATTGAAAAACTGCATTTACAGATTGCATTTATGTAACTGGAATGAAATTGTAATGGTAGAAATTAATTGTCCTGGATGCTGACCAGGCAGTCTGTGCCATGCTAGTTTTAACTCAGTTTGATCCAACTTCAGTCACTATAGGGTCAAATGAAGTCATGTCACTTCAGTATGTGATTCATATGTTTTTTACTATACACACTTGTATGAAATTTTACAAATTCATACATAAAAAGTATGTATTTTATGTATTTCTATTGTAAATTTCATAGGCTAAAATATAAGAATTCTTATGGAAAAACGCAAAGAAAAAAAAAGTTTATGATGACATCATATCCCATAACATACAAAAAACTTGTATGTAATGGTACATATTCATATATGTTTATTTTATACTGATTTAGTCATTTTAATTAGATGACATATAATAAACTATATATATAAATATATAAAAAATATATAAAGAAAGCATCATTTCCTGACAAATTATATATATATACTCTTTAAATGCAGAAAACTTATATCTTTTTGTATATGAAAAGCATATGTCTTTAAAACAGACACAAAAACTTAAAAACTTAAGTTAAAAACTACAAAGATTATATGAAACATGTATGGAAAACATAATTCTCCATTCAATTTCCCTACAGACCACATACATCATTTTTAATTGATTCATACTTAATTCTTTTTATTATCCTGTATGAAAAGAATGCAAAAGTGGCCACTTTCAAGAGTTTATCATAGTATGAGACTTATAAGCCTTATAAGATGCACAATACATATAAAACATAAAGATTTACTTTGATAGGCCATGGAAACTTCTTACAAGTTTTTACTATTTCTTTTCCATATGGGTGGACTCGAATCTCGCCGAGGCAAACAGCTCTGACTATTTCAGCTCCTTCCCAACGTTATTCCAGGAGGAGGGTCCAGCGTATTGAAAAGCTTTTTTTTTTTCCCCCAGAAACATCTCTCTTCTCCAAAAATACCATCAAATCTTTACAGATACAGACATTTCACAGCGGCTCATATACAGAGCAACTAACAAAACAAGCCAGAGTGAAAAATCAATTCCTGGTCCTTCAAGGATAAGAAGCGCTGATTTCCCACCCTCCTGGGAGTCAGGTGGAGAGCCTGTCTGGCCAAGCCAAAGCCCTTAATGCTTGGTAAATTAGTTAATTACATGAAAGAAAAGAAGACCAGAGCTGGATTTAGAATCCAGGACAAACGACAGTATGTAACCTTCATCTCAACCCTAGGTTTAAAGCCTTATCCAAAGGCCAATGTGGGTGAAGGTTTGCATTCCAGCCTTGCAGTTACACACATGATTCTACTAACCCAGTGTTTCCAAAACCCATAAAATGTCTCCTTGACTTTGCACACCGGGAATGTGCCGAATAGGCACAAAATTACGGCTTATCCACTAATTCCTAACCACTTTCCTTTAACCTTTGTGGAAAACGTAATGTGGGAAAGGAAAGGGAAGTCCTGACAGCTTAGGACGAAAACGCACTAATTAGAGAATCCGAATGCACTTACACTAGGCGACGTGATCATGAGTCCCCTGCCCGTCATATAAGTTTCTCTATGTGATTGGCCGGATGAATGGTCAACGCATTAAATATTGCTGCTGCGCAGAATTGTGGGATAGCGTTCATTTTTTTTCCCGAAAAGGATGGTTCTGTGTAGCCTGTGCTAAAGGAGGTAATTTAGGAAGCACTGAGACACATTTCCTTAAAGTATAGAATTCAAATGCACCTATCATGGCTGCCACGCAATTATTTCTGGATCATACGGATCATTTTTTTCGGAGTTAGGAACCATCCCCGGAAAAAAAGACTATTCGGATGCAGCCCTGATTCAGCTGACCAGCTCCTTGGTGTTATTACTCCGTGAGCTGAACTGGCTGAGTCAGATCCAAGAGACACAGCATGTGCAGGGGATCTCCAGGAGCCTGGTTGGGAAACACTGTTCTAACAAACCCCTTGAATTACCGCAAAAGACAGCGATGCAGGGGTGTGACTGCATGGAAAAGCTTTAGTAATAAGTCTGAGAACTCCTGATATAAACGGTTGTAGATTTTAGCAATGAGCCAAACCAGCAGAGGTGTTGCAGAGTGCAAGTCCTCCCCACAGTTCTGTTACTACTGACTGGATTTGCTCAGCTATGCACTTCATCGGTCAGAAGGTACAACAAATCTGAGGAGCCAGGGAGGAAACACCATGATGGGACAAACACTTTCTGACCCCTGGACTTTCCACCTGTGTCTGTAAATATTATAATATTCCCTAATCAGTTCTGTTCCTTTGCTGCTGTTATTGATGTCAGTGGCCCCTGTAGCTGTACACACTGGGGTCTATTCTTTCATGCGCGTAAGTCTAAGCACATTCTCCCCTCGACTTAAGTCTGTGCATTACGCACCCTGAAGACAGTTACGCGCTTGGGGCGGAGCAAGGCCAAAATCGGGGAGTTTCCGGGCGTTTCTCAGGCAAAAAACACTTACGGTATTCTACCCCTGGCTTACGCGCTTTTTCTGTTAAGCGCTTTTGAGGGCTGTATCAAGGTCAAGCGCCAACATAAGGCAAAATGAAATATTGCATTTGATGTCGGTTATAGGCCGAATTTTAACAGTAATTTTATTTTATTTAACGTGGTAAAAGTTGCAACATTCAATTTTTGATTGTTTTTCCTTATTTCTAAACTACATTTCTCAAAGCCATAAATTATCAAACGAATTCATCACATGATAATATGCAACAGCCTCTTCTCCAATTAGTTCAATTACAAAGGCATAGCAATTAATTAATACAAGTATAAATAAGACCATCATTCTACCATGCCCTCAAAATCTAAAACCAAAATGCCAGTCCTGTATTTGCTTGCACTCTTGCGTGAGTGGGAAAGAGTAAGAGGAGCGAGCCGAGCTCGAAGGCGACCAAGCATATATCGGCTTCGTTTGGACATCCCGGGACAAACAAACACTGAGTGCATCCAGCGCTTTCGTCTGGCCCGTGCATGAGGTAATCATCTATCTTTGCCGACTTCTGGATGAACAGCTAGCCAGGCGCAGCAATTATCCACAGAACGTACCCGTGGTCATCAAGGTCACAATTGCGCTATCGGTCCTGGCTTCTGGGTCATTCCAGAGAGTGGCTGGTGATGTCATACACATACCACAGGCGAGGCTTCTGTGTCAAGGTGTCTGACGCAGTTCGTTGACGCTCCAAGTTCTTCTCCATGCACTTTCACTGCAGAAAGAGTGGATGCCATCCCCTCCTCCTGTGCAGTGAAATGCACAGGGGATGATGGTTGCCCACCACCTGTTGCGTGTACACTTCTCCGGTGTGCCGACAGCCTGGCTTTTATAGCGCCCCGCAGATCTCTCATTTATGCTTTAAATCGGGGATACTGCGCTTACATCTCCCCACCGAAGCCACATCCAGAACGATTCGTAGCTTTCCTCCTCGAATCAGCCTTCAGTTCCCGATTGCCATACAATATCAACATCTGCGAAATTTGGTTTTTGGCTTTGGCTCAACGTTGCCATCACTGTCTTCATGTTCTATTAACAAAGGCGACTGCCCTATATGTTCGTGCTGATCTATAAGTTGTGATATTCTCACGAGTGAGGAGATTGATTTTCTAATTGAGGATATCTGGATTAACTAACTCAACATCTGCGAAATTTGGTTTTTGGCTTTGGCTCAACGTTGCCATCACTGTCTTCATGTTCTATTAACAAAGGCGACTGCCCTATATGTTCGTGATGATCTATAAGTTGTGATATTCTCACGAGTGAGGAGATTGATTTTCTCATTGAGGATATCTGGATTAACTAACTCCTGTCCTCCCCCCCACTCTTCTCACAACATCTACGTGGAATCCCTCCAGATTGTTGAACAGCGAGAGCAGTCAGCAAGTAGCTTTACTCGTGTGCGAAAAATATGTCTATCCATAAGCTTAAAATGAAGCAAAGCTTCAAACAACTGAATTTACTTCAGACGCTCCCCAAAAAGCCTACAAGCATGACGCTCAGACATCATCTGCTTGCCAGCCTCCTCGTATTGTGGCGATGCAGGCAAAGCGGTCAAACACCCCTGCATCAAGCCCCGCAGAGTAGGCCCTACTGGTGACTGGGTCTGTCCCTTCCCTTTATTGGCCATCTCACAATAGAAGAGCGGGGTCCTGTCAGTGTAGCACTGCCGCGCCTGAAGGGCCAATATTTGCTGCCAGATAAAATATCAGCTTTGTCTGACATTTCTGGCAGGAGATAAAAGCCAAGTACGCACATCTGATGCCTGATGCTGCAGCACACAGAGCTGGGGCTGTGGAAACAGTTAAATGAGCTCCAGCCAAAATGTAATGACATTTGTCAAGCCCTCGATAGCTCAGCAAATTTCTACCCAAACATCCACTGCGTTCTGAAAGTCTTGTTGACCATGCCAGTGTCCACTGCTTCTGCTGAGCGATCATTCAGCACGATGAGGCGGCTTAAAAGTTATTTGCACAGCACGATGACTGACAAAAGACTAACTGGACTTGCCCTCATAAACATACACACGGACAGGGAGATTGACAGTGAGGAAATATGGAAGCAGTTTGACGCAACTGGCAAGAGAATTCATTTTGATTAGCGCTCCATTGAAAAAAAAAGACAAAATAAAAACAGCGCGCCACTTGGCGCTGATAGTTTTTTTTTTTTTTTTTGGGGGGGGGGGGGGGGGTGTCGGTGCGTACCTCTAGATTTTTTTCTGTTGTTTGTTTTCTGTTGTTGCACCAGTTGTTCTCAAACTTGGTCCTGGCACCCCATTTTGTTTGCTGATTTTTGTTCATAAACACAACTGCAATCTTCTGAGTTTAACAAGCTATTGATTTGTCTTAATTTGCAGCTTTCCATGTTTAGAGCAGTTATTTACCATCTTAAGCCACATTTTGATGGACATGTCCATTGTGCCATGAAGAATAAAAACCCTTGAACATGTTGCGCTTATTTTTTCTATATTGTGAGGATTTTCAGGCAAAAAAATTTTTCAACAGATCAAATTAAACTGAGAAAATCAGTAAACTCCAAATTAGGCTCCTGAACACAGGTGTTTTGAGATCTTTCTAAAAAATTTGCCTGAACTTAATAAACATGAAACAAAACAGGTGCGACTCTATTGTTTGCCAAATAAATAGTTTTTATAACTATGCGTAACCAATGAGGAACCTATTGATAATTAATGCTGATTAAATGTTTGATTGAATTTTTTCCTCTGCAGTTATTTATACTAGTTTCTAATAAATCTAAATGTGGATGTGAAATTCTCATTCTTCGTGGCATGTATAGATTTTTCAAATGTGGCTTAAGAGGATAAATAATGCTCGAAACATCAACAAAAATAAGACAAATCAACAGGTTATTAAAATCCTAAGACTGCAATAGTGGTTGGAACAAAAACCAGCAAACACAGAAGGGCACCAGCCAGGACTGAGTATGACAACCACTGATGACAGTACACTTAAAAGTGCGCACTCAAAGAAAACAAACAGTATAGAGCAATAGAGGCAAGATGTGATGTAGCCCCAGTGAGATCTCCCTGGGATGATATGACTAAAACTGGTCTCCCAGACAACAAAGAAACTGGATCTGGCAATTTTGTGCAGTTTTGTCCTTCTGTGGTCAATAATGAGAGAGAGAACTTGCGGCCTGTTCCTTTCACAAATGCTCTTCCATTGTCACAATTATACCTAAGTGTTTGGCAGAATCGGGTTTGTTCTTGGCTAACAGCCACATGGATCTCTGAGCAGCGGCGATTCTGCCTGCCGCCAATCCGACGGTGGCAGATAGCTGCTAAAAGCACACAAAATTAAAACTAAACCCCTCAAAAGATAATGTTTTCCACAAAGAGACGCGGTGTGCTTGATATTCACATTGTTTTCTTCTTTAAGCACGCCACCAATCAGGGCAGTTATGAGACATGAAAGTCGTTTGTCTTTGATGTTCAATGACAAAGGAGAGGAGAGCGAATAAGCAGTCAAGTCCATTAATATTTGGACAGTGACGAACAACAACAAAGTCATTGAACTTTAGCAGTCTGCCACAGCATACTGAAATTAAATTACAAATATGATAACTAAGTGCAGATTTACAGCTTTAATTTGAGGGTATTTACTTCCAAATTGAATGAATAATGCAGCAATTTAAGCTCTTGTCATATGTGTCCCCCCCCCTCTCCAGGGTCAACTGCCTGCACTGTTGTCATATGCAAGTTATATCCTCCATTATTTTTGCTGACAGGAAAGCACCGAGAAGATCTAGAGTTTATTTTGAGTGTTGCATTTGGAATCTGTCATTGTGAATTCTTAACATGAAGGCTAAAGGGCAAAGAAGGAAGTCAAAAATCATAACAAACCCATCAGAAAAATAGGAAAAACTTTCGGTCAAGCCAAGTCAACTTTATTTCTATTGCACATTTAACCCTCTATTAACCAAATCCATTTCCAATTGTGTAAAAATCATTTCCCGAGGCAAATATGTTGATTATGGGCCAATATTTGGAAAAATAGAAAAAAATAAATAAATAAATTGACCCCTTGGCCCACCTTTCCACAATGTAGCAGATCTGCTACATTACGTAATAATGCGAATAGAAAAATAAAAGTGATGGAGAATTAAGTTATTCTCAAATGTTTATTTGGCAATAGGAAACAAAACCAGCAGGGTGTCCAGGCTGTTAACCCTTTCACTTCATGTAGCAGATATGCTACATTGGTTAATAGAAGGTTAAACACAACAAAAGTGCATCTAAAGTGCTGAACAATACAATACACAAACAAGAGTTTGTCACCAAAGTGACAATATCCCCCGCCGTTAGGTCACCAAAACCGACTGGTGTCTGGGCATTCCCTGTAGGAAGGTTGGCATTAAAAAGAATTGAAATTGGTTGACTCCTTCTCGAGATATCGTGCTGACAATGTTCGGGATGGACGGACGGAGCTGAATACTATATCCTCCGCTTCGCGCTAAACGTGCGGCGGGGGATAACAATGCATTAAGATAATAGGAAATAAAGGTGGCTGAACAAAATAATAGCTCAGAAAAAGTGAAACGAATGCTAAGGCATAAAAATGGGATTTTAAACAAGATCCCAAAGCAGGAATAGTGGGAGAAGACCAGTTGGATTGGGGATGATGGTTCCAAAACTTAGGCGCGGTAAAACAAAAGGCCCGAACACCCATAAGCTTCAGCCGTGATCGCGGGACTGAAAATAATAGCTGGTTTGATGACTGTAGGGAAGTAGGGGCAGAATATGGTTTGAAAAGGTTACAAATGTACTATGGTGCAAGGCCGTGAAATGCCTTAAAAGCAAAAAGAAGAAAGTTTCATTTCACATATTAAAAAATGTCATAATTTTTCACAGTAGAAGAGGAACAGGAAAGATATTGGCCCAAGGATTTTAGACAGTGTTTATGGCTCTAAAAATGTCCTTCATGATTTAACATAACTTAGTCTCAACATTGGAGAGAAGACTTCACCGGAGCAAATAATGAGGGTTTACCACAAGATGCAAATCACTGGTCACTCTCAAAATCAGGAAGTTTACCAAAAACACTATTCAAAGTCAGTATCATTCTGGAGCTACATCCTATGGACAGATGAGACGAAGATCAACTACCTTGAGAATGATGGCAGGAGAAGAGTATGGAGAAGGGTATGAACTGCACATGATCGAAGTGTTCAAACTCATCTTTGTAGTTCGGGCAAACAAAGCTGCCAAGTGAGCTGGCTCTCCTGTATGTGGTTCCTGTGATGATGTGGGGGCTAGCAAAAGCAGCAGGATGAGTTTTGAATTAGAGGCGTATTATCTGTGCAAATTCAGCCAGATGCTTCAAACCTCATTGGATGGCACATCATGGAGCAGACAGGCTATGACCCAGAGTACGAAGTGAACATCAGAAATTTTCTTTAAGACAAATTAGAGAAATATTGCACAATGGCCAAGTTCGGCACCAGATCTGAATCCAAATGAGCATGGATTCCACTTCCTGAAGGCAGGACTGAAGACAAAATGCCCTTAAGAAACCAGTAGCTGAGGAAAGTTGCAGCAAAGGCCTGGCAGAGCATTACCAGAGAAGATGGAGATGTCCCTGAGTTCCAGACCACAGGCAAACCTCATTAATATAGAATTTGCTGCCAAATATTTCATGACGACACTTTATGATCATCTTACTTTCTGAAACATTTTTGAGCCTCAAGAATTAGGGGGGTTTGTATAAAAATGGCAGCAATTCCTACAAAGGCCATACTTTAATTTTGTCAAAACATGTCAATAAAGCTAGAGGTCTACCCTTCATGCAAATTTTAATTGATCCATTTAAAATCTATCGAGATGATGTAAAAAGATGACAATTTAGTCACTGTCCACTTATGAACCTGACTGTTTGTGCTACTGCTAGACAACCAGAGAAAAATTCCCACCACATCCAGTAGGCATACAGGAGCCTGCCTTCGTCAGAATGCTCTTGGCTGTGGGAACGTGATAGACATGCATGCAGATCTCAGCGCACTGATAAGGTCCCCTCTGGCCCTTAAACATTATTTTCACCTCCTCAATCAAATACATGCACAGATATGCCCATGTAAAGTCTCACTGTTTTAAGATTCTCCATAACCACTCATTTCAGCTTTGATTCCTTCTGGGCAACCTGAAGGTCATCTATGTTATAATAGCCGAGTGGACTCTGTGTGTGCGTGTGTGTGCGCGTCCGGCCACTCAGTACTAGATTCCACCGGGTGTGTATCTGCAGCATAGCATGAGTGCCGCTATTTTGCACCGTCTTGAAGGCGACTTCGTGTTCCACTGAGCGCGGAATGTCAGCGCAGCGTATTCCCCTCGATGGTTCCTTAGTTTTAGTTACTATAAAAATATCGGTCGCATGGCAGCCACCTTCGTGTTTATGGAAACACCATAGCAATGTGATGACATCATAGAGGTGCATGTGATGACATCATAATGGTGCATTGTTTACTGTATTATAAAGACGAAGTTACATAAAATACAAAACCAAAACCAGTGAAGTTGGCACGTTGTGTAAATCGTAAATAAAAACAGAATACAATAATTTGCAAATCCTTTTCAACTTATATTCAATTGAATACACTGCAAAGACAAGTTACTTAATATTTGAACAGGTAAACTTTGTAATTTTTTGCAAATATTTGCTCATTTGGAATTTGATGCCTGCAACATGTTTCAAAAAAGCTGGCACAAGTGGCAAAAAAGACTGAGAGAGTTGAGGAATGCTCATAAAACACTTATTTGGAACATCCCACAGGTGAACGGGCTAATTGGGAACAGGTGGGTGCCATGATTGGGTGTAAAATTAGCTTCCCTGAAATGCTCAGTCATTCACAAACAAGGATGGGGCGAGGGTCACCACTTAGTGAACAAATGCGTGAGCTGATTGTCGAACAGTTTAAAAACAACATTCCTCAACGAACTATTGCAAGAAATTTAGGGATTTCATCATCTACGGTCCGTAATATCGTCAAAAGGTTCAGAGAATCTGGAGAAATCACTGCACGTAAGCGACAAGGCCAAAAACCAACATTGAATGTCCGTGACCTTCGATCCCTCAGGCGGTACTGCATCAAAAACCGACATCAGTGTGTAAAGGACATCACCACATGGGCTCAGGAACACTTCAGAAAACCACTGTCAGTAACTACAGCTCGTCGCTACATCTGCGAGTGCAAGTTAGAACTCTACAATGCAAAGCGAAAGCCATTTATCAACAGCACCCAGAAACGCCATCGGCTTCGCTGGGCCCATGCTCATCTAAGATGGACTGATGTAAAGTGGAAAAGTGTTCTGTGGTCTGACGAGTCCACATTTCAAATTGTTTTTGGAAACTGTGGACGTCGTGTCCTCCGGACCAAAGAGGAAAAGAACCATCCGGACTGTTATAGGCGCAAAGTTCAAAAGCCAGCATCTGTGATGGTATGGGGGTGTATTAGTGCCCAAGGCATGGGCAACTTACACATATGTGAAGGCACCATTAATGCTGAAAGGTACATACAGGTTTTGAAGCAACATATGTTGCCATCCAAGCAACGTCTTTTTCATGGACGCTCCTGCTTATTTCAGCAAGACAATGCCAAGGCACATTCTGCACGTGTTACAACAGCATGGCTCCGTAGTAAAAGAGTGCGGGTACTAGACTGGCCTGCCTGTATTCCAGACCTGTCTCCCATTGAAAATGTGTGGCGCATTATGAAGCGTAAAATACGACAACAGAGACCCCGGACTGTTGAACAACTGAAGCTGTACATCAAGCAAGAATGGGAAAGAGTTCCACCTGAAAAGCTTCAAAAATAGGTCTCCTCAGTTCCCAAATGTTTACTGAGTGTCGTTAAAAGGAAAGGCGATGTAATACAGTGGTAAAAAGGCCCCTGTGCCAACTTTTTTGCAATGTTTTGCTGCCTTTAAATTCTAAGTTAATGATTATTTGCAAAAAAAAAAAAAGTTTCTCAGTTTGAACATTAAACATCTTGTCTTTGCAGTGTATTCAATTGAATATAAGTTGAAAAGGATTTGCAAATCATTGTATTCTGTTTTTATCAACGATTTACATAACGTGCCAACTTCACTGGTTTTGGGTTTTGTAGAACCCGTGGATCCCCACGGGCAGAGTGCTAGTATCTTTTTAAGGGACAACGTTACAAAAATGAAACCTGAATATATTCCAGAGTAGTCATTGTATATTGTAGCAGTGTAGATTTACTGCGCTGTCCAAATAACTGAACAAACAGTCACAATTTCCAAAATGGGTGGCAACAAAAGTGAGTACACCTCACCGTCAACATGCCCAATTGTGTCCTTAGTGTCAATATTTAGTGACGGTGCGTTCGGGAACCACATGCGAGAACCGAAATTCCAAAATTCGTAAGCCTTTATCGCAAAAATGGGTCAAGACCAGAAGACGCAGGAATTGCTGAGCCAAAATCAGTATCCAAAAAGTGAAGTCAGAATAACTGGCAGGGGTCAGAACCAGAGAAGCAGATGTTCAATGGTGCATAAAACAGTCATACAAAATCGTGGTCAGAATCTAGAAAGCTGGGTCATACACAGGGCATTAAAAACAGGAATCCTGGTCGTACAGAAAATGGGTCCAAATCCAAACAGGAACAAACAATAACTGCAAGGGCAAGGCAATCTCAAGGTCGTATAAAAATAGTCGTAGGAGAAGCAATAATCAAAAGGCATAGAAGGAGCTCTGCACAAGTGAAAATTGATCAACGGACTGACAGGGAACAAACTGCAGTGAAGACTTTAAATAGACAAGAGGGAAGTCACATGCTATGCAGGGGCAGGTGAATTGGATAAGAACTCATTACAAAGGGAAGCACACATGGGGAGGTCCTTAACCACAAATAATTGGCAAAAGCCGAGACGTGGACAGGATCCACGCAGACAACCTTTCACAGATAAACAGCTCCGGTCAAGGAGTTCTACGTGCAGACAAGGAGTGCAGGAAAGCAATTAAGCACGTGTGAGAGATCTTGCAGAAACACAGGAAGATGCAGGGAAAGTAAAGCAAGAGGCGGAGACTAGAACAGGGTGATAGCGGAGATAACATTAGTAGTAATTAGTAGAGGTGCAACTTTACAAATTAACCCAAGTACTTGTTAGTTAGTTAGTAGTATGTGCATGGATTAGTTAGGTTAGTAAACTATGATAGGCCTACAAAATGTTAGTTTTATTAGTAATCAAGGAAAGCAAGGCGAAGGAAGTAAACAAGAATTTAAGTAATAATATGAAACACCAGAAACAACTGAAATCACCCGAAGCATATAGGCACACAGACTGGGAGACGGACTGAACTAAACTGATCACAAGACAGGGGTGACAAGTGCAATGAATACAGACATGGCATGAACAGAGAAACCGGGATATTTAATCAGCAAAATGAAAAAAGAAAAGATATGGCAAAAACACAGAATCATGGGAGCAAAAACACAGGACCATAACATATTTAGTGTGACCACCATTGTTGTCCAGCACTGCCTTGATTCTCCTGGGCATGAAATTCACCAGAACTGCACAGGTTGTTGCTGGGATCCTCCTCCACTCCTCCATGACAACATCACGGAGCTGGAGGATGTTGGACACCTGCTGCTCCTCCACCTTCCTCTTGAGGATGCCCCACCGGTGCTCAATGGGATTCAGGTCTGGAGACATACTTGGCCATACCATCACCTTCAGCTTCTTCAGGAAGGCAGTTGTCATCTTGGAGGTCGTCATCATGATGGAAAACTGTCGTGCGGCCCAGTTTCCAAAGGGTGGGCGTCATGTTCTGCTTCAGAATGTCACAGTACATGTTGGAATCCATTATTCTATTAATGAAGCACAGCTCCCCAGGACCAGAAGCACTCATGCAGCCCCAGACCATAATGCTGTCACCACCATGTTTGACTGTAAGCAGTACACGGTTGTCTTGGTCCTCCTCACCAGGGCGCCGCCACACATGCTGGACACCATCTGAGCCAAACATGTTTATCTTAGTCTCGTCAGACCACAGATTATGGTTCCAGTAGTTCATGTTCTTGGACTGGTTGTCTTCAGCAAACAGTTTTCGGACTTTCTTGTTGGCTAACTTCAGAAGAGGCTTCTGTCTTGGCCAACGGCCATGCAGACTGACTTGAAGCAGAGCACGGCGCATGGTCTGAGCACTGACAGGCTGTTCTCCCACTGCTGCAACCTCATTAGCAATGCTGCCAGCACTCCTGCGTCTGTTTTCTGAAGCCAACTTCTGCACCTGACGCAGAGCACAAAAACTCAACCTCTTCGGTCGACCCTGACAAGGCCTGTTCCGAGCAGAAACAGTCTTGGAAAACCGCTGGATAACCTTGGCCACTGTGCTGTAGCTCAAATTTCATGGTTTCACAGATCTTCTTGTAGCTTCGGCCATCCTTCTGGAGAGCAACAATTCTCTTTTTCAGATCCTCAGAGATTTCTTTCCCATGAGGTGCCATGTTGACCATCCAGTGACCAGAATGAGAGCATTGCACCACAATTTAAGCCTTCAACACATGTTAAACAACCTCATATAACCCAGTCGAACAGACAAAAGCATGAACACGATGAATAAGACACATTTCATTGCTTGGTTGACCATTACCAATTGGGGTGTGTACTCACATTTTTTGCCACCCATTTTGGAAATAGTGACTGTTCGTTCAGTTATTTGGACAGTGCAGTAAATCCACACTGCGACACATATTGTACAATGATTACTCTAGAATATATTCAGGTTTCATTTCTGCAACATTGTCCCTTGAAAAGATATAAATTAATTGTCATAATGTGAGGGGTGTACTCACTTTTGTGAGATAGTGTATCTGGGTAGCGGAGAAATTTTTTGGAGAAATATTCCAATATTAGGCTTAAAAAATGTGTTTTGGGATGGTAACCGTTGTGCACAGTTCAGATGCACAGAGGACAGGTTAAGTTAAGGACTAGACTCAGGTGCAAGGCTGGACTTGGTAGTATTTATTATGCCTACTGCATAACAGCAGACACAAACATTGCACTACAAAACAAGAGAGGAAACAAGTTTCTTTAAACACTATAAGTAATACAGACAATGGGCTTTAGCTGCCATAACAATGTACTGCAAATAGGAAAAAAGGAAACAAGGTTTCTCAATAATGCAGTGCTGCAGTAAACATAAACATTGCTGAGATGAGAGAGTTTAGAGTTTTGATATGCAAAAACACAGAAAAAGTCTAAGCAAGACTTAACGTGCTGCACAGACGTAGATCTTACAAGACTTCACAGTGAGACTGAGCGAAGCCCTAAATACGTACTGCTATCACCCAGTGGTAAGGAGAAACAGGTGTGAGTGATAATATAATAATGAATGAAGTGCAGTCTGAGATTTAGTAGCAGTGAGCTGGACGGCTGGAGGTGCGTCCTTACATGGAGGTTTATACTTTTCTGAAAATTCAAAAACAGTCAAGCATGACCCGAACAATATCTAAGGGTTAAGAGTCAGTTTAAGCATTATATTTTAGCCCTCTAGCTGGTCATAGCTGGTTAAGCGCGAGCGTAACAACGGCCGGTGCCCAGGAGGGAGTGAGGGCATTGAGTGAGTGAGAACATGGAGGACCCAAGTGCAGAAGACATGGTTTATTAACGGAACTAAAGTCTTGATAACATAAGTAGTAGAAAACATAAACTACACAGGGTAACTGAAGAGAAAGAAGGCAAAACAAAGTGCTCTTAGCCTAAAAGGTGTTACAGTCTAAGGCTACCTGCCTCTGAGAGAGGAAACAAGGTTTAAATGAACAGGGAGCAAATAATCAAACTACAAGGACCAAGTGTAAAGAGTGGGAAGGGGGATAATGGAATAATTGGAATAGGCAGGTAGCCGAAGGGAACAGGCTTGAACAGGAGGGAGGTATTACAGTAAGTTGGTGTCAAGCTGATGGACTTGCTGATTAAATGGGCTACTACCCTTGCTGGTTTAATCCAGAAATCTCAGCAGGGTACATAATGCTTGGTACACAGGAATGTTTTCTTGATTGGGCGATGAACTCCACAATTTTACGACTGTAACCAAACAATGCACATGCTCCATGACATAAGTCAAGGTAGCAGTGCTCACTCAGTTATCCCTGCAGTTCTTTGAAAAGCAGCAGACATGAGCAGTTTGGAGTTTTCCTTTGAAATAGAGACAATACACGCTTGCGTCTGAATAGGGTGCGAAATATAAAACTCGAAACCACTCAAAGGCACGATCGGACAAAGAGCATGCATCCTCTGGGTGTCATGGTTTTGGAGCTTTGAGAGCTCCTTTTGTTACTCTTGTCCGGGACGATATCGTTTTGCTCGCCATCGGACTCCTGGGCCAGCTGGCATTAATTGGGGGCGTTACCCGGACTCTATTTAAGCTCCTGTTCTACCTCATTCGAGTAGTTGGAGTGTCATTTTCCTCTTGGCGCTTTAGCCGGTAAGGTCTTTTGAGAAGACAGAGTATTGTCAAGATCTTAGCTGCATAAAAGGATAAGTGTTAGTGAGTAAGGGATTCATTTGGTTTATTTCCGTTATCTTTTGTCTTTAGTCGAGCTTGCCTGTTTGCTACCACGGACGGCGTCAGGTCCATTGGTAGCGCGAGTGTCGTGATTTCTATTTGTTTTAATCTCTCAGCACGCTGCTGGTTTTGTCCTTTTTATTTCTGGCCACTGCTCTTGGCGTCCTACCACCAACGCCATCACACCGGGCTTTGCAATGTGGATAATTGCTGCACATCCAATAAAAACTGACGACACCCCAACAGAGTACTGCTCTTTTCAAAGGGCGCCACTGATAAGGGACCCGTTTTGTTCCAGCTACTTCCGTTTCATTAACAAGTAATTTGGCCTCTGATGGGTGACCACGTGTGAACTGGGCCAGTCGCGTTTAGACCCCTAATTAAGAACACATTTCCTGGGCAAAGCCCATCGTACTAAATACAAAAGACAAATTATAATCAGGGGCAGGGTTCCAGCATTCA
Organism: Gymnothorax reevesii; assembly: GCA_029721435.1. Lineage (NCBI taxonomy): Eukaryota > Metazoa > Chordata > Actinopteri > Anguilliformes > Muraenidae > Gymnothorax > Gymnothorax reevesii. The sequence goes on along the minus strand of CM056577.1, from coordinate 122,242,829 downwards.
TTACTATATAACTGCAGTTGTGTAAGTTGCCCATCAGCCCGCAGTGGAACAGAAGGTCATTTGGATACCAGGCTAGGCTTTCTTCTGTAAATCTGCACAGTATGACATTTCAGTAATTGGAAACCATGCGGTTGAGCCAGTGTTAAATGAATGCGTCTCATCTGAATATGGGTTCACACAGTACATTCATGTTTGCCGCTGGAAAATGTCGCACTAAGGAGAATAAGAGGCACCCCTAGCCTTGCAGAGCAGACAGACTTGCCCGATTCATTGTGTGAAATCCTGCAGGTCCGTCTTGCCAACTACCGACGTCCAACAATTCTCGGCTAAATTTTTACGGCCCAATCAGGGGAAAGAGAGGCGGGAGCTGCACTGCAGACGTGACATCACCAGGCAGCGACTTTACGCTTGAACACAATGGCGCATGCGAAGCGGTTCCTGTGGATGGGTCAATATCAGCAGTTTTATCAGAAATAGACTCACTTTCTTCATTAAAAGCTTTTCTGACAGGAAAGAATGTTTTTGCACTTCTTTGGTAAGAGTTTTATCTACCAGCTGCTCCTTTGGTCGTGAAAAAGATGGGAAGGACTCTAAACCCAATTGTGATAATCGGTTCTCCGCTGGTTGCCCCCATGCACTATCAAATCAGAGAAGCTGGGAAACTGGGAGAGAACGGGAAATCCTCCATGGACAATGCCAGTTAGTCTATGGTAGCCCGGAGTCATGGTTACTTAACGATACCTGGAGAAATCTGCTCTCCTCAGAAGTTTACCAGGAGAACATGGTGGGAATTGTCGTCGACGAGGTTCATGTCACATATAAGCGGTGAGTGATACATCTGTGTGGTATAATTTAATGTAAGATGATAGTCTAAGGGCAGGGCTCTCCAAATCCGGCCCTCGAATCCAAATACACTCCTGGTTTTCCTTCCTTCCAGGCAATTAAGTGAACAATTAATGCTGCTGATTGGCCAGATTGTCATCTCACCTTACTCGCAGGTAAAGGAAAGGTGGAAAACCAGCAGTTCTCGGCCCTCGAGGACCATGATTTGAGGAGCCCTGGTCTAAGGACTGAAACATAGTTCAAGCTAACGGCTAACAACAGGGTCCAGCTGCTTGTATTGTGTACAGTTTGGTGCCGATTGTGTCACAACATCCCACATCTGCCCATGTATCAAGGATGGTACTGCTCAATAGTCTGTATTTTTTAATGCCGAAAAGTACGCCAAATGTATTGTTAAACAAACGTTCTGATTTGTCTCCATTTGCACTGTTAATAAAGACTTAAACCTGCTGAGTCTCTGAATGGCTCAGGCCCGACAAATCCGGATGGATCTCGAGTTGTCATTTTTAAAGTTAACCCCAGTCCTTGCAATCGTTCGAAAACCGTTTGCTCATTAAGTGCCTTGTTTGATTCAAATAGTTTCTTTGTACTTGTCAGTGTTCCCTTGTTCTCAAATTTACTTGACAAAAATAACGCCACTAAAATAACATGTAACGCCACTATCACAGCTGTTAAGTCCAGTTTGTTTCTATTGCTTCTCAGCAGCGGTGCACATCTACTACGTCGTACTGTGGCTTAATGTGGATTGCTCGGTGATGAGTGTGACGAGAAGAACCATCGTCCAATCAGCAGCGGCAGATTTTTTGAAGGTTCCTCCTTTTTTGAACGGCTCTTTCCCAGATGGACTTGTGAAATATTTCCATGATGGATGTATGGAACAGTCCATCTGGTGTGTCAGGTTAAGGCACCCCTAATTGCCAACCATATTTGAAATGCGAAATGTAAAAATTTCTGTTAACACAACTGTAGCGCCATAGTGATAAATGAAGTTCGATTCAGTGGCCGAGAGAGCGGATGACGGCACAAATATGCACTTTCCAAAGTGTGGTTTTTCAAGCTAAGCTTGAGTAGAAAGGCGTCAGCAGAAGACTGTTCATGCAGCATGTAGATCACAGGATCCTGGTCCCACAGTGTGCATAGATTCCCCTCAGTTTTTGAGGTCTTATTGGCATTCATATTTCTTTCTTGTGATACTGGGGAGCTATGACCCCCCCCCCCTCCAAGGGCCCCCATAAATTAAGCCCATGGTATGCATCTCATCTCCCAATGGCCTTACCCAGTTCTCCGCCTTTAATAATGCAATGTATGACATATTTGTGACAAATTCCTGCAGACACATACGTCAGGCCTTACATCGACAATTTGCTTTTCCATTTTATCTACATATTTATTCACATTTTTATCTTTATCAACAAGAAATGCCAACCTCAGATTTAAATGACAGACTGAATTGTGCTAACACCAGTCCCATGACTGAATAAACTGATTTGCTTGACATGGGAAGATGCACCAAGGGGCTCGTGAAGGGATCAAAGTGGCAATAACTTTGTGCGTGACACTGTTTAACTAACTCTAATTTTCGCAGCATATTTTCCCTGACTGGCACAACATAGGGAGCAGAATCTGTCTGCATGGAACTCTGGGATTGGGTCTGTAAATGCATACCCAGACCATGGGATACACACGGCAGTCCCTTCCAAAAATACTGAAACAGCACAGTCGTTTCCATTGTTTCAGATATACACTCAGTTGAATCCCTGAATTTCCAAAGGGCCCAACTCCAAGGAACACTCTTTTTCAAGAAAGGGAACATTTGTTTTTTTTAAACCTTTAAGTTATGACAAATATACTTTAGTTTATTTTTTTACAAGAGAGCGTTATTAGGATACTTTTGGCTGAAATCACAAGAAAGTTCCCCTTTTTGTTATAAAACATGGAGACCTCTAATTCATTGGAGTTGGGCCGTTTGGAAACTCAAAGATTCAATTCATTTGGGGTTGAGATCAGACAATGAATAAGAAAGAGGAGTTCAGAATTTTGACTTTTATTATCTGGTATTTTTGCCTATTAAGAACAGAACACCTTTGGTATCAAACCACCCAATTTTTGAGGAGAGCAGAAGTACTAATACAGAGAGTATTTAATTAAATGAAAGTGAATTTTACAAAATATTTAGGTTCCACAAATCCACAAATGCACTAAATTCCACTAATCTTCCCGTTACATGCAGCCGTGTATACCTCAATAAAAATAGGACCTTTGCAAACTTTTCCATGTATGGCAAACTTTTCCGAGCATGTGAACACAGCCTGCCTCCTCCACTGTTGCGAAATTTGCGCATACAGAGTAGCTAGTTGATATACAATCTTTCTTAATGTTCAATGAACATTCTTTCCAACCTGATATGTGGGTTTGTCTTTTGTGCATGCATTTCTACCTCAGCCCTGCAAACTCTGGGCTAGTTGGTTTGTTAACAATGCACAGAGCAGACTGTTAACAGGCAAGACACCATTCATTGTGAACTGGGGTAAAAATCCCAACTGCAATGTTTATTCAGAATGCTGTTATGATTCTGCTCTGACTGTCATGATTCTGACCTGCTTTGCCATGTTTCTTTATGTTCTGTCTGATTGGGATTTGGACGTTTGCTATGTCTGACCTTGTCTTGAATTACGTATTTTGATTTGGTTGCTTAGATTTGTTCATGTATTGTCTAGTTTAGTTTTTCCATGTTTTGTATTTTGCCAGATTCCATTCCTGCAGTCACATTCCGGTCCATGTTTTGCTTCCACCCATGCATTGCACTTTGTCTCCCCCTTGTCTGGTCTCATGTCATGTGATTGCTCACAGCCCCAGTATTGCTGCCACACTTTCGGGTGATTTAATGGTTTCTGGGATTTCAAACATTCCTTCCAATCTCGTTTACTTCCTTCATCTTGCTTTTCCTAGATTACTAACCAATACTAACAGTTTGTTGTTTTTGTTAAATTACTAACCAAGACTAACCTTGTACATAGTACTAACTTACTAACAAGCACTAGGGATTGTATAGCTGCACATTACTAATTGACAAACGATCTCTCAGCATTCGCCCTGTTCTAGTCTCCGCCTCTTGCCTTCACTCAATTTACTTTGCTGTGCTTCTAGCAGATTCTCTGCACTTGTCTGATCACTGTTCTGCCACACACTCTGTGCACGTAGAACTCCCTAACCGGATCTGTTTGTTCTGTCTACAGGCTGTCTTGTGATCCCTGTCCGCGTTTTGGCTTTTGCCTACTTTATGTGATTAGGAACTTCCTCATGTTCATTCCTTTGTAATTAGTTTGATCCAATTAACCTGTTCCCTGCATAGCATGTGACTTTCCTCAGTCTTTTCACTCACAGCTCTTGTCAGAACGTTGATCAATACTTCTTTATTCAGAGCGCCTCGTATGCCATTGAGTATTGTTTCTCTTCTACTGGATTGTCCGACCTTGATTCTTGCCATAGCCCTTTTTGTACTGTTTTTGTCTTTCTGGATTTCGACCCATTTTTGTATGACCACGATTTATGTGTTTGGATGCCCTGTGTATGACCCTTGGCTTTGTTCATCGACCACGACTTTTTGCCTATCGTTTTTGTACCTCTGCTCATCTGTCTTACTGGTTCTGACCCCTGCCTGTCCAGTCGACACTGTTTTTGGATTTCGTATTGTGCCTTGGCAATTCCTGTGCTTTTTGGCTTTGACTCGGACTCCAATAAAGACATACGTTTTTTGGATTTCCCTCTCGCGAGTGGTTCCTGAACACACCTTCACAAATGCGCTGTATACATGTCCAAAGAATGTTCCTAAAACCCAAATATTATCGCCATTTCCCGCATCGTTATCAGAAAATGCTACATTCAGAATAAGGCCTAATTCAGAATATCCAAGTGGAATATGCTGTTTTCATGACTCATATCAAATTTGGAATGTTGTCATATTCAGAAAATGGAAAATATGCGTGCATTAAAGTAACTATTGTGATCAACAGCCATTGTTTTCCTTGGTCAACTCCTTATCTTTTCTACAACAAATTCAGTCTTAAAAGGCAAAACCAAGGCTAAAAACAAGAGTACCCATATGAAAAAGATTCATAAAAAACTTACAAAGATAAGTATAAAACTGTAATGAAATGGCATATATGGGGCATGCTACAAAAGTGGCCCACTTCATATATACGAATGGAATACAGATCATAAAGGATTTGTATAAATTACATATAAGCCAACATATATGGTCAGCTTATGTAACATGTAATGTTAAGTGTAATGCTTTATATGAGGTATGGACAACAATGTAGTTTTTTTGTATGTTTACATCAATTTTCATATATGAATATGTCAAAGCCCATACATGCTTTTTGTATGACATGTGTAAAACATTTATATATTTCTTACATATTTCTATTAATATTCATATATGAATATGTGCAAGCCCATACATGTTTTCTGTGTGTTATGTGTACAAACATTTATAGATTTCTTGCATATTTCAATGTCTATTCTTATATGAATATGTCAAAGTCCATACATGTTTTTTTCATGTTAAGTTGCATGCATGCATTGAATTGAATGTTTTTTTGTCTGCTCATGATGTTGCAACCTAAATTTTGTATGTGTTACTGGTCATTTATGAAAATTAAATCCCCGAGAAATGCCTGATTTCAATTCATTTCTTGACTGACACCACTTTAAAGGAATATGCCACAGTTTTTCAATATTGAAATGTTCTTCCTTGATATTAGACAAATTGAGGCGTATGTCTTGCCTTCATGCGTGCTCTGTCACACTGGCGTAGACGTGTTAGCATTTAATTAGGATCCAAACATTGGTGAAGTGAGAGGCAACCAACAACTTCCATGTTTCCCCAATTTAAATACAGTTATGTGAGCATCCGTGGGTATTTTAAGAAGCAGATACAAAGGACAACTATAATGTATGGCGGAACTATAGGCTGCTTGGGAGTACTTCAACAGCATTAATACCATAACTCCCAAACAACCCTTTGGTGATATTACGAAAGTCCTTTTGGGCAAGTTCCTCCACTCAGCCGCCATATTGGTGACGCCTGCAGGCAGCTACAACAAGTCCAGGCCCTATCAAAATGAACGGGGAGATATCCAAAAGTCCAGACTGGTGGGTTGTACATACTTAATTCAAATGTTAATGAGCTCATTGGACATTCGTGGCATGGCTACCACTGGTGATGGAGATAGTAAACAAAAGGCTTACCGCCAGTAATAAATTCCACGTCCAACAATGCGATTGACTACTTTCAAAACAAGTCAGAACTTGCGTTCAGAATGGCCGCAATGTGTTTCTATGGGAGGATTTCCTCAGTGATTGGTCTCCCTCTCTCTTAATGTCTCCCCACTGCTCTAATATCGAAGTACTCACAAGTAGAGTTCCCGGGTCTTGTAACAACTCGGGTAACCATATTTAAATAGTGTTGGAAGAGCTTGGTTGCCTCCAACTTCAGACATGCTTGGATCCTAATGAAAGCATTATGTTAAGCTACATGCTAACATGCTTGCACCCTTCATTAGCGAGATAGATTAGATGGAGGAAGACGAGACAGGTCGGCATTAACTTGTCTAAAAGCAGGGATGAACATATATCAGTACTGAAAAACGGCGTGTTCCTTTAAAGTGTAAAGCATAAAGTATGCAAACATGTATAATTCTCCCAATCAGTGTTTACTTCTGAAATATAGAAACCTACAAATTCTGGTCATGAATATCTTCTTATCTAGGAAACAAAATTACTTAGCTCAGGGGTTTTAAAAGCCCTCTGTGTGAGTGAAAAAAAAACAAAAACTGTCATAGGCCAGGTGGTCATAATACATGAGTTCATACATGCATAATAATCAGAGGTGTCACTATTTTAATTTTAGCATGCCATTTTAGTGGATAGAAATTATGGAACTTTTCTGGTAAAATGAAGGTAAAATAAATATAAATGTATATATATATATATATATATATATATAGCTATATATATTAAAATATAATTCTTTTTCCACAGAAAACACGCTATGCCATCACTGACCACAGCTTGGAAATTACCTTGGCCTGGCGTATCATCTTGAAAAAAACAACCCTTAACTTGTTGACGAACTTTCATCATGTCTTTGCTAAGGATTTTATATGTATTCTTTGTCTGCCTATATCTCTCATACAAGGTTTGGCGTTATATGTCATGTAGTACAAAAGTCTTATAATGATATTACATGAGGGTTTAGTGTCATCTATGATTCTTCTATGGTGTAAAATTGTGTAAGTTTGATTTTGTAGGCATTTTATATGAATATTGTATCTCCTATAAGATGCATATATGTTTTTCATAAAACACATATAAACATTACAAGTTGTATATAAATCTTTTTCATATGGGTAGATATTTAGGTATTCAGTAGATGGCCAACTTAACTGTCTAACCTGTCAATCTAGCACATCTGGGCAACAAAAAATGCCGGTCAGGCAAGTGACAGAACTTTTGCTCTCCTGAAAATTGGGCGGTCTTAAACATTCAGCTGATGTGATCTAAATTGTCTTACAAATCTAGATGAAAATACCAGAGAAAAAGTTGAAAGTCAGGTCTGCAGTTTCATGTGCATCTTTTGATGTCAAACTCAATTTTCTTCAAGCAAGAAAGCAAGAACCATCTTCTTATTTGGGTGGGGGGTGCCTTTACATGAGCTGCAGGGGCAATACAGCTGACAATTCAGAGGATAATTCGGCGCAAACACGCGCTCTGCTTGGTCAGGTGGTAGTCATGACAACAGAAAGAAACCGCCATAGATGTGGACACAGATGGAATTTGGGAAACAGCATGAGGCGTACACCAGTCATTGCATAACCTCGACACTTAACCCTTCCCTGTGTTTGTCAAAAGAAACACCGCCCCCCCCCCACCCCATTTGTCCTATGCCCCTCACCCCCAAACTGTCAGAAGAAACGCCCCAGCAACGGAACCCTTCTGGAACCCCCCTGCTGTCATGTGCACACCTGACACTGCAAACTGTGGGGCTCGGTATAACCAGCTGACAATTTTCAAACCTGGGGAAGCCCTGAGGATGTTGAAATAACTGCGATCGACTGATTTAACTGATCAATCAATCCAGGGATTCATTTCCCGAAAGCTTACTGACTGTAAATGGACGAACTATGTAAGTTTCTAACTTAGTTAGCTACTATGCATTTGAGAATGTACGCTAGACCCGTTATCTAAGCACAAACAGTTGATCAGTAACAAAATAAACCAGCAAGTCTGTCGCTAAACAAACATCTAGCTTCAATATTTTTAAACTAGGAGGCACTCGGAAAGTGCATTATGTCCTCTGTGTCGCACTTCGTTGACGTTGAAATTAGCACCGAACGAGAGTTTTAAACAAGTCATGACAGTGCCGTCTTTATGTGCATAGAAATTCTCTCGGATCCTGGATCAAGAATATGAGTCGGATCTTCACCAAAATTCAATCACTTCCTCCTTATACACAGTATCTATCAACACACTACATTTCATGGACATTCATCCATCATTTTTTTGATATGTCCCGTTAACTGGAAAAAAGTGAACAAACAAGCACCGCTCAAAACCTTACCTCCTGGTGGGGGTGTAAAAATGGATCTTGATTAAAACATGGATTTTCCCTTTAGGCCCACCCACCTAACCAACCACTCCACCAGTTTGTCAAGCGTGCCTGACACAAGAATTATGCATCCGCCCAGAGGGAAATCGTTAAAAAAACTGGAGCACTTTCTGAGGGAGAATCTTTGTACCTTCATAACACTTTCTTTCCCAGAGAAGTGTCTCTCTCGACAGCTAGAAGGAACGGATTGACATAAAGATAGGCGGATTGTGAAGTAGAGGGAGTGGATGACACACTGACATCCCGCTCATCACTGTCCCCTTGACATTTCCATGGAAAATTTTCCACATAAAAATGTCTATGATTGATGGATCTGAGGGAACCTGATCTGGTATAATTCATTTCACAAGGGGTTTAATGCCGCTCTTACCATCTTAAATTTTAGACTGAGTTGCAGGGCGAGGGAAGGAACAGGGAAAAGGTGGTAAATACAGGCAAAATTATAGAACATTAATTAAATAAATTGATCAAAAAATGTGAAAAGGGGAAATGGAACCTCACATTTCCTTCAAATGTCAGTTCTAGGTCACCCAAGGGACTGGCATGGTAGACGGCCAGTGCATCCAGAGGTTGACCATTCGTACATCACGCATTCCAAACAAAGCATGGACTCATCTTTACTGAAATATATAATTTTTATGTTCCTTGAAGGAACACTGAACAAACTGTACTGCCATTCAAGATAGCCGACCTTGATTAATTCTAGTGAGGCTCGGCACTGGAAGGAGCCCTATAGAAGAAACCAAGAAGTTGGGGGTGGGGGGTCAAAGTTCAGGAGGTCAGAGCTGCCTGAGCGCTGGAGTACACTCCACTTTACAGCCACGGCGCCCCTCCCCCTCGAGATTGCGTCATTTATTAAAAAAGGTTACAAGCAGAGCGGCGGAAAAGATTGTTACGGCAATTTCGGGAGGCTTATCTCTCGGCTGCCTTTGGAAAATTAAATTGACATCATAAATCACATGGCGCGGGCGGGCCGCCCCTGTCGCACGAGCAGGGCCCCGACTCCCGCAACCCACCCACCTCATTCCAGGCTGCGCCTCGGCTTGCTCTAATCAAATGTGTGAAAGCATCTCGTTTTCACCCTCGTGTCATAACGAACTGCCAATTCTGCCTGCTTCTTTCACTTCCTTTCTGACGCGTGAGCCCCGACTGACAGCTGATTTCACCGCTCACTCTTTATTGCACGCCCCGACCCGCTCTGGTGTCAGTACTTTACCTCAAACAAATAATTAATCTATGAATGAATCGGGAAAAGGAGCACGTCTTGGGTAGAAAAAACACAGTACCAGGTGCACTTATGGCTAATGCATCGGCAAGATTAAAAAGCGCACCTATGCGTTAGGGCAACCGTAACGCGCAGGTTCGCTTTTTAATCTTGCTGATGCATTAGCCATTCAATAAAGGCTTTTTACTTTTTTCCCACTACCAGAGTGCCTTAGACTCTTTTTCGTATTTTTGTTAAATAATTAATCTAATTGCCTCCAGGATGATGATCAAGAGAACTTCTAAAGGAAAAAAAAAAAAAACCGAAAAGCCTGTAATGAATCAGCCCGTATGCAGCTGCGATATAAATGGCTAATTCTCTCACTTTTACCAAGTGATTTACCTTTTTTTGGGTAAACATGATTGAAAATCCTAATACCAGTGCAGCCATCAATTTAATAGTCACCAAGCTCAGTAAGCTAGTAACCCAAGAGCTAATTAAAATTAAGTATTTTTCTTGACTTTTGGCCATAAACCAAAAGATCCGGTCCGGCCCTGGTCCAGTCCTGCACCATCCTCGACTTGCCACTTTCTGAAGCTACCATTGCCACTGTTCAGATGGACTTAAATGGAACTCTTCTGTCGTTTCACTCCATTTTACTTTTTTGTTCTTAATTAGCTAGCCCGCGGAGGATGGGCTCCCCCACTATGGCCAGGTTCCTCCTGAGATTTCTTCCCACTGGGGAGTTTTTTCTCACCACTGTTGGAGGATTTTTCTCCTTACTGGGAGTGTTTTGCCTCATTTGCTGTAGTGGGGAATAGGCTGGGCACTGCCTTTTTATTTCTTTAAACTCTCACTGTAAAGCGTCTTTGTGACAGTCTCTGTGAAAAGCGCTATACAAAAATAAATTGAATTGAAATTGAATAAACCCGGCCCCCAGCTCATGAACCCTCCAGCGCGTGATGAGAGCCCACTCTGCCAAGAGACTGCAGTGTTCCCTATGAGCAATAAAGCACTTTTCCAAGCAGCGCACTTCTTCCCGATTCTTTTATTCGCTTTGTGTTTGTCTCGCCGTTTATGGAGCACCAGTATAGATCAGTATCTAAAACAATACTTATTCATATTTATTAGATTATTAATACAATAGTATAAAATTTTTTCCGCAGGCTCTGCAAAGCCTGCATGTCCCCTTCTTCCGATCAAGGATTTGGAGGGACCTCTCAGGCTGGAGAGAAGACTGTACGTGAGATATAAGGGCGGTCTTCACCAGTGATGTGTGGGGCAACCCCTCGTCCCCCACATACACACACACACACAAAGCTCATTATCATCACATTAGACATTCTGGTATGGACACTCATGCAAAATCTCCTTGTAGACCTGAGTCGTCGTACCAAGCATTCTGTTCACATGTGCAGACACACACACACACACACACACACACACACACACACGCACGCGCGCGTGCGCGCGCCAATGAAATCTCCCTGAAGACATATCCCATTATGCCAAGGATTCCGGTATCACAAGTTTACAGTTATATATATTGATTATTTAAGGAGGGCGGGTTTTTGTGTAAAGCGTGTCTCAGTGTAATGCATTACTTTGTAAATACTTGATCCTGACCATATAGATTGGGGGTCCCACATTCCTTTTATATGGCAGACAGACGGTAATGTGATCTTTGGCTCAGAGAAACACAGAAAACCACTGACGGAGTGCCTTACTCCAGTTGAGGGCAGCAAGGTCCCAAAATAATCCCCCATCTTTTGTTTCTGCTGCTGAGCAGGCATATCTATTTATCCCAGCGCTTGGACACAAGGGTTTATTACAAAACACTTCCCCTCTACTATTCAGTCTTCAAAAAGAGGCCAATGTATGAACTAGAAAAGAGTTCCATGGGCAAGCACTAGGCTGTGCACCTCGATTAGCCTGATGGGAAATATAGTCCATGGGTGCAGAGGATTGTGGACTTAAAGGAGCTATGTCATGATTACTGCGTACTCTCAGAACGTACGTCCTAAGAAAGTGAATCGGCTTGACTAGAAGTCATAATCTGACTCTGTCCTTGCCAATCCATCTGCGTTCTGCATTGGTTTTCTTTCTCCAATAATCACAGACTTCCTCTATGATTACTGGCAGTCGGCAAACCAGTTTATATGATTCACATCCTTTGGCCAAAGTGCTAAAATAGCACTTTGAATCCTCAAATTTTCATATTTAATATTTTCATATTTCATATTTTCATATTCTTATTAAAAAAAAAAAAAAACAAAAAACCATAATGCCCAAGTAACTAAAATATATAAATACAATGCAAAACAATGATGGATTTACAAGGATGGAAATGGATTTCAACTTGCAGTCGAGCGGTTTTACTTGTTGTGAAAGTTGTGAGCATGCAGAGTAATCGTAACATGGTTCCTTTAATTTTATAGAATGTGTTAAATGATGTACAAATTTTAGTTTTTTGTATAATTAGTTGGATCTGCCCCTAGTTTGGATGAATAGTCACAGATGAGCCCGATTTGGTGTACTGAAAGTGGACTTCATTTCCCAGAATGCATTCTGGCAAAGTGATTTTTCTCTTAGATCGTTTTTAATTGCTGGTTGATTGTGCACTTGTTTGGATGACAGGGGATGAATGGGACGCTTACCCAATTCGGGCAGGGAAGGGGAAGGCAGTATTCATGGTTACCTCTAGCAACTTCAACCATCAAAGTTCCCCTTATTTTCTCTCTTATTAACGCAACTCAGGCTCCACCAACCCTTAAGACATACCAATGCAAATTCAGTCACTTTTGGAGACAGAAAATAATCTGGAATGGAGAAATGCAGAGGCTTTGTCTAGAGAATTTTGTGGGAGACTATGGTCTTTTTTAGGAAAGATTCCTCCTCAGAAAACCTAAAAATACATACATGCTGGACAGAGAGTCCTAAAACCCCATGTAGTTTAAGCGTTGTATGTCAGGCAAAATGTTTCCATCTGGGAGCTTTGACACTCCATCCACCTGACACAGAGGGCATCCAGAAAGAAATGAAATCTATAAACAACAAACAGCAGGTTAAAGTAGAGTCTGCCCTGTCTAATATGTTGGTATTTACAGTACATCAATGCGTGAACCAAGCAGTAACAGCAAATACCAAATGGCGCTGGCGCACAGACAGACGATGATTTTATGATCTGGGGAAGCAGGCTGTCTGACATAAATTCACAGCTGAGTGGAAAAATAAAACTGTTCGTTTCAGATCTGCGGCATCTCATGACTCACAAATTATGTAACAGGATTGCAAATGAAGTTTGTGGTTATCCGATGAGGATACTTCAATGGAAATAGACCATTTCCAATGACATGACATCAAAAATGATGGCTAAACTCGATGTAGCAACTACTGTCATTGAAAAAGGCCCACAAGAGGCTAAGTGTGCTCTTAACCACACAAATGCGTACTGAACTCCAGATGCATTTTATACTGCTCATAAAAACGAAAGACTAACAAGCAATGGCTGTACTGGAATAATTATAGTGAAACATGTAAGTCAAGAGAAAATATTGAAGCTCTACTCAATCTCTTTGTCATGACCCTGGCAAAGAGGTGAACAGGTAAATATTGTGAAACCGCACCCAGGTGGCAATTATTGGGAGTAACAGAAACCAGATAGAATCGCGCGCAGCCTAAACATGCAGTAGTGTGCAGTGATGATTATACACCACCACTTTTGTTTAAAAGGGGTCCTAATAAATGACTTCTCTACAATTTTTTGGTGAAAATGAATTTAAAAATACTGTTGTAGGCAATGAGAACAAAAAAAGATTATTCCCACAAGTATAGTGAGGTAAAAATATGGGTAATAAACAAAACCACTAAATGGATTTTTTTAATAACAATTGACAGGTGTCCAATTTTTTTTTTTGACTCTTGCATAGCCGAATGCAAGGATCATTTCATTATTGTTGATGTAAAAAAAAAACTGGTTTTTAAACTGGTTTGAGGCAACATTATTCTGCAAAATTACCTCTGATGGTTAGTTATTCCAGTGTATAAGATGACATGAACTCTGAGCAGTGTCACGGTGTTGGACATAATGACACGGCAGAAGGAGCTCAGAGATTGTTCATAGCCGCATTGTGGCGCTACATGATGCTGTAGACGTGAAATGCTGCCATGGCACAGTCAGAAACACCATTAAGTGTTTCCAAGTAACAGGTTCGCTGAAAACTAGTGGCAATAGAGGCGCAAACAGAAGTTATGTGCCTCTGAGGTTCCTCATCTGTGTATGACAAGTAAAAAAAAAAAAAAAAAGAGCACTCGACAGCATGATAACTCTGTGATGATATTATTAGTGCCAGAAATTAAGAGATGAAAGTATCAAGATCTACTATTTCCAGACACCTGTGTGAAAATGGTCTGAATGGTCATGTTGCTGCCAAGAGCTGGCAACATCAAAAAAAGCCTCGAGTTTGCCAAGAAATACATGGATTGGACACAAACGGACTGATGAATCAAAATTTGAAATTTTATCACCCAAGCACAGAACTTATCTGTGCTGTAGAGTTGAATAATATTTCAAAAAATGACTTCAGTAAAACATGGAGGTAGTAATACTGTGGTTTGGGGTTCAGCCTGCTCCGAAAGGATCCAGTGATCTCAAAAATTGACAGACTCACGGATCAAAAAAAGCATCACAACATCCTTGTGCAGCTCGCATTGTCATCTGGAAAGAGACTGGTTGGGGATTTTATTTTCAACATGATAATGAACATAAACACACTTATAAGTTGTGCAAGAATTATCCTAGTCGGAAAGAAACATCTGGTGACATTAAAGTTATGACTTGGCCTGCTCTAAATCCAGACCTTAATCCGACTGAGCAAATCTGTCGTAACATTGAAAGGAACTTGAATGAATGAATTTTGATCCATGTGGAATAGTTTAGCGAGTGAGGATATAAAAAAAATATAAGAAAACAATGCCTGAAAGATTAAATGCTGAAATCAAAGCAAAGAGAGGTCACACTAGATATTGACTTTTTTTCCCCTCAAAAAGAAATTATTTTAATTTTTACTATATATTGTGATCTCTTAACTCATTGTCATCGATATGATCCAATATTACAAGAGATAAATACTTGAATAGTACTTGCCTTCTGATTTATCTTTATTTAGTTAAGAGTACAGTCGTCACTGCACATTGCAGTACAATAAAAATGTAGGACGAATTCACATTTTGGCACCTGCAACAGCAGCCTGTAGTTATAATGTCAGTACAAGTTCAAAGGCTCTTTATTCTGTGTTTCTTTCATTCACAACCCATTTTGTAATGTCATTTGTCTTGCTAACAAGGGTAATGACAGACGCTGGCAGCTGTACAGACATCATAAGAAATGAATGTTGCTTCATGTAATGCCTCATTGGCAAGAACATCTTACTCCTCTTGAAGCATATTTCCTTGTTTCTTCTCTCCTCTCACAGTTTTCTTGCGGCTCTCCACGCATCGCTGGTGGGAGGGACGAAGGACCAAGGAAAAGACTCAAGTGGGGACACGTGGAGGCAATAGAGAGACTTGGAATGCGCCCAATATCTGAATGAGGTAGAGCTAGAGCAGCACTCGCTTGTTTCCTCTTTCTGTTACGATACAAAAGTAGTCTTTTAAGTCTGAGGTACTGCCTTTTTCAATGAGTCCAGAATAAGAAGTAATGTTTTGAGTGGATTTGTGGAGCCACTTCTTCGGATATTATCTAAGCAGCAACGACAGTTTAATGAATTCCAAACCACACCTAAAATAAAAGTTTACAATATTCATTGACTTGCATAGGCACGGGAATTTGTGCTGATGTCGGACGGGATGGAGTCAAGCCAATGGAGACCAGAGCAGGATAACGGGGAGCCCCGGGTGACGAGACTGAGTCTCTTCTTGAAGTCGTAAAGGTCATGAAGGCTCCTTTGAGTCCGCTGGGGTTCCCACGGAGTGACCAGGTGAGAAAACAGAAGGAAAAGAACAGGATGGAGGAACGTGGAACAGGACACAGCGGGATTCCAGAATGAAGGTGGTGTAAATAGGCTGATAGGTGAGGAGGTGGATGAATGGAGTGGCGTTTTAGGCCTGGTCTGGTTCACCAACCTGCGTTAAGCCAGCTACACTCTGCCCCTGACTTTGGTGAGCATTTCGGTGAGATTTCTTCTAATCCGTCCAATCATTCTAATCCATCAATAATTTGAAGTCAGTCTTTCTGAGGCCGAAAGACAAAGTGGGGCCTGGACACATATTTCTTTCTTTAGAAAGGATTTGACAGTCTGACCTTGGGAAGCCATGTTTGTTGGATTGTCAGCTGTGATATATATCCACCGTAGTGCCTGTGAGGCTCTGGCAAAGGCAGGAACTCTGCTGGTCGACTCAATTCAAGGGATAATGGCTGGCTGTAATGGAGGTAGCGCCTGCTTTTCTCGTCAGAAATCCACAGTGTGCCTGGTCTGAGTTGTTATGCAGTAACAGGTTACTAACACTTCTGTAACCGTCCTCACATGCATCAGCAAAATGCCGGGTTTATAATTTCACGGCTTGTGGGTTTGAGGCATCTGTCAACCTTGAAGCCTTCCAGCTCACGAGGAGCCTCTCACTCTACGATCCCAAGGGAGAGCTTCAACTGTTAGGCCTTTTTTGTAAGGTCTAATTAAAGGAAAGCAGGTTAGTGAGATGTAAATGTTGCTGTTTTGTCTTACTGGAGAAGTGCTTGATTACGGGCAGATCGACATCATCAGAAAATTTTTAATCACAGCAACAAGTGAAGCGTATCATTCTCCACAGCAAAATAAGGCTTCACACAGCAAACCTACCGCAGAAAAAATAAAATCTAATTTGCAAAACTCATAGGATGTGACTGACGATTGAAGTAAATGACAGAATGATGAAATGGCAGTACTGTGTAAATATTAAACAATGGTGCATGAGGAAATGATTATGCTCCCATCAATCCAGTTAGTTGAGATTAAACGTACTGCTGAACCAGCAGATCAGCTGCATCATCTGATGTGTGGTGTTCCAGTTTGATTTTGGCTGACAGCCAGTTGGGTAGTTTTTCAGTGATATCATTCAGGGAGGTGGGGGTACCTGTTGGCTGGGTGAACCTGGACATTTCTAACCACTTTAATCCTCCCTGCCTCCTCTCACTGGTCTTTTCCCAAACCGTTCCCTCGCCACCAGCACTTCACCACCAAACATCACGCCTCGTGAAGTCTCCCTAGTAGCCGAGGGGTGGGGGGGTGGGCACTCCTTACGAAGGGGAGGTCGTGAATATGAGTGTGAACTTTGGGATAGCCAAAGCTGTCCTCACAGCTACCGATAGATGCATCATTCTGTATACAGCGTCTCCTGCCGGCTTCCTGCTTCCGGAAAGGGAGTGTGAGATGGGAAGATCAGCATCGATTCAGATCTGCATTAGGAGGGTGTTACAGTCCTTCCCCGCCTGAAGCTAGTAAGATTGCATTGAGTTGAAGCCTGGATCAACCGCACAAAGGGAAGGTGGGGTGGGAGGCCGAGAGGACAGTGGTGATTTGAGATTGAGCCACAGTGCCCATTGCCAACTAATTAGTCCCACACACTGTTGAAACCAAGGAATGTCAAGGGAAAATAGCTAGGAGAAATTTAGTCAGTAATTAGCCAAGCCTGCATTTCTTTGGGGTAGGGAAGGAAATCAGGTTACCCAGAGGAAACTGACATGCATGTAGGGATCGCATGCAAGTGGCTTGCCAGTCCTTTCCTAGAGCTGCAAACTCGACCGCGAAAGCGACAACACTGAGACACAAAGCCCTAACAAAAGAGAAGCAGACGCTGTACATTTAGGACAAAGAAAAACGTATAGAACAGGCTACCAGAAGAACCATGTGTTATGTCCCAGACCAGGAATTAAGTGCTTAGGTAGGGTAAAATCCAAATCAGTAGGTGTTTTCGACGGCAGTGCGGTAATATTTGGGGATGAATTCCCAGAAGAAGAGGTGAGGACAGAACCCCAGAGAAAAGGGCAAAGTTCAGCATAGATGCAATAGGTGAAGCTGGGCTGCCAATCACTGGCCAGTGGCTTCTGGGATACAGTCCCATGAAGCACACCCATCACCAGAGCCGAACTGTCCCAGAGGAGGGTGGAGCACCTTGAGTGGAACTTGATTCCAATCCTGATGATTGTAGAAGGATTGGGAGCTCGCTCCTGACAAACTGGACAGAAAAAACAGACTTGGAAGTGTTAACAAAACCGCAGTCCCAATCATGGACACTGAGTAGGACTGGGAGCTTGTTCGAGTTAACTGAGTAAGAGGAAAGCTTCCGCAAATTGCTGTCATTAAAGATTACATTAAACTTGATAAAAACAAAGAATTTCTGTCAGGAAATACTTACTGGTTCTAAGCACAAATATAAAACAAGGTGAATTCAGATTTACGCAATGCGTAAAATATATCCCCACCAAACCACTAGATGACCTTCGACTCCCGACCTGTTGGGGATTACGTGTGACTTGACCCAAGGATCATTTCAACCAGGTTTCTTGAAAATCCAATGAAGTATGTGGATACAGTGACCAATGATGTAGATTTTGGATCAATGACCCCAAATGACCCCTGCATGACCTTTGACTCCACAACTGTCAGGTTCACATGTGTGTTTTGGCCCAATAATCATTGCATCCTAGTACCATGAAAATCCAATGAAATATTTGGATATTGTGATCTTATGACCATCTTGGATTAATGACCCTGAATGAACTCTAGATGACCTTTGACTTCCCCACCTGTAGTGAAGGCATGTGTGATTTGACCCAAGGATCAATATTATACAGTTAATATTATACTTTACAATTTTCTTTAAATTTTTACTTTTACTATTAAAAGTATACCCCATATTAATCAGTGCGTTGAAAACAGTAGACACTCAGGACATCAATGTCCTTAAAATGTTGTTCTCAATGGACTGCCCTGCGGACAGCAAATCTTCCCACACCTGTGTCTTTGAAGATACGGCCACTTCACAAACTTTGGAATCCAGGTGATGCTACAATAGCTCTATGAGGTTAAATCAGTTGACATAGCTAGCCTCATCCTATTTTGTCATTTTCAGTCTTGGTCTTGCTGAAACACAGTTTTTTATTTATCTATTGAACCCTCATTAAAATTACAAGTGATTTCAAATTTTTGAGCAGTAGTGTGCAACATTAAAAATTTAAAAACGTAGGGCCCAGTGAAGACTGTGGCACGCTCAAAACCAAAATTTGTTATGTTCTTCCCTTTGTACTGTCGTTGGTTGCCATATTAATTTTGTGTGTACGGTTCTTCGAATAAATGCAATGTCATGTAAACCTGATTTCTGTGGAGTCATAGGAGGATAAAAATGCTCTGAAATAAACAAGAAGGCGGTATTGTGTCAGTTCTGGCTGTGACGCTGTTGCTTACAAAGGCAGTGGGATATTGGTTGAAATTTCTGTTCCGTTTTGACAAATCACACTGCATTACGATTCGGCATCCTCCACCATGTGTGGTTCGTTAAAAAGATGAAGATAAGTGCACGCACTTGTAAGAAATACAAACACGCAGACACACGCATACGCACATATTATACAGGGTGCTCATAACTTAGAATCTCAGCCAAGGAACAGCTTGCAGCGCAAATCATTACAAACAGCTATAAATGCTTGCTTTGTGACGTTCAGGACGTACCGTTTTTGATTTGACTGGAACAGATGTGGATTGAATCATTTCTGTGGCGGGTTTTGGAGCTGTAATGCTGTCAACAACTTTCCAACCGGACGTCCGTCAGCCCCGGGCTGAGAGCTTTGACTTTAGATGTCAGTTCTCCTCTGCTGTGACTGTTTTCAGGTGTTTGGCATATGTTATATAAATTCTCAACATGGCATTCAGGTCAATAAGAATAACTTGTGTAGTTGACCTTGTGGTTTAGAAACAGAGTTCAAATTTAATGCCTTTTTGAGGCGGTGTTTGTGATGGCATATTGTTCACTGTCCATGCTCTGTCACCGTGCTGTATTATCTTAACACAGGCTACAAATTTACAAGCAGAGATGAGATCAAAATCTCCTCGGCACATCCCACAATGCAACTGAATCCTGACAATATTGTTTTTTCTTTTTCTCACTGTAGTAGTAATATCCCCCAGCTTAGGGCCAGACCAGGAAATGCAGGCAAGGGGCTCAGCATTATCGATTGAAATCAGGAGTAGGCTACCACTGATCTTCTGGAACAAATCCGGTTACCCCATTCACTTTCAACAGAGCGAGGATATGACTGGTCTGGAATGCTGAAAAATGCACGGCAAAGGAGACTCTTTTCTTTTTCTTTCTTTATTTCTTTATTTATTCTTCACAAGATAAAAAAGTATATATCTTATGCTACAGTATTGTTTAAAAAAATTGCACTAAAATGACAATAAAATTTCTTGAATAAAAACACAACTAATTTACTAAATCATACTTGAAAATTAATCTATTTACAAAAGTATTCATAAAATGCTCTGTCCTAATTTTGGGGCGCGCATCGACTCTCACGAAGTTCATACTGGCAGTCCTCCTTAGATGGAGTGGCTGACTATCTACAGATATAGCTTTTCGAAAAATGTGACTGTCTTCTTTAAGTAATAGATTCTGAATAAAAATGGGGTAAGAAATGAAACGACGCTTATGGCATCTATACAAAAAAATTTGAATAATGTTAAGATCTGATACAGATGCCCCACAGACTGATAGACCATATATAAAATTAGGTAAAACAATAGAAATAAACAAGTGCTCTATTATATTGCTCCTTTCTCAGTGTCCTTAAAATATGCAGCATTTGTTTGCTTTCACCAACTTGAGTCTAACATGCTCACTAAATTTGCAGTCACTTGGGAGAGTTACTCCCAGCAAGACAAGACTGTTGTGTTGTGGAATATTGTCTACAGGACTATACAGGCTATGATTTTTCCTTTTTCTTACAATAAGTTCTTTACACTTGCTAGGATTACAAAACATTTTGTTCAAAACAGACCACGATAAAAATTGATTCACCAGGCAGCTTGAGGGATCACAGTTAACCGTAACAGGAGAAACAATAGTAGAATCATATGCATATTTAAAAAGCACAGGGAAACCATTACAAAAAAGATCTAAATCATTAAGAAAAACGTTAAAAAGATACGGACCACTCACGCTGCCCTGAGTGGTACCCTTTGTTGACTGACATACAATTACATTGTAGTAAGAAAAAAAGCGCTGTTGACGGGCATGCAGAAAGCTGTGGTTTCAATTGATAATAAAAGGACTCAGTTGTAACTGCTTAGGTTTAATGGGTAAAATATAGTGATTGACAGAATCAAATGCTTTGCAAAAATCTATAGTAAAAATGCGAACTGCCTTACAATGACTGGCTTATAGATATCTACGTACATGGTGCTGAATAATAATTAATGCATTGGTACAGTTTCCCTCCTGCCTGTAAGCAAACTGGGCGGGGCTTAGATTGTTCACTATAACTTTCTTTACTTGAGTGTGGTACACAACCCTCTCAAACACTCTAGTGATTACTGGCGAGATATTTATCCCAAGTCAAAATCTTCTTTTGGGGTGTCGATTTTGGGCAAAGGGTTAACATTTGTTCTTTTTCAAGAGTCCGGCCATGAATGGGTTGATAACGACAGGTTCCATACTTGAGTTATTATAGGTGCAGACAATTCAGCATGGTCCATCCAAATCCAGAATTATATATTATCAAGGCCAATTACCGTTCGTTTTAGATCTTTCAAGGAATTCCAAACTTGCCCAAGAGATAACTCTGGTGCAAGATTGTCCTGGGTAATTTATACATCAGTAGACCGTATATAACTATCGTCATAACATAGCTGCCCATAATACTCATTCAGCCAGTCAAGCACATCGTCATCCAGGTTGATGAAGTTTGAGCATCGACGCTGTGATGTGAAATCGACGCGTTTCCACCATTCACGTCTTCATCTGACAGCCTTTGGATTTCTCCTGTTTTCACTTATAACTTAAGAAATCTTGCTGTAAATTAATTTCAAACGTTTTTGATTAGTGATTTGAATTCTGGACATCGCCGTCAGCATGGATCTCACTTACAGAGACGTCCTAGCAGGATCTCCAGAGGACATCCGAATGGATTTAAATGGCAAGCACTCAGCGCAGTGGTTCCCAACCCAGTCCTCAAGGACCCCCCTTGACCCCTTCAAAGCGTAAAGGTAAATTAATCTTTTTGTCACTATCACTGCTTAATCATTACAGGCTTAATTGACCAGAAGAAAAGGTCAAATTGATTGATTGACAATCAGGCACAGCACGTGGAAACAGGTTAACAAAATCTAGCGATAAAAAAAAAAAGGGAGAAGTCACTTCCTACCCTGACCGCACGTCACTGGTTGCTCAAAAGTGGGGCCCACTGCATGATAGTCATCAAGACACTTAAGTGACAAATATGACTAGAACTAACAACCTCGCAAATGGACTCACCAGTCACACCACTGACTGGCCGAATATTGGTTTCTTCACAAAGATACACATAAAGCATCTTCGTCAGACTCATGCCTGTGAGAAGCGGCAACATAACCAAGAGCCATGATCTTCATCAGCACCTAAGCCCCCATTCATCTGCACTTCTGGAGCTTGACGTAAATTCTGATCGGCACGGAGTCAAGCTTTCTAATTCATAGGAGCCGCTTCTCATGCCAGAGAATCACCTGAGTGCTCATGAATGTCATCTGATTTGCTGTGACATGATTGCTTGATTGATAATATGCTAGTTTACTGAAGCTCACATTCTGTGAAGCGGCTCCACAGCACGTTCGCTTAACATCCCACCTCCTCCCCAGATCCTCCCGACCATTTTTAGCATTCTGTAATCCTGTTCTCTAATGACTAAACTGTTGTTCAATGACAATGTCTCTTCTGTTTGAGGTCATTGTTGCTATAGGCTCTGTTCTATGGAAGGACGGTTCTACGCTGGACGGGCAGGGATCTCTCGAACAGAGCCATGCCGCCAAAGTCATCGGCCCTCATTTATCAAACGTGCGTACACCAAAAAAATGGGTGTACGCCAAAACACCCACAAAGATCGGCATTTAGCAATGTGAATGTGAGCGAACGGTCCGCAAAAATCTCACGCCAGGTATGACCAGGTGTACACAAATTCTAAACCAGGGAACAACATGCAGGAGTGAGTGCACCTGTCAAAATGAGTAATAAACGGACGTCATGCTGTTGTTGCTCTTATTAGTAAAATGAATAAATAGCCTAAATAGATGAATTAGCTAAATTAATAAATAAATGAATGAATAAATAAATTAGACACCTGTGGTGAGAAATTAATTAAGTTTATATTTTGAGACAACCTGCTCGTCAGGCCAGACGGCTGACAATTACAATCAATTTGATTAAGTGCAATGCGCAGCTTGGCAGATATTCAATGTGGTATGTCAGAAGCTCATCCAGTCAGATATATACTGAACAACAAAAGAAATGAAACTTAGCCTAATTAAAGGCAGACTGGAAAAAAAGTTTCCGCGTAATCATTTTATAATAATTCATCAAACTTCTCTTTATTTTGCGGTCATTTTGACTGAGTAACCATTCAAGTACATGTACTAACAAGCTAACTTGCGTTTCTTTTGTTGCTCAGTCTATATAGGCCTACAGACACTTTGACCGTGATCACATTTTGACAATGGCAGATCTTCTGTTGTTGGAGGAATACGCTTCTGTCTGACGTGAGAGGAACTTTCGGCACAGAGAAGATCTCCTTTGGGAAAGTGACGAGTGGCTGCTCGTTTTTTGTGGCACCCAATAAAATGTCATGGGGTAACACTAATAAAAGTACAGAGTGATCTCTGCAGACTGCATTTTCATAATTACCCTCATGCAGCTCCAATCGAGGCAGTGGGAACTCATCCACGTCCCCACCACCTCGCATTCCCACGATGGAGGGGGAGCCTTTCAGTGCTGCCATGCGCTCCTGAAACGGTGACAACTGTCTGGTTGTCCTCCACCGGTCTGTGCGCTTTTTTGGACCCATTTCTGGAGGCAATCTTAAAATCGGACCACTTTTTGAACCTACAGGTAAAGCATTTGGATTGTCAATTATGTAGGCTATATAACATGAAATATCATGGATCTATAAATTGAATTTATTAAGGCCGATGTTATTCGCAATTATGTGTGTGGCGATGCTGAATTTTTTTCTTGACCACACATTCTAGTGCCGCTCAGAAAGTACTGCTAAAAATAAGTTTGGCCAAGGAAAAATTTTTAGCTTTGGATACACTTAAAATAAATGTGGGCAATGGAGAAATGTGCATCTTAGCCACAATAACAAGTGCGTCTAACAAGAATTTTGGTCAATTTTTTGCTTGGACGCACTTAAGTAAGTGCGAATAGTCACTTCGATTTATTAATGAATTAAAACAAACCTTTACTGCACTCCGGTTTTCCACCCCAACGGTGTTTACTACTGCAGCAGCAATAGTTTTCCAAACTGCAGCCGTCTGGGCTCCCTTTATGCCACTCTTAAGACTTCCAAATAAAATTATTTTGTTTTTCTCCATCTATTGTCGGCCTGCTGATAAAACCTTGTATCTTCAAAATGATAAACTTTACAGGAGAGCAAAAAAAAAAAAAAGGTTTAATTTTGCATGTAAGAATGCAGTTGAGCTGTGTTCGGGTAGGATGACTATTTTTCCTCCAAGAATGTATCCGATCGATGAAATTTTGTATTTTGCAATGTTTATGCTATTATCGTGGGCATACGTGTTTTTTTTCTTATCAAATTGTAGATACGAGGTTTTATCAGCAGGCCAACGATATTTCCTCCTCAGTGAAGTTCTCTCTTCTTTGCCGTCTTTCGAGAGTCCATGTCGTAAAGTGGGCAGGACTATACCTCCCGGAGCATAAAATTATAAGGGCGTGTCATGTAAATTACGATGGTTTCTGCCGCCAGATTTATCAACGCCACGCCAGTTCTACACCGAAATCAGCGATTCACACACTTTTAGTAAATCAGACGCGTCACCTGGCGAATGCTGATATTTACACCAGGATCTACACCAGAACGTACGCAAGTTTGATTAATGAGGGCCATTGTATGCTTGTATGCTTTCAATAACGATTCTCTTTGACAAAGTGTCCTATCAGAATTTTCTTTTAGACTAAACCAGATAAAACCGGATAAAACCAGTCCAAACCAAACTCTCTTATTCAGGCTCTCAATAGTACCATGGGCTGACCGCCACAGATTGCACAAGGCACAAGGAATCATTGACATTCTAGACGGGCAGTACAACACTTGACTTAATCAGCTTCAATTTACTCCATCACGCTCAATCAAAGACAGCACTTGACTTTTGATTAAGGGAGGATTAAGAAAGATACTCTTGTCATGTTTGTATATCAAAGGTCTTGTCCTGTGATCAAGTGGCTGTATTGACTGTACACATGTTTATGTTTCATTATTTGAAATGCCAGGTTTTTCCGTAATGCTGTTTTCCAGTCTTTTTTTTAGACATTCTTCAAACACAATTACATGAATTGTTCTATTTTTACTTGGAAGCATCAGCTTTCATGTAGTTCATACAGTATTGGACTTCTTCACCACATATTTCTGTAATATTCAAAAGGTCAAACCAAGCATTTATTTCTTAAAATTAGCAAGTGATGGTAGGATTTTGTGGTATTTTCAATATATTGAGATCAGTGTTTAAAAAGAAGGTTCTGGGCTAATTTGCAATCATCCCCGCCACACAATTACTGAAAGTTGCCTTCATTCATCTAACAAAACCAACTTACCTGATGACATTTTTATGGTTGAGTGTCCACAATTCAGAAAAAACTGAAAGAATGATTTTTAACAGGATATTGTGCCAGCAAAGCTCACTTGACTGAGCTTATAATCAAACCTTTAGAGGTAAACCAGAAACTCTTTTCCACACATGCCTCGCACGTTTCGTTCTGACACATCAAGTCCCCGCAATACACCTTGGAACTTTTTGATTAACAAACTGAACTTCCAATAATTTCTCTGGTTCCTCCCAAAGGCTCTAGGCCTACTGTGGAGTTTTTTTCTTCATAACAGTTAGTGTGGAATGCTCCACAGTATGTTGCGTGGAATGCTCCGGAATGCTCCTCAGTATGTTGTGTGAAATGCTCCGGAATGCTCCTCAGTATGTTGTGTGAAATGCTCCGGAATGCTCCTCAGTATGTTGTGTGAAATGCTCCGGAATGCTCCTCAGTATGTTTGTGTGAAATGCTCCGGAATGCTCCACAGTATGTTGTGGAAAATATTACGTGAGCAGACTCAACAAATCCTGTGGCAAATTCCTGCTGTTTTATTGTTTACTCTTCTTGGTGGGGTGACCATCTGTCCGACCCTCTGATAGTCAGTGAGTCCATCAATTAGGGCCACAACCTTATGCAACCAACTTAACCAACTCTGACTTGCAACAGACCAGACATGACTCACAACAGACCAGCTGTGATCATCAACAGGTCAGTTGTGACCATCAGCTGGCTGTCCACAGATCAGCAATAAGCAACCACAGACCTGGAACCCACCCACTTTTATCCAACACCACTCCAGCAATTACCAGCAACAGACCAGATTTGACCACCTTGGTGAGTCAAAGGGAAAGACTGCTTGAGCCAGCTTAGAATTGTTGCTCATCCCCTTTTCATAATTCAGAATTACTGAGTTAGTTAGACTGGTAAGATCCAGAACTGGGCTCAGCTACATAAAATCAAGGCTCCTGTAAAATCTGGAGACTGAGAAATAAAGAACCACTCCTGATTTTACAGTGCATATATCCATCCATGTAAATTTGTATGAGACCAAAAAAACACCTTTGTGTATGTGAGGGTGGAAGGGAGTGGTTACGGAATGGTCCAACATTATCACATGCATACTATGAAGCACAAACAATCCCTCAGTAATCATATTTACATGAACTTTCATGCCTGGAATGGACTACAGTGCACTTACAAAGATAAGGCCTCCATCCATCTATCTTGTATAGATCCAGAGTATGTGGATATCTCTTCAAATCAAGGACAAATTAAACATGTTTCAACATTATGACATCATAGTGACGTCATAACTAATACCATATTAGGAAAAAAGATCAAAATGACAAAAATCTATGTTTTTTGTATTTTATTAGTTTTAGCTGAAAATAAGTAACTTTCTGTAACCTCTAGAACTACTCATACTGATATAATAATACTAAAATATTAATTGTAAATGTTATAAACTCGTGAATAACAAATTTGACATTACTATGATGTCATAACTCATTTTGGGAAAAACAAACACAAAAGGAAAACAAATAGTTTTCTGAGCATTTTTCACATTTTATTTACCTTGTTTTTTCCTACGATAGAACACACTTGCATAAAAGGTTTATCTATGAATTATGGGAATAACTTAAACAATTCTATGAACTTGTACTTTTGTATAACAGTTGGCCTATAGCACAGTATAACAAGAATAGGTGCAACCTAGTATATGGCTCGGCCGCCAAGTGCTGTATGAGAATGTGGGCCCAAGAAAAGGGTGCTAAATGAGGCAAAGCTCACGCAATTATATGAAGTGCAAGTTTAGTAATGAGCTGGAGCTGATAAATTATTTACAAAGTGGGTGGGGAGAGTGTGAGAGTGACAGTGTGAAAGAGTGAGAGTGGGAGTGAGTGAGAGTGTGTGAGGTAGTGGGAGTGGGAGGTGGGGGGGAGGTCTTGAGTAAGGAAAACATATCAAAAGCAAGTTATTCATTTGAATAGCCAAAGAGCTAGAGTAAGGGTAGCAGTTATCGATTTTGTGATTGTGAATTTGAGAGAAACAGCAGGAACAGATGTGAATTGCAGACAAAGTATGCTTGTATGTTCCTGAATCGTGATGAAACAATAAAGTTATTTTTACAGTTGTGCTAACCGGGAACATGATGTCACGTTTGGGGTTTGTTGAGCTGGTTCACTCAAATATAGCCTAAGTTGAACTTGCTCCACAGCATACCCCCAGGAGATACAAGTGACAAACGCCCAGCCAGCCAGCCAACCAATCGTTGAAGTTTTTGCCCGCCGGCCAACCAATCGCTGAACTTGATCACTCAGTCAGTCAGTCAGTCAGTCACTCAGATACTCAGTGACATTCGCGTTTATAGAGGCCTGGCCGCTATTTGCTGCCCAGCCAAAAAATAGTACTATAATCAGTCAAACACACAAATGAAAGTACACTGAACAAAAATATAAACGTCCCATGTCAAATTTTTGAGTTTTTATTAACAAGGAACTGGATCCAGGATACGTCTATGAATAGCACTCTTCTCCAGCGTGCTAAGGGCCATCGAACGTGTGTGTTTGCCCATGCGAGTCGGCTCCCACGCCGGACAGCAGTGAGATCCAGACTCACGGTGAGGATGCCGAGCGTCCAAGTTGGCTTCTTGGGGCGGTTACAGGCTGTCTGTGGTGTGATGCATCTGTTGTGCAGACCAACGGCCTCATCCACTCTGCGTGTCCCTGATCTGCGCCGATCCCGCAGGTTGACAAGCCAGATGTAGCGATATTGTGCTGGTTTGGTCACACATGGCCGACGTGGATGAGGTTGATTTCCAGTACTGCCTGTCTCAGCCTATCGTCCGATAGTTAACATTCAGCTGCACAGCGACCACTCTGGTGGACATCCCTACATCCAGCATGCCAATGGCACGTTCCCGCATGACCTGAGACATCTGAGGCATGATGACTTTTGACAAAATTTGACATTTTGGGGTGGCCTTTTATTGTCCCCAGTATAAGGAGTGTCTGGGTGCTGCTCATTCTGTCTGATCACCGTCTGGAAATGCAACACCCATGTACTGAGTGAAATCACTGCATCACTGAGCAAATGCTCACTGACAGAGAGATGAATTTAAAAAAAGGTACATAAATCAAGAGAAATATCCAAGTACAAGTAAAAATCAGCATATGCTCACAAAGAGTTGTTAACTCTATGTGGCATCAATATTTGACATGAGGCGTTTATATTTTTGTTCAGTGTATGTCGGTCATGCACTTCTGATACTATTAGGTGAAGATCACTTCAAGGTTACTGGTCACTGCTGGTCATTGTAATTCCAAGATTTACTAATACAAGGAAAAGCTACATCAATAAATCAAAAAGGATAATAATCAGTGTGGTCTACAAAGTACATTGAGTATGAAACATAATAATAGCTGGTGGCAACCCCCGCCCTTCGACTTTGACTGCCCACCCTACCCCCGTGGGGTGAGGTACCCTCATCGTTTTTAATGAAAATGAGCCCAAAGGATGAATAAACAATTGCCTGGAAGCATTAGATCATATCTGTTAAGGTTTTTGTGCAACAGGAAAAAATCTGTCACGTTGGACAAGGGTTAAACAAGTTGGACTTCACAATAGGACTAATTAATAACAACATCACCAAACACTACCCAATTCCTGGGGATATGGCTCAGACACACTTTTCCTGGTATACATAATCAACGTGAAAAGAATTTGACATCTCACAGTATGTTAGCTTTTCGAGAAAGGGTATGTTTTCACAATATTTTAAGCTGTTAAAAGCATGGGACTACTGCTCTTTAAAGATGGCAAGGAGATCTGTGAAGTGTGAACTTGAAGCCTCATAAATGACATGACATTTAGAGAAATAATGGCTCATCATTGACATTCAGTTGTACTGAGATGAAACTTTTTCCGTTTTCAGTGGTGTCACCGACCTGCGGTTCAGAACTTGCAAATTTTTGGAAAAATTTAATTTTGAATTTGACGCTACTTAACTTTTGCCTGGGTGAATATTTGAGCTACATCGTTCCTCATATTATGATTTTACATCATATAAGCCACCTTCAGAGGCTCGGCAGTTGGGGTGGCTCGCCCCATGAGCAGGATGGCGGCATCTGGTGCCCATCGAAAACTGCCCATGTAACCCCACCCAACTCGAAGGCCAAATAAAAAAAATTAGTTGGTGATCCTCTCTGCCCGGCTGGCAAAAACAGTGCTGACCCAATTACATTTTTTAAAAAAATAAATAAAAACTTTTTTTTCATTGAAAAAAAAAAAAAAAGTGTGTAGAATCGCTATAAAACATTAAAAACAGCGCGTCAGTAATTCAAACTTTGCGGAATTTCAATTCAACTGGGGCGACTGACTGACCCGCTAACGAGCGTTTGTTGAACCACGCTGTGCATGCACAAATATCTAAACAGTCTTCAGTTAAAACGCACTTCCACCAGTTTCAGTCTATAAAAATTGTAAAAACCTCCCCTCTCCTCACTTTTTTATGCCTAAAAGGATGATCACCAACATTTTTTTTATATGGCTAAGGTGGATGCCCTATTTAGATAAACACAGAAGTGAATATTGGGAAAAACACTGATGACGAAAGGTCAGCGAGGCATGGTGCTCACCTCGGCCGCTGTGCTTGATGTCCTGCAGGAAGGAGGCAAAGGGTAAGGGCCCGGCCTGCTCGTTCAGCACCAGGTCTGCGGTGGTGATGTTGTCGTGTCCCAGCTCGGAGTACAGCCCCTCAGTGGCGAAGTAACAGGGTCGGTCATCCACTTTGTTGTCAGAGAACATGAGCAAGGCATGGTGGCGCCAGCCAAAGTGTCGCTGGAGGTGCACAGCAAAACGCCCCAGCTTCTTGTGCGTGGGGCCCGTGTTGGTGATGGAGTCGTAGACGTGGGTCCCCGAGAACCCGATGGCGGGGGCCCCGGCCGTGACCATGGGCAGGCCCCAGTGGGTGGTGAAGAGGCCCACAGAGGAGGAAGCGTAGTCGCAGCCTGGCCCCACGAAGGCCCAGGGGTCGTGCGAGAACTTGAGGTCGACGGCCACCAGCGGCGCTACAGACTCGGAGCAGATGCCTGCTTCGTTCTCGCTGTTGGCGAAAACCAGACGGAGCTGGTGGTCCGGCAGCAGAGTGGGGTTGGAGTTCACACGCGCCAGCGCCCTTTCCAGGGCGGGACCCACCCGCGGCCACGACCAGGGGTACGCCGTGTTGTTCCGCGGCAGGATCACCGCCAAGACCACTTCCTGTTTCTTCGAGGGCAGGACTACAGCCATGGCTCCAGGCTCGGCCAACCAGCCGAGGAGGAACACCAGCAGGATTGGCACCCCGGTTTCCAGACGTCTGGGGCGACCCATCCTGCGGCCTCCTTCCTGTAATCTCATCGACCTGAAAAATATTTCAACCCATTAGACTCCAGACCAAAGTCCAAAACCGTCTGCAGGAACTTAAATTGAAATTTGACAGCAGTTTAAGGAAACACTGTCAAAGATCATGCCTGGTCTATTCACTTGAGTGCCTTTATGAAGTTTGACTAAATCTTACCTGTGTTCATAAAACAAGATTAACTCTGTGGTCATTCTGAGTCTTTTTTTGAAAAATTATGCTTTTTTTTTTAAACCTTTGTTCAAATATGGGTTAATTCTTGAATAAAAGCATTTGATATGTTGATGCAATATGCATATATGCTGAGCAAAAAAAAAAACTCAATTTAAAACAAAAGAGGTTGAGTGGACTTTGTGGGTTTTGCATTCCAACTCTTCATTTGCTCACGAAGGTAACACAAAAGGCCGTTAACTATAAAGACACACGGTCCAGAACTATAGCACGGACATTTCCAGGTTAGTTAGGGGCAAAATTAGCAGTGCCGCCACCAGATAAGGCTGCATCAAGGGCTGCTTTTCACACCAAAGACAAAGTCTGTGAGGGTTTTGTCATGCAGTCCCTCCTCCTTCTGCTGTCAGCGCCTCCACTTCCACGAGCAACAGGTGTGAATATTTAAGCTCTGAGATTTTAGCCCTGCTGTTCTGTGCTGCTGCTCCCCTGATTGATTTGATTGTCTTTTTTAAAATACTTATTAAAAGTTCTTTTATTTTCGCATCAGCCTGTGCGTTTGGGTCCCATCTTCCTGCTTTTGGGCTCCTGGTCCCAGTGCCCGTCAGATTGCAGGTTAATCTGGCGGGACCAAACCATGACAAAATCAGAAAATAAACTGTGGAACACTCAATGACAAAATAGGAAAGTTTTGGATTCAGTGCGGATTGGCTCATTGAGATTAATGGGTTTAAATTTTTAACAGATGCATTTTGGAGTGAAAAGGTCTTTTTTTGACATTCCAGAAAGTTGCAGTCCAGCTACCATCAATAGGTGAACATTGCCGAGACTACCAAGCATGCACACACACACACACACACACACACTGTTGGATCTACCCCTCCACAGCCTTTCCTTCTCACCGTGCAGCTTCTCATGACCTTTAACCTTCGAAAGGGAGGGTCTCCCCCCAGCAACACTGCGAAAATGGACTCTCTGAAAATCGTATTATGAATGTTTTACAAGGCCCTTTCACCACAGGAAATTGAGTGCTGTCCAGTGTGATGGCAGCGAAGGAACAAAATTGGAAAATAAAGTGAAAATCTTCGCCTCCTTACCTGGCTGTTGCCGGTAATGTCAGGTCAAGTCAGAGCAAATAAAAACAGCTCCAGGTCAGTCTGCACTTCAGACAATGCATGGATTCCTTCAGAGATAATAATATTGCTGAAATCAGTCACCAAATCAATCACCCAAATTATTGGGCTAATAATAAACCCAATAATAACGCTGAAAATATGCTTTAGTTGATGTGTGGATGGATGCATAACCAGTGAGAAAAATAAAGTCACATTCTATCCGTCGTGCTGGTATCGCCCACCACATTCATATATCACTCGAACCTCAGTCAGCTCCTAGACTGAAGCGAACAAGCAGAGAATGAGGCAGAATGATGACACTCTCAATGTATCAGATAGATGCGGGAAAAATTAACAACCACAAGCTTTTGCGCTTCCTAACAAGGCAAATCAACAGAACAACAATGGTCCATTGTTCCATTACAAAGATGCCATGATACTAATCACTGCACAGGAAATTTTGATCATAAGCACACAGACAGACAAATAACCACACATCGAATGTCCACATTGCATATTGTACACCTCGAAGAAGTTACATTGACATATTAACCGAGAACATCGTTTTTATTCATTTTCATATTCTTGGAGCTATTCAGTGGTAAATTACAAATTCCATTATCAGTACATTGGATCATGGAATTCGTCAATGGACATCAGAAAAGATCTGTTCATTTCTTAAGCAGTGATCCCTGTCATAGCAGTTACGTGAAACGTCAAAAACTTGTTGTTTGAGGGCCTGATTTAGCAAATTTCAAGTCCGTGTTTTTTAAATTGTGAACATAATTTTCCTAATGGAAATTGTTGAAAAGGAGAATATTCAAGTGAATGGTCAGGTGAAAGGTCACATGACAGGTCAGCTGACGAGAGGAATACACAGAGCCTTCATTTCGGCTGAAGCTTTTACACTCAGAAAATAAATCATTCCATATACTTGATGACATGGTGCACAGTGGTGGCACTTAATATTAGTAGCACAGTAAACACTGCACAAGGTCAGCTGATTGAGTGCTTGTGCAAGGACTTCTTGTCCATCCATTAATCCACTTATACCCGGCCAGGGTCTATGGATACAATGGGGACAAGGCAGGAACACACCCAGGGCAATTTGCCAGTCCTTCACAGGGTCCACACGTCATTCACTCATACCTTACAGCAGTTAAGAACCCTGTGCAAACACAAGGAGAACGTGCACATCCCACACAGGCAGGCCACAAGCTGGATTCAAACCCACAAACTTCTCGCTGTGAAGCAACAGTGCTACCCACGGGACCACAGTGCTAGCGCGCACCACTTAGGGCGCCATCCCACACATTGGGCTCACCCCTTGCTGTTTTTGCAATTTTTAAGATTTTTATTCAGCCTTCCGACATATTCATGAAAACTGGCAATAACTCTCAGCAATATCAGTGATTTTTTGTGTTTTGGCAGACACATAGAGGACCCCAGCCCACACCCTCACTACAATTTTGAAACACAATTTCCAAAAGGGGGCACTATTGCAGTATGTTCAACAAGGTCACACCCTTTGAAATGTTTACCATAGCGACACCAACATGGGGGTGAATGAAGGCCAATATTATTGTCAGTGCACAGACTATGAGGCACAAATACACTACAGGCCAGAAGTTTGGAAGCAAGGCCAATACAGGTCAAAATTTTGGAAGCAACTTCAAGTTTCTGTTCACAATCGATGCAACCTAGTTGGGCTGCCGAGTGCTGTATGAGAATGTGGGCCCAAGAAAAGGGTGCTAAATGAGGCAAAGCTCACGCAATTACAGTATATGAAGTGCAAGTTTAGTATTGAGCTGGAGCTGATAAATTATTTACAAAGTGGGTGAGGAGAGTGGGAGAGTGTGAAAGAGGGGGAGTGAATGAAAGTGAGAGTGTGGGAGGGAGTGGGAGGTGGTGGGGGGGATCTTGAGTGAGGAAAACATCAAAAGCAAGTGATACATTTGAATAGACATAGAGCTAGAGTAAAGGTAGCAGTTATTGATTTTGTGAATATGAATTTGAGAGAGACGGCAGCAACAGATGTGTATAGCAGTTAAAGTACAACCCCAATCCAAAATAGTTGGGACAAAGTGTAAATTGTGAATAAAATCAAAATGCAATGACTCTCACATCACATGAGCCAATATGTTATTTACAATGGAACACAGATAACATTTCAAGTGTCGAAACTGAGACATTTGACATTTTTATCCACATAATTAGCTTATTGCCAATTTTCTGGCTGCAACAGGTCTCAAAAAAATTGGGACATAGGCAAAAAAAGGGCTGAAAAAGCAAATAATACACAAAAGAGAATCAGCTGAAAGAACATTTAGCAAGTAATTAAGTTAACTGGCATCAGGTGTGTAACATGATTGGCTATAAAAGGGATGTCTACGAGAGGCTGAGTCTCTCAGAAGTAAAGATGGCCAGAGGCTCTCCAACCTGTGAAGGCTTGCGTAAAAAGATAGTTGAATATGTTCCAATGTTCCTCAATGTCAAATTGCAAAGGCTTTGAAGGTCACATCATCGACAGTGCATAACATCACCAAAAGATTCAGAGAAACTGGAAAAATCTCTGTGCGTAAGGGACAAGGCCAAAGACCTTTACTGGATGCCCGTGATCTTCAGGCCCTGAGACGCCACTGCATCACTCACCGGCATGATTCTGTCATTGACATTATTAAATGGGCCCAGGTATACTTAAAGAAACCACTGTCTGTAGACTCAGTCTGCTGTGCCATCTATTGATGCCACCTAAAACTCTATCATGCAAAAAGGAAGCCATTGTTGAGCATGATCCAGAAGCGCCATCATGTTCCGTGGGCCAAGGCTCGTTTAAAATGAACTGTAGCTAAGCGGCAAAGTGTCCTGTGGTCAGACAAGTCCAAATTTGACTTGCTTGTTGGAAATCATTGGCGTTGTGTCCTCCGTGCTAAAAAGGAGAAAGACCACCCCTCCTGTTATCAGTGTTGAGTTCAAAAGCCAGCATCTCTGATGGTAGGAGGATGCATTAGTGCATATGGTGTGGGACACTTGCATGTTTTAAGAAGCACCATGAATGCTGAAAGGTATATAAAGGTTTTAGAGCAACATATGCTCCCCTACGGACGACATCTATTCCAAGGAAGGCCTTGTGTGTTTCAGCAGAACAATGCAAAGCCGCATACTGCAGCTATTACAACAGCATGGCTTCGTAGTAGAAGAGTCCGTGTGCTGAACTGGCCTGCCAGGAGTCCTGAACTTTCACCGATTGAGAACATTTGGCGCATAATTAACCCCTTAAGCCCTGAGCCTCTTTTTTGAAAATGGCTAGCCCAAAATGAAGTGAGTATAAATGAGTATATCTGTGCGACTGCTTGGTCCATTTGAATAATCTTGGAATCGTAATAAAGGTAAAACCATTTGGAATTTCATACCTGGTGTAAAAATCACGATATATGTCACTGAGTCAGAGTAAATGGAGATGGAACACAGTGTAAATGAAAGATCTCATTTTGCACCTAACAAAGTTTTACTTCGATCCCTTGTAAATTTGTTGAGTTGCAGCCTGAAACCTCTAAAAATTACTGCACAGAATGTCATTATTATCTGTGCCAAAGTTTATTCTGATCAGGTCAATCAGAGCAAAATTAGAGAGGAATGTCTAAGTGGCTGCTCCATTTTGGCAATTTAGGTGCCTTGTGTTCCATTTCAGATTTCTTACAAACAAAGCTGTAAAACCTATAAA
This sequence comes from Gymnothorax reevesii, assembly GCA_029721435.1. Classification (NCBI taxonomy): domain Eukaryota; kingdom Metazoa; phylum Chordata; class Actinopteri; order Anguilliformes; family Muraenidae; genus Gymnothorax; species Gymnothorax reevesii. The sequence goes on along the minus strand of CM056577.1, from coordinate 122,206,886 downwards.
ATTTCACTTATATATCACTACAGGCATCCATTCCAACCAAATACAACATTTTTTAATTTTTAGAATAAAAAAACAAAAACAAAACAAATAAGTAAAATGATAAATACAAAGGCAATGTGAAAATATGTTAAAGAAAAGTAAGAATAACAAAAACCCCAGCGATTATTTGTAGAAGGCAACTGCGATTATTTCCAAAAAATAAATAAATAAATAAAAGGTACCCTGATCAGGAATCGTACCTTCACAATTTCCTTTCAGCAGTGCAGCATTTTATCCAATAGGATAAAATGACAGGGCTCATATCGTTGCATTCTGTGGACTTTCCTCTTTTATTTGAGGTATCGTTTTTATGCATAGCACGAATTCAGCAGAAATTCTGGTGATTCAGCGCTGATATGATTTTATCCTGTGTTCTGCTGCATGCTCATTTACTTGCTTGGTGCTTGAATTGTGTTTGGTTGAGGAAAAAATGGTTTACATGAGCTTTTGGCCAAGTTTCTTCGCGAAATGTGGATATGCCGCTTGACAATGTCGCGATTTGAAAAAAATGCTGTATTTATAATGCGTAATAACCATCCCCGGTACCAGGGTTCTTAAGGATCTCAGTTCTTAAAGGGTAAAACAAAAAGTGCGTCAAAGGAGACCCAAAACATCCCAGCAGCTGCAAGGCTGTATTAAACAAGAGTGGGATCAAATTCCAAACTCAAGAAACTTGTCTCCTCAATGCCCAGACGCCTCCCCTCTGTGTTTAAAAGAAGAGATCATGCTACACCATGGTAAATAGGCCCCTATGCCAACTTTTTTGAGACCTGTAGCAGCCATCAAATTTGAAATGAGCTCATTTTGTGGATAAAATTGTAAAAGTTCTCAGTTTCAACATTTGCTATGTTGTCTCTGTTGTATTGTGAATAAAATTCTGGCTGGTGTGATTTGAAAGTCATTGCGTTTTAATTTTATTCACATTTTACATTTTGTCTCAACTATTTCGAAATTGGGGTTGTATGTATGCATGTTCCTGATTTGTAATGAAACAATAAAGTTATCGTCACAGTTGTGCTAACCGGGGATGTGACGTCACTTTTTTGAACACATGGTGAGGGTGTAAGAACGAACTTCAAAGATTCCTTTTTTCCCCATGTTTCGTCTTTGGGCAAATTATGGACAAAGAATCCACAGTTTTGAGTAAAACTGCATGATAAATATGGTTGAGTGAAGGAGTTCCCATGTGTTTACATAAAGCGTTATTTGATATTGGTGATGAATGAATATGGTTAACTATGCAACAAAAAAATTTTAATGCAATTAAATTTAATGAATTTATGGCCTAGTGAAAGTTTTCGAAAACGCCTTGTAGTTAACAGCAATATCATGAGAATTGGCCGAGAAATAAGAAATTTCATTCTATAATTTAATTTAATTTTGTTCGATTTGGCTGAGAAACTGATGTGATTTCCACTAGTCCTTCATCAGAGGACTTACGGTCCGCAATTTTCCGCCAGAATTCCTCTCTGGCCTTATTAGCAGCAACAGTGTTGCTTTTTGCTGTTTTTTTTTTAATTTGGCATCTCCAATCCCACCCGAATCTGGAATGCCCAATTGGGGAACTATGTACAAAGCTTGCTCGTATGCGACCCCTTGCTGCCAACTCAGGATAGTGAGACAGTTCACGACTCTCCTCCGAAGCACGTGCCCGTCAGCCACTGATTCTTATACACTCGTTGGTTGAATCTTCGCAAGTTCAGAGTTAGAGCGGAGGATACCCGGACATGAACCAACCCGGAGTCTTCCTGACGAGCGCCCGTCTGGCCAACAGGAGGCGCTGGAGCAACGAACAAAGCTGTTATTGTATGCCCAAATCCGGCAGTCCCTTCCCAATTTGAAACCCAATTTGAAGCGCGATAGCCAATTGTGCGCTACTCTGAAAAAGCTGCCGACCCCTGCCGGTGGGTACGCCGGGGCTCGAACTCGCGACGTGGTGATCACCTCTGCACCGTGTGAGCCACCCGGCAGCTGCTCATTGCTGTTTTTTATATGCATTCTTCATAACTATCCATAATCACGACCCACTCCTCCTAGGATATTTTCTTTTTTTTTTTTTTTAAGATTTTATTAATCACTCAGCAACCACTAATATTACATCCAACGAACAAGTGCATACATCAACCAACATGAATGCACTAACATGAATGTCGATTATAGTCTCCCAAGTGTCCACCTGAGTATGCCCATGCATAATCATGCATTCTTTCAAGTGTCCAACCAATCAATGTAAAACTTCATATGTGTCTCCTATTAAGCCGCTGGTGGCGCTACCTGGTGGCGAGGGGAGATAACCCGCAGTGCTACTGATCCTGGATCAGACATAGCTTCCTCAGAGAAACATACAGCAAGCAATCAGTTGTATACTGGACGGAATTATGATCAATCGACGTTTGAAATGCCCTTTTGTTGAGAGCGGGTACAGTTTTGAAAGCACAAAAATGAGATGAACCAAAAAAGATTATAATGACCGTTGTGGTGCCAAGTGTCTCTGATTGCAAGTTCAGGGTTTGTTGGGATGGCTCATTCAAATATAACCTGTCTATATGTATCTCTCATTGAGCCTTTGGCAGCACTCCCTGGTGGCGCGGAGGGAGATGACTCACAGTGTTACTGATCCTGGATCAGGGAAAGCTCATTTTTTTGGAATAAAATGTGAAAAATAGCACTTTTTTTTCTCAAGTTGTAGTAGCAGATTTTCACCCCTGAAAATTTGATAGACTTAGCTGAAATACTTTTCTAGATATAGCCATGTGAAAGTGGCTCCTCAGAAATCGCTCTTCAAAAAGGGCAAGAACTTAGTTGCAAAGCAATTTTTTTAAAGATCAAACTATTAGGAGTTGAGAGCTAAAATGTTGGATTTCTCCTATTTGGAGGTGAAGGCACTCACTGCAATTTTTTTCAGCCAAATCAGAGATGGTTAAGTGGGAGCCATTTGGACATGGCCGTTTTGAATTTTTTAATTCATCATTTCTCCACAATGTGAAAATGTAACTCTGATCATTTTTTCATTGTGGTCTTCATTGGTTTACACAGTTTTGAAACTGCTGTACTGCGGAGAGTGTGAATACAATCCAGAAATGCAGCCAGTCAATCAGGGGTATTGCTTGCTATGTGATGTCACTACTCATAAATAAGCCTTTCAAAATATGTGCTGAAATGAGTCAGAACGTTTAGGTCATGAACTGGAGTTCTAGTTTGGATTTAAGCTGTTCTTGCAAGTGTAAAATGTTGACAATAATCAGTGTAGGGCCTCATCTTCAATGGGGGGCCATATTTTGCGCGGGAGGATGCATTTGCGCATATGCGCTTCTGCGAGGCACTTGTAGAGCACAATGAGCTCAAAGAGGGAGAGAAAAAGAGACCTGTGATTTGACCGCGCATGCGTCGCTGCGATGATTGACAGCACTCGACATCTGACTAATCAGAGGGCAGCGCCGGCAGGCACTTGCAGAGCTGCAGCAGGTGAAGAGATGTCGACATGTCGTCATAAAGACGACTCAGGAGCATATACTTCCATGGTCAGGAGCGAGCAAGAGAGAAAAAAGGCAAAACAACAGGAAACTCGTGCTTCACTTGAAGGTAGGTATGTTGTTGAAATAAAACTTTGTGGCACAAACACCTGAGCTGCCACTCATCAGATAGGATCCCCGTCTCCAGTCTCTGTCTAGACTGGAGAAAAAAAAATCAGCCGCCCTGATTAACATTTATTGAATGCCCTGTTAACGCCCGATGAATTCACCTCTGTTGAAAAGGAGGTAAAATGACCAGTTGGTGGTCGTATATATTGATAGGCAATAAACTCACTCAGTCTGTTTGATCCTGAATTAGTATGTTATCTTAGAACTGTAGTCTGTACATACAACAGCAATAGTGATAATAATAATATCATAATGTATAGCAATAGTTTTTTGTTAATATTAGTAGTAGTAGTACAACCCCAATTCCGAAATAGTTGGGACGAAGTGTGAATTGTGAATAAAATCAAAATGTAATGACTTTCAGATCACAAGCCAATATGTTATTTACAATAGAACATAGATAACATTTCAAATGTTGAAACTGAGACATCTTACATTTTTACCCACAAAATGAGCCCATTTCAAATTTTCTGGCTGCAACAGGTCTCAAAAAAGTTGGGACACAGGCAAAAAAGGGCTGAAAAAGCTATTAATATACAAACCCAAAACCAGTGAAGTTGGCACGTTGTGTAAATCGTAAATAAAAACAAAATACAATGATTTGCAAATCCTTTTCAACCTATATTCAATTGAATACACTGCAAAGACAAGTTACTTAATGTTCGAACAGGTAAACTTTGTAATTTTTTGCAAATATTAGCTCATTTGGAATTTGATGCCTGCAACATGTTTCAAAAAAGCTGGCACAAGTGGCAAAAAAGACTGAGAGAGTTGAGGAATGCTCATCAAACACTTATTAGGAACATCCCACTGGTGAACAGGCTAATTGGGAACAGGTGGGTGCCATGATTGGGTATAAAAGCAGCTTCCCTGAAATGCTCAGTCATTCACAAACAAGGATGGGGCGAGGGTCACCACTTAGTGAAGAAATGCGTGAGCTGATTGTTGAGCAGTTTAAAAACAACATTCCTCAACGAGCTATTGCAAGAAATTTAGGGATTTCATCATCTACGGTCCGTAATATCGTCAAAAGGTTAAGAGAATCTGGAGAAATCACTACACGTAAGCGACAAGGCCGAAAACCAATATTGAATGCCCGTGACCTTCGATCCCTCAGGCGGTATTACATCAAAGACTGACATCAGTGTGTAAAGGACATCACCACATGGGCTCAGGAACACTTCAGAAAACCACTGTCAGTAACTACAGTTCATCGCTACATCTGCCAGTGCAAGTTGAAGCTCTACAATGCAAAGGGAAAGCCATTTATCAACAGCACCCAGAAACGCCGCCGGCTTTGCTGGGCCCAAGCTCATCTAAGATGGATTGATGCAAAGTGGAAAAGTGTTCTGTGGTCTGACGAGTCCATATTTCAAATTGTTCTTGGAAACTGTGGACGTCGTGTCCTCCAGACCAAAGAGGAAAAGAACCATCCAGACTGTTATAGGTGCAAAGTTCAAAAGCCGGCATCTGTGATGGTATGGGGGTATATTAGTGCCCAAGGCGTGGGCAACTTACACATATGTGAAGGCTACCATTAATGCTGAAAGGTACATACAGGTTTTGGAGCAACATATGTTGCCATCCAAGCAACGTCTTTTTCATGGACGCCCCTGCTTATTTCAGCAAGACAATGCCAAGCCACATTTTGCACGTGTTACAACAGCATGGCTCCGTAGTAAAAGAGTGTGGGTACTAGACTGGCCTGCCTGTAGTCCAGACCTGTCTCCCATTGAAAATGTGTGGCGCATTATGAAGCGTAAAATACGACAACGGAGACCCCGGACTGTTGAACAACTTAAGCTGTTCATCAAGCAAGAGTGGGAAAGAGTTCCACCTGAAAAGCTTCAAAAATTGGTCTCCTCAGTTCCCAAACGTTTACTGAGTGTCGTTAAAAGGAAAGGCGATGTAACACAATGGTAAAAAGGCCCCTGTGCCAACTTTTTTGCAATGTGTTGCTGCCTTTAAATTCTAAGTTAATGATTATTTGCAAAAAAAAAAAAGTTTCTCAGTTTGAACATTAAACATCTTGTCTCTGCAGTGTATTCAACTGAATATAAGTTGAAAAAGATTTGCAAATCATTGTATTCTGTTTTTATCTACGATTCACATAACGTGCCAACTTCACTGGTTTTGGGTTTTGTATGAGAGAACCAGCTTTAAGAACATTTAGCAAGTAAAGAAGTTAACTTGCATCAGGTGTGTAACATGACTGGCTATAAAAGGGATGTTTTAGAAGTAAGTAAAGATGGCCAGAGGCTCTCCAACCTGTGAGGGTTTGCGTAAAAAAATTGTGGAATACTTTAAAAACAATGTTTGTCACGGTTTAGGCGTGCTTTGGTTTGTTGGACCTTTCTTTGTTTTATCGTTCGGAACGATATCGGAGTTCTTTCCCATCGAATTCCTGGCCCAGCTGGCTGATTGAACAGGGGCGGAGTTTCCCGGACTCTATATATGTGACCGGGGGTTCACCACGCCTATCGCTAGAGTGTCTGTTTGTTTCTAGCACTCCGGCCAGAGAAAATCTCCAGTTAAACTTCCTAGAGATTTGTTATATTCCGTTATTGTTAGGAATTGCTTCTTTTAGAAATTCTCTCTCTTGTTGTTTATTTTCTCTCGCACTGCTTCCGTGTTGCAGATTTTTATTTGTCCTTGGAAGCGCGAGCTTTTACCGGGGGTTTTTACCGCTTTTGTGTTTGTCTCTTATCTGGGCTGCTTATTGCTCTCTCTCTCACTGGTCTCGGCACCTGGTGTCCTTTCACCGGCCATTACAATGTTCTCCAATGTCAAATTGCAAACGCATTGAAGGTCTCATTCTTTGCATCATTGCATTTTGATTTTATTCACAATTTACACTTCGTCCCAACTATTTTGGAATAGCTGAGTCTCTCAGAAGTAAAGATAGCCAGAGGCTGTCCAACCCGTGAAGGCTTGTGTAAAAAAATTGCAGAATACTTTAAAAACAATGTTCCTCAACGTCACATTGCAAGGTCTCATCATCGATAGTGCATAACATCATCAAAAGATTCATAGAAATGGGAAGAATCTCTATGCGTAAGAGACAAGGCCGAAGACCTTTACTGGATGCCCGTGATCTTCAGGCCCTCAGACCCCACTGCATCACTCACCGGCATGATTCTGTCATTTGACATGACTAAATGGGCCCAGGAATACTTCAAAAAACCATTGTCTGTAAACAAAGTCCTTAACACCATCCACAGATGCCACCTAAAACTCTATCATGCAAAAAGGAAGCCATTGTTGAGCATGATCCAGAAGCGACACCGTGTTCTGTGAGCCAAGGCTCATTTAAAGTGGACTGTAGCAAAATCGCAAAGAGTCCTGTGGTCAGACAAGTCCAAATTAGACATTCTTGTTGGAAATCATGGGCGTCGTGTCCTCCGGGCTAAAGAGGAGAAAGATCACCCCTCCTGTTATCACCGTTCAGTTCAAAAACCAGCATCTCGGATGGAATGGGGATGCATTCGTGCATATGGTGTGGGACGCTTGCATGTTTTAAAAAACACCATAAATGCTGAAAGGTATATAAAGGTTTCAGAGCAACATATACTCCCCACTGGAGAACATCTATTCCAGGGAAGGCCTTGTGTATTTCAGCAGGACAATGCAAAACCACATTCTGCAGCTATTACAACAGTATGGCTTCGTAGTTGAAGAGTCCGTTTGCTGAACTGGCCTGCCTGCAGTCCTGATCTTTCACCAATTGAAAACATTCAGCGCAAAATTAAATGAAAAGTCTATCAAAGGAAACCCAAAACTCTCCAGCAGCTGGAAGTTTTGATTTTATTCACAATTTACACTTTGTTCCAACTATTTCGGAATTGGTGTTGAAGTACAACCAGACCAGTAGGCTACAAATAGTAGTAGTAGTTATATTTTGCATTATGATCTATAATACTAGATAGTAGTAGTAACCGTAGCCTAGTAGTTTATTATTATTAGTTGTTGTTGTTGAAGCATTTGCATTGATTGCATTTAAATCTTTTTGAGGCTAGTATTTACATTAATTTAATTTTGTAGTTAACCATTAAGACCAAAACATATCTTAATCTGCTTGTATGATGGATATCTTGTCTGGATTTCTTACCATAACAGGGTCAATGCTGAAAATTGTCAGCACATCACCAGGGCCAAGGTATTAACTTTATTTACTTTTATTTTGTTAAACCTCATTTGTACCTCCTGAGCTCCCGTAGTTCTATTGGGCTTCTGTAGCCCCTCCTTTCTTTCCCTCACTGCACTGTTAAGTATTGTGGAGGGTAAGGTGTGCTCAAAACGCTGCTCCGTAATTTTACAGTTTTCTTTGAAATTTAAATCATTTATTTTAAAACATTTGATGCATGTTGTTTATTATCATTTCCGATACATTACCTGGCCATTTTTTTTGTGCCGTTTTTAACCACTACAATAAGTTTTGTGGATATTTTTATATGAAGTTCCGGCGCCAGAAAGGCTGCCCTTGTGTAACGTGACCAACGTAATGCAGCAGTGGCTCAGTTTTCCTGATATGAAAGTTGTTATTTTGTGTGTTCAGGAGGTGAAGTGCAGAAGAGCCAAGTCAGGAGACAATTAATGAATGAATAGTCTTTATGACAGCTGAGGTTTGATGTCACGCCAAGCACACAATTTGTGATGAGCTGTGAGCAGATATTACATGTTTGCTAGGGGTCAGGACTGGGTTTTAAAAAAATCCACTGACAGATATTACAGCAGTAACATCAACACTTAACATCAACAAGACGGAGCAACATCATCAAATAAGGAGAGTGGAGTTATTGAGCTACATGAGCCTGACTGCACTGCTGTGTCTGACCCACTGACTTGAGCTTCCCCCCTAAAACCAATGGCAGGGGAAACACTGAAAAAGTACATGATTAATGCAACTGTCTTGGGGTAAATAATGCACATAAACATTGATATTTTTAATAATGAGAAAATATTTAATAGAGCGTTCCTTGCACAATTTACCCCACTATTTCTTTATATATATATATATATATATATATATATATATATATATATATATATATATATATATATACATACATTGCCCGGCCAAGAAAAAAGTCGCACACTGTTAGAAGTTGGAACCCCTGTAGCTTTGATTACACTGCAGATTCGTCTTGTCATTGTTTTAACAAGTATATGCAATGCCAGAACATGTATTTTTGATCAGAAATGCCATAATTTTTGGCCGAGATCTTGTCTTCTCGACATAATGGTTGAACCACTCAGTGGTCTTTCTTGAGTACAGGCCAATAACTTGCCCGTTCTGAAATACTGTAAGATCTTTTCCACCGTCAGGGGACGGGCCTTCCGACATGATTTTTTAAGAAATTAGTAGCGACACGCTTCATCAGTCAGGGTTAAACTGATAATTGCCAGCTGAAACATATAAATAACCGCAATAATGATCCAATTATAGAATTTGTTAATTTCCAAACAGTGACTTTTATTTGGCTGGGCAGATATACACAATACTTATAATACTATACATATATAGTATCGTAACTGAAATATCCCTAATCGAATCAATCATTTTGGGAAATCTGAATCAACACCCTGCCCTACTAGAGGTGGTATGTGTGTGTTATGATGCAAATTGAGGTGTCTTTCTGTCATAAGGCTTATGTTTGGGCTAGTATTGTATGAATTCTAGTTAAAATGAGATATTTGAGCATATTGATGTGCAACAAATAAGAATGTATGCAATGGTGCAGTCGAGTTATTTGTTTGGAGGGAAGTTGTGTGTTTGCGGTATCATTGCTGCTTCGCTTGCACATAATTTCCAACAAAACTAGTCCATTTTCTTTAAAATTTACATCAAAGCCACCTGTCAAAGCCAATCGCGAAAACCAGTAGGATACAAAAAGGAGACTATTTCTGAAGGGGGAAACCCCCCAACAGAGCTGGCAACAGTACAATGTCCGCAATCCAAAATCAGAATGCAAAGGGCGAAATCCAGAGTCATACACAGGGCACCAATCACAAAAAATTGTAGTCAGACAAAAGAGGTCAAAAAACAAGAATGCGGCAAAATTACTGGGAATCGGCAAAACTCGGTGTCAAGGGCAGTCCAGTCAGAAAGATAAATCACAACGAATCAAGGCATGAGACGCATAGCACAGGAAACAAGGAAGAACGATCTGACAAGGAAGTGAATCAAACAGACATCTTATATACACATCCGGGAGAACACATGATCAGGGAACACAGGTGCAATCAATGGAACAATAATCAGGGAGTAACACATTGGGAATAAACTAATTACATGAATTTAGCCGAAGCCAAAACGCAGACAGGGATAACAAGACAATCCTATGAACAGACAAACAGCTCCAGTCACGGAGTACTAAAGTGTATAGATTAGAGAAAGAAAAGCACAAAGCATTTGTGGAGAACCACAGAAAATCGCAGCAGAGATAATAGGGAAAGGCAAGGAGGCAGAGACTAGAACAGGGCGAATGCTGAGAGATCGTTAGTCAATTAGTAAGTGCAGCTATACAATCCCGAGTGCTTGTTAGTAAGTTAGTCAAAATATACAGGGTTAATGTTGGTTAGTAATTAGCAAAAACAACAAACTGTTAGTATGTGTTAGCAAGACAGTAAAAGAGAGAGGAAGGAAGAACACGAGATAATGAAAGAAGATTGAAACCCAGAAACCAATAAATCACCCGAATGAGTGGCACACAAGACAAGGGACCGTGAGCAAAGATACACACATGACAAGACAGGGGAGACAAAGTGCAAGGCATGGCAAGGAAAAATAAACGTGGCTACGAAAACAAAACATGGCATGGAGACAAGATTAAAAAAAACATGAAAATAATAAAACCAGAAATCCTAATAACCAAATACACAATACATAATCTAAGAATGGTCAGAGACAGGCAGTGGTCACTAAACACAAGAATCAATAATCATGGCACAAGGCCAGGCACAGAACTTGAACTAGACTCATGAACATGGGCATGGGACATGGCATGGCAAGGACAGAAAATGCAGGATCACAACATTTACTTAAAAAAAAAAATAAAAAAATAAATATATATATATATATATATATATATATATATATATATATATATATATACTCAATGGCATTAATAACGCACAGATGAGGTATGTACTGCATTTGCGGCAAATTGAAGAATCGATTGGTTTTTATTGCTTTTCCAGTGAGGCACTAGAGGAAATAAAGAAAATCCTGACGCGCACCACGCACACAAGCCAAGCACTTCAGTAATAATAATAACAAACACTGAGCTGTTTGTGATGTGTACAGTGACACTTGACTTGTTCATTTTGGTGTGGTCAATAGTCTACATAAAGCCAACAAAAAAACAACAAAAAAAATGCTACTGCATCAAGGAAATGGAACGGCTTGTGACACAGGAGATAGAAAAAGAGCCTTTCGCATGATACGGGCAGATCTCAGCCGCCGAGAGCTGGTGCTACATTTGCACTGTCACCGTTCAACAATCAGTCGGCTGTCTATACGAGAATGGAACACAGGCACTGTCACTGACTGACCCCGCTTAGGGCAGCCACGAGTGACGATGGCAGCTCAAGAGCGCCACATCTGGTTACAGCCTGTACGTGACACATCCCGGACAGCAACCAAAACTGAACATGAGATGAGGGGTCTGAGACGATTGAGGGTGAGCGCAAGTGCCATTTGACGCCATCTTGCGAACAACACAACACCGTGCGTGCACACGGCCCCTACAGAAGACCCATTTTTTGCCCATCAACAGGAGTAGGAACTCTTCACTTCTGACTGTGGGCACCTGCCTCTGTGTCATTTTTTTGGCGCTTTATGTCCCTGTTTCTGTGTGAAAATGGAAAACAGGGACTGTCGCTGACCGACCACGGTAAGGGCGTAAATGGGAAAAAACAGTGTTTTCTGTAGGGCCCGTGTGTACGCATGTGTTGCTCACAAAGACGGTGTCAAACGGGACTTGCGCTCACCCTCAGTCGTCTCCGACCCCTCATCTCATGATCAGTCTTCTGTTGTTCAGTCACAAAGATTTCATTTTTGTAAGGGCCTCATCAATAACAGCAATATTTCACTTGAAGCACTATTATTTCTCGTTGCAATACTGACAAGCATGGAAAAAACATGAAGTAACACGGCAAGTGCCATTTTCATCCACAAGATGGTAATATGTGCATATGTGAACAATATTTTCACTATGTATTGTTCAACCTTAATTACGCATATGCGCATCTTTTCAACAAAGTCAATGACAAAGACTGAGCTAGCGGCCAGCTTCATGTATAACTGCTTTTCAACTGTCTTATTAATTAAAAAAAAAAGAAAAAAAAGGTGGCTGGACTATAGTCTCTTTTTGCAGCAAAGACAAATAATACTTCTTTGCAATAGAACATGAATTTCATTACGCTTTCTTCCAACCACTCTAACATTGCACAAATACATTATCACCCTGCTCTTCATTCATGTCAATTATGATAGGATTGTATAGGATTGTACCCTCCATTGCTGCTTGCAGCTGCATTCAATTTTTTTTTTTGCATGTCAGACTTCTAGTTCCCTCAGGTTGCTCACTCAGACAAGCAAATCGATCTAAAAAAAAAAAAAAAAAACCCAGGGAGCTGTGCTTTGCTTTTAGAACCAGAGCTAATTAAATCAAAAATACTGAAGAGGGATAACGATCATATTTAAAGCTGTTGACAGGAACTAAGATGAGGTTTTTCAGTCGATTAAAAAATTTCACGACGTCTCCAGGATCTAAGGTCACAAAACTTTTAGGAAGGACTTAATGTTTCCTAAATATATGACACAAGGAATTGTATTCCAATTCCAAGTACATTTCTCTGGGTGGATACTGGTAGAGAGAAAACAGTTTTATATTAATATTATCAATAATTAATATACTAATTTTATATGATATTATATTAATAACTGAATTTAGATTAATGTATTCTGTCATGCATTAATGGCGACTTGCAGATCACTGCCCAACGTGACCAGTGAGTGAGAGGATGTGATTACCTTAAACAAGCGTGTGCCGCATGCTAGCACTGGGTTGCCCCTGAAGTCCGGTAGAGTGCAAGATTTCCCCAATGTTGCTCGGTTGCCAGGTTTCCAGTCTTCCAAGTTTTCTGAGAAGGTAACAGAGCTGCAATTTGGACGGTGGAGATAGAGGTAGCTTGCTTTTACACGTCTGATCAGTACCAGATACAGAGGAGTTAGTCGTTAGATTGTGGTGGGTACAATTACTTTCACAGTACAGAAGTCCGACAAAAAGGTATGATAAAACATAAGTAGCAGGGATGCCAGGTTTGCAGTCAGAAGAGACTGAGAGCAGGTTATAGTGATGAAATTTAGGCGAAGGAGACAGTGGATGTCCAGTCTAACATAATACTGGAGCAGGTTGAGTTTGAGACAAGCCAATGCAGTGTCATTTGCTACTTGCATACAATACAGTCCGTATAAACGCAATGAGATAAAACACAAAGTGCATCTCCCAGTGATTTCCAACCCACCGGGCGAAAGGGAAACCCAGACACTTCAGTTCACGTGGACACCCCCCAACCTCTCCAAGAGGAAGGATTCAAAACTCTTCGGCAAGGTAAAAAAAAAAAAAAACAGGATGGAAAAATTTGCGGATTTCAGACGTTCAGTATAGAGGCCAACATGAATTCAGTCTGTTTTTTCGCTTCCATTTCCTGAGGCTATGTCAAAACCAAAACTCCGGTAAGTTCCACAGCGGACACGGCTGGCTGCCCGCTGGTGGATTCGCTGGGGCTGGTTCGCCTGGAGCCCACAACCGAAAACAGCTTCCCCGCACACAGAGGTAAAAGATCCTTAGTAGTAAAGAAGTAAAGATCCTTACAGACGGATGGAGGCAGCGCTGAAGATGAGGGAGGGAGCTGGTATCATCTGTAACAAAGAGCTGTGAGAGCGACTGACTGCTAGTGCTGCCGTACGAGAGAAAGAGAGAGAGAGAAAAGGGAGGGAGAGAGGGAGGGGAGAGGAGAGAGATGGGGAGGGTGGGAGTGAAAGAGAGGAGATGGTGAGATGAGAGAGAGAATAAAGGGAGAGAGAACTGGCAGAAAAAGCAGTGAGCTTTAAGAATGTGAGAGAGAGGGATAGAGGGAGATGAGAGAGAGAGAACATTGAAATGTTCACCTCAGGTCTGTACCTCTTTCAAACCCTAGCTTTCAGTGGATATGGACATAGATAGATAGATAGATAGATAGATAGATAGATAGATAGATAGATAGATAGATAGATAGATAGATAGGAGTAAAAGGGAGAATGTAAGGGAAGAAAAATTATATAGGTTTAGAGGTAAGACTGTTATCCTTGTTCCAGCTGGTACACCATTGAGACTCAATAAGTAAATCACTCCACTGCCCTCTGCTTCCATAATAAAAGATTGTTTTCCTTCCTATTGCAGAATTAGCCTCACATCGCCTCTCTTCTCCTCTCAGCCCGGATCCCACGGCGCCTTCCGGAAAAACAGCTGGCAGCAGGCAGATCGATAAGCGCAGCGTGTCCTGGAGCCATCAACACCCCCGACTGCGGTCTAAATAAAGCCCCCCCGAGACTAAAGTTTGGGGGGTGCAGACTGGCGTGAGCCCAAAGGCATGGTCTGGCCACTTACTGCCACTGACGCAACACTTCCGCCAAATGTACGGTCGATACTAGCCCTCCCCGCTTCGGACCCATGGCCAAATTCCAAACTGGGCTGCAAAGTAAGGTCTGCAAGTACTTGGATGGGCCACACAGGTTATATTTCTTTGGCTCTCTGCTCCGTCATTCTGGATTTGAAAAACAGAACGACTGAGGAGCTACAGGAGCTGCAGTGACCGTCAGCCCCTGCCGGGATATACATCCATATCGTGTCGACCATTTAGGAATCTCACCCCTTTTTTTCCCAGAATTGCTCTCCAAACGCTAATGGATCTCACACCTCACATCATCACGCCCCCCCCCGGAAAGTGGGTAGGGATGCAGGATTGGGTTTCCAGTACAGGATGCAGTATGAGAGCAGTTTATAATATCAGATCCATTCTGCTCCTTCCTGAGTCTTTTTCTAGATATTATCTCCCAAGTGGGACACAACCCAATTCGTGACCCAACCCCTCCCCCCTCATTCCCCCACTCCTCTAAAGGCCGCCCTCAGCTCCGCCCATCACTGGTACTATAAGGTCCAGTGCTTTTACCCCAAATTCACCCCCTTCGCCCCACCAAACATGAGGATGTAGTCATGAGTTCTCTCTGCCGTGCTCACTCCCTAATTCTGTGGTAAGGGGTTAATTTGGCGTGACGTGTTCTGTATTTGTAGTGCTGAAGCATGTTAAGGACTATTGTGAGTCATTTCTCTTGTTTTCTCATTCTCTCTTTAGCTATCCCTCTCCATCACACACACACACACACACACACACACACACACACACACACTGATGAACAGACATACGTAACCCACCCACCGAAGTACTCGCACACCTGCCCGAAGACCAGTGCGCTCACACGCATATGAAGAGAAAATCACAGAAATTCTCTCGTGCCTGAGTTTGTGTGCAAGCATGCAGACACATGCTTTCGTGTGCCATGCACAAACACACGCACACACACACGCACGTGTGTAAAAACACCCTGATGGCTGACTCCCTCCCAGCTCTGGAGTGCAGTGCGAGGTTCGATCCTTCTGCAAGAAAAGAGAGGATTGATATATCTGGGTTCCTCCAGAGTTTTCTTCTTTTGAGGAGTTTTCTCTCGCCACTGTTCAGGGATTTCTCTCCCTAATGGAATGTTTTTTGTTTTTTTTTTAAACTCCATAAGCTGTTATGGGGACTCAGACTAGACATCTGCCCTCCTGCTATTCTGTAAAGCGTCATTGTGATAGTTCTTCAGAGAAAAGTGCGATACAAATAAAAAATACATGCAATATTGACTTGAGAGTGGGAGTCTCTCAGCTTTACCGTTCTTATCCCCCAGGAGCCTCGGCTGTTCGATTCCAGCCAGCTGCGGCCCAACAGCACTGAGGGACGGGTGAGAGAGGGCCTGTGGTGCTGGAGTATGTGTGTGTATGGATTGTCCACATCTGTGTGCATTTGTGTGTGTGTGTTTGTGTGTGTGTGGATTGTCAACATCTGTGTACATTTGTGTGTGTGTGTGTGTGCGTGTTTGTGTGTGAGGATTTTCTGCATCTGTGTGCATTTTGTGTTAGTGTGTGTGTGTGTGTGTGTATGCATGTGGATTGTCTACATCTGTGAACATTTGTGTGTGTGTGTTTGCGTGTGTGTGTGTGTGGATTGTCTACATCTGTGTAAATTTGTGTGTCTGTGTGTGTGTGTAAGTATTGTCCACGGCTGTATACATTTGTGTGTGTGCGTGTTTGGGTGTGTGTGAATTGTCTATATCTATGTGCATTTGTGTGTGTGCGTGTATTGTCTACGTCTGTACATTTGTATGTTTGTGTGTATGAGTGTGTGTGTGTGTGTATATTGTCTGTGTGCATTTGTGTGTGCGGATTGTATACGTCTGTGTACATTTGTGTGTGTGTGTGTGTGTGTGTGTTTGTGTGTGTGGATTGTCTACATCTGGTTGTATTTGTGTGTGTGTGCATGTGCGGATTGTCTACGTCTGTGTACATTTGTGTGTGTGCGTGTGTGGATTGTCTACATCAGGGGTTCCCAAACTTTTCCAAATCAGGGCCCACTTGAAAATCTAAAAAATGTCCGCGGCCCACCTTTGTCCTATAAACAGTACATAGACGAAATTATGCATTCTCAGAACACTTAACAGCAACAATAGTTGTTGTTGTTGTTAAGAAAATAAAATAAACAAAAAAAAAACAACAATAATTGTTGGTTTTTAGTTATTATTATTATTATTATTATAATGATTATTATAAAGATTCAGGATTGAAATGAAAGCAGGGGGATAAAGGAAGCCCAAACGTTTAATCTGTGGTGTACACACAAGACAGAATTAATTATCGAACACAGTACGTGCTCCTCCGATTATGACCCCCGGTCATGATGACCAGAAAGCTACGTTCCGATCATAAACTATATAAGGTTCCTAAAATATTGTGAGGTCAATAACACTCAATAGGTTATTACTTCTAAATATTTTGCAAAATTGTGCAATAAATATTTTACAATAAAAATAATTAAAAATCATATTTGCAATATGATTGCAGGTGGTACCTGCAGTACCACCACGGCCCACACTTTGGGAATCACTGGTCTACATCAATCAAATCCTTTATTCTTTATTCCTTTATTTAAGCTGAAAAAGCAGAATCCTCAGTGGATGACTAGAAGTATTTGTAGGATTTTGAGGGAAAAGAGGAATCTTTATAAGATTTACATAAAGGATAACAATGAGAGCACGAAGGCTGAATACTGTAAAATGCGGGCTGTGGTCAAAAAAGAGCTGAGGAATGCTAGAAGACTGTATGAAAGACAAATTGCAGAGGGGGCAAAAACTAACCCTAAGCGCTTCTTTCAGTACTGTAGCAGAAAAAGGAAAGTCAAAGAGCAGGTCAAGTGCATAAAGAATAAAAACGGATCGCTGCAATATGATAACAAGGATATTGCGGATGCCTTAAACAGTTACTTTGTTGAGAATTTTACCTCAGAGGGGGTCTTTATTTGGCCAGAGGGCATGTTAAATGCTCAAGATTATTTAGTGGAAATTGAGGTTTGGGATAACGAAGTATTAGACAAGTTGCATAAACTAAAGGCAGATAAAGCGGCGGGTCCTGATGGCTTATATCCTAGAGTGCTCAGGGAAGTTGGTGAGATCACCTTTAAGCCGCTATCAACCATCTTCAGGCGGTCTTTAGAAACTGGAGAAATACCAAATGATTGGAAACAGGGCAATATTATACCCAAATATAAGAAAGGGGACCATACCAAGCCAGGAAATTACAGGCCAGTCAGTTTAACTTGCATTGCGTGCAAAATATTGGAATCTATCATAAAGATGAGCTGGACTTCTTTCTTGAACGTAACAGTATCTTGAGCGATAGCCAACATGGTTTTCATAAGGGAAGGTCATGCCCGACAAACCATCTGGAATTTTTTGAAGAGGCCACCAGGACTTATGACCAGAGCAGGGCTTATGACATCATATACTTGGATTTTCAGAAAGCATTCGATATAGTACCGCATAAGAGACTAATTTTTTAATTGAGCTCCATTGGAGCTACAGGAGGTATTCTGAAGTGGATTCAAAACTGGTTACTGGACAGAATACAAAGAGTGGTGGTCAGTGGTATCTCATCTGAGCTAGGTATGGTGGGGAGTGGCGTCCCCCAGGGATCGGTGTTGGGGCCCCTGCTGTTCCTCATCTACGTTAATGACCTTGATAGTAATATTGAGAGCAGATTGGTTAAATTTGCAGATGATACTAAATTGGGGGGTTTGGCAAATAGTTTAGGGTCCACTAAAGTGATTCAGGATGATTTAGATAGAATCCAGAATTGGGCAGAAATGTGGTAAATGAAATTTAATGTAGCAAAATGTAAAGTTGTACATGTAGGTAATAAAAACATTAGACGGGATTACTTCATGGGAGGTTTAAAACTGGAATGTGCTGTCCAAGAGAAAGATCTGGGAGTGATTGTTGAACAAACCCTCACTGGCTCTAGCCATTGTGCCGTAGCAGTTAAAAAAGCCAATCGGATGCTGGGATACATTGCCAAAAGTATTGAGTACAAATCTAAGGTGATGCTCCTTTTGTAAAACACATTCGTCAGACCACATCTGGAGTATTGTGTACAGTTCTGGGGACCATACCTTAAAAAAGATATAGAGGCTCTAGAGAAAGTTCAGAGAAGAGCCACTAAGCTTATTCCAGGTATAAAAGATGAAAGCTATGAGAAGAGGCTGAAGATCCTTAATCTCTTTAGTGTTAGGAAAAGGAGACTAAGGGGTGATTTGATTGAGGTCTTTAAATATGTTAAAGGGATTAACAAAGTGAATCATGTAGGATTCCTTCGACCAAGTGTTGTGAGTAGAACTCGGGGTCACAAATGGAAGTTGACCAAAGGCAAATTTAGCACTGATATTCGGAAATATTTCTTCACCCAAAGAGTAATTTCAATGTGGAATAGTTTGCCTGACCACATTGTTGAGGCAGAGACCTTGGGGGTTTTAAAGAGCAGGCTTGACTTAAAGCTAGACACCATTGAGTCACTGAGTATCTGAAGGGATATATTCACAATAGTACAAACCCAAAACCAGTGAAGTTGGCACGTTGTGTAAATCGTAAATAAAAACAGAATACAATGATTTGCAAATCCTTTTTAACCTATATTTAATTGAATACACTGCAAAGACAAGTTACTTAATGTTCGAACAGGTAAACTTTGTAATTTTTTGCAAATATAAGCTCATTTGGAATTTGATACCTGCAACATGTTTCAAAAAAGCTGGCACAAGTGGCAAATAAGACTGAGAGAGTAGAGGAATGCTCATCAAACACTTATTAGAAACACCTCACAGGTGAACGGGCTAATTGGGAACAGGTGGGTGCCATGATTGGGTATAATAGCAGCTTCCCTGAAATGCTCAGTCATTCACAAACAAGGATGGGGTGAGGGTCACCACTTAGTGAACAAATGCGTGAGCTGATTGTCGAACAGTTTAAAAACAACATTCCTCAACGAGCTATTGCAAGAAATTTAGGGATTTCATCATCTACGGTCCATAATATCGTCAAAAGGTTCAGAGAATCTGGAGAAATCACTGCACGTAAGCGACAAGGCCGAAAACCAACATTGAATGCCCGTGACCTTTGATCCCTCAGGCGGTACTGCATCAAAAACCGACATCAGTGTGTAAAGGACATCACCACATGAGCCCTGGAACACTTCAGAAAACCACTGTCAGTAACTACAGTTCGTCGCTACATCTGCAAGTGCAAGTTAAAACTCTACAATGCAAAGCGAAAGCCATTTATCAACAGCACCCAGAAACGCCGCCGGCTTCGCTGGGCCCAAGCTCATCTAAGATGGAATGATGCAAAGTGGAAAAGTGTTCTGTGGTCTGACGAGTCCACATTTCAAATTGTTTTTGGAAACTGTGGACGTCGTGTCCTCCGGACCAAAGAGGAAAAGAACCATCAGGACTGTTATAGGCGCAAAGTTCAAAAGCCAGCATCTGTGATGGTATGGGGGTGTATTAGTGCCCAAGGCATGGGCAACTTACACATATGTGAAGGCACCATTAATGCTGAAAGGTACATACAGGTTTTGGAGCAACATATGTTGCCATCCAAGCAACGTCTTTTTCATGGACGCCCCTGCTTATTTCAGCAAGACAATGCCAAGCCACATTTTGCACGTGTTACAACAGCATGGCTGCGTAGTAAAAGAGTGTGGGTACTAGACTGGCCTGCCTGTAGTCCAGACCTGTCTCCCATTGAAAATGTGTGGCGCATTATGAAGCGTAAAATACGACAACGGAGACCCCGGACTGTTGAACAACTTAAGCTGTACATCAAGCAAGAATGGGAAAGAGTTCCACCTGAAAAGCTTCAAAAATTGGTCTCCTCAGTTCCCAAACGTTTACTGAGTGTCGTTAAAAGGAAAGGTGATGTAACACAGTGGTAAAAAGGCCCCTGTGCCAACTTTTTTGCAATGTGTTGCTGCCTTTAAATTCTAAGTTAATGATTTTTTGCAAAAATAAAAAATAAAAAAAAATTCTCAGTTTGAACATTAAACATCTTGTCTTTGCAGTGTATTCAGTTGAATATAAGTTGAAAAGGATTTGTAAATCATTGTATTCTGTTTTTATCTACGATTTACATAACATGCCAATTTCACTGGTTTTGGGTTTTGTATAAAGAAATTGGCGAGCGTAGTTGGGCTGAAAGGCCTGTTCTTGCCATTCATGTTATGTTATGTTATGTTATTCAACCGGATGAAACCAGTTGAGACCAAAGTCTCTTCTTCAATGGTGATCTGACAGAACGCAGCAAGTCACACACTAGTATTATATAAAGACAACACAGTTCAAGACAATATCGACAAAACAGTACAGTATAATACAAGAACAAGGGACAGAATAGAGACTACCATCTGACAGGACAAAACTAAATTACAAAAAAAAAAATCATCAGTTTGCACATCGGTGTGAATTTACGCTTGTGTGTCTGTATACGGATCGTTTACATCTGTGTACATTTGTGCGTGTGTGTGTGTGTGTGTGTGTGTGTGTGTGTGCACGTGTGTGTTCTACTATGGTGCCACACAGAAAGGAGAGAGAGATCATGTTGAAAAGAGAGGCACGCTTGAGTGAGTTGCGTGTGTTTGAGTCGCTGTGCGTGCATTGCTACAGTAACGCCATTGCCATGGAAGAGAGACAGAGAGAGAACAGTTATGTAGCTGCCAGAGCCACACTTCTATGGGTGTGAGTGTGTATGTGAGAGTGCATGAGTGAGAACGCAAATGAGTGTGTGCGTGGGCGGGAGTATGTATTGGCACGGGTGAATGTGAGTGCACATGCGTGAGTGAGAGTAAGCCGGATTGCACTGCCTTAATCATCTTACAGCATTTTTCAGAGAAGCTGCAGGTCAATCTCTGAAGCAGCTGACTCAAGCTGCACCTCCTACATGATGACGCAGAGACAGAGAGATGAACACTGGAAGATTTGCTGCCCGGATCAGGCAGTATGTGTCTGTTAGGGACAGGAACTGTACCTGGGCTTGTATGCAAGTGTGTGTGAGTGAGACAGCCAGTGTGAATCCACTTACACTAGTGCGCAAACACACACACACACTCACACACAAACACAAGCGCGCGCGTACACACACAAACACACAGAATCCCGCCTCTGACTAATGCCTGGCCATTAAACCCTAAAAGTGCCCTTAACCCCTTTCAGTGCCAAACTGAGCAGCAGATGAGAGGCCACGAGGGAGACGTGAGAGATCAAGCATCTCGTTTCACCGCAACGTCATCAAAATATGCTTGACTCCATTATGAGAGCAGGTGGCCTTCTTCAGAGGGCAATTTCAATTCACGGCGTTCGCAATCAGAGGGAAATCAGACGTTGCTACATGGCAGCAATTAGCCCTTCTTCTTACCCCAGGATTAACATTGTGAGAATTTGATTTGTGGAATGTTTTTCTTTCTTTATGATTGTGTGCCCCAGAAATATATATATATGTATATATATATATATAAAAAAATAATAATTATAAAATATATATATATATATATTTTGTGTGTGTGTGTGTGTGTGTGTGTGTGTGTGTATATATATATATATATATATATATATAGTGCTGTGAAAAAGCATTTGACCCCTTCCTGATTTTTTATTTTTATTTTTTGCATATTTGTCACACTTAAATGTTTCAGGTCATCAAACAAATTTTAATATTAGACAAAGATATTCAGTGTAAATACAAAATGCAGTTTTTACCCTTCGGCCGACTCGGGCCTGAGGGGTATTGTCGTCACTTGCGTGACTGTCTGTCATCCGTCGTCCGTCCATTACTTTGTCTGGGCCAGTACTCAGCAACTAATGATCGCAGCTCCACCAAATTTGGTACGGTTACTCACTATGACCTTAGATGTGCAATAACAGGTCTTTTGCTGGATTTGACCTTTGACCTTAGCGCTGTGACCTTCACCCTGGAAATCTTGTCCGGATCAGTACTCGGCAACTAATTATCACAGCTTCACCAAATTTGGTGTGGTAATTAACTATTACCCATAGATGTGCAACGTAAGGTTTTTTGCTGGATTTGACTTTTCACCTTAGCGCTGTGACCTTGACCCTGGAAATCTTGTCTGGGTGACATTTTCCGGGCCAGTAGTCAGCAACTAATGATCGCAGCTTCACCAAATTTGGTATGGTTACTCAATATGACCCATAGATGTGCAACAACAGGTTTCTTGCTGGATTTGACATTTGACCATAGCACTGTGACCTTGACCCTAGAAATCTTGTCTGGGTCAGTACTCGGCAATTAATTATTGCAGCTTCGCCAAATTTGGTTATGTAATTAATTATGACCCATAGATGTGCAATGTCAGATTGTTTGCTGTATTTGACCTTTCACCTTTGCCCTGTGACCTTGACCCTGGTAATCTTGTCCGGGTCAGTACTCGGCAATTACTTATTGCAGCTTCACCAAATTTGGTATGGTAACTCACTATGACCCAAAGATGTGCAACGTCAGCTTTTTTGCTGGATTTCACCTTTGACCTTAGCGCTGTGACCTTCACCCTGGAAATCTTGTCCAGGTCAGTATTCGGTAACTAATTATCATAGCTTCACCAAATTTGGTGTGGTAATGAACTATGACCCATAAATGTGCAACGTAAGGTTTTTTGCTGGATTTGACTTTTCACCTTAGCGCTGTGACCTTGACCCTGGAAATCTTGTCTGGGTGACATTTTCCGGGCCAGTAGTCAGCAACTAATGATCGCAGCTTCACCAAATTTGGTATGGTTACTCAATATGACCCATAGATGTGCAACAACAGGTTTCTTGCTGGATTTGACATTTGACCGTAGCACTGTGACCTTGACCCTAGAAATCTTGTCTGGGTCAGTACTCGACAATTAATTATCGCAGCTTCGCCAAATTTGGTTTGGTAATTAATTATGACCCATAGATGTGCAATGTCAGATTGTTTGCTGTATTTGACCTTTCACCTTTGCCCTGTGACCTTGACCCTGGTAATCTTGTCCGGGTCAGTACTCGGCAATTACTTATTGCAGCTTCACCAAATTTGGTATGGTAACTCACTATGACCCAAAGATGTGCAACGTCAGCTTTTTTGCTGGATTTCACCTTTGACCTTAGCGCTGTGACCTTCACCCTGGAAATCTTGTCCAGGTCAGTATTCGGTAACTAATTATCATAGCTTCACCAAATTTGGTGTGGTAATGAACTATGACCCATAAATGTGCAACGTAAAGTTTCTTGCTGGATTTGACATTTGACCGTAGCACTGTGACCTTGACCCTAGAAATCTTGTCTGGGTGACATTTTCCGGGCCAGTAGTCAGCAACTAATGATCGCAGCTTCACCAAATTTGGTATGGTTACTCAATATGACCCATAGATGTGCAACAACAGGTTTCTTGCTGGATTTGACATTTGACCATAGCACTGTGACCTTGACCCTAGAAATCTTGTCTGGGTCAGTACTCGGCAATTAATTATTGCAGCTTCGCCAAATTTGGTTTGGTAATTAATTATGACCCATAGATGTGCAATGTCAGATTGTTTGCTGTATTTGACCTTTCACCTTTGCCCTGTGACCTTGACCCTGGTAATCTTGTCCGGGTCAGTACTCGGCAATTACTTATTGCAGCTTCACCAAATTTGGTATGGTAACTCACTATGACCCAAAGATGTGCAACGTCAGCTTTTTTGCTGGATTTCACCTTTGACCTTAGCGCTGTGACCTTCACCCTGGAAATCTTGTCCGGGTCAGTACTCGGTGACTACTTTTCGCAGCTTCACCAAATTTTGTATGGTAACTCGCTGTGACACGTTGATGTGCAACGTCATGTTTTTTGGTGGATTTCACTTTTAACCTTAGCGCTGTGGCCTTGAGGCAGGCAATCTTGTATGGTTCAGTACTCAGCAACTACTGATTGCAGCTTCACCAAATTTGGTATGGTAACTCACTGTGACACATGGATTTTTTTACTGGATTTCACCTTTCACCTTAGCGCTGTGACCTTGAGGCAGGACATCTTGTGCAGGTCAGTACTCAGCAACTACTGATCGCAGCTTCACCAAATTTGGTATGTTAACTCACTGTGACACATAGATTTTTTTTCTGGATTTCACCTTTCACCTTAGCGCTGTGACCTTTAGGCAGGAAATCTTGTCCGGGCCGAGGGGTATTCAGCAAAGTGTTATGTTTAAATCACGATTTCATTATTGAGGGAAAAAGCTATCTAAACCTACCTGGCCCTACGTGAAAAAAGTTATGGCCCCCTAAACCTAATCACTGGTTGTGCCACCCTCGGCAACAACAAATGCAATCAAGTGTTTGCGATAACTGGCAATGAGTCTTTAACATTACTGTGGAGGAATTTTGGCCCACTCTTCTTTGCAGTATTGTTTTAATTCAGCCACATCAGGGGGTTTTTGAGCAAGAACGGCCTGTTTAAGGTCATGCTACAGCATCTCAATCAGATTTAGGTCCTGACTTTGACTAGGCCACTCCAAAACGTGCATTTTGGGGGTTTTTTTGAGCCATTCAGAGGTGGACTTGCTGATGTGTTTTGGATCATTGTCCTGCTGCATAACCCAACGGCATTTGAGTTTGATGTCACAAACTGATGGTCGGACATTCTCCTTCAGGATTTTCTCTTAGAGAGCAGAATTCATGGTACCATCAATCACGGCAAGTCATCCAGGTCCTGAAGCAGCAAAGCAGCCCCAGACCATCACACCACCACCACGTTTGATAGTTGGTATGATGTTCTTTTTATCAAAAGCTGTGTTAGTTTAACACCAGATGTAACGGGATGCACACCCTCCAAGAAGTCCAACTTTTGTCTCATCAGTACACAGAATATTTTCCCAAAAGTCTTCAGGATCATCAAGATGTTTTTTGGCAATTATGAGATGACCCTTTGTGTTCTTTTTGGTCAGTGGTGGTGTTTGCCTTGGAACTCTTCCCATCAATACCATTTCTGCCCAGTCTCTTTCTTATTGTTGAATCATGAACACAGACTTTAACTGAGGCAAGTGAGGTCTGCAGTTCTTTCGATGTTGTTCTGGATTCTTTTGTCCAAAATATATAACACTCACCTTTAGGAAAAGGAACAACTGATTTGGAAAAAGCAGGTGAAGTCCTAACAGGTGCATTAGAAGTCCAACCCCCTGGCAGCCTAGATGTTTGTCATTGCAGAATAGCCGGTGATGGGAAGGACACTGTCAAGAAGCCGTGTGATGAAACTCAAGCAGTTATGAAGCTACATCTAGCGCTGCGATCACTGATAACGTCTCCAATTTTGCTGATGAAAAGCAAGGGTGCCGTCACAGGAAATTAATTTGTACTTGACATGCTCACTCCCTCGGTTACAAAAATACTCTGCTCTAATCTGTAGCCTGGGAGACGGGGAGCTTGTTCCAATTCAATAAAAACATCGCCTCCCTCTGTTACCCAATCCTCCTTCCCTCCAGGACCCTGAGACCAAACTCGTCCCCTCCTCCCAAGTGCTGTTGCTCAACTGTGGGAAATGAGGACGCCAACACAAAAAAAATCCAAAAAATAATCTCTCCTCAGAATGGACACTCGATACAAGCATCCTCCTTGGAACTATTTTTGCATGTTTGAGAGAGATCATCACGTCCACTGCCACACATCTAAATCCCTGCTCACCAAAGCCCATGAATCAATTCAAACTCTAGAAAGCTGATGGCATCTGTCTGTGAACAGCGTTCCAGTGCACACATATAAGATCAGGGCAATGCTTACTTATTTACTCCACGTTACCTTCATTTATTCCTTGTTCAGATACCCAACACATCAGTGAAATATGGCGACCCACAGCACAGTTATTCTGGTAGGCCCAGGCCAATTTAAGTCCACATTTTGTAATTTGTCATAACACAATAGGGGGGATGTGGTTGGCTGCCTGAGCAGTAGAGTCTGTGATAGGGCCACTTCATCATTAGGGGACGTTGTATATGGATGACAGAGGAGGAAACGTAACTGTCCCATTACTTATTTCTTTCCTGTCCTTGTTTCTGTCTCCTCCACTCCTCTTCTCCCGTCCTCCACCTCATACTTCCAGGTAGGAAGGGAGAGGAAGTAAGCAGGAGAGGTAACAAGGAAATGAGAAAACTGGAATTCCGACATAGTCAGCGAAAAGGACATATCTTCCATCATTTTAGTGAAATGAGGCCAGCAGGTGAATGAAACTGCAGCTGACATTAGGCCATTTTTGTGGTTCTATTTGTATGTCTTGTTCACATACTATTTGCTTGTTTGATACAGTACAGCCCTGAGTAAAAGTAAAAACTAGCATGCTAGCAGCGCGCAAGTTAATGCGCTAGCTCCTACTGGCTGGCACGCAAGCTGGACTTCTGACTTCTTTCCTTGTGAAGTCAGTCAGCCCAATCAGTAGGGATTATTAATTTATAACCAGGGAGAAAAATCAAGGGTCAAATTTGGTGACAGCCGTCCAAAAAAAAGAGCAATTTGGAAGTAAGAAGGCTAATCAAGTTTTTCAGCCGTTATACCCCGATTAGCCACAAGATTAAAACCACCTGCCTTATACAGTGCAGGTCCCCCTTGTGTTTCCAAAAGAGCTCCATTAGACTGACTTAAATTCCCAAACTCAGGGTTTCCCCAGCAAACACTTCCCAGAGTATCACACTCCCTCTGCCAGCTTGTCATCTTCTCAAAGTGCATCCAGATGCCATCTCTTCCCTGATAAAGGTGCACATGTACTCAGCCAAAGCACAAGATGTAAAAGAAAATGGGACTCGCTGGACCCGAAATGGCGGCCTTCTTCAACTGCTCCAGGGTCCAGTTCTGAAGCTCAGGTGCCCATCGGGGGCGCTTTCAGAGGATTGGTCTGTGAGCTAAACAGTGGTGTATGATTCACTGAGTGTCGTGACACATTTCTCATGTAAATATTATTGAAATTCTCTGTGAATTGTGCCATAGTTGCCTGTCTGTCAGGTTGCACCAGACAGTATAGGCTTCACAGCCCTCATGAATCAATGAGCCTTGGGCGCCCAAAACCCTCTTGCTGGTTCATGGTTTGTCTCTCCTTGGGCCACCGTCAGTAGGTACTCAGATCTGCTGACAGGGAGCATCTCAGAAGTGTTTCCACTTCAGCAATGCTCAAACCTACTCGTCAAGCCGTAACAATTTGGCCCTCGTGAAAGTTGTGCAGTTCCCATTTCTCCCACATATCCAACATGTTGAAGACAAGAACCCACTGTTTGTTTACTGTCTGAGATCTGCCTGCAAGCCTTGACATATATTGTGGTAATGAGATTATCCACATTAACCGCTGCTTCTGTGGGTGGTTTTAATGTTTTCATCGGAGTAAACTGCCATCCAGGGTATTTGTTGCATGAAAAGAAGATAAAAAGGTCTTGCAACACAGATGCTTCCAATTTATTCAAGCACTGTTTTATAAAAGTTGGATCAGGTGCATTCTAAGGCATATCACACAATAAGGAAGTAGAACTTGAATAACTTTTGAAAATGTCTTTTTTTTAAAAGTTGAGGCAAAATAACTGCCACAGACAACTAGTGGACAACACAGTTGATTAATAGGTGTGGGTAAATAATTCTATGCTTGCTCTATAAAGGAAAATCATAGCCAATAGCCTAACACAGCATTGAACCACAAGAGCTTAACACAAGGACAGGACCAGCAGGAGCTCAACGGCCAATCTTGAATGGCGGGCATCAGCATGACTGATAAAAACATTGATAAATTGCTCTTTTCTAAGGTGTTTGTAATTTTGCTAACATGCAACACTAAGTGCACAGGTGAAACTTCTTGTTCCTGCTTTTTTAAATGCAATACAGTGGGCAATTTACTAGAGAAAGAACAATATGATGCATGCAAAGAAACCAAAGGCTCTTTGCAATTTGATTGGTTATTCACTTATTTTCATTGTTAATAATCGGTATCCCATTCCAGAGGTTCCATTGTTTTTTTTCTGGATTAGGGATACTCCTAAATGGATAAAGAGACCCACAATGGTTGCACTCCCATTCTCTTGTTTTAATTAACTTAATATGATTTACCCTTTTGCTGTCAGGATAAAATATTAGTGTAAACTGTACGCCGCACAGCTTCTGTGGGAAACCTTCCGCTAAAACACGAGCAATGTGTCTCGAGGCTCGTCACAGCCAGAATCTAGTCGCGATACCCGCGACAGTAGAGGAGGCAATTAGATGTGATGCTCCCCATCTCCTTGAGCGGCACAATATTTCAATGTGGCCGAACATTCAAAATCAACCACCCATTTCCCCGCTACCACCGGTGGCCGCTCAACCCCATGATGGCCCGTTGATTGATCTAAATTGACTCCCGTCTATCCATACTGCAGCGCTTAAAATCAATAATTACCACAAAGTCTAATTTCAGCCCTCTGACGCAAGCCTTTGCCATAGGATGGTGGTTCTCACTGTTGATCCTGGGGACCCCTGGGCTAACTGGGCTTCGTTCCAACCGCAACTGCAATTAGTACTATAGATCAAAGGTGTAAGTTTAATGTGAGAATTGATAGGGACACATATGTGATGCAAGCTGGAAGACTTTCGTAAATCTGAGTGCAGATACTGCCTTTACTGTAAACAGAGATTATCTGAATGAGTGTTTCTCCATTTCTTTATTCCCCCGCCCTCCAAAGAGGAAAGGAGGCATTATGTCGACACCATGTCCGTCCCTCAGTCGTCCGTTAACTTTTCGTTTCCGTGGGATAACTATAGAGTCCCTCTTCGGATTGATGCCATTTCTTAATGGCATATTGGGAGTGGCTTGAGGAAGGTTCCTTTTCGAAAACCAGCGTTGTGCGATATCTAATATGGCCGCCACAGCAGCCATCTCAATATGCCCTTGATCAACATACAGGCGGGGGCATATGTCACGCTCTGCGTTGCTCTTGTTTAAATTATACTACGCAAGGTGCCTCCAAAATTTTTATACAAAGATGGGTTACACTTTACTTGAAGGTACTGTCATAAGACTGACAAGACACTGTCATAACTGTGACGTGTGTCATGTAATAGTTATGACAGTGTCATGTCATTCTTATGACGAAGTTGTCATAATCGAGACAACCCAAACAATGTCAACATGTCATCTCAAAAACCGAATGATACTTAATGACAACGTTTATGACATTTACATAATGTTTATGACACGTTCATGACTGTGTCATGTCACTCTTATGACGATACCTTCAAGTAAAGTGTTACCCAAAGATGCCACATACAAAAACTTGCTACAACCTTAACTGACAGCTGCAAACCATCTCAGCGCACTCATGAAACCCGCTCAGATCTAGTAACCTGGACATTGATACCAAGTGAATGGGTATCTTTAGTAAGCCAGCTCGCAATCCTCATCATTAAGCATCTAAATGTGCAAAGACGCAATTGCAGCCGCAGTAAACACTTCAAAATAGACCGCCGACTATGAATTGTACAAGCTGCAAACCGAGCGTTAATCGGACTGGATGATGTTAGATTTGCGGTTACCTGTTTCTTTCATTTCCCCCACTGAGCCAAAGTTGGTTGGGACATTTTGACTTTCAAAGGTTATATTTGCTGAAAATCATGGGCCGTAACTACGAAAGGTGTCTATCTATTATCCGTGTGTAGCGTTTAGACATGTATAAATATGACTTAGATGCTTCTAGTTAAACGTGTTTTTTTTTTTCAAACTTTTTTTATTGGGTTTTGGAAATGTATACAATTTTATACACTTATCTATAAAGGGTCAAGTATACAAAATTTCTTTTAGAAAGACAAAAAAAAGTGGTCACTGAACGATTGCGGCATACCCAAACAACTTGTGAAAAAAGAACAACCACAATAAAATAAATGAATAAATTAATCAAAAATAAATAAATTTAGAAGAGGGGTAGAACTGTCACACAGATATACTGTTTATGGAGGAAATAGACAGAGAAGGGGAAAAAAAATAACAGTAATCAGTCAGGTAACAGTTAACACTAGTAGCGATAGCAACAGACATCCCCAGACAGAGTATTGACTTATACTCCTCATTACAACCAAAATAACACATCTGCCTCACAAAACTGCTTAAGTCATGTCAGTCAGGGGTGAGTGGAAGATCTGTCTTTTTAAGAAATTGAATGAATGGACCCCATAAATTTCATGTATTTACTGGAGCAACCAGATAAATTGGAGAAAATAAGACTGTCCTTAAGATAATAAAGGGTATCTTTAATCTAGCGGGCATGACAGGGCGGTATTGTTGACTTCCAATTGATTACAATTAATCCTCTGGCTAGCAGAGTAGTAAAAGCAAGTACATCCTTTTTGGACTTACTGAGGGAAGGGGGAGCGACTCCAAAAAGCGCACTCAAAGCTTTTGGTTTCATTTTTTCCACAACTACCTCTGACAGAGTATTAAAAATTTCTGTCCAATAGTTATACAGAGATGGACAATGCCAGAGCATGTGTATTAGGTTCGCAGGAGTTTGTTGACATCTATCACAAGTTGGGGTTACATCATCATAAAACTTAGCCAGTCGAGCCTTAGTATAATAGGTACGGTGTCAAACCTTACACTGAATAAGACTGTGTCTTGCACAGAGAGAAGATTTATGTACACGTCTCAAAATCTCTGTCCAAACTTCCTCTGATAACATTATCCAAAGGTCCTCCTCCCAGAGTGACTTTATTAAGACTAGGGGCTCTGAACGTAAAAGATTAACTTGATTATAGATATATGAGATTGAGCCTTTCAGAGTAAATGTCAGGAAACTGTCAAATGCTGAGTCAGAGGGTAAATTAGGAAAGCCAGGCAATGTGTCACGAATGAAGCTGCGGACTTGTAAATATCTAAAACAAGAGTTGTCAGAAAGACAACAAAGCTCGCCGGGGCAAGGTTAAAGTTTTTCTGCACGCGGACGGACGCGGACGCGGACGGACGCGGACGCCGGGGGTACGACAATAGCTCTCCGGACGTTACTTGTCCCAGCGAGCTAAAAATGTTGCTCAGGGAGCGAGAATTTATCTGAAAGTTGCTGAAAAGTGGCAAAGACATTATCGATATACAGGGCATTAGAGTTATGAATACCCAGATTTGTCCACCTTAGAAAGACACTGTCTATAAGGGAAGGAGGAAAGGCTTGGTTAGCAGCTAGTGGTGCATGAATAGAGAATGTCTGTTGGCCAAAAGAGCGCTTAAACTGGACCCAGATCCTGAGTGAGGTCTTGACAATCACATTCTTAGTGTAAGGAAAAGTCGCGGAGTGGATGGGGGAGTGAACTAAGGCTTTCAGAGAGACTGGATTTGCTGAACTCGCTTCTATAACTAGCAATGCTGGAGGATCAAAAGCCTCATATTGAAGCCAGTACTTAAGAACCCAAATATCGGTGGCCCAGTAATAGAACCTAAGATTTGGCAGGGCCAGCCCTCCCAGTGGCTTCAGCCTTTGCAAATATTGTCTGCGCAGCCTAGGAACCTTCTTATTCCAGATGACTTCTGAAATCAAACTATCTAGTTTACGAAAAAAGGACCGAGGGAGGAAGAGTGGTAAGCACTGGAACAAGTAGGAGAGTCTTGGGAGTATATTCATTTTAATAGAGTTCACACGTGCTATCAAAGACAGATTGAGCAAAGACCATCGTTCAAAGTCTTTCTGGATTTGGGTCAGTAGGGGGGCAAAGTTAGCTTTGTAGAGGTCTTCAAATTTGTGTGTAACATGAACTCCAAGATAAACAAAACTATTAAGGGCAACTTTAAAGGGGAAATTTTCCAAAGGATACATCTTAGCAGCAGGGTTAATAGGAAATATCTCACTTTTATCTAGATTTAATTTGTATACTGATATTTGCCCAAATGAATGAAGGGTGGCAAGGGTGGCAGGACTTGAGACAGGTGAGTTGGAAACATATAAAAGGAGGTCATCCGCGTAAAGGGAAACTCTCAGCTGAGTATCATTTCTAAATATGCCTGTAATAAAGGGGTTAGAGCGTAGGGCTAACGAAAGAGGAAATAGCGACTGCGAATAATAGGGGACTCAAAGGGCAGCTCTGCCTAGTCGAGCAATAGAGGCGAAAATATTCTGATTGAATGTTATTCGTCCTGACTGAGGCTTGTGGGGCTGAATAAAGCAATTTGATCCATGAAATAAAATTGTTCTTAAAACCGAATTTCTCCAAAGCATAAAAGAGGTAGTCCAACTCAACTCTATCGAATGCCTTTTCGGCGTCTAATGATATTACGGCTTCATGGGTGTTAGAAGGAGAGGCATTATAAAGTACATTGAACAAACGCCTAAGGTTAGAGAAAGAATGCCTATTTCGAATGAACCCTGTTTGGTCCAAGGAAACGATTGAAGGGTGGTACAGTTCCAGGCAAAGTGCTAACAGTTTGGATAACAATTTAAAATTGACATTCAATAAACTTATTGGGCGATAAGAGGTGCAAGCTAAAGGGTCCTTGCCTTTTTTAGGAGAAGGGAGATGCAGGCTTGATTGAGAGATTGAGGAAGGTGGCCCGATTCAAATGACTCATTGAACATACCCAATAACAACGGGGCAAGTTTGTGCCAAAATTTTTTGAAAAACTCAGAGGGAAAGCCATCTGGCCCAAGGCATTTTCCATTTTGCAGTGATGATACAGCTGTATTAAGTTCAGCAATCGTGATTGGTCTCTCTAACTCTTCCGCCGCGGATTGATCGAGTGAGGAAATGTCCAAATTTTCAAAAAAATGATCAAAATCTGGAGTGGCATCATGATCAGATGAATAAAGAGATATATAAAATTCTTTAAAAACATTATTAATTTCCATGGGTTCAGTGGTGTTGCGTGAGTTAAAATGAATCTGCGGGATAAGGTGAGATGTTGATGTCTGACGTAATTGGCGTGCTAGCAATTTACTGGCCTTATCTCCATGTTAATAGAACTGGGACCTTGTTTGTAGGAGATGTTCAATGGTACATTGAGCCGTCAGAGCATCAAATTCTGCCTGTAAACAGAGGCGCTCTTTATACAGCTCTGGTTTCTCCTTTCTAAGTTTTTTCTCATATCCTGTGTAAGAGATCATCTCCCCCCTGATGTATGCCTTTAAGGCCTCCCATAGTACTGAGGCGGACACATCGGGTGCTTTATTTATGCTCACAAAGAAATCAATTTGTTGCGAGACAGAGTTAACAAAATCATCATTTAAAAGTTAATATTTAAATATTTACTTTACTTTTAATATTTAATATTTACTTAAAATTCTTAAAGCATATATCCATGGAAATAGGAGCGTGATCAGAAATGACAATAGCGTCGTATTTACAAGTAGA
Organism: Gymnothorax reevesii; assembly: GCA_029721435.1. Taxonomy (NCBI): domain Eukaryota; kingdom Metazoa; phylum Chordata; class Actinopteri; order Anguilliformes; family Muraenidae; genus Gymnothorax; species Gymnothorax reevesii. The sequence continues at coordinate 122,173,188 of CM056577.1, read as the reverse complement.
TACCATTGAAAGCAATCTATTATCATATGATGAACATGAGAAAAAAATGAATATTTCCTCTTGGAAGGGTTAAGAAAGCGCCAGGCGTCAGTAACTGCAAATTCCTCCATAAAGGACTGGATCACCTTCGCCGACTTGGATAGAGCACAAGCTCTGAGGGGAAGAGCGGTCCAGCTGAGGGTCAAGTCAGCAAGTCAGTGAATCAATGAAAGATTACACTATGATAAATGTACTGTAGTTAAGCCAGTTGGCTAACGCCGACTCAGTACAGTCTTATACAACAATAATAATAAAAAGAAAAGAATAAAAAGGAGAGAGACAGAAAAAAAGTTGCAGCGGATCACAATGCTGTTATTACAGTGAAGCACCTACAGTGCAAAAGTTTTTTCGTGAGGTATACCTGCACTCAGGTGGTCACCATGAGGGACAGTCCAGAATCAAGAGGAGAGGAAAAAATAACTGTGTTCCCTCAGAATTGTAGTGCACCAAGCACATTGAGAAAACAAGGTATCCAGGGGGAATGGCAAAAATAGTCTTCAGGCTAACAATAATAGCATGTCAGCTAAACAGTGTCAGGTGTGACTCCCTTTGTAATGTTCTTTTCAATGAAATCCCGCGCCATCGTCGGATCCTCAAACCTGTGCGAAGTGTGGATATGGTTCCGGACTAGGAATAGATTAACCCGAATGACAAGTGGACAAGGAGGCTCGCCGTCCATAGGTTTGGCACGTAGAGTGCAGTGGGCCCGGTCCAGCACGGGTTTGTTGTCGAGGCCGAGCATGACTTGTAGGAGCTGGGCAATGAACTCGGTGGGACGGGGACCCTCTGTGCCCTCGGGGAGGCCCACTAGACGAACATTATTCCACCTTGAACGACCCTCCAGGTCCTTGCATTTCTTTGACAGGGAGTCAACAGTGGCGGTTAGCTTGCTAACGTTAGCTCGAAGGTCAGTTAGCTCCGTGTCATGAGCATTAGCTGAGCGCTCGAGGTCCGCTATCGTTTTGCCATATGAAACAAGTCTGTTCTCAAAGGGCTTCAGGGCCGCCACAATCTCTCTTTCAACCGCTGCCAAGATAGTGGTTTCAAACTTACTGAGGATGTCCGAGCGCATTTCATCCATCATATCCCTTATGTTCAACAACAGAGTAGCATTGGCATTAGCATCGGGCTGATCCGGGGATTGTGGCTCAGGTGATAGCCGGGGCTTGCTGCGGCCTGTTTTGGTCGTGTCGCCTCTTTCTTGGTTTGCCATAGGGTGCTCGCGAATGAAAAAAAAAGTTTACATATAGTGAAAGGTTGCAGAATTAGGGCTCAATGCCAGCAAAAAGAATTTAGACAAGTGTAATATAAAAGTGTAAAAAAGTCACACTCCGGAGGAGCCTCTGCGAAACGCGTCTTACATCTTCCTTGTTCCGCCGGAAGTCTGCTAAACGTGTGTTTTAATCACACCCTACGAAACACTCTAAACAGCTGATTAGTTATCCGTGTCTACCAATGCCCGTCTAACCTTGATGTCCTCAGTTCAATCTGTTAAATGGGATTTGATTGGCTGCTGGATTGCGAACAGGGATATGCGGTCTGGTGTTCTGTCAAATTTTGCTACCCATCAAATTATGCTGCCTTGCGGTTCTGCGCTTGCGCAAACCTAAAATCTCGGGGTTTTTCTTCGCTAATATCTTAAGTATCTTCAAAAAAAAATTTTTTTTAAGTTTTTTTTTTTACAGTGCGCCTTTTGACCTAGAATCCAAATATATTTGCATGAACATGCTGGATTTTCATGAAAATGCAGAAATGAGATGATAATGGCATATGTGGGCATATATCTTCAAACAAACTTATCCAACTCATTATAACATCTGCTTATGTTATAATAAGCTAACAAATAAAGTTACTGCTGTAAACTGAGTCATATTGCAATATTAAGGTGAAAACAAAGCAGCAACCCTATGCGCATAAGCTTGTTGAGAGATCCCAGATGTGTCTCCTGCAACAATCTGAAATGTTCCACAAGCGAAAAATCGCAATGCACAAGCCGACTGAAATGCTGCTGGAAGAGGATTGCTTCATTGTGTTGGATGTTCCAGTTCCGGTATCAGCAACTGAAGTAGTTCGCTGAAAGTGTTTTTGGAGAATCGGAATCGTTTTAAAAACTCGGTATCTTCATACTCTTCCAATGGATTTCTCCTGTCCCTGAATATCCTTGGTGCACGCAATCTATTAGCATTCTGACGTTTATCTACCACCTCTTGAGCAAGTTCAAGTGTTAACAGCGCGTTCATAATGCTCGCTCTGCAATCGAAAAACAGGAAATGACAGTAAAACGCATGCAAAAATACCCCCCTCCCATGTTTAAGGGTTTCCATTGTTTATTTTGGACAGTCTTTGATCGTGGTTTATTTTGTTGTCCGTGTGTAAACCTAAAACCACTTCACAGTGTGTGACTAAAGTAAAGTGCAAATTTCAGTCTTCACTTAACCAATTTATACGTGTACAGGAGATAAATTTCGTAGTTAAGGACCCATGAGACTAACTTTAATGCTTTCCCTATAATTCCACACAACAAGTCATAATTATGACCTCACCTGAAGCCCTGATACACCTGTACCCTCAACAGCTTGCCCTGTTTCTCTAGTTTGCTGCTGCAAATGAAATTATTTCCTGCATATGAAATAATGAATTAATAATGGCACCTTTGCAGGATTTCTCCACTGAAAATCACCTCATAATTTGACATATCCACCTGGCTTATATTTAGCTTCTACTGCTAGCAACCCGAATACTAACATGTTGCAGAAACCAGGTTTAGTTTGCTAGTTGAGACTAGTGAACATGTTTAATTAACATTCATTGACATTATTTTCTGGTAAAAACTAACTTAAGGTAGCTAGCAAGTTTTCACTTTAAGTAACTATCTGTTTCTAGTTCGATCTTTTATTCACCCAACATTGCATTTGGCATTCAGTTTGGCGAAATATTTGCAGCATGATTTTACATGGAGCGACTTTTTTTCCCCTCACGCTCTTAGACAATGAAATTTCCACAAGAATGATAAGTACCTAAGGTAATATCAATTTATGTCATGAGTTGGGCCATGGGAAAAGTGCTATAGTTTCACGATATAGAAAAATCTGGAACAAATGCCAAATTACGGATCTCTTCTATGGCTAAGCCATTGCAAACACCTGTAATGGCCGGCAGTAAACGGAGGCCAAGCGCAACGACAGAGAGAAAGAGAGTAGCACGAGCACAATACAAACACAGAGAATAATATAGATAAATGCAAGTATGCGCTTCCAAAGGACGTATAATAGTCTGAACCATGGTAGCAAAGCGAGATAGAAATGGGAGAAGAAACTCCAACAGTAAGAAGATAGAAAATCATACCAAACCTGAATAAAAATATCTTCGGCTGTAGTGCAAATCTAAACACAGACACTCTAGCGAAGGAGGCGTGCCGGACTTCCTGCTTATATAGATTCTGGGGAAGTGCCGCTCCAGCTCAGTCAACCAGCTGGGTAAAGAATTCGATGGCCCAGGAGTTCGATATTGTCCCCGGACGAGAACTGCAAAGAAAGGTACAAACAACACACAAACCATGACGACACCAAGTAATCAAAGCAGGTGATCCAGTTTCGGTTCTCAAGCCCCGCTTTGGACAAAAATGAATATTCATGACCTGAATAGAGTGGTCAGTTTACTCTTGACTTTTAGCCTCCAGATAGCCCCCAAGCCCCGGCCTTTCAACCAGTCAAATTCCAGAATGCATAAATGGGTTGTCTTGGAGACGTATCCTCCACAATTGGGTCTTTATTATGGCTTATCTGGAAAGATGATAAGAACAAGTTCGCTGAAATATTGGTAGGGACAATCTGCCTTCCCAAAATATTGATAGGGACATGTCCCTACCTTCCATATATAAAAACCTACACCCTTGCTATAAACAGTCATTAATTCTTCTCAACTTTGATGTTTACCTGTTAAATGAGACTACCTGCCCTCGATAGCCACATTGTCCAAAATGGCAATTGCTGTGTACTAAATATGTAAATTAATATGAGCTTAAGCCTGCACATTCAGTGACTATGGTAAACGAATAAGGTCCTCAATACATTGGTAAACACTTGACTTTTTTCTCATTAACACAATAGCTTCATTATTACCTGGCACCCCCCTAAGGGGCCAGGTTAAGCAATGATCATGTCTGTGTGTGTGTGTGTGTGTGTGTGTGTGTGTGTGTGTGTGTGTGTTTCTGTCAGTCTGTCTGTCAGCCCGTGGCTGGGGCCAGGTCTGCTATCTCTGATTGCCTTGTTTAACCTGTGTTTTACTTTGTAATTAATTCACCTACCACACAGTTTTTTTTTTACAGACCATGTGTCCACACTTTCACCAAATAGAAGCCAATTTTATCTTTCATTTCATCAGTCACAATCTTCACCTGTTTTTCTGCCATAATATTTTTTTTTGCATTCTTTTAATACAGGGATTGCAATTGTGCTCGGACCAAAAACCAGGATTCACAGGAGTTCCCCAGGACCAGCATTGAGATGGGCTGCCCTAGAAAGACTGGCACAGGGCTAAACTAAAAAAAAGTCTTCCCACTGCCTCTGTCTAATTACAACAGGAATGAACTGATTATTCTTGTACAGAGATCACTAAAGAGTTTGTTGTCTGATTTTTTTTTTTCTCCTTCAGGGTCCAAATGTGGCATAGGCCTATAGAATACATCCTGATAAGATGTGAGATCACAATTGAGTGATTAGAACGTGCTTCACTGAACACCCTGATGACACAGGCGAAACAATCACATCTGGAAAGCAATGGAGTCACAGAACCCTGACAAAGAATCTTAAAAAATTTTAACATTTCAAAAAAAAAAAAAAAACCCTCAGAGGGTAAAGGGTCTCTGTGGTGGAAATCATTTTTAATAGCCATTATAAGCCAAGCTAAAGTAGATCAGTTTAGAGTGATCAATTGAGATTACACAGTATATATACAGTACCGGCCAAAAGTTTGGACACACCTTCTCATTCAATGTGTTTCCTTTATATTCATGACTATTTACATTGTAGATTCTCACTGAAGGCATCAAAACTATGAATGAACACACATGGAATTATGTACGTATGTATCAAACAGTTGTCCAATAGGGCTGTCGGCTGTGTATCATCCTGACTTCTGCACAACACAACTGATGGTCCCAACCCCATTGATAAGGCAAGAAATTCCACGAATTAACCCTGACAAGGCACACCTGTGAAGTGAAAACCATTTCAGGTGACAACCTCTTGAAGCTCATCAAGAGAATGCCAAGAGTGTGCAAAACAGTAATCCGAGCAAAGGGTGGCTACTTTGAAGAAACTAGAATATAAGACATGTTTTCAGTTACAGGTATTTCACACTTTTTTGTCAAGTACATAATTCCACATGTGACATACCTCATGTGACATAATGGCGCTAGATGAAAAAGCAATCTTAGCGTCTGTGTTGCTTACCAACCATTCTGTCCACTCTTTCTTGCTAGGTGGAAGAACGAATACAATAAACAATAAATAAATCGTTGATTATATTTCTTGTGTGTTTATATAATGGGCTGTATGTAGGGTAACCGTTTTATAAAAGCAATAAGCCCCTTGGAGCAGTGGGTTACAATGATTTTATAACAGTGCGCGTGGGTTACAATGATCTTACAACGCTGAGCGTTGTGCCTTAGAACGCCTCTCCGCCGTTATAAAAGCACTGTAACCATGTTACAGCCATGTTGTTCAAAATTTTTCAAAGTAAGGAACAGCAGGTTTAGCTAAAGAGAATTTGATGTAAGAAAATAGTTGAGCTGTTTCTGTCCCCCCGACGTAACTAGTTTTTGGAAAATTATTATTCAAAAAATTATTTTAGAGATTTGGTCAAATTAAATTTAGTATTCTTCAATACTGACATTTTGATATATTAAATAAGTCTCTAGCATTATTCTTTCAAAAGTTATTGCTAAAGAGGTGTAACTTGTCGTCCCAACATCAGCTTGGTCTGGACCTTGCATCATAAGATTTTATCGGCCCCAACGCACCTCTTGCACCGTCGACAGTTATGCCACTGCTTCTCATGCTTTTCTTTACTCAGGGGTTGGAAGTAATGGAATTGCATACACACGTTTCAAATGATCTTATTTCATTTAAACAATTTAAACGATCGTGAAACACATGCACTGCTTCCAACCCCGAAACGCGGGTGAAACTGAGAAACCTCCATGCACAAGGACTCCAATTCCGCGCAATAATCTCTTGCGTACGCGTTGATTGAATACTGGCTGACTCCTGCAGGGGAACGTAAGTATGCCTCTACAACTCACGCCGAATACGTAAGAGTTGACAGGTGTGCGTCATTAATGAAAACTGGCCACACCTAATAATGTTGAGAGCTTTCGGAGCTTCTGTAATGGTAATTTAAATGAATGATTGAAAACAGGTCAAGAATTAGGGTATTCGTGTTCATTTTTACTTAACAAGGAGAACTGGCGACACCTAATGGTTCTTAGGATTTTTTGAGTCAAGTAAAGTCAATTTTATTAAGACTGAAAACAGCTTATGACCAATCATTATTTTTAAGGGATGCTTTGAGCTTCCCCTATCGCCAGTTCTCCAGCTGCAACTGTTTCTCAGTTGGTATTTTACCCAGTAAGCAGTGGGACCAAGACTAAGAATAAAGTGATTAAGTGTTGCAGACTTAACTGAACACTACAGTGACAATCTTTACTAGTAAAGCAGTACAGTTCAAGAAGACTAATTTAAAATTTTGAAAACTTTTTTTTTTTTTTTTTTTGCAAACAAACTAGTGCAGTGCCCGTTTAAAATGTGTCTGGTTGGAATGGGTCAATTGCTTGTCTTCCAGACCTAGCATTGCAGCTTCTCACTCAACACTGCATTTACTTAGGGTTCTCAGCAGTACAACTGGCTGGAAGCACAGTTGCCTAGATGTGCAAAGGACATACACATAGACAGAGATTTTCCTGCTTTATAATTAGACAAAAAATGACAAACAGAACCTGGGACCATGACAGAGGTATTCAACATTATCCAGAAAGGGCCACTGTGGGCACAGACTTTCATTCCAACTGCGCAGTTACACATCTTAATCAGATAATCAAAACCACAGTCTTTGATTAAGACCTTGATTAGAAGCACCGGATGTGTAACTGATTGTGTAGAATGAGGGCCTGAACTGTCTCCTCACCGTCCGTTTCTGAATAAGACAGATTGGATACCCAAGGACTATGACGTAAATTCAGCCACTCGACAGTTGTGACGTTTTAAGTGTAACTTGGAGCACATTCATGAAATGAAGGTCAAACTAATGGCTAACGGTGACGTAAGACAATTTATGCCTAAAAGGGCATGAATGGGGAACATTTGCCTTTTATCAGCTGCAGCTGGACTCAGGCGCAGCGGAAAAGGCAAGCAACCGCACTCAATTACCCTTTAGTTCGAAGACTGCCAACAACAACAGACATTAACTGTAGATTAACGGCCTGTAAACAGCTGGAGACATGAAAGCTGGTTATAAAAACCACAATGCTCTTCATAAAGAACATTTCAGCATAAATGTCAGGAGCCTCGACTTTAAATTTGAAAGAAGGCACGCGGTAGCCTCTGATAGCGTCAACGCTCATCAAATCAAAATGTTCGTCAGAAGCTGCGACTTGCGACGAGTCAAACTTCAATTGCACAAAATGCTATTTATTTGTGAATCTGTGAATGATTTGAACCCACTTATTCAGTCCATCTTACAGACCTAATTACAGGAGCGGACAATATTGATAGAAAACGTGAAGCGCTAATTCTTAACCAGTATTAAATTGAAAACAGCACAAAGACAAAATGATGAGTTTGTTTCCAAAATGCAATTAGTGCCAAAATTACAAAAATTAAGATAATACCATGGACTGACGGCCCTGTGCTTCTTACACATGGTGCAAAAATCTGTTTTTAGAAATTAATATTATGAGGCAGGGGTGTCAAACTCACCCGTAAACGGGCCAAGAGGCTGCAGGTTTTCAATCCAACAATGCAGAAGCGCACCTGATGCAACTAATCAGTTGTGCAGGCCAAGATCAGTTGATTAAATCAGTGCTTTCAGGTGAGCTTCTGCTTGGTAGGATTGAAGACCTGCAGCCTCTTGGCCCGTTTACGGGTCAGTTTGACACCCCTGTTATAAGGTGTATTTTTTCATGGTTAAAGTTTGTGGTTTTTGATAAAATGCAATAGGCGCCAACATAAAAAATGCTGATTTACTCAAAATGAGTAAAATGGATATATTGCGTTTTGGAAACAAACTCATCAAATATCGAATGTTTTTTTCACTACTTTTTTAAAGGAAAAAAAAAACACTTTATAAATTGTATACTTCCACAAAAAGTTGGGACAGGGATGTGTTTACCAATGGGTTACACTACCTTTCCATTCAACAGCCATGCAAGTAATCACTGAGGGAACTGAGGACACCCACTATTCCAACTGACAAAAATTTTTCTCCCATTACCTTGTTGATGTCCTCAGAAGTCTAGAATCCTCGCTGTTTTATTTTACATTTCCAAAAGCACCAGATATTTTCAACATGACTGAATTTAGCCCTGGCTTGTAGCCGCACTTTCCAATGAGGAAGCCTGTTGTAACAACCAAATTGTGGCTCATAACTGAGTTGTTGAAATGAGCAAGGGCATCCCCAAAACAATGTCATCGAGAGCAGTTGTTTTTTTCCCAGCCTTGTTCCTTGAGTACCCCAACTGTATACATTTTCAAAAACTCACTGATTTTATTCAGCTAAATTCAGCTTATAAACTAATTAGTGGAAAACTAGGAGTGTCTGATCCGGGAGACATAACTTTTGCAGGGCCAGGATATATTCAGAGCATGGTGAGGAACCACAGATAGAGAAGACAGCATATGTTGCACCAAAATGCATATTCATCATCAGTGGTACCAAAACAGATGGTTGTGTTTCATGAAGTGGTCATATAAAAAGCAGAGATGCCAAGTCTCACACATTTGGCGTGAGTCTCTCGCCTCTTAGTGGCATTCACTGTCCTGTGCTGTAATCAGCAATTATTCAATCAACGCGCACTGAAGAAATTCACTCGCGGAATTTAATTCATTGTGCATTAAGTGAATCAGTTTCACAAGCATTATGGTAGATTTCCCCACTAGTGACACAGAAATTGATTATGACACGGGAATTCTCAGGCTTGTCTTTACTGAGGGATTGAAAGCAATGGAATTGCATAAAGACGTTTCAAATGGTCTTATTTCTTTTAAACGATCATGAAACACATGCATTGTTTCCAATCCCTGAGTAAAGAGAAGCACGGGAAGTCCAGAGTCATAATCGCTTTCCATGTTACTTGTGGTGAAGTCCGCCTTTGAAACTGAAACGTCAAAGCAGAAGGATTTTAATTCCGTGTGAGAACTTCATTAATAAGCGTTCATTGAATAATTGACTACGGTGAATAAGCTAAAAAATCCATGAGACCTACGCCGAATGCGTGAGACTTGGCATCTCTGAAAAAGGGTGGATTCTGAACATCACCCCTGAAAATTTGTCTTTAAGTCTTCGATATTTTGGGACTGAGAAAGCCTATCATGACAAATTAGGTGTCATTTGAAAGCTTATTTAGTCCTCTTTCGAATTCAATTTTCCGAATTGGAGCCATGCTAAGGAATCAAGAACGACACAGGATTTTGTCAACATTGGCAGGGATGGATGGGAGGTGTAGGAGTAAAATATGAAGTCTATTGCAAACTTCCAGACCAATCAAATGTCCTCATATTTCTCTTTCTGTAATTGTCCTGGTACTTCTTGTCATGGAAATAACTGAAAACCACATTTCTACCAAAGTTCAGTGGAGAAAAACTGAAGTTTCACCGGTCAATATTTTGAAATAGTAAACGAGTTATCGGTTTAAGAAGTATGCTGAGCAGTTCTAGTTTGTTAGCTAGCCAGAACATGGCTCTAGTCTATCCACCTTACCTACTCTAAAAAAAAAGTAGCCCTGATATCCAGATATATAGAAATCAAGGTCTTACAATTAGATTGCACCCTTATTTTTAGTTAGGAATCCAAACATAGACTGAAAAATTGCCGGTTACAATTTTTCTTTTTACCTAAAGTTTAGTAGCTGTATTCTCCAATATATCAAAGTCAACACAATGAATCTGCATTAAACAAACTCAGAGTTTTCTTCATTGACAAAAACAATATGAGTAAAAACCGTGATCATGCAAAGTTCAAGACAATCAAAGAAACGAGGAAGCTGCACAATGTTGGTTCTGCAAAAGCTGAGGGGCAGATTCTCACAAGGGAACTTAAATGTTCCTGCCAATGAAATGATCATGCTCAGAACTTAAAATTTTACTAATTTTCATCACCTGATGCTGGAGAATCAACTGCGGGTACCAGTGAAGTGGCGAAAGACTCTCTTCAGATACAAAACCCGAAACCAGTGAAGTTGGCACGTTATGTAAATCGTAGATAAAGACAATACAATGATTTGCAAATCCTTTTCAACTTATATTCAATTGAATAGACTGCAAAGACAAATTACTTAATGTTCACTGGTTTTGGGTTTTGTAGATAATTCTGATGATATGTTAGACCTACCAAACTGAGAACTGACTGATTTAATCAACAAAGATTCTATTGTTGCTGTGAGTCCAAACGTTGAGAGCCAGTCGGATTATTTTCTCTACAGTGTCCATTCAGATGGTGTTTTACATCTTGAAAATGATGCCATCAGCTCTGGGGATTCATAAGGGAACAAGGGTCCTATATGGAAGTTTCTTCAGTCACATTAGGTCTGATCGGAAAGGTCATCATTACGAAAATATTGAATTGTTCAAATGTTGAAACTGAAACATTTTACATTTTTATTCACAAAATGAGCTGATTTCAAATTTTCTGGCTGCAACAGGTCTCAAAAAAGTTAGGACACAGGCAAAAAAGGGCTGAAAAAGCTATTATTACAGTGGGGGAAATAAGTATTTGACCCCTCACTAATTTTGCAGGTTTGCCCACTTACAAAGAGTGCAACGATCTATAATTTTAATCATATATACATTCTAACAGTGAGAGACAGAATCACAAAGAAAACTCCAGAAAATCACATCATATGAATTTATAAAAATTGATAACCATCTGAGGAGGAAAAATTTGTATTTGACCCCCTACCAAACAGCAAGTATTCTGGGTCCCACAAGCCAGTTAGTCTTTCTTTAAGACACACCCTCAATCCCAACTAATTATTTACATCAAATACACCTGCCTCACCTCATTACCTGTATAAAAGACACCTATCCACTCCCAAACAACCAGATTCCAACATCTCCACCATGGGCATGACGAAAGAGCTGTCTAAGGACATCAGGGACAAGATTGTTGACCTACACAAGGCTGGGATGGGCTACAAGAGAATCGGAAAGCAACTTTGAGAGAAAAGATCAACTGTCGGTGCAGTTATCAGGAAATGGAAGAAGTACCACACTGCCGCCAACCTCCCTCAGTCTGGGCCTCCATGCAAGGTCTCACCTCGTGAGATGTCCCTGATCATGCGAGCGATGAGGAATCACAAGGGGGGAACTGGTAAATGAACTGAAGGCAGCTGGCACCACAGTTACAAAAGAGACAGTTGGTAACACACTACGCGGTCATGGATTGAAATCCTGCAGCGCACGCAAGGTCCCCCTGCTCAAGAAGGCACATGTACAGGCCCACCTGAAGTTCGCCATTGATCACCTGGATGAGTCAATGGCCTGGATTAAGGTGATGTGGTCAGATGAGACCAAAATAGAACTTTTTGGGCTCACCTCGCCGTGTTTGGAGGGCAAAGAACACAGAGTACAACCCAAAGAACACCATCCCCACCGTCAAGCACAGTGGTGCTTTTCAGCCAAGGGGACCGCACAACTTCATTGCATTGAGGGGAGAATGGACGGGGCCATATACTGTGGAATTCTGGACCAACAGCTCCTTCCCTCAGTGAGAGAGCTGAACATGGGTCGAGGATGGGTGTTTCAGCACGACAACTACCCTAAGCACACCGCTAAAGCAACAAAAGAGTGGCTGAAGAAGAAGTACATCAAGGGTCTGGAGTAGCTTAGCCAGTCTCCAGACTTGATTCCAATTGAAAATCTTTGGAGGGAGCTTAAAATTCGGGTTGCAAGGCGACAGCCTCGGGACCTGAATGATTTGGAGGCTGTCTGCAGGGAGGAGTGGGCCAACATCCCTGCCAAGATGTGCACAAACCTTGTCAACAACTATAAAAATTGTTTGACATCTGTGCTGGCCAATAATGGCTTTTCTACAAAATAAGAACATGCTGTTTGTCCAGAGGGTCAAATACTTATTTTTGACCAAAAATATGCAAAAAAATTCCTAAAATGCATACAAAGTCTTATTCCACTTTTTTGGTGATATTCTGTCACTCACTGTTAAAAATAAACCTATCATTAAAATTATAGACCGTGGCACTCTTTGTTCGTGGGCAAACCTGCAAAATCAGCAAGAGGTCAAATACTTATTTCCCCCTCTGTATATGAGAATCAGCTTAAAGAACATTTGGCAAGTAATTACATTAGCTGGCATCGAGTGTGTAACGTGATTGGCTATAAAAGGGAGGTCTTAGAGATGCTGAATCTCTCAGAAGTAAAGATGGCCAGAGACTCTCCAACCTGTGCCTCTGTGTTTGTTGAAGGAATCTGTGGTGTAATTGGTGTCATTTATCAAACCCTAAATTTAGAGCAGCACATGCTAATCCGGATGCAGCCAAGAATGCTAGTCAATTCCAGTTCTCGCTTGGCAAGGCAGCACTCTCATTGTCGGTAGCTAAATAATTTCTCTACGGCAACAATTGCGATCTGCTCGCCTATTGCGAATTGCCACTGTTCGACAGCTGGTCTTTTCCGGGTGTCAAAAGCATGTGGATGCTTTTAAAATTCAGTAAGTGTACTGAGGTATTGTCCAAAATTGGGAACGTGTTAATTGAACCTGTATGTCTTGCAAACAAGTGTGTACGGGAGTGGAAATATTTCTTGTAAGTCTCAGCAGTGCTTGTGCTTCAGTGAATTTTGTGAAGTTACCCGAGCTGCTAGTTTCTCCTTGTTTATACTCCTGGATAAGCGAAGCTTAGGAGTTTTTGTTATGACTCATGTCATACACCAATAAATTTGCTGTTGGCATGACCACGGCCGGTAAGATGAATATAATCTTGGCACGGATGACCGGTCCCCAATTCACTGCGGCTTATTGAGGAGTTAACGATTGTCACTTTGATTTTCTTAATGTACAGGTTTCTCGCAAGGTTCTTCACATGGTCTGTGTATACGAGTTGCAAGCCTAACAAAACGCATCAAGGACGTTTTCAGAAGAAACAAAAAAGGGTAAGGATAGACCTCATCAGTCCCAGTTCTACTATTGTTCAAAATGCCATAGATGATGAGCCATAGGGAAGCATGCATGCAGTAATATTTCTCAGAGCTGTCGCAAGGGCTCTTAATGTCCACGTTTCATCGATAAATCGCACAAGACACATTTGTGGAATTAGGCTTAACAGCAGACCACCCTCATGCATGCCGACCCCTGCCCAAGACCGCCATATCCGGACTCTCCATCTCTGTGACCATCTGCAGGTGAGACAGTTGGTCCCCACAATCGCTGCATTTTTCACTGTGCGTTTTGCTCTTTGTGGATTGGACCTCACCTCAGCTCAAAGGGGAAAAAAATGGTTTGCCTGAGTGAATACACGTTTGAGACATGATGGTGGACAGATGAAGGATCGTTATGCTGGCATCATTATCGTAGCACATGGTGGTGGAGCGCTGGTTTGGGTGGGAATATCCCATGGACTTTGCACCCAACTGCATTTCATGAACCGCTACTTTAATGCAGTGTCCATTCATCCATCAAAACAATAACCATGCAGCATAACTGTGCGAGACCCACGTCACCCATGTATGCACAGAGTTCCTTGAGCCTGAAAACATTTGTGTGCTTGAACGGCCAGCTTATTCCTTGGATTTGTGCCCCATCAAGCCTCTTGGTTGAGGACATCCCAAAGTTGTCATTGGTTCACATTTCCGGCCAGTATCTGCCGCCTCTGCACAGCTCTTTGAGAAGTGGGAACATGTCCCCCAAGTCATCATTGACCATTTGTTCCAGTACATACAGCAGAGATGTGTAGCGGTGCTGCAGGCCAAAGGCAGATACACCCAATATTGATTTGTGAAACCTGGACAATAGACCCCATCCCCTTTATCGTGCCATTGTGAGATTCTGGTCTGTTTCAATACATCTTGATCAATCTGTCAACACTCAAAAATAATGAGTTTCTGAACATGGCCATATTTCTTACAATAAGTGTTGCATTTATATTAAGATTATTGCAATTTGTATGAAATTGTACTATGCTTCAAATAGCAAAAATGTAAATTGGCCGTACAATAAATAAATAAGATAAAAATTTAAAAAAAGTGCTTTGTCATGTTTTAATATCCTCAAAAAGGTTTAACCGGTGAGAGGCCGAGGAACACCTTTGCAGTCGCATGACCGTGATGTCAACTGACCATTAACCGAAGTCTGTATAGGTTTAACTCAGGGCTGCCCAACCCAGTTCCTGGAGACCAACCATCCTGAAGGTTATCACTCCAACCAAAGCAAACCACACCTGCTTTCCCAGTTATAGATCTTGATGAGCTACTAATTTGCTCACGGGTGTCTAACTGACCCGTAAACGGGCCAAGAGGCTGCAGGTCTTCAATCCTACCAAGCAGAAGCTCACCTGAAAGCACTGATTTAATCAACTGATCTAGGCCTGCGCAGCTGATTAGTTGTATCAGGTGCGCTTCTGCATTGTTGGAGTGAAAACCTGCAGCCTCTTGGCCCGTTTACGGGTGAGTTTGACACCCCTGAATTAGCTGAATCAGGTTTGTTGAATTAGGGACTGGATGGTAGATCTCCAGGAACAGGGTTGGGCAGCCCTGGTTTAACTCATTTTGTACCAAAGCCCGACTCATTTGGACCAGTTCCTACCTTAAGTTGGTAAATGATGAGCCAGTATACCCGTTCTGAGTCGGATGTCGAGCCACGGGAGATTTGTTAGTGTTCTTTTTTTGCTCATCTGTTATGTCTACTTTGTAGAGAAGAAACTGAGTGAAGTGTGATTTCTTTTGTATTCATTATACTGAGAGAATATTTCCATTACTGAAGGCATTAACATTACTAGCTATAAGGATGATATCGCTTCTTTTGTATTGGTGGGATCTGGAAGATTTGCTGCAGATTTTCTCATTACACACTGCTTGCTTGTTTAGAAAACCAATTTATGTTTTCGCTGGTGCAGTTACCTTAGCTGGCATCATTGTAAAGTCACTATGCATGTACACTGTAGTCATTTATTAATGAAAATCCATTCATTTCTTCTTTCGGAAAACCAGACGTACTTACCCATCTCCAGCCATTCATACATGTGACTAATTTAGTGTTCAGAAGAGAAGCATAAAGGGTGAACCGGCTCATGCCTCCAGCCTACTCCATGCCAGAGCGTCGTACAGTCGATGGACATTTAAGTTAGCCCCTAAACTCCAAGAATGGACTTAAACACATTTCGCCATCAGCAGTGCCAAGTTGACTTACTCTCACAGTATCAAAGCGTTGTCAGTACTTTGAAAACACTACAATCGTATTAGTTCTTAAATTGCAGAGTATTTGTATTACCTTTGGATTCAGTTCTTCACAGGTCATTAAATTGCCATTATGTGTGAGTCACAATCACGGGAACGCAGACACTTCAGGTCTTCAGCGAGAGCCCTCTCCCCCCGGCTATTATAGAGCTATGGGACATTTGACATCCCAGGTCCCAGTTAATGGGAAAATGGCAGATTACACAAGTGGTTCCATCTGGGTATTTAAATATTTATTATTCATTTCAGGTTTGTTTTAAGTGTTTAAAAAAAAACCCACCACATTTTGACAATTTAAAAGGGGCAGTTTTTTTGTCATTCATTTCAGATGAAAGTTGTCTTTTGCTTTTAATGCTCATCTACCAGTGACATTTAATGGAGAGAACCCCTCAAAAGGCCTGGGTTGTCATTTAAAAAAATGAAACGCTTGGATTTCAGAGTTAAATATTGCATAGAGTAAAAAAATCCTAATGCATAAAACAGGATAAGTCAGTTTTATTTAAGTTTATTTAATTAATCAGGATTAACATGAAATTTCACACGAGCATATTCTTTTTACTTTCACGTTTTTGTTTGTTTTATAAAATCTAAAATCCATTAACGAAATTGGCATATCCTTCATTTCTTTGCCTACGCATAGTTTATAAATGAGATCCCTGAAGTTTTGAAAATTACATTTTTAAAAAAATGAATAAATCGTTTGGGTAACCTTAAGACATGCAGAAAAATGTTGCTTTTTATCACCAATAATAACCACATCCTGTCCTTACTGAAACTCAAGAGTTGTAGTTAGTGCATTTAACAGTTTATACCAAAGTGTTTTCCTTCAGGCAGTTTAATCTTACACTCTTGGGTATTCAGGAATGAAACTAGTCAAGTGATCTTCGTTTGAAACTTCTAACATCAGCTCCTCTTTAAAACGCATACTCAAAGTAAGGCTGCATTTCCAGGTGAAAATGAAAAAATCTAACACTTGCTGGAACTTGTTGTTCAAAGACATATACCCCCCCCCCCCCCCCCCCCCCCAAAAAAAAAAAAAAAAAAACTCTGCAGCATTACTCCATAGACTGTAAAAACCCTTCACACTGCTGGTTTCCCACTGTACATTAGTTGGGCCTGGTTAATCAAAGCGCTGACCCCATTACAAGCAAAGTGAGCAGACAGAAGAGCCCCTGGGTCCTTTAAAATCAGGCAACAAATTTCCTGCTTACTTTCCATGCATTTCTGCAAGATGGCCTCCATTAGGTGGCCTTATTAGACTTGGACTCAACTGTACTTTCCCTGGTAGGAAGCCGCCTCAATATCTCACCTCACTACCAGGGCCTCGCGTCCCCTTCCGGTCCTCTACCTTTCCAGTCCACTACTGCGCTTGCTCGAGCCACAGGGGCATGATTCATTGCTCTCCCCCCGTCTATCAGTGTCAATTAGAGCACCAGCTCCTCCACCTCTGCATCAGGGCTGGATCCCCGTGGCAACCCCTGTGCCGTATGTGTCAGCGACTCACAGGAGTGCCTTTTGAGGGACCATCATATTGTTCTTTCTGAAAAATGCTTATTTGAGTTGCTCTCATGAAATGGCTGCTCTCCACTGTCATCCATTGAATTGCTTCTGATTGGAGTATTCAATTCAGTTAGCGACTTTGTAAGCCTTTTCGTTGTGCGTCTGCTTCAGTGACAATGTGTAAAAGAGTTAGCAGTGGTGGACGACTCCGATTCCGAAAGGCCAGAATGTATGCACGTCGGCTCTTGCTGCTGCCAGTTACCCTGGCTCAAGCTAATTACACATCAACATCAAAACCAAATGGCTGGAATATAATAAAACTGCATCATACACTATTGCACAAGCGCAAGCCCAAAAATCAGCTGCTTTCCATACAACTAAACAAGTAGCTAATCAAGTTAATTGTGCCAAATATACAATTCAGAGCAAACAATCTGAAATCCGGTTACATATCCTCGCCTATGCCTCAAGTTAAGGTTTAAACTTTAGTATAAAAATGTATCATTCTTTACAGCGTAAAATATGCGCCACAAAATACAATTCGAATTATTTCCCAATTCTGGACTGTCTCAGGTGGAGTGCAAGAAAGGGCCCTCAAGATACATTCTGAGCACCCAGAATTCCTTTCTCTGTCATCAGCTCTCACTGATGTTGATCTGCATCAGGAAAGTACTAAAGGAAAACATGGAGTCATTACTAATTAATTCACCGCTGCCTCATCATGGGCTATGCTGGGTCTATTTCTGGAAGCAGGGGTTTAATTTTTCATATCGGATAGACTTCACTGATGAATACATCTGATAAGGAGTCTGTTTGTATGGGAAGCAGTGAGAAAATAAATACCGAATAAGGATCTTTGAGCAAAGGTCGACATTCATATAAAGTACAAATGTCTTCAGTGGATAATGTGAATATTAATTTAAAAAAATTATAATTTTAAAGCACTGTAGCTCACTTGGTTTATTTCAGACTTAAGTGTTAAGTAAGCTCACAACTGGCAGTATTTTTTGTGCTTGGGTCCAACATTGGGAAAATTAAGCCACCTTTCATAATTTGTGTAGAACAAAAAATTCAAGCAAAATTCAGCATCGCGGTTAAATGTTTGATCACATCATTTGTTTTGCAGCTCTGTGCTCTTTTCATAGGGCTGCTCCATTGAAATAGAGCCCCAGACACCAGATCATTGTACCCAGCGTTATATGCATTGAAGAGTTAAGCAGTTGACCAATGGGCTCAAGTCTGTTGCTTAAGGGAGTAATATTGTTGCAAATTAAGGGCTAAGCTTTTTATTTTTTTGTCCTCAAAAGCATGTGTGTACAAAGTTTAAGTATTCAACCTCCTTTTAAATGCTCTCCAGCATGATGGCGCAATTTTGAATATGGCCACCTGGCGGCGATGTTCAATGTCGAATTTCGACGCCTTTGAACAAATTCAAATCTGTACATCCAGAAGCATCTTCTCAAATATCCCAATGATCCCTTCTGTGGTTTGGCAGAGGATCAAAGTTACCGCAGATGCCTTCGCCATCCCAAAAGCTACCTTTGGTCCATTGAAACAAGTGAGCAGAAAGAGTGTGTAGAATCGCACATTCCAGTGATTCAATTAATAGTAAACTTATATTAATTTGCAAGGAGGCCATTTTGGCTCATACTGTCCTCAGGTCTATTCAAATTGTCGATGAACAGAAAGGTAACACAGGAGGTATTCACCAAAAATGTGAATGTGATAACTTGAAATACATTTAGCCTACTTTGTGGTCCACTTAATGGCATTTGAGCATCTGTCAGTCAATTGCAACAAAGAAATAAATAAACTAGAATATTGTTGATATCAATAATCATGTGCTGTATATATCAGGGACAAATTCCTACATTTCCAGTGTTACAAAAAAATCTTCCAACTTAAAATCGACTTCCCTTGTAGCTCCAAAGGTCGAGATCAGAATCACCATTCAAATGCAATTACTGCTGTCAAACAACTGAGGTTGTGTACAGATGTGGAGATAAAGTCAGATTTCAGTTGAGAATGAAAGGCTTGCGTAAAAAAAAATAGTGGAATACTTTACAAGACAATGTTCCTCAACGTCAAATTGCAAAGGTTTTGAAGATCTCATCAACGGTGTATAACATCATCAAAAGATTCAGAGACACTGGAAAAATCTCTGTGTGTAAGGGACAAGGCCGAAGACCTTTATTGGATGCCCGTGATCTTCGGGCCCTCAGATGCCACTGCATTCCCTTAAATTGGTTAATAGCTCTGATCTATTTTCTGTCATTTTCGTTGATTAAAGATAGCCATGTTAACTATTCGAACATTCAGCTTTTTCAGGTCAGGCCAATTAGTTTTCCTTCAAGTTAACTCGCCTAAGTCAAGAAGCTATTTGGAAGTGAAATGCTTTTGTTATATAAATTGTGAAGCGCAGGTTTGATAGGCTGCTTCGCTGGACAAGGGAAGTTAACTCCGATAATCCAGAGTAGTTTATATTATGTCGCTAGGAGAGGCCAATTACTTTTTATTACATTGATTATTTATTTGGCTGAAAATTGCAAGTTTCATGTTTGACTGCCAATGAATTATTGATATCAGGAAACATGTTAATCAAAGCCAACAATTGAAAACAGGTCAATAATCAAATGCTTCAGGGGAAATCTTCTGTCCTTCATTTTCTGTTCAGCAGCTCCACTGTTGTAAAGCCTTAGATGCCTTCAGTTTTAGACTTTAGAAGTTCAAGGGTTGATGTATATCATAGCTATGTTGTGACGATTTAATAGCATTTTTATGCACAGGAAGTATATTCATGACCATAAAAAACGCTACACTATATGAGTAATGATATTTTTGTTTTTTCTTTATGCATTATAAAGTATCACTCACTGTAAATGAGTGGATTTCAGCCGGCTGAACACAAAGCTGTGGATAAATTAATTGTTACAAATGAAAATAAATTACTGAAAATTGATATATTTCTAGGCATTGTTTTTATGGTCATGAGTATAGCATGCAGAGGGTCATTGTGGCTTATTATGATCTTATGAGGTCTCTGCTTCAGGTGAGCTGATGGCAGAGGAGGAGCGACTGCAGGAGAGAACAGGAACAAGAGCTCTTGAAAGATGACATGAGACAGCGAGGAGAGGAGAGGAGAGGAGAGGAGAGGAGAGGAGAGGATCTTGTCTCCACTTTAGAAATTGATGCAGAAATAAGGAATAAAAGTAAAAATAAGGAATTAAAGTTTTGTTAAATTCATTGTTTATTTTTAATTGATTCACGGTGGATAACTATTTACAACAAAAACATACAAAATGCATACAAAAACCACTGAGTGCTTTTAAAAAAAAAGTCTTAAAATAGTCTGTGCAAGTATACACTCGACAGCTAAAACAAAAAAAGCAGGGTCTTGACTGTGGCACCCCATCCATGTCGCCGTTCCCGATTGACAAGGTCCAGCAGCACTGCAAGGGCCTGCCTGCTCTGCCGAAAATCAGCCCTGGTGTCTCTTTCACCAAAGAATGTCCAGCACAGGGACATTGAGGGTGGCCCTGCCGTATCCAGGACAGGGCTGGCTTAGGGGAAAAAATAAAAATTGGTAAATGAACAAAAGCTTATAAACTGAGCAATGGTTTGCCTTTTTAATATTAAAATGAGATTCGGTATTTTCAGTGATGAAGAAATATTCAGAACCATTACGCAAGTAAACAGTATGACTACTCTGCGTTTTTGCCTTTTACTGCTGTAGGTGTTAAAGGTTGAGCTTATTTCAACTACTCAATAAATTTCCGGTTTTGTAATTTGATGGCGCAAAAAAATAATAATTTTTGGCTTTGTGACGATTCATTTTCCTGCCAATCCAAAGGGGGTTGAAATGGGATATATTGATTTTAGGGTTGGAGAATGTTGTAAATCCACAAAGGAATGTCACTCTTAAATGTTTGTTTATTAAAAGCATTATCATTCAACATCAACACATTTTGGGATATCGACATGGTTTTTACTGAGCAGGAAGGGTATGAAAATTTGTAATCTAAAATATAACTAGCTGGATAAAGCTTGTGCTTAGAGAAATAATTGAGGACTAGCTGGAAAGTACATAATTTGCCTATAAGATATAAAAGACAAGTTGCATAAATTTGCATAAAATGAAAATTATAAAAAGTACAGCTATCGAGAATTAGCAGTTAAGTAAAGGAACAAAGTTACAGTCCAAATGTACAGCTATCGAGAATTAGCAGTAAAGTAAAGGAACGAAGTTACAGTCCACCTCTGGTTATTTTGAATATGAAATGGCTTTATGGTATTAGTCAAATGGCAGTAGCCATTCATTAACTAGAAAAGGCAGTTTCTGAAGAAACTGTGTAAACACCGTGCAACTAGGCCAAGGAGGGTCCTAGCTGAGGCGGAAGGTCTCAGCGTGTTTGCCTTAACAGCCAGGGAAAAGATGGTCCTCGCGGACTCCATTATAATAATGGGGTCAGGCTACAGCGTCAGCACTAGACCCCTGCCCCAGGCTACACAAGATGACGTCTTTCACGCTCTGCTTTTAAATGGCCTGAAACGTGCCGAGCGGATGCTGCAGCCCTAATATCTTAGCAGTTACAATATATCTGACTCCATATCAAATTTAGGATACAAAATTCTAGTTGCAATTATTTGCGGTTACCATGCGGTTGCATAAATATGATCTGATTCTAATTAGTCAATTTATTACTTAATTTGGAGCTCCGTTCTGTATCGGACTCATAACTGGTTTATACCTTACTCTACCAGACCAAAACATCTGTACAACCCAATTCGGCGGAAGAACTCAGAGGCTGGCGGCCCTATTATGCACAGTAATTTGACATAGAAATTAGCTATGACTAGGGATTACCAGGGCCCAAAGCGGTCAACTACATGGCATAACGGTATTCTCATCGTTCAGAGGCCTTCCGTCTTTTAAGATTTCCACCCAAAGATATAAACGGAATCTCCTCAAAGCCAATTTTAATAACACCATACACAGCATGGAAAATCCACCTTATAACGCAGATGCCAAGCATGTTGATCAGGCACGCCATTACAGACTACGTTATTCAATTAGGAGACAGGAGTTCGACCTGGAAATATATGTTCATTTAAAGTCAGAAACACACAACAAATGCAAATATCAATTTATTTCACCAGGCAGGCACAAGCTTAAATCACAAGACCCAATTGCATTGTTTCAGAAAAGATAAAAAGAAGTCAATTCATTCCTGCCGCAGCTCAAACCTACACATATACACAAAGTATATGAGGGAAGGATGAATACAAGCTTCCCTGATTTCTCTGTTTCTCCCTCTTATATTCCCAAACTCCAGACTGCGTCCTATGGCGGGGTCATAAGTTGTTTGGGTAATTCAAACCAGGAAGGCTCCCCCTCTCCAGAGCGGCTTTGGGGAGAGACATGACCACAAGGAAAACTGAAGTATATTTCTTTCCAAAGCTATTGAATGAGGGTATGGCACAATTTTAATTCCTTCGAAATATGCCCAATGCGATTCCAGAAATTTAGAGCATTAAAATGACACTAAACACAACCTGCTTTCATTAGAGTTGATCATGAAACGTCCGATACCATACAGAATTACAAGAATAATCTGTATTAATGGAATTACTCTGCCCTTATCATACAGTATAACAGAAATACACATAATTTTTGTGACATTGTGAGCGAAAGGAGTGTTTTAACTCAGAAAATGAAAAGTCTTTAGAAATTTTTACATAGAAGGCAATGTATTTTAATTTTAAGGGTGCAGTCCAGTCAAAGTCCATCGGATGGCACTGTGGCGTTGTCCGGCACGGGCGGCACAGGCCAAAAGTTTGTGGTAAGCAGCTTTTGTTGATTTGCAAGACATTTGCACCAACCATTACCCCAGAGATTGTCCCTCACCTCCGAGGCAGGTGGCTGCTTCAGCTGTGGCAAACTAAGTTGGTGCCAAACATACCCTACTTGAGTCTGCTCCCATGACCCTGGAGGGTCTCTGCCAGGTGCTGGGGCCCTTATAACATCCGCCTGGCAATGCCTCAGCATTTTAAAATTTCTGGGCATTACTAACATTTCCAGTTTCAAGTATGAAATGTTTTATCCAAGTTTGACAACTATTCACACTTATTTCAAGAGTCTTTCTACTCTTTCATATTTTCAGCAATTCATGGTAACAATACAATCATTCACACTTTAAAAAGTTTGACGTTTATTCAAACAATTGCTTTCTTAATTCTGCAATTGTGTTCAGCTTCAACAGACAGCAAACCCACTCGCAGTTGTAAGCGGCAAGGAAAAGCAGAGAGAACAACATGCACCTGGCACATAGTCAGGATTTTAGCAATCAGATCCTTGTTGCTATGGTGTTCAGGGTGGTTGCTAGGTGGTTACTGTGGTGTTCTGGGTGGTTGCTAAGGCGTTGCTAGTTGGTTCCTAAGGTGTACCAGGTGGTAGCTAAATGATTGCCTTGGTGTTCAGGGTGATTGCTGAGGCATTGCTAGGTAGTTGCTAAGGTGTTCTGGGTGGTTGCTAGGGCGTGGCTAGGCAGTTACTATGTTGTTGTGTGTGGTTGCTAGGGCATTGCTAGGTGGTTGCGAAGGTGTGCGAGGTGGTTGCTAGGTGAATGCTATGATGTTTAGGGTGGTTGCTAAGGTGTTGTTAGGCAGTTGTTAGGTGTTCTGGGTGGTTGCTAGGGCATTGCTGGGTGGTTTCTAAGGTGTACTGGGTTGTTGTTAGGCGGTTGCTATGGTGTTCAGGTGGTTGTTAAGGCATTGCTAGGCAGTTGCCAAGGTGTTCTGGGTGGTTGCTAGGGCGTTGCTAGGCAGTTGATATGGTGTTGTGTGTGGTTGCTGGGGCATTGCTAGGCGGTTGCTATTGTGTTCCAGGTGGTTTAGGTGGTTGCAAAGGTGTTCTGGGTGGTTGCTAGGTGGTTGATAAGGTGTTTTGGGTGGTTGCTAAGGCGTTGCTAAGCGGTTGGCAAGGCATTCCTGATGGTTGCTAAGGCTTTGCTTGGCAGTTCCTCTGATGGTCTGGGTGATTGCTTGGCTCTGATCAGAGCAGGCTAGAGTGTGGCAAGAGTTCTGCATTCATCTCTAATGGGAAAAAATTCTCTGAAAACGTGGAATATCTCGGAAATTATTAATTTTTGGAAAATTCTGAATACACCCGGCAATGTCTGAATGGAGCTTAATAATTTAAAGTTTAAACGGTTTGAATATGTTGAGGTATGTGGAAGTAGTTAAGGTCCATAAAACGGTGGAAGTGGAGGAGGAAGATGAGGAGGAGGAAGAGGAATAATAAATAACCTGGTAGAATGACATATAGTGGGATTTGCTTGCAGCAATCCCACTCAATTAGGCTGATGGGATTCGGCTGATGAGCTACTTTCAACTGTTGGTTAAAAGTGCAAACCTCAAGATATGCATTT
Organism: Gymnothorax reevesii; assembly: GCA_029721435.1. NCBI lineage: Eukaryota > Metazoa > Chordata > Actinopteri > Anguilliformes > Muraenidae > Gymnothorax > Gymnothorax reevesii. Next base: position 122,148,545 of record CM056577.1, on the reverse strand, counting down.
TACCTGGACATGGCTGTCTCAGCCTGAGTTAAATAACCTGCCTTTTGAATGTAATCTGTCGTGCAGATTACTTTGACTTTGAATGTAATCTGTCGTGCAAAAAAATTCACTTCTCGTCCGGTGTGACAGCAGCTTGAGACGGAAATATGAAATATAAAAAATCCCACCACCAGAGGAGGACCCCCTCCAAAACTACAAAAATAAATAAATAAATAAATATTAAAAAACAGCTATTAATCCTGTTTCCAATGTAAAATATTTTTTGTCCTTTTTTGTTAGAAAAACAATAAATATTGCTGCATCTTCGCGTCCTGTAACAGGTGTGCTAACAATGTCTTGCCATGGCAACAAAGCTCTTATCTCAGGCTTATCCCATGGGGAGAGGTGACTAATTTTTCCGCCTCAAATTAAGTCTGCCTTAAGCTTTATGCAAAAGACAATCTTAATTAGACTAGTCTAACTTGACGATTTAAGATCAGTCTACAGTAAAAAACCAGTCTTCGGCTGCGCCCGAATAGTCTTTTTTCCTTAGGAAAGTTCCTAACTCCTAGAAAACCATCCGGAAGTATTTACCTAGCAGCCATAATAAGCGTGTTCGGATTCATTAAATGTAAAGCAAAGGTGCTATAATGCCTCTTAATTTACCACCTTTAGCATAGGGTACACTTGCACCATCCAACTGGAAAAGAATGGAGGAAATGCTATCCCGCAATACCGCGATGACCGTCCATCCGGCCAATCACGAGGACAAACAAACATGACGGGCAGGAGGCGGGTGATCACTGTGCCTACCGCGGTTCTCTTCCTAAGCTGTAAAAGAGTCCCCTTTACACCTATCCTTTACCTCATGACGTTTTACACAATTGTTAAAGAAAAGTGGTAAGGAATTAGACGACAGGCCGTAATTTTGTTACTATTCGGACGCAGCCCCAAACTAAGTTCATGCAACTGGCCCCTGTTCTCTACCACCTCTAAAATTCGCTCAATTCGGCGCGGTGTAACTGCAACTTACTGCAAATCATGAAACATGTCAAATGGCTCTATCTTGTGGTTCATCTGGAGTCCGTCACTGTCTTCGTCTTTAGGAAAAAATAACAGAAAGCCAACATTTTTAAATAGCATAAACGGATGTATATGTAAAAAAAACAAACAAACTGATAACAGGTAACTTTAAATGTATTAGCTTGATGACCGAATCGTTCGTTAAAATGATTGCCACCACTATGCGGAAGCCAATTATACTGAAGATATCGGCACATGTAACGTGGAGCAGAGTGGCGCAGCGGAAGCGTGCTGGGCCCATAACCCAGAGGTCGATGGATCGAAACCATCCTCTGCTATTATGTTTTTCATGGTGTATGAAGTTGTGCCGGTGTATCTTTGACTTTACAGTTAGGACACCAATTCCAATAAAACATTTCAGAATTTACTATATCCGCAACAGTGGAACATACCTAAACGAAAAAAATTATTGTGTGTACAGGGAGGCCTAAAGTTTTATTCCCATATAGCCAGAAGTTTCATATTTTCAGGTTACAACGATTCCACCTGAAAGGCAGTCGTCGCAATCAATGGTTGCAAAGTGTGACAGCTGCCATACGTTGGCTGACCTTTTGTAACCCCGTGTTTTTGAGAAGGCTACTAAACACGGCATCTAAGTAAAAAAACGTTAGCCGTTCAATATAATACATCATTTGCGCGTTCAACACAGCGAAAGCAGGTCATAGTCAAAAAAGTCCATAATTCACCTCAGGCAGCTGCAGTACGTTAGTGGAGTCAAATAATTTAAACAACAGCTTTGTTTTTCCCAACTGGCAAATCCCAAAGTCCAGCCGAGAAGAGACAAATGCGTGAACCAATTTTTCAGCATCTTTAAGAGACAACATTTTTCTAAGTTTAGATATGTTTCGAAGATGGAAAAAAGCCACTCGGATGATATTGTTGATGTGAGCCTGGAAAGAGAGTTCTGAATCAAGAGTCACACCAAGGTTTTTAACGACAGCTCTGGCAGAAACAGAGAAGTCATCTAAGTTAAGAGAGAACTTAACGAATGAGTCTCTAAGACATTTGGGACCCAGTACCAATATTTCAGTCTTATCTGGGTTTAGTGAAAGAAAATTTTGCGTCATCCAAGCTTTAACAGCTTTCAGACACATCTCTAATCTAGTAACCGGATCATTTTCACCCGGTTTAAAGGATATATAGAGCTGCGTGTCGTCTGCATAGCAATGGTATTTAACATTACCATTGTAATGTTATATTACAACAGCATGGCTTCCTAGTAGAAGAGTCCGTGTGCTGAACTGGCCTGCCTGCAGTCCTGATCTTTCACAGATTGAGAACATTTGGCACATAATTAAATGAAAAGTCCATCAAAGGAGGCCCAAAACTCCCCAGCAGCTGGAGGCCTGTATTAAACAAGAGTGGGATCAAATTCAAATGGCTAAACTCAAGAAACTAGTCTCTCAATGCCCAGACGCCTCCACTCTGTGTTAAAAAGCAAAAGGGATACTACACCATGGTAAACAGGCCCCTGTCCCAACTTTTTGAGACCTGTAGCAGCCATCAAATTTGAAATGAGCTCATTTTGTGGATAAAATTGTAAAATTCCTTGGTTTCTACATTTGCTGCTATCTCTGTTCTGTTAAGAATAAAATACTATCTGGTGTGATTTGAAAGTCATTGCGTTTTGATTTTATCCACAATTTACACTTTGTCCCAACTATTTCGGAATTAGGGTAGTAAATGGTTTCAAGGAAAGTTCTTACTGCATTACACAAATTCCACCCACACATATTTCATCTGAAAAGGCCTATTTTGAATTGCATAATAAGCACTAGCTAATGGTAAGGACATGTTATCAATAGATTGCACCAGGATGACATGTTACATAATAAGGGTGAACCAAATTTGGTGTCAACCACTTCAAGTGCCCAGTTACTTGAAAGATGTTGCATGTTGAATGCCGAGAGAAAGTTTGCCTGGTTTGTTTCCAAAAAGGAAATTTCAAGATCACCAAAAATTTGCTCGATAAAATTCATGAACACATTTTGACTGATTACGATATCGATGATATTCGTTTGCCATGTGGATTATGTTCAGCATGCAAAAGGACTCTGAATGCCTTGTCTGAGGAGAACCTTTAACGATGTTGTTAGTGCATGCTTTGGGAAGCGTTTGGGAGAAAATTGGCAGGAGAAGATACTTTGTTCAAGGATGCCTACTACAAAGCAGGATGCTCAAAAACTACAGAAGTACACTTGGTGATACACCATCTTGCATAATTTTGCTTTGAACACAATTGTGGGCTAGGGCGCTATACTGAGCAACCATTCGAGGTGGTTCATGCCTCATTTGCGAATTACTGGAAACGCCATCTTGTCAAAAAAGTAAATTTTCAGAAGAGTAGTTTTTTTTGTTATTTTTTTGGTAACTCAAAGACAAGTGAGAAAGGATCTCTATAAAAGATTTCATCCAGATGGTCATGAAATGTCCCATCAATATCATGACATTGTAGTTTTTGTAAATTAAAGGATGTCAATTTGTGAAATTGAATAAAAAGTTGATTTCTCAAAAATATGCTTGGGAATTTTTGAACTGTTTTCATGGTTGATACTCGTGGGCCATATAGAACAACTTCCAAGCATTAGTTTCTCTGGGCAATTTTTCTCTACTTTCTTCAAGTTAAAACCTGGTCTGAGTAATCTTCTGTGCTCAATTTTCCACAAGCATGTCACCTGCCCTTATATGGTGTTAAGAGGGTGTCATATATGCCAATTTAAAGCAACTGGCCATGCACTTCTGATCTACTATCAAGTGGAATTCAACGGTCAGCAGTCCTGGGTAAAAGCAGATTTGGATGGCAAGAGCGTTTGATGCATCCGAAGTTAATTTCTCTTATTTTTTCTCAGCAAAAAAATGAGAAAAGAGAAATTTACGAGAATGTCACTGCATGAGGCCCATTGTTCAGAGGAAAAATGTAAGTAGATCAAAAAGCTGATTGGAGAGGGGACAACAAAGAAATGCAGTAAATAATTGGATGAATAGTCAGAATGGCACAGATTCAGCCAGCCATCACCTCCAGAGAAATGTAAGATTAAATAAAATTACCTGTAAGTGCTCTAAAACTCAGATGACGTTTGATCAAAGCTATCAGCAAGAAGCTCCTGCAAAGAGCCATTCTTGAAAAAATGGCATGTGCAGTCTCGGTCAAAGTTTGCCAAGGAACACGTCTATTGGCCCACAAAGAAATGCATAACAAGCTATGGACTGATGAGTATATTTGTTGTGATGTGAGGGGGGGAAAAAAAGCCACTAGATTGGCATTTTTTTTCTCAAGCCCAGTTTGGCGCTAGGTTTTGGGCATGTCCTGGGCATGTCTGAGAGGGGAAAGTCCCAGAGAATTGAAAAAAAGCCTGGAGGGTGGGAGGGGGCTGGAAAAGAGTATATAAGGAGAAAAATGGGAGAGTAAAGTAGTAGGAGAAATTGCCAGGATACAATTGACCAGACCTGTCACTCTTTTCAAGACCTGTGAAGCTTTTTGTGGATTTTGCCTGTGTTAGAGCATTTTCCTGTCCCAGAACATTGCATAAAGCAACCCCATCTCTGTAACCATCTCATTTTTTTATATTATCAATCTAGGTCAGTGCTTCATTAAATCTGTCAAAATTTTAAAATTTTGTCTTTCATCCCTTGCTGTCCAATTTGCCATAACAAATTGGGGCAAAAACAGTTCTTTCTGGGTCTAATGGTCGTTGAGTGTATCAGACAACTGAATTCAAGCCACAGTACACTGTGAAGGCAGTGAAGCATGGTGGTGCAAAAATCATGGTATGGGGATGTTTATCAGGCAGTAATACAATTAAGTTTTGGTGTTCCCATCGTGCTTCTTGATTTGTTAAAGCAGCTTTTCAAAATACCCGCCACTGCAAGCTCTGATCCGCCATTGGGTGGAAGTCCATGTCTGTTAAGCACCAAGTTGTAAAGCTTGCCCTTGTAGTGAATGAAAACCCATGATTCCTGTTAAGGTTAGGAGTGACCCGAAATGAACATTTCCGTAATTTAGAAAAATAGGCGTGCAATGCACGGAATACCCCTCAGCCCAATGTCGAAGTTTTTGGAGACACCCGCCCGCCTAACCGCACGAAGGATAGCAATACCCCGTCAGCCTTGAGGGCTGAGGGGTAATAAGGACTGGATTTAAGGTTTCAATGCTGACAGCTATGATGAAAGGAAATTTTTTAAATAGAATTTTACGTAATTATGCTAATTATTCCACATGATCCAAGATCGCCAACTCCCTATATGAGTAAATGCATAATTCCATTTTTCTCAAAAACCATTCCATGTATTGACTTGAATTTTCATACACGCTTTATGGACGTCATACTGAAGGTTTTGAGCCAAAGGTTTGGGAAATTTAAGAAAAATTTTAGGGGGGTCTAAGAGGGGGCCTCAAATTGCAATCAGGCCTGAAGACACCCCAACAAAGATATTACCTTTTTCTTTGGCTCAAAACACAGATCAGTGAGATCTCCTCACAAAATTTCATGCAGATATCTTCACTCGTTCTCGAGATATCTGGAGTTATGTGGCAGAAATTCCCAGAGAGACAAAGATGAATTTTTTTGGACCAGGTATCATCAATGTACCCACCAGATATTGTCATTGCTCAGTTATGCCTTCAAAAGCCACCAGGAATGAATTCTGAGAAGTGACAGAAGAAAAAAAATATTTTTTTAAATTTTGGTGAATTTTAGGGTTACACTTTACTTTTAATGCATCTGTGTCCGGAGCTACTTTAGTTTCTGTGCATCTCAAAATAACTTGGCGTCGAGAACTGAGTAGTTTACTCAGGTCCATCTCTTGTTAGCTCATAAGTTCACCAAGTTGTAGTTGTAGAATGAGTGAAAGGATCTGCTGCAGACAGCTTCAGAGGTCTTAAGTAGTCTATGGCTCTACAGGTCAGCTGTTTGTGATACAAGGGAGACCTACACTGATCAATAAACACCACTGCAACATTAATACCACCAGCCAAATATCCTGCACCATCAATGAACGTTATGGGTTCGCATTCAGTTCACCACTGTCATCCACATGACATCCGTTCTTATTTCCCTTAACTAATTATTACACAGCCCTATCAGTATAGAATTTTTTTTTTTTTTTAATTACACTGAATAAAAATATAAACGCACCATGTCAAATTTGAGTTATTAAAAACCGGAACCGGGATTCGTCTGTGAATAGCACTCTTCCAGTGAGCCAAGAGCCATAGAATGTGTGCGTTTGCCCATGCGAGTCGGTTCCGATGCCGGACAGCGGTGAGATCCAGACCACGGTGAGGATGCTGAGGGTGCAAGTTGGCTTTTCGCTGGCAGTTACGGACTGAGGTGTGTTGCATCTGTTGAGCAGATCAACGGTCTACCAGTTGCGCATGTCGCTGATCTGAGCCGATCCCTATCGTCTGATAGGCAACATTCAGCTGCACAGTAACCGCTCTGGTGGACATCCCTGCATCCAGCATGCCAATGGCAAGTTCCCGCATGACCTGAGACATGAGGCATGACGACTTGACAAAATTTCACATTTTGGGGCGGCCTTTTATTGCCCCCAGTATAAAGAGTGTCTGGGTGCTGCTCATTCTGTCTGGAAATGCCCCACACATGTACTGAGTGAAATCACTGCATCGCTGAGCAAATGCTCACCGACAGAGATGGATTAAAAAAAGGGTACACAAATCAAGAGAAATATCCCTATTGTACAAGTAAAAATCCGCATATGCTCACTTAGAGTTGTTAACTCCATCTGGCATCAATATTTGACATGGGGCATTTATATTTTTGCGCAGTGTACAAAGCAAACCACAGGGCATATTCAGGAAAGTGATAAGAAAATAATGGGTGTTAGAGGTCACCACCAATCTAAATGAACAGCAGCATCTAAAATGCCCATCTTTAATAAACAGGATATTTATTAAACCAGAATTGTTTAGATCTATTTCTCTGGTACATTCCTCTTTAAACATAGTACTTTTCTCGGGCTAGCATTCATAGGGTCAAATCTACTTCCGTTTATAAAGACAAGAGGTTTAACAAAAGGGGTAAATTCACTTTAAAACAAAATCCAGTTGATAAAAGAATGATTTGCAAAAGGTTCCCCAAAGTGACAGCTTTTCATAGACTTCTTATCTCCCAAGCAGAAGTTATTCCACGGAGTCTAGAATATATGAATTGGACAGGGACACATTCATCACCTCGTCTACAACTGCTCTTAAGACGAGCTGATCTCTGAGGAACTGCACAAGTGACAAACGACAAAAAAACTCAGCTTTAAGAACAAAATGAATTAATTTCCAATATGTCAAAACAAACAGAACCATTACAGAGCATAAAAAAAATGGGGCACTAACATAACATTGCTTGCCACCTGTGAAATTCAGATAATAGACTTGACATTTTAACCCTTTACAAACTTCAGCACCCCTCAATTTGCACCCAGAAAATTGAGAGTCCTTAAAAAATAAATAACATCTTTAAAAAGTACTACATAGGCAGGGACTGAAATTTCCATTTTCTTTTTTTTTTGTTTTACCCGCACTATTACTTTCCCCCATCCTTACACAAATGGCCAACATTCAAGAATTTAGTAACACAAGACAAAATTGCCTTTCAAAAAAAAAAGTACAACATGGAGATGGTTCCGTGTTGAATCACTAGGTGAACAGAAATTGTCCTTGATAATTGGGAAGGGCAGGGTCAGGCATGTAATTACAACACAAAGGGGTCATTATGATGTCCAGCCCACTACATAGAGTGGAAGAGCGGTCCGGTTCAACATCGAAACCTCAGTATCCAAAAGATTCCGTTTCTGAGCAGGGTCTCCAGGGCAACAGCAGACCGCGTTTGTCGTGTTCCGCCCCTGAATTCTTCCGCAAAGGCTTCCTGCCTCCGGTCGTTGACGTTCACAGCAGTTTGTATGCACAATGCACCCAACTCAGTGCATCTGTGTCCAATGATGTTCGGTGCAGCAGTAACCTTCACTTTGGTTGAAATGCTCATTGAAACAGGAGGCTTCAACCGCAGGATTTGCTATTCGGGTGGGCGTATTAAACCTTATTCGTCAGTGTGAAGATTGTGCATCTACAAATGGCTTGTGTAGCAAAACATGAACTCTCTGTACTGTTTGTCCTGTATCTGCCGATAAATGCATGAAGTCAATAAAGGAAACATAACTTGGCAGTCTGGAGAGCAAAATGGAGCTGTAATTAGCCTGGGAGGGTGTGTGCGGGGATGTGCGTGGGGGTACAAGTGTGTGCACAGTCTCTGAGAAGGCCAGTCCTCGAGGGGAGGGGTTACTCCATGCCGTCAGGGTCTGCTTGCGCCATGTAGGCTTCTAGCTCAGCATCCAGGTGGCCCTTTGTCTTGGACATGTAGGCGTCCAGTTGGTTGTCAAGCTGCTCCCTGGTTACGGCTGGACGCCCCGCCCCGCGACCCCTGCCCCGCCCACGGCCTCGGAATCCGCCACGGCCCCGCAGACCCATTCCCCCCCGGCCTAAAGAGGGAAGGACCGAGAAGGGCAGACAGTTACCTCTTACAGCAGCCAAAAACACATCACACTTAGGCAACATCATGCAGGTGGCACTTTCATTCCGGCTCAGCTTGTTCCCTCACAGAACTCGTTTCATCAACAGTCTCAAGACCAAATGAATAAACGAGCTTTAAGTCTTGGCGCTCAGGATTGAACGCGAGAGAATGCGGCATGCAATACAGCTGTGTCAATTACCTTTTTTTCTTAAGCATTTTTTCCCCTCCACTTGGCGCTACGAGGAAGGTGACATTTATATTGCAGCAACTTCGCTGCAATTGAAAGAACTGCACAGCCATAGTGTTTCAGGCTTTTTTTTGAAGGCAGCAGCCATTGGTCTGAAAGTTCTACCACAGGCTGCCTTTTAAAGCGGCACATTTCTTATGGTTCTCTGCTTTTACTGAGGTACAGAGTTGCTTTGGATAGAGCCATGGACAGGGAGTTTCTTAACCAGTCCAGAAGATAAACTGCTCGTACGTCTTCGCCGCGAAAAACTTGGCTATGAAGAAAAGGAAGTGATGATAAATCCACAAACGCATTGAGCCTGTCGAAGTGCGATTACTCACCTCTAGCACCAATGCCTCCTCGTCCGGGTCCGCCCCCACGGCCCAGGACCCCGCCGCGGCCTGACATTGCCCCTCGCTGACGCGCCCCTCTCCGGAGCCCAATGCGCCCGGGACCGCCACGCCCACGTATCTGCCCCATGCCTGCAGGACGAATGAGGCCAGCTCAGAATTCAGCTCAAAATGACATTACAACCCCAACCCCCCCCCCCAAAAAAAACAGTCAACACTTCACTCCCAGAGAATCAGACCAATTTAACAGATTAACCACTCAACCCCCAGCCCTTTGGTGACTTTGCTCTAACGTGCAAATGTAGAAGCACATAAACCATGGATGTACACATGTACATGAATGGCATTCTGACAGGGCATGTGCTTCGTGTAAGTGTGACCAGTCAGGGCTGGAATGAAAACTGACAGGACAATAGATCTCCAAGAGCAGCATTGGCAATCACCGGCAGACTCCGAAAAGGGAAAGGGAAAGGGAAAAGGGGGCCATCTTTCATTAATCAAAAGAATCAGAAGAAATTGAGACTTTTTTGTGTCCCAATGTGGAAAAGGATAAAATTTTGGGCTGAAGACTAGGTTTAGCTTCAGGGATACACTTTGGGAGTTTCAGTTAGAGCTAGAACTAGTTTTAAAGTTGGGTACTTGAATAGGCAAGATTAAGGTTAGCTGTAAAAATTATCACCCCGTGTTTGGGGGGTGGGGTGATAAGATTAAGTTTAATCTTATGGTTTCAGGGTGGGGAAATACAATTTTAGTATTACAATAAATGTTCTGAGTCACACAGGTACAGTAGACCCAGAGCAGCCATAGTGCATTTCAGCAAAGCACTATACTGGGAACCATATAAGCGCACCAAACAAAGTCTTGCTTGACAGCCCGTTCTGAACCAACAGCTGCTCAGTCCTGCGATACAGACCCACCCCCAACCACCCAGCTACAGGGGCTGGGGCGCGTTTCGACTTATGATGCAAGGGCCTGAAACAGACTGGTGGGGAGGGGTGGCTGACAAGGCCCGACTAAGGTCAATCCCTGACAGGCGCACAAAAGAAAACGAACGGCATTACATCACATCCAGGATTACCCAAAAGTAGTGCCAAGCCAGTAGTACAAGGAGAGCTTAAGCTAACTACGCTAATATAACACTACAACAGGGCTGCCTGGCCCCAACTCGTGGATATTTACCAGCCTACATTACAAGACTTAATGCGGGATGAGTGATAAGCAACAATGTGTCTCAATGAGGGGGATATCAGGCATATAGGCTCTCCAGAAGCCAGAGTGTTCTGGAAGTGTTTCACTGGGTTGCTGAAAGAATCATAAAGTCCAATGAGAGCTTCCCCAAAATTTCATATTTAATACCTGGTACAGTTTCCCACAGAATGTTTGGAGAATATGGGAATATGGGGGCACGTGTGGTGGCAGACCGATATCTGGGGGGGGGGGCGGATTCTCATTTTGTTCAGTGGAGGGAGATGATTCTTTTTGTTCAGCGGGGTGGGGTTGCGCAAAATCCGCTTCTTCCAGGACCTTTCCCATTTATCTGTTTTTCCCCCCCCACCAAATATGCGCATGTATCAACACGTGGCAATTGCGCATATTGAGACTATGGGGGGCCGTCATAATCTTGTCAATGTATGGGAAACACTGTGGTAACAGAACAGTGTTCAGAATTTAGCCATCTGTCCACGTTGTAAATAGTTCTTCATTTTCCAGCAGCAATAACTCAAAGAACGAATTCTTATAAGGATAAGTAGTAGACAAATTTGCCGTCTCGAATCTGTGCCAATAATTTTAAGTCTTGTGCCAGGGAAGTATTAGGAGTAGTCTGAGACGGGCAGTCATTCTAGGGCATCAAGGGCAAATTCTCATTTTGTGTAGTCAATTACATTTTACAAAAATGTAATGTTTTTGCTTTATATAATGTTTTTGAAATCAGTCAGGACTAACCTTATGAACACTCAAATAAAAAAGTACCTTTCATGCGAGTTTAAAAAACAGGAGAGGAATGCCTACAGAAAGAACAGCTCCAACAAATTGTACTGGTTCAGCATGGATCATTAATGGTCAAATGGCATTCACAACGCTCATTTGTGTATTAATTTCACCAGGGAGGCCATAATATTTATCCCTCACCCAAGACAAGCCAGTGATGACAGTGCAAAAAAAAAAAAAAAAGGCCAAATTGGGGTACAAGTGCTCACCTCTGAGAGACAGGGCTCCTCTAAATGCACCGCCACGTCCGCCACGTCCTCGGAGTCCTCCTCTCATCCCGCGCAGTCCACCGCCGACGTACCCCCGGCCGCCCCCCCGCATCAGGGCCCCCATGGGCCGGCCCAGCCTGGCCTGAATGTTGCTCTTGCCCAGTCGCTGCTTCAGGCTCTGAGGAAGGGAGAGACCATTCAGTGGGCAGAGGGGTGCAGGAGAGGGTCCAAGCCCTCAGTGCAGGGGGGGTTATAAACCTCATCCAGAAAGGACCGGTATCAGAGGGGGGCACTCAATTCAACCTTGCAAATTAGACACCCAATTATACAAAATCGACCTCGAGAACAGTGGTCACAAACCCTGCTTTCGCCGATCTACTGTCCTGTAGGTCTTCAGAGGCACAGAAGCAAGACATTGTGTCAGGTGTGCAAGATTAAGGTACCAATGAAAACCTAAAGGGTGCAAGATCAACTGGAACGGAGTGCACGAAAACTACCATTAGGTCCCATTAGGATCTTCAGGAAAATAATCAGGAATGTAGCAGTTTGATTGGAATGAAAGCCTGGACTTTGATGGGCTCATTCTGCTCTTCTGCTTCAGAGGTTAACTGCGTGAATCTGCATCACTGTGTGCAGGCAAACAATTTGCTAACTTTAAGGCAGCAACTTGAGGGGCACAGAGTGCTCACAGAAATAATCATGAGCATTAAGGAAAGGATGTTATGCTTTTCAAAGAGATGAGCGAGCATTTGTATAGATAACAAGAGTTGTCCCAAAAATCTGAGCAATCGATTTGATTTCAATTCCTCAGTGAAATGAAGTGCCGGGGGCCGGGAGCGAAATGGGGCTCAAATGTAAACTCATTAACACATTACCAATCCGCGCACTTCTGTCTCATCTATGCATGGCACCATGGCGTGTGACCAACTGGGCATTTGTCCACTTCTACAAGAGTTGAATTAAGTTGTTTTAGAGGTAGATCAGCAATTGTGTTGATAACATAGATGTCCAAGAGCATTTTATTCACCTATGCGATTCAAAACGCTCTGACTTGCATTGATTTATTAGATTAAATGCCTCTAAGCCCCTTCAAGTAGTTTTTATTTGTATCGGCGTATGAGTGTCAGCAACTTGTATATCAGAAATTGGAAATTTGAATAAAAATAGCCTGAAAGATATACACGTACATTTATTACAGTGATCGTGACTCCGCTTATTTATTTTCCAATCACATCACCAGCTTTCCGCTCTTAGAGGTTCAACGGTCACTAGATTTCATCCCTAGCCGATCCCCTTCATATGGCGCAAGACGCATCACTACCTTCTTGGCCCTCTATTGAAATCAGAGTCCACAGGACATACATTTCAATTTAATGGAGACATTTCATACAAGTGGTAGAATTGGGTGAATATTCCTTTTAATAATTCATTTGAAATTACAACAGTAAGGCGAGATGATATTCCTTCTCCTACAGCTGATATAAACTACATGTAAAAGTGAACAGTTCTGCCAAGTCGAAACTGCGATTCTCCTGATCACGTAGATGGCGATTACCAACAAGTTATTTTAATCATGTTAATGGTATTCTGAAATTGTGAGGCAAGCTATAAAATGTAGATTTCTGCGATCCAGCCAAAACATCAAAAAGGCTTCCAGCTGCAAGTTTCATTATTCCAAGTTTCTATATATGCGGCTCTGACAGGAAAAATGATAGGTCATCTATAATATATTTGAGGTCGATGTCTGTCTGTGTGTGCGTGTATGTACACGTTTTTCTCCAACAGTTCTCAACCGATTATCACCGAACTTGTTCTGAATTTCCACTTGGACACTAGGAAGGACTTGATGTAGCCCGATGTTTGAAAAACGGTCATGCATGCAAAAAAAATGGCCATTTCACTCCGGGTAGCGGGTAATCATATATAGCCTGATGCGCGTAGCTATATCCAGTTGCACCGCTAGGAGCCGCAGTGTCCTTACAAACGTGCGTTCAGGTAACCTGTGAGCAGGCTATGTTTACGATGGGGCAGAGGGAGTGATAAGACAGCCTGCACGAAAGCCAGGCTTTTGAGAGGGCACCGCGTTCATCCACGAATGCAGCATTCTGATTAGTCAAACTTGACAGGTCCCAAATTCAAATTTGACAGTTGAAAACTCGCAGGGCTGGCCTTAGAGCTGAAAATTTGGCGGCAATTACTGACAAAATTTAGTCCTGGCTGATTCTAGATGGTTTCCCTTGATTAACACCTTTTCCAATTCAAGAATCATCAAGTGGCAATTGAAGACACGGCTTCTCTCCCTCATGCGATCTAAGAGCCACAAAATAATGGGCTACAAAGCGGGTAGCAGCTAGCATGTTATATTTGAGCTCAGGACCGCATTGGGGGGGAGACTTTGCAGGCCGGGCTAAAGCTATTCTGAACTGAGAGATCGCCCCGGATACCACCTCGTGCTCAGCTGGTGACTCACGGACAGACTGGCCATACAGGGAACCCCAGCTGAGAGAAATTCCACTGCTTCTGTCAATGACAATGTCGAATGACAGCTACTTCCAGCACTGCTGTTTGCCAGCTGGGATAACTGAATAATGTTACAGAGCAAGATTTTGTTAACTGGTGAGCATTCAAATACTCATTGAGTTACTTTAGAAAAATGTGGTGCTGTAACACAGGAGAAATGACAGAATAACTGATCAGGTACATCGGCGGATGTGGCGCAGAACTTGATCTCCCTCCATGATCTAATCACCCACAGAATACTGATGTCGGGTAAACAGCCAGCCTTTCCACTAGAGCCCATTCTTGCCGAATCTCTGTTCTTAACAAGATATATAAACTTGTGGAATCTCCGACTGCAATATAAAGTACTGTCTTCAGGCTTCTATTGAGTCTAAGGCATTTGAAACGTCCTTAGGTTGTTCCCAGTATTCTTTGGGATATTTCAAATCGAGGCTGTCCGCACTAGCGGCACGCATATCGTCTAAGATCACTTAAGGTTTTACCGGAGATGACAGTGAATTCATTTAGGTTTGGGGTTTCATTGTTGCCATTATTTTCTTTTATATACAGTTCCCGTCTCACTTTAGGTGAAGTGTTGCTCATAAAGGTTTTATACAGCATGCATAATGCCTTCATAAATGACAATGTTTTCATAAATCATATGGAAATAAATGTCATGCTTTGTAAAGGGTGAAATAACATCCTTATCCAACATGTGTCATTGTCACATCTGGCATCAATGTCACTTCACTGACAATGTTGCCCTTGATGGCATTTAACCACTAGCTAAGTGACATTGTCAGTTCTATAACATCTGGTATCACATGCTGAATAAGGATGCGTTATTTCACTCTTTACAAAGCAGGACATTTGCTTCTGTATGATTTATGAAGACTCATTTATGAAGGCATTATGCATGCTGTATAAAGCCTTTATGAGCGACACGTCATCTAGTGTGTGACCCAGTTCCTAGTGAACCAAATGCATCTAAACATGAGTGCATTAGTGCAAGTACAGCTGTATAGTAAAGATGAGTTTCTTGTAAAGTTAAATGCGACGTTTTGATTGAAGTTGTCTCTCTTATTCTCTTCTGTGTCAATGGCACAAAATACCCATCAGTCATTTCTTTTGTTTGCAACAAGCTGGTTTGACGGGATGAACCGCTAACGTAGGTGGTTTCGTCTTGGCCAGGTTGGCTTGGTCACAGGGGTGAGACACCCTGAGGTTACATTCTGGCCAACACTATGGCTGGTATGGTGCTTGTCCTTTAGCTTCTGACCGCATTTTAGCACAGAGCAGTTTCAAATAAGGACAACTCAAACTAGAACGGGCACTCGGTAGAGCGCATACCTTCGCCGACGCCACTGAATCCCTCGCCAAATAACTCTGAGGACCAATTTTTTTTTTTTTAAATGATCGATGAATGAGAAGAGTACGATATTTTTTTTTTTTTTACATCAATACGCCTTTAAGTTCGAAAGGTAATGACCCCCCTGACCTTTGACCCCCAACCGCTAAGAAGGGTATTGACCCCATTGTACCGTGTTTCACATCACAGGATCAGGTATATAATTCTGCACATTTTGGCGTTGGTTTCATGCCGATCGGATAAAAATTGACCGAGATATGGCCGAAAGTCGGTTTTGACCTTTTCGTGGCCTTGACCTTGACCTTTGACCCGATCACTCCCAAAATCTAATCGATTGATCCTCAGGTCATGCCAAATCAACCCACCAAATTTTATGAAATTCCGTTTGGTACTTTTTGAGTTATTCGATAAACATACACACTGACAGACACACAAACAAATAAATACACGGGGATCAAAACATTACCTTCGTCAGCGAAGTCGCTGGCGAAGGTAAAAATGTAGAAGTTTGCATGGAAACAGAGTGCTTTATTCGCAATGTGATTAGGAAAGATTGCCCTTGCCTAGCACCTTTAAGTACGCCAGCGAGTAGTCGCTTGGAGTGGCTCACCACGCTATGACTCAGGTATCCACCCAAAAGGATATACATGTTTGCTCACACCATTTTGTGAAAAAGCACCCGACGGATGATCATCCCGTTTCCACACAGTATTATACATTATACAGTCCCCTGCTACGTTAATTCAAAGATCCGTCCAACAAGTATCCTTTTTTCGATATCCAACAAAAAGCAGCATTGTCACACAGTGGTCAGTTTAGTTTTCTGGCGAAGTACCCAGCGTTTGCCATGTAATTAGTGGCCATCTATGGACACGCAGGATGCATCTTGAAACCCAAACATTTATCCATTATACAGGCTAAAATGTGCACTTTTGAACAAGTTCACATTGAGCAATGGAGGGGCTTACCAGTAGAATTAGTGAATATAGAAAGGCGCATAATCGTAATACTGGCTTTTGATTTAAAAAAAAAAAATTATCACACCTCAGCTTTAGCGAACTACATTCTTGTGGCAAATATTTAGCTTATCAGCTACAGCAGTTGTGAAGGATTGGACTAATATCTTCATTCCGTTCTGTGCATTCTTGGTGATTTCCAGCATGCGAAGTGAAGCTTGGGGACGGTACTTTCTTGCTCTGAATGATGATAATTACCCACAGCTATGATATCATTTAGTAGTGGAGCAGGTGATGGCTGGGTTTTTACCCTTTTGTAAAAAAGAAACTGCTCGCCAGACTATTTGCTGAATCAAAAGCATTTTGATGCGCAGTTTGCTAGCTAATCACCTCCTGCATATAAATTGAAACTAGCCATCTTGTCACACTTTTTTTATTTTTTATTTTACTTTAGTTGTAGGAACGTGTGTAGCCACCCAATTAAGCATCATGTGTTCATCAAGCTAAAGAATGTTTTGGCCAAATAAATGAAAAAAAAAAAAATTCAGCTAGCCTCTACATCTGAATATACACTTTATGCAGGCTTCAAATTAAGTTATTTTTAAGGCAAGGCCACTTGGCCTTTTAAAATTGGGGCATCACGGCCAAAATGTAGGGCACCAATGCCAAAACTAAATTAATCAATTTTGCAAGAAAACTAAGTGATAATGACATTTTATCCAGATAACAGTATAAATCAATAATTGGGAGCAGATTGAAAACATATTTTATAATTTTTTAATTGTTCAATTTTTTGTTCAACTTGCAGCAAATCATCGACCTAACAATCAAGACCAATACATGACCAATAATTAGTAATGATAATGAAAAAGTGAATGTCTACTGTCAACATTTATATAACTGGCATTGTAAAGATGGTATAAATGCAAAAATCCAAAACTTTCGACTTCGCGGCATTTATTTTCGCCATCAATACAGTTGTCACTCAGCTGTGCATCATGCCAGACAACGTTCCTACGCCATGACTACATTCAGAATCTAGGCTTACTGGTTAATGAGCCTCGCAAACTTATGCAAATCTATGCTACACGAACACAGAAATTATAAAGACATATTGATATTTTACGTCGTCGTTTGTGTGTGGAAGAAAACGCTTCAATTTTATGTTGCAATGTATAACTATTCTAACGAAAAATAAATTAATTTGTTGAACTATGGCAGTCTAGTCTGAGAAACTGTTGCTATCCGGAAAAGTAAACTGCAAGAGGTTTTGGTTTATAAAGCGTTGAAAGATGAGGTTTTCAATATCCTTTGTTACAGCCGACGATGGATCCCCACTGCTAAGCAGTCTGGCATGGCAATGGACGCTCTGCACAGGCAACCACTGTCAGCGAATGCTCTCTCCAGCTCATTCTCGAAGTTTAGTTTGTCGAGGAAAGTAATAGGATCACCGTTTTCCCCCAGCCCAAATTGCTTATAGGCCGTGGTATAACTCATGTGCTGCTGTATGTATGTGCATGTACACAACCCACTGTGCCACGGACGCCAGCCACAAGGTATCACAAGGTTGCATCCAAGCACCCTGAAATGGTTTATAGTCAAGTTCATACGCGGCTCTTCAAATCAATAGCCTCCTCACCTGTTTGTGGTGCAGGGCGGCCTGCACAGAGGGTCTGTTCTCCATCTGCTGGGCCAGGCGACGGTTGCGGGCACTGGCCATGTGCTGCTGCTGCATGGTGGCCCGGATGCTCACCGGCGTGGGCTGTTTGTTCTTCAGCATGTTAGTGAAGCTTGTGGGAAGGAGGTAGAGATGAAGGAGGGGGAGGAGGAGGAGGAGGGGGGGAGGACAGCATTTCAAAGATACTCCCAAAGCACCAACGGAAGGCAGCCCCAACAGCCGTCACCGGCAAGACACCCAATGCCCCTTTTTCCTGGCGATCCTCCCATTCTTTTGTACAGGATATCATCAACTCATACCTACATTAAGAGTGGTGGCCTCCAGGTGATTTTAAGAGGAGAAAGGACAACAGGTGGACGGTTTAAGAGGTTGAGAAGACAAAATGCGGAGAAGGAAACATTGAGAATGACAAGGCAGACTAGAGAAGACAACATAGAATGGGAAAGGAGACGGAAGAGCAAGAACACAAATCACAAGCCCATTGTCTGATGGGCAGAGAGCGACATTAAACCGCTGGGGTCAGGAGCGGGAGAGAGGAAAGACTGATTGGGGGAGAGAGAAAATTACACAGGGAACCCCTGTGAGAGAACGCCCGAGAAAGAGAGAGAGATGGTGAAGGAGGAAGTCTCAGGTGTGCCACTTACAGGCCTCTCAACACCCCGCAGCGATCGCCACTGGCTCCGATACAGAGACAGGGGAAGGAGGCCCCGGGCGAGGACGGTGCCCAACCTCTTACGACCCGGACCGTGCCACAGTGGCCAGCACTTCCTGCTCGAGGGGGGAAGGGAGGGGTACAGGGTCGGAGGGGGTGGGTCAGGGAGGGGAAGGGGGGGGAGGAGGAAGGGGCACGTCCGGGCCAGGGCTGGGCACCTGGTTTCATACCAAGAATGAAACAAAGGAGAGGAAGAGTAGTGAGAAATGAACACACATTTAGGCCACTTGAGTTGAGTGCACGTGAGGGGCTGGGCTCGCCATTTCAGGTGCTGTATTTCACCCCCTTGGTCCTATAATCACACAGGTACTGACACCCCACAAAGTGGGAGGGGGATTGCGGTTAACTACATTAACCGTCATTTCCAGAAGCATATCTTACCCTTCATCATCATCATCATCATCATTACCATCATCAGCCTCTCCCCCTCTTCCCTAAAGTGTGCACTGCTCACAAAAGACGCCAAATTAACATGCGACACAGATCCTTTTCCATCGCCGCTCGGCTTTGCTCCCTAACGACCAAGCCACTGTCGCCGCCCTCTGCCTGTCGTTCTTCCGTGAGCAGTGCGCACGTCCGGGCGACTGGTCCTCTGTTCCGCCCCCTCTGTAATTTGCTCACCGCACATGTTAGCGTAGTGCGGGAGAGAGCACGGCTGCCACAAGGGGTTGGTGTAGTAGAGGGGGTCTGGCTCTCTACTACCCCCCAAAAACACCCCCCACCCGGTTCCTCTGATACTCTGGTGATGTGGCGTGCTTCTCACCGCTCATTCAGCGACACCTTGGTGGTGCTTTTCAGCACGACTTTTTGAGAGGAGGGGGCGCTCATTTTGCCTTCAGGTTCCTGGTGGGGGGAAAAAATGCAAAGGAAAGCAAACGGTCAATTTCAATGAAGAGAGAAAGTGGTATCCTCTTGGGGAGCTCCGCCCACTCGGTCGAGATCAAATACATTTCTAGAACATTCTAAACATTGAAGCACTGCCAACGGGTAATTCATGCAATTTGCCTTGACTTTGAATATAATCTGTCGTGCGAAAAATTCGTTTCGCGTCCAGTCTGAAAAAGGCTTAACGTTAAAGGTCTCCACGCGTTAAAAGCAGGTCAATTCACCATCATAGTTCATTTATAACCAACTGGCACTAGTGGGCTGAATTTACTTTCCCCCCCAAATCGCAACGCTGCAAAGTTAGCAACGTTAACGTCAATTTACCGACCAAGTGACTAACTTTATCCATAGACTAAATAACATCATATACGATTGACATCATGTTTGCAGAGTAGGGAACGTTAAGCCTACTAATTCTTGGGAAACCATCTTTAGCTAGCAGATTCCAATTCACTAGCTTTAACGTTAATTATGAAATACCAGTTGTAACGTTACCACACTAACTACTTACCAAAAACTAGCCAATATTTAGCTGGAACAATAATGACGCATTTGCACCATTCAGATGAGCATTAACGTTATCTAACGTCAGTGCGTGAGGCTGACGGATTTTACGAGGTAGTTCGCCAGCTAGCTAGTAGCTAACCTTAACGTTACCGTCACAGGCCAGGAATTTTAAGTCCCCGAAACAGTGAAGCTGCTTTCACACTGGACGCGACACGAATTTTTTCGCACGGCAGATTATTTACATTCAAAGTCAATGTGAAGACGCGCATTCGCATTTTACAAACACTTTGAATGTAAACAGTTGTGCGAAAAATTCGTCTCGCGTCCGGTGTGAAAGCAGATTAACGTTAACCGGCCGTCGGATAAACTAATGTAGTGGGCTAAAAGTCATCGCGTTAGCGAGTGAAAATAACGACCCAAGTTAACTTACTTGTTGGAAAACGTTGAAACGAGCAGCCAACAATGGCGATGACGTTGTAAAGCAGGCGGATCGAACCGGCTCGGATTCCTCGCCAGCCGTAACAACCTCGCTGGCTACACCGACGTTGCCTACTTGAAGCGGGGGAAAAAAGCTCCTCTCAAATCTTTGAGTGACTGCAAGATAAACCTGTTTAGCTACCAATAAAGAGAACAAGTTCTGAGGAAAATACTGTGCACAATTTCAGTTATCGTCTTCAGCTATTCGACTAGTAAAATCGCCAGCCCTACGCCTATGCTACTCAGCGCCTCTCTAGATCAAAATGGCGACCTTTCGATCCACACTGGGGAAAATGGAGCGAGTTACGTCAGAGACGTCACTTCTCGCGAGATCTGTGAAACGTTGATTGATGACGCGACGGGGAGAGACGGGCAAAATGGCAGCGCCAGCGAACGTCGAGACGCCTTCGGGAAAAGATGTCATTGCCGAGGGTCTTTTCGACCTTCTAAAACCAGCCGTGCAGCAACTTGACTTACATGTCCACTCGGTCAGGTGAGCTGGGCTGGCGCCAAAGAGGAATGTTTTATTCCTGCGGCTTGCATTTGGCCATTAAGTCATACATTGTGGTTGCGCTGTAGGGATTATTGATGCGTGCAGCCTTGACAGTTCCTTGTTTCATTCAGTCCCGTGATTTGCTGACGGGTTCGTGCAGGGCTGAGCTGATGTTTGATGCCGTCTGCCTGCTTGCTCCAGCTCGGTGATGATATGTCCTTTAAACAGCTTAAATTCAAACTCGTATTTGATTTTTATTTGTCTATTATGGATTGTGGTTTGCCTGGAGTAACTGCCATTTGCTACTAAGTGAACATTCATGTCTCCCACACTTTTTTTTCGCGTGAGCGGTCCATTTGTTACGCCAGCTGTATGAGTTAATTGAATAGTCTAGTGGGCGTGGGACGGGGGCAACAGTCAATGGCCATCATGTCTGTCAACACGGTTTTCGCGGATTTCTTCCAACTAACAGCCCATAGTTGCATGTTGAGCATAGTGTTAGAACTTTTCATGGACAATTTCTCCAAACCTCTCGTGCTGTCAGCAAAGTCCGAAAGAAAATAAAAATCAGAAAGTCGCTGTCCAGCGTTGGTCTGAAGTCTAGACGGTGGGAAAGTTGAACATGTGGGCAGATTGAATGGGCCGTTGTTGTCTTCAAGCATCACTTCGTTCCTCTTGTCTGTTCGCGTTGAAAAGTCAGACATCCGTTTCCCAGTGAAATCAAGAAGTAAATGTTGATGCGAGAAAGGATGGGTGGAGATTTTTGTTAAGGTAACTGACTATTTTTAGATGACTACTAAAATATATAGGATTGCATTGCACTTAGAACACGCACAACCAAATTTTTGTTTACTGCAAGAATCAGTTTATTTTTCCTTCATCGAGGATGAGCTTCTTAAAGGGCCAGTGTCGACTGGTTTTTGGTGTGTTTCTGCACAAATGATTAATTTGTCATTGAGTGTTTAATGATTCCAATACATTAACTTTAACATTAACTGTTGAAAGTGACTGCTTCAGATGCTGTGGCCTTCTGGAACTGGAGTTTCCAGTCCTTTACCTAAATGGTTAGTTTCATATTTTGAAAGTACTTTAACATCTAGAGCAGTTGTGTAGAGTTCATAATTATAGCTATATCTGAGTGTTTCAAGCTTGCATTGTAGGGAATCCCTTGTATTCTTCCTCAGATATGCTTATGGTCATGTTTAGAATTTGATTCCAGTTTTTTCGCATTCAGTGGGATCAGTGATGAAAAAGGAGATCAAGTTGACTAAGAATTAAAATGGATTGAGAATGCAAATAAAAGCTGGTCTTACCTGTATTAGAATTATACTTGATCATTTCTGAAATCTTACTTCAATAGCATTTAATTTGCATATTTGTATTTAGAATCATATGAAATGTCTTCTGGGATTAGTGATGAATTTCTCTGTTTTTTTGTCATTCATTATCATAAAAATACTTCATAAGTATACTTGTTAAGGTCTTTCCAGAAAATGACTCTTGTATTATTATTTACATAAAATGAGTTCTCTTTAGATTAGGATGCAAATATTCATGCAGATTGATGAAAACATCCATATAATTTGCCCTAGGGAGATATTTCTGTTATTTTAAAGCATTTTCTTAACTTTTTGCCAAAAATGTTATCTTTTTTTGAAATTTTGCTAATTTAATTTGTAGTAATTTTAATTTTTTAATTTTTTTTTTTTACATTTAAATAGCTCTTTATAACTGCATGCCTCGTTTGATTTGCATTGGGTAATGAACTTATCTCAGGTATTTTAATATACAAAACACCAGTTTTTATTAGATAATTAATTTTCTTTGGACGTAAAAATTAGCAGGACATTGACCCTTTAATACTTTATATGTGTTTGTTTGAGGTGTTTTTGTTTATATTCGTTTCCCTTCCAGGGAAAGTCAAGTGGAGCTGCGGGAGCACATTGATAATCTGGCCACAGGTAAGATGCCTGCTGTCCTACACTAAAATGAGAGTCAAGTGTACATTACAAGGCTTTTGCCAAATTTTTGTCAGTCAATTAAGGCATGATTTCATCCAGCTTTCCTCAACCTTTTCTCTTTTGTGCTATACTTACGAAACTTAAACCGTATAGAACGCCATGACATACCACACTCAAAAGCAAGAAACGTACAGTGACCCTGACATGTCAGCAGTGGGCTAATATGTTATTTTTGGGATTTCATTCATTAATGAGTTTTGTTAACATTTGCTTTGGCATGTGTGAATTGTAATTAAAGGTAATTGGACTAGACAGAGTTCATTTTTCATTGGAACCCACTTGCCCTGCCCCTATAGTGTCGCTACACAGTCTTTCATAACTTATGACCCGCTTGTGGTGGACTCTTGTGGAAGCGTCACTGTACTCTGTAGAGGTTGCTTTTCAGTGGTGTGAGTTAGCCCCTCCCCCTGTATGTTAGCCACACCCCGTTAAACTGCTCACCAGTATGATCATAGACACTTACAATGGCCCTCATTTATCAAACTTGGGTAGAATCTGGTTTAGATTATGGTGTAAATATCAGCGTTCGTCCGGTGTCACGTCTGATTTACTGAAAGTGTGTGCGTCGCTGATTTTGGTGTAGAACTGGCCTGGCGTTGATAAATCTGGCAGCTGAAACCATCGTAATTTACATGACACGTCCCTATAATTCATGCTCCGGGAGGCATAGTCCGGCCCACTTTACGACATGGACTCTCAAAAGACTGCAAAGAAAAAAGAACTTCACTGAGGAGGAAATATAAATTGTCACGTCCGCGGTGGAGAAAAAAACAAAATAATTTTATTTGGAAGGGTTAATAGTGGCATAAAGGGAGCCCAGAGGGCTGCAGTTTGGAAAGCTATTGCTGCTGCTGCGGTAAACACTGGGGTGGAAAACCAGCAGAGTGCAGCAGTGGTTTGATTTCATTAATTAGTAAACTCAATTTATAGATCCATGATATTTAATGTTATATAGCCCACATAACTGACAATCCAAATGCTTTACATGTAGGTAAGAAAAAGTGGTCCGATTTTAAGATCGGCACCAAAAAAATGGGTTGCTACGCTCAGGCGCAGCAGCGCACAGACCTGTGGAGGCCAACCAGACTCGAACCTACAGCTGTCACCATCCGAAGAGCGCGTGGCAGCAGGGCTCCCCCGTACATCGTGAGAATACGAGGCGGTTGGGACACGGATGAGTCCCCACCGCCTTGAACGGAGCTGCTTGAGGGTAATTGTTAAAATACAGTCTGCAGAGATCACTCTTCATTGTACTTTTGTTAGTATTACTCCATGACATTTTATTGGGTTCCACATAAAACGAGCAGCCAATCGTCACTTTCCCCAAGGAGATCTTCTCTGTGCCGAAAGTTCTACTCACGTCAGACAGAATAGTATTCCTCTAACAAAAGAAGTTCTGCCATTGTCAAAATGTGATCACGGTCGAGGTGTCCATAGGCAACGAGGCATCTATATACTGAGCAACAAAAGAAACGCAAGTTAGCTAGTTCGTTGATGTACTCTTATGGTTACTCAGTCAAAGTGACTGCAAAATAAAGAAAAAATTGATGAAACGAGTGTAAATGTGCACATGCTAGTAATAAATTTGATTTTCTAAAATAATTACGCGCAAACTTATTTTCCAGTCAGCCTTTAATTAAGTTGCGTTTCTTTTGTTGTTCAGTATATATAAGACTGGATGAGCATCTGACATACCATACTGCATATCTGCCAAACTGCGCATTGCACTTAATCAAATTGATTGTAATTGTCAGCCGTCTGGTCTGACAAGCAAGTTGTCTCAAAATATAAGTTTAATTATTTTCTCAACACTGGTGTCTAATTTATTTATCAATTCATTTATTTATTTAGCCAATTTATCTATTTAGACTAATTATTCATTTTACTCAAAAGAGCAAGAACAGCATGACGTCCGCATTGCTGCATATGGTTTATTACTCATTTTGACAGCTGCACTCACTCCTGCATGTTGTTCGCTGGTTTCAAATTTGCGTACACCTGGTCAGACCTGGCGTGAGATTTTTGAGGACCGTTCGCTCACGTTCAGATTGATTAATGCCTATCCTTGCGGCAGTTTTGGCATACTCCCATTTTTTTGGTGTATGCACGTTTGATAAATGAGGGCCAGTGTGTCTGGGGGTTTATTAGAACATTTAATGCCTGTCATTTCAGCTAGCCAGCACCTCTGTATCTTGTTCCATTGGTCCACCAGTTCACTGGTGCCCATATTTTATTTTTTTCCCTGTTTTTATCCTCTTTTGTTCCCAACCTGTTTTTTTATCTTTCTGTAACTCCTGCTGATGATGTCAGAGCTGTGCAGAATCAACGAGCACCAGAAGGTGGCGCTGGACCTGGAGCCCTATGTGAAAAAGCTTCTCAACGCCAGGCGCCGGGTGGTTTTGGTCAACAATATACTGCAGAACGCACAGGTCCGTAGTCAAGCTGTGGTTTGCATGGTTCTGTATTCTATCTCTTGGCATATTTGGGAGCTTGCATGCACCTCAGGGATCGATCGCACCCTGTGACGTCACCATGTAAAGAGCCAATAAGTAATTACAAGCCATTTCAAAATCTGTTTCTTTGTGACATCACATGGTGAAGTGACCACCCTGAGGCAAGAGGGGCTCATGGACTCCAGCCCCCCATTTGATCTGTTCCTTCAATATTCTAGGTAATCCCTCCCCTTTGCGATGTCACAAAGGGCAGATTTTAAAATCTCTTGCAGTGCCTAATTGGCTGGGCACCTGGGCTATGTTTGGAATGCACACTCACTCGATATATAGAGCGCTATAGTGAATGTTTTGGATTTGAAAACTCTAAAGCCAGTGACTGGACATTTGTATGTTCCGAACGCACCCCTGCTGACATGATGGGGGACTTTTAATAACTGTGGTTCCATCCCTGTCCTTTATTTTACACCACACGTAAATGCAGATAGGAGGTAATTGGCTTTCTCTTCTGTAAAAAAAAAATATACAGCAGTTGTAAGCCGCAACCACAGCTAAGTCTAAGGACGGCTCGTGGCAGCGATGGAGGAATGAAGATTCTTTTAATCAAGTCTGGCCAACCATTTTTCTCTCCATCTGTGGTACTTAAAGTCACAAGTTCGCAATCTTATCCAGAAACGGGCGGTGTGGGTGAAGGCTTTCATTCTAGCCATTGAGGCAATGTCCACACACACTTGGGTATTTTTGTTAACATGGCATTTTCTGTGCGTTTAGGCATTTCATCCGCACGCAACCTGCATTTTCAGTCACTAAAAAGGGACCTTTTGGAAAACACCTTCTTAGAATGAAGATTTTTTTTAGTAACTCCATTTTCATTCTTTCCATGTGGATGAGGATAATGGAGCTTTTGGCTTGTGATGTCAGACTGCGTGCACGTTATAGATGGTCTTGCATTACAATATACGATCAACGCCTGATGGTTTAGCTCGCTCTTGACAGCGCATTAATTGTGTTTTGGCATTTTTGTGCGGGCAAAAATATGTGTATATTTTTTTTGGATAACAAAGGAGAACAAAGACCTTTTTTAAAAATACATGTGCCCATGTGACTGGGCGTTAGTTACATTCCAGACTCACTGACCATCCTTTAGAGCCTCATGGAATCAGGTGTGTATCTGTTTGGTCAAAATGCAAGTCTGCTCCCACAGTGTCCCTCGCTGGATAAACTTGAGAACCATGTTTTCATTTAAACGCTAATTTGGCACTCTTGATTCTAATGTAAGCAGCTCAGTAAGATATCTAAATGGCATGAGGTGTGCTTTGTAGAGGTTAGAATGAAACCCCTGAGAACTGCATATCTCCAGGAAGAGGATTGAGCTGTTTAGTTTGGCATGGTTTTGTTCGGGTTGAAATGAAAACGTACAAGGGCGAACAAAATGTATCGCGGGTTCAGGGTTGGGCATCCTTGTTTTAATCGGAGCATGACTTGCCGAAATGGAAACCTTTTCTTTCGCCCACTCTTCATTCGCCGAATAGCTTCAGGATGGCTGTCAAGGACAAGACATTGAAAATCATAAAGTGCACAAACACAGGAAACGATGTAAAATTAAGGAAGGAGTGCCACACTTTTGCCTGTCCTAAAATTCTGATTGGGATACAAAAGTTGCGTTTTCTTCATTATGCGGTTAACACCACATCATTAAACAATCAACACTGACCAATACATCATTATTCTCAATTCTGGCAAGCATAATTCAGAGATTTACAAAAATTTACAAGGGTTCCAGCACATTTTTCTTAGCTGAAAAAAAAATGTGAATAATTAGACCTTAGAAATTGTGAGTAGATCACCCCAAACTTTTCCAGGTTGACTAAGACTGCCGACTGAATAATTCAAGATTATTCAGGTCAGTGGAATGTAACCAATTTTCGGAAAGGGTGGGGTTTGTGACTTGCTTTTCCTCAGGCGAGTGATGTACTGTTGGATGTTATTGAAGGTGTGGCAACTGCTCCTACCAACTAAGGGCTGGAGGGTACATTCTTCATGTAAACCATGGAGTCAGTTTAGGACTAGCAGCACTAAGAATCCGAGGTGCTTGCAACTACAGGTCTGATTTTTGTGGAGAATATGGAGCGCACACTGTGTATACCGCATCACCTGATCTGCCCCTACCTCAGGAAAGACTGCGACGGCTCAACCATAACGTTGCCAAGGAGACGGCGCGTAGGAAGACCATGCTCGAAGCTTCGGGGGCGTTTGCTCCTCGCTCGCCCAGCAAGCAGTGATGCGGGCGCCCGGGAGCAGCATGCGATCGAGCGGGCTGCGCTGTTGCAACGCGGTGGATGATGCAACGGACGTGAAAGACTGGAGCCTCGGCTCTCTCTTGACTCGCGAGTCTGATTTTTATATACTGAGGTGCAGAAA
Organism: Gymnothorax reevesii; assembly: GCA_029721435.1. Taxonomy (NCBI): domain Eukaryota; kingdom Metazoa; phylum Chordata; class Actinopteri; order Anguilliformes; family Muraenidae; genus Gymnothorax; species Gymnothorax reevesii. Next base: position 122,120,718 of record CM056577.1, on the reverse strand, counting down.
CCATGTACGGTTTGTGAGAAGCTACAGTGCTCAGTATCGCCAACAACACACCAATAGTGCGCCCTTGGCGATGCAAAGTGACACTGTGCGCTAGCCATTTGCAACTCTTTCGATGTAATGATGTCCACGCTGATGTGTTGATGTACCCACGCTGCACCTGTTTGTAGTTTCTTTCTTCCTCACTATGCATATCCTGTGCCCCCTCTCATAAGTACACGTCTGTTACCTGCTGTAAAATTACAACTCTTTAAAACACGGACGTGTTAACGAATGATGAAATGGTTGACAAATTTGTTGGGGTAGGAGGGAGGAAGACGGAACTAGCTTTCAGTTCAGACGGTAGCCAGCTCTCTTGTTAATTGACTTTACAAAGGAGTTGATGTTTTCATTGATTCTAATTAGCAAGTTGAATATATGAAAATTTCAAATCAGATACTCCATGAGTTACAGTACCCGACTTTCTCCAGAGGGGGACTGTTTGTCGCTCATCATGGCAGGTTTTTCTTTTTGCAACTTCCGAAGACTATTGGTCCACATTTTTACTTCACTGTAAAATGTAGACTTCTTTTTCTAATGCAGTTCAAAAACTTTCAACTGACAAATGACAAAAAAAATCTGCCACTTAAGTAAAATGATTTGAAAGATTTGTAGAGGGGAGGGGAAAATTTCAATTGTTCATGTGAATGAAGGAATTTGGGAACATTTGAAATGTTGAATCAGTTTTACTTCATGTTGTTGAAGAATAGAGCCAGATATTGTATATTACCCCTTAGTGAGACAATCCTTTGGAGAAAGTTGTAAATTGATTTGCTTCTGTTGCGTAGTTATGAAATGTCAATAAAGCTTGAGAATTCTGTTGTGTTTGGAATACTATTTCCTGTTTTTTTTTTTTCTTTTCTTTTCATTTCTCTGGAGACTGCGTTGATTTTATAATGTGCAATTAGTTCCTTGCATGCTACAGCCACTCCTGCTTGGATAGTAGCCATGCCTTCAACAGAAATGATTGATGATATTCCGATATGTTAAAATCCACAAGCATATCAGTGTATTGTACTTTGATCCGTAAAATGAACTTGATCAGTTGTAATTATTCTTCCCTTATTGTCTCATTCTGATTAATTAACGGTGACAACTCGGCACAGTTTTCTCATGAACTATGACGAGACTATTCAGGTTTCAGATCAATATTTGTTGCAGTGAAAACTGAAATGTGCCCCGCATGAAAGCAAAATTCAGCAAAGTTTGTCCAGTGACTGGTTTTTACCCCTCGGCCGACTCTGGCTGGAGGGGTATTGTCGTTACCTGCGTGTCCGTCGTCGATCGTTCGTCCATTATTTTGTCCAGGCCAGTACTCGGCAACTAATGATCGCAGCTTCACCAAATTTGGTATCATAACTCACAATGACCGACAGATGTGCAATGTCAGGTTTTTTGCTGGATTTGACCTTTGACCTTAGCTCTGTGACCTTGACCCTGGAAATCTTGTCTGGGCCAGTACTTTGCAACTAATCATTGCAGGTTCACCAAATTTGGTATGGTAACTCATTATGATCCATAGATGTGCAATGTCAGGTTTTTTGCTGGATTTGACCTTTGACCTTAGCTCTCTGACTTAGACCTTGGAAAGCTTCTCCGGGTCAGTACTCGTCAACTAAATATCGCAGCTTCACCAAATTTGGGATGGTAACTCACTGTGACACATAGATGTGCAAAGTCATGTTTTTGCTGGATTTCACCTTTGACCTTAGCGCTGTGACCTTGTGGCAGGAAATCTTGTCCGGGCCGAGGGGTATTCAGCAACGTGTTATATTCTTAACAGTAGTATTGGAAATTGATTCCAGTCGTTCTGTGACTTCATCGTTTTTGACATGGTGGTCTTAAAATCTAGTTAGGAACACTTACATAAAAGTAGTACATGATAAGAATCTGTAGAAATGTTTTAGAGTATAAACGTGTTAAAAGTGATTAACCCGGAAAGTAAAGTAGCCAGAAAGTGGGCCAAAAATTGAAAGGTGACTTCAGGCAACTTCTGATTTAGTCACAAAAAAAAAAGAAAAAACAAAACGAGTGTTTACACAATTCAGATGCCGCTTTCAAAGATGGGAGCCAAAGCAGAAATTTAGGACGAGCAAAATGCAACTCTTGCAGTGTGTTACCGCAGTTGGTTCTCTGGGATTTGAGTGAAGACTGCGATCGCTGAGATTTAGGTTGGAGACTCGGGAGGAACAACAGAGGGGAAGCCTGCTTCTGAAAGGCATCTCCAGGGATGAACAAATGCTAGACTGGAAGAAGCAGACAAAAAGAATAAAATGGGAGAATAATAAATGAGGCAACAATAAACTGTGGGAGTGTTTTTTTTTTTCTGAGAGACTCAAGAGTCCAAGAGGGGGAATGAAAGCCTGCGAAACTGGAGTAGAAGACAAAGAGCAAAAGTAGATGGACAAAAACAACAGGTGAAAGATTAAAAAAGGCAGGAGGAAGGAGGAAAAAAAAACATCAAGCCAAAAGCTGGACAAGGTGACTGCTTTTAAAAGACTTCTAAAAGGGCACTTAGATAAGAAAAAAAAGCTGGGGCGAGACCGAGAATCTCGATCTGCTGGGAGATTGACCACGCCAGAATGCCTGCACGCCCCCCCCCCCAATTGGTTTCAGGCAGGAAGTGAGATGGTAAGACTGATCCAGAAAGGTCAAAGGTCAGGGAAGGGTGCTGAAAGGGTAGAGAGAAATAAACAGCAGAGGTTTTCTATCAGAGAGGGGGGAGAGTCTCTGATAACAGGTCTGGCTAAGAAGTTCAATATGGTGGAAATAAAGCAGATGAATGACTCCCTCACTGAAATCTAGGGCAAATGAGAAAAAAAAAACCAACCATTATCTGCCACCCAAACCACTGGTCTTCCATCATCTCAGCTGCATTTTGATCATTGGGTGTGCACCTCCTCCAACAGAATCCTCTCTGCTCCAACACTGTCAAGAAATGTGTTTTTGTTACGGCCATCTATCTTGTATTTCAGCTCGTTGCTCCTTGTTTGGGTGGTGGCACTTACATAAACCTATCCCAGTATGCAAGAGGCAAGAGTGCATCAACTAAGATCACCAATCCATTGCATGAAAATACCGTGATGGCATGAAAATAATTCTTTACTAATTAACACACACATTTAAAAAATGATAATTCTCTGATGGCAGTCAGGCTCTGAAACTATAACTTCAGGTCAAATTCCTAAATTTGTGACAGTTATTGCCGTTCCCTGACCCAGTACCATTATCCCCTCCCTCCTCCTGGGCAGAGACAATGTACTTAAAAAGCCCCACCAGACGTAAGTCATTTGTTAGGGTATGTTAATGGTTTGGACACTCTTACTGGGACTCGGTAGGTTGTTGGTTTAAGCCCCAGTGCAGCCTGAGTAAGATCAATATAGCTTAGACCAGACTTAGGCCCGTATTCAGAAACGACACTCACACTAATTGAGTGCGAGTGAGTACTAAAACTTAGTTGGTGTCAGGTTTATACTAAATGAGTCAGAGGTTGTCCTAACCCTCATTTGCTCTCAGAGACCTCACTCCCTCTGAAATTAGTATCCCTATCTGAGTGAAGGTTGAGTGCAGGGAACACCTCCCGTGAGCCTCACTAACTTGTGCCGGTATTTCGTTGTCATGGCTTTCAGGTGGTTACAAACATTAGAAACTCTGGATCAATTACAGCCACGGGCTCGAAGCAATCACAACTACGCAAATTTTAACTCTAATGACGATAACGATGCCGGTAACTTACGAACTGGTCACCTGGTTTCAGTGTTTACGAACTGCACCGTGGTGAACTCGTGGTTAGCATTTGTGTACCCACCAGTACCTACTGGTGAACTGGCAATAGGGGAAGCTCAAAACCATCCCTTAAAAATAATGATTGAATAAAAGTCATATCCACTCATTTAATACAATTTTATTTACGTGTATAAAAATACGAAGGATTATCATGTTTCGCCAGTTCTACTTGTTAAGTTAGAATGAGCACTGATAATTATTGCCCTGTTTTCATTTCATTAAATTACCATTGCAGAAACTCTGAAAACTCTCAACATTACCAGGTGTGGCCAGTTTTAATTTATAACTCATATCTGTCGACTCTCACGCATTCGGATTTCTCGCGCTTTTCTTTACTGACGGGTTGGAGAATTCTGCGCTCAGCGGCTCGTGGGGCGCGTGTGGATCGGTCTGCGAGGCTCATGTAGCTGTAAGTCACGAGACTTCATTCTTTTCTACATTCTTAATTGCTGAACGTAGAAGGAAATGTCCGGCACGTTTCACAGCTTGTCGCATCGTCAGCCTCGCGGGCTGTCCTGCGCCTTTCGCGAGCCACTCGACCACAGAATTTATGAAGACATGCTGATCCAGAAGCGCTGCCTTGTTCTGTGGGCCAAGGCTCATTTAAAATGGACTGTAGCAAAGTGTCCTGTGGTCAGACGAGTTCAAATTTGACATTGTTGTTGGAAATCATGGGCGTCGTGTCCTCTGGGCTAAAGAGGAGAAAGACCACCCCTCCTGTTATCAGCGTTCAGTTCAAAAGCCAGCATCCCTGATGGTATGGGGATGCATTAGTGCATATGGTGTGAGACACTTGCATATTTTAAAAAGCACCATGAATGCTGAAAGGTATATAAAGGTTTTAGCGCAACATATACTCCCCTCCAGATGACATCTATTCCAGGGAAGGCCTTGTGTATTTCAGCAGGACAGTGCAAAACCACATACTGCAGCTATTACAACTGCATGGCTTCGTAGTAGAAGAGTCCGTGTACTGAACTAGCCTGCCTGCAATCCTGATCTTTCACTGATTGAGAACATTTGGCGCGTAATTAAACAAAAAGTCTGTCAAAGGAGGCCCAAAACTCTCCAGCAGCTGGAAGTCTGTAGAGTGGGATCAAATTCCAATGGCTAAACTCAATAAACTTGTCTCCTCAATGCCCAGACACTTTCACTTTGTGTTAAAAAGGAGAGGGGATGCTACACCATGGTAAACAGGCCCCTGTCCCAAATTTTTTGAGATGTGTGGCAGCCATCAAATTTGAAATGAGCGCATTTTGTGGATAAAATTGTTAAATTTTTCAGTTTCAACATTTACTGTGTTATCTCTGTTCTCTTGTGAATAAAATACTGGCTGGTGTGATTTGAAGGTCATTGCATTTTGCTTTTATTCACAATTCACACTTTGTCCCAACTATTTCAGAATTGGGGTTGTACATTAAGATGAAGAGACATTTAAAATGAATTTCAAGTTTAATCAACTCTGAAGCCTAATAACTCAATAAAAGTGCAACCTGGAGCAATTTTATCACTTTTTCAATAGCACCTAAGATGCATGCCAACATACCATTCTGATGACATCATATGAAGAATAACAAAGCCTGAAATGGCCGCAGAAGTAATTGAGTAGCGTGTTCTGCCTTCTGAATATTCACCTTTTTAAAAAATGCCGCTATGGTGTCTCGCTATGCTCTGCGGACACGTGGACAATGGGCTTTTTGAGTTTCTTACGGACAAGTTGTCAGCAAAGAAATGGGCCCGGTTTGCCAAAGCAGAGCCGGCTAATTGGGAGCCTTGAGCAACCAGCATCTTTTTCATCAAGCACTTCAAGGGGAGTTGCTTCAAATACATCATTCGTTGGCATATTCAAGATCGCGAGGTCGAGCGAGGGCCCGCGAGTTCTTGGCTGCATCCTAATAGTTTTTTTTGCTTAGGAAAGTTCCTAATTCCTAAAAATTGATCCAGAAATAATTACGGTGCAGCCATGATAAGTGGATTGGAATTCTTTAAATGTTACGGAAAAGTGTCTCAGTGCTTCCTAATTTACTGTCTTTTGCATAGTGTGCACAGAACCGCCCTTTTCGAAAAGAAAGGAGATAATGTTATCCCACAATTCTGCGCAGCAGCAATATTTAAAGCAGCAACCACTCATCTGCCCAATTGCGTTAAAGAAACATATATGATGGGCAGGGGACTCATGATCACGTTGCCTAGTGTAAGAGCATTTGGATTCTCTAATCAGCACGGTTGTCTTCCTAAGCCGTTAGGAATTCCCTTAAAAACCTTTCCTTTCCCTTATGACATTTTCGACAAAGGTTAAATGAATGTGGTTAGGGATAAGTGGATAGGCCATCATTTTTAGGTCACCTGAGATGAAGTCACAAAGTGACCCATTGTCATCGCCTTTTGTCTGTCGTCGTCCGTCGTGCGTTTGTAATCTGATTTCAATAAAATTTTGCAGGAATCTTCCTTGGTCAAATATTCACCAAAATTGTGAATTTTATGGTGCCCACCCCCAGGGCCTCTGAGGGGCGGGACTAAAAGTGGTCAAATTGGCTGAAATTTTTAAAATCTTATTCTCCAGACCCAAATATGCTGGAAAACAATACTCTTCATGGATGGAAGGCTCTTGAAGTGCTTTATTAAAATTGTGAACTTCATGACCCTTGAGCTCCATGTTTGACCCTGGGGAGGGGGTAAAATTTACTATAGTTTATATAGGAAAATGATACTTTTGGGTATATTTTGTCTATTTTCTAATGCAAATCATTCAAACTTGATTGGCATTATAACCATGAGATGACAGTTTCATACCATGCCATTTTTGACCCTGTCTTTTCCCCAGGGGCTGAGGGGTGAGGCCAAAATGGGGTCATATTGCCAAAAATTTCAACAATCTTCTTTTCCAGACCCAGATAGGCTGGAAACCAATATTCTTCATAGATGGAAGGGTCTTTGTGTGCTTCATCAAAATTGTAAATTTCATGGCCCCATGTTTTCCCCTGGGAAGAGGGTGAAGTTTACTATACTTTATATAGGAAAATGATACTTTTGGGTATATTCGGTTCATTGACATCAATAACATCAGTTTTTATACAACTCAGGTGACTGTTAAGGCCTATGGGCCTCTTGTTTGACTATTCGGATGCAGCCCATGTCTCTTTAATGACTAAAAAACATTTGGTCTTCTGAAGTTCAGCAAGAACATCTGCAAACAGTCTCGCCTGGATTTTCAAGATAGTGTCCAGGATTGTCACAGCTCGTTCAATGGAATTGATGCAAACCTTAGTTGGCAGCCATGTTGGAAAACACTCAAGAACTCCAGTCTTCCCTCATGAGACCTTGGCGCGAGACCCTTTGATCTTGAACATACCCCAGGTTGAAATGCATTGCGCCAGCAGCTACATAAGTACTGCAAAAAGTTTCTTCTTTATTTTTTTATCAGCGTTATCATCCCCTTTAACTTTAACTAGCCTCTTAAACTCGAAAGCCCATGTCAAGTTGCACATATCAGAAGAAACACCGTAAAAAAGCGTGTGATCACATTGCAGCATATCCACTTAACGGGAAGAAACTTGGCTAAAAGCTCATGACGACCACTTTTACCTTAACAAAATACTATTCAAGTTACAAGGAAATAAATGTGCATGTAACAAAATGTGAAATAAATATCAGAGCACGATCGCACATACGGTGTACTACCGCTGTGACATCACACTACCAGGTTCTGATTCTGCGGAGTGGTTAGCACTACTGCCTCACAGCAAGAAGGTTGTGGGTTCAAATCCGGCCTGGGACCTTTCTGTGTGGAGTTTGCATGTTTTCCCCGTGTTCGAGTGGGTTTCCTCGGGGTACTCCGGTTTCCCCCACCCACAAAAACATGCAATATAGGAACACTCCTGCATGGCTGTGTGCGAATGTTTGGAGGGGCCGTAGGTGCATACTGGCAGCCACGCTTCCGTCAGTCTGCCCCAGGGCAGCTGTGGCTACAAAAATGTAGTTTACCACCATCAGAGCGTGAATGTGTGAGTGATTGAATAATGTTTCCATTGTGAAGCGTCTTTGAGTGCCCAGAAAAGAGCTATATAAAACTAATGCATTATTATTATTTGGGTCAAGAAGAGGACGAATGAAGATGTGCGGTTTGTAATGGCAGGGTCATTATAGACAGAGCAGCATTTTCTACAGCCCTGGTCCTCAAATCATGGTCCTTACGGTCTGTGAAAAGCAGTATTTCCACCGTCCCTTTATTCTGGAAATCAGGAGTAAAGAAAGTCTGGCCAATCAGAGGCACCCAGTGTTCATTATTTTACTAGAGAAAAAGAAAAAACCTGGTCTGTATTTGGATTCGAGGTTTAGATTAGAGGATGCCTGCTCTAAACGATTCACATATTATATTCCTCAGAGCCTGAAAATTAAAGTTGGCAGTCATCACTTCAACCTCACATTCATTCTTTTCAAGTTCAATGCACAGATGTGTGGATCCAGAGGGCCTGATCGACTAAGATCCCTGATAAACAGCGATAAATTATGTGCTCGTGGTAACATTTTGCGCTTTTGGTTTGCTTACATTTTGCGGGTGATCTACTAAGAGTAATTGCCTTAATAACTGCTGGCGCAAACTGCAATATTTAAATGAGGACTTTGCGTGCTGCAGTCAGTTCCACCATGGACAGTTTGGAGAAAAAGGATGAACGCGAAATCAAAATGAAATTTGACTCGATGGAGTAGGAGGTGCTTTTGGAGTAAGGAAATACACTGTTATAATTGGACTGATTGTCTCCTTGTAATTTTAACAGTAAATAGAGTCCTGCGCACATTTAACTGTGGTTTACAGATAACATACACGGAACCTGTGTTATAAACTGATTGCAAAATTACAGTTAACATAACCGGCAAAAAAAGGTGCAAGTTTATGCTCAGTTTAGTGCATGCTCAGTGTTTCAGGGGGGAAGAATTTGCACATGAGTACAGTCACTCGCTCCATTACTCTTGGGAAGCGAGCAAACGCATAAAGCTTGTGTTTGGTTTCATTAAGTGCTTCCCTTGGGGATGGAAACTTTATGTACCGGCCCATCCCGCGCAACATGGAATCCAGTATTTGAGACAGTATAGAGGAGGAACTGTTCTGGGAGATCCCAGCAGCGAGAGCTACTGTACTCTAGAATGAACCAGTCGCAAGGAAATGGAGAGTAGCAAGAAGTTTTGTCATTGCAGGTATGGCCTAACTTCTTCTTGACTGGCTCCAAATTAGCCCTGATTTCATCTAACAGTTCCAAAATGGCATTGCTAGATGGTGGATATGTCTGGATTTTTCTCGCCCCTGACATGCCAAACATTGTCACAAGGATGGAGAACATCCGTTCTTTGCGTACTCGCTACCTGTGTCTTCTCCTTGTGGCAATAATGGCAGCCATGCCTGTTCACCATTACGTGGAGCCAATTAGTACCTACCCTTCAAAGATAGTAAATAGCAAACGCAATAGCCACCACTGAAATTGCTTTCAAGCTTGATAAGTCACTATGCATGTGCTAAAATTTTGTATTTGCATTTTCTCCTCCCATATTTTGCACGCTTGGGGAAACATGCCCCTTATTACATATTCAGTAGGGCCAAAAGTACTGACTGCATAGAATGTGCAAATTTACACACTTCAGAAGCAGTCCTCAATGCACACCCTTAGTAGATGAGATTGCAGGTTAATTTGCAGGTGATATGGCATTTGCACACGTTTCTTTACACGCAAAGCTTCAGTAGATCAGGTCCAGAGAGTAGAAATTGTGCCACTATCCACATATTTATGAACAGCAATGCATATTTGACTTGCAAGGTCATCATCACAAAGGAAAATTGGGAAGACCATTACAGGCACTGGAGCAGGCAGGGGGCTGGATGTGTCCCTGAGTTTGCAGGAAATATTATTGCCAGTGGGGGCAGGAATAATTTAATGACATAATTTTGGGGATTAAGACCCAGCCTCAGGAAATTTCACTCAGTAGTTCTGCTAGTTTGTGATGGCTCTCTGGCTTCCACACTGGGAACAAGAGGAATTGCAGACAGGAATTACATGGCTGTGTACAATGACCTCCGAATTGTAACAAGCGCAATTTTTTCCACCAACTGACGCCATCAGTGTCTCTCTGGGTCAAAAATTTGAATTGTGTTTTATCACTTACATTCCAGTAAATCACAAATTTTGAGCCTTATTTTTCATAGAATATAAATATTAGAAAGCTAAATATGATGTTGTCCCCTTCATGGTAACTACAAGAAAATCATTAAGGTCAGTTTTAGAAACCTGGATGTGTTGGAGTGGCCTCGCGTGGATGGAAAGTTTAGCTCAGTTACCCTCAGTAAACAAAAGTGAACTTTCCTCAGATCTCATGGTGTAGCTCTCGTGAATATTTGAAAACTTAAGGGTTTAATAAAATATGACCCACTGTGTCGGAGTGGACATGTAGAATGGAAAAATTGAGGGGGAAAAAAGAGCAAAAAACCAAATTCACACCTGACCTTCGCTCATTACAGATGGAAGATAATTTCAAGGAATTTTTGCGTTATATCTTGCATATGATGTCTATATAAGTAACAATAAGGGCAAGTGGTGATTTTGAAGACTTTCAATGAGAAAAGAAAAAAAATCCTAAATTTGAACACTCTCAGACACTATGCAAAGTACTGGACATACATCCTTTGATTTTTTTTCAAGATGCTTGCCCACTAGATGCTCTTCAGTTAGAAAATCAACACACCACTGCAAACACAACTTAAAATAAAAATTCTATTCATTAGTATCGATGGTAAAGGTTATGAAAATGCCTGCAAGGTAACAAAAGCTGATTTTAAAATGTTAACAAAATCAATCCAGCTGTTCTGGAGTATTAATTTTCCTCAGCTAATTCATCCCAAGTGGAGAGGCTTATTGATTTGGACTGTAAGAGATGATGTGATATGGCTGCACTGAATAGAGCTCAATTGCTCAAATATTTTAAAAGACATTTCCCCATACTGAAAAGTCAGTCATAAAAAGAGGCTTGAGTTAAGTTGCTGTTTGTTCGACAAAATGATCTTTCCCTATTGGTGTATATGGAGTTGGTCAAACGGATTTAACACATTGGCAAGAGTTATTTTTTAACAGAAATTTAAATTCAGTTCAGCTGAATTCTAAAGGAACCAGTTCAATGGGAACTAACACAATTCTGGCAAGACCGTGAAAATCCTGACCAATTTTTTTTCTCCCCTAAAAATCCATCACCTCAGTCTCAACTTAAACAGGGTTTGAACCAAATTCTGAAGTTTACAAATAAATTGGGCTTTAGGCCTACACAATGTTTAGGCCTACGTCAGTAAGCCTAAACCCAGATAGTAAAAAACAAGACAAAAACAGAAAATTATGCCTGAATTGCGCTCAGACAGAATTAAACACTTCTTGAAATTTGTACAAACAATGCTGAAATTTGTTTTGTCAATTAAACATACATTGTGATCACATAGTAATATGAATAGAATATTTCATTTATGAATCGAGAGGGTTGATGAAAAAGTGCATCTCAGAAAGGACATGATGTACCAAATGCCTGAGTAGTTCTCTGAAAAACCTGAGAGGGGCTAAAAAGTATTCAATTTTTCAAAACCACAATGCACTCACACCTAAATGTGAGGGTAATAGTGAGGTTTTTTTTATTTTAGGGAGATAGACTGACTTGAATCATGCACGATTATCTTATTGTATCAATGTGATTGTTATCACCTTTGCTCCTTCTATCACAAGAGCAATCACAGTCAAATAAGTTATTATCTCAAAGTTACGGAGCAGAGAAACAACGGTCATTTATTCAAATCTGCCCTCGTGAAAATATTCATTATGATTTGATGAGAGCTCGCGCTTCTCCCGTGCTCAGGGAAGTCACCTGACGACAGCAGGATCGTAATATGCTCATTTTTGAAGAATCAAGTCCGGACTTGCGAGACTCTCGCAGAATCCATTCTGACTGTGCTTGTGACAAACCGACGGTAGGAGGACAGAAGGATCGGAGGGTGGTAAATCAGCTGCAAAACAAAAATCCCCCCCTGCACGAACTCAAAGCAGTTCTCACTCAACGGTCGCTGGTGTGGAAGGAGAGGAGAGGAGTGGGGGCGGGGGAGGGGAGGGGAGGAGAGGGGAGGGGGCGGATGGTGGAAGGGGGGTGGAGTAAGCTCGACGGCGCCACCTTAAAAAAACAGCCGCGCCGACCTGTCAATCTCAATGCGACCCAGACAGACCTCAACCCGGAGGCCAGCCGTGAGAGTCGCGTCGTCATTGGCTGAGCGCCGCTGTCCCTTTGAAACGGGATTCTCCATTGGCTGCGACTCGCCGAGACGCTCACGCGCACAATGTCTCTCCTCTTTTGTTATTGTGGCGAGCGCGAGGAGAGGCTTCGGGAGAGCGGCGGGATGCGCGAGCGGAGACAGAGGGGCTGATAGACTGATACTGACTGTGAGAGAGGTAGAGTCAGACAGAACCGGAGAGAGGAGGACGGGGGCAGGGAATTAGGAGACCTTATTCAATAACCCTCCCCAGCCCCTTGAAGCGAGCGCCTCTTCTGATTTGCCTGCTGCCCCGTCGATGAGTAAGTACCGATGACTTTTTCCTAATTCGTAGCAGCATTTACCCGTCATGCGAACGGGCAGTAGTGCGTTTGTCGCCAGCTTGCTGGTAGACCAAATAAAAGCCGAGACCCCCGCCTCCTTCACCCGTCATCCCCCGCTCCAGACTCGCTTGCTCTATCAACAGACAGACGTCGGAGGTGTGGATGTCTAGCAACATTTCAGATAACTAGCCAGCGACTCGGGGAAACGTCACTCTGACACGATTTCATTTCATTGCTTCGTTTTTTTTTAATGAACGGGGCTTGTTCAGCATTGTATTCAATTCGTTTGCCTGCACAACTAGTTGGACTGAAGCTTATTGCCTCGCGCGATCGCTAGTTTTGTCTAATGTTCTAGTCTACTCAGAAGTGACAGGGTCAAATGACGTACTATCTCCATTTATGGTGTGGGTCGTTTTGCGTATTGAGAACACCAAGTTACCCCGCAAGTATCTTGAATCCATAAGGGCAATAACCTCATTTTATGAGGATTATTATTATTTTATTGTGATACACAAGGATAGAATTAAGCTGAGACTAATGAGTCGTGGTTAGAGTATGGTGTTTCGGTGTATGCATGAGCTGAGTTTGTTTTCTCGTAAGCATCGTTGGAGAGACTTACAGCAGCCTGCCATGTTGTTGAATGAGTTAGACGGCTAATTATGACGGCAAATAGTTCAGTACATTGTATAAGTGGTATGTCGTGACTGTTATAGCTATCTTGATTATGTCATACGTGTTTGAATACTTACATGAACCACGGTAGCTAAGCGATGAAAACAGTTGCCTTGCAAAATAGGTTTTTACAGTGCTCCCATTTTGAGGCAAGATCCTAAAAAACTGACGGGTTATATCTGGGGAAAAAATATTTTAAGGGCACAATTGCTGAATTTTATGTGTGCTCTTCAGTTTTTCAAAGTGGCAGTGCATGCTTTGTAGAATAATTTTCGTGTGAAGCCCTGTTAATGTGGTACGCTGATTGGACGGACCTCTTTGCTGAGATTGTCGGGCTCACGGCACTGGGAACCACTTCTCCTAATTAAAAGAAGGCCGCAGTCGTTAATATCTTTTAAATTTTAATTTCAGTTGCTGATGGGAGTGGATGCGGGGGCGTCTTCCTTACACTGTATCGTGACTCTCCGGCCCGTCCTCCAGAGCAGGACTTGGTGTTGCAACTCCTTATTGGCAAAATCTCTGGCCTGAAACGTCCTCGGCTCAGAAGCCAAATTAAACGTTTAGTAACTGATGGACACCCGTAAAATGCGAGTGCCAGCGTAGCCTAGTGCGCCACGGACCCATTTCATGCACACGCAAGTCATCTTCTGTGCCCCTATCAGCCATCCTAGATATCCCAACCTCGGGTACCTATATCTTCGTTTTTTGGCTACTGCTTCTACTGAAGCTGTGCAGTGATGGAGTGAACGCTCTCCGCGTTTGTGATTCATAGACTGCTTGACTCCTTGGGAATTTCGCCCGCTGGTCCGGCCTAAAATGTCCCCTAACCCCAAGTATGTGGGGTGGAAATGTGATCGGAATATTCTGGTCTGGATAATTCAAATGCAGATGAATCAATCGCGAGTCTGTACAATCACATAAGTATTGGAGTTCTAAAACTTTTGTCATTTAAGAAAAAAAATAAAACATTTAGATAAATGTGGTCTTCAAAGAGTTAAGGATCCAATGTGCCTGTTTGGATTTAATCAGTGCTACAGATCTTGGTAATCCACGTCCTAAACCACCAATCACATCGTAAATTTCTCTTGCCTTCTTGAATTGGATTCTGCCATGTTCCCGTTTGCATCTCAGTGTCGATGGCATTGAAACTTGTGCTAGACACCCGCTGAGATTTTATTCAGCTGCTTGCTCTTGCTTTTCTTTAATAGGCCATTTGGTATGTGCTTAATATTCCTGTAATATCCCCGGGCAGTCGTGCTGGCTAAATTGCCTAATAATAATAATAGGCGACTGATTAGCATCGTCATCATTTTTACCGTTATCATCATCATAAAATGTACAGGCAAGGCATCATTAATTCATGCTAGTGGATGTAAAAGCTCTGTGAGATATCAGAAGTGATGACGAAGGCGATGTTATCACTTTGGAGACTGCGCTACTGCGCTCGATTGCCCGCGAAAGGAGCGTGCTCGGGGCACATCTGAGAGCAGCCGGATATCGCTGCACTGTCTCGCGACCTGCACGCAGGCCCGGACTGCGCAGAGTGCGCGCCTTTCTCCCACCTGTCCTACCTCCGAATTAAAGGAGGTTCGGGAACTTCTCGAGCTTTGTCATGATATCCTATATGCCTCCTTACACTAATCAGTAGCTCCCACTCTCACGTTCGGAAATCTTAATTGCGACATGTTTCAGTATTTGAGTGCTCTAAGTTGGGAAAGTGTGGTTAAGAAAAATGGGTGTCAGATTGAATCGTGTTTTTATGTAAGGGAAAAAAGTTGGCTTGGATGAGTTAAAGAGTGCAATATAATCCATGAGGATTATACTGTGAACTATAACACTGTCTGTCATTGTGATTTGATAACTCGCCCTCAAAACATCACTCGGGTATCACTGAAAAAAATTACTTTCCAATGGTAACTAGAGGCACTCCAAGAGTGCAAACTTCCGCAAAGGCAGCTCAGTCGAAATTTTGCTTAGTGAACATGGCTTATAAGAAATTTAAGGATAGGTTCTGTCCCTGATGCAAGACCAATCAACCCACAAAATTTAAGTGATATTACTGGGAGCGAAGTTCAGTTATCACATGTCATAGGTTTTCAAAATGGCTGCTGTAGCTGCCATATTGTTTGACCAATCGTGGTCAAAGTGAATAGGGTCCATCCCTGATGTAACAGCAACCCACCCACAACATTTCAGAGATATACGCTCATTGCTTTTTGAGTTCCCTTCTGTTACTAATCAGTCTATATGAGGCTGCAGATGACAGGTGTATCATCCCGGAAATGTGATTTTAGCTGTCTTCTCAGTCGAACATTCTGAGACTGATGTAGCAATGGCCTCTTGTCATTGACAGTTGAAAGCAGCAGACCTCTCCAGTTCTGACGTTCAGGATTGAGAAAACATTCAGAAAAGCTCCCTAACGAAGGGATGAGCACATCAACTGTGCTCAAGCTGAAAGGTTCAGCTTTTGTGCGGCTTTTGTGGGATTTGAACCTGCAACCTCTGCAGCAAGACCAGTCCCTCTGGTGTCGTTTCCATGGAGCCAGCCCTTTGCTGGTCACAGTTTTGGATGGGCCCCACACATCCCACCTCACCACGCACCTGCACAGATTTTGATTTGCCCCGCTGCTGAAGTTGTTTCCCGCGTGTCCGTGACCCTGACTTTTGCGCCATGCTTGAACCCGCGCGTCCCATCTTTCTCATTAATCATGTCATGAAATTTGTCTTGTGTTCTACTCCAGCCAGTTTGTGCAGTACTGTAGAGGAAATGCACCTTTATATACCCAAAACAAATCAGACTTTGGCTTCATCCCCATTGCCGCTGCAGCGTGCAAGCATTCAGAGCATTTGAGCTGCCTTTTTTTTTTTTAACATTTGAGTATTGTAAAACCTTCATCCCCCGCTCTACTTCGTAATCTCTCCTGCTGTTTTCCCTCCATTAGCTACCACATGGACACAGTCTATCCGCTTTCATCTTCTTCTCTGTGATGGAGAAGAACTGTAACCTGCACACCGCTGGAGTCGGTTTCATTATGTTTTAGCTGTGTGGTCGTAAATGTGATTAGAATGTGCTGATCAAAAAAATTCGGATTCAGAATTCAAAATTGCTAATGGTATCTATCAATTGAGCTCTGGATTGTAAAGCTTGAATTT
This sequence comes from Gymnothorax reevesii, assembly GCA_029721435.1. Lineage (NCBI taxonomy): Eukaryota > Metazoa > Chordata > Actinopteri > Anguilliformes > Muraenidae > Gymnothorax > Gymnothorax reevesii. Next base: position 122,104,461 of record CM056577.1, on the reverse strand, counting down.
TTTTTTTAACTAATTGAACAAATCTGCCCTTCAGGGGGTAAACTGGCCTGTAGGGGTGCGGACATTCAACATTTTCTTTAATGGAATACTTATCCCATTGTGAGAAAGCGTACTGAAATAACTGTTTTGTAATTTTTTTCACTAGGTCCAGTTGAAAAAAGTTGCGCATTGGAATCAATGCGGGCAACATTGGGCTGTTGTTTACTGTGTTATTTATAATTCTGAAATTAGGGCTGCACTGAATAGTTTGAAGCTTCGTTCACATTGACAATCAAATTCTAAATCAATATTGGTATTCTGCAGTCATCGCATTTTTTTTTGCATGTAATCATTGTATTTAAACCTGGTCTTTATACAACCCCAATTCCAAAATAGTTGGGACAAAATGTAAATTGTGAATAAAATCATAACACATTGACTTACAAATCACACCCGCCAGTATGTTTTGTAGAAGTAGGTTCCAGTGGTGGCTGTGCAGGATTGTTTCTGGCTCTCTTGATCCAGACTTTTCCAGTGAAACCGCTTTCACACCGGATGCAAAACGAGTTTTTCGCACGACAGATTACATTCAAAGTCAATGGAAAGGACACATCTTTGCATTGACTTTGAATGTAATCTGTCGTGCAGAAAATTCGTTTCGCGTCTGGTGTGAAAGCAGCTTAAGAGTTGTAGCCTGAAGGTTGAATTCCAAAAGTAAAGATTTATTGGAAAACAATGGACAGAATATTCTCAATCAATCCATATTTAATGGCGCTTACGTTTTGAAGCCAAATCTTTCGCTGCGGTCATCAGCTGCTCTTTCGCTTGCCTTATGCACGCAGATGTATTAATGGGGCAGACTAGCCGCAATTTAACTGCACCTTAAATTTGTTTTATATAACCAGCGGAACAGAAATTTCAGCTGTTTCACCATTTCGGCTTTAACACTATTATAATAAATTACTTCCGTCATGACAAATAAGATCATATTATTATGTATCTGTATTCGCTTGGTGCTTCATCAGGACATCACTTTCTGGGCTTCCAAGAATCCCACAGTTTGGAGGCGTTATTAGAATCCTGATGATGACCCCCGAGGGCACGAATCGCACGATTAATGGCTATTCCTTCATTATTTTGTTCTTTTTATTGGATTAGCCTTGCTGCCTGCATATAGGTGTTGGTGAAACTGACAAGCTACATTCATTAAAGAAAATAGCTTTAATTAAAAAAGTAAGTCAATAAATGCGATGAATCATTTTATTCCAATTGAGGATTTTGTCTGAGAATTTTTAAAAAATTTTGGGGTGATGACAACCCTTGCTTTATAAAATGGAACATAATAGCTAGGCTTGTAAGTGACGCCATTTGGCGCCAATTTTTCATTGGGTTCGACATGAAGCTGTCTCTATTTTAAATGTACACAATGCTGAAATGGGAGACATAGTTCAGGGAAAGTTGTGGATTAAGTATTTAAGAGCATAGTTGTCATCCTTACAGTATTGCATGTTTTTAACTTATGTTTTCAATGTGTCAATGTTCTCTGGGTCATTTCCTAATTAACAGTTTCTTAATCATAAGCTTTTGTATTGGTCGTGGTAATTTACTAAATAAATAGTTTGACTGTTATTCTGACAATCTTAAATGGTAATGGGTCGAGATAGAATAGAATATCTTTTTTGTCATTGTATTACAGTATGTGCAACGAAATTGGATAGGTGGCCTATCGCACATAAAAGGTGAGGGGCTTCTATCTGCCCTCAACTGAAAATCGCGTAATGCCTGCGTTACCAGGAGTTGCGGTTGAAGAGGTTGAGATGAATAGAGCGACAAACATGAAAGCTTTTCAAATTACACATAATAGGCCTATGTAATACCGGAATTCACTGGGATAAAATGTTGATAAAATATCGGATTAAAAATGATTACCAATTTTTTGTAAACGTTTATTATTTACTTGGAGAGCACTCTTTTATTCCAGTGCTCACGTGCACTCCATGGCCACCTACTGTTATATAATAACTTATGTACTCGGGAGCTGAGGTGCGTGTGCAGGCTTTTGTTCCAAACCATTACCTTAGTTTTATTTTCTTAATAGTTCTGTGAACTGCACTGCTTTACTCCTGTAGTTGAGTGGAGTAGGATATGCTTGAAGCCTGATGCTGTGGCAAATGTCAGATCATGATCGAGCAAGTTCAGTAATTAGGAGCAGAAGCTGGCACAACACCCTGTGCTGGATCGAACCTTCTTCACCTCCTGCCTGAAGTTAGTCATTATTTTAATAATTATGACCACATTGCCGTCTTGCAAGGAGATACCCTAACACCAGATGCCAGCTAAACGGCCAACTATGGACTTCTGTACAGCTAGATATTTTCAGATATGAATGTTAGGTTTGTAAATTAATTTAGTAAAAAATAGAAGCTTATTTTCCCCTAACAGAACCTTTTGCTGGCCACTTCTGGCAACTGAATGGAAAATTTGAAAAATCGGGGAGCCCGATGTTGCCGTAGTCCTCAGTCACTCCCTCTTTCTTTTAGCAAATTAACCTATTAAACTTTAACTTTCCTCTGAAGTTTTCCCTTGGGTCATTTTTAAGCCAGGAAATGCATTTTTTTTCATATAGTTTGTTTGCAGTCACGTGATCCCCATGGCGTTTGAAACCAGATAGGGGTCAGGAAGTGAAGGACGCCCGTTAGGAATCGTTGGGACTGGCGGAAAGTGAATGCGCTGCAAAGCGCTCAGGCATTTAAATAAAATAATTTGCAAAATGAAAAAGGCCCCACAGTTACCGCAGGCCATGGCAGCTTGCTTGCAATGTTAAAAACAAAGACAATGGAAAATGGTCATGCAACAAAAGCTACAGAACAAACTTTACTCGACTGAGTTACTCTACAGGCCAAAAGTCTGGGGCCACCCTCAGATTTTTAATGGTGCACCAAGTGCAGTGTCACCCCTTGGTTTTGGGGAAGGCATTTATACAGCATGCCTTCTTGTTTCATGAAATCCTTCACGTCCTAGTAAAATAAAATCATGTAACACACAGGCATTGGAACTCAATTATAAAACATTGTGGTCAGTGATCAATCAATCAAGACAGCTTTAAAATGTGGTCTGAGGTCTGGAATTCACCCAAAACCTATTGGCTTCCTATATTTCATGCACTGAAGTCATTTCATGTGCAAAAAATAAGGTAAGAACAGTTGATGTGTGATTTTTTTTTTTTAAATCTGAGGGTGGCCCCAAACTTTCGGCCTGTAGTGTATATTGTGTGATACCGGAAACATTAACATCCTGGTCCGTATTTCTTTGGATTTTGGCCAGCTTTGTAAAGTTATTTAGCTAAATGATTGTAGCTTTACCATTCTCAAAGTGGTCACACGTACGTGAGCAACATCTTACTCCCCTTCTCCAGACTTTAAACGGAGGTTTTTGACCCTTATCTGCCGTTTCTTTGTGAGCTTTTGATTAAATTTCTCGTCTTTATGTGTCACTACTATCGGGACTCGAAACTAGCCCATTTTTTTCCCGATTTGATCGACTGGCACATGCGTAAACAGCTCAAAAACTTTGGCATTTTGATAGCGCTTCTCTTTGGAGCAATCTCGTCCAGCCCCCCATCCGCAGTTCCCGCTGTGACGTGACATCATCTGCAAACAACCCATCGTACAACAGTGTCACAACCAGTGCATATTCTGTAACTGCTGGTTGCAGCACTTCAGGGAAGGTACATCAAACCTGCATTCGGAGAAATATTCAAACTCGGCGAGCCATGTTTTTATGGCCACCGCATCACATCAAATGGAAACTGTCTAGAACTTGTGCCTCCTTTCATACACAATTACCTGTACTTCAGCAGGACACATATGGCATGGTCAGAAACCTTGGGATCTCCTTTAGAATTTCAAATGGGCCTGAATTCATGCAGTTTTGAATACAGCAGATGCATTTGATGGACCCTTACATGGGTCTGTAGGTTTTATGGGGTTAAAAGTACATTTGCAATGATTAACACCATCATCCTTGAAGCATCAGAGTGCTGCACTAACATCATCCCCCCACAACCAGCTGCTGGGTGAAGCTGGAAAATATGGGAACGTGTAAATGAATTCTAGTCAGCATTTCCGTCCATCTATTATCTTACCCGCTTATTCGTGGTCAGGGTCCCGGGGGGGAGGGGTTTGTGGCGTCGGCTGGACCCTGTTTTAGCATCAGGCAGGGAAACATCCTGGACAGTCTTTCAGTCCGCAGGGCACATTCACCATTCACTCACACACGGCTACGCAGTTAGCCTCACATTCTTGTGTTTGCACCACAACATTCTGAGGAGCCAATTCTCCTTAAATGAGAGCAATTTATGGCTACTCAGAACACATTGAACTCAATCAATATAATCCAGACCTTGTAAAAGCTCATAAGCGCTGATCTACGCTCAGTTTTGAGTGTTGGCTTATAATGGATTTGGATATGGTGTAAACAGGATAAACCTGGTCTGAGATCAGCACCTCTGAGAAAAAAAATCTACACGTGAAGTACATGTTTTACTTGATGTTAACACTCAGCATTTATGAGACGTAGTTAAGATCACTTGCATCATGTGTTGAGGATTGGAGTTGGCGCTCAACTTGTATTGCAACAGCAGAAGTAACCACGGTTGTTATTTTTTCTGCTTAGGATAACAACAGCATTAAAAAAAAAGAAAGGCAGGGTTTAATTTAGACCACGTGTCTCAAGCTTTCAGGGCTGTGTTTTCAGTGTTGGGGGTTGCCAGATATGCATAGATGTCCTTCAAAAGTGAGTCTGGCACCCCAGGTTTTTTGAACACTAGTTGGATTATTTAAGTGTATTTATTACCTCTGCCGAGGAGATGGTGGGGGTTACATTTTCACCAAGTCTGTCTGACTGTGATCAAAACATCTCGAAAAGTTTAGAGTGCATTTACACAAAACTTTCTACAAAGGTTGGTCTTAATTAAATTCTCTCGTCAATCAGCCGACAGATACGGTGACATCAGACCCCCCCCCCCGCACTTAATCATCCTTTTCTTTTGTATTTTTCCCCTCTCCCCATGGGTGAGCCGAGAGCTGGGAAAGTCAGGAGGAAAAGGTTGGAAGGCTGGGAAAACAAATCGATTGGACCAGGTCCCAGTGTTTGAGTTCACTGGCCTGTCTCTCTGTGATGTCTCCATGCATCCGCACCAGCCACAGCGATGGCCGGAGGCGTTATGCTTTTGGGATACGACCAGGGTGCACAGAGGGAATTTCTTCAGATTTGGCACAAATGTCCACTAGGACTTGAGGGTGAATTGATTAGATTTTGGTCGTCAGAGGTCAAAGATCAAGGTCACTGTGACCTCAAGTCTGTCTCATTGTTGTGAGCACGATATCTCTGGAACGCGTCAAGACAATTTTTTCAAATTGAGCTGAAATGTTGACTTGGACTCAACGATGAACTGGTTAGATTTTGGTGGTAAAAAGACACAGCTCAAGGGACCTCACGTTCGTCCCATACTTGGTCCCCATAAATTTTCAATGAGCTATTAATTATAATTGCTTATACTCAACTGATAGCACTGTTTAGAAGGACTTTAATGGAACTGTATTGTCATTATCTTATTGTCAACTAGCTAGCCCGCGGAGGATGGGCTTCCCCACTATAGCTGGGTTCCTCCTGAGATTTCTCCCCACTGGGGAGTTTTTTCTCACCACTGTTTGAGGATTTTTCTCCCTACTGGGAGCTTTTTTTGCCTCATTTGCTTTAGTGGGAATTGGTTGGGCACTGCCCTCTCAGTAACTCATCTCTGACTGTAAAGCGTCTTTGTGACAGTTTATCTGTGAAAAGCGCTATACAAATAAATTGAAATTGAAATTGAAAAAAATACTCGTCCATTTTCACGGCAAGAAACATCGAACTTAATGTGCAGCTGCATATTGGGTCAGATTTGTCCTTTTTCGAGTTCACCTGATGATCCTCCTCTTCCATCTCTCTTTCTTCTTCTCTTTATTGGCTCCGACTTCCGTTCATTTTTGATAAGCCCACATACTCCCAAAATTGGAAAGCTAGAGCCTCCACACTTTAACTACAGGTTCAGGCTGCTTTAGACCATCCCATAGAATGGATGTTGATATATCTGTCGCCCTGCCCCATCTTTTTTCATCACTCCATCATCCATGAAACTCCATTCATTTACCACATCTTGCTAATTTCCAGCTGGAGCCTTCAAACTTGCCTCATACTTGAGACTGTCCTAAAGGATGGCTGCTGATGAATCTGCCCCTCCCCCCACCACACATGCACACACACACACACACACACACACACTCACGCACACACGGAGAATTCTTCTCTTTTTTCCATCACTCCATCCCACATATCAACCGAATGGTCGATCTTTGATCTTTCTGTAACTTTGAAATCACACATTAGCTACTCTTACACTTGCCATATCAACTCAGTGACCGCAAGTACTGTCGGCCAGCCGGGTCATGTTCAACTCAGTCAAAATGCTGAAATGGAAATGCTATAAGATATGAACATTAAGTGGAAAATGAACATTTATATCTGGGCTGGGCAATATGGATATCAATATTGTAGGAATAGCTATTGGAGCTTTCGGAAAATCTCTGTATAATTCGATTCTGATAAACTGTCGTTAGTAATGCGGATATTACGACTAAGCAGGTTCCAGCAGCAGCTGTACCAGTCTGAAGAAGTGCAGACAACTGCATCCCTTTGCAGTAATACAGTCTTTTAAACCAGAAATGGCAACATCTATGTCATATCAAGATATTACGACGCGTAAAATCCTCAACGATGTCTTATACTGCGACATCGATGTAATATTGAGGTATGGCCCTGCCCTAATTTATATATAAAAACTGTCAGTATCGCCCCGATGTCTTTTTATGCCCTACCCCCCCCCCCCCAGGGTCGAGAGGGGAGACGTATTGTTTTAGGTTCAGTTCATGTCGCCGTTTCCGGAGCGTAACTCCAAACCTGTTTGCATGATCGAAACAAAACTTTGCATACTTACTGTTGGGGTCCTGAAGTGGTGTCTTTCGATATATGCCTGTCCGTCCGTCCGTCCGTCTGTCTGTCTGTTCAGATGTAATCAAGTTTTGTCCAGAGCATAACTTCAAAACCGTTTGCATAATCTTAAGAAAACTTTGCATACTTACTACTCAGGTTCTGCAGTGGTGCCTTTTTGTCTATGCCTGTTTGTCCGTCAGCCCATCCGTCCTTCCGTCCGTCCGGTGGGTGAGGCGGGGGGGGGGACACATCCGTTTTTACGCATAAAAACACATTCGAGTTTTAGAGGAGGTGTTACTTTGAAAAGTGTGGCTAAGTTTCAGCGTCTGTGCTGGGCAAATGAAAACGGATTCCCTCTCACCACAGTAACCCAGACTTCTCTCTCTCTCTCTCTCTCCCCCTCGCAGTAGGATGTCAGTAAACCCCCCCAGCAGTAATGACGCCTGCCTCAGCATCGTGCACAGCCTCATGTGCCACCGGCAGGGCGGGGAGAACGAGGGCTTCGCCAAGCGGGCGATCGAGAGCCTGGTGAAGAAGCTGAAGGAGAAAAAGGATGAGCTGGACTCGCTCATTACCGCCATCACCACCAACGGGGTCCATCCCAGCAAGTGCGTCACCATACAGAGGACCCTCGACGGGCGGCTGCAGGTACAGGGCCTCCGTTACGCTGACGCGTGGGAACCCCACGGTATTGCCTCCCTAGGAAAGCACTACTGGGTGTTCTTATAAAATCTGAGGGAGGACGCCCGTTTCTAGGAGACTGCCGCACCTACAGTGAGCACCATAATTCATTGGACGGTGACAAATTTTACTTTAGTTCTGTACTCTATAGAAGTTTGGAGTTTCAAAGGATGCAGTGAGGTTTGAGGTGCAGACTTTCATCTTTGGTCACGTCTAGAAATGTTGTACTGTTTAGCATAATCACAAAAGTCATTTCTAATATTTGGTCGCATATCCTTGGCATGCTACGGCTGCTCGAAGTCTGTGACGCACAGACATCACCAGACGCTGGGCATCTTTCCCAGTGATGCTCTGCCAGACGTGTACTGCAGCCATCTTTAATTCCTGCTTGTTTGGAAGACTTTTTGCTTTCAGTCTCGTCTTCAATTAATAAAATGTAAGTTCAAATGGATTGAGATTTGGTGATCGACTCAGCCAACAGAATCAAAGTAGCAAAAAGAAATTGTCACTGTCCAGTGAATTATGATGCTCATGTATTTGTGCAAGTAAATGGGTGGCAGGGCATTCCCAAAAGCTTTAAGGTCATGTACACACTGGGCCCACCTCGACATGGACATTTCCAGACCTGACCCTCCGAGCTGCGTGTTCTTATCAGATCCTGTTGTGGCAGTTGCTAGCGGTGGGTATCGTTTGATAGTTTTTTTTTATAGGGGCGGTGGTTCAGCAACTGACCTGACCAACTGACCACAAAGGCAGGAATAAAGATGCAATAGGAGGGTCACAGGAAGCGAACGATAAAGATTGTGAGGAAACACGACAGAGAGTGAGAATGCTGGAACATTCTATTTAAATCTCACGCTGGTCGCTGACGGGAGTGGTGGGATTGCTTAAGAGCGGGTGACTGCGTATTAATGGGGCACAGGTGCTGTGGGAAACGGGATGTGGGGGAGGAGACTGGTGAATGGGGACCTGATGAGGCCGTGCGCTGGCCGGGCGAAGCGTAAGGAGGCGTGACTGGATGATGACGGAAAATGACTGGCGACCTGGCTGCCCAGACTGACTGGCTGTCCAGGTCACAGCCTGACCGTCTTAAAAACTGACCAAACAACCCTCTAACTGGTCAGAACTAGTAATTGTATCCCCAGACGACGAGCCGGGGATACTATGGATCAGAAATCGTCACGCCTCGTCTGCCGCTGTCACGTCCGTAGAGATTTGCTTGTGAGCGCTCTGCAGGCCACAGATTTCAGTCGGGCAACCAACTGTCTAATTAACCAGTTACTGCCAACAATTTACTAATGACATCAAACTTCCATATTAACTTATGTACTATTTTTCAGTGCGGTGCCGCAAGAGGGTGGTCACTACAGTAACCTACATACACTCACATACGCCAATACTCACTCACGGCTGATGCACTGATAAAGTCAAACACACGTACACACTCACAGGGTGATATACTGACAGACGCGCGCGCACACACACACACACACACACACTCACTCACTCACTCACTCACTCACTCACTCACTCACTCACTCACTCACTCACACACACACACACACACACACTCCAATTCACACAAACATGTGTGCATACACACCCACACACACACCCACACACACACACACCACACACACACACACACACACACACACTACTGGGACATGGTGTCAGGCTTTTCCTCTGAGAAGTTGTAGCAGCTGACCCTGCTCACGGTATGGGTAATGTCACACATACTGGTTTGTCTCACCTGATTTAGTGTCGCTCTGTGTGATCGTGTTTTTATGAATAACCGCACATTTTTTCTGGAGTACAGATGCAGAATGCCCTTTCTGTCCTCACCGTTTATATGTTTTTCTCACACTTAGCGTTGCTCACAGCCACAGACCTTTAAACCCCTAAGGAGAGAACATTTACCTATGTGACATTTTGTTCAAAAATTTCTGAGTCAGTGTGCTAGAATTCCACTGGTCCTCATGAACAGTAGCGATTGTTATATCAGCGTAAGAATGTTCAGTCACGAACATTCCAATCATACACTTGTGACATCACAAGGTTAAAGGTTAAGAGTTGAGACTGGTTTGGGTGGTGGTGTTCTAGTTTGGCTGGAGTTGGTGCTTCTAGGAAGGTTATGGAATACCAGGGAAGGAGGGAGAGAGAGAGAGAGAGAGAGAGGTGGGGGTAGTTCCCTGCCACACCCCTCCCCCCAGCTGCTGGAGAGCGAGAAAGAAAGAGGGGGAGGGAGGAGGGGGCAGTGAGGGTTGTTTTGTCTGTGACACAGGAAAGGGGTGGGGTCAAGTTAAGCCTGTCTGTCTGTGAGTTTGTGTGTATGTGTATGTATATCTGAGAGGGAGGGTATGAGTGTGTGTATCTGAGAGGGAGGGTATGTGTGTGTGTGTATTGGAGTGAGACTGTGCGTGTGTGTGTGTCTGTGCGCTTTTGTGTATCAGATAGTGTATGTGTGTCTGACACAGATTGTGTCTTGCCGGTGTGTGAGTGTGTTTGTGTATCTGACTCAGAATGTGTGTGTGTGTGTGTGTGTGTGTGTGTGTGTGTGTGTGTGTGTGTGTATGTGCATGTGTATCGGGTAGAAAAAGTTTGTGTCTAACACAGAGAGTCTTTCACAAAGCGTGTGTGTGTGTGTATCAGATAGAAGGAGACTGTGTGTCTGACACAGAGATTCTGTAGCTGTGTGTGTGTGTGTGTGTGTGTGTGTGTGTATTGGATAGAAGGAGTATGTATGTCTGATACAGAGAGTGTGTCACAGAGAATGTGCATGGCTGAGTATGTCTGTCTGCACAAATACGTGTGAGTCAGAGAGAGAGAGAGAGCACATATTTGTGTGTGTGTGTGTGTGTGTGTGTGTGTGTGTGTGCGCGCGCGTGTGCGTGTGTGTGTGTGTGTGTGTGTGTGTGCGCGCGCGTGTGTGTATGTGTGCGCGTGTGGGCGATGGGGTGAATGTGAGTTGCTGAGTGACTGAATGTATATGGATGAAGAACAATCACATATTTGTATGTGTGGGTGTGTATATACCCGACTGCGACTCTGACAGTGAGAAACAGCCATTTCTCTTGGCAGACACAGGGATAGTGACGGACATGTGGGCTGTGTGGTGTCTGGGTGCTGTGATGTCACTGTATGTGCTACTCATTACACTCATGAATGAGATAAAAACAGCTGTATGTGGATAAATAACTAAATCGGGCTCAGGGTTACATGCTAGTGTGTGTCAGTGTCTCTCTGCTGTCATTGTGATTCTAATCTGTGAGATGGAGCAGAGGTCTGAACCTCTGTCGATCACTGTAAACTGTCCAGTGTCTGTCACTTTGAGTGTGTGTGTTGTGTGTTGCAAGGTGTGTGTGTGTGTTTGCGTGAATAACTGGCTGAGAGAGACTGTATGGGTGTCTTTGAGTGTGTGTTAGTATATGTGTTTTTGTATTGTAAGTAACTGGTTGAGAGCATGTACACACAGATGGGTGACAAATTACTGTGAAGTAAAAAACCTGAATGTGTGGACAAACTTAAGAAGCATAACTTTTTTGTTTTTATTCATTTGTATATGTGGATGACTTGGGTTGTTGCTGACATCTGGTTTAAATTCCATGTCAGTAGCCCCATTCGAAATATATTTTCTGAGAAAAATGTTGACGCGTTCAATACTTATTTTCCCCGCTGTATTTATCGTATGATGAAGCATTTCCACCAAGGTGGGAGTTCTCTCCAGGATGACAATAGCCCAGCTCCTCATGGCACAAGGGGTCACTGAACGGTTTTAAAAGTGTAAATGATCCTAAGCATATGCCACTACCGTCACAGTCACCAGATATCAAACCAACTGAGCTCATATGTGACATTTTAACACAAAGTGTTCGACTGAGTTCAACATCACCATCATTGAAACACCAAATGGGAGTATTTCTCTTGGAAAATGGTTTCATCCCTCCAGTGAAGGTTCACACTTTAAAACTCAATGCTGAGGTGTGATGAAGCTGCCCTGGTAGCTTGTGGAGGCCCAGCACCTTACAAAGGTGTCTCTACCCCCCGGAGGGAGAGGGGAGGCATATTGTTTTAGGCTCGGTTCATGTTTGCCTTTGCATCGGCGTTCCCACTTCGTTTCCAGAGCGTAACTCCAAAACCGTTTGCATGATCTTAACAAAACTTTTCATACTTACTGCTCGGGTCCTGCAGATGTGCCTTTTGGTATGTGCTTGTCTGTCCATCTGGACGGGATCAATATCTGTCGAGAGCAACTTTGCATACTTACTACTCAGGTCCTGCACTGGTGCCTTTCGGTTTATGCCTATCTGTCTGTCCCTCCGCCTGCTGAGTTAGGCAGGGAAGGGCGCCGGGGGGGAGATGTACGTTTTTAAAGGTTAAAACACATTCTTTTTTTTCCATTAATCTGACTCCCGTCTGCATGTGTGTGAGTGTGTGTGCGTGTACAAGTGTATTTTATGAGTGTGTCTGTATATGTCTGTAATATACAGTTAACTGTCCTGTGCGTGTGTGTATGAGTGTGTCTATGAGTGCGTGTTGTGAGTAGAACTCGCTGAGTAAGTGTGTGTAAGAGTGCGAGCGTGTATGTATAAGTGTGCGCAGGCATTACAGTTAATCAGTTCAGTGCGTGTTTGTGTGTGTTCGTGTGAGTGTACATGTGAGTGTGTCGGAAAATGTGTGGCTGAGTATGTATGTGTATGTGTGTATGACATAGAGTTTGTGTGTCTGACATAGTGAGTGTGTTGTCTGTAAGCTTGTGTATATATATGTGTGTCTGTGTGTGTATGAGTTGGCAGACGCCCTCCAGCTCACCATCATTGTAAGGTCAGTTTTGTGTGTTGAGGTGTCCCAGCTTTATAAAATAATGGAAATAATAAGAGAAAGGCGAGAAAGAAAATGCATCTTCCTGATTTTCCCCCACCGAGTCATCAGTCGAATGAATGAGCTCAGAGCTGCCAGATTCTCTGGGCCCTGACAGCACCTTGTGTTTAGCGCTAAGCTTGGCACTGTGCAGGTCACCTCTGAATGTGCCAAACACATTCATAATTAAACAGGGCCTCTGCTGCACTGCACACGACAGTAAACTGCAAACAAATATAAAAAAAAAAGCTGGTGTTTCTAGGGAAGGGTGGCGGTAGTGAGGTAGAGCAGGGATTCAGAAATATGAGAACAAGAATGTACGCGAGTCTGAGAGCCGGGGTGGCACGTGCTCGGTTATTTTTAGGGAGAAAGTTGTTTTTTTGGAGTTTTGTTGTTGGGCGCAATGCTTGCGGTGAGCAGAAAGCGGGTAGAATGCTTTGTGATGCTGGTTTTCTTGCTTAATACTCCAATCCAAGGCAGAGTAGCCTCCACCCTTTAAAGTGTGAGGTCACAAAAGCGAGATTGGAATGTTCACGGCCGAACATTCTAATGCTGATGTCACAATCACGGCTGGTGATTGAAAGACAGCTTAGTTCTAGAACACTGACTCAGTGTCACTTTTTACTAAAACCTGCTCCTCTTTGGCCAAAAATGTCTTATTTTCACTCCGTGATTGTGTGCTCCTTTGGGAACATTTACTGGAGATCATGTTGTCTCTCCTGAATGATTATTCTCCTGCTTTAGGAAGCCACGCTAGTCCATTGACTTGAACTTTCCTCTTTTTCTGTTGGACGTTCTCTCCGGCGATCTCGTTCTGTCTATCAGTGTCAGTGACTCGGAGAGTTTTTGACCCCTGCCGGCCCTCCACTGCCCCCCCCCCCCAAATCTTGCTCCCTTCCACACCCCCATCCCCCCTCCATGGAAGGTCAGAGAAGGTGAGACATGATGTCTTTACTCAGCGGCTGGCTCCACTCTGCCTGAGCGGATTGAATTAACTCACGTTCCCATCCCCCCACTCTCCCGCTCCTCTCTTTCTCTGTCCATCCCCCTTTTCTCCTCCGTCAAATTCAAACACACCTTATTGTTCGGACATTTACTTACTGTTTGACAACAGCACAGAACTTTTCTTCAAGCTAAATCGGGGCGTCCTTTGTACTCTCCGAAGCAAGTGGGAGAATCAAACACTATTTTCTTACACACTCATAACTACCGGCAATTAAATACAGTGTCTCCAATTAACTTGACATGCATGCCTTCAGGCTGTGGAGGGTTACCCACAAGAACATGGGGAGAAGTCCATACTGGAAGACCCCCAGCCAGATTCAAACACAAAAGACAACGTGAACAAGATTCACAACCTGATTCAGCAGACCGGCATTGCAGTGACATTATGCTGACTGTTGCAGCTCTGTTTGCGGCAAACAACAGGATTTCTTTGCACGTGTCATGCGTTTATTTCGTATCTGAATGTGTCTGAGCCTCCGCTAGATCTTCACTGTAGCTGTGTTGTGCTAGCGATAGCGGCGAATGCTATGTGCTGTATATTGTTAATGATTGCAGTTAACACTATGTGCTGGTTCTGCGCTGTAGATGTGAAGCGCTAGCGATAGCTGTGAGTGCTATGTGCCGGATCTGCTTTGTAGGTGTATATTGTTAGCAATAGCTGTCAGCACTGGGTTTGTACTGTAATCATGTAGCATGTAGTGCTAATGCTAGCTGTAGGCACTTAGGCACTATAGATGTGCAGCGCTAGCAGTAACTGTTGGCACTACACACTTGATCATAACTGTAGATTTGTAGCGCAAGTGCTGACTGTGAGTACTGCTCGCTAGATCTGTGTGGCAGTCGTGTAGCGCAGACATTGGCTGTGATCGTTAAACACTGGGATCTGTGCCGTAGATGGACTAATTCTAGCGGTAGCTGTGGGCACTATGTGGTAGATCTGTATTGTACACGTGCAGCTCGAGCGCTAGCTGTCAGCACTGCAGGCTAAATCTGCACTACAGATACACTAGCTGTTGGTGCTACGCGCTGTATCTCTGCTGTAGGCGTGTAGCGCTAGCGATGGCCATGATTGCTGTGTGCTGGGATCTGTTTACAGATCTGCGGTACGCTGTGGGCAGTATGGGCCGGAGCTGTGTCGTATATATGCGTAGTGTTGGCTGATTAATGCAGCAGCTTGCACGAGTGTCTGCATCGCTAAGAGTCTGATGGAATCTCACGCGGGATTGGCGTTCTGCCTTTCTTGGCCCAAAGCTGATGTTAGAGTGTCTGTGTGTGTGTGTGTGTGTGTGTGTGTGTGTGTGTGTGTGTGTGTGTGTGTGTGTTTGTCTGACATTCACACCTTGCGCTTTTAAATGGAGAGGCACCAGCTGTGTGCGGCTTCTGGGTATATGGGCTGCCATCATTACTTCTTCACACCCACATACACATACGTTTCCAGAAATTTATGAGCTGGCACATGCATGCACACACACACACACACACACACACACACACACGCACACATACGCGTAACCTCTCACACAGACCCTCCCACAAACACAGAACATCACAAATTCTGTCTTGATGGTCATTTTGAATGAAAGCTTCTTGTGAAAATATGCTGTAGCACTAGCTGTCCTCTCTCTCTCTCTCTCTCTCTCTCTCTATACCTTTCAACTTAATTCAATTCTAGAATGCTTTACTGCATTACTGCACTCAATCCGTTCTGCCTCAGCCGCGAAGCAAAGGACAAATAACAATGACGCAGGAGGCAGACTATCAATAAAATGGAAAAGCACTAATAAAACACTGATTAGCTAATTAAAGGAATGCTGGTTTCTGCTCCTCTCTCCTCCGCCCCGGTGCTGTTGTAGGTTGCGGGCCGGAAGGGCTTCCCCCACGTGATCTACGCCCGCCTGTGGCGATGGCCTGACCTCCACAAGAACGAACTCAAGCACGTCAAGTTCTGCCAGTTCGCCTTCGACCTGAAGTACGACAACGTCTGCGTCAACCCCTACCACTACGAGAGGGTGGTGTCGCCCGGCATCGGTACGGGAGCGCGTACACCCGCCACAGACGCTATACAAATTATGGGCTGAGCGGACTGCGACGTCACACATTGCTTTTCCTCAGGCCTTCGCGGGGGGACATTTGGACACGCAGAGCTTTATGCAGTTTTGAGCCAGAGTCTGAGCAGTAGAACCACTGAGTCGGAGTCATTCGCTCGGCATGTTAATGCTACGCCGTTAACCTGCTTGTGATTTATCCACAAAACATTCTTCTATTGTCTAGATAGCGCACTAACTTAAAAAGTCTGTACACTAGGAGACATTTGGATAAAGAATAACATATTTTGTGTACATTTACTTGAAAAAAACAATTAACGACTTTGTATTCTTACGCTCAAGTCGCCGTCAACTTGAATTTAGAATAGGCTATTTTTGACCTCAACTAGAGCCAGCCAGGGTCGAGGTCGAGAGCAACAACTCAGTAGGAGACCCATGAAAGTGCCTAAAAACAAAGGCTCTGGCCCTATACCCACCCTAAGCCCTGCTGTCCGCCTCAAAGTGCGCACTTTAGTGACACTCTGAGGTCAGTTCAGACGTTCACCCCAGTAACATAAATAGCGCAATTGTGAATGCTATAGACTTGCAGCTGAGTCATGTCATGAATGCAGCTAAATGCAGCTGACGATCATCTCTCTCTCTCTCTCTCTCTCTCTCTCTCTCTCCCTCTTACCTTGTTTCTCTCTTCCTCTCTTCCTTTGTTCCCATCTCCATCCCTCCTTCCCCCCCTCTCTCTCTCCCACTCTCTCTCAGTAGGTCTCAGTTTGCCAAACACAGGTAAGTCCCTCCCTACTCAAGTCTTTTCGATTGTCTTTTCCTCTTTATTTAAGCTATTTTATCTGTCTATAGCTTTGTTTAATTTTCTGCGGATAAGAAGTGGAATTACCACGAATGCCAGAGGATTAACATTGTAATGAGATTTAGAAAAATCTAATATTGTTTAAATTGATTCTATATTCCATTTATTTTTCTGTTTTTA
Organism: Gymnothorax reevesii; assembly: GCA_029721435.1. Taxonomy (NCBI): domain Eukaryota; kingdom Metazoa; phylum Chordata; class Actinopteri; order Anguilliformes; family Muraenidae; genus Gymnothorax; species Gymnothorax reevesii. The sequence continues at coordinate 122,087,883 of CM056577.1, read as the reverse complement.
CTGTTATTCACGTCATTAAATGAATGAGATTGGGGTCCACGTGATGTGGACTGTAAGCACCCTGACTGCAGTTTAACTCAGTGTGCGGGAGGCAGTCACAGCACACAGGCCAGTGACCCAGTGCAGTCTGGGAATCACTGTAACATGAGCCTCAGTGGGGCTACTGCAGGAGGCGGGTCTTTCAGCAGCAGGGGGAGAGCTGATGCTGACGCTCTGTCTGTCCCTCCACACACACACATGCATACACAAACACATGCACGCATACACACTCTCATGCACATGTACACGCACTCCTATTCACACATTTACACACACTCACACGCATGTATACACACTTGCATACACACGCACACATGCATACACTCTCTCATGCACATGTACACATCACTCACTCTCTCCTGCACACGCGCGCGCACTCCCCTCACGCACATTTACACACATGCATGCACACTTGCATACACACACACACACTCTTTCAAACTCACTCATGCACACACATACACGTACATACACGCTGTCACTCTCGCATGTGCACACACCCACATACATGTGTGCAAATGTGTGCAAATACTCTCTCGCAAACATACACATTCGTACACACACTCTGTCCCATACATACATGCATTCACACTCTCACACACATGCACACTCACTCGCAAAACACATATGTACACTCGCACTCTCACACACACACACACACACACACACACACACACACACACAGGCCCCCCCCGCACGCTCATCAAAGAGGAGTACATACACGACTGCATTCAGATGGACGGTGGGGGGGGAGGACCTCCAGGGATGGCACCACCCCAATCCGACCACCAGGGGGCGCTGAAGCTCCCACCGCCTGAACACTACGGCCAGCCCCTCCCGCCACTGCAGCTGCCCCCAGAACCCCCCCGCGCCCCCCCGCCGGTCACCCTGTACCCCAACATGCCTCTCTCTCCCCCAGGTCAGTAACACTCCACCCGCACCGGTACCCTGGCAACAGCCCTCACTACAAATCCTTACATCATTTACTTCTATATATGTGAGGACCACAGAGGGAGAAGGGCACATGTCCAAATTGCCCTTTCATTAAAATTCCCCTATAATTTCATAGAAAATAATTCTTGAATGCATAATATATTACACACATATGCTCGGAAGGGATTGCTTTATCTGCTGTAACAAAATTACAATGATGAAAGAAATCATTAAAAAGTCATTAAAAATCATTAAACTCAATTATAAAACATTGTGGTCAGTGATCAATCAGTCAAGACAGCTTTAAAATGTGGTCTGAGGTCTGGAATTCACCCAAAACCTATTGGCTTCCTATATTTCATGCACTGAAGGCATTTCATGTACAAAAAAAAAAGAAAAGAACAGTTGATGCATGATTTTTATTAAATCTGAGGGTGGCCCTAAACCCTTGGCCTGTAGTGTGTGTGTGTGTGTGTATATATATATATATGTACACTGTTGTTACAAAAGTTTAGAATCACTGGTGATTTTGCAGAGATTTAATGGAATGAACTTTGGCTCATAGGAACACAACGACTGAAAAAACAAGCATTTAAATTCTTTCCGGAAAGAAAATGACACTGTGGGGAGTGGCCAGCTTGATTTAAAGCCCATAGAGCTGTAGTCAGGTCACCTGTTTTGTAAAGTTTGCAAAGTGCACCCATCTTCAAAGATACACCAATGGGAAATGTTGCAGTCCTTGTAGATACCCCTTGACAATCACACCATAGTAAAACTAGTGTCCCGAATGCCTCAGTTTTTCGGCGCAGAGATTAAATCTCCCAGTGGATCGCTTCAGCAGATGACTATTTCATTTATCATTAAACATTTCATCACCTCCTCATACTTCAGGTGCTAAATAAAGCATCCTAAAATACAATTTGGCATTTATTTCTTGTGCAGTTATTTCCTTGAGGTTTTCATGACCAGAGTTGGCACCGTGCCAGATTGTGGGTAATTTGTAATGCGCAGGGTACACTCCTGTGGTTGGAAATGGGCAGGGATTGTGCTAGTATGTTCTGTCATGCTTTGCGTTGTTATGAAATGTTGCGCAATGCTACACAACTGTTCGCGAAAAGACGGAAATCGAACTAGTTACACGGCTGTGAGGATAAAGTGAGGAAGACTGTAGTAACTGGTTAGGTTCTGGTCGTCGCGGTCGGCTGAGCAGCTCATGTATGCATATTATCGCTAAATGTAGTCCGGTGCATGGCTCGCCGTTTGTTGTTTGCAGGAGTCTAACCTTGTCTTGGTACACTGTGCAGTTCAATAGCTACATGTATTGTAAAGTTATGTAGCCTTACAGGGTCAGATAGTGGCCTTGGTAAACACTGGTCACCGGCGACAAAAACTGCCGAGTGGGGAAAAAAAAGGCCCAAATTATGAACCCCAGAAATGAACAATTATGGCAAGAACAATCCTAAATATTAATATAAATGGGTGTGCAGCAAGCTTTAATGTGCTATTTCACTTCGAGATGGCACTCTTACATTTGCATTTCTGACATAAACCAGTACCGTCAAAAGCACAATGTTATTAAATGTCCGACAGATACTTTTCCAACAGACTACTTGGGGATTCCGTGTTATGATATTTTGTGTCAAGAAAATTGGTCTATATTTTGCATGTATATTCTGTAATAAGTATTTTTCACTCATTTAAGCTCTATAAAGCAGAATCACCGAAATGTCGTCATTTCGTCTTTCACTTCTGGAATCTTTGCGTCAGTCACACATTCCACTTGCTATTTCATACGCCAGCCCAGTTTTCTAAGTCTTTGAAGCTTTGTTTGGTCTTGGTTCATTACGTCTTGGTCTCAACGTAATAAGCTTAGAGGTATGTTTCATTTTTTGCTGATTTTTTTTCTCAATTAATTTCTGCTTGAATTTGTATATATTTTGGTAGTCCTAATATAAATGATAATAGTGTGCCGTAATATTGCCCATAGTGGGGGACAGGTTCCGTGAGAAATCTGTCACTGTAAGCAGACCCCCTTAGTTAAAGCCCAGTTAGTCGTAATTACTATGGGATATGGAAACAATACTGTTAGCTAACTGGTTAATCTTCTGTCTTTTCACAAATAGTACTGTATTTAGTTCTGTGCATAATCATGGACTGGTGGTATCTTGTCCTCTTAATAGTAAAATAACACTGATCCAGAAATTTCCTTCAAGTCATTTGCTGGTACAGTCATTGCTGAACCTCAAATTAGAATTTCCTCATGAAGTGGTGGGTTGTTTTATTGTTACTCAGGGTTTGAAGGAGCTGGGTCTTCATAACATAAAGAATATTAATCTGTAATTTCTCTCTTCCCACCCCTTCTCCCTAAAACGTAAGCCTCCAACTCCATGATGTCGATGCAGGGGGGTCACAGCGAGGGGCTGCTTCAGATCGCCTCGCCCCAGGGTCAGGTGATGGCCCCCACCCCTCCTCCGGGCACCCCGACACACGGGCCCCCTCCGCCCCCGCCCTCACAGAACGGCTACAGCACCTCCTCCAAACACTCGCAGGTCCAGGGCTCCTTCCACAGTGAGTATCAGAGCCAGCGCTCCGCCCGTGACACCATTACTCATGCGGGGCGTACGAAGTATAACTAACCTCACGCTTCATTCTGCTGCAGCGTGCGTCCAAATAGCACCAAATAACTCTCCACACTCTTGGGTTTGTCAAATAATACTCACCTCTCACTCCACATGCCTGCAGGGTGTACTGAATTATACTCGACTTATGGCCCATAATTCTGCTAGCTGTGTCCAGACAACATCAACTTACACCCCATACTCCTGCGGGGTGTGTTTAATAGTACCTGGTCCAGAGGCATGCAGCGTCCATGGACCGCTTGTGAAAGAAATGCCTGAATTTTTTAATTAATCTTAATGCTGCTACACTGGGTAAATATGATTAACGTAAAATCAACTTACATTTTATAAAATGAACAATTTAATGCAGTCAAACCATGTGACCAATCACTGGCTTGTCAGTACTTTAGTCCATTGAAGAAATAGTGTTTTGTTAAGTTTGGTTTTCATTTATACGGTGATGTTCTGGAATTCCTGCGATAATTATCAGTTATTGCTGTTATGTGAGGATGACAATGTTCTGAAAAGAAAATGCAATTAGATTGTTCTGTTATCTATTTATGATATCGAGTATGAAAGAGTCTGTAATTATGAGAAACGCAGCAAACGTCCCGATGATGATTGTGGGTCCGCAGCTGCCTGAAGTCTCACTTCTGACCTGAGCACAGATCACTGTTACTCCCAAGGCTGATGTGTTGTGGTTTGAGAAGCGCATATCGTGGCAATGATAAGAACGTCAGTAACTATCCGTTCCCTTTTCAACGGACGGTTAAAGCAAAACACACGTTACGCTCAGAACGCAGTGTCTAACCTCACAAGCAGCCAGGGCGAGGTCAAGTGAGTGCGCCAATAAAATTGCTGCACATCACTGAATTTTTTTTCTATTTTTCACATGGAGTCAAAACAAACGCCTTTCTTTTAGTACATCAAGGAATGACCTTTTTTCAGGATTATTTAAAATTTTTCCAGATTCCACTCTGGTAAAGGGCCAGTTTCACAGATGATTAGCTTAGATCTGGATAAAATTTAGTTTTGTCTGGAATCTTATTTGAAAGCTTACTTTAGTCCAGGTCTACACTTAATCTTGACCTTTGAAACTGCCTTAAAGTATTTTTAATGTTTTTTTTTTTTTTTTTTTCTTTTACTTGAGTGTGTGAACACTAAGCTTCTACAATGTAGCTTACATATAATTTGACTCCTCTTTCCCTCTTCTTTTTAAACTAATCAGCCACCTGGACAGGCAGTAACACGGCCTCCTACACTCCGGTAGGACCCCAGCAGAATGGGCGGAGCCACCAGCAGCCTCCTCTTCACCACCCCTCCCACTTCTGTACGTGTGTCGGTCACCCATTCATGTGGAAACGGAAGGGAACAATTAGTAAATGTGTAATAAAACTCTACCCCCCGCTTCTGTAAAAATCTCTCTCTCTCTCTCTCTCTCTCTCCATGCAGGGTCTCAACACCACAATTCAGCCTCCTTTCCACCGCTTGTCTCTAACCATCCAGGTACAGCCAGGCGCACAGCCAAACAGATAAGATGCTCTCACATACACGCAAAGGCATACAGACAGATTCACACACTCAACCACACTCTCAAAAGCACACACATGCGCACACCCGTACACACCCATATGCACATTTTGCAGACCATAAGAATTTGGACACTGTAGATATGGGTGAAATTTCATGGATGATAGACTATATAATAACCAAAAGCTAAGGAAACTGGACATCCAACATGTCATCCAAAATTATAGCCACTAATCTAGGATTCCCCCCCCCCCCCCCCTGGAAATAACAGCATCATATGTCCTTGGAATGCCTTATACCAGATGTTAGAGCTTTTCTGCATGGATTTGCTTGAGTTCAGCCGCTCGGGCATGAGTGAGGTTGGGTACTGATGTTGTGTCGCGGCTCTCAGTTGGCTTTCCAATTGATCCCAGAGGTGTTGGATGAGGTCAAGATCCGGGCTCAGTGCAGGCAAGTCAAGTTTCTGACCCACTATTTATGGACCAAGCTCCGAAGGTGCGGAGGCACCTGTTGTTTTCGTTAGATTTCTCACTATTCTTCCTCAATAAAAGTCTATGACCCTGGTCCTCGAATAAGGGTCCCTCAGGCCGGAGGACTGCTGGTTTCCACTCTCCTTTTACCTGGGAGTCAGGTGTGAAGTCAGTCTGCCCTATCAGCTGTGCTAATTGTTTACTCAGTTACCCGAGAGGAAAGAAAACCCGGGCTGGATTTGGATTCGAGGTCCAGATTTGAAGATGCCTCATCTATGGGAACTCATATAACTTTCTGCCTCCCTAGATTTTCCCTTTTCTTTGAATTTTATTGACTACCGTTTTTTTTTTTTTCATATCTCCTCGTGCAAATTCTGTACTATCTTCCAAAGTGGGCTGGGACCATCTTAAGACAGTGCCTGACAATATTTGCACCATCCAAACCTTTAGCTTGAAATCTGAACGTATGAAGTATTATACATAGAGTGCCAAATTGCCTCATCTTGTCTCTCAGCCAATAGACAGCTGACTCTGCATAGCCCCTCAAGTGCTGCTTGCAGCATGAATTCTGAAAAGATCTTGTAGTATACTCAGGGCTCTGTCACGCTGAAACGGTCTCAGTTTTTCCCCAAACTGTTGGGGGAGCACTGAATCATCGAGAATGCCAGTGCATGCTGTTACATGGTATTTTGCCTTAAATGGAACTGAGTAGCCTAGCCCAAACCATGAAAAACAAGCCAAGGAGTCTTTGGAGATTTTTGGTCATATAGTGTATTCATGTGTATTGCCAGACATTTTAGCTGAAAGTTTAATTTTATTTATCTTATGTTTTCAAATCAACCATCTTGGAATGAGTGAAATACAAAGGAGCCACATTTTGAGCTGTCCAGTACATACAGAAAACATAGACACACAAACAGTGAGTCATGCATGCACAACACACACTCAACTCTCACACATACAAACACACGCACTTACAGACCCCCTACCTGTAGCATCACGCCTCCCTCTCACCCTCCCCTGTGGCTCTGCAGGGCCAGAGTTCTGGTGCTCCATATCCTACTTTGAAATGGACGTGCAGGTGGGGGAGATGTTTAAGGTGCCGGCGAGCTGCCCCGTGGTGACTGTGGACGGGTACGTGGACCCCTCTGGCGGGGACCGCTTCTGCCTGGGCCAGCTCAGCAACGTGCACCGCACCGACGCCAGCGAGAGGGCCAGGTGTGTGTGTGGGTGTGTTTTTTGGTGTTTGGACATGTCTGTTGAGGTGTATGCGTGCATGTAAGTTTGTATATCTCTGTCTGTAGCCGTTTGCAGCTGCGTGTTTCGTTTCCCTGTCTCTGTGCAGTGTATCCTGGTCCTGTCACTCACAGGCTGTCCTCAGATTCCCTCAGTTAAACTCCAGTCCTCCTCCTGCTGCGTTCTGCAGTAACTGCCATTTTCACCCTCTTCTCTTTCATACTGTCCCTCCTTTATCTCCCCTCCACAGCCACGCCGATGCTTTATATCTGCTCGGCTGAGTGCGCGGACGCTTTTATAAGTCTGTCCTGATCCATTTTCCACATCTATGCCTGCATTGATGTAAGGTTATGATAAATCTATCGCCATGACGACGCTCGCCATGGTTACCGCCTCCGCAGGTTGCACATTGGGAAAGGGGTGCAGCTGGAGTGCCGCGGGGAGGGCGACGTGTGGATGCGTTGCCTTAGCGACCATGCCGTCTTCGTCCAGAGCTACTACCTGGACCGGGAGGCAGGCCGCGCTCCTGGAGACGCCGTGCACAAGATCTACCCTGGGGCTTATATCAAGGTGAGAGACTCGCATACTTTACCCCAGGGCTTATATCAAGGTGAGAGACTTGCATACTTTACCCCAGGGCTTATATCAAGGTGAGAGACACTCAAACTTTACCCCAGGGCTTATGTCAAGGTGAGAGACACGCATATTTTCCCCAGGGCTTATATCAAGGTGAGAGACACGCATATTTTCCCCAGGGCTTATATCAAGGTTAGAGACACGCATATTTTCCCCAGGGCTTATATCAAGGTGAGAGACATGCAAACTTTACCCCAGGGCTTATATCAAGGTGAGAGACACGCCTACTTTACCCCAGGGCTTATGTCAAGGTGAGAGACACACAAACTTTACCCCAGGGCTTATGTCAAGGTGAGAGACACACACACTTTACCCCAGGGCTTATATCAAGGTGAGAGACACACACACTTTACCCCAGGGGTTATATCAACGTGACAGAGACACACACTTTACCCCAGGGCTTATATCAACGTGACAGAGACACACACTTTACCCCAGGGCTTTTAGCAAGGTGAGAGACACACAAACTTAACTCCAGGGCTTATATCAAAGTGAGAGACACACAAACTTTACCCCAGGGCTTATATCAAGGTGAGAGACACGCAAACTTTACCCCAGGGCTTATATCAAGGTGAGAGACACACAAACTTTACCCCAGGGCTTATATCAAAGTGAGAGACACACAAACTTTACCCCAGGGCTTATATCAAGGTGAGAGACACACAAACTTTACCCCAGGGCTTATGTCAAGGTGAGAGACACACAAACTTTACCCCAGGGCTTATATCAAAGTGAGAGACACACAAACTTAACTCCAGGGCTTATATCAAAGTGAGAGACACACAAACTTTACCCCAGGGCTTATATCAAGGTGAGAGACACGCAAACTTTACCCCAGGGCTTATATCAAGGTGAGAGACACACAAACTTTACCCCAGGGCTTATATCAAGGTGAGAGACACACAAACTTTACCCCAGGGCTTATATCAAGGTGAGAGACACACAAACTTTACCCCAGGGCTTATGTCAAGGTGAGAGACACACAAACTTTACCCCAGGGCTTATATCAAAGTGAGAGACACACAAACTTTACCCCAGGGCTTATATCAAGGTGAGAGACACACAAACTTTACCCCAGGGCTTATATCAAGGTGAGAGACACACAAACTTTACCCCAGGGCTTATATCAAAGTGAGAGACACACAAACTTTACCCCAGGGCTTATATCAAGGTGAGAGACACACAAACTTTACCCCAGGGCTAATATCAAGGTGAGAGACACACAAACTTTACCCCAGGGCTTATATCAAGGTGAGAGACACACACATTTTACCCCAGGGCTTATAGCAAGGTGAGAGACACACACATTTTACCCCAGGGCTTATGTCAAGGTGAGAGACACACAAACTTTACCCCAGGGCTTATATCAAAGTGAGAGACACACAAACTTTACCCCAGGGCTTATATCAAAGTGAGAGACACACAAACTTTACCCCAGGGCTTATATCAAGGTGAGAGACACACACATTTTACCCCAGGGCTTATAGCAATGTGAGAGACACACAAACTTTACCCCAGGGCTTATATCAAAGTGAGAGACACACAAACTTTACCCCAGGGCTTATATCAAAGTGAGAGACACACAAACTTTACCCCAGGGCTTATATCAAGGTGAGAGACACACAAACTTTACCCCAGGGCTTATGTCAAGGTGAGAGACACACAAACTTTACCCCAGGGCTTATATCAAAGTGAGAGACACACAAACTTAACTCCAGGGCTTATATCAAAGTGAGAGACACACAAACTTTACCCCAGGGCTTATATCAAGGTGAGAGACACGCAAACTTTACCCCAGGGCTTATATCAAGGTGAGAGACACACAAACTTTACCCCAGGGCTTATATCAAGGTGAGAGACACACAAACTTTACCCCAGGGCTTATATCAAGGTGAGAGACACACAAACTTTACCCCAGGGCTTATGTCAAGGTGAGAGACACACAAACTTTACCCCAGGGCTTATATCAAAGTGAGAGACACACAAACTTTACCCCAGGGCTTATATCAAGGTGAGAGACACACAAACTTTACCCCAGGGCTTATATCAAGGTGAGAGACACACAAACTTTACCCCAGGGCTTATATCAAAGTGAGAGACACACAAACTTTACCCCAGGGCTTATATCAAGGTGAGAGACACACAAACTTTACCCCAGGGCTAATATCAAGGTGAGAGACACACAAACTTTACCCCAGGGCTTATATCAAAGTGAGAGACACACAAACTTTACCCCAGGGCTTATATCAAGGTGAGAGACACACAAACTTTACCCCAGGGCTTATGTCAAGGTGAGAGACACACAAACTTTACCCCAGGGCTTATATCAAAGTGAGAGACACACAAACTTTACCCCAGGGCTTATATCAAAGTGAGAGACACACAAACTTTACCCCAGGGCTTATATCAAGGTGAGAGACACACAAACTTTACCCCAGGGCTTATGTCAAGGTGAGAGACACACAAACTTTACCCCAGGGCTTATATCAAAGTGAGAGACACACAAACTTAACTCCAGGGCTTATATCAAAGTGAGAGACACACAAACTTTACCCCAAGGCTTATATCAAGGTGAGAGACACGCAAACTTTACCCCAGGGCTTATATCAAGGTGAGAGACACACAAACTTTACCCCAGGGCTTATATCAAGGTGAGAGACACACAAACTTTACCCCAGGGCTTATATCAAGGTGAGAGACACACAAACTTTACCCCAGGGCTTATGTCAAGGTGAGAGACACACAAACTTTACCCCAGGGCTTATATCAAAGTGAGAGACACACAAACTTTACCCCAGGGCTTATATCAAGGTGAGAGACACACAAACTTTACCCCAGGGCTTATATCAAAGTGAGAGACACACAAACTTTACCCCAGGGCTTATATCAAGGTGAGAGACACACAAACTTTACCCCAGGGCTTATATCAAGGTGAGAGACACACAAACTTTACCCCAGGGCTTATGTCAAGGTGAGAGACACACAAACTTTACCCCAGGGCTTATATCAAAGTGAGAGACACACAAACTTTACCCCAGGGCTTATATCAAGGTGAGAGACACACAAACTTTACCCCAGGGCTTATATCAAAGTGAGAGACACACAAACTTTACCCCAGGGCTTATATCAAGGTGAGAGACACACAAACTTTACCCCAGGGCTAATATCAAGGTGAGAGACACACAAACTTTACCCCAGGGCTTATATCAAGGTGAGAGACACACACATTTTACCCCAGGGCTTATAGCAAGGTGAGAGACACACACATTTTACCCCAGGGCTTATGTCAAGGTGAGAGACACACAAACTTTACCCCAGGGCTTATATCAAAGTGAGAGACACACAAACTTTACCCCAGGGCTTATATCAAAGTGAGAGACACACAAACTTTACCCCAGGGCTTATATCAAGGTGAGAGACACACACATTTTACCCCAGGGCTTATAGCAATGTGAGAGACACACAAACTTTACCCCAGGGCTTATATCAAAGTGAGAGACACACAAACTTTACCCCAGGGCTTATATCAAAGTGAGAGACACACAAACTTTACCCCAGGGCTTATATCAAGGTGAGAGACACACAAACTTTACCCCAGGGCTTATATCAAGGTGAGAGACACACAAACTTTACCCCAGGGCTTATATCAAAGTGAGAGACACACAAACTTTACCCCAGGGCTTATATCAAGGTGAGAGACACACAAACTTTACCCCAGGGCTTATATCAAAGTGAGAGACACACAAACTTTACCCCAGGGCTTATATCAAGGTGAGAGACACACAAACTTTACCCCAGGGCTTATGTCAAGGTGAGAGACACACAAACTTTACCCCAGGGCTTATATCAAGGTGAGAGACACACAAACTTTACCCCAGGGCTTATATCAAAGTGAGAGACACACAAACTTTACCCCAGGGCTTATATCAAGGTGAGAGACACACAAACTTTACCCCAGGGCTTATGTCAAGGTGAGAGACATACAAACTTTACCCCAGGGCTTATATCAAGGTGAGAGACACACAAACTTTACCCCAGGGCTTATATCAAAGTGAGAGACACACAAACTTTACCCCAGGGCTTATATCAAAGTGAGAGACACACAAACTTTACCCCAGGGCTTATATCAAAGTGAGAGACACACAAACTTTACCCCAGGGCTTATATCAAAGTGAGAGACACACAAACTTTACCCCAGGGCTTATGTTAAGGTGAGAGACACACAAACTTTACCCCAGGGCTTATATCAAGGTGAGAGACACACATTTTACCCTGAGGTTTATATCAAGGTGAGAGACACACATTTTACCCTGAGGTTTATATCAAGGTGAGAGACACACAAACTTTACCCCAGGGCTTATGTCAAGGTGAGAGACACACAAACTTTACCCCAGGGCTTATATCAAAGTGAGAGACACACACATTTTACCCCAGGGCTTATAGCAAGGTGAGAGACACACAAACTTTACCCCAGGGCTTATAGCAAGGTGAGAGACACACAAACTTTACCCCAGGGCTTATATCAAGGTGAGAGACACACAAACTTTACCCCAGGGCTTATATCAAGGTGAGAGACACACAAACTTTACCCCAGGGCTTATATCAAGGTGAGAGACACACAAACTTTACCCCAGGGCTTATATCAAGGTGAGAGACACACAAACTTTACCCCAGGGCTTATATCAAAGTGAGAGACACACAAACTTTACCCCAGGGCTTATATCAAGGTGAGAGACACACAAACTTTACCCCAGGGCTTATGTCAAGGTGAGAGACACACAAACTTTACCCCAGGGCTTATATCAAAGTGAGAGACACACAAACTTTACCCCAGGGCTTATATCAAGGTGAGAGACACACAAACTTTACCCCAGGGCTTATATCAAGGTGAGAGACACACAAACTTTACCCCAGGGCTTATATCAAAGTGAGAGACACACAAACTTTACCCCAGTGCTTATATCAAGGTGAGAGACACACAAACTTTACCCCAGGGCTTATATCAAGGTGAGAGACACACAAACTTTACCCCAGGGCTTATATCAAGGTGAGAGACACACACATTTTACCCCAGGGCTTATAGCAAGGTGAGAGACACACAAACTTTACCCCAGGGCTTATATCAAGGTGAGAGACACACAAACTTTACCCCAGGGCTTATATCAAGGTGAGAGACACACAAACTTTACCCCAGGGCTTATATCAAGGTGAGAGACACACAAACTTTACCCCAGGGCTTATATCAAGGTGAGAGACACACAAACTTTACCCCAGGGCTTATGTCAAGGTGAGAGACACACAAACTTTACCCCAGGGCTTATATCAAAGTGAGAGACATACAAACTTTACCCCAGGGCTTATATCAAAGTGAGAGACACACAAACTTTACCCCAGGGCTTATATCAAGGTGAGAGACACACAAACTTTACCCCAGGGCTTATGTCAAGGTGAGAGACACACAAACTTTACCCCAGGGCTTATATCAAAGTGAGAGACACACACATTTTACCCCAGGGCTTATAGCAAGGTGAGAGACACACAAACTTTACCCCAGGGCTTATATCAAAGTGAGAGACACACAAACTTTACCCCAGGGCTTATATCAAGGTGAGAGACACACAAACTTTACCCCAGGGCTTATATCAAGGTGAGAGACACACAAACTTTACCCCAGGGCTTATATCAAAGTGAGAGACACACAAACTTTACCCCAGGGCTTATATCAAGGTGAGAGACACACAAACTTTACCCCAGGGCTTATATCAAAGTGAGAGACACACAAACTTTACCCCAGGGCTTATATCAAGGTGAGAGACACACAAACTTTACCCCAGGGCTTATGTCAAGGTGAGAGACATACAAACTTTACCCCAGGGCTTATATCAAGGTGAGAGACACACAAACTTTACCCCAGGGCTTATATCAAAGTGAGAGACACACAAACTTTACCCCAGGGCTTATATCAAGGTGAGAGACACACAAACTTTACCCCAGGGCTTATGTCAAGGTGAGAGACATACAAACTTTACCCCAGGGCTTATATCAAGGTGAGAGACACACAAACTTTACCCCAGGGCTTATATCAAAGTGAGAGACACACAAACTTTACCCCAGGGCTTATATCAAAGTGAGAGACACACAAACTTTACCCCAGGGCTTATATCAAAGTGAGAGACACGCAAACTTTACCCCAGGGCTTATGTTAAGGTGAGAGACACACAAACTTTACCCCAGGGCTTATATCAAGGTGAGAGACACACATTTTACCCTGAGGTTTATATCAAGGTGAGAGACACACAAACTTTACCCCAGGGCTTATATCAAGGTGAGAGACACACAAACTTTACCCCAGGGCTTATGTCAAGGTGAGAGACACACAAACTTTACCCCAGGGCTTATATCAAGGTGAGAGACACACAAACTTTACCCCAGGGCTTATATCAAAGTGAGAGACACACAAACTTTACCCCAGGGCTTATATCAAGGTGAGGAACACCCTTTGAGTTTTGTAATAATTTGAAATAAAAGTCTGTCTTTTCAGCTTTGTGAAATTGTAGAAATTGAACGGGTAATATTTAGTCAATAATAATGTAGTGTAAGTCTGACGCTGTCTTGTTTATGAAAATTCTCCAAAATAAGTTCCTCCTATTAGTCTTTATTCAGTATCTTAGAATCTGAAGTGATTAAGTGGTATTTTGCTTCAAAACCAAATCATTTTACATCCCTTACAGTGCAACTTTCGAAACAACTCTTTCAACAGCGAAGTAGTCTTATCATTTGGTTTAATCCTTTGCACATGCTCTGTGCCAAAGTGATGGTTAAACTTCAAAGAGCTGTCTGCATTCTGATACAATTCACGCTATGCAGCTAAATTATCGATGTGGCAGTTACATTGTAGGGCAGTGGATGATAAGGACACCTGCATTTTTGTTCAAAACATTATATAGCCAGAGCAAAGATGAAAAAATGCAAACAGGCGATTATGAAAAATAATTGCTTTAGGCTCCTGGAATTGCAATCGCACTAAAATCGTGACAGACCCATCTGTGCCTACGTCATGGCAAGGGGAACTCGCACATCAGGTTATGGTCTCTTGAAAAGAAATCTGGGATTGCAAATGTGGTTGGAACAAATGCCGGCATAAACAGTATTCCCATTGGGCCGAGATTGGGAAGCAGTGCACTACGCTGTACTGGGATGTTATGTAACTCTCTGTGAGGTCATGGTGTGTTACATGTGAAGTAATATTGTATACCTCCCCTCCACCCAGGTGTTTGACCTGCGTCAGTGCCATCGGCAGATGCAACAACAGGCGGCCACGGCACAGGCAGCCGCGGCCGCGCAGGCCGCCGCCGTGGCGGGGAACATTCCTGGCCCTGGTAGCGTGGGGGGCATTGCCCCTGCAGTCAGTGAGTACCCCCCTCACACCTCCAGCTCTCTCCTTCCCCTCTCTGCCCCCTCCCCTCTTTCCTTCATTTGTAGATTTTATCCCACAAGTGATGGGATACAGCCATTTCATACAGGTTTGATATAACACACGTGTAGCTTTCTTGGGTTGCAATTGGTCAGAATTCATAAATTGGAAAACTTCAACTGATTTTCTTAGCAACAGTAACATTACAAATCCTGCTGGTAACCTTTAAAGGTCAACTATGCAAGTCTGTTTACTTTCACTTCTGTTGACATTCGAACTCAAAGAAAACAGAGGTAGCCCGCCCCTCCCTCCCATAGGTCCCTCCTTCCCATGCTTCCATAACTGTCAGCCCTCGTCGGTGATTGGCTGGGACGGTTTGTTATATTATGGGGCACAGCCTGTGCCCCTTGTGTTTATTTGCAGTTTGTGAGGCCTGCGTGGTCTCCAGAGCCCGGGTTTTTTTTTTTTTTTTTTTTACATTGAATTAAGGGGCAGGCAGCTAGCAGATCGTGGAGAGATGTCGGCGAATTGTGACAAAAACGCTGGCGGTAGCTTGTAGTTGGCAGTCAATGGGAAGGATCCGCTGTATGTTGATTACTAGCTTGCAAACTGGTTTTATTTCTCAGCTGTTGCACTGCTGCTAACAGAACATGGTGCTATGTTTAGAGCTAAGACCTTTCTATTGTCAGGTTTTGTTGGACTTCCAAAATAACTGTGGGTTATGTTCAGTTTTATGTGACATAACAATTAATGCATGTGTAGTGTTAACGTTTTATCTCTTTTCAAAGGTTGCATATTCCCGGAAATTAGCCAGCAGGTGACTACTTCTCTCAGAGTTACTGTTAGTCACAGCTGTCAATCATGATTTTACACCCACTTTTTATATACTGAGTCAAAAAACAAACTTCACACTCATAAATTTGTAAATATTTTCTTGAAACTTTTAATAAAAGAGTTTTTTTTATCACTGGGGGTAAATGCGTTGTCAAAGACATCATGACACATCAACTCCGACGTGCACAGGTACGTAGCACGAGCGAGCGTACTTTAAGCTAAAACCATGTTTTCTCGTGTTCCTAGTCACGTGACCATATGAGAGATGTGCAACTGAGCTCACGTTAGCACGTTAGAGTGACATCTCGGAAAAAAAAGTTTTTACAGTTAATTATTTGTTGATTTTCAATGCCATGGCCGTCAAATATTCAGCGTGAACGTGCCATTGACGTTGCAAGGGTTATGGGATGCGACGGACTATCCATGATCTTCGGACACGTCTCCAACAAACTGGCACCACAGCTGACCGACCTCGTTCTGGTAGCCCACGTGTGACATCAAAAGCAGAAGATCGACTAATTGTCTTACGTCATTTGCATAATCGATTTGTCACTGCAACGTCCACTAGGAATGAATTGAGGTCGTGTAACTGCCCAAACCATACGTAGTCGCCTGCACACTGCTCTTATTCAAGTTGTAACTTACCATTTTTACTCTTGGGCTTTTCCGTAGCATTGCCTGTGGAACTGGACATTATTTTTATGATATACCATCTTTAATGAGTACAGAATTAAATAAAATCATTATTTAAAACCTCATTTCTTTTATGTTCAACTTATCGACCTCCAAACGAGTGTGAAGTTTTTATTTTGGCTGAGTATAGTATCAAATAACTAAATAAAACCAAACCTATCCGAAAAAATGAATACTTGAACAGACAACAGCAAGGTAAGATCTACTTTGAAAAATAGTGGCAAAGCCACTGCGCCCACTTGGCCAAACATGGCCAAAATCGAATATGGCCTAGATGTTAGTCCCATATCAGGCATATAAAATATTAATGGATCCGTGAAAAACTGAAGGTGTTAGACGCTGGCAAGGCAAAAAATTTATGGACGCACAACAGACCACCATGAAGGCATCTCACCACAGCATAAGTCCGATTGGCAAGCGAGCTAATGACAGAAACCATTTTTGGAAAAAAAACTTCTTGACATGCACATACATTTTTTTGCAAGGTCCACTCGCATGTGGGCTGTTTCACAATCGGCGACCAAAGTTTGTCTCACAGACCCCCAAAATCAAATGTGGAATATAGAATCAAATTGATGCCAATTTGTTTACATATGTTGTTGAGGACACATGCTGAAAATTTTGGAGCGTTGGGTTCACAGGTTCTTCTAAAATTCATACAAATGACAATTAGTCTATTTCCATTTTTTTTTACCTGTTCCGGAGAAGACATGTTTTTGATGGACAAAGAACATATACCCATAACATGGTACACAGTGTAATGACCAGTGCATATACTGACACAGTATTCCTTATGCGCAATCATGTGAATTTGTGGAGTCAAAATCATACAATACATCCAAACTTACCCCCTTCTCTGCTGAAATATTAATAATGTAAAAAACATTCCAGGGGAAGGCATATTTTGATGGACAGAATGTCTTGGTAGAAAAAGTCAAGTTTTCATGAATCAATGCTTTTCTGACCTCCCCAAATATTATTTGTAGCTTAAAAACCTTCCCATTATTTAAATAATGATTGCAGAAGCTACTGTGTGCAGTGATATTTTATTGGTGAGAAATACAAATGTATCTAAAAGAAAATGAGACGCCAAAATGTCAAAGAAAATAGATATCGTACTGTCAAATGTTCAACATTTGACATTTTTTCATCAAATAAATGGCTTCTGTAGATTAGTCAATGATAGCAGAACTTAAAATGAATGATATATGTCACCTTGCTGCTAATAATTTTAGAAAAAAAGCTAAATTTATTCAATATTTTAGAATGCACCCCTGATTGTGAAACAGCCCATATAGAGGGCAGGCTTATAACCTGTACTACAGCCAGCCACTAGATGGTGATCCAGATGTTTTGGCCTCACTTTTGGGGAGCAGTCAGGTCGTTCTTATTTATATATAGTCAATAGTTTTGATCCAGGGGCATTTATAATCAGCTGCAGAATCTGGATCTGTATCTGGTTTTGTAATTGAAATTTTATCACATCTTCCCATTCATATAGTACAATCTCCCAAAACATTTTTAGTCATTCATTGAATAGTGTTTGAGTAATCATGCAGACAGATGCACACACACTCACACACAAGTGATCACAATACTTCCTGGTGGTGGTAATTAAAAGTAAAGGACAACACTGTTTGAGTATTCACTAGCAAATATACAGACATGTACTACAAAATATTATTCACGATATTACCAATATAATATAGGTCACCCCAGATTACGATAAAAATGTGAGTGTGAAGGTCAAGTTGGCTGACTGACAAGCTTGAAACCTAACACTTACCCCTGATGGCTGAACTGTGAACTATGCACCGATATACAGTGTATCACATTGGTTGTATTTCATGTCCATCATCTTAATTTAACACGAGTGGTGAGAACAGGACATTCAGCCCGACTAGGCTCACCATTTTCCAATCACTAAAGTGAACCTAACACTAAAGATATTTCAGGACTAGGTGGAATCTAGCACTGTATCCAGCCTGATCTTGATAACTCCCCAGAGTTTCTGCCTCTACCGTATGGCCAGGCAAGCTACTTCACACTGAGATCACTCTTTGTGTGAAAAATACTTCCTAATATCAGCGCTAAATTTACTCTTGGCCAACTTCCATTTGTGACCCCAAGTTTTTTAACGAAACTTGGCCCAAGTAATCCTGCATAGTTAACTTTTTTAATCCCTTAAACATATTTTAAGACCTCAATCAGATTTCCCCGAAGTCACCTTTTACTAAGACTGAAGAGATTTAGAGTCTTCAGCCTCTCCTCGTAGCTTTTATCTTTTACACCAGGAGTTAGCTTTATGGGTCTTCTCAGACCTTTTTCTAAAGCCTCTTTCTTTTTTGAAGTTTGGTCCCCAAAACTGCACACAATACTCAAAGTGTCGTCTGACAAATGTGTGGTACAAGACAAATGCGACCTCCTGAGATTTATACTCAATACTTATAGCTACACTGCCCGGCCAAAAAAAAGGTCGCACACTCAGATATTTAGTTGGAACCCCTGTAGCTGTGATTACAGTGTAAATTCATTTTGTCATTGTTTTGACAACTATATGCAATGCCAGAACATTTATTTTCGATCATACATGCCATAATTTTTGGCCGAGATCTTGTCTTCTCGACATAATGGTTGAACCACTCGATGGTCTTTCTTGAGTACATCCCAATAACTTTTACTGTGTCTAAGATCAGGACTTTGTGGTGGCAAATATGTTTGTGAAAATGATTCCTCATACTTGTTTTTACATTCATGAGTTTCTTTGCTAAATACAGGCCAATAAGTTTCCTGTTCTGAAATACTGTAACATCTTTTCCACCAGCAAGGGATGTGTCTTCCGACATGATTTTTTGAGAAATGAGTAGCGATGCGCTTCATCAGTCAGGGGAAAAATGATTATTGCCAGCTGAAACATATTAGTAACCGCAATAATGATCCAATTCTAGAATTTGTTCATTAATTTCCAAACGGTGACTTTTTTTGGCCGGGCAGTGTATATATCCCAGCATCTCGTTGGCCTTTTTACAACACAGTGACTAGAACCTGAAAGGGTTTCGTCAACCATCACTCCCAGATCTTTTCAAGTTGAGTACATTCATGTTTTAATCCTCTTATAATATAATCAAATCTAATGTTATTATTTCCAACTTGGCGAACCTTACATTTAGCCACATTGAATTTCATTTGCCATGTTTCTGCCCAATTCTGAGTTCTATCTAAATCATCCTGAATCACATTTGGAGACTCTAAACTGTTCACTAAACCTCCCAATTTAGTATCATCTGCAAATTTAACTAATTTGCTTTCATTACTCCTATCAGGGTCATTAATGTAGATGAGGAACAGCAGGGGTCCCAACACCGATCCCTGGGGGACACCACTACCCACCAAACCTAGCTCAGATGAGCTACCACTGACCACCACTCTTTGTGTTCTGTCCTGTAACCAGTTTTGAATCCACTCCAGAATACCTCCTGTAACTCCAATGGAGCTCATTTTAAAAATTTGTCTCTTATGCGGTACTGTATCAAATGCTTTCTGAAAATCCAGGTATATGATGTCATAAGCTCTGCTTTGGTCGTAAGTCTTGGTGGCCTCTTGAAAGAATTCCAGAAGGTTTGTCTGGAATGACCTTCTCTTTGGGAAACCATGTTGGCTATCCCTCAAGATATTATTACATTCAAGAAATAATTTCAGCTTATCTTCAATCATAGATCCCAATATTTTATATGTAATGCGAGTTGAACTGACAGGCCTGTAGTTTCCTGGCTCTGTACTGCCACCTTTCTTGTATATCATACTATAATTTGAGGAACGTTTGTCTGTCTGTCTGTTTGTTCCCCGACTCCTCCAAGGTCCTCTGGCGGATCTTCACCAAACTTGGTGGGTCTATGGAGGTTGTCCCTGGAATTGTTAGTTTTTTGAAAGGTCAAGGTCACTGGGGTCAAAGTTCAATTTTTCGCATCTCCCAGGACAGATTTTCATGCAAGTTGGTATGTGGACGTAGGTCATCACAAGAAATGACCGCGAGAGGTCTGTTTCGTCAAAGGTCAAGGTCACGAGGGTCAAAGGTCAAACCGTAGGTCGTTCCGTCAGAAGTCAATGGACAGTTTCCTGACAAACAAGGCACATACACAGACAATGTTGTCTACAGAGAAATCCTCAACTAACCAGTAAGCTCCAACCAAACCATTGTACTTCGGACACTCCACCACCCCCATGCCAGATAAAACTCCCCTTCCTCTTGGGGATAAGGGTGTGGCATAGCCCTTTACAAATGTAACTGCTGTATTTCCATCTCGATGCTCGCACAGTCGAAATTATTCTCGCCACGGGTAATTCACTAGTTCATATTAATACGAGGGCTGACTGCAATAAACAGTTATGTCCAATATATTACATCTGGGCATAACTGTTTATTGCAGTCAGCCCTCGATAATATATTTTGAGCAAAAAGGCACACAACTGACACATTGCACAATGTGCGCAACAAAGGCACATTGTAAAACGAGGTGAGCCTAAAGTGCCAACTGTCCAATCAAAGTCATGAGGAGCTTTAAATGTAAGTGAATTACACTACGGATTTAATCAATCCCGCGGTTGAAGCAGGCTGAAGGACTGCGTAATATGATTACTTTATTAGACAGTAGAGGGGGCTGTTTTTGGAAAATTGCATCAATTAATAAAAAGCAATTAGCCACTGAAATAAAAACTTAATTGATTTTTTTCCATGTAAATTTGTAATTTTTTTTGTAACCTCGTCTCATCTACTCTTCACCTTCAGACTGGAAATATTGCGGGAAAAAGACTTGAAAAAGAGGATGCATTTTCAGAGAACTCAGAAGACCCCCCTTCATCTCTGTCCCCTCTCTCCCTCCCTCTGCCTTCTCCCTCCATCTTTGTCCCCGCTCTCCCTCCTTCTGCCTCCTCCCTCCATCTGTCTTCTCTCTTTCCTTCTCTCGTTCCCCCCCTCTCTTCCTCTCCTTTGCCTCCTCTCTCTTTCCCTCCCTCCCCCTCTCTGTCCCCATCTCTCTCTTCATCTCTCCCCCTCCCTCTCTCTCTCTCTCCCTCTCATTCCCCTCTCCTCTCTCCCCCTCTCTTTCTCCTTCCCCTCCCTCTCTCTCTCTCCCTCCCCCCCCCTCTCTCTCTCTCTCTCAGGTCTCTCTGCTGCGGCTGGTATAGGTGTGGATGACCTGCGGAGGCTGTGTATCCTGAGGTTGAGTTTTGTGAAGGGCTGGGGGCCAGATTACCCACGGCAGAGTATCAAGCACACCCCCTGCTGGGTGGAGGTGCACTTGCACCGAGCGCTGCAGCTCCTGGACGAGGTGCTGCACACCATGCCGCTCGCCGACCCGGGACCCGCCAACTGAGAGAGACACGCAGGCTCGCACACACTCAAACGCTCACACACACACTCACACACTCACACACACACACACAAGCAGGCTCGCACACGCTCATTTTGTCACATATGCACTCAAAGTGTGTGTGACTCATTTTGTCACACAAACACTCGTATATGCCAACCTGGGACTTAGTAATTGATCAAGACACACACACATACACAGACACATTCATACATACACACATACAGACACACGCATACACACCAACCTGAAATCTGCCAACTGAGACACATGTACACACACACACCTGAACCCGCACACACATGAACAAACATACACACACACACACACACACACACACTTACGCCAACCTGGGACCGGCAAACTTAAAGAGACACACACACACACACACACACACACACACGCTTGCACATGCTCACACGGCACACTTGCACTGATACACGCATACAGACACTCAAACGCACAAACATGCACTCTCCAGTCTCGAACCTGCTAAATGAGATGCCTACACACACGCGCGCTCATAATTATGCACACAAACAGAAACACACAGTCATTGACATATACACTGATCCACAACCTGCTGAGAGATGCACATTATTGTACGCATGCACTCACTGTCACACACTTACACGCTCACACCAACCTGGGACCTGTGAACTCAGAAAGAAAGACAAACACAGACAAACTCATACAAACACACAAACATACTCATGCCGCACACACATGCATGTACGCCCAGTCCCAGGACCTGTCCTCTGAGACATATCTGTTCACACACATGTACACACTGTCACAGCAACAAAAGTAGAAGCATGGAGATCCGCATGCACACACACACACACACGCATGCACGCGCACATACAAATATACAAATGCCCTGCTTTTGCCAGCACGTTCAGTCAAACACGGACGAAATGCAGTCGCTGTCACTTGAACACTAACGCGTTGACGGGCTCACACAGTCATTAACGGCAGACACATGGAAACTCCACCCCCGGACTGTACCAAGCACGCGGGGGGGAAAGTGTCCAACGCCAAGATTCACAACCCTCCCCTTCCTCCCTACCACCGGCCCCCTCCCTCAGCTACACGACTGGACCCACCCTGGGATGGCGGTCTCAACCCATCCCAAAACAAATGGACCGTTTCTGAATAACTGGGTCAAATCTTACTGGAATCACCGTGTCTGTCTCTCCCCGTCAAAGACCTGGACTGTAGAACTGAACTCCACACATTGCAACCAGATCATCCACAGGACAATGAACATGATATGGGTCTAGCGGATCCATGCAGCTATCAAATTCTCATTCACGAGTGAAAAAAATAACTGTTCCCCATGGATTTGTTGTCAGTTAATGGAATGTCTGTCAATATTCCCTTTACTGAGAAGGTCGGGAATGGGACAGACCATCCGCATCACCTCTGGGACCTTTCTGGACTCCTGTGAGCTGCTCCGTTTGTTCGCGGGGCGAGGTGAACCTCATTGTGCTTACGTGGTTTCGTGGTGTTGTCTCTATACGCTGTATTAACGCTGACCCACATCAAGCTTTCCCTAAACGGAGCCATTCAACTGCACTCTCTTCAGCTCCACCCACCAAAACTACAACAACAACAAAAAAAAAACAAACCAAAAGAAAAGAGAGCCAAAAAAGTTTGAAGCAGCTTTAAAAAAAAAAAAAGGTCATATTGATGTTAGTGATTATACAGTGCGCTCTGTAACGGTTATTTTTCATTTTTATTTTTCTTTGCCAAACTAAGTTCTGACTCACCAAAGCCAGTATACCTCAGTCACAGACGGTCTGTGTTTGTTTGTTTGTTTGTCTGTTTGTTTGTTTGCTGGTCATTGACCTTTTTAACCCTTCGGTTACCCCAAACGTCTGGCCGCTATGGTCCCCCCCCTGTTCCCAAACCGATTTGCTTGCGCTCATTAGTCAATTGAATCGGTTTTAACCTGTCATTGTATCCACCGAACGAAGGTCGGAGGATACTATGGATTTGGCCTCGTCACGCGTCCGCCGCATCCGCGTCCGCAGAGATTTTCTTGTGAACGCTCCACAGCCCACATAAGTGCACCGATTCTTTTCAAATTTTGCAGGGACATGTATTATGGTAAGTTCACAACGCCTATTGATTTTGGGTACTCTGGGACCATCTGGGCCCAACTGGGAGACCTTCGGGGGATACATGTGCTCAGTTGCCGAGTGCTCTAGTTTTTCAAGATTTTATTTTTCAGAATTCTGTGTCCCGTGTCCTCGATCTATTTTGCCTGGACTGATGCGAGGAGTGATGGGCCGACCTCTTTTCAATCGGTTTTAAACCCCTTGCGCCCCACCAGCCCTGGCGTTAAACGCTCACTGATGGGTTCTGTGTCGTCTCTTCGGTTGTTCTGAGGTCGCCCTCTAGCCATCCCCACAGCAACTCCTTTCCACTTGGACTAGGAAAAAAGAACCGAGTGAAATTTGACGAAAACTAATTGTGCATACGGTATATATGTTTTTCTTTCTATTTTTTCATATGGAGGGGGGATCTGAATGGGACAGAATTTCCCCCCGGGACCACGTCTATAGAAACCTCACTGGGCAGTATTTTAGTTAATAACTTACTCTAACTGAATGGATCCAGCTTTGGCATCGATCAGTTGGGACTGTGAGACTCAGAGTGTTGAGGCAGTGCTGGTTTTGGGCATATGGCGCGAAACTGAATCCTTTCCTAATCATACTCTCTACAGCAGGGTTGATCATATAGGCTCAGGTTTGATGTAATGAACAGGCCTTCGGAGTTCAACGGAATAAAAATGTTGAAAAAGTTAACTTTTTATCAAGTGAAGCCTCCCAGAAATGCTTTCTGTAATGTTGAGTGTGCCTTTAGTGTATCGCAGAGAATCAAGACACTCAAAAGCCCCCCTCATGTGGGATGGTAAAACAATCTTTTCTTGTCTTCCTCATCTGTTAATGTACTATAATGTATTGAATAACATTGTAATGAATGCATCCCACGGGCCATATATATTTTTCTTGCTTTTTTACCTGGGAAAACCAAAATACTTCAGACTGTTTCGGCAGTCTTAGTATGCCAGGCAACACGACCACCGTTGCCATGGGCGCGGTAAATCAGATTGCTGTATGTTCACGGACAGCCAATCAGAGAGCTGTAAGTTAATAGGTCTGCACTAAATTTATGGCTGACCCCTTGTTAGCAAACTGAACAGGACATGCGGTGGCAGTTCCTGAACTCGTTCCGGGAAAAACACACGGTTACACTGTAGAGGAGTTTTTATTTTTAAAGGCATGCTGACGCACTGATTTGTCAGTTTAAATAAACTTTATTTTGTTTAAGCTTTATCTTTTGCCTTATAGGTAGCCAAGATTATCTGGGATGAAGAACGGTAGAAAAGACGAGGCGCACTGCAGTGCTCGGCGTATTTTTGCCAACTGCATTCGTTGTGAATCAGGTTTGGGCTGCCGAGTGAGGCAAGACTGTATCAGTGGAATGTTATTAATGAACCAGGATGAGAATAAGCATATTGCACCCTCCACACAATCGTCCAGTATCGATCTGTGCTGTGCGACACCTTTTTCATAATATTCCCTACATCTGATGTAGCTTTAATGATGCAGTTTCATCCTTTCGTATCTCATGTAAACCCGACCAAAAAATGTCCACGATTTGTAATCAACTGTTGTCAGTGATGCGTAAAAAAAAAAAAAAAAAAAGAGTCACATGACTGTCAAGGGGGTATAAAAACTAAAAAGTAAATTTAAGCTGGTGATCGACAGCATTCCACCTATCAAGCAGTTTTGTTCTATTTTTGAATATAAATATATATATATGACTTATCAAGTGTGACCTTAATCGTTATTCGATTCGGCTATTTTAATTGTTATTGTTATTTCAATTCTTGTTGTAATTATAATTATTTGAATTATTGTAATAGGAGGCACTCCTAAGATGTTTCTCTGTACACCAAAGTTAATTAAACGAAAGACAACTGCTAAGTCATTTTGATAAACCTCTGAGTGAACCATCTTTTGTGTGTAATACTTGCTCGCTGAAACTATGCTCCCAGCTGATAAAAGATGTTCTCCCAATTTTGGTGACATGTTGTGGGAGCGTTACAACAGTTTGAGCACCTTCACAAGACTAGACTCTTTAACTACACCAGAAAGTGCAGTATATTGTAATTTTAGGTTAGAGTCCAGCAAGAGGATTTTTACAGTAGTGTGCAGAGATGACTATTTGCTTAACAAAATGAAGATGCTTCAGAAACCATGTACTATTCAAGTATTTATTTCACGTAATATTGGATCATATAGATGAAAATAAGTAAACAGATATCAAAATATAGAAAAGACAAAAATAAAAATGTCTTTTTGAGAGATAAAGTCAACATCTAGTGTGGCCACTCTTTGCCTTGACAACAGCATGTAATCTTTCAGGCAGAGGTTGTCATTGTTTTGAGGGGATGCAGCCTGCTGTGCATTTTCTTGGCCACCTGAGGGCGATCCTGCTCTCTGATCCGGTGGTTGATTGCTTATTGTTTGCAGCTGAGGAGAGACTTTTTAAGAAGCTCTTCCACCGCAGTTTGGTGCTTTTGTGTCTCTCTTGCGAGGCCTACTCAACCCTTAGTGTTCCGTCGGAGGAAACTCCTTGAAAGAGTTAGAATTTGGTGTTTGTCCATCCTATTTATTTTTTATCCGTCCGATTTATCGTTCAGTTCCTCAGAATATATGCTCTGTCCCGCAGAAGGTCTTGTTTGTTATAGCGTTTTCTTTGCTCGCAGACCTCTGTCGGTTCGCTCCTGTTTCAGCAGGAGGGAGTGGTTACTCTGTCTGTCTAACCAGAAAATTCTTATTTTCTGGAAGGATTTTCGCCCGCTTTTTCTGGGTTGTTTTTTTTGTTGGCGGAATCGCCAGCCAGTTATGCCTCTTATTTTTGTTACCATTTCTCCCATTAGTAGTCACTTGCATTTTGTGGACGTTTAGAAACTCCATCTTGTGTCGCGTCTGGGCCTCCGTCCCATTCTCCCTTCGCAAGTTCCCCCTTTTTATCCCACCGGTATGTAATACCAAGGGATATAGTCATCACCCTGTCCATCTGTCCGTCCCACCATCCGTCCGTAATCATTTTCATTTCCGGAGCAGAACTCAAAAACTGTACCACTTACAAACTTCAAATTTGCTATGGAACTTACTCTTATAGTGCAGTTGTGCCTTTTGGGGGTTTCAGTTCCATGCTGCCCATAATTTAAGAAATTTTCACCAAAAACAGCCCTTAAATTGGACTTTGTCTCATTTCCGAGACAGAACTCAAAAACTATGCCACTTAGAAACTTCAAAATCTCCAAAAGTCTCGGATCACACAGACCAAGTGAAATAGAGTGAAATGTCCTTGTTGTATCTCACATCCGAGCCATGGAATGAGGAACTCACAGAACTGTCAATTACCTAGGACTCTGTAGCAAACCAGCCATCGCTATTGAAAGAGTATGGGTTACAGAACACTGTCAAGTTTGTGGTAGACAAGATATCACTATGGAAGTTACATCATTGATTATTTATAAAGGTAAGTATATGTTAACATATACGGAAATAGCTGTTCCATTTCATACAGTGGTCATAGCAAATCTCACATTATTGTATTCCCCACACTTCATGACTCAAGATCCTAGTTCTGAGTCAATACATTCATCATTACATGCTTGCCTTGATAACAAACTAATCAATCCATCTGGTTTATGAGTATAGAATTACTACAGTGATGATATTAAGAGGATACAATTCTCCTGCAATGAGTAAATCACAAATTATGTGGAACCGGTGGGATGATGATGACTCTTGTTTTATTTCCTCACGCGCTAATGTATTCAATATGGTTTGAAGTTCATTCCAAAGAGATTAATTCGATGTACAAAAGATTGGTTTATTTTGGTATCAAGTATATCCTAGATATGCTCAATCGGATTGAGGTCTGGACCTTGAGCGGGCCAAGTCATAACTTATATGTCACCAGATTATTCTTTCCCACTGTAATTCCTGCACAACTTAAAAGTGCATTTAGGGTCATTATCTTGTTGAAAATGAAATCCCTGACCAATCAGTCCATTTCCAGTTGGCAAAGCGTGCCTCACAAGGATGCTGTGATACTTCTTTTGATCCATGATTCCATGATTTTTATGAGATCACTGGCTCTTTTCGAGCAGACTGAACTCCAAATCATAGTACTACCACCTCCATGTTGTACTGAAGTAGTGAAGCAGTCTTTTTTAAAAACGTTCTCCAAATGTATGGCGTTTATAAGTTCTGCATTTTGGTGAAAAAATCAGTCCTTGTTCCCAGTCCGTAGGTGTCCAATCCTTGAATTTCTTGGAAAATTCAAGTCTTTTTTTTTTTCTTTTTTTTTGATGTCGCCAGCTCATGGCAGCAACATGACCAATGTGACCATTTTCGCCCAGACGTCCTGAAATGGTAGCTATTGATACTTTCATCTCCTCCCTTCTGGCACAATTAATATCATCACTAAGTTAGCACACAGCCAACTGCAGATTTTTCATTTTTTTACTTCATTTTACTTCATTTTTACTTTTACGTCATGTACAAGTCCATTTCGCACCTCTGTTGCCTCTAGTTTTCAGCAAACTGGCCTCTTTGAAATGCTTGATGGTGTTTCTTACAGTGTCATGGCAGCATTTATAATAATAATAATAATAGTAATAATAATTATAATTTTATTTTTAGAGCGCTTTCAATCAAAGTGCTTTACAAAGCTTAAAAACAAAGACACAACACACCATAAGATCAGCAGTAAACAACATTAAACAGGTGGGTCTTCAGCTTCGCTTTGAATGCATCAATCGAACATGCTAACCGAATGTCGACAGGGAGACTGTTCCACGGAGTGGGAGCACGGAAAGAAAAGACCCGCTGACCAATAGTCTTTTTGCGGACCTTAGGGACACTCAAAAGGCCAGTCCCCTGAGAACGAAGTGCCCGAGCAGGCACATGCATGCATACATGCTGTGGAAGAGTCAAAATAATTTGCGACACCTTTAAATTGGTAAAAAAATTGATTTTTCAGTTTTTCTGTTTATTACCCATATTTTTACTTCAATAAACTTGTGGGAATGATTATAAAGAAGTAATATTATAGGACCGCTTTTAGATGAAAGTCATGGTGTATAATCATCACTGCAAACTTCTGTGTATTCGGGACATCTTTGAGTATCCAGGATACTTGCCTGCAAAATGAAAATACTGTCAATCTTCTAAACACAAATCCATCCAGACACAGATTTTCACTTAGCAATCACAACTCTTGCAATAAAATGCACATAATATATGACCAAGGAATTGGAAAAAGCACCACTCAATGTAGAAGAGAGACCTTGGACTGGTTCCCAGCATTGAGTGTTGGTAGGGCAGTCCTGGCCCACACTGGGAAATCTTAGCCATCAGCTGATTTTAGACGTGATCAAATGTGAGCAGTTTCCTACTGTTTTTTAGCTCCGCTGTGATAATAGTCACATTCAGCGGAACTTTTCTAATGCTGAGTCGTCCTGCATCCGTCCATCTGTCTGTCTGGCATCAACTTTTCAAAACCTGTGTGGGAACTTTTTTTTTCTAATCTGGTCTGAGCCTTCTTTATGATATTGTGAATATTCACTGTGAAAATGAGAAAATTCCACATTCCAGTTTTTGAGAAATTCAGCATTTTGGACTTAAAAATGAGCACAAACACTGATTTTCTCATTCATTCATATCTCAAAAAATGTCTGATAACTTTTTGTCTTATTTGTTGTTAGCCTCCCTTATGATGCTCTGATGATCTGCAAAGATCAGGAAATTTTGCGTCCCGGTTTTTGAGCAGTTCAGCATTTTGGACTTAGAAAATCAGTGTTTGTGCTCATTTTTTTGAGACTTTGATTAATATCTCAAAAACTGTCTGATAAATTTTTGTCTAATTTGGAATGGAAATGGAAAGAAGTGCTCAACTGGCCTTAAGAGTCACGCTTGAGCATCCTTAATTTCAGTTGTGGGGAATACAGGAAGTACTTGCCTATTTACAGGAAGCGGCGACATATTTCGGGAGGAAGTCTCAGCTGGCTTGGGCAACTTCAAATGCTTTTCTTTGCAAGAAAAAAAGACTTTCCATCACATTTTTGCTGATTAGCTCTGATCAAAATGCTGAAATGATGAAGAACACTGTAACCTCAAGAAGTGCACTATGCAATACAATACAACACAACCCAACCCAACACACTACAATACAAGTCCCAGGCATGATTTTTCAGTTGCTAGTCGACCCCAGTTTAAACTGGCATGCAAATGACCCCACACAGTATATCCTCACGCACAGTGACACAGTGGTTTGGCACTGCTGCCTTGCAATTATGTCTCCCCCTTTCCGGGGGGGGGGGGGGCGGGACACATTGTTTTTGCCTGAATTCCCGTCGGCGTTACCATTTGTTTCCGGAGCATAACTCTGAAACTGTTCGACCGATTCTCACCAAATTTGATATAGTGTCTCTCCATAACATGTAGATGTGCCTTTTGAGGGTTTGAACTGCTTTTGAATTTTATTTTTTCTGTTTCTATGGCAACAATTTGGACTTAGGCATATTGAAGGGTGGGACTCGTTTCCAGACCATAACTCTAAAATGTGAAATGGGGGAAGGGGGAGACATCTGTTTTCACGTGTAAAAACCATTCTAGTTAGAACTGGAGTTGGTCCTCAGGCACTGCTCTGTAGCTGCTCACTGCTCCTAACTGAAGAATGGGCTAAATGCAAAGAACAAATTACCGCACAGGGTTCAATAAGTTGCGCAAAATAGTCAAAATCATGAGTGTGATTTGGACCATTAGAAACTCGATTTGAGTTTCTGTTTCCATAGCAGGATAATCCCTGCCTCGACACTGTAAAATGGCACTGATGTCCACAACTCCTTGAACATGTGTAGACAAAAAAGACTGGGGTGTTTAACTTTTTAATCCTGGGGGTAGGAGTGGGAGCAAGGCACTAATGCAAAATTAGTGAAATTCTGCGCTGTGTTGCAAAAGTCCCTTCCTGTTGTTGTGACTGAACGACTATTTGTCCAATTACTTAATAGTGTCTTGGCTGTCAAGTTACTGGAAATTTGTGAAGTAAATTAGGTCACATTGAAATGTCATTTATCAGAAAAGGTAGAGTTACTGGAATATCTGAAAAGTGAACATGCATCATACTTAAAGTTTATATATATACAGTATAAGCGGCGCTTGTCCACTCGGACACAACATAAATCAGCCGCGTATATAGCTTGGTAGTCATTGACCCTACTGAGGTTGCGTGGCTCCCTGTTGGGTTGGCTACTACAGGAGTAAGACCAATAATTTTGAATTCACAAGGACCCTCATCCATGCTGATTAAAAAAAAAAAAAAGACATTCGGAGCTCCAAAAACTTGATGGGATAGTATAAGCATTATAGTTCTCTGATGGACTGTTAATGTAAGATTCTGAAAAGATCGATTTTTTCGATGATATCCAAAGGCCACAGTCGTTTTTTACTGCCTCATTCGAAAAGCCCTATGAATTAAAGCACATGGTAGGCCTGCAAAAGTCATGGAAACGTCACTGGATAATAAAATCGTTTGGGCAACGGTTTCCTTACAAATCTCGCATCAACGCCTCTCGGTCACAAGAGGGCAGCGTTTCTCTTTCTTCGACTCCGTCTTTGGGACCCCCGTGTACGCTTGATTTCATTCCAACACAGCTACAATCTCTCAAAATTTGAGTAAGCCGTTACTTTTTTTTTTTTTTTTTGATGATGATGATGATTTAAGAGTTTAAAGGGGATTACTCACCCTCCGGAGCCATGTTATGTCAGAAATGGCAAATCAGTTTTGAGGGTAATGGTATTATGTGCTTGTGCTGATCATACTATAGTGTAAGCAAGAGCAAAATAATAATAATAATAATAATAATAACCGAGAAAATGTAGTTTGATTGGCCAAATTATAGACTGAGGTGAATCCTTTTCCACATGACTGGATAAATTATGTGGATAGATGTGTGGCCAAGTAAATGAACAAATGTTTGGAAGATGATGAAAACTTAAATGACAGAGTAATGAGCCAAGCCAGTATTGCACTGACAAGTTTTAGGAGACAATTATGAATAAATTGAAAGACGTAAACAGGCTGAAAAGTCGCACACTCAAATATTTAGTTGGAACCCCAGTAGCTTTGATTACAGTGCATATTCGTCTTGTCATTGTTTTGACAACTACACTCAACAAAAATATAAACGCAACACTTTTGTTTTTGTTCCCATTTGTCATGAGATAGACTCAAAGATCTAAAATTCATTCCAGATACGCAATATTACCACTTCTCTCAAACATTGTTCACAAATCTGTCTAAATGTGTGATAGTGAGCACGTTTGCTTTGCTGAGACAATCCATCCCACCTCACAGGCGTGCCACATCAAGATGCTCATCAGACACCATGATTAGTGCACTGGTGTACCTTAGACTGTCCACAATAAAAGGCCACTCTGAAATGTGCAGTTTTGTCTCACAGCAAAATGCCACAGATGGCGCAAGCACTGAGGGAGCGTGCAATTGGCATGCTGACAGCAGGAATGTCAACCAGATCTGTTGCTTGGGCATTGAATGTTCCTTTCTCCACCATAAGCCGTCTCCAAAGGCGTTTCAGAGAATATAGCAGTACATCCAACCGGCCTCACAACCACAGACCACGTGTAACCACACCAGCCCAGGACCTCCACATCCAGCAGGTTCACCTCCAGGATCGTCTGAGACCAGTTACTCAGACAGCTGCTGAAACAATTGGTTTGCATAACCAAAGAATTTCTGCACAAACTGTCAGAAACCGTCTCAGGGAAGCTCAACTACATGCTCGTCGTCCTCATTGGGGTCTTAACCTGACTCCAGATCGTCGCCGTAACAGACTTGAGTGGGCAAATGCTCACATTCGATGGCGCCTGGCACGTTGGAGAGGTGTTCTCTTCACGGATGAATCTCGGTTTACATTGTTCAGGGCAGATGGCAGACAGCGTGTGTGGCGTCGTGTGGGTGAGCGCTTTGCTGATGTCAATGTTGTGGATTGAGTGGCCCATAGTGGTGGTGGGGTTATGGTATGGGCAGGCATCTGTTATAGACGAAGAACACAGGTGCATTTTATTGATGGCATTTTGAATGCACAGAGATACCGTGATGAGATCCTGAGGCCCATTGTTGTGCCATACATCCATGAACATCACCTCATGTTTCAGCAAGATAATGCACGGCCCCATGTTGCAAGGATCTGTACACAATTCTTGGAAGCTGAAAATGTCCCAGTTCTTGCATGGCCAGCATACTCACCGGTCATGTCACCCATTGAGCATGTTTGGGATGTGCTTGACCGGCGTATACGACAGCGCGTACCAGTTTCCACTAATATCCAGCAACTTCGCACAGCCATTGAAGAGGAGTGGACCAACATTCCACAGGCCACAATTGACAATCTGATAAACTCTATGCGAAGAAGATGTGTTGCACTGCATGAAGCAAATGGTGGTCACACCAGATACTGACTGGTTCTGAGTCCCCAGACCCCCAATAAAGCAAAAACTGCACATTTCAGGGTGGCCTTTTATTGTGGACGGTCTAAGGTACACCTGTGCACTAATCATGGTGTCTGATGAGCATCTTGATGTGGCACACCTGTGAGGTGGGATGGATTGTCTCAGCAAAGCAAAAGTGCTCACTATCACACATTTAGACAGATTTGTGAACAATCTTTGAGAGAAATGGTAATATTGTGTATCTGGAATGAATTTTAGATCTTTGAGTCCATCTCATGACAAATGGGAGCAAAAACAAAAGTGTTGCGTTTATATTTTTGTTGAGTGTATATGCAATGCCAGAACATTTATTTTCGATCAGAAATGCCATAATTTTTGGCCGAGATGTTGT
The DNA here is from genome assembly GCA_029721435.1 of Gymnothorax reevesii. NCBI lineage: Eukaryota > Metazoa > Chordata > Actinopteri > Anguilliformes > Muraenidae > Gymnothorax > Gymnothorax reevesii. The sequence goes on along the minus strand of CM056577.1, from coordinate 122,054,153 downwards.
CTTCTCGACATATTGGTTGAACCACTCGGTCGTCTTTCTTGAGCACATCCCATTACCTTTTAATGTGTTTAAGGTGCAGGACTTTGTGGTGGCAAATTTGTTTGTGAAAATGATTCCTCATACTTGTTTTTGTCATTCATGGTTTTCTTGCTAAATACAGGCCAATAACCTGCCCGTCCTGAAATACTGTAACATCTTTTCCACCATCAAGGGATGTGTCTTCCGACATGATTTTTTAAGGAATGCGTAGCCATGCGCTTCATCAGTCAGGGTAAAAATGATTATTGCCAGCTGAAACATAATGATCCAATTACAGAATTTGTTCATTAATTTCCAAACGGTGACTTTTTTTGGCCACTTATGTTATGTAACCGTGCACTGTAGCTCAGTTCGCGTAATACGGACCACGAACTTGTATTCTTTATGACATACGCAATTATTTCTAACGTTATATAGCGTAAAAGGCTAAGTCGTTCTAAACTATGCGCGACAGGCGCAGAATAGGCCTAAAGAGAATTTAACTGCACGTAAATATCATGACATTCCAATACCAGTTGTGTCAAATAATAAACAATCCATACATTTTACCCGCCTTCTTCAAGAAAAATGTCGCTAGCAGCAGCAGTCCCTGTATGTCGTGTTCATCAACTTAGCCAAGGCATTTGACCTAGTCAACAGGGAAGGTCTTTTAGCAGTGCTCAAGACGGTCCTCCAAAACTGCTTAATCTAATCACCTCTTTTCATGAAGACACGCACACTTCCATCTGTGTAAATGGTGCAACATCTGATGCCATTCTTGTTTCCAGCGGAGTGAAACAAGGGTGCATTCTGGCCCCAATCCTTTTTGGGATCTTCTTTCAGTCCTCCTCCAGTACGCTTTTTCTGATGGTGTATATCTCCACACCAGGACTGATGGCTGTTTATTCAACCTCGCCCAACTACGAGCAAAGACCAAAATCCAAAATGAAAACTCTTTGCATCCGTGAACTTCAGTTTGCCGACGATGCAGCCATGGTCGCCAACAGTGAGGCCAAACTCCAAGAGCTTCCGGACAAATTCTCCCAAGCATGTGTCGATTTCAGACTTACCATCAGCCTCAAGAAGACTAATATGCTAGCACAAGGAATGCTAACCGTCCCTTTTAAGAAAATTGAGGGCTCGAACATTGTGGTAGTCAACGACTTCACATATCATGGGTCAACCATAACAAACAGCCTCTCCCTCGACGACGAAATAAGCAAACGCTTAGCAAAAGCTACAGGTGCAATGGCAAGACTTCGGGATTGTATCTGGGAAAACTGTTTCCTGATAGTTAATATCAAAGTCTCGGTGTACCAAGCATGCGTCCTCTCTACACTCCTCTACGCTCGTGAAACATGGACCACCAACACAAAGCATGAAAAGAGGCTAAACAGGTTTCACCTATGCTGTTTGAGACGCATCATGGGAATCCCCTGGTAGGCTAAGAGAACAGATACTGAAGTGTTAGAGCGTGCAGGCCTTCCGGGCATACCTGGCTTGTTCAGTCAGAGACGGCTGACGAGGCTTGGCCATGTACAAAGAATGGATGACCGAAGATATCCTAAAGACCTTCTTTACGGGGAGCTTGGTGAAGGCTATAGACCTGTTGGCCATCCAAAACTGCATTTCAAGGATCTCATCAAGCAGGACCTCAAAAAGACCAAGATTGGGGTCACCAACTGGGACCAGAAAGCTGCTACTCATTCTGACTGGCGTTTCACTGTCAGTAAAGGGGTTTGAGAGTCAGGGACAACAAGGAAAGTTGTGTTTGAAGAATGAAGGAGATGACTGAAGGAAGGGCCAGCAGGACCCATGGAGTCCAAGTGTTATCTGTGGATCCGGGACTGCCATTCGAGTATTGGCTTGCTGAGCCAACATTGAGTGTAGCCATCATCTAACTTGAGACGTATGGATGCCATCACACGGGGGCCCGCAATACAGGATTTAAGGGCCACTGCTTTAGTTGATTTCATAATTTGGCTTTGAGATAGGAATAGATAAATGCTAGCCGATACCCGTGCTATGCACTGGCTATATGCGCAGGCGTTGTTTTTCGATGCAATGTAGGCAGCCTGGGTTGAAAAGTTCATAGAATTTCCTTGTATACAACATTTGTGGTGATTATTTTTAACACAATAACAGTTGATTGAATTAGTCGGTTTTACTTGTAAAAACGGCTTCAAAATGCAGTTTTCACTTCATACCTAAGTTTGAAACCTGGCGCATTGTGTTTGTCACACAGTAAAACCAGTGTATGCTGAAAACAGACTCATTATTCACGGTGGTTTCGGAGGAGGTGTGTGACTTTAAGCAAATCGCCAACTCAGTAATAATATATAGATTTCCGGGTCTGCAAAATTTTGCGTGGTTACCATGTTTGAGAGGAGTTTTGGATAGTTCTGAATTCAGGGAAATTCAGTTTCCACAAATTAATTGCAATTATACTATTGAAATTACTGTAATATAATCACTGTAATACTTTCCAATTGCTCTTGATCATCGGTGTATTCAGTGGCCTATTCATGGTTTACGTTCCCAAATTGACAAAGTAACATTGTGCTTTTAGTGTCCAGGACGCAGTAATCATCATACCCAGATAGCATACGGTTGTGGGCCACATCAGGCATGGACCCGGCACTATAGGCATTCTTATGGCTCGAACAAAATAGATGTGAATCCAAAGTGGCCCATGTGGTAAATGCTGAATTTGCCCGAATATCACAAAACAAATATGGCCCACAACTGGCAAATATTTGGCTGAGTGACAATGGTCAGTCTGTAAGTGAACCAAAACTGGCCCCGTTTGCTGCATCATATGTTCTTGGCTGACATCTGGCATTGTGATGGCTCGGTTGTGGCCAAGTTCTGGCAAACGGGAGCAGAGCGCCCAAGTGCCATCATTCCATGCGGTATGTGGGCCGGATGAACATGTCAAACATGTCAGGAGTGGGCCAGATACGGACTGGATGAATTTTGCTAGGTAGTAAGGCAAACGGTTTTCGATAGTTTTAATTTTGATATGAGAACACCACCCCTCTGTGACTATATTTTAGTTTAAATTGTAGAAGCTGAGCAACAAACAACATATACTGACCAAATTAAAAATGGAAAAAGTGATCTTTACTCAGCAAGAATTAACTGTAGAACCTGAAAGTTTGATTTGGCTTGATTTTACTCAAAACATATGTCAAAATTCATATTGTTGGAACACAGGCACATTCCATGTGTAAAATTTGGTTGATTCAACAGCAAGCTTTTACGACCTGGATGTTCTGTTGCCTGCTTAGAATCTCCTTTGTTCTGCCCAGCGGGGGGTTTAGAACCAATTGCTCTGGCCCTCTGAAACTCACAGACCACTTCTCGATTAAAGTCAGGATCAGTTACATTTAAGCTGCTTAAAACGATCTAAATCTCGGTCAAATTCATATTATGTGTACGTTCAATATCCTAGAAAGGAACCTCTTATATATTTATCACACTATTGGGCTATAATATTCCATTTTAAGGCTTTTCCATGACAACTGCATCATTTTAGCACGTATTCCTATCATGTTTGATCTTTTTATTCTCTGGAAAATCCAAGGAGTTGAATGGAACATGTTTCATTTCTCTTGGAATTATGGTTCGTTTGTAAGATTCATTCAAGCAACTACCCTAGTCTCCCTGTGCAAATTATCTTATCACCTAGGCCAGTAAAACTCTGATTCGGCCAACCTTCCCTCTACCTTGTTCGGAGGTGTGGTTTGGAGTCTTTATAGGTACGAGATCCTTGGGGGGCGGCCTCTTCTCTTCCTGTCTTTTCTTTGTCAACATCTGAGGCGCTTAGGTGAGTTGGGGAGGGGTCACATGACGCCTTGCTCTGCGGAGCGAGGGGGCATTTGAGTTCTCCCCGACCACGTGGGGCGACTTTAGCTCCGCGTGGCCATTCATCTTTTCCAGGTATGAAAATATTCTAAATCATTCTAAATTATATGTAACTGGTAATTGGCTTCGCGTTGATTTGTTTGATCCAAGTTGTGCCTACCTGGTAATTAAATTATTGTTATTCCTTTTCTAGCTTGCGTGGTCTCCTGTCTTTTAATCTTTTTATTCTTAGCCCCGTCTCGGCGAATACCTAGGGGAATAGCCTATCCTCACTGAGGAACGACTGGCCAGCGGCCCGGTGTGGGAATTGGTTGGTTAAGTTGGTTTAGGCGACCATGATCTACCTATTGTAAGGATTTATATATGTTGGTTCTGAGTTTTAACCTAAAGAACCCTTGGGCTAATATATAATCCTAGGTTCACTGTAATATGCCAGCAGAGGCTATTGCAATGATGGTTGACTGCCAACCGCTAATCTAACCAATGAACTAGGATTCGAACATGGTGTTAATGCCCAAGAACCTTAATGTAGCGGCGGTGGTTGTCTGTTAGGAATTCAAGGTATAGTCACTTCATGTTAGTCCTTAGAGTCTAAGTTACTGGCTATCACTGTTTTGAGATTCACGCAGGTGTTCATTAAATTATCAATTCTAATTCTAATTTGGAGTCAGATATTTAAACGAGGATCTAACTAAATTTTGTATTCTACTTGTTCTATGGAGTCAGATTAATCGTAACCATTGCGCTTTCATGCCCCGTCCTCGGACGGTGAAAGATTATTCATTTCATTGTGATTCACTCCAGCCAGAAGAATGCTCTAATTAAAGTTAGACTAAGAGAACACGTGAAGCCTTCAACCCATAGCAATTGTCCGTCATTTGGTTGTTGCTTTGTTGGGGTTTTACATAACAAACGGTAGCAAACGTGTGCTATAATTGAGATAAGTTTAAAATAAATACACTGAACAAAAATATAAACGCACAAACCAAAAATGCTGAGTTAAATGAACCTATAATGAAACATGCCCACAAATAGTGTTTATTCGTGTACTGCCTGATTTGTTTTTCTCAAATCTGGTGACCCATTTCTCATTGACCACTCCCTGTGAGATTACTCACTCATTGAGTTATTCTGCCCCTGAGCTGCATAAGAGCATACATTGAGTAGGTCAGTCAGCGTGACCAATACACAGGCACTCCTTGCACCAGGGTCAATAAAAGGCCACTGCAAAATGTGCACTTTTGCCCCAAGTCACAATGCCACAGATGTCACAAGTCATGAGGGAGCATGCCATTGGCATGCTGAATGCTGGGATATCTGTGACAGCCGTGTCAACACACTTGAATGTGCGTCAGTCCACCATCAGCGGGTTGAGAAGTCGATTCAGAGAGACTGGCAGCACTGTGAATCATCCACATGCCCCATGACCATCTGTGACCACACCCACACAGGATCGGCATATGCGCCTCCAGCACCTCCGTGATCGGCTAAGACCAGCCACCAGGACAGCTGACGAGACCGTCGGACGGCACAGCAGCCGAATACCAGCTCAGACTATCCGAAACCACCTGAGGGAGGCAGACCTCCAAGCCTGCCGACCGCACCGAGGTCTCAAGCTGACTGCCGTCCATCATCGCTACAGACTCGACTGGGCCAAACGTATCCTTCACTGGATGCTTGCACGATGGAGGACGGTGTTATTCAGCGATTGAATTGCATTTCCAACTGTACCGCGGTGATGGCAGACAACGCGTATGGCGACGTGTGGGCGAGCGTTATGCTGATGCCAGCTCCAAGTTGCACTGCAGGAGGAATGGGACAACATTACACAGGCCACTATTGACAACCTCGTGAACTCCATGCGCCGGAGGTGTACCGCTTTACGTGATGCCGATGGTGGACACACTCGTTACTGAGTGCTGTGAACTCTGCCTGCTGACCCCTGTTGGGTTCAGGCTGTGATAACTCATGAATTGATCGCAGTAAATTGTTAGTCATGTTTCTGTTGCTTGAATATTACGGCAAGAATAAAATAATAATTATTTTGTTGAAATATTTCCAGATTGATAAAAAATAATTCGAAAAAAATCACTTCGTGCGTTTATATTTATGTTCAGTGTAGTATCCGAGTCGGAAGGCTTGGGAAAAAGTCGGAGAGCTGATTAAGTTCCGGAGGGATAACTACGGACGACCAGCCTGATAGCTGCTTCCTTGGGCGTTGTTTGATGGAAATTGCACATGGTGGCTTTCAAACTTGACGAGACAACTATTTTGTGGCCAGAGAGATCGTTCGCGTGGTCGATGGCCCTTTGTATAAAGGACGGCGAGTAGGCCTAGCCATGGATGATAATAATCCATTAAAAAAACTACCTCGCTCGAGTTGGGCGTGTTTATGATGTTTTGACAGCATGTGGGCGGTGCTAAGTTACCATCCTCCGGTATCTGGGAGGACCAGTCTCGCGCCGCAGCCGCAATACTGAACCACGAGATTTTGAGCATCTCCCTTGGATCGCGAGCGGAGAGGAAAAGCGAGTGCAGGCGCATCCTTGACAGCGACACAACGCGCAAGAAAGACCGAACGAGAGCCGGTTGCACGACCGATTTTGTTTTTATCCACAGTTTTGATCTATATCTAACAGGAGAAGATTCATGGAAATAAAATAGCTAGCTGGCATTTCCAGTTATTTTTATTTTATTATGTTTATTTTTTCTGACCGTAACGCATCCCTTTGAATCCCAAAATGGCTGAGATTACGAACATAAAACCGACGTACGGTGAGTAACTGGCTGCCTTTGTACGTAAATGCATTTGGAAATTTACATCTTTTAATTACTAGTATCTGTACACATTGTGACGACAAACTGAATCGGGCGAATTTGAAAAAATATCAATCAAAGACAACAACTGCGTCTTCAGTGGCGTCTTTCGGTGACACTACGTTTTATTGACTCACACCCGGATGAGCTTAAGTTTACACCGAACTTGCAATAAAAATTCAGCATAAGTTCCGTAAAAATACCACGAATAGTTTTGAAATGTATCCATTGGCTTTAAGACACCGAATTTCAAATGTATGTGATCGTACATCAATAAATATTTTATCAGATCAGAATGTGATTTTTTGGCACCTAAGGAGAGCAGATTACGGAAATGGAAATATAATTAAGGGTAATTTAATGTTTAAGGTTTTTTTTTTCAAACAAGTCGCGCAATATTGTTTTTGCCCCCCTCATATAATATTTTACCATACTTGGCACTCGAGGAGTAAATGCGGTGTTTTTACCTTCGTAAATATATTCTACAGTGTGTTTAAAAGGAGCCCTCTAGGCCATTATATGCAAAGAGCAAATAAAATGTTCTTGTAAATTGATCTGGATATTTTTGGGCATGTTCCCGTTTTCCGTCAGCGGGTGCGCCCCTGTGTTTGTGTTTTTAGGCGCCTGCTTCGTCATGGCTGCAAGCTTTTTGGGGTGATTTGTGCGAGGTGTCTCTGAACCTCTCCTGTCAAAAAAATGGAAGTAAAAATTGAGCTATTGAAATAAATATGTACCATAACATATCTAAGAAATTGGGATGATTCTGAAACAGAGCAAGGAACAGAAAAAGAGATGAAAGACTAAAGGCCATCCTCTCTCTCTCTCTCTCGGACACGCACTCTCTCTCGGACGCGTGCACGCGCGCGCTCTCTCTCTCTTCTTCCTGGCTACCCCCCATTCTTCCCGATGGCGTTAACTGCGCGCGTGGGCAGGGGTGGATGGGCGATGACGTTATGTCTAATCGTGTTCCAGGCATCGCCTGTCCCCGTTTATCCATTGTTTTTGCTGAACAACCTGCCCGGAACCGGATTAGATTTTGGATTGTAGCCTACACTGCTGGGAGGGGACTTAGTGGCGTTGGAACAGCGGTAACCGCGAGATTAGACTACCTATGTCGGCATCTTGTTGGTATAAATGCGTGAGTTTACTGATGTTGTGGCGCGCATAGGCGGATCAGCGCTGTTGCGTAAATTCGAAGCGGACGCCTTTCAGAGGATCATCGTGTTGGGATGCTTGGACGGAAGACTAACTGCCTGATAAATTATTGTTTTGTGTTGAGTTGCCCAATGGAAAAACAGCCTGTATGTATGTAGTCGAAAGCTGTGACAGTTCTGTTTTTCTTTGCATATGATGAAGTTAATATGAGCAGACGGAACCCAACACTCAGAAAGAGGTTATTAGGGATGAAATTATCATTAAACCCGTATCATGCTCGCCCAGTGAATGGCGGTTGCACCGTCACTCTATGGGCTACTTTGTGACGAAACCAATTGTCCCTGATAAAAATCTACCCGAACACATGGACGCAGACACGTGCCCTCCTGATTGACAAAGGCTTGTGCGTTTGCATTGCATTCAGTGTCTTGGGGTGATCAAAGTTTGGCAGGGATGTTTGCAAGATTGCGTGGACGGGACTTTCGTAATTTCAAAAAATATATATATTAGAAAGAAAGCAGAAATCCTTTTGCGACATCGGATAGCTACACTAGAGCTTCCATTTGCTGAATTTTCCGGCGAAAATACTACAGGACCGCATGTAGCCTACAGTACAGTGTAGGCCGATGCTCTAATTGATATACTTCAGATTTAAGAGGGCATGGAGGTACAACCTTCATTGCTAACAGCAAAGAACCAAGTATCTTGTTAATCAAGGAAATAATTGTTTTTACTTTGGGTGCGTCTCAATACTCAAAAAAATTTGTTTCATATTATTGTCCAGACCTCAGTACACTCAGATAGCAAAAGAGGACAACGGGACGGAGGGAGCATGTGTTTATGGGTGCGTCCCAGAATTTGAAATCCAAATGTGGACATCAATGCCCATCCTTTCTTCAATACCACTTTATGGGAGCAAAGGAGCACAGGGCAGTAGAATATATATTTTTTGCGGTCGCTCCATTAAGTTCTGGCTGCTCCCGTCTTTGCAGTGTCGCGTTTAATTTTCACCTGGGGGTTAATAACAGTTTTAACGAAGTTAGTCGTCACAGGATGCAATTAACGCGGGACGCCCGAAGAACACAAAGGCAGCGCGGAGTAAAAATCAATGTGTAATCAGCCCTGATCAGAGTACGTGTAATCCCCGTTGGGCTCGCAGAAACTGCGACAGCGCGGAATTAACAGGGAATGCTTTTTTTTCCTGAAAATGTGGTCCTCGGTAAGGGCAACATCTAAATTTTCTCGCAATGTTGCTGCCATTTGGTGACAATGGTCTAATATTCAGAGACATTCCAGTAATGTTGTGAATAAATATATTGTTGATGGGGTCTTCTGTATAAGAATAGCTGCCGATGAACTGGCCTGGTTGAAAGGCCTGGGGTGAATTTGGAATGGGGGATATTGTAAGAACTGGTGTGGAGGAGGATCTGACCCAAATGTGTCATCCTTTCCTTCCCTTTTCTCCTTCTCTTAAAAGGAAGTATGGGTGTAGGGGACAAGTGGAGGAAAGACGAGCCTTTTTTTACATACTGGGTGGCTCCCTCTATCATACTTGCAGGCCTTTTTTATTTTGTCAATATTTTTAAGATTTAGAAACTACCGGAATAGCTTGTTAAGAAAGGGGGGAAATGTTGGCTAAATAGCCATTGATCAGGCATCTTGGGGGACAGCCGTTGGGGGCCTTAGCAGCAGATGAGGAGTGGCAGCGGAGGGAAATGCTGCATGAGGGCTGCCTAACCCTGTATGTTCTCAGCTCAACCCTGATTAGGCTCACTTGATTTTATCTATTGATTAGCAGCTCAGTGCAGATCTCTAAGTGGTTGAATGAGGTGCATTTCCTCACAGCTGGATGGAAAACCTGGTGGACAGTGGATCTCAATGAACAGGACTGTGCGGCCCTGCTAAGCATGATCTGACATGAGAGTCCATATGAGTGCAGTGAGGCCCAACCCTTTATCCAGTAGGACCACAGTGTGTTGGTTTTTTGTTCTCACCATCCACTTTAGACCCATGAAACCATATGAGGCAAGGTAGTTGACCAATTAAAGGGGCACTATTCTGACATGAGCATGTGCAAATCTAGACTTATGTTGAAATTCTTCACCTTCCATTTTCAAGAGATGCCAAGAATTTTGTGGATCTTAGAGCATCAAGTGTTATCGATGCAATCCTTGCATTCCGGAATATTTAACCTGTTTTGTCATTTAGATGTATTGTTTTGTATTTCTGACCTGTTATTTTTTGAGTCCTCATGTGTTTGTGAACTCTAATTCTTTGTTTATGATTTTGCTTTCTTGTAAGTTCATTTATCAGACGGAGAGCTGTTTCAAACAAGACTCAGCTGGTTTGAGTTGTTATTTCTGCACAGTTTTGATGTGGTACCACAATAACAAAGGGAGCAACACTTGAGATTTTTTCTTTAACAAGAGCATCCCAGATTGCTTTGTTCTGTTCTCTTTGTACTGCAAGTACTCTCACACTTGCTATAGATCAGATTTTCCTAAGGTAGTAATATCTTTGTTAGTTTTAGTTTTGCAAGGAAGTAAGTTAAAACAGCAAAAAAATTTTCAGCAAAGAAAAGAACTTTGCCTTAGTTGTCTCCAATGGAATAGTCTCCGCATTCATTGCCATAAGCTCACTGTAAATCTGTATGGTTGTCGCATTCATTGACATTAGTCACAGTATACCTGTATGGTGCATTTATTGCCATTATCTCACAGTAAATCTGTATGGCGCATTCATTACCATGAGCTCACAGTATACCTGTATGGTGCATTCATTGCCATTAGCTCACAGTAAACCTGTATGGCACATTCATTGCCATTAGCTCACAGTAAACCTGTATGGCACATTCATTGCCATTAGCTCACAGTAAACCTGTATGGTGCATTTATTGCCATTAGCTCACAGTAAACCTGTATAGCGCATTCATTGCCATTAGTTCACAGTAAACCTGTATGGTGCATTCATTGCCATTAGCTCACAGTAAACCCGTATAGCGCATTCATTGCCATTAGCTCACAATAAACCTGTATGGTGCATTTATTGCCATTAGCTCACAGTAAATCTGTATGGCGCATTCATTGCCATTAGCTCACAGTAAATCTGTATGGCGCATTCATTGCCATTAGCTCACAGTAAATCTGTATGGCGCATTCATTGCCATTAGCTCACAGTAAACCTGTATAGTGCATTCATTGCCAGTAGCTCACAGTAAATCTGTATGGCGCATTCATTGCCATTAGCTCACAGTAAATCTGTATGGCGCATTCATTGCCATTAGCTCACAGTAAATCTGTATGGCGCATTCATTGCCATTAGCTCACAGTAAACCTGTATAGTGCATTCATTGCCAGTAGCTCACAGTAAATCTGTATGGCGGATACATTGCCATTAGCTCACAGTATATCTGTATGGGGCATGCATTGCAATTAGCTCACAGTAAACCTGTATGAAGCATTCATTGCCATTCGCTCACAGTAAACCTGTATGGCACATCTCAAATTAAGGTGGCTGGATGCAAAAAAAAAAAGCTTGGACATGGACTATCCCTCCCGGACTGGAGTTAGGCAATCATGCAGCAGCCAACCCTGATAACTGCGTCTGCCGAGTCTGGCTGTAACTCAGGACTTACTCCCAGGACACGAGCATCCGAGAACTTTAATAATGTGTAAGGATTTGCAAAGGTCGCAATATCAAAAATTTACTGGGAGAATCATGTGGGTATTTTGAACTTTGCGTTTGAAAGGATTTCAGAAGTGTTTTGCTGTCCAGCTTTTTCTCAGCAGTAAAATAATAAGAGAAACATACAGATTTACTGTGAGCCAATGGCAATGATTCTGACCTTCCTGTGAACTGCATTGGTCCACCCCTGCTTTAGCAAGGCAAATTATCATGCTCTTGCAATCTGCAGCTGTATTTTGTGTACATGGAACAGTGATAGACTGATTAAGTGGTAAAGGTGCTATAAGTGTTGAACGGAGCCTCTCCTTGTAGGTCACTATGAACACAAACTCTGCAGTGATGTAACCTTTAAAAGAACATTATTGCCCTCGGCTTGGAGAGATTTCACCCTCAGGGGCCATGAGCACAGGAAACTTGCTTACGTTTGAAAAACTCAAAATGCGATGAAACTCGCATGTCTTTTAGAACCGTGGAGAAAAGGAGATGGACTGAAACGTTGCTCTGACAAGAAGTGACAGTTTTATTGACTACATCTAAAACTGCGACATTTTCTCAGGAACTGTTTACAGAGGTGGACCAATGCAAACACAAGTTCTGCCCATTCTGTCTTATGATTGGACGCTTGCTCTGAAACTCAAATTGATGAGCAAGATTTTAAACTCCGAACATCTTCAGATCGCAAGCGCTTGGCATTTAAACATGGTAGACAAGCATCGAGGTGAAAAGACAAGCATCTTGCACGTGCTAACATTGATAAATGATTATAAAACAACGCAGTAAAAAGGGACACATCTCCTGTGTACACAGCTCTGTAGATGTCTGTTGGGCCCGCTGGGCTGAGAAACCTTTGGTGCAAGTGAAGCTAGGGTTCAAAGCTACATTACTTTTGCCAACCCAATTCTGCCACAACCACGCCCCTGAGTTATGAGGACGGTTCAGGATTGGTTAAAGTTGGGTTAGGGTTCATAGTTTCTCTGGTCTCACTCTCAGCAGCTCTGGTAGCAACCAATGAAATTGATCCTGAACTGTTGTCATAAATTAGGGGCGTGGTTAGCACTCAACTGCCTGGCAGGTGCACCCTTCTCCCCGACCTGGTAATCCCTCGACCCTGCCTGCCCCCCTCAGTCCTGCTCAGGCGAGCTCCAAGTCTACTGCAGACTCCATTTCAGCCATGTCGCTATCACCAGCACCAGGGCCCTGTCGCACCGTCACCATGGAGACCAAATCAGAACATTAGGTGTGTCTTCATTGGAACAAAGTTTCAAATTAGCTAGCTATTTTGCCATTTTGAAATTAGCCTGAAGTCAAATGATCTGGCTATTTTGTAGTGATGTTTGCTAATTAGCCAGCTATTTGTGTTGCATCTTCATTTCTCGGGCAGAGGGCTTTCGGGCTAATGGGATAATTTCCCTAACCGCAAAATAGCTGGCTTGCTTAACTTCGTTCTGATAAAGACACACCTACGGTCACCCTGTGACCAGAGAGAACAGATCAGCACACTGTCAGCGCACTGTTGCCCTGGCACCATGGAGACCAAATCAAAGCACTGTCACTACAGAAAGTGAATTTGAGCACTTCCATGAATCTACTCCCCACTGAATCTAGTTTAGAGTGCTGTTACTCCGTCACCATGGAGATTGAATTAGATCGCCATTACCCTGTTGCTATGAAGGCTTAATCAGAGGACTGTAACCCCGTCGCTATGGAGACTGAATCCGAATACAGTCACCATGGAGCCCGAATCAGAGCATGATCATCCTGTCACCATGGAATCTGAATGCTGTCTAAGAGCAACAAATGAGGGAGTTAATGACTGATCAGATACTCGAAAACAGTGCTGAATCACTACCGCAAATCAGTGACGGAATGTAAATGTTACAGATCTGCTAATATACAGAGAAGTATAGCGGTGAATTGTAAAAAAATACCCCATTTGCATGTTATTGTGGTCACATATTCAGTCTCTTGGCATATTCACACAGATTTCTGCCGGGGTAGGATGTCTGATAACGTCATCCTATTTTCTCAAAAAAAAAATTACAGACAGAGACCCTGTTCCCATCTCCAACATATTCACAAGAACACAACAGCGTAAAACGGCGATCTACAAATTCGGCCCTCAAAATCGAAATCCAGCCCTGGATTTCTTTTCCCCAGGGTAATAAAGTAACTGACAGAACAATTAGGGCATGGTTACATAAGCAACTAAACATGCCAATTCACCAATCTGCGTGGATGGGCAAAATGGGCGTTCCCTGCGGCAGTTAAGAATGTGATGATGTGGATAGCTCATTGAGTCGAACGGTACCATAAACTGAGTGGTTGGCTGATCATGCAAATTTTCCCACCAAAATTTACCAAAGGTGAAGTCGACACACCACGAATATGCGAATTTGCTTCACCACCACAAGTGAATGTTTTATTTGTGCCTTCGCTCACAAAGAGTAGAAGTGTACAGGATGCAAATATTTGTCAGTGTTCATTTCGCACAAGCGTGATCGTGCCCTAAGTGCTCCTAACCGGCCAAACTAATCTCGGCACTTGAGACTGTGAGTGAATGATCTCTAGCCTACAACCAAAGCAGTTGGAAATGTCCACACCTCCCTTGGTTGAATTAGCCTGATTAAAAGTACTGGAATTACTTTGGGCCCAAAGCAAGTTGTTTTGGCCCGAAGTTCAGGTGGCCTACTTAAATGGCTAGCATGCAAAAGCTAAAATTAGCTGCCTCTGTAGTCCTCCATATTATAGAGCTTATTAAGATCAGGAGCTGTGCCCTGATGTATGACTTTTGCTGGTGTCTCTCTGCTTAATTTAGGTTTAGCTGCTATATGTGGGTCATGTAGTTTTTCCCCTGCAGTCAGCTGTAGTTCATTCTAACAACAGCTGTGATCTTGGAAATGTAAAGGCAAAAATAGAGCAGAACTCTTTATTATGCAAGACAAAGGTTCGCTTTCACGCTCAGCACACACACATACTGCTTGCACACTGCATGAACCGGTGACTGTGGATTTGTTTGTGGGATTCGCTTAACTTTGAGACCACTGTGCTATGGGATTCGTTTGAAGGATTTACCCTGCTTTAATTGCTCTAGACCATGGAGCTATGGGATTTGTTGGTAGGATTCACTTGACTTTGATTAGTATGGGCCACTGAGCTATTTGACTTGTTTGTAGGATTCACTAGACCTCAAATGGTTTCAATGCTCAGCTATAGGATTCGTTTGTACAATGTATCAGATTTCAATTGGTTTTGTTAGCTCAGCCATGGGATTCGTTTGTAGGGTTCAAAACACCTTAATTGGACTTAATTGGACAGATAACCCCGTCGCTGAGAGTTGACCTGTTCATGCAGCTCACCGCAGTATGGTATACAGTTCTTAGTCCTCAAAAATTCCCCTGCAGCTGTCGGTAATGATTAATCATTTCAAAGTTAGCATGCTGTCACGCTAATTAAGCAGCTAAAGACTCAGTGTTGAACAGGCACAAAAAAGTCAAGAGAACGCACATTTAACTGGCCTGCTTAATTACTCAAGAGCAAAGGTGGGAAAGAAATATTAACAGAAATTAAATGGGACCTCTTGCAGTCCAAGATGCTGTTTGATTGCTGAGTCTATTTGCTGATTCAGTACTGTACTGTACACTGTGTGCCTTCCATCCTCGGTGGTACTTCTTCAGACACCAACAGGATGTATCACAAGAACAGGCTAATCTGGGCCTGAAATCTAAACCCATTCCTGGTTTTCTTTCCTCCCGTAGAATTTACTGAGCAATTTGTGCTACTAATTGGTTTGAGTTCAGGTGAAGAGAGGGTGGAAAATCAGTTGTTTGTTGTTGCTGAGGACTGTATTTAAAAAAAAATAAAACAGGGATGTAACAGAACAATAACTGTGTGGTCTGTGTCTGTGCCCAGGTGATAAGCATGCAGTAAGAAGCAGCTAATATGTGCTTTTCGACAAAATTGTCACCCAGTATTTTGTACACTGAGGGAAATATCTCTTTTTTTTCCTAATCAAATTAATTGGATTGATTTTTCAAGCCAGATAACTAAAAAAAAATCTGTCCTCTTCCTTAAGTCGAGTGCTATGTGAACGGCTAACAACTCGCATTTTTCCTGGGATGACTTAACGCACAGACAAGGAAGACCGATATCTTGGCGAAAAAACACTTCCATTATAAATTGCCCCTGTGAGAACTGCAAATCCCATGATGCTACCTCATGAAGGCAGCCTTGCGGAGAACCTGTAGGCCTTGTGGGATTTGTAGGCTGCTGGAGGAAAGATGGCTAGTACATCAGACCAATATCGTGCTCATTCGTTTCTCCATCTCCTTCTGTCTGTGTCACGACTTAATAATCTGGAGACATTTGGCGGTAAGAGGAGTCTTTATCTGTACTGCTAAATTTGGGTTAGTTGGCGCTTCGGCTTGTGCCAAGTCTTGCGAGCTGTGCCAATGCATTCTCCTGGCACGCCTATGCCCATTTTCCTGAGCGCACAGAACTGCCAAAATCAGTTCTTTTGATGAGCTCAGTGAAAGCTATGGGGAGCATGTTGACTTGTTTATCAATATTCAATTTAATTTTTTTTTTCTATTTTCTAACTGTCGTTAATTTACTTCCTCTAATTTTTTGAATGTTTATTTTGTTTTTCTCTCACCTCTGTTGGAGGATTATTCCTTCTTTCCAGATTTTTTCCCCCCAATTTGCTATTTTAGGGACTTAGACTTTTTTGTAAGTATTCTTTGTGACAGTCTATCTGTAAGCGCTATGCAAAAGTGAATTTGATTTTAATGTATGCAGTCCTCTCCACCTGCTAAGGGATACTATTCTGTGCTGAGTAATTTCTGCATTGGATTGCAAACTTGATTACTATTTCCTATTTTGAAGATCTTAGGGCAACATTTTCAAATGCATTTGTATTTGCTGGGACATTTCTGGAAGGCTGTAACCGCGTGGAGTGGCAGCTCTTTGCAATGAAGTCATTCTAAAACCAGGTCTTTTATATCAAAGCGACAAGCTGCAACTTGGAAAACTGTTTCCACGGCAGCTATGTAAACATTCAATTAACCGTTGACGTTTCCGTTTGTGTGACAAAGTGACTGTAACTGCAGCTAAGGTCCTTTCAAAAGGAAACGAAATAAAATAAAATGACCAACAGTGAGGGTGACTATTGAGTAATTATTGAGCTGAATTAGGCGTCTCTGTTCCCTGAGAAATATAGCTATTGCTTACCGCACATTGACTGAAGACAAGAAACAGTCGTAACCATGGTAATGCTCTTGCACTCAGCACTTGAAACCGGTCAAGTTAAACCCTGGACTCGACATCAGCCGGCTTGCAACTCCCCAAGACAGGCGAGTGCACATAACGCAACTGCAGTTCATTATGGTCTACTTGCAAATCCTAAAATCTTTATGGCCTTTACAGTACATCAGCATTACAGTATTCAGTTTGGCCACATTCTAGTCAGAAATCTCTGACCTCACTGAAGAGACCATTAAAGGGGAGAGAAGGAGAGGGGTTGCTTGTTAACTAAAAGGAATATATTTGGTGAAAATGACTGAGAAAAGTTTGAGGGAAGTTTTACACAAAATTTCACAAAATGCATAAAGCAGTCGAATGGTGACAGAAACAAGCCACTGAAGCCACTGATATGCAGGGGGAAAAGCATTTACCTGAGATCAGCGAGTTGAAGAATCGGGTTCATTCAATTCACAGCGCACTAATTTGTCAAGAAAAAAAATAAATTTGCTCTGATCTCAAGATATCGTGTGCTTTTTGCATGAGGGGCCACAGATTTGTAAAGGTGAAGTCCATTATGAATAAATAGAATCCAAGGCATGCATCTGGCCTGTTTTGTGTGTGTGTGTGTGTGTGTGCACATGAGTGTGCATGTGGGCGTGCATGAGTGTGTGTGTGTGTGTGAGTGTGTCTGTGTGCGCATGAGTGTGTGCGTATGTATGTGTGTGTGTATGTGTGTGAGTGAATGTGTGTGTGCGTATATATGTGTGAGTGAATGTCTGTGTGTGTGTGTGTGTGTGTGTGTGTGTGTGTGTGTTTACGCGTTTTCAATTCAGCCTCTGCATAACGCGTCCCCGATCGTGACATCCCCTTCTGCAGTGTAATTAATTATGCATCAAATCATTATCTCCCGTGTCTGAATCACAATATCAAACCGCCCGGGGGAATCGCATCGACCATCAATTATTTATCAACACAGTTTTACCGGGGTTTAGACAATCAGGCAGTGGCCTGGAGGGGAGGAGTGAAGGGGACTGATGCAATATAAACACACACACACACACACACACACACAAGGGCATTTTTCATGGCCCCTCTCTCCTCCCTGGGTAAGGCACTCAGGAGGGCATAGGAGGGGTTTCTCTGTCCAGTCTGTGGCTGTGGGGGGGTGGGGGGGGCGTCCTGATCCGGGAATTCTGTCGCCAAGGCAACCCCCGGAGCAGCCAGCTTTGAACGGCGGCTTTAAAAAAAAGTGAAAATGACATCAGCCAGTTTGGAATTCCCACCAGGGAAGAGGCAGGCTATGGAGTGACCAGAGAGAGAGAGAGAGAGAGAAAGGGAGAGGTGGTTAATGAGAGATAGGGAGGGCACAAGAGAGGAGAGAGAGGGTGGGGCCAGAAAGAGGGAATGACAGAGAGAGGGAGAGAGACAGTAAATGAGAGAATGAGGGTAGGGAGACAGAATTAAGGTGGGGTCAAGTCTTTGTTCTCTGGATGATACAAATGATGTGTCTGGGGTGAGATGGGCGGGACGGATGAGATGCAGTCGCGAAGAGGAAGAAAGGCATCGGAAGAGAGAAGGAAAGATTTATCAGGCAGAGAGGATGAGTGCGAGGGCGTTGCAGCAGACCTCTGTAGTGTTTGCATGCCAGGGGCGACTCGGCCCAGCACAGAGGTGCCAGACCGCCTGTCTAAGTGCAGAAAGTGCCGCAAGGGTCTGCTTTTACATTAGAAAGCTTTAAAATCTGCTGCAGGGTGAGGCCGGGCCGATGCGATCTGCCGTGTGGCAGGGTGAGATTTAAGTCTAATGTGTGCTGTGAGCACGCTGAAGGCTGCACAGAGAATTTCTATACTCAAGACCTGCAACACTAGTATGCATACTATGAGTCAGTTCATTAAACTATCTTCCAGTTTATGGCATGCTATTTTAATATTAACCTTGTTTACAAAACAGGAATGTCGTGCCAACAAAGCTATTGTGCAGTGCTCATAAAGCTTCGATGTGGTGCTAATGAAAGTAATGCGGTAGCATTCCACCTCACCCGACACAGGAAAACATCCAACTTTATTCAAAGCTCTAAATCCAACGCCCTGCACCGCAAAAATGATTAATGTTACAGCAGTTGTCATGACAACTCCACCCACTGCCTGTGAAAGCCACCTTCAAAGCTAAGGATCTGCCATATGATTTTTATTTATCATTTAGATTTTTCAACCTGAATTACCATTTCAAGAGTAGGTTCCTTGCAATGTTCTTTCAAAAATCTAAGTCAATGTTCTAGAACTACGCTTCCATTGATTTCTGGTGCTAGTTATTGCATTGGTATCAGAATGTTTAGTCCAGACTGTTCTAATGTTGTTAGAAATGTAGCAGGCAATTTAAATGGTCACAAATGGGTTGTTGATTCATTTTTCACTTGATTAATTCTCGCATGCCTGGCAGCCAAGCCTTACAAAAGTCAGCGTGCTAGAAAATATTCATTATGACAATAAGATTTGTCCCTCAAGCAGCATCTGTTATCGAAATCATTTTCATTTAACCCAGTTTGTTATTCGTAATTAGGATTATCGAATCAGAAATTCCCAGAGGTGTTCCCATCACATTACATTGCAATCAGCAAAAAGACAACAAAAAAAAAAAAGTAATCAGATGCATTGAAGAAGCTTATGTCAACAGGCTAACGTGCTAATCAGTTGGGACAATTAAAATCTGGTCCAGGGATACTTAGCAGTTTAAAAGCTGCTTGAACGGAAATTGAGGGTTCGTGATCCATGGGAGGAGTCACTAGTCATGCCAGGGGATAGGTAGGAATTCTGGGTCCCACAGGAATTTTTCTGTGACATTGGGACAGTCAAGCAGGTTTAGCGGTGGCTAATCAGAACTACTGGCTTGCTGTAGCAGATCAATGTCTTTGAGTGACTGGTTTGTCTCAAATTTAATCATCAGTTTTTGGTCATTTAGGAGCTTATGATTGACAGCCATGTGAATCCGCCATCAGCAGGCTAGCTACCAGTTAATTTACGTTACCAGTCAACTGCTATTGATAAATACAAGCGATTGACAGTAAATAGGAACTAGTGAAACTCAACCCATGTGCCTGAAGTCCTCAAACTAACAGTACTCTGTACCAGCGTAATTAGCAAGGAACTCTTGGAGTTAATTCCAATCTTCTATCCTTTCTTCCTCAACTTGTTCCAGACCAGGAAATCAATCAAGGTCTGCCATCATTCAGGAGATTACAGTCTTTGAAATGAGCCAAGAATCAGGAACGAGAACTTTCCCAAAGATATTTTGAGTAAGGAAAGACTAGCTCTCATCTTGCAAAGGAATTTCTTGCAGAATATGTCATGTATACATCGGGATTCTCAATCTTCCTCAGGTGGGGCTAGTACTGGTTCAGATTTTCACTCCAACCAATCGGTTACATGCCTGGTTCTACTGGTCAAGGTCCTTATGAAAGACTCTAGGGCAGAGACAGGCAAGGAGGAACCTGTCCATCACTGACTTTCATGTCACCTTCACTTAATTTCCTTCATTACCCAAACCATTCATGAGATCTTATATTTCATTTTCGCTGTGTTTCTCAAGAAGCTTATGAATGACCCTGAAGACTGTTTTTTTGTCCCTGAGTGAAAGATTTTACAGTGTCAATGAGTAACCTCACATTTGCCTGTAGAACCAGTTAGTTACTTCAGTGAGGATGCTTGGTTGAAACAGGAACTTGTACACACTGGCCCACCAGGACTGAAATTGCCCACCTGTGCTCTAGATGTTGATCAGAATAATGAGGTGTGTAACTGCATGTCATGAATGAAAGCCCGCACGCACACCAGTGCTTTCTGGGTAAGGTTAAGAACCCATAGTATACATGATTAACGTGTGCTTTTACCTTTCCCTATTAGTACTGATCAGGGGAGATGGAAAGAAAATTAAGGAAAGACACAGAAATTAATTATCGCACTACTGCAGAGCTCTTTGTGTATTTCCTGTGGTCAGCATATCATTTCAATGGTGTACTCTACAAGCCACACTTTCTCCACCAGCCGTCAATAAAACAAAGCGGAAATATAAAAAATAAATCTGTGTATTGAACAGTTGGAGGGCGTTCTTCACCGAAATTTGTTCAGTTATGATTTATTTTTCAGTTATCACTGGGAGGTTTTCAGATAACGCCAGTTTAGAAATTGTCAAGGTTATTGATGAATATGGATAATATGTTTTTTGTAATGTCTGTTTGAATAAATGTGTTCCTTTGTGGCTATTTTATCCTGACAGTTGAATAGCCTTGAATCATAGCATCGTTCGTCACTCTCTGTCCCTCCCAATGCCCTCTCTCTCTCTCTCTCTCTCTCTCTCTCTCTCTCTCACACACACACACACACACACACACACACACACGCACCTGGGGTGTGGCTGGTCTGCTTCATCAGACATCCGTCAAACCTGTTGCCATGACAACAAAGTATGTCCTGTCTTCCTTCATTTCTCCATCTCTCTCAATCACTTTGTCCCCCTCAGCCCAAAAAACTAAACTTAAAAAAAAAAAAAACCTCTAAAAATAGACAGTGTGTTCACGTTAGAGACGACTGCCTGCCCAAAATTTGAGGAGGGAGAGAACATCCTGTTAACTTGATTATTCTGCTTTATTTTTTGTGGGACACTCCATGCTATATCATGCTAACCTTACAATGACAAAAGAACAAAAGTCAATGGGCCGAGGCAAAAAAAAGCTAATTAGTGCCTCATCCATTGATTACTATTCATTGTGATCACAAGGCTAGCATGTAGCATGGAGTCTCCAATTGAATCATTTTCCCTAAGTAAAATGCAATGCAAACTAGAAATACTCGATACTATGTGGTGTAGCTAGTTCTGCTCACTCGGGTAAGACGAGAAATGAACGTTGAAAATGAATAGAAAGCTTTTGCCCATTTCAGTCAATGCACACACATGCAACTGAACTTCACTTCTTTCTTTTGTTTATACAGTCATGAGAGCAGCTTTGATAGCTTGCATTGCAGGGTGAGCCTGAAGAAATCGCGTAAGGTTTTTATCTTTTGCTGTAAAGAGAACTTCAATATTTTTTTTTCTGAATATAATGTATTATTTAATCGCCACCAACGTTTCTTGAAGAAGCTGTACGTTTCTCTTACAGTGTCTCGTGCAAATCATCAGAGAGCCCGTTTATAAAGGAGTGAAAAATAAAAGGAAGGTTTAGGAAGAGAATAACTGTCAGCTTCAAAAGATTTTTTTCTGCTCACTCAATTGAACAGTTCAGCAGGTAGCAGTGGTGCACATCGCCTGCGAGCTGCAAAGCAACATCCAATCTCATCTTTCTTATCGCTTCAGATGCCTCTGAATCACTTTTCATTCATTTGTACGGATGAGGATTTCAGAGTTTGAAGTCTCTCCTTTTGTCTTTTCATCGATTCCTTTCTCTCTCGCTCTAATATTACATGCTCTTAATTTGTTATGGGTTTTATTCATCCCACACAGTCTTGGATACCTTTTTCCATTTTCTCTCTCCCTCTTTCTGTCTCTCTCTTTCTCTCCAGCTCTCTCCTTCCCCATCTCCATCCTCTATCTCACACCCTCTCTATCCCTCCCTCTTTCTCCATCTCCATCTCACACCCCATCTCTCTCTATCCCCCTCTGCCTCACTCCTCCCTCTCTGTCTCCCCCATCTCTCCTCCTCTCTCCCCCTCTCTCTCTCTCCCTCTATCCCCGCCTCCCTCTCTCTCTTCATTATTGCGATTTTTTGAGGTTATTTATCTTTCCTGGTGTCATCTTGCCCCCACCCACCAACCGCTACTGCGACGCAATGGCCAATTCATATTCAGTGAAGTGTGTTTGTGTGTGTGTGTGTGCTACCAGGTGAGACACAGACAGTGTGTCCCCGTGACATCTCGTCTCAGTCTGCAGCGGTCATCGTTACCCCACGGTCAATCAATCTCCCAGCCGGAGCCCCAATTCATTACAGGGGCGTTTGGGCTGAGTGGTAGCTGCGGAGGGTCCTCGTCACACTGTAATCCAGCCCTTCCCCGGAGCGGCTGCACTGTGGCATTACTCCTCCCTGAGTGGGTTAGCCCCCCACATCTCCCACATGCAGTTTTTTTTAACTGTCAAGCTTAAAAACACTGCTGGATTAATGATAACTGCCATGGTGAGGAATATCCCTCCTTTGTATTTTTTATTCATTTTCTGGCCTCTGTGCACACTTCCTGCAGCATCTCCTTCTGTTGCGAATGCAGTCTTCATTCAGGGTTCCTGAACTCAGCATTTAGTTACCATTTTTAATTGTTACACCAGCATTGGAGTGTTCTTTCTAGAATGTTCTATATCGCACAGTTGTAACCTCACAGCTTAAATGACAGAAAGGACGCTTGAGAATCATCAGTGACTGTTCTCTGGTGGAGCTATTCCCTCTGAGAGAGCTCAGAGTTTTTTTTGTTTTTTTTGCCTTGGTATAGTTGCTTACCGAGTTCCTCTGTAGCTGCAGGACCACTGAAAAGGCCCATTTACACAGAGGGCGAGGCTCGGAGCTCGAGCCGTCCTGTCAGTCAGGCCCGGTTAATTCAGGCGTAGTTGTGGCCATTCTTAGCGCATTTCCGCCGGCTTCGGTGAGAGCCTTCGTTTCACTGGACTGAGTTCAGCTGCTGCCAAAAGCATTCAGAACTGCACAAAGGAAGGAATCTACTGCTAAAGAAAAACAGTGATGGGAGCATGAGAGAGAGATAGAGGCCTTGGGAGAGTTGCATTCTGGGAATTCTGCTCCCACACACACATGTATAGTCATAATGCGATCTGGAGCTCAATAAAGACAACCATACTGGCATGAGACAGATAGAAAGAGAAGGGACAGAGAGAAAAGGAAGGAGAATTCAAAAGAGAGAAAAGTGAGGGAGGGAGAGAGAGAGAGGGAGATGGCTGGAGAGATAGGAAGGGAAGAAATAGAAAGAGAAAAGAGAGGGATGAAGAGATAGAAAGAAAAAGGGAGATAGAAAGGGAAGGGGAAGTAGAAAGAAAAGAGAGAGGGAGAGATGGAGAGGGATGGAGAAATAGAAAGAGCATAAGGGTTAAGAGGGAGAGAGAGGGGGGAGGGAAAGAAAGGACCTAGGCAGAACTGCATCATGGGAATTCAACACAAAACAAACCACGCGAACAAACACACACACGCACACGCGTATACACACGCAGAGTCCAGCCTTGCACCATGCAGTCGGCGTGTTCGCATTGCCCCGCCCTGAGCACCATGGTAACCGCGGTGTGTCTCTGGGTTCAGCTCTCTGCCACTTATCCCGTCTCCCTGGCAACAACGACTCACACCTTTCCGCTCACCTGCAGTACACAATTCTGCCTCATGTCACACCTCCGAGTGTCTGCCGTCTGCTCTCGTACACCACCGTCAGGTCAAAGCCCCTCTCTCTCCCATACTCCCTCTCACCCTGTTTTCCTCTCTGCGTGTACACTTCAGGTCCATAGTTTTAGAACTCTTTACTCGCGTTTCAGTTCCAGTGTTACGGAAATATTGTCAGATTTGACTCATACAAACATCCTCAACTTGATGAGGATTCCAGGTTTTACTTGCTGCACTTATCCGGCTAACTCAGTAATCCCAGTTGGTGAAACAGGCCCCAGTGCACTGCAAAATCATTTAGATTCTCAACCATCCCTCTGTGCTCTCCTCGCGGTTTTAACACAAATTTGCTGAGAGCATTTCTGCGGTTTTTCCCTCAATTTTAAGACAATATGAAAAGAAATGATCATCAATATCCCCCGTTTTCAAACCCCATCAAGGTCATGACTAATAACATATATGCACAAAATGTCCCTCATCTTAAGGTTTCTGACAAATACTTGTCCGCACTTATCCATACTGACCGACAGAGCTCCTTTGCATTATCCTGGCTCCACTTTGTGGCGGGGGCTAATAAGCGTTAATTAATTATATGCGTAAAAAGCTATGGGTCTGGATTTCGGGCCTAATTGATATACAAGGTTTTTTTTTTTTTTTGCGTGAGAGGAAGGGGCAGATGTGGATTCACCCTTGAGCAAGGAGAGTCCTCAACAGCTTTCAACATCATATGAAAGACAACTCTCTGCAGAGGAATTTAAATATAAAACACATAAGGTGACCTTGAGGTGAGAAAATCCTGAGAAAACACAGACTAACATCCACGAATTTCGGACATCCTACGGATGCGTGCTCATGCAATGCTGACTCTTCCAGCAGATTTTCGTAACCGGACGAGGTCATATGGGCGCCATTGAGTCTTCAGAGAATACCGGATAAAGCCGCTTTTCACACCGGACGCGAAACGAAAAAATTTTTCGCACGACATATTACATTAAAAGTCAAAGCAAAGGCGCGAATACACGCATTGTTCACGTCTTTGCATTGACTTTGAGTGTAATCTGACGTGGGAAAAATTTGTTTCGCGTCTGGTGTGAAAGCAGCTTTAGAAGGCACGATTAAAGACAGATGGCGAGCAGCTCTGATACCCTCCTCCGCGGCAGAGCGCTGAATTCCCAGGAGATATACAGCTCAAATTATGTCAAAACCGTTACCCCATTATTCAAATAGGCCGTTATTCAAATGCATGAATATTTATGTGACTTGAAGGAGAAGAGATACCTCCGTTTTTCCTCCGACGGCGCTTTTATCTCGTGAAATGTGGAGTCGGGCACGGATGACTCGCCGTTACAATGAATTGTGATGTTAGATCCTGTACGATCTGACGGAATTTAGCCACGTTGAGAGAGTCGTTTTGTGCCGACACAAAGAATAAATCGCGCCGGGATGCGGACTGCTGTTCAGGCCGTGGTCACACATGCGCAGTCTGCCTGATGAAAACAATTAGGGAGCTGAAGCTTTCGCGTTTGATCCGTCCAGTGCCTACTGTGTAGCCGAATCGGATTTGCTAATGAGTTAACCTTTAGATTCTAATTGGACATGGTGTGTTTTGTTGTCTTTTTATTGACCCAAGCTACGCACTCACACACAGAGAT
The DNA here is from genome assembly GCA_029721435.1 of Gymnothorax reevesii. Classification (NCBI taxonomy): domain Eukaryota; kingdom Metazoa; phylum Chordata; class Actinopteri; order Anguilliformes; family Muraenidae; genus Gymnothorax; species Gymnothorax reevesii. The sequence goes on along the minus strand of CM056577.1, from coordinate 122,028,368 downwards.
AAGCATTCTTTGTACACCAAGGCTTTTCTTTCAAAACTCCAGGGCGGAATTAAACGTTATTTCAGAACGAATGAGTCCATCCTTCGGTACAATAGGCCGTAATACGCCCCATTGTATTTTACTGCTTCGATAAGTTCCTCTTGCACGCTCCCATGCACTTAGGAGCATGTTCTGATACATTACCTTTCTAATTGACTATAGTGAATCATGCTGTGATAAATTAGGAATTGTAAATAGCATTCTTGCTTTTACCCTCCTGCTCCTTAAGCTGTCCATTGCCTGCCCCCTCTCTTTCTCTCTGACCATCTCTCCCTCTCACCCGCTCCCACCATCTTCTTCTCTGTCCCTCTGTCTCTACTTCTCTTCTTCTGCTCTCTCACTCTCCCCATCAAATTACCACTCCCTTCATCGCCTTAAACTCCCTCCTTCCCTCTCTCTCCCTCGCCATATTCCTCCCTCTCCCAGTTTTTCATTTCACTTCAATATGCTTTATTGGAGTCATGACGAATGCACACACTTGTAACGCGAAGAATGATGAATAAACAAAATTGGTTAAATAAAAGGAGAACAGCAGCATGACAATAATGGTAAATCTGAAAAATGTGTCTAAACATTAATAGCAAGAGTAAATCTCTCTTTCTCTCTCTATCCCTCCATCCTCCACCCCTCCTTCTCTCCCTCTCCAGAGGTGTCCCCAGTACTTGCAGGCTTCCTGGGGGCTGGGGTGCTAGTCGTCTCGGTGACGGTCGCTGTGTTCCTCTGGACCTGTTGCCAGCGGCGGTACCGACAGCTAACAGGTGCCCACAAGCTCCGCCCCGGTGACTGCAGCGACCCGGCAACCAACCCACCATACAAGTTCATTCACATGCTCAAGGGCATCAGCATATATCCTGAGTCACTTAGCAACACCAAGAAGATAGTGCGCGTGGGACGGCGCGGGCGAGGGGGGCGTGGCGAGCAGGACCGCGAGTGGGGGCGGGGCATAGGCGGGGCCGGGGGAGGAGGAAGCGGAGGAGGCGGGGGTGGAGCCGTACTGCTGATTGACGCGGCCGAGAACGGCCTCCTGGCCCCGCCTCCGTCTCATCTGCCAGTAAAGCAGCCACGGCTGGAGCGGGACCTGCCAATCAGGTCCGAGTACTGCTGCATGGAATCCAGCTCGGCCAGCAGCAGTGAGGCCAACAGTACAGCCCCCAGCAAGACCGCGTCCCCCTTCACCCCTGCCGAAGAGCCCGACCTGGGCCAGCTCACCCTGGCCGTGGACTACAACTTCCCCAAAAAGGCCCTGGTGGTGACCATACTGGAGGCACGAGGCCTTCCCGCCGTGGATGAGGAGTCCGGCAGCTCCGACCCGTACGTGAAGATGACCATCCTGCCCGAGAAAAAGCATCGTGTGAAGACCCGCGTGATGAGGAAGACCCTGGAGCCCGTCTTCGACGAAACCTTCACCTTCTACGGCGTGGCCTACAGCAGTCTGCCCGAGCTGGTGCTCCACTTCCTGGTGCTGAGCTTCGACCGCTTCTCCCGCGATGACGTCATCGGCGAGGCCATGGTGCCGCTCAGCGGTGTGGACCCCAGCACTGGGAGGGTGCAGCTCACCCAACGCATCTGCAAGAGGAACATACAGGTGAGAGAAAGAGTGCAGGTTACTATGGAAGCATACAGGTGAGAGAAAGAGTGCAGGTTACTATGGAAGCATACAGGTGAGAGAAAGAGTGCAGGTTCCTATGGAAGCATACAGGTGAGAGAAAGAGTGCAGGTTACTATGGAAGCATACAGGTGAGAGAGAGAGTGCAGGTTACTATGGAAGCATACAGGTGAGAGAAAGAGTGCAGGTTACTATGGAAGCATACAGGCGAGAGAGAGAGTGCAGGTTACTATGGAAGCATACAGGTGAGGGAAAGAGTGCAGGTTCCTATGGAAGCATACAGGTGAGAGAAAGAGTGCAGGTTACTATGGAAGCATACAGGTGAGAGAGAGAGTGCAGGTTACTATGGAAGCATACAGGTGAGGGAAAGAGTGCAGGTTACTATGGAAGTATTCAGGTGAGAGAAAGAGTGCAGGTTACTATGGAAGCATACAGGTGAGAGAAAGAGTGCAGGTTACTATTGAAGTATACAGGTGAGAGAAAGAGTGCAGGTTACTATGGAAGCATACAGGTGAGAGAAAGAGTGCAGGTTACTATTGAAGCATACAGGTGAGAGAAAGAGTGCAGGTTACTATTGAAGTATACAGGTGAGAGAAAGAGTGCAGGTTACTATGGAAGCATACAGGTGAGAGAGAGAGTGCAGGTTCCTATGGAAGCATACAGGTGAGAGAGAGAGTGCAGGTTCCTATGGAAGTATACAGGTGAGAGAAAGAGTGCAGGTTACTATGGAAGTATACAGGTGAGAGAGAGAGTGCAGGTTCCTATGGAAGCATACAGGTGAGAGAGAGAGTGCAGGTTCCTATGGAAGCATACAGGTGAGAGAAAGAGTGCAGGTTCCTATGGAAGCATACAGGTGAGAGAAAGAGTGCAGGTTCCTATGGAAGCATACAGGTGAGAGAAAGAGTGCAGGTTACTATGGAAGCATACAGGTGAGAGAAAGAGTGCAGGTTACTATGGAAGCATACAGGTGAGAGAGAGAGTGCAGGTTCCTATGGAAGCATACAGGTGAGAGAAAGAGTGCAGGTTCCTATGGAAGCATACAGGTGAGAGAAAGAGTGCAGGTTCCTATGGAAGTATACAGGTGAGAGAAAGATTGCAGGTTCCTATGGAAGCATACAGGTGAGAGAAAGAGTGCAGGTTCCTATGGAAGCATACAGGTGAGAGAGAGAGAGTGCAGGTTCCTATGGAAGTATACAGGTGAGAGAAAGATTGCAGGTTCGTATGGTAGCATACAGGTGAGAGAGAGAGTGCAGGTTACTATGGAAGCATACAGGTGAGAGAGAGAGTGCAGGTTACTATGGAAGCATACAGATGAGGGAAAGAGTGCAGGTTCCTATGGAAGCATACAGGTGAGAGAAAGAGTGCAGGTTACTATGGAAGCATACAGGTGAGAGAGAGAGTGCAGGTTACTATGGAAGCATACAGCTGAGAGAAAGAGTGCAGGTTACTATGGAAGCATACAGGTGAGAGAGAGAGTGCAGGTTACTATGGAAGCATACAGGTGAGAGAGAGAGTGCAGGTTCCTATGGAAGCATACAGGTGAGAGAGAGAGTGCAGGTTCCTATGGAAGTATACAGGTGAGAGAAAGAGTGCAGGTTCCTATGGAAGTATACAGGTGAGAGAGAGAGTGCAGGTTCCTATGGAAGCATACAGGTGAGAGAAAGAGTGCAGGTTCCTATGGAAGTATACAGGTGAGAGAAAGAGTGCAGGTTACTATGGAAGCATACAGGTGAGAGAAAGAGTGCAGGTTACTATGGAAGTATACAGGTGAGAGAAAGAGTGCAGGTTACTATGGAAGCATACAGGTGAGAGAAAGAGTGCAGGTTACTATGGAAGCATACAGGTGAGAGAAAGAGTGCAGGTTACTATGGAAGCATACAGGTGAGAGAAAGAGTGCAGGTTACTATGGAAGTATACAGGTGAGAGAAAGAGTGCAGGTTACTATGGAAGCATACAGGTGAGAGAAAGAGTGCAGGTTACTATGGAAGCATACAGGTGAGAGAAAGAGTGCAGGTTACTATGGAAGTATACAGGTGAGAGAAAGAGTGCAGGTTACTATGGAAGTATACAGGTGAGGGAAAGAGTGCAGGTTACTATGGAAGCATACAGGTGAGAGAGAGAGTGCAGGTTACTATGGAAGCATACAGGTGAGAGAAAGACATTACAGGTAAACTAGAGAAACATACAGGTGAGAGAGACAGAGAGAGAGAGAGGCGGATTGGAGGCTGAGAGCTGGCGACTGTAAAGGGGAATGAAAGAGTGAATGACCAGAGAGGAACAAGTACTTTCATCTTTTTCTTTCTTCTCCCTCTTGTGGTTGTATCTTCACCATCTCTCTAATCATAATGCCATACTTCCAGCTTAGATTTACTGTGAGAAGTTGATGTTCAGAGCTACGAATTACTACGTTTGAGAAAAGCACCTTGACTGACCTGTGTTCTGTTGTTGTTGCAGTTTCCTTGTGTAAATCTTTAACTGCAGGCCCCTTTGGGTGAAGGCGTCTGCCAAGTACTGTAATATAAATGTAAAAGAGTTGGCAAGAGGGAGGAAGGGTCAGGAAGAAGGTGTGAGAGAGAGAGAGAGAGAGTGCAGAGGAAAAGTGAAAAAATAAGACAGAGAAGGGGAAAGTAACACCAGAAACGATGATATATCCGTTTGTCGTTTAATCTCCCTCGAGTCTTCTGTGGGGCTTGTTTTTTTTTCCAGCCCTGAGGGAATAGCAAAGATTTCAGTGCGGACGCCCGACCCGTGCAAGGAATTTCAGCCCTGTGTCCAGAAAGTGACCCCATTACAGAGCCATTTACGGCCCAATTCTGCTCAGACAGATCCAAGAGACCCATTACACATGCGTTTCTGTTCAGGGCGAAAGTGTAGAAATCGCTCTGGTTTTGTGTGAGTCCGTTTACTGCTGCCCCAAAGAGTTTCAGAATTGAGTTATGGTGCTCAGAATGCAAATGTGCTTATGCATAATTCATCACAGCAATAACCTCAGTGAAGCCAAAATTGTGTGCTTCCGTGAAAAATGGGACCACTGCGCCCGAATACGGAAGCAAAATTGCCGAGAAATTGTGCTCTGTACAAGTGCAATTCAGCAGACCAATTCAGTTGAACATGGGTCTCAAATTAAACTGTAAAACCAGTTCAGTTGTGCGCAGGAGAGACATCACAAATGCAGTATCTTTATAGCCTCTGTAAAATTAGTTTTTCTGTAAAATAAACAATACCCCATGGCTTATAGTGTCAGCGCTCGCAAACACTTTGGGCAGAAAATACCGCGTGTGTATAATTATTGTGATCACAGCTTTCACCAACGGATGATGTCATCAGAAGACCACAATAGTAGACCTTTCCGCCTCGTCTTGGGGATTGGTCTTTGGGCGATGAGGTAATGTCTCTGTTCTCCTGAGATGAAGAACAGGTTTCGATTCCCTTATCATGAGAAAGCTCATCACCACCGTTCACAACAATTAAGTAACTCCAAGGTAGGGGGTCATTTCTGGAATATGGATTTTATTTATTTATTTATTTTAACTCACTAGAACAAAACTGACTCATCCAAAAGGGGCCCCGGTGGCCATGTCTATTTCTTTCTTATCTGTGGCACCTGATTCAGCTACCAAACTAACCATGGTACTCCTCAACCAAGACCTTTATTGGTAACATCCTGTGTGTCAGTGTTGGGCTACAACAAAAGCACTTGTTGTACAACCAGCACTTTCAAGATGAAATTGGACACCCCGGGTGTAAATTGGTCGGTCTTTCATTCAGATGGCGTGCCTTCATTAAGGTGTGGGAGTACAACGCCAGGCTGCCGACATTTTTTGTGTGCTGCTTTGCCGCCGATATAGAATTCATGTGAGCCCTGATGGAGCTCGCATTCTTTTTAAACCCATAATCCACAATCTAAGAACAGAACAGGGTAAAAGCCTTTAATGGAGAATATTTTATCGCACGAGGTAAACAGATGGTGGATTTATCCCCCACACATTTACTGTACGTGTTGAGGAAAGACGCAGAGGCACGTACACACTCTCTCTCGTTTGCACTCTCCCTGACACATTGTGTACGGAGTTTATCGCTCTCATACACACTCAGACAGACACACACTCTCTCCCTCACAATTGCACTGACATACACGCACTGTCTCGCACTCAAACAAATACACGTACTCAGACAGGCATACACACGCACACACACACACACAGACGTATAGGTCTGTTTGGACTCATAGAGAGAGAGACGCACACACACACACACACACACACACACAGACATATAGGTCTGTGTGGACTCAGAGAGAGAGAGACACACACACACACACACACACACACACACACACAGACATATAGATCTGTGTGGACTCATGGAGAGAGAGACACAAACACACACATATGCGGGTACACAGACTCACACTCAGGCGTAAAAGCCCAGAAACACACACATGTACACTCTCTCACACTGTCTCTCGCACACTAATTCGCTCACTTTTTATACATACTAACAGACAGAGACACAAACATACTCGCTCGCAAAGCCATTCAAACACAAAATTTACACGTACACAGACAAGGACAGACATGTCCATGCAACGCTAACAGACGAACGAGGGTGGGAAATGCTCTCCTGAACTCTCTCAGATATTTCACATACACATGCACTTAGTCACTCAGAAACGCACACTCGCAGGGACTCTTACGCACACCGAGATAACCTGAAACACACACACATACAGGCACACAGACACACAGCCACACTTACACACCCAGAGATACTCTCAAGCATGCACATATGCACAGCTTTGCACATAAAGTCATGGACACGTGTACAGAGGCAGTCTGAAACACACACACACACACACACACACACAGCCGGGGTGTGTCCGTTAAGAAGGTCAGCAGCTCTATTGATTCCCGCTGCATTAAGAGTCCTGACTGCGGACAACCAGAGGAGAGCGGAACCTGGGCGGCCATCTTATCTCCTCCTGCAGAGGGACATCGATCACAAACACGGAACTCGGCCCTGATGGCTGTATCATTACCCATACTGCCTTGCACTGAGATGGCATCTCCCTGACATATTCTCCTAGTAGCAGAAGTGCTCTCCACTTCAACATTTTCGAGGAACACTAATGCATCCTGTTTAGTCCATGTGCCCCAAGACTGTAACCTGACACCCAAAGATAGTTTGTTACACTGGAGAAAATCATGTGATCTCGCTGCCTCGCAAGAAAACTAAGGCTGTTCTTCCCATTAGCACATATTAGCTTTAACTAGATATGCACCGATACCAATACTGATACCAGACACCTGGAATGGTATCAGTGACTATGGGCCAATACTGGTATTAAATACAATTATTCTAATAAATAACTAGAGGCACTCGTAGAGTGCAAACCTCCGCCAAGGCTGCACAATCCAAATGTGCATGAGTGGGAGCAAAGTTGAGTTATCGCATGTGATAGGATTTGAAGATGGCTGCCGTGACGGTCATATTGTTTCACTGATCAAGATCCAAATCAATAGGGTTCATCCTTGATGTAATAGCAATCCACTCACAAAATTTCAGACAAATCCGTCCATTACATATTGAGCTATCGTGTGTGATAGGATTGAAACATGGCTGCTGGGCGGCCATATTGTTTCAATGATCGCGATGAAAATCAATAGGGTCTATCCTTGATGTGATAGTAATCCACCCACAAAATTTCAGACCAATCCGTGCATTACTTTTTGAGTTATCGCGTGTGATACGATTTCAACATGGCTGCCGTGACGGCCATATTGTTTCACTGATGGGGGTCAAAATCAATTGGGTTCATCCTTGATGTGATAACAATCCACCCACCGAATTTCAGACAAATCTGTACATTACTTTTTGAGTTATGTTGTTCACAAACAGACAGACAGACAAACAAACAAACAGGGGCGAAAACATTATCTCTGCCCCAACTTCGTTAGCGGAGGTAAAAATTCAGTAATTCAGTATGCTCATGTACTTTTGTACCAATTTTCTCTCACAAAGTCTGGAAAGCAATGATGAAATTAAGCCAGACGTTCCCGTACACGTAAAAGAATGATCCTGGTGTCTTCCTCACAGTAATGCATAAAGCTTGTTAATTAAGATTGGTATCAGATCAGTACTCGGTATCAGTCGATACTCAAAGCCCAGGCATTGACATCGGTATCGGGATTGAAAAAGTCAGACTGGTGCATCCCTAGCTTTAAAAAGGCGGATGGTCTTGAAATAAGAGCACTGCAAAACCCTGCTGACAGTGCCGTGGCTAGCTCAGAATGCTCTTGCAATGCTACGGCGATATTTTATCTGCTTTGTAACATTGCCAGGACGTTGCAGCAACATTGTGCTGGTGTTTTATGTTAGCTTAGGAGACCTTATGGCTCTCAATAGATGCGCTGCACTTGCGGTTAGCTTCGCCTTGACTAAACCAGCTTGATTTTTATTCACTTTTCGGGAAAATACAAGGAATTTGTTTGTCTCTCCATTTAGCCAAACTTGTCTTCTTCATAAATTCCAAAGTTCTGACATTATTCTGCGTGAAGTAAATTCTTTTTTTTTTTTGATCATCTGACAATCCACCACTAACCATGTGCCTTTTGAGGTTATACAGAAATTGAGCCACTTCAATGTCTCCATTCACAGAGGGCTACAGTGCAGGTGCATCCAAACTTGACTGGTAACATGTGTTGTCACTGAGCCTAGTGCAGTGGCCCTCAGAAACATGCCTGGTTAGGTCGAGCTGATTGCTTATCCTCCAGTATTGCTGCTTGCAGATTTATAAAGAACCACTTAGCCAAAAAAAACCCACACTTGACGCTGCACTTCCTTGGGTCCCCAGCAATACGTCCACCAAGTGGATCAGATGAACGGTTGTTGAGAAAATCGGAGAGACAAACATACCGACAGACTCCTTTCATTTTATTAGATATGGAATCAGAAGATGGAGATGCATATGGGTAATGTGGTGGAGGAAGGCACTCTTCTCCTACCCCTTACCCATCGTCCTGCCGATTACGCCAATATTTGTCGTAGAACCGAGAGATTTCGACGAATAGTCATTTAACAAGTTTCTTGTACTGTTACAATTGTGAACCAATGGTGAATCATACCAATGAAAACCAACTGCTGAAGTCTGTGGCTCTGTCTGGTACCAGCATGGGGCCCTCAAGAGGCCCTTAAGTTGGAGGACCAGAGATTAATGCTGAAACAAGGTGGGCTGTTCTTTACAGTAATGATGGAACTAATTGGATACAAAAGTACAAATGGCTGAGAAAACCAATTAATGATCAACAGAGGGGGGGGTGGAGGGACATTAAAAGATAACAATGGGAGTGGATTGGTCGAATATACAGTTACAGAGAGGATGATGGGTAAGGGAGAGAGAAGAGTGCCTTCTTCTACCGCAGTAACTTCACCCAGCAGCCCCCTCTCTGGGCCCTGGCCCCACCCCTTATTCCCATACCTGCCTCATTATCCCTCCTGTGACTGGCTTAAAGGCACAGAATCCTTAGACCAGAGACTGTCCTTTCAACAGGGAGCTGTAAATACAGCTGGAGGAAGCCATTAGACCGAAACATCGGACCTATTATCCGCCCACACACATGCACACGCAGTTACAGGCATACATGCCCTCACGCGCGCACATACACGCACACACACACACACACACAGACTTTCTACATGGTGCTGTTAATAAGACAGAGGCCACGAGGCCAAAACACCATCAAGCCTCATTACATTCCTGCGCACACCGCATATAAAACACAAGCTTGCGTGTTCACATACACACAGGCGTTTGCATGCTTGCATGCACTTGGGCGTGCGCATTCGCAGGCGCATTCAAACACACTCACACAAACGCACTCTCGCACCGCCTTGCGTCCAGAGCGACAGTGCCTCATACGAAACACGCCATTTGCTTTCTAAGAAAACTGATTAACTGTCCAGAAGAGATTGAAAGCAGAGTCAAAATAAAGAAAGAAAGGGCGATAACGGCCCTTTTTTATAAAACGGTGATAAAGGGGCGGAGAGACCTGCTGAATGGGAGGAATGGGCGTTTGACAGACATAAAAAAATTTGAGGATCTTACTTAAAAAGGATAAAAACGAGGTGGGAGGGGAGATAACGGCCGGAGCGAGTGAGAGGCCCAGTGCGCTCGGCTCAGCGGCGAGGGAAGCGCTATGATGACGAAGAGGCAGAAAAGAGGCCTTTAATTATTTAAGCACCAGAGCGGTAAAACCGTCGCCGTCATTTTGGCACCCATATCTCAGCCGTTTAGGGTTCAGATGGACGGGGAGCAGATAAGGAGGAGCGGCTGGGAGGATAGCACTACTCGTGCTAACGCTCGCTGGCTGTCGTAAGCCGCTCTTTTTTTCCCCCTTATACATTGCTTATCATTCGCATGTTAAGCGGCAGCTTGTGTGGGCGCTCTGTAGCCTGTACCGAAAAATTAGGGCCTCAGGTTCGATGCAGTGTATCAACCGCTTGACTTGGTACTCAAAAATAAAATAAAACTCGAGTCCAATAATGAAAAAAGGGGGGTGGAGGGCCACGGCATTCAGATATAATCAATTAATAATTGACAAGAGTCAGGACAACACTGTTGTCCTGATGAAGACCTGTGCATTAGGCCGAAACATGTTGGCAAAGTTTTTTTCAAAAAAGTTCTATTATGAACTAGCCATTTAATTAAAGCTTTTTATTATAAGAAGATTGCCTTGGTCTTATTACTTTCTTAATACAAGAGTCCATCACCCGCTGGTCGACATGTATCTGCGGACCCCCAAGAGCAAGTACTCCCAAAATGGATAAGCTTTGTGACCTGACCACACACAAGGTCCACACCAAATATGAAACAAATTAGCTGAAATTGCAGCCTGTAGAACGCTCACAAGATAAGTTCTATGGACGCAGCTTGACGATCGCTGATCCATAGAAACCTCGACTTGTCGTCCGTGGATACAATAATAACCTGGTCGAGCGCTTTCCTCCATAGAGTCGAATGAGAAGTGCTCTTGTTATTGTTTCGAAGAATGGAGCATGAAAATATTGACCTTTCAATTCAAAGCACAAAAAGTCCTTGCCAAACGACAGCCATGTTGATTGCTTCAGTGTGGAATCTCACTCATGTTTTCAGAGCTGAATGGCGTGGTGTGCACAGGCAAAATGTCGGGTGAGTGGGACTCTGGGAGTTGTAGGATGTATGCTCCGTCGCTTGGTGGCACAGATGGAGCTCAGAGCCTGGTGTGAACACAGAGTACACAGATGGAGCTCAGAGCCTGTGTGAGCACAGAGTACACAGATGGAGCTCAGAGCCTGTGTGAGCACAGAGTACACAGATGGAGCTCAGAGCCTGGTGTGAGCACAGAGTACACAGATGGAGCTCAGAGCTTGTGTGAGCACAGAGTACACAGATGGAGCTCAGAGCCTGTGTGAGCACAGAGTACACAGATAGAGCTCAGGGCCTGTGTGAGCACAGAGTACACAGACGGAGCTCAAAGCCTGGTGTGAACACAGAGTACGCAGATGGAGCTCAGAGCCTGTGTGAGCACAGAGTACACAGATAGAGCTCAGGGCCTGTGTGAGCACAGAGTACACAGACGGAGCTCAAAGCCTGGTGTGAGCACAGAGGACACAGATGGAGCTCAGAGCCTGTGTGAGCACAGAGTACACAGATGGAGCTCAGAGCCTGTGTGAGCACAGAGTACACAGATGGAGCTCAGAGCCTGTGTGAGCACAGAGTACACAGATAGAGCTCAGGGCCTGTGTGAGCACAGAGTACACAGACGGAGCTCAAAGCCTGGTGTGAACACAGAGTACGCAGATGGAGCTCAGAGCCTGGTGTGAGCACAGAGGACACAGATGGAGCTCAGAGCCTGTGTGAGCACAGAGTACACAGATGGAGCTCAGAGCCTGTGTGAGCACAGAGTACACAGATGGAGCTCAGAGCCTGTGTGAGCACAGAGGACACAGATGGAGCTCAGAGCCTGTGTGAGCACAGAGTACACAGATGGAGCTCAGAGCCTGTGTGAGCACAGAGTACACAGATGGAGCTCAGAGCCTGGTGTGAGCACAGAGCACACTATTGTTCCCATTCCACAGCGGGCATATATAGGGAGGGGAATCGGCTTCTGCGAACTATGGAGGTTTCTCTCTGTCCTTCATGTGTGATCACACACAGTCCTGTACGCGCACATACACACTCTCTAATTCACACACAGTCCTGTACGCGCACAAACACACTCTCTAATTCACACACAGTCCTGTGTGCGCACATATACACTCTCTAATTCACACACCGTCCTGTGTGCGCACATACACACTCTCTAATTCACACACAGTCCTGTGTGCGCACATATACACTCTCTAATTCACACACAGTCCTGTACGCGCACAAACACACTCTCTAATTCACACACAGTCCTGTACGCGCACAAACACACTCTCTAATTCACACACAGTCCTGTGTGCGCACATATACACTCTCTAATTCACACACCGTCCTGTGTGCGCACATACACACTCTCTAATTCACACACAGTCCTGTGTGCGCACATATACACTCTCTAATTCACACACAGTCCTGTACGCGCACATACCTATACACTCTCTAATTCACACACAGTCCTGTACGCGCACATAAACACTCTCTAATTCACACACAGTCCTGTGCACGCACATATACACTCTCTAATTCACACACAGTCCTGTACGCGCACATATACACTCTCTAATTCACACACAGTCCTGTACGCGCACATACACACTCTCTAATTCACACACAGTCTTGTGCGCGCACATATACACTCTCTTATTCACACACAGTCCTGTACGCGCACATATACACTCTCTAATTCACACACAGTCCTGTACGCGCACATATACACTCTCTAATTCACACACAGTCCTGTGCGCGCACATATACACTCTCTAATTCACACACAGTCCTGTACACATGCAAACGCTCTCTAACTCACACACTCTCTTGTACAGACATGCATTGTTTAACTCTCACTCTCCAATGCCTGCACATGCATGCTCTTACAGACAGATAAACAGACAGACACACACACACTTGATCATGCACAAATTTTTTTGGATAGTCATACTTGAGAGGACATTGTTTTGGACTGACATTCATTCTGTACAGCCTTTCCCGAAACCTAACCGTGACCAAATTTTGCCGAACCGTAACCTTACGGTAACTGTAACCATAACCCTAACTTTAACAATTTGCCCACAATCCTCAGTGAGGGCCGCTCAGAATGTCCTCACAACCCCAGATGTCCTCAAATTATCTGTGGTTTCTCAAGAGTCAGTTCTCACAAGTATAGCTCTCTCTGACAGATGCACACTCATTCCTGCACACACAAAGACTATCTGATGTGTACACATGTGAACTCCTACACACACATACACACATACACACTCTCTGACACACACTCACGCTACCACACACATGCACACACACACACATACTCTCTAACACACACTCACGCTAACACACACATGCACACACACACGCATACTCTCTAACACACACTCACGCTAACACACACACAAACACGCACACACACACACACACACACACACACACACATACTCTCTAACACACACTCATGCTAACACACACACACACACACACACATACTCTCTAACACGCACACACTCTCTAACACACACTCACGCTAACACACACACACACACACTCACGCTAACACACACACACACACTCTCTCTAACACACACTCATGCTATAACACACACACACACACACACACAAAGATTCTCAGAAGCTCCTCTCGGCTTTCCCAGAGTTTCTCCGGAGGTCCACACCCCCCACCCCATCACTTGTTGCCTTGGTAACACCCTGCGGCAGTGTTGGAATCAGCTGGAAAGACAGTGAGGTAGCAACAGGGCGAGAGAGAGAGAGAAAGAGAGAGATCAGAGAGAGAGAGAGAGAAACAAAGCCAAGTGATCGAGATGTGTGTGAGAGTATAAGTGTGTGTGTGTGTGCCTGTGTGTGTTCCAACAGTGTACTTGTTGCTCTCTCTCCTTCCCACAGTGTGCACGCACACAAATGTGTGTTAATGCAGGACTGTGTTAATGAGTGTGTGAATGTGTAACTGAGAGTGCGTTTTCTCCCTCTCTGTAGTGTGTGAGCCGCGGGGAGCTGCTGCTGTCTCTCTCGTACCAGCCCGTCACACACAGGCTGAGTGTGGTTGTGCTGAAGGCCAAACACCTTCCCAAAATGGACATCACCGGCCTTTCCGGCAGTGAGTATCAGCATATCGGTCTTTCCATCTCTCCCTCTCTCCCTCTCTCCCTCTCTCTCTCTCCCAGTCTTGTTCTGTCAATTTCAGAGTCAAAATTAGTTTTATTTGCATGATATGGAAATGCTTGTAGCAAAAGCATTTCATACATCAATGGCAAACAATGGTGAAAGAAATATTTTCTCTCACAGGCATTTCTCTCCCACTTATTCCCTCTATCACCGTCTCCCTCCACCCGCTCACTTTTTACTACTCTGCACACCTGACACACACCCACACACACACACACACACACACTGCTTACACATTCACTTAAAGCCTGACCTGACCTGGCTTTACTTCACACCGTTTGTGCAAGTTTTGTGCTGTAATATGGTTTTCAATTGAAATGTATACACAGTTCACAGGACAGTCTTTTCAAGCAGAATAAACGGTATAAAAGCTAAAAAAAAAACTTTTCTGAACCCTCCACCCACCCTAGATCCCTACGTGAAGGTGAACGTGTTCTACGGCCGCAAGCGCATCGCCAAGAAGAAGACGCACGTCAAGAAGTGCACTCTCAACCCCATATTCAACGAGTCCTTCATCTACGACGTGCCAGCCGAGCTCATGCCCGACATCGCCGTGGAGTTCCTGGTCATCGACTTCGACCGCACCACCAAGAACGAGGTGGTGGGACGGGTGGTGCTAGGAGCTCAGAGCCCCAACACCTCTGGCATCACTCACTGGCGAGAGGTTCTCGATAACCCGCGCCGGCAGATCGCCAAATGGCACAACCTCAGCGAGTACTAGCGTCCTCCCGAGCTAGCGAGCTAGAGGGAAAAGGTTTTTCTGGTCAGAGCGACTCTCCTAAAGTCATACCTCTCCCTCGTGAAAATACCACTTCAACTGGAGGGGAAAAACTTAACAAAGGGGGACTTGTACAGAGAACTGTTTGCGTCAAAAATGATAAAAAAATAAGTAAATAAAAATTGAACATTGAGAAATAACCACGATAATTACTGCGGTAAAATGGGACAAAAAAAAAAAGAAACTGAAGGGACTTTTGGAGAATTAGAGCACAAAAAATGTGGTGAGTCACGAATAAAACATGGAAAAAAAAAAACGAACAATGGGTCTTTACGAAGGAGCCGAAAGCCGTGTGGAACAAAGTGCTTACAAATATGTACACGCGCATATACAAATTCAAGACTGTTAAAAAAGGATTGGGTCCCATCTTGCGGGAGAAAGAGGGGATTGCCCGAGCAAAATTCACCGCAAGAAAGAAAGAAAGAAAGACAGAAATAGAACAAGTGAGAGTTCATGCCCACTTCCCTCTCTCCCTCCCTTCCTTCCCTCCATCTGCCTCTCTGGTCTCATATCGGTGGTGTGAACTTTCAAATTATTGCATGCCTGGAAAAAAAAAAATCAAAGACAAAAGACAAAAAAGTATTAAAAAATGCAGATGCCGTGACATGTGACTGGAACCCTTAATTTCTGTGGTCTCCTCATCCGTCTTGGAGGTGAATTCAATTAACGTTCGAAACCTCGAGTTGTGCTTATGACGGTAGTGCTGAGGGTAGATGGCTGTGTTTTCCAACTTGGAGAGCATTGCTGGGCTCTCATGTTTGGCAAACATTTTAGCCATTCCGCCAATGTCCAGAACAGAATCGAATCCCCCTCTAAATCTTAATTCAAGTCAACATCAATCCACCCGTTTCATGAGGAAATTACAATTTTGAGCCGAATTTATGGCTGATGAATGAAATGACAGAAGTCACAGCCATTTCTTTCAACCATGTCCTATGTGATCGAGTTCTTCTTCGCACCTGGATTTGTAACCGTGACTGCGAAGGCCCGGGGACTGCAGAGACTATTTTTTCTTCAGAAATTCCATAACTGTGAGCAAATGAGTCAAGTTCTCTATGTGGCAGTTCCCAGTCACATTCAAATTGCGATAAACCGCCCCTGTACAAGCAAGAGGGCTTTTAGGGTATGTGGCATTCAATACCAGGTTCAGGTCTGTTATTCCACTATTAAATCAATGTTTTAGGGACCTTTAGTGACAAAAAAACAGAATTGCACCAATGACCTATTTTTTATTAAGTATGGTGGTACTGTGGTACTTTACTAAACTTGAAGAGGGCAAGAGCTTAAGAAAAAATAATCTACCCTAGGAGTCAGCTGCTGATCTTTGGGCCAGTTTAGGCCAGAGACAGAATAGGCTTTGTCCTGGATAAAGTCTTGCTGCCCTGAGGCGGCTCCATTCGGAAAAAATTCAGTCTAGTACCTAAAAGAAATTGGTGTCTAAGAAACTGGCCTTTGAAGCGTCCGCCCGTCAAGAAAAATAATCCTCACCAGGCCCCTATATTACATTGAAAATCGACCGATGATCTGCTTCGCTAACAGAAAATGTTTTCACGGTGTTACTGGAGAGTTCCGTCAGTGTTTCAACATTGCAGGAACATGGAGAGATTGTTTCGCGTCTGCTGGGATAGAAGCTCTCACGAGGACTGTGAAAACGTGTTAATCTCTTGTGAAAACATTTTTTTTTAATTATTATTATTTGTAATGAGTTTTTGGGTGTTTGGGTTTCTGTTATCGTATCGTCTCCCCCACCGAGACTGTGTAGAGAACGGTTTCAGTTGGATGAAATCATAAGTAAATCTGCAAGATTCGGGTCTCGGTGGAGCTCCGTGACAGAAATTCCCACTGCGTTTTTCTCAGCGTCATAATTGCAGTCATTACTTTTCGCCGCGAGAGCCGTAGTCATCACCGCGTAGCGCGCTGTAAAGCGGCGCATGTAATATACAGCAATTGCTTCCGCGTGGCTTGTTTATAGAGCTGAATGATGGCTTCGCCGCTTTGAAACAGGATAGTGTGCGCGAGCGTAATTGTGACCGATTGACGGTAATCCTCGTGGCTGTGCTTCAATGGTCTCTGCGCCTGAGGACTGTCATCACACCTGTCCGTAGGACTGTGATGAAATTACAGGCCCCCCAAGGGTTATTGCGGCACCGTGATCATGTGACCAATGTTGGAATGGAGTTGATGTGTATTTGCCCGTATGTGTATGTATGTCTCCTGTACGTCTTCAGAATTAATTGACAAACCGCCAGTTAGGTGTTATGACAGCCCCTTCCTTGTTCTATTTTCAGTTCCTGACAAAACACTCTCCCCCGCAGCTGTAAAATTGGTACACTTAGGCAAACCAGAATTCACTATGTTTTTTTTGTTGTTGTTGTTTTTTGCTGAAGACCTCTCTAAAGAACGAATAAGTCCATTGCATTTCTGAGGAAGGTTTGAGCCCTTTTCTGCCAGTTTGACAGGGAAAGATCTCTGTTCTTCACCACGGGAGTGGCATGCCCTCGGGGTGAAGTCAGGTAATTTGGGACATTGAGTAAAATGGGACAATTAAGGTTTTCCATCTGGGTTCTTTAGATGTTAGCAGCCCTATCACCAAACATACTGCATTGTTGCTGCAGATGTTCTTCACATGAAGCTATCTTTTTTATTTGTGTGAGAGAACTGGGATGGGCAGAGGTATGATTCCAAAAAATCACGGTTCCCTGATCTTGCAAGGCAAGCCATGTGGTACATTGATCAATAGCCCAGAATTAGCCAGCTTTGCTATGAACATGCAAGCATATGCACACGAGTGCCCTTGCATATCACACATACAGACTCATACAATGAAATTGTTTGTGCAAGTAAACATACTTCAATGTCTCTCTCCTTTCTTTCACGGTCATAGAGACATCTAGGAGAGGGAGGTAGGTACAGTTTGAGAGGGAATATTAAAATGTCTTAGTAGCTGTCCTGTTTCGCATGATACCTGTCATCTGAGTGAGGTAGGGGTTCTTGACGTTTTTGAAGGTCCAAAGCTTGTAAAGTATTTTAATCGGCAACATAATTCCCTTGTAGAAACATAGCAGAGATCTGTAGTAAGTTCTATCTGTAACATTTAAGGTATTCTTGGGAAGCTTTGGCTCTTTTCTTCGCAATACACCAAAAATTGTCCCAGATTACCTCACGCAGGTACATCAGCTATAATAAAGTGCTGCCACCAGTCAGGTCCTGGTCGTGTTAACAACAGCCTAAAGTTGCTCCCAAAATGTTTTGCTCCACATCCTTTCAGAACAGAATGCCATGATTTCTTATGAAGGATTTCATATTTGACAGGACTGGAGCTTTGCCATATATATTGATTAATTAATTAATTTTTTTAACGAGAAAATATTCCTCTTCAAAGAGTATTTTCAAACAAAGTAACGCGAACCAGAGAAAGAAAAACTGTCGACTTATGTATCAAGGCTAAAATCCTTCGGGAATTGGATTGAAATTAAGAGAATATTTCTGATTCACTTCTCTGTGGCAGGAACATTAATTTCAGCACTCAAGATTGAAAGGAACCTTGCCCAATGGGGCCAACTATGTCAAGGAAATACAAAGTCTGTTACGTCTTCCTTTTTAAAAATTCCGCTCTGCATAACCCGTTGGGACCCGTCTCCGTGAGGGGCTGAGTCAGCTCCGTCTATGTTCTTATTTCAGTGTATGAGAAGGCTCTTCGACTCGCTGTCATATCAAATTATTTTCCGCGGTTACCTCAAATGGCTCCAGTGTCTGGCGCAGATGTTTAGCTCTATCTGGCGTAACCTGCTGAGCTTGCCCTCAACGCCTGCCCACACGAGCATTTCATTTCCACCCAGCGGCCCAGAGCGGGAACTTAAGGACTGTGGTATCCTTATCAGCCAGGAGCCATTAATGTGACACACCAGTGCTCCCGAAGAGGCTTCAGGCACGATATCCTAGCGTGCACCTCATGTGGGAATCAGATCAAACATAGGAAAAATGTAATTATTTATTCATTTGCTGGGGAATTGTCAGACAGTTTAGATTTTTCTGGGCAGTTTAAGCTCTCGAAGGTAGGATCAGGAATGATGTGATAACACAGTTTCCTCAGTTACCCCAGATTCGAACTAGGAAGTAAAAAGCTTCACAAGAAAATTAGAGGAGGAGGGAGCGAGAGATTCAATGCAATATACAGAGAAGCTTTCAGACATTTCCCATCCAGAGCATTAGCTTCACTACAGAGCAGTGCTACAGTTGGCTGGAACTTATAGGCTGGGAATGGAAGAAAATTCAATTTAGTAGAAGAGGAGGAGATAAAACAATCTTATCTCAGCCGAAGAGGGACTGGAAAGTCAGGAATTAACGTGACTCATGCCAGTAAAAACCTTCGGAAACAGACAGGGACTCTTGGAAGGTGTCGTAGTTCATTTTGAGTAGCTTTTTTTTATCCAAAATGAAAAGCCACCAAACTGTCTTCTCTGCATCTGAATATTGTACTTACTTTGATGGGCTGGCATCTCAAATTTTTAAGTCAATGGTGTGGATATATTCCAAATTTACCATCACTCTAGAACTGAAACCAAATATCCTGAAGTCTCCTTTGCGATAGTTGAATTGACGTTCCTAACTTCTTAAATGTGGCAAAAACCTCTGAGATAAGTTCATGTTGGGTGGCAAATAGCAAGTTTTCGTAAGACAAAAAGAACAACATTCTAATGAACTTTCTTGCATCACACTTGCATCCATCAATTACTAGATAGAGAGGGATAGTTCTCTGCCTGGCCGAACAGGACTAATGACGATACTGTCCATGTTGACCAGACTACGGGAACATCCTGTACATCAACTGATCCTTCATAGTTTTTTACACTATGAAGAGATGATTTTTTTTTTTATTCTAACCCAAAACTTCTAAGTCTGTTTACTCCAACCCAAATTGACCATGAGCTTAAGACTGTGGAGCATTCTAACCCCATATTATTGTACAATAAATACAATGCCCAAAATCAAACAAAAATATCAAAATAGTATGGGGAACATCTTCTGCGGGTGAGGATCACCTGTCCAACAACCAATGCTCCAGGCCCTGTTGGCATTTTGATAGCCCCTTGTGATCATGATCATTTTCTCATCAACTGCATTTGTGCGCTTGTCAGGTAACACTGTTTCTATTCAGTGCGCATTGTGTTGATTTTTTGGGCACCTCCTGGTCTGTAAATTTCCTCTAAACTCTCCCCACTTCTTGTTCACCCCAACTCTTCATAATGTTCCTCTGTCATGACCACTCTCATTGTCTGTTCTCTTGTATTACTGAACTGAACTGGGGTTAAATATTTGAAAAAAAAATGCATAAAAAACAAATAAATAAAAATAAATTTAAAAAAAAAACAAGAGAGATATGAATCGCGGTAATTACATTGACCTAAATTGATATCAGTAATTCTTTTAAGGTAAACAACTTTTACATGGAATAAAATGAAGAATACATAAAAGAAATGAAATTAAGTAAACTGAACTGTGTTTAAAAGTGCATATTGCCTACGTCAATGCTGAATATATATATACACTAATGCTAACTTGTATGTTGAATTTGTTAACGCACACTTGAACGTGCAAATAAAAAATGGTACACCAGTTTGGCTGCTGTGTTTTCTGTCTACCCCTTTGTCCCTCACAAACATGCACACGGACACGCACGCACACACACACACACACACACACAGACACAGACCACTGAGCAGTGCAAGGACAAGCCTTGCACATACACACATATATGCAAATATGTTTTGTCAAAATTTTCCCTTTATACATTTTCTATTGTCTTCTTCACTGGTGGTATAAAACGTTCAGTTCCATGGAACATTATTAGGAAGATTTTGAGTCTGGAGGTGCTAAGCTAACTTTTTACGCAAATGAAGGCAGAGGACAGATCTAAGCAAAGGTTAATTTACAGTTAATGAAGTCTAATTTACAGTTATCACAAGCCAACAATTGCGAACATCAGGAAAATTGACAATTGCAGGATACTTTGGCTCGGGAACAAGCAAAAGGCTACATAAAGGATAGCACTACGTGATACCTGTATTTGAATTACATTTATTGTGCTGTTTCCACCTGTAAAAGGGTTTTAAGTCGAAGCATTTAACTCACTGTTCATACAGTAAGACTGCCGATACCAAATGTGGGACGTTCAAAGGATGATTAAATTCCACCCTTCCGAAAAAAAAACTAGAAAAGCACTCGGGAGAGCGCAGACCTCCGCCAAGCACAACATTTCCCTCCATATTGTGACTTCCACCATAGATATTAGTCTTACATTTATTTTATCTTCATTTTTAGATTACTTGACCATGAAAACATGGCAATTTGATTCATAATGCTATATCAATATTAGTTCCACAGCGTCTTGGCTGCTTAAAGATGTCTGTTGCATGTTTCTAGCTTCATTTGTTTTTTTTTTTTTTTTCTTATGATGCAACATTTCCCCTCATGTTGTGATTTACACATAAATATTAGTCCTACATTTATTTCATCTATTTTTTCAGATTCCCTGACCAAGAAAACATACCACTTGCAACTGAATTCATAATGATATCAATATTAGTTCAGTAGTTATTCACGAAAATCAAATTTTCCGTAATGGTGGTTTTCTTCTGGATCTAGTTCCCTGGCTTTTGAAGATACAGTAAATCAGGTGACACCTTCCTAATTCTACAATATCTTGGCTATATAATGGTGTTTGTCGCATGTTTGTAGCTTCATTTGTTCTCTTCCTATAATGAAAGTTCTGAAGGTCCCCTACTTTCGTATTCTGGATCATAGTATCATAGTATCTGGAATTATTCAATTTTCAGAATCAGTCTTTGATATTGTAGAACATGTTCAAAACTTGTCCTGTATTTTTTTTCCAAGTGCCCTGACCATTTTTGGTTGAGTTATATGCATAAATGTCGAAAATGGCCCTATCTCCCAAAGTTAAAGAATCCTTTAAAAAAATTCCTGGATCCAGACAGAGATCCAGATCACTTCCAAAATCTAATCATTTCTTCCTTATACCAATCTGTTCAATCCCTTAAAATTTCATCAAAATCTGTCCATAATTTTTTAATTTATTTTGGAAAGCAACAGACAAACAAACAAACAAACAAACCCAGGCAAAAACATAACCTCCTTGGCGGAAGTAAAAAACAGTGTTGTCATCGCAGACAAATTTAGACTCCCAACAACATCAGAAAACCATAACCACAAGCTCTAGAGGGACGTTGTATCGACCAGCCCTTTTAAGAACTGCTTACTAGTCTTATTTCAACAGCGTATACCCGGCGGGCAGCGGGACCCAGACGCAGGAACCGCTACATTCAGTGGTTCGGCGTGTTTACACTACGACTGGATTGCGTGTATTCACGGGACTACTTCTAACTTTGGAACTTACGGACTAAAACAACAATACCAAAACAATCATGAAGCTGGAGTTTCAGTGACACAGGTGAGTGAGTCTGTAAAGCCTGCTTGAACTACTGTAGGTTCATTAGAGACTGGACAGTTCTTCATCTTTTATTCCGTACAGAATACCTATGTGATCGGGTAAATGCAGCTTGCCTTGCCTCTTTTTTTTTTCCACGGAACCCTGTTTTACACCATACAGTCGTAAATTCTCATATGTATGTGCTGCACGTTTGATAGTTGATGCATAAATTAAAGATAACAGAAATTTTCTAAAAGTAGAGCTATAAGTTATCTACCCATTTCCCATGGCATATTCAATGTCTCCAGTAGAGCCTGAAGCTTGGGAATTTAATTCGCACCCAAAGTCTCAAATTGTAATTCTTTTCGCCATTTCAGCATTCCAGTCGCTCGAGTCAGAGTTAGAGTTAGCTACTTGCTAGTAAAATATCCTTGGTTCTGATGACTTTTGGATTGTCTTAAAAGTACTCGGTGAGAGTAGACTCCGCTCGTCGTCGATCTTCGGGTTCAGAAGAATATATCCCGTTTCACAGAATTGTTTTGAATGATATTTTATTATTCCAACGTTCTTTTCATTGACTGTCAGCTATGAATAGCAGTGGGCTACTTGGATCCAAGATTTTTATTTTTTAATTAAAGCAACTGAGTTCAATAATGTAATACATTACTTTCTGTTCGATGGTAATAGTGTCTGACATTTGGAAAAAATACTAGGATATTTCTTCTCTCAGTTTGAGAGTCTTCAATTGACTTGTGATGGGATTCAAATAATTGTTGATGCAACGATAGCGCATCACAGAATACTGCTCAACATAGATTTATCCATTCGACCAATCAATCATTTAGACTGAAATATATTACATGGATTTGAAATGACCAACTTCCCAGGCCTAGCCTAACCGAAAGCCTGGGGTCTTTCCTAGGCGTAGAGGCTGCAGAGTTCACTGTTGATCATGAGAACAAGGGAAG
Organism: Gymnothorax reevesii; assembly: GCA_029721435.1. NCBI lineage: Eukaryota > Metazoa > Chordata > Actinopteri > Anguilliformes > Muraenidae > Gymnothorax > Gymnothorax reevesii. The sequence goes on along the minus strand of CM056577.1, from coordinate 122,005,172 downwards.
GGCGCCACGGCCATGCCCGCCAGGTCCCCACGTCACGTCCTTGTACGAACAACAAGGCTACTGTTGTGTACTGGTGCAAGGATTCTCTTAGTTTTGAGGGGAGACTTTAACCTTGTAGTTCCATGATTGACTTTGAAAGCTATGACTGGGCTAATTAATATTAGGCTCTTGATTCGAGTTGACTGTAAAACTTCAATAATACAATAATAGTGTTTACGCAAATTCAGTGCAGTTGGCAAACTTCGAGTGAAGTTTTTGAGTTATCTGAGTCTCTTTAATTCAAGAAATTATAGCAATTTACTCGATTTAGAAAGAAGCGTTCGGATTCCAGTCCTGAGAGAGACATCAAATATTCCAAATAATTTGTTGATAGGCCTTTTGGATTCTTATTAATTAGGCTTATGATTGTTTAAATAATTGTAACACAAGAGGCCCAAAGAATGTGTCTTATTTTTTTCCCTATGAGCAGTCAAACTTAAAATTCCTTGGGGAAAAATGGCCTCATTAATAAAATGGAGAAGTCTCTGAGAACTTTCTGTTCGAGATACGAAGATTCCTCTGCGCTGAACGACTCTGATTGTCTAAACAAGCTCAGTTTAAATTATTTGACCTTGCGATGCTGCAACTTCTTTTGCGTCTGAACGACATTTAGTGACGGGGCCGATGTATTGTATTATGAACCTTTTCAATGGTACGCCTGCTAATTTAGCTCTATCGCATAATTCGTTGCACTGAGCACTGTTCGGTGCTCGGGGCACATCTCCTGTGACCGTGGTCGCAATATCTGCGCTCGCGCGGAGTTAAGGTCACATGGTATCCGACGCACTCAGTGGCCCGTGGCACTATCACGGGAGTCCGCTATAATTAGCGCGTTCCCTTCAGTCGCGGAGTGCAAACGGTGTCACTGGCCCTTCCCCATCCGTCGTCGGTGGAGATCTGCATGCACGTGCAATTTTCTCTTTCGAAAAGTCACCCCGCAAGCATTTCATGAGTCATTGTTGTGCCTCACTCTAGTAGGTGTTTGACCTTTCAGCGCTAGTGGTGCTTAAGATTGCTGAGCGCTCTTGCTGTATAATCGTCTTTTCATTTTCACCAGCCTGCGCCCCCGTACAAACGCTTCCGGGCCCGTTTGGACCTAAGTGCAGACAACCGTCAATCTACCACAGATGACTTGGCTACTATGACCCTCTACTTTTTGCCTTGTGAACTGCACTGCAGGCTGTCACTCCGGAGAAAAAAAATGGGTCACTGCCAAGATGCAATCCATCATATCCCACAGACCAATATTAGCAGCATTACAACAACGCTGAGGCGATGTTGAAGCAGATAACGCCAAAGATAAAAAGATGAAACACGAAAACATACAAGTTTCACCTTCAAAATGCTTCTGTGACAGAAAATATTGCCAAAGTCAAAATCAGCACGTGTCCAATTGTTTTGTCACAGACATAACTGGCTGTCACTTGTATTCTGAACTTGGGAACAACTGCCACAGTCGTCTCACCCTCCTGTGAGACTAATAACAATAATGTACTGTAGTGGGTACTGGGCAGCACTGTAATGTCACAGCGAGAAGGCTTATAGGTTTGTGAAAGGTAATTTGTAAGAATTGTAGTACTTCCTCTCAGGTCCAGGTTAGTGAATGGCAATGCGTGACAATTGTAATTCTCTCTGGGTCAGACGTCAGTTTGCAGGGTTTTGAATGGCAGCGTATAGAAGTGATAGTAATTACTCTCTCTCTCAGACCCAGGGTAGCAGGTTTGTGGATGTTGATGTATAGTTATAGTAATACTCTTTCTTTCTTTCTCTCTCTCTCAGGGCCAGGGTAGCAGATTTGTGGATTTTGATGTATAGTTATAGTAATTCTCTTTCTCTCTCTCTCTCAGGCCCAGGGTATCAGATTTGTGGATGTTGATGTATAGTTATAGTAATACTCTTTCTCTCTCTCTCAGGCCCAGGGCAGCAGGTTTGTGGATGTTGATGTTTAGTTATAGTAATACTCCTTCTCTCTCTCAGGCCCAGGGTAGCAGATTTGTGGATGTTGATGTATAGCTATAGTAATACTCTTTCTCTCTCTCTCTCAGGCCCAGGATAGCAGATTTGTGGATGTTGATGTATAGTTATAGTAATACTCTTTCTCTCTCTCTCAGGCCCAGGGTAGCAGGTTTGTGGATGTTGATGTATAGTTACAGTAATACTCTTTCTCTCTCTCTCAGGCCCAGGGTAGCAGGTTTGTGGATGTTGATGTATAGTTATAGTAATACTCTTTCTCTCTCTCTCAGGCCCAGGGTAGCAGATTTGTGGATGTTGATGTATAGTTATAGTAATACTTTTTCTCTCTCTCTCAGGCCCAGGCTAGCAGATTTGTGGATGTTGATGTATAGTTATAGTAATACTCTTTCTCTCTCTCAGGCCCAGGGTAGCAGATTTGTGGATGTTGATGTATAGTTATAGTAATACTCTTTCTCTCCCAGACCCAGGGTAGCAGGTTTGTGGATGTTGATGTATAGTTATAGTAATACTCTTTCTCTCTCTCTCAGGCCCAGGGTAGCAGATTTGTGGATGTTGATGTATAGTTATAGTAATACTTTTTCTCTCTCTCTCAGGCCCAGGCTAGCAGATTTGTGGATGTTGATGTATAGTTATAGTAATACTCTTTCTCTCTCTCAGGCCCAGGGTAGCAGATTTGTGGATGTTGATGTATAGTTATAGTAATACTCTTTCTCTCCCAGACCCAGGGTAGCAGGTTTGTGGATGTTGATGTATAGTTATAGTAATACTCTTTCTCTCTCAGGCCCAGGGTAGCAGGTTTGTGGATGTTGATGTATAGTTATAGTAATTCTCTTTCTCTCTCTCAGGCCCAGGGAAGCAGGTTTGTGGATGTTGATGTTGATGTGTAGTTATAGTTATACTCTTTCTCTCTCTCTCAGGCCCAGGGTAGCAGGGTTGTGGATGTTGATGCATAGTTATTGTAATACTCTTTCTCTCCTAGACCCAGGGTAGCAGGTTTGTGGATGCTGATGTATAGTTATAGTAATACTCTTTTTCTCTCAGGCCCAGGGAAGCAGGTTTGTGGATGTTGATGTATAGTTAAAGCAATACTCTTTCTCTCTCTCTCCGGCCCAGGGTAGCAGGTTTGTTGATGTGTAGTTATAGTAATCCTTTTTCCCTCTCTCTCAGGCCCAGGGTAGCATGTTTGTGGATGTTGATGTATAGTTATAGTAATGCTCTTTCTCTCCCAGACCCAGGGTTGCAGGTTTGTGGATGTTGATGTATAGTTATAGTAATACTCTTTCTCTCCCAGACCCAGGGTAGCAGGTTTGTGGATGTTGATGTATAGGTATAGTAATACTCTTTCTCTCTCTCTCAGGCCCAGGGTATCAGGTTTGTGGATGTTGATGTATAGTTATAGTAATACCCTATCTCTCTCAGGCCCAGGGTATCAGGTTTGTGGATGTTAATGTATAGTTATAGTAATACTCTTTCTCTCTCTCTCAGGCCCAGGGTAGCATGTTTGTGGATGTTGATGTATAGTTATAGTAATACTCTTTCTCTCTCTCAGGCCCAGGGTAGCAGGTTTGTGGATGGAGTCATCGCGGGGACAGGGGGCTGCTGGTAGCCTGTCTCGGGAGTACAAGCTGGTGATGCTGGGAGAGGGTGGAGTGGGGAAGAGCGGTGAGTATGGTGCAGTTCAGGCACTCTCTCTTTTTCACACTCTCTCACCCTTCTATACCTTCTCCTCATCCATGTCTCTCTCTCTACCCTGTCGTCTTCATTCTCAGGCCCTTGCAGCCTCCCTCCTTGAACAGTCTCTGCGCTTCTGTTCACCCCATTTATTCTGTGCTTGAGTGCACATTTCTGACCAACACTTTTGACCAACACAGCCAGCCCACAGATGGAGTACACTTTTGCCTAACACAATACAGATGGAGTACACACTTTTGACTAACACAGCCAGCTCACAGATGGAGTACATTTTTGCCTAACACAATACAGATGGAGTACACACTTTTGACTAACACAGCCAGCTCACAGATGGAGTACATTTTTGCCGAACACAATACAGATGGAGTACACACTTTTGACTAACACAGCCAGCCCACAGATGGAGTACACTTTTGCCTAATACAATACAGATGGAGAACACACTTTTGACTAACACAGCCAGCCCACAGATGGAGTACACTTCTGCCTAACACACTACAGATGGAGTACACACTTTTGACTAACACAGCCAGCCCAAAGATTGAGTACACACTTCTGACTAGCTCTGCAAGCCTACATCTTAAGAGCACACTTCTGACTAAGACTGCCTGCCTACAGCTGGAGCGCGCATTTCTAACACCGCAAGCCCACGGCTAGAGTGCACACTCCTGACTGACTCATCTCTCCTACAGCTGGAGTATACATGTCTGACTAACACAGTGAGCCTACAGCTGGACGCTTGCAGCACTTGTCATGGACGGCATCTCCCCAGAGTTTGTCTCAATTCAGTTTTTGATTTCATAACACCTTATTGGCCTGACAATTATACTGTATGTTGCCTAAACCTAATGCTCAATCTGAATTACAAAAAATGTGAAAACGACAATGATCATAAGGATTCAAGGACAGCACATGAATGATCGTTGCTTGTGTGTATAGTAACTCCAAAATTAGTGACCTCTACTTTTATTAACAGTACTATTAAATAATAATTCCAACATATGTAGGGTTTTTCCTGGCTCAGAATGAGCTGGTTGTGGTACTCCGTCATGGGCTCCTGTGCAAACTCAAAGGGCTCTAAATTCGTAGACCAGGTGCAGGCACGGTGAATGGGGGGTGCGCTGTGCCAACGGGGTGCGTCCAGGTGTATGTTGCAATTTCGTGCCCGGTGCAGCCTGGCGCAAGTACTCCTCTGTCCCGCCTCGGTCCCTCCTGCCAGCGCAAGTGGCAAAGAGGGAGGAGAGAAGGCGTGTTTGGGTATAACACAGCCGAGTCAAATCTTCACCAATCAAATGAGCTCCTCTCCTCACCTTTAATGTGTTAGAATATAGAAGCCTCTGTCCTATATCTGCATGATGCGTTAATGTTGCATTTTACTTTGCTGCTTCAGGCATATTTTCTGCACCGCTTACGTCTATATTAAGCATTATGAATATGAGTCAGCTGGCTAGCTAGGGCATTTGTGAATTATTACCATTAGCGAACTTGAATGGAATTTCAAAACGAAACTACATCAGATCATTCAAACTTCTGAAGTTGGAATGAAATATGACAGTTGCTCATTTATTTCTTCTTTCTGGATGATTGGGAAGAGAAACAATTGATAGCATGTTCCTATTATTACACCCTGTTGCTGCTTAAAAATACGTCACACATTTATTTTCAATATGTGATCTTAACAATCATAGCAATCAGGCTGTAATCCTTTCCCCCACTAAAAACGATAAAACCTAAGTGACAATAATAGTATTAAGCCGCTAGCTCACTAGATGGGAAACAAATTTTTCGCACGACGGATTACATTCAAAGTCAATGCAAAGATTCAAATACACGCGTGTATTCGCGTCTTTGCTTTGACTTTGGCCGCGTTTCCCAGTTAAGAGCGTTCTGAAGGAGTTCAGAAGGCTCCAAATGTCATGATTCTGATCTGCCTGACCATGTCTTGGTTATGATTCTGCCTGTTTACCATGTTTGTTCATGAATTCTGCTTTGTCTGACTTTGCGTTGTATTTGTGATTTGGATTCCAAGCCATGTTTTGTTTTTGCTTTGTCTCTGACTGTTTTCCATATTCCACCATTGCAGCTGTATTCCGGTCGGTGTTTTGTCTCATACCATGCATTGCACTTTGTCTCCCCCTGTCTAGTCTTATGTCATGTGATCGCTCACTGCCCAGTATTGTGTGCCACACATTCGGGTGATTTCATGGTTTCTGGGATTTGAACCATTCCTCCCAATCTTGTTTGCTTCCTTCAGCTTGCTTTTCTATATTACTAACCAGACTAACAGTTTATTTTAGTTAGAATTACTTACCAAGACTAGCATTGTTTATAGTACTAACTTACATACGAGCCCTAGGGATTGTATAGCTGCAGTTTACTAATTTACTAACGACCTCTCAGCACTCGCCCCATTCTAGTCTCCAGCCCTTTGGCTTTACTCAGTCTACTTTGCAGCAGTTGCAGCTGAACCTCCGCATTTATTAGACTCTGTTCTCCCTCCTTATCTGTGCATGTTAGAGCTCCCTAACTGGAGCCGTATGTCTGTCTATAGGCTGTCTTGAGATCCCTGTCCGCATTTTGGCTTTTGCCAATTTCATATAGTTAGGAACTTCCTCATGTTCATTCTGTTGTTAATTATTCTGATCCAGCTCACCTGTTCCCTATCATAGCATGCGACTTCCCCTACATGTATTTAAGCAGTCATTTCACTCGCAGCTCTCGTCAGAACGCTTTCCTTGCGCTGCGATCGTTGATGCCTTGTATTCATAGTATTAGACTTCTGACTGGGATGTCCCGGATTCTGATTTCAGCTTTTTCTTTGATACTTCTCTACCCGTGTACCATACCAGTTTTGCCTGACCCCGAGTTTCGTGTCTGCTGCCCTGTTAACGGTTTGGATTACATCTACTGGACTTAGGCTTTGGATTCTCTGACATACCCGTGTCTGTGTTCCAAACCTCTTTTGCCCGACTCTGAGTTTTGTGTTTGCTGCCCTGTGTACAGTTTGGATTACGTCCCTGGGATTCTGATTTTTGGATTGTGGACTCTGTACCTTTGCCCTCTGCCCTGTGGGGGTTTACCCCCCAACTTCACTAAAACTCTTTTTTGCTGAAGCGTCCTGTTCTCGCATTTGGTTCCAGAACGATACCTCACACCAAAGAAGAGTTCAGCTAAGAGGGAGCCTTGAGTGCGTCCCAGATGCGTTCTTGGTGCCCTTCTTAACAACGGTCTTGGTGCCCGTAACTGCCTTCTTAACTGGAGCTCAATTGATCAATCGATGTCAGAGTACCCGAGTGTTCCACACGCTTACCTGCACTCAAATGAAGTTTTGATGTAGCAAGTGGCGTATAATGTTAAAAATGAATGTGCGTAATGTCACTGCGCAATCAGCAAGTGTGAAAGTCTGAAAATGAAAGGATGCAAATAAAGACCAATAACACAGATAAGAACTTTGAAAAATAGGAATGAAAACATAAAATAAAACCATGAGTGAAATTATGCGGTGAAACCTTATTCAACTTGATTTGATACATGCAGCTCAAGTTGCTTTATATATAGAGTGTACAACAAGTGGTCAAGCAGAAGACCGGTGTTATCGCCCCAATTTGTTATTACATTTACAACATCCACAGCAGCAAGGGATAACAGACACAATTTTAAAACTTAAACATATTTAATTAACAAAAACAACTAACTAATCTACTGACTAATCTAATGACCAAGATTGATTAACAAGAAAAACAGAAATATTTACAGTCCCTTTTGGTTGGGTTCCTAGGTGATGTCCTGGGTATGGAAAATGCTCTAACACAGGCAAAAATCCACTATAAGCTTCACAGGTCTTAAACAGAATGACAGGTCTGGTCACATGTATCCTTCTCCTTGCAATTTCTCCTACTACTTTACTGTCTCAATTCTACCCCTTATATACTCTTTTGCAGACCCCTCCCACCTTTTAGGCTTTTTTTAAATTTTTCTCTGGGACTTGCCCCAGACATGCCCAGAACATGTCCAAACATAGCTCCAGTCTGGGCTTCACAAAAAAAAGGTAAATGCTGCCATCTAGTGGCCTCTATTCACATCACACCGGAAATATTTGGGAAAAATACGGTACATACGATAAAATATTTCAACACATGGAACCATATAGAGGAGATATGTAAGTTTTCCCTCATTTTAAATGCTTAATGGGTAGTAGGGACGCATGAAAGAAAGAAGGTGGGGGGGATAAAATAAGGACGAACTGTACGCACTGCATTAGTATCTCCTTGCTTAGTGTCACATTGATTCACCTGACCCTGCTGTATCTGCAGTGTTTCGTCGCTGAGAAGGGTATTGAGTGCTCTAGACCCCTCTTTCAAATTCTTCTTAACAAAAGATCATCTTCGGCTAAGAAGGAATCTGGGAAACGCGGTTGCTTCTTACTGGAGTCTTAAGAAGGATCTAAAGAAGCTCTTAGCGCTAGATCTTAAATGAATCTGGGAAACGTGGCCTTTGAATGTAATCAGTAGAGCGAAAAATTTGTTTCACGTTCAGTGTGCAAGAGGCTATACTGAGCATAGAACGTAAGCATTTTTTATATATGAAGAGTTTGTTTCCAAAATGCAATATATCCATTTTACTCATTTTGAGTAAATCAGCCTTTTTTATGTTGGCGCCCATTGCATTTTATAAAAAAACAAACTTTGGCCGTGAAGAAATACACCTTATCGTATGAATTCCTAAAAACAGATTATTGCTCCATGTGTAAGAAGCACAGGCCTACTGGTCTATGGCATTATCTCATTTTTTGTAATTTTGGCACTTATTGCGTTTTGGAACCAAACTCTTCATACATATATGATTCTAAGGCAGTTTGTGGTTGGCTGAGAAAGATGTGAAGTCGTTAGTTTGCATCACAGATTCAGCTGCGTTGATTAAGCCAGGTCGAGTTTCCATTACGCGTGGCAACCGCCTTTTTTTTTCTGACATCAGGACAATCGATATAGATACTATAATTAAATGCTGATTCTGATAGTTACGTTAAACAGTGGTTGCTGTAATTATTTATTGCATTGAAATGTGCCTGACATTCTGGTAACCTGCCTGTGAGGTTTCGGTGATGCGTGCGCACTGTGCGCCGGTCAGCCAAATTACCACTGCCCAGAAAGTGAACCAGGTTGGAGCTTCATTTTCTATGAAATTGTCTCCGCGTCTTGATGAATATGTGACACCTCCCCCTACTACACCGCCACACCCATCTCGGCGCACGTCCGTCTACCAAATTGCCAAAGTGGCTGCTGCACGGTGTTGCACCGGCGCCGCACGAAATTACCACTGCGCGGGCTGCACCGGACGAAATTACCACTGCGCGGGCTGCACCGGACGAAATTACCACTGCGCGGGCTGCACCGGACGAAATCACCACTGCACGGCCTGCACCGGAGGAAATTACCACCGCGCGGGCTGCACCGGAGGAAATTACCACCGCGCGGGCTGCACCGGAGGAAATTACCACCGCGCGGGCTGCACCGGAGGAAATTACCACCGCGCGGGCTGCACCGGACGTAATTACCACTGCGCGGGCTGCACCGGACGAAATTACCACTGTGCAGGCTGCACCGGACGAAATTACCACCGCACGGGCTGCACCGGACGAAATTACCACTGCGCAGGCTGCACCGGACGAAATCACCACTGCGCGGGCTGCACTGGACGAAATTACCAGTGCATGGGCTGCGCCACCCTGCGCTGCGCCAAGAAATTAGAGCCCAAAATGTAGTTTCTTCTCATTTTGTTAGTGGGGGGGTAAATGCTCATTTAGATTTTTATTTTGTTGAGTGGGGGGGGAGGTTCATGCTTCTCATTTTGCTTTATATATTTTCATTTTGTAGAGCGGGGAGAGGGGATTACATACTTCTTATTTTGTTTAGCGCGAAGGAGGGCTGCACATGCTTTTTTTTGTTGACCAGGGGAGCATGGCACTAAATTCCGCTTTTTCTTTTTTTTACCACTGCGCGGGCTGCACTGGACGAAATTACCACTGCGCGGGCGGCACCGGACGAAATCACCACTGCGCGGGCTGCACTGGACGAAATTACCACTGCGCGGGCTGCACCGGACGAAATCACCACTGCGCGGGCTGCACTGGACGAAATTACCACTGCGCGGGCTGCACTGGACGAAATCACCACTGCGCGGGCTGCACCGGACGAAATCACCACTGCACGGCCTGCACCGGACGTAATTACCACTGCGCGGGCTGCACCGGACGAAATTACCACTGCGCGGGCTGCACCGGACGAAATTACCACTGCGCGGGCTGCACCGGACGAAATTACCACTGCGCGGGCTGCACCGGACGAAATTACCACTGCGCAGGCTGCACCGGACGAAATTACCACTGCGCGGGCTGCACCGGACGAAATTACCACTGCGCGGGCTGCACCGGACGAAATTACCACTGCGCGGGCTGCACCGGACGAAATTACCACTGCGCGGGCTGCACCGGACGAAATTACCACTGCGCGGGCTGCACCGGACGAAATCACCACTGCGCGGGCTGCACTGGACGAAATTACCACTGCGCGGGCTGCACCGGACGAAATCACCACTGCGCGGGCTGCACTGGACGAAATTACCACTGCGCGGGCTGCACCGGACGAAATTACCACTGCGCGGGCTGCACCGGCGAAATCACCACTGCACGGCCTGCACCGGATGAAATTACCACTGCACGGCCTGCACCGGACGAAATTACCACTGCGCGGGCTGCACCGGACGTAATTACCACTGCGCGGGCTGCACCGGACGAAATTACCACTGCGCGGGCTGCACCGGACGAAATTACCACTGCGCGGGCTGCACCGGACGAAATCACCACTGCACGGCCTGCACCGGACGAAATTACCACTGCGCGGGCTGCACCGGACGTAATTACCACTGCGCGGGCTGCACCGGACGAAATTACCACTGCGCGGGCTGCACCGGACGAAATTACCACTGCGCGGGCTGCACCGGACGTAATTACCACTGCGCGGGCTGCACCGGACGAAATTACCACCGCGCGGGCTGCACCGGACGAAATTACCACCGCGCGGGCTGCACCGGACGAAATTACCACTGCATGGGCTGCACCGGACGAAATTACCACCGCGCGGGCTGCACCGGACGAAATTACCACTGCATGGGCTGCGCCACTCTGCGCTGCGCCAAGAAATTAGTGCCCAAAATGTAGTTTCTTCTCATTTTGTTAGTGGGGGAGGTAAATGCTCATTTAGATTTTTATTTTGTTGAGTGGGGGGGGAGGTTAATGCTTCCCATTTTGCTTTATATATTTTCATTTTGTAGAGCGGGGAGAGGGGATTACATACTTCTTATTTTGTTTAACGCGAAGGAGGGCTGCACATGCTTTTTTTTGTTGACCACGGGAGCATGGCACTAAATTCCGCGTTTTCTTTTTTTTTTCTTTTGTGCACTCAAACGAGAATGCGATACAGAAAATCACGTTGGGAGCTGGTGGCGGTAAAAAATTAGGCGATGGGGGCCGCCACCTAATTCTCTATGCAGGAAAAACCCTGATACTTCGTTTGTATATTAGAAATATGCAATCGAACTTTGATAGATATTTCTAATAACTGTAATGTAACCTAATAATTCTAACATGTACACTAAATCATATTATATTATGAATAAATAATGAAAGTTATATAGAACTCGTCAAAAGTTTGAAGACAACATTTTACAAAGAAGCATATTTACGGAAAAAAACCTTTTTTGTGTGAGTAAAATTCCCATAATGAACATAATTTCCAATCATTAGTGCGGAGCATACTCATATCATTTCTCTCTGAGGGCAGTCAGAAAGCTGTGCTGCACTTGCGGTTTGCTTCTCCTCGATTTTTCCGTCCAGTAACTCCCAAATTAGCTTGATTTTACTTAACAATTTGGAAAATGGAAAGAATTTGTTGGTCCTCTGAGTTCCCTAATTATGGATCTTTTTTTTTTTTTTACTGTACAGCAAATTACAATATTCTTTTTTGACCTTAAGATGATTTTAACCTCACCTTGTGCTATTTGAAGTTATTGCAGAGGTTTAAACGCTTAAGTTTAACCAAAGACTCAGCTTTGGCATGTCCAAACTTTTCATCGGTACTGTGCAAATAGGCCAGGGTTTAGAGTCACTTCTGTTCCTGTCTGTGGTAGGGAGCTACAGAACATAAAGTGGAGCCAAATCTTCACAGAAAATGGCTTCTTTAAGAATTACTTCCGGCCGTGGGAACTCCGATAGGGCAGTAAAATGCATGCGCGTCCTCCTAAATTTGATGTAAATCTGTTACCCTGTTATTTTTTTGCCTTCGTCAGTCTGGGTCAGAAAGCACAGCTCTACATTTCCGTTGCTCTTCTTGTGCTGAGCTTACTGTGGAAATAAACTTCGGCCATTTTGTTCATAGCAGTGTTTGAGATCCATTCTTTGCCGATAACACAAACTCTCAAGGACCTCTTAGCAACAGGGGGCGGGGTCACGGCCTTGACGCTCTTGGTGCCTAGCAACTGTTTTTCCTTATTTTGTGTGGCTCCTGTTGCCGTGGAGACCGGAAGGATTCACCTGGTGTAGGTGGCAGTAATTGTGCTGGCAAACATATAGACCCTTAAAAGCAGAACTCATGCAGTCCCCTCTCTCCCTCGTCACTGAAACGAACACAATGCCACACGGACACAATGCACATTCGCACTCATACACAGCCATACATACATGCGCATACACATATCCTTGTACTTCTCTCCTTGTTAAGACATTACATTGAGTTCCAGTCATTTTTTGTGTCTTTACATCCTTTTCCTAATCGTAACACTTCGCTAGGAATGCCTAACTGAAACCCTTACCCTAAAAAGTAATAATACTAATAATACTATTAAGTCAGACTTTGCCTTTTTAGTTGTGAGGACAGGCGAAAATGTCCTCACTTCCCAATACTGATCCCACTCTGTAAGAAAAAATGTTTTCTGGTTCTGACAGAGATAATAGTAATAAGTACAAGAACACACACACACACACACACACACACACACACAACGTATACTTTAGCGAGGGTATATAGAGAATATTTTCAGGGGTCTGTTGCAGAAAACAAGTATAAGAACATTCACACACGCACACCTACACAGATATTGTATGCCTCTGCGCTTATATATATTGAACATTTACAGGACACTGCTATATGAATTAATCTCTCGCTTTTTCTCTATTCGGGTTTTCTTGTAGAAAAGCCACAAAAAGAAAAGGTCAGTTAATTAATTTTTTTGTTTGATCTAGCCAAACATGCAATCTAGTTTAGTCGAAGACGAAAGATGCTTTACCAAAGAATTACCTTGTGGGTACAGGTGAAAGCACTTAAACAGTTTGAAAATGTATGGGGTCATAAATCTGTGGCTTCAAGTTAGAGAATTAATTCTCTCGACCTTACTGTGCGATATTTATGTGTGCTGTTTGTTCAACGTTGAATGTAAGTAAGTGAAGAAATGTAAATATTGGAACAGTGGTAACACTTTACAAAAAGGTTAAATTAATTAACATTCAATAATAAAGTAGTAAGCATTTACTAACAGCTAATGAATATTTAACTAATGCATCTGAAGATGTTCACATCAAGTGAAGTATTTATTTACGCATTATGGTTTAACAGGTTGAAGTGCTGCATGAGGGATATTTTCAACCCCACAATAAGGGAAATAGAGGATTAATGAATGGTCAACTATGGTTGCTTGTAACGCTTATTCAGCTATCTGACGCATTAGTAACCTGGTTATTTACTGATAGTTAATGAAATAATGTTAATTGTTGTACCCTTATTGTAAAGTGTTACCAGAATAGTTAATAATGTAAAAAAAAAAAAAAAAAAAATCAACTCTCGCTGTCTCTGCCTCCTTCACCTTCTCTCTCTCTCTCTCTCTCTCTCTCTCTCTCTCTCTCTCTCTCTCCACAGCCATTATCATGCAGTTCATTAGCCACAGGTTTCCCGAAGACCATGACCCCACCATCGGTGAGTCTGTGCCTGGGATTTTCAGGGGAAGGGGTGTTTGTTCTGTTCTGTGGATGTACACGTTGGACCTCCTCGCTCATGAATGCCTGTGTGAGATGCGTGTATGTGTGTATATGCTGGTGTGTTTTGAGTATTTGCTGGTGAAAACGTTTTTGTCTGCATTAGTCTTTGTGTCAAATTGTTGTGGTCGGTGGTGCGTGTGCGCGTGTGTGAGTGAGTTAGTACGTGCATGGTGCAAATATACTCTTTGCAAGTGGGAGACTTGGTGGGTTGGCCTACATCAGTGGTAGTCAACCCTGGTCCTGGAGAGCCGCAGTGTCGGCTGTTTTTGATGTTACTCAGCACTTAATTGATGAATTAAAGCAGTTGATTAAACACTTAACTCATCTCACCTGGTGTCATAGGTTTAAATTGGATGAAACCAAAACAAAAAAACTCAGCACACCCTGCGGCTCTCCAGGATCAGGGTTGACTACCACTGTCCTACATGAATCTTGTGTGAGTGCATGTGCCTGAGAGTGTGTGTGTGTGTGTGTGTGTGTGTGTTCCTCCTGTAATACCCCCTTTTCTCAAAGAAGGGAAAAAAACACACCTACATGGCCAGCGTAACACACACCTGCTGCCCCTGCTCAGAAACATTTACCTCTCACCTCTGCCCCCACCACCTCCACCCCAGCCTAAATGCCTGTATCCATTCGCAGAGGATGCGTATAAGACCCAGATACGCATCGACGATGAGCCGGCTAATTTGGACATCCTGGACACGGCGGGACAGGTAAAGACATTATAACACCTTAAAGGAACAGCTCACCTTCGAATGAAAATTCTGTCAGTGTCAGGAGTTTGCCTTTTCTGGAACTACTGAAGTGTATCGGGACTTGTTCATCACAGGGTCCAGAAAACAGCCAAAAGACCACAGATTTACTCCAAACAGATCCTGCTACATAATTCATGCCTCCTGAAGCAAAACAATCATACCGTGACGGCAAAAGACCTGTACTACACCATTATTAAGTGCAAAACTTCCCATCAGCCGATGGATTCAAAACGTTAATGATGCGCACTCCTGGCCTCATGCATTCATACTCATTCACGGGGCAACGTTGAGACATTGTTCACAGAGGACTCAAACACTTCTTTATTTGGCGCTGTGGCGGAAACCTATATGTAGCTATGTAAATTAGGAAGTGCTCAAGTTCTGACTGTTTTCTCGAATCAAGAAAACTAATGAACGAGTTCCCTCAGACTTCAGTCGTTCTGGAGAAGTCTCCTGCGGAGTTTTACTGGCATAATCCCCGTGAGCTGTACAGAATACCAAACTTCACCCATGTTTTAAGTGGCTTGGGGCTGAATAGATAATGACCTAATTTTCATTTTTGGGTGAACTGTTCCTGAAACGAGCATTTGCCCTGTGCAGTGTTCGTGAACATACCACAACTGTGTTATAAACGCTGAGTAATGTTGGCTTACCCCAATGGCAGCACACATGTGAAAACAGTCGCTGTATCACTGCAACTCTGCCATTCCAACCAGAGAATTCTAAAACGGTAGAACAGTGGTGACCAGTGCATGGATGTGACCAATTGTTGACCATACTGGGCAAGATTTCTGCTACCTGTTACTGCTGGCATGACAGTGTTGTGAGGCTTGACTGCACAAGGTAAGGGTCATTAGTAGATTTTGACCTTTGACCCTGGCACAGTGACCTTGAACTCGAAAATTTTGTCTGGACCATGTTTCTAAAACTAGTGATCTCAGAAGCTTAAACGTTGGTTAGCAGGTTCCTTATGAGGGTTTGGTGGGCAACGTAGGGGTCATTATTGGATCTGACTTCTGACCTTGGCTCTGTGACCTGTGCCTCGCCATAGGTATGTGCCACTATTTATTAATAATTACTTAAGGGCTGTGGTTCTCTCGGCTCAAGCGTCGGCTTGTTCCTCATCCAGCTCCAACAGTCCAGTGTCTATGGGAAAAATGAATGAGATTTTCGAAATTCTGCAAAGTTAAGCCCTGTGGATAAATTTGTTGCCAGAGTTGGTGTACGTATTGTTTAATGATATAACATACGCATTTGCTCACAACCATGTGAAAATGAAACACTCCATGTCCAGTAAAATGCGCATTTTGCTAATGATATAATATCATGAACAATAATTGAACTACAAACATGGATGATGTTTGACTGAGCTCATGATCTGAGATCAATGGTTACTGTTGATCCATATTACGTCAAGCATAGCATGTCGATAGTTACATTCACCTTTTCAGGTCTCAAAGCCTTTTATTTTTGAAAAGTTTTGAAGTATTCAACCACATCCTCACAATAGACAAAAAATAGACAAAACGATAATGCTTTCCACGCGTTAATTTAATCATGGACCTAATTTATCCTGATTTTTGAAAACCCCAGCAATTTCTTTCCATGGACACTAGACCAGTAGAACTGGAGGTAAACTAATGCTAACGATGCTGCATTCAAATTTACGTCACACTGTTACTCTGTATTGCCTGGTGTCTTGAAGGAAGTATTTGGACAGTGAAACGGTATGAAAATACATGCGATTCCCACATGCTTCACGGATGTAAATAACCCGCGAAATTAAAAGCTGGCAGTCTGTACTCTAACCTAGTATTCTTTGTTTTCAAATCCCAGTATGCACACTGTAAAAAATTTAGAGTTAAATTTACTCTTACTGAATCTTATTGAGTCCACTCTTGCATACAAAGCCAAAATTGCGCCACAGGTACTCATATTTTCTGACCACTCTGCACTACACTTATTTTCCATCAAATTTGAGTCATATAAGGTTTTTTCCCACAAGGTTTTCAGTCAAAATGGGTACAACTTGAAACCATGACTGTCTTGACAGTGTCACTCAATTTGTTGTGACCACGCCCACACTCCTGTTCCTCTTTCCCCTGCCCACTTCCTCTTTCTCTGTGGCTCTTCCTGCTCTCAGTCTGATACCGAAGTGTCGTGGTTTTGACATTTCGCTGAAAGTGGCCCACATGCTTTGCAGCCTGACTGTAAACCTCTCCACAGCTATAAGAATAGGTAGATGTCGCAACACTCAATTCATGGCGTCGTAACGGAAATCATTTTTC
This sequence comes from Gymnothorax reevesii, assembly GCA_029721435.1. Taxonomy (NCBI): domain Eukaryota; kingdom Metazoa; phylum Chordata; class Actinopteri; order Anguilliformes; family Muraenidae; genus Gymnothorax; species Gymnothorax reevesii. The sequence goes on along the minus strand of CM056577.1, from coordinate 121,988,340 downwards.
AGGTGTGGCATCACGGGAGTCCAAATGCTCGACGTCAAACAAGATAAACGCGGATATACTATGACATCACTCTTGTAATATAAAGGCTCGTCGTTGCAGCAGTCACAAGGCTATGACATTATACTCGGTGGAATGGAGACATTTCATCACTGTGTGAAATAAACGCAGTCATGGCAAGTGGCAGCTGTGTGCAGTTTTAAACAGTAATGTTCTGGCTCTATATTACACATTGTAAAACTGAAACACTCTTGCTCCTTAAGATGATTAAGATCAAGGGAACACAGCAAGGGCCGACCTATTTAATCACTCGTGCTTTTAATTATGTAGTTTGCTTAATCACTTATGCTTTTAATTATACTATTAGCGCAGTGATTTCTTAATCTAACTTTGCACTGCACAGGGTCTGAAGATGGTGTAACTGTCATTGTAGTTCTGATACAGCCCAGGTTACAGGTTGGGACACCAACCGCTATTGTTACTGACCCTCCATAGTAGGACATCAGAGAACAAAGTAGACAGCATTGTCCTGACGACTCAATCTGATAATTAATCTTATACATGCAAGAAGGATTTTTAGCACAAACCGTCTGGCGGAAAAACAGCCTTCTTTGGCATCTTAACTAGGGAGGAATTACCTAAATATGACATTGTGTTAATACCAAACATTTACATCATAAATGATCAATGAGTTTCCCAGTGAATGATGTCCGTGTTATCTCATACGTTTTGTGATTCAGCCTTCACTTACTTGTAAATAGGGTTGAGTTGAGAAGTGTCTGTTCCAAAGTGATCTCAGTCCAGTGTTCAGGACACCTCGGCAGTCTCTCTCATGCAGTGAACCACGCCAGCCAACACAAAATTTTCTTACAGTGGTGCTGTTTGGTCAGAGTGATAACATTGCCTTTACATTGCAGCAAGATTACAAGTTATACCATGGCTCTGTTGAAAACTCTGTTGTGATTGGGTGCAGGAGGTTATTGTGGGTTATTACCCAGCAACCGCAGAGCCGTGAAGTCATTCCTGATATCTTAACCTTTTGACACTGTATCATTCCCGAGTGTTTAAACTCTAGGCTTAATTTTACTGTCACTTAATGTTAAAAAGTTGAAAACATCAGAAGCGAAGGCTAAAAATAGACACAGACACATGGTAGAGTTTTCCGGTATAACTATTTATATCTTGGGCAAGTAGGGAAATTATCTCTACCGGGAGAAAGCAGAGAGCTTCAATAACTGTTCCAACTGGAACAATGACAATATATAACCTTAACAGCAGCTCATTTTCCTGTGAAATCAAATACAACCCCCAATTCCAATGAAGTTGGGACACGGTAAAACGTGAATAGAAAACAGAATGCAATGATTTGCAAATCTCATAAACCCACATTTTATTCACAAATGGAACATAGACAACATATCAGATGTTGAAAGAGAGACATTTTACCATTTCATTAAAAAATTTGCTTTTTTTGAATTTGATGGCCGCAACGTCTCAAAAAAGTTGGGACAGGGGCCGCAAAAGGCTGGAAAAGTAAAATGTACTAATAAAAAACAGCTCGAGGAGCGTTTTACAACTAATTAGATTAAGTGGCAACAGGTCAATAACATGACTGGGTATAAAAAAAGCATTTTAGAGAGGCAGAGTGTCTCAGAAGTAAAGATGGGCAGAGGCTCACCAATCTGTGAAAAAATTGAGTCTAAATATTCGGGAACAATTTCTGAAAAATGTTCCTCAATGTAAAATTGTGAAGATTTTGAATATCCCACCATTTACAGGTTATAATATCATCAAAAGATTCAGAGAATCTGGAGAAATCTCAGTGTGCAAGGGACAAAGGCCGAAGGTCAATATTGGATGCCCGCAATCTTCGGGCCCTCAGGCGGCACTGCATTAATAACTGGTGAAATTCTGCACTGGAATACACTGCAAGGAATACTTCCAGAAATCATTATCTTTGAAAAAATTTTGCTGTGCAATCCACAGATGCAAGTTAAAGTTGTATCATGCAAAGAAGAAGCCACATGTGAACACAATCCAGAAATGCCGCCTTTTCATGTGCTTCACCAACTTGCCCCTTACTCCTCATTCTCTGGTCGTAGTATACTCTTAAGTGTGCTTTCCGCTTGATGACGGTGGGTCTGTACAACCCCACGCTTATCATTATTCGAAAATTACCATGCGCTGATTTGCATCGAGCTGTAAAATGACGAGCAAATAGGTGCATGTTGCTAACATGTTGAGCTAGCTAGGAACATATGGTGACAGCGAGGCCCAGTACTGCCTCAGTTACTGGACATACTCACTACAGCTGCAAATGACTATGACATCACAGTCCACCCTGCTAACTCCACCGCTCATGGTAACACAATGACCCCTTGCTAACTCACCCGCCCCCCCCAAACGATGCAGTAACTATGACATCATGAAGTATGCAGAATCTCATTGGCTTCTTGGGTATCTAGTGGCCCTGCTTGGGTTAGTATGGACATGCCTCGAAGTACCAATCAGACAGCTCACCTCAAGCATTACGTTCCTTTACAAGCGAGGTCTACGATCATGCGCAGAGAACTATAGAAGCTTGAGCATAGTCGCAACTATGTCAAAAGTTGTATCGGAAACCATCGTGGAGAGAGCTCGCGAGACATATGAGCACATTCTACAACCAGCGCAATTTGGGTTTCGCTCAAATAGATCAACTGTCAATGCCATCTTCATATTATGTCAAGTACTGGAGAAATCGAGTGGATCCAGAACAGCATTGTTCCCAGCATTTGTTGATCTGAAGGCACCATATGACTGGATCCCCCGTGAGGCCCTGATGAAGTGTCTTGAAGTACGGCTTAGATGCCCACAACCAGTGGCAGTTCTAGGTGCCTTGGACACCGGCACAAAGGCCTTCATTAAAGGATCTACTCACCTGTTTGACGCTGTAGTTGGTTGCCAGCAGGTGCTATGGAATCTTCCTCTATTTTCAATATTTACTTGGACTTTGTTGTCAGGGTTGCCACGAGATACGAAACGTATATATCAAGAAGTAGGCTTTCCAATCAAGTTCTGCATCCCGAACGAGGTATCCCCTAGAGAGCTACGTACGAAAGCAACCGCGGTAGGGGAGAATCGTATAACCCAACTGCTATATGCAGATGATCAAGTTATTTTTGCTGAATCCATCGAGCAACTGCAAACAATGCTACAAATCTACGAGGACACCTTTACCCGCTTTGGCTTGCAAATGTCGTTCACGAAAACAGAAACCATGGCTTTCAATGTTAGTGAGGATGTAAAAGGACAGGAGAGCCTTGTATCAATTGGAGGAAATAAGAACAAGAATGTACGTAACTTTAAATACATCGGACATCAGTAACGCCAGCTCAGAAACCTCGCACTTCCTCAGCACAAGAATTGGTGCAGCATTTCAGAAATGGAATGAACTGAAACAAGTCCTGACTGACCACCGCATTCTACTGTTAACTTGAGTAAAATTCCTTGTCGCCTGTGTTAGATCTCAGTTGTCATATGGTGTACAGGCATGGCAGATGTTTGTTGAAGATATCAACAAAGTCAAGGTTTTATGGCATGGCCTTCTGCGTTGAATGGTTAAGGGTGGTTTCAAAAGAGACTAGAGGCACTCGTAGAGTGCGAACCTCCGCCAAGGCAGCACAATTCTAATGTGCATGAATGGGAGCGAAGTTGAGTTATCGCGTGTGATAGGATTTCAAGATGGCTGCCACGGCGGCCATATTGCTTCACTGATTGCAGTCAAAATCAATAGGGTCCATCCTTGATGTAATAGCAATCCACCCACAAACTTTCAGACAAATCTGTGCATTACTTTTCGAGTTATCTTGTTCACAAACAGACAAACTAACAAACAGGGACTGAAACATAACCTCTGCCCCAACGTCGTTGGCGGAGGTGAAAATGCCTCTCAGTGACAAGCTTCTGAGGTTCAGGGAGTGGTGGACTGGAGTTTTAAACCGTCAAATCAAGATCTCCGAAGAATGACAAAAACACCATCCATTAGACTAACATACTAAAAACTGCAGTTAATATATCTAGCACACGTCTGCTGAATGGGCAATGACTGTCTCCGGAAGCAACTTCTGTTCGAGGGACGGGCGAAGCGATGGACTTTGATTGAGACTCTGCTGGGAATGGATGCCCAGCAGATTAGAAGAATGATGACGATGTACATACTGCTTATTCACCCGCCCCCTTTTTATTCCCGGTGGCACAGTTACTCTGGCTCTTCCCAGTGTTCCAGAGTGATGTCAGTGCTTCTCCGGGGACTGAATCCTAGTTCAGGTGTGAGCAGGTGGCCCCTCCCTCCTGCCCTGTCACTGCCAGCCTGTTTACACTGGTGCTTGGACAACTGCCAGACCAGTCTGCCACGCCTGTCTGCTGTCTGCGTGTGTGTGTGTGCGCATGTGTGTGCACGTGTGCATGTGTGTGTCTCAGTACTTTCTCCATGAATCACCTCCCGTTCCAGACACAGACATTAAATCATCTGTCACACCCTCCCTCCCTCCATATCCTGCACTGATGCCCATCTCCGCTCAGGTTCTAGATGAAGTCCTCAGCCCCACCCGCTCCTCTCCGTATCTTACACCTCCTTTCTCCGGTGCCTCCCCCCCTCCCCATCCCTCCTCCTCTATTCCTCAAACCCTGCCGTGTTTATTTGTTGAACGAGGTGGGGCAGCTGGGATCAGTTAAATGATTTCTGTGGCGGTGCTTACAGACGTTCTCTCTGATGGAGATCATTCACAGACCTGCAGAATATTGTATGGCCTGGACTCTAGACATAGAGCTGCAGCGACCGATAACCACAGCCTCTCCTATCCCTGCCAAAAATACTCCCTGGAAGAGGATCCTGAGGATTTTTTACGGATGCTAATCATCCAGAACTATATACAGCACCAGTCAAAAATTTGGACATACCCACATTTTTCTAACATGTTAAATAAAGAATTAGGCACCGTTGATTTGGCAAAAATGATCAAATTCTTAAATCCATCAAACTAACCAGCATTTGTAATCATATTTGTTTTTTTGTTTTTTTTAACACGGGTTATATGCGTTTAATAAGTTTGCTGCTGCACAGCTGTCTACCTTCCCTAGGATGTGTGACACTTGAGGTTAGTGCTTTTAATTGACCTTTTAGGCCAATAAGTCCCAAAACAGCTTGATTTTAATTTGGCTGTTGGAAAATGGAAGGAGCTTGTTTATCTGTTTACTTTGCAAAATATGCCTTCTTTGAGAATTCCAAAATTTTGGACGCTATTCTAACCAGTAAATAATTCTCTCAACTTCTGACTGTTTACCTGTAACAAGATTCCATTTGACATTATGCAGAGACGTTGAGCTGTTTAAATTTCTCTGAGAACAGAGAGCAGTGACATTGGCAAAGTGTGTCCAAACTTTTGACTGCCATTGTGTATAGATTTTTTCTTTTCTGTCACCGGCTATCCTGTAGTCGAGGTTGGAGTGTTGGATGAAAAGGGCACAAAATGGCTACAGAACATGAGTGCATGCTGGGGATTGTGATGTCATCAGAGTTGGACCACTGCTGCTCCCAGCTTCTGAAAGTCACAAATGGCCATTGTTTCACAATGTGAGGTCATTAGGCACTTCGATTCTGCGGCGTGTTAGAAATGGCTGTGCTCTACATTGTGATGTCATCAGCAAATGCCACTCTACTCCTTGGCTACTCTTGCTGTACTCAAAAGCCACAAGACAGTTGTGGTATAATCTTAACTCTCAACCATTCCTTTTGTTCGGCCAGTCACCAGGGTTATTTTTGATTGAGTGGAGCTCAGATGTTTTCCCATGCAAAACAGTGACACAACCATTGTCCTGCCACTTACACATGATCAGGTATGGCTGTCAGAGATATGGTAGGTGCAGGCATTAGCCACAACATTTACAGAAATTAATGGTTACAACTATTAGAAAATTTTCCATTCATTGCGAATGGCCAAACTGTTTATAATGTGTAAAATTGCTACTAAGGGGTGTTCAGCCTGTTACTGACTGATAACAAGGAATGACAAACAATCAGGAACTTCATTCAAGCTGCTGGTTAAACTGTGATAACAATTGCTCATCTTTTGTTCAAAAAGCTTCATGATCCATGAAAAATTACTGATGCGCTTCAATGTGAGGTGAATCATGTGAGTCTTGACAGTAAATATTTATCTGGCCTGAAAAGAAAGCAGTTTCGACACGAATCAGTTTTGGCACTGGAGCATTTCATGAACTGTAATGAAATAAAACATGCTGAAGAAGGCACTGTGCCGAAACACGTTTGTGCGGAGACGCTTGTTACAATAAATGTGTTTATGCAAAGTGCGACCTTTTTTCTAATTTCACTAGAGCATTTCATAACATGAGACCACAATATGTTGGCTTACGTGATCTTGAAGTGTCGTCTGAGCCACGCAAGTGCTCCTTAATGCCATTACGTCATCTCTGCTCCTGTTGACGCATCTCTAAGCGACATAATCTCTGGTGTGGGCCCTAATCTGGAAGCGGATGGGAACAGGACCGGGTCGACCTTTGACCTAATGCCTCTCTCTCCCCCTGCAGGCGGAGTTCACAGCCATGCGGGACCAGTACATGCGGGCCGGTGAAGGCTTCATCATCTCGTACTCCATCACAGATCGCCGCAGCTTCCAGGAGGCGCGGCAGTTTAAGCAGCTGATCTACCGTGTGCGCCGCACCGTCGACACGCCCGTGGTGCTGGTGGGGAACAAGTCTGACCTGGCGCACCTGCGGCAGGTGAGCAGCGGCTGGCGCCATGGCAACCCCACCCCCTGGGACTGATTGCGCGAGGTCAAACCGGTCTACTGTCACTGTGCCTAATTACCTGGCTCATTTCAAACCTTTGAATTGACTACCTGGACAATTATTTATGTTATTAGCTTAGCATAGCTGGGTACCGTAGGAAAGCATAGTTTGTCACATGACAACTTTGGCCTAGTTTATGGAGTACCATGAATGTGTGGATTTTAACCCCCCCCCCAAAAAAAAAAAAAAAAACCTGATGAAGGTCTGTGGTGACTGAAACGTTGTTTAAATGTTCTCACTCTAACCTGCAATAAATTCTCCCATCCACCAGGTGTCAGTGGAGGAGGGACATGGACTGGCACGGGAGTTCCAATGCCCCTTCTTCGAGACGTCTGCCGCTTTCCGCTACTACATCGATGAGGTATTCGTTGCCCTGGTGCGACAGATTCGCCAGCGGGAGGCGGAGGCGATGCGAGGTGGAGAGAGGAAGGCTCGGCGACATCACTCCTTCTGGACGCGGCTGAAGTCCCCCTTCCGCAAGAAGCAACACTCCAAGCACTGAGGGGGGGAGGTGAGGCGGGTGGGTGCAGTTATAGGATATGTGGGTGGGGTTATGGGAGGGATAGCAGTTTGAGTGAAGTGGTTTGTGTTAGGCCTTAAGCATGAACCACAGAGCAAGAGGGAACTGGATGACATTTAGCTGGCCAGAAACATGCACCACAGAGCAAGAGGGATTAGGATAACATTGGTGGAAGAGGAAACAGATTTAGGCAAATATAAGATGGATTATCAAAGGGTTATAAAAAACAAGGAGGGAAGTGTGAAGGAGAGAAAAAGGAAAGTTGGGAGTGGAAGAGAATGGAGGAACTGTGGATGTCGGTAGAAGGTTTGAGAGAGAGAGAGAGAGATGGAGTGTGGAAACAGAAGAGGAGATTTTGGGAGATTTTAAGGGTGTTGAGATAGCTGTGTTTAGATGTCTCATTGTATGACATTTGGTGATGCCACAAACAGCTTCTATGTGAACTACGGTCCAAATGCAGTCTGGTGGCCATATGTACTGCACACTGTCAATATGCAGAGAACTTTTTGTTGTCTTAAAAAACAAAAAAAAAGACTTATTTATTATATGTGATTATGAAAATGATGCTTGGTGCAGTCAGTTGGTTACTTTTTTTCTGACATGAATGGATGCAAGTGTATACAACTTGAAATATCGTGCATTGTCCACCCGCCGCTTACTAACATGTGTCGTAGCATTTAGGATAGTTTGCGTCAATAACACAGAAGCAGGATTAATGGTTAACTTTTCTCCGGACTTGCATTCACTCTAGTCAGAATGAGGGATACAGCACAACTGTACCAGCCGCCATTTTGTATTGTATGCAGAACTCGTTCACTTCATATGATTATCTCTGTTTTACGCAGATTGTTTACAGTGGATGCAGCCCTTGTCTGTCATCTTGTGCAGTGCATTGTTGGATACAGTGCAAACCAGTGGCAGCCTCTGAGCTAAAAATAGAGGCAGAAAAAGAGAAAATCCTTAAAAATGATGATCAGTCTCCACCTGCTTTTCGCAATTTTCCCTGATATACAAACTCCGAAAACACTAAACATTATCAGGTGTGGCCAGTTATTATATGAAGACTAGAAATAAAACTCTTTAATTTGCATGTGACATTGGCCATTCTATACTCATGTAGCAAATATTTGTCATTGTTTTCATTTATACAGTCGTGAATTGCAGGTTTGATAGCCTGTATCTCAGAATATGCCATAAACTATTGCGAAAGATAACATCTTCTTAGTTGTCCAGTAACAAACTTTTTTTTTTTCCTGATTTGCGTTTATTTCTTAAGCGTTGTAGTATTGAATTCAGAAAGAAGTTGCACGATTACCTGCCAAAGGGTCATTGTAGTCATAGCAAGGCTAGTTTATAAAGGAAAATTGTTGAAAACGGGCACACTGACTATCAATGTAAGGGGATTTCTTTCTGTTTCCTCCATTTCCATCTCAGCAGTTGCCACTGGTGCATACACTGATGATGTCGTTGCAGGCCTCCCGTAAACTTTCTGATTCAGGATCCCTCGGAATCACAGAGAGTATTTTTATTTATAAGTTGTCGGGGTGAGTTTTCCATGGGAGTGGGAGCTCTACCCCTCTAGCCTGCCCGTTTGGATTTAAGAAGTGTTATTTACTAAAATGTTCAGTGCAGCTGGGTAATTTAGAGGGCTTGGGGCCAGTTTCACTGATGCAGATTCAGCTGAAGGCCAGATTAACATTGACTTTCAGTTGAAGTTCCCCAAAGAAAACTGGATTCAGCGTAGGACTATGCTTACTACACTTCTGTGAACCAGCCCATTAACCAAACTTTTTTTTAGTAAAGCTGGACATTGAGGGATTATATTTACCAGAGCTTTTATGGGTTTTTGCATAAAATGGGCACTAGTGTAGATACTTACCCCTTTCTTTGGCTGGTTTGTGGCAGTGTTGGATATTTAACCTCATCTTAGGTGAGTCTTCAGGGCAGTTGCACTCTGATATCTAACCCAGTATTCGGTGGGTTTTTGAGAAGGTGGCCAGCATAGCTGATATTTGCCTTGACATTGTGCAGGGTTTTAGTGTGGTTGGATATTTGAACCGATATTTATCAGTCTTTGGTTTTCAAAGAAGCTGAGGATTGGTATAAATGCAGTACGTTAGTCTTTGGTGGATTTTCAGAGCAGAAGTTATATTTATTGGTATCTTTTCTGGTTTTTAAAGAAAATGGACTCTAGAATGAGTTTTTGACCTAATTTTGAGGTTTCATTTTAGTTCTGGGTTTGGCATTGGAGTACCACCCTGTTGTCCCCTGATCGGCCCTCTCAGGCACTGCAAGGCTCTCTCCTTCACCTGATTGGCCTGCGCAGGCACTGCAAGGCTCCCTCCGTCACCTGATTGGCCTGCACAGGCACTACAGTATCATGAATGACTTGAATGGCTCGTGCCTCCACAACGGAATCAGTTACATGACCTGTTACTGTCACTTGGGGACTGATGAAACAACTGCACACTTATTAAACCGTTACATTTTGCATATTGACTGTGAGCTCTGGCAGGACTAAATACTTTTTAGAAACATTTATATGGGGCCTTGTGCTGTTCAGTGCGCGCGCGTGTGTGTGTGTGTGTGTCTGGGTGTGTCTATGTGTTTTTTATTGTTGTCATTTTCTTATTGAGGTTGATTATTGTTTTCCTTAATTTATTTTTAACGTGCTAGAATAAAGAGGACTGAAATTTTCAGAAAAAAATTGTCCGTTTCGTTATTTTTGACGCTCGAAAAATGCTTCCTGAAGAATGTGAAAACGCCAAAATGACCCCCAGATGATATTGTTAGATGTGTTCGTTAGACGCCGCCCCGTGGCCATAGCATGATTTTGGTTTTTCACAACCAATTTTTTTCCCTCTGGGAATTGCTGGTCGCTACATTAAAAAAAAAAAAGAATTTAAAAATGAAAAACGAATATTTATTTCTGTGCAAACATTGAGAGACAACCCGCATCTATGTGGGAAAGCAAAACATGGGAACGGCGTGCCCCTTGTGCTAGCCTTATGAATTATTTAGTAGGACATACCACTGTGCGACAGATTTTAGAAATGACAGGAATAGCATTTAGTAATAGAAATTCATTTAATCTCGTTCGGTCGACTGTTGGCATTAACCGCGGTCGTAATTGAGAGGCGATGCCTTGCCATCACTTGGTAGCATATTCTGCATTTAACGCGTTTACCTTCGCATTGGTACTTAGTCAAAAGGTTCTTTTTGTCCCTCTGAAGCCTCCGTCGTGTGTGTACAACGCAGTTCACGTTCAAGGGAAGACTCAAGCCAAAAATGCATGCTTGCTAACTTGTGCATGTGACCAAAGCATTTGGGAACGGTTTCATATATCTTACCGCCCTGAAGTCCATATATTGCCAAGCTGGACCGGTGCTCAGGAGGGGTTAAGCGTAGTAGCTGGTATTAAACCTACTTCGGAGGAAGGCCCCACTACAGCCGGGGTAACGAGTGGAAGTCGGTCCCCTCTGAAGAAACATGGATTCCTGGGTTCGTTTTAATGCTCAAAGCCAAGCCAAGGAGAAGCTCTTTAGGTGAAGAATGTTAACATTATCACTATAACCGGGGTCCCATCAAGCTAATGCATTTTAGCTCGTTACCACAAGTTAAGTTGCATTCGCTGCATTAGTGCAACAAGCGTTACAGGAAGCCTGTGAAACAGCATTATTCCTCGGGCCTCCAGTCGATTATCTGTTGCACCTCAACAGTATGCGATCCGAACCTCTGTGAACAACTCAATGTCCGTGGCATGACCTAAATTGTGTTAAATGTAAAAAAATAAAATAAAATGATAAATAAGACGAGGGACGTTTGCGACATGGCTACTTGCTTGAAGGTTAACTCCGCTGTCAGCACCATCCCCGAAGACATAATGAATCCTTAGCCAGCCTTTTGAATTTAAACTTGCTCTTTGTCAACGTTAGTCTGGCAGCCACATTCAATGTGAGGGTGTTCATTCATAATCTGACGCCTGCCCAATTCAGCTATGTTTACAAACTAGTTTAGCGATCTGAGCGATTTAATTTTGTGCTTGTGTAAATAGGCCTATATTCATACGTAACGAAAATTAGTTGACTCTCGGTCGTTATTCATTTCATTTCTAAATGCGGTATACGTTGCTCATTGAACACTCTCATATCTCGCAGATTTACACCTTGTGATTGGCGCTTGTCCCAATTCATGGTCTAAATTAACTTCGCAATCTAAGCTCTGACACCCGCCCTCTTACATGGCACAGTCCTCCTGGTGGATTGTTGTTACCGCTGAAGTTGTTCGTCGGCTATTCGCTGTACTATTTTTTTAAACAATCTTTTATGCAAGATGGGAAATTTACTCACCGCAACATGTTACGGTCTTTATTTCTGCTATCCCGAAAACACCTCTTGTAAGATTCCCCTAAACATTAAACATGGGGGGAAAATAAATTGGAGCAGAATATTAAATCTTTTTCATGCAGTAATCTAGTTACACAGTTTCTGTGCATGCAGGATCTAACTGTGTGATCTTTATTGAATATGAGCTCGTAGGAAAAAGGGATAATCCCAATTCTTAAAGTATAAACTGTCCGTTTTCAGGGCCGTGCAGTACGCCTGCACCTTACTGGGCCACACGCTGCAGAAGAGCGGAACGAGCAGCGACCTGTCAAAGAAGTTCAAACAGCTGGAGGCGCATGTTAGCCTGGTGCGGAAACGTAAGTGAGCGGCAGTGACGGTACCGGTCAATAGTACAGGTGGATTTTGGGGACACATTCGAAAACCCATGCCTCATGTACATAATTAATTTAGTTTTATACCTTCTACTTAAATGTCGATGTAGTTGGTTGTACATCAACACTGTGCGATCGAAATCGGAAAAGTCACCTTTTGGAAGTTAATGAACAAATTCTAAAATTGGATCATTATTGCGGTTATTAATATGTTTCAGATGCCAATAATCATTTTAACCCTGACTGATGAAGTGCGTCGCTATTCATTTCTTACAAAATCATGTAGGAAAACACATTCCCTGATGGTGGAAACGATGTTACAGTATTTCAGAACGGGCATGTTATTGGCCTGTATTTAGCAAAGAAAACCATGAATGACAAACCAAGCAGGAGGAATCATTTTCACAAACAAATTTTCCACCACTAAGTCCTGACCTTTAACATAATAAAAGTTATTGGGATGTACTCAAGACCACCGAGTGCTTCAACCATTATGTCGAGAAGACAAGATCTTGGACAAAAATCATGGCATTTCTGATCTAAAAGAAATGTTCCGGGATTGCATATAGTTGTCAAAACAATGACAAGATGAATATGCGCTGCAATCAAAGCTACAGGGGTTCCAACTAAATATTTGAGTGTGCGACTTTTTTTTTGGCCAGGCAGTGTACTATGCGGCCGCAATCTTGCCCACATCCTGACCTTGGATTTTTTTGTTTTTGTTCCATGATGTAGCATTAAGGCCCCCCCCCCTTATTTTATAAAGGCAGAATTATAGCTCTGACTTTCTGGCAATTATAAATTCTTTTTACCAATACCAGCTAATATAGTCATTGGGTGAGGTGAAGTTTCAGAGTTAAGGATTCAATTAGGATTAGGGTTATTATTTGTATTAACCTGAACTGTAAACACTTGGATAATCCTTTGATGGGATTAACATATGAATAACACTGAGATGACACGAGTGTTACTTGGTGTAATCCAACACATTCGAATCTGATAAACCTCCATGCACAAGGACTTCAATTCCGCCTGAGAATGTCTTACAAATGCGCTGATTGAATAATTGCTGACTACGGCATCGGAACGTGAATATGCCACTAAATCTCACGGTGAATGGGTGAGGTCAAGTTTTAGAATTAACTAAACCGCTTGAGTAAAGTTAACACCCGTGTTACGCTAACCTCCAGATAACACCTAAAATTGACCTCAACAGGAAGATTTAGTCAACCTGGGCTCGGTTGTTCAAAGCTCTGTTAATTTTACGGCTGGTTAGCGCTTAACACCTGACTTTATGACCACCCTCTAAGTAAGATTCTCGCCAATGCTCTTCACTACTTAAACTAATCAAGGGAAACCTACAAAATGCATCAAAAACATTCAAACATCTGCGCGTTCATTCATAGATATAGATGCTGTGGTTTAAACTTAATCACCGGTTAAAGTTAACAAAGCTTTGAACAACCGGGCCCTGGTGTTTAATGTCGGTTTACACCGAATTAACACAGCATTAACCCAAGTTCTGTGCCAAAGTGTTATCTCAATCCCAGAAAGCTGCATAAACACCATCCATACTCATTTAAAATGTACAGGGTGTTGAGTTAACCTCTAGAGGTTAGCACTTTACTGAGGTCAAGTTTGAGGGACAGTGCAGGGCTGCCAATTCTCACACATTCGCTGTGAGAATTAGTGGCATATTCACATTCCCGTGCCGTAGTCAGCAATTATTCAATCAGCGCATTTGTTAGAGATTTTCAGGCGCAATTGAAGTCCTTGTGCACGGAGGTTTATCGGTTTCACATGCGTCACGGTGGATTACATCCAAGTAACCCTTGTGTCATCCCGGTGTTATTCATATGTTAATCCCATCAAAGGATTATCCAAGTGTTAACAGTTTGGGTCACCGCTAACACTAATCCTAACTGAATCCTTAACTGAAAACTGGACCTCACCCAGTTGGCGGCCCTGCACTAACCCTCAAACTTAACCTCAGTAAAGTGTTAACCTCTAGAGGTTAACTCAACACCCTGTACATTTTAAATGAGTATGCATGGTGTGTATGCAGTTTTCTGGGATTGAGATAACACTTTGGCACCGAAGTTGGGTTAATCTTGTGTTAATTCGGTGTAAACCCACAGTAAACACCAGGGGCCTCATGTATGAAGAGAGCGTACGAACAGAAATGATGTGTACGCTACTTTTTTTTGCGGATGTCAGATGTATGAAAACAAACGTGACTAGAAAAAATGCAAAAAAGTAGTAGAATTTAGCATTTTTGCAAAATTAAAGTTGATTCAGATTTTTGCAAGCTGAATTGCTAGTCCGCTATATTAAAAATTTAATACTTTTTACAAAATGCTACTTCTCTTTTTATGAACGTCCGCAATATTTCAGAATAAAATCCACGCAATTGTTAGTACATGAGGCCCCAGGTCGACTAAATCTTCCTGTTGAAGTCAAGTTTCACTTTTATTTGGGGGTTAGTGTTACTGGTGTTAACTTTACTCAAGCTGTTTAGTTAATCCTAAAACTTGACCTCACCCATTGTGACTTTTATCTTTCCGGTCGGGTTTGCCTGTCGAGGATTGCAGGAAAACTAAAGGCTTGATTGTGTTGGAACTTGGTGGAAGAGTAGCATGAGCTATGGAAGAACCCATCTGCAGCTCACATATTACATAATCTATAATATATTTGAGGTCGATGTCTGTCTGTCTGTGTGTATGTACACGTTTTTCTCCTACATTTCTCAACCGATTATCACCAAATTTGGTGTTAATATCCACTTGGACACTGGGAAGGACTTGACGTCGCCCGATTTTTGAAAGACGGTCATTCACACAAAAAAAATGGCAATTTCACTCCGGGTAGCGGGTAGCAGCTAGTACATTTATAGGGAAGAAGATTCGTAGGAGGCAAGGATGCACACTTTGAATTTTGAGACACTGTCTTTCACACTCCTCCTCTGTCGGCTCTTAAGCCCGGTTTAGTTTTGCGTTCTTATCAAATACTCATCGACATCACCCATTGTGTTCTGCTAGGGTCTTACTTGCATAGCTAAGCCTATTTTAGGGAGGCTTTATCCCTCTGAAAATTTTTTTCAGCCTTGCTTTAGAATGTCAATTTTTAGGGCAAATCATCAATATCTGGGAGAGAGCATGCCAAACCTGCTGAGCCCTTCTTTCCACTAATCTCGAGTGATGTCCCTTCTAACTTGGTTGTATATTTTGCTTTTGTTGTATTAATGAAGTTGCATGCTGTCCTCGCGATCCCCTTCACCCGCAGTGATGCGGCTAGGGAACTCGGCGGAGGCGCTGGAGGCCGCCAAACGGGCCATCCACCTGTCGGACTGTGTCCTGCGGCTGTGCATCACCGTGTCCCACCTGAACCGGGCGATGTACTTCGCCTGTGACAACGTTCTGTGGGCTGGCAAGACGGGCCTGCTGCCCAAAGTAGACCAGACCAAGTGGAGCCAACGATCTTTCAGGTAAGACAGCTGTGCCACCCAAACTGGACTTGACCAAATGGATTATGTGGGTGGGGCCAGAAGAGATGGAAAGACCCCTTCCTGTTCCTGTTGCGATTAGTGTTTCTTCTAGTGCTTTCAAATGGGGTTGTGTTTACCGTGTTCATGAGAAAAGTCCATATGAACGCCGCCCTCTTGTGGTATTCACAACGTCGTAAGTTGAACTTTTCTGAAAGCTTCGAGTTCACAAGTTGTGACATGTCTGATTACTTTTTCAAAAATTGTTTCCGGACTACAATTATGCCGTTATGCGTTTCCATGTAATCCGTTATTTCCCAGGCTTGCGGGTTTTGTAGTTGCGTTAGCAACACTACTTTGGAGGAGCTAACATTAGCGAGAGCGCTAGCCTGTACAATGTAGTTTACATAACTTTACTCTAAACCTACTGGACAAGAAAGAACAGTGTAAACCATCATCATCTTTATTGTTTTGTCTCTTGTTCCTCCGAGTGGTGTTCAGGTGCAAATTAATAATGTAATATTTGCATATAGACTTCCAGGAGATGCGATGCTTTGGCATCTTTATTGCCGTGGCAACAGTGTTATCACTTGAACGCTGAGCCTTTTCTGCTCAGGACATCAGGACATGACTTCACAAGTTCCATTTGAAGGCAGCATTACGATAGGGGTGTTCAATCTATTGGCAGGTATGGTGTCTAAAGGGCCGGTGTGGGTGTTGGATAAGATCTGACACCCATCTAACAGAATACACCACGCAAAACCCGGCAGCCACCCAAATCTGGAACACAGACTGCGGTAAAACTGGCGAACTTTGTCATCTTGTTTAGTGAACCTGGGCCCTGGTGGTATATTGCTAGGGAAAGTTTGGTAGATGTAACTAGTCTTCTCGGTGTTGCATTCTTGAGTTTCGCTCACAGTTGCAACTAGTTTCAAAACTAAAAATGTTAAACCCAGGTTCAGAAAAGTACGCCTCCCCTCTATGTTGCGTCAGTTACCATGATTTGCATATCGGCACCATTCTTATGCCAGGTGGATTACACTTCTAGCCAGACTCGCTGTCCCCTGAGGCATCTAAATAAATCCTGGGTACACGCAAAAAAAATACTGAATACAAGCCTACCATCTGACGTAATCTTGTCCTCAAAATAAAAAATGAAGCGAACTTATCCTCACAGATTCAAATACACTCCCACAAATGAATTCTCTGTTATACATTATGCTATGCTTCAAAACGGATTTAACATAATTCCATTGTAATGGCTGCCATTTTTTAAAAAGTCTCCATTTACGAATTACGATCAATCCACAAGAAAATTAACATTAACTTTGGACATAACTCAGTTTTGTACAATTGTTCTGGTCCTATTAGTGCGATGTTGTTTGTGTTTGATACCAGGGAAAATTGGCTATTCAAGCAAAAGCCACAAGTTGCTTTTTATAATCGTGGGAAACGTACAAATATGGAAAATACAACACCACAGAAATAATGTAATTCCAGCGAGCATAACAACATACCATTTGCCTCAGTCATTTCCCTCATAAGTCTCATCCAAGCTTTATCATTACTCCTGATCTAAGCGTTAATACTCAATAACACTGAGACATTTAACTTCGAAATTGTTCGCTGAATGGGGAACTGATGTACCGATAATGCTATTTTGCCTGAACTGTTGTCTGAATCCTATTTTCCTTCGCACATTAATGTGTTGGAATAAAATGCACGAAGTAAAGTCTCCTTACGCAGTAGATTACCACCCCTCAAGAACGAGCTCATAATTTAAAGCAGTACACCATTTAAAAGCCAATGTTGTGTCTTATCAGATTGAATTGCTATAACTCTTACCAGAGCCTTGAGGAAGATTTCACAGGACAAGATGTGCTCAGACTGAGAATTTTTGGGCATGCACATAGTTAATGATAGAAAACTCAAACCCAATGAAATGCTTTACAATTCATATGTTATGTTGTAGTTAATCATAGCTATTAATCATAGCTATTCTTTCGAAAAATGCATTACTTACCCTAGGGCAGAACTACAACCCTAATTCTGAAATAGTTGAGACTAAGTGTAAATTGTGAATAAAATTAAAATGCCATGACTTATAAATCACTCCAGCCAGTATTTTATTCGCAATAGAACAGAGATAACATGGCAAATGTTGGAACTGAGTAATTTGACAATTTTTTTCAAATTTGATGGCTGCTACAGGTCTCAAAAAAGTTGAGATAGGGGCCTGTTTGCCATCCCCTTTTCTTTTTAACAGAGTGGAGGCGTCTGGGCATTGCGGACACAAGTCTCGAGTTTAGCCATTGGAATTTGATCCCACTCTTGTTTAATACGGGCTTCCAGCAGCTGGAGAGTTTTGGGTCTCCTTTGAAGGACTTTTCATTTAATTATGCACCAAATGTTCTTGATCGGTGAAAGATCAGGACTGCAGGCAGGCCAGTTCAGCACACTGACTCTACAACTACGAAGCCATGCTGTTGTAATTGCTGCATTATTTTGCATTATCCTGCTGAAATACACAAGGCCTTCACTGGAAAATATGTTGTCTGGAGGCGAGCATATATACCTTTATATACCTTTCAGCATTCATGGTGCTTTTTTAAACAGCAAGTGTTCCACACCATATGCACTAATGCATCCCCATACCATCAGAGATGCTGGCTTTTGAACTGAACACTGATAATAGGAGGGGTGGTCTTTCTCCTCTTTAGCCCGGAGGACACAAGGCCCATGATTTCCAACAAGAATGTCAAATTTGGACTTATCTTACCACAGGACACTTTGCTACAGTCCATTTTAAATGAGCCCTGGCCCACAGAGCACGGCGGCGCTTCTGGATCATGCTCAACAATGGCTTCCTTTTTGCATGATAGAGTTTTAGGTGGCATCTGTGGATGGCACAGCAGACTGTGTTTACAAACAGTGGTCTCTTGAAGTATTCTTGGGCCCATTTAATAATGTCAATGACAGAATCATGCCGGTGAGTGATGCAGTGGCACCTGAGGGACAGAAGATCACGGGCATCCAGTAAAGGTCTTCAGCCTTGTCCCTTACGCACAGAGATTATTCCAGTTTCTCTGAATCTTTTGATAATGTTATGTACTGTTGATGACGAGACCTTCAAAGCCTTTGCAATTTGATGTTGAGGAAGATTGTTTTTGAAGTATTCCACGTTTTTCTTTACACAAGCCTTCACAGGTTGGAGAGCCTCTGGCCATCTTTACTTCTGAGAGACTCAGCCTCTCTAAGACATCCCTTTTGTAGCCAATCATGTTACACACCTGATGCCAGTTAACTACTTGCTGTCATTTCAGCTGATTCCGTTATACATTAATTGCTTTTTCAGCCCCCCTTTTTTTTTTTTTTTTTTTTTGCCAGTGTCCCAACTTTTTTGAGACCTGTGACAGCCAGAAAATTTGAAATAAACTCATTTTGTCGATAAAAATGTAAAATGTCTCAGTTTCAACGTTTGAAATGTTATATATGCTCTATTGTAAATAACATATTGGCTCGTCATCTGAAAGTCATTGCATTTTGATTTTATTCACAATTCACACTTTGTCCCAACTATCTCGGAACTGGGGTTGTAGTATATTTTTGTGCATATTGTTTCTTAAATATCCATTTTCATTGCACAAACTGTAAGACTTTTGTTTGTGCGCCACTGTGTCAGACAATGGATTCTGTAAAGAAATGTTCCCTTCTCAGAATCTCCACTGACGTCGCTGTCCATCATATTGGACTGCACTCGAGATACTGGGAAATACACAGAAGAGAAGTTGAAACTTAAAAGAAAATTGGGGGTCTTCCAAGGTGTTATATTGTCTGTTGCATTGCAGGAGATCAAAGTCGCACTGTAAAACAAGATTTCAGACTACTGAACAATCTCTCATTACCAATCAGCATTCCACTACGCACCCTCGGCCATGACTGTGCTCGTCAGGTTATTTTTGACTGTGCACCGCTTAAATTTTTTTTTTTTTTATGTGTTCGCAGTATTTTGAGTGATATTTCATGTGATTTTTTTTTTTTTTTTTTTTTTCCCAAATGAAGCCCCAGGACTGAACAGTGTTGTTTCTAGTGGTTCCCAACCCAGTCCTCAGGACCCCCTGCCCTGCTGGTTTTGCTCTCTTTCTACTCTTTCATGCCTGATACATTTAAGGGGATCATGCTGATTGGTTGAAAAAGATCTACCTGAACAGGGTGTGCATGAAGGTGTATTGGGCCTTAAATGGATAAGGTGTGCAAAAGTAAAGCTGAAATAAAACCTGCAGGACAGGGGTACTTGAAGACTGGGTTGGGAGCCACTGATTTAGATGACAGGAGTACCCTCTGAATTTGGGTGGTGTGTAGCAGTCACCTGTTTATCTTGTCCCGCTTACAGGTACTACCTTTTTGCTCTCATCCTGAACCTGACCCGAGACGCTTACGAAATCAAGCTGCTGATGGAGAGCGAGTCTCGGAACGGAGCAGCTAAAGGCCCGTGGTCTGGTACATCAGCTCTGCCCCCGGACGCGGTGGAGCAGATACAGAGCCCCGCCCCTGCCTCCGCCCCTCAGTTCCCTGTCCCTGCCCACCTCGGGGGAGCCCTGTCCTGCCAGCTGCGGCGAGAGCTCCACCTGCTGGTGACTGTACTGCGTAACAACCCACCGCTGCTCCTGGACCTGGTGAAGAACGCCTGTGACCTCTTCATCCCACTGGAGCGGCTGGGCCTGTACCAATCCGGGCCCGGGTTCGTGGGCGCCTGCGGCCTAACCTCTTCCGTCCTTTCCCTCCTCACCATCGTTTACCCCTGGCTCAAACTGAAACCGTAAATCTGCGGATCAGGTCACCCCCACCTCCCTGAAATTAATTTGCTCTGGACTAAATTTCTCTAGCTGAGTGGAAATTTTGGGGGCCCAAATCAGTTGGTCTTGCCCAAGCTGTGTGACCCTATAATTGTCGTAACAATTCACCCCACTAATGACTGGCCTGATGTGATCCCCATTCCCACCACTAGGGGGCAATAGAGGATCTTTTTGATTTGACTGGATTAACACAGTGGTGTTGGTAATGCAGGATGCAAATGAAGTATGTATGGCAGGGCCTGGTGATCCTTCTCAAAACCAATGCAAATCATACTTTGCATTTTCTAAGGAAGTTGGTAGTCTGGGTTTTGTTTAATTTGAAGCTGAAGAGATTAGGACTGGAACTAAGAATGTGTTCAGAAGCCCTTGTCCTTGCGCTAATAAATGCACGCTCACATTCTCACACAAACCCATAAATACCCACATACATGCACAGACGTGGGTATATGGATATATCTGCTCAAAAAATCTCTCGTAACATGCCTTCAGCTGTTTTGGAGATGTGCTCGGGCTGCGTTACTTTGTCCAGTAGAGGGCGGCCTATATCCATTATTATTGCAGTGGATCAACACTGATTCTCAAGTTCAGCAATTACCTTTCATCGCGACCCTGCTTGATAATTTTCCATGTACAACGTGATGCGAGGTGTATATTCATTCTCCCCTACTCGTATTTAGATGAGGTTTGTCCACCTACGTGGAGGTTTGGACTGAGACCCGAGACCAACATGTTTTTCTGTTCTGCACATATTGTTTCCACCGTTGTTAGTTTTTCTAACTTCAGTTTAAGCAACCCCATACTTTGTGTGTGTGTGTTTGCATGTGCATAGGTTTTAGTGGAAGTGTATAATATACATATATACATTTTATTTTAACACTGGATGATTCTGTGGAAAAAGTGATTTTAATGATTGGTGGCCACTCCTCAGGTGCATGCAATGTCACCACAGTGCACCCACCTCTAAAGGTAATGATACTGCCCACTACCAATGTATGGCATGTTCCATGTTTGGTGGGGGTGTTGGATAAGCTCGCTTGTGTAAGTGTAATCTTTCCCCCGCCCCCTTTGGCCAAGTTCACAGATTGCAGACATTGGTTGTGGAAACATGGCTTTCCTACCCTCAGGGGATTTGAACTACTATTGCAGTGTCGTTTCACACACTTACCTTTGCAGATAATTGAGAGCTTTCATCATGTGAACTGTAGTAAAATGGAGAGAATTTCTCTTTGATTCGACCAGTATCCATCTCACACCCAAATATAAAAGTTGTAAAATTCCTGACACGTCCATTCTATGAATATCTTTTATTTTTACCTCCGTCCTTCACGTATGCTAATATACCGTGGGTGCCTTTTAAAGATCACATGGTGAGACCAAGCAGAGCTTCTGCAGCGCCGAATGACAGAGCACACCTAAAACCTTTCAGTTCATAAGTATTTGTGCAGCGGCACAATTTTCATTTTTGGTTCTGTTGTCCAGTACAGTATATTTGAAAGTGGTGAATGAGGTTACTGTACCGTATGTCAGCATAAGTTCGCTGAGTTGTTTGCATTCTGTGCGCATCATGTTAGAATCGCAGCCCTTTCCATTGTTTGACTGTTCAAATACTTATGGACTGCACTGTTAAATACTGTAATTTATTGTAAATAACCATATTTCTGAATGATTTATGCTTCTGATTGTGAAGGCCACCGGTGTTTTACAGATGTCTTCCTCTAAAGTGGAGGGTGAGAATTGTTTTTTATTCATTATAGATTGAATGAAAATGCAAATTTCTGCTTGTTTGACCAGACCTAATCTGAATGCGATTGTGCGCGCTGACTGCATTTAAAATGGAGTTTATTTATGTGGGAACTGAATGCAACTTTGGTTTGTGTAGTTGCTGCTCGTGCTGTACTGCCTTGAATTTTGGCCTGAATAAATCAATTATTGTTCTGGTATCCAAAGGCTACACTTTGTGTTCGATGTTCATTTTCCTCTCTATCCCCTTGTGACATATTCTGAATAGTCTACAATAATTTATTCCCTATTTCCTTAGTTTGCTAGTCTGGTGTTGCATTCTTGTTGTATTTGGTTATGATGGAACATGGTTCCATTCTGGTTTATCAGTAACTATGAGTGAAAACTTCTTTTCTTGTATGAAATGATAGTGGCTGTGTCTGAATTCTCTTAAATTAAATCCTCATTTCCTGAATTTCGTCCTATCCTTGCTATGGAAAGCCATTTGGTCCAAAACATCTATTTTGGCGTTAGAATTAAGATGTTGTATTTCTGTCTTAAGGCCTCATAAAATGCCCTGTTAACACTCTCATTTTGTACAAAAATAGCATGTTAAAAGGACATTATATGACATGTGAAGACACAGAAGTTTGACATCTTAATGCGGACTGATCAGGCCACCGCTAATGCCGTGACAAATAAAACCACTGGAAATGTGTATCACAATCATAGAACCCTCATATACTCAGCAACAAAAGTTTCTGCGACACCAATATTGTTAATTATTTTTCATAACGCAATTATGAAATTGTCATACATGGTGATATCAGACTGAAACAGTACACGTAAACACAACATTGAAATGGAAATCGTGAAAATGTGCGTAAATCATGCTTGTGGATGGCAATAAAAGAGGAGAATTTTTGGAATGTTCACATTGTGCCTGATGAACGACGGAAGCATCACTTATCGAAAACACAGCCAATTCGGATCAGGAACTCTACCCTCTAAATGCCAAGACTGTCTGAAAATGATCGGTGGAGGGCCATTGGGATGATTGAATCCGGAACCTCGCAGAGGGAAGTTGCTCATCGCCTGAATGTCCACCGAAACACCATTTGGAACTTATGGCAGCGTCATCAGCAGACAAGACATGTCAGAGACCGTCCTCGCAGCGGCCGTCCACGAGTAACCACTCCCAGACAGGACAACTGGATTCGAACAACCCATCTCCGAAATCGATTCCAACCTGCAACCATAACTGCAAGAACGATACCTGGTTTGAGGCGACTGTCTGCACAGACAATCAGTCGCCGTCTCCGTCATTTTGGCATTGTCCCACGTCGGCCAGCAAGACGTCCAATACTCACAGTACAACACCGACGACTGCGTCTACAGTGGGCACAACAACATCGACGGTGGATCCAACGTCAGTGGGATCTTGTACTCTTCACTGATGAATCAAGATTCATGCTTAACCGATGTGATGGTCGTTTACGTGTATACCGTCGACGTGGAGAACGTTATGCCAACAACTGTGTTCAGGAATTTGATTGTTTTGGAGGTGGTAGTGTCATGATTTGGGGAGGGATCACGGCTAGAAACAGAACAGATTTGCTTTTTATTGATGGAAATCTGACAGGTCAAAGATATCGCGATGAAGTGCTACGGCCATTGGTGGTACCGTTTTTGACGCAACATGGTCCCGGAATAACGCTGCAACATGATAACGCCAGACCACACGTTGCAAGGATTGTACCGCAGTATCTGATGCAACAACTTGTCAATGTCCTGCCATGGCCAGCCAGATCCCCAGACATGTCCCCAATCGAGCATCTTTGGGACGAGATGGATCGACGTTTGCGGCGGTTGGATAACCCGCCAGCTACACTCCAGGAATTGCGACACCGTCTACGTCAGATTTGGAATGACATCCCACAGCAATTTCTGGCACATCTGATTCGGTCCATGCGCCGGAGATGCGTTGCTTGCATCATGGCACGAGGAAGTCACACCCGGTATTGAAGTGTGAAGGTCACAATTGGTTAGACGTCAGACAAGTGCTTCATGACGCATGAAAATGACATTTTTCGTTTTGAGTGACGTTGGCACTGAAAAGTCAGTGTTTCTCCTGTTAAATAAACATATTGATTGCATTGAGATCTTTGCGTGTCATTTATAACATACACATAAATGGTGTCACAGAAACTTTTGTTGCTGAGTATAGTTCTGCCCCTTCATCTCTCCTAATCTGATTCAACCATTTCCTAACTTTTTGGAAAACGATGAAAAATATGACCAGCGTCTAGTATCCCCACTACACCTCGGGACACAACAGTGAAGCACTGATCTGGACGCAGCCATTCTTTGGTTTGCTAGTTAAGCCTCGTTTTCGCATTGGAATGTGTTGCATGCAAAGAATTAAGGAGTGGTCCATTCATGCAAATTTTATGAGCTTAATAATTGTTTGCTTCAGTTACAGGACATCGGACTACAGGACAAATAGCTAGCAATGTAGCTATGCACAGATATCCACAATAAAGTTTTATTTCATATGCAAATTTTTTGGCTCAATATTTAGTTCATTTAAACAACAGACAAATGGATGAATAGCTAGCTAGCTGCGGGGCCTCCACCCTTCTGAGATTTGAAAGTCCTGCCCCCTTTTGTGATGGCGATTGGCCGGGGCAGGGTGGCCGCCGCTCCCCATTTAAATGAGATTCAGGTCTTAGCCCCTGGCGTCGCCCGACTCGCACCATGTCGCTCTGCTGCTGGTCCCATAGTGCACTGCACCGGAGCTCAGTAGAAAGTGAATGAGAAAATGACTCCGCTGTCTGAAATTTTGTGCCGCTGCAGTGTGTTCGCACTGTCAACAAGCAGTTTGAGCAGAAGCAGAGCAAATCTGAGCGCAGGCAGGGGCTATTTATGTGCAGAATTTTGGAGGAACACATAAAATCTGAAAAAGAAATCAATTTATGCTCTCAAGTTGAAATACCACATTCTTAAATAAAGATACAGATAAAGATCCATATTCATGCTAATTATGAGTTATTTGATTAAAAGAATCCCTGCACCCCCTAGATAGCGCTGATCCTTCCGCCCTTCTAGTTTGCTGACCGTGCTCGAGACGCTGAAACATCATTAGACCTGTGATGTCACTAAGCGATTGCATAATCGACAAGGTAAAGTGAGTCACCACGTCTCTCCCTCCGTTCCTGTCTGTACAGTGGCTCTGAACGGTCTGTACCCATAAGAACGGGTCCATCGTTCTCCTTCGTCAGAAGGGATGGGGGTTGGACAATTACTGCTCTCCGAGCACGTACATCCCCAGTTTATATTAAAAAAACAAAAACAGCATTTTCCTGCATGAAACATTTTACTTTATGGAATAAACTATGATTACAAAAAGAACAACAGTTCCTGATCTTTGAAGCGGATTTAGTCGCAAAACACCGCTGGCAAATATCTTCCACATGGGGATATTTCTTAGAGCAGCGTTACCAATTTAGCTGAGTAGCTGCATGAAGTGTGTCAGAATCGCCCCAAAATTTTAAACATGGACCGAAGAGTGAAGGTCTTTAGGATTTATCCTGGTGACCCAGTAACTCTGCAACATGAAAAGGCCACCTGATTGGTTGAGAATATTGATGACATCAAAGGAACTTAGCTTCTGGTCTCCGAAGTAAAATCCCTATGGAAATTATAATGGGGTTAGGACAATTTCTGGCATTGTTCGGTCTCCTATGAATTTTTTGAGCCGGCTTGCTTTGAGATTAGCCTACGGCAGGACTATTCAACCATGTCCTGAAAGGGCCGGTGTGGGTGCAGGCTTTCATTCCAACCAAGCAGTGACATACCTATTACCACTAATCAACCCCAAGAGTCTTTGCTAATGAGCTTGATTAGTAGTATCAGGTGTGGGAGTGCTTAGTTGGAATGAAAGCCTGCACCCACACTGGCCCTTGCAGGATAATGTTGAATAGCCCTGGCCTACGGGGTATACAGATGCAAATGACCACATCAAATTCATTGTTTATTGTCAAAAATTATATGCTTTTGCACTTGTAGTTCACTTTGTGGTACATTTTTGCGAACTACATATCCTGTACACAAACAGGCGAGTACCCTGTGATTTGTTCCTGGCCAATGGAGTACCACAGTGTCAGTAAACGCCCACAATGTAGCTTGACGGAAGCTGAGCAGTGACCTAAATTGTCATTGGCCATGTCCTCGCAACCGTTATTACACAGTGAACCACTATCAGCTCACTAGCTACTTGCCTAGAAATGAATGGATAACAGCTATTATTTGGCTGGCTAGCTAAACATTGAAGTGCAATATAACTAGCTACACCAGTGAACTACCGAGCTAGCCAGCTAGTTAGCTAATTACATCTTTTGCACATAGCTAAATTGACAGAAAATGGCTAGTTTGCGGTCATAGCTAGCATGATTATTCACAAAATATACTTAGCTAAGCTAGCGAAAATAGCTAGCTTACTTAGTTTGCTACCTAACCCAATAAAATCAGTGAATAGCCATTATTTGGCCACTGGGTTAGCTTTGAGCTGCGAGCATTATTAAAACTGGCATTTAACTAAATTCCAAATATGAAGTTAGCCAGCTACTGAAGTGTGTAAACCAGCTTGCTGGCTAAGTTAGCCAACTAACAGCTAGTTCGCTGCCAGTTATGCGTTGACAAGGATGATTTGCTCATTCCCTAGCTACCGATTTTTTTTATCCCCCCGCCATATAATGCGGGGGGATATAGCGGTCAGTGTGTCCGTCCGTCCGTCCGTCCGTTTGTAATAAAATCGTTTCCGGACCAGAACTCGAAAACTATACCACTTACAAACACCAAATTTGGTATGGAGCTTCCCCTTATGGTCTAGTTGTGCCTTTTGGGGGTTTCGGTCCGTCCGTCTGTCCACACAACCTGTAGGTTACACAACCTACAGCTGGGGGGATCCGCCATTGCCAGATGGCTCTTGTTTAAGCAAACAAACCTTGGCCAAAGATGCTTGGCTATTAAAAGTAAATTGGCGCTAATTGCAGAACTTGATATCTAGCAAGGTAAGCATAACCAAGGAGAACGTAGAGTGGCTAACTAATTAAGCAATCAAATGGCTATGGCAAGGTGCTGGAAATTTATAACGCATTATAAACTCGTTCAGTCTGAGTATCAAGAGCATCATGGGACGTGTAGTTTTCAGACTGCAAAGATAATTATCATGGTGGCGAAAAATTAAGATGATTTGAATTATAGCTGACTCCAGTCAAGAAAAAATATATTTGTTGTTACTCAGAAATATGATGCAAAATCTCAAAAAAGATGGAGGTTTGAAATCAACAGGAAGTGATTCAAAAGTGAATATTTTAAGATGCCTATGTATGAATTTAATGGGAACTTCTACTTCTGACACTAGCATGACATCATCACTTCACTACTCTATACAGTCTACGGCAGTGGTTCCCAGAGTTAGTCCTGGGGACCCACTGTGTATGCTGGTTTTTGTTCCAACCAGAATTACGATCCCAAAATTTTAAACACGGCATTCTTTTTAATTGGTTGCTTTTCAGATCAGTAGGACATTTTACCCCCTTCAACCACATAATGACAGAAATGGATATGCATTCTATGATGTTTCAAAGCCCAACATTCATATTGTTTATTTTGATGTATTCCAAGTACGTATGCCAAGCGAAGGTAGCGATATGTTTTGTGTGATCAAATGCAAGACTGTCATCAATCAAGAAGCTGCTGATTAGGGTTCTGATTGCAGGTGTTGAAGTTCTTTCCTGAAGCAAACAAGTAACACTTAACAGGTTTGATCCATTATAATATGATTTGTCTTTAAGTCTTAATTGCCTATTGATAGTTTTAGTGACCATGTGTCATAAATTTTATCAATTAGAAGCCAATTCATCGTTTCATGTCATCAGTTGCAAATTTCCACTTTATGTTAGGAAAGTAATTTCCACTATAGCACACTATGAAAATTTTAATCATGGCCATTTTCAGCATGTGGTCCAGGGTAAATGATCAGGATGAACAAGAATATTGCAATTAAAATTAATTAACAACTGGTGAGCATTCTGAGACTTGAGCTGTGGCTGGAACAAAAACCAGCAGACACAGTGGGTCCCCTGGACTGCGTTTGGGAGCCACTGGTCTATGGTTCCAAATCCATTTTATTCAAATTGCTGGAGTATGTAGTTCTTCTGAGAAACACTAGAGAGAGCTCTTACTCTGTCGCGGTGTTGACTAAATATCTGAGATGTTTCAGGCTATTCGATCTCTTGGTATTTACTAGCAATTAAAAAAATCAATGGAACTACAAATGATTCAGTTGAAAGGAATTAATCAAAAATCCATGATTTCATACGTGATTGCTTGAAATTAAAGTAATAATGGGATACCATTATGCCTCTGCGTCCGTATCTATTTACTTGCTTGTGTGTTTTTCAGTCTCTGTGTGTGTCTAAACTCCTGCTTTAAACGATATGATGATTTTGGCTTTTGAGAGGAAAATCCCTGCTGTTTAGGGCATGTGCGTTTTGCACACTATCAGAATTGAAAAGCTTTCAAATGGGGCACTTGATTTCCTCTCTGCCCACTAAATGAAATAATATGAATCAAATGAGTTAAGAGAGAGAAAGGAGAACCTGACTTGAAACTTTTAATGTGACATCACAAATATACGATCAGAATTTTACCTCACAATTGGAACAATCGCCACCGGCAACTGTAGACCAATTCGTTCTAGAACACTGACTGAATTAAAAAATATTCCAGAGAATGCACTCTTCCCGGGGTGAGGTCATAACAAAGAAACTGGTGCATTGTGGGAAGAGTGGGGGTTGGCCAGGAAACTCCACAGCTCTGAGATGCTCTGCTGTCTGTGAGTGTGTTTGTGTGGATGTGTACAGGAATGACTGACTCAGGTGCTTGTGCTTAATGGTGAGAGTGATCGT
This sequence comes from Gymnothorax reevesii, assembly GCA_029721435.1. Lineage (NCBI taxonomy): Eukaryota > Metazoa > Chordata > Actinopteri > Anguilliformes > Muraenidae > Gymnothorax > Gymnothorax reevesii. The sequence continues at coordinate 121,959,227 of CM056577.1, read as the reverse complement.
TCTTCCTGGAGGACTGCGTGTGTGTAATAATGACTGTTCCTCAGTTGTGTGAGTGTGTGTGTGTGTCTGTACTAATTACTTTCGTTGGTGTGAGCAGTGATGACTGTTCCACATGTGTGTGTGTGTGTGTATTCGAGTGCGTAAGGTAATTACTCCTGTAGGTGTGTTTCTTGCGATGACTACCTCAGAAGTATGAATGTGTATGATAACGACTTCTGTAGATGGGTGTCTGTGGTGATGACTGTTTCTCAGGTGTGTGTGTGTGTGTGTGTGTATGTGTGCGCAGTAGGCAGATGCAGTGATGTCTGCACAGAAATGTGAGTGTATACACGTGTGCCGACTACCATTCTGCAAGGTATATCTATGTGAGTATGTTGTGGTAAAAGTTAGGGTACACATGTTTATGTCTGAGCAAGTGTGTTAGCGTGTCTTCATTTGTTTAAATTTGCATGTTTTTATGCGGAGGGTGTTTGTGCCTGTGTGTGATAATGACACTTGCATGAGTGTGTGCGCATGTATCTGTGAGAGTGTGTACGTGTGTGTGTGTGTGTGTGTGTGTGTGTCTGCGCAGGTGCATTTGTGTGCACGTGATTGCTTTTTGCAACGTGCGCAGGTTTCACAGCGTTTGTGTACGTTCGTCTCAGAAAGACAATTAGCGCATGTGTTAGAGGAGATCTGCATCTGATCTGTTTCAGTTAAGGAATCCCACCCACGTCGATTTACCCATGAGCCTCTTGCCCTCCGCGATGTGCGCTCTGCAACGTCATGCGATTCCCCGTTCCCGAGGAGGCGGGGAATCGCACAGTGAGAGAACAACGTCAGCACGCGGAACTGCCTTATAAGCTAGAGAGGAAAAAATCGTTTACTCTGTATCACCACCCACTCTACCGGTCTCTCTCTCTCCCTCTGTCATCATGCATCTTTCTATCTTGCTCGCTCCATCTCCTTTCTCCCCCTCTCTTTCTCTTTTCTTGTACAAGACGGCTTGGTCTTTTGTTCATGAACAGGAGACGCTGGAGTGGGCGGGAAATGGTCTCTCAAAACACAAATAAAATGGCTGACTGTTTGTTGCTTTTGTTCTTTCAATAGGATTGTATTGTTGTATTGCCAGATATTCCCAAAGAGCATCACAGAACAAATCATTTATATATATATATATAATATATATCTACAGTGTGTGTATGTGTGTGTGTATGTATGTTTGTGTATATATATATGTAAATTGTGAATAAAATCAAAATGCAATGACTTTCAGATCACTAGTCAATATGTTATTTACAATAGAACATAGATAATATTTGAAATGTTGAAACTGAGACAGTTTACATTTTTATCCACAAAATGTGCTCATTTCAAATTTTCTGGCTGCAATAGGTCTCAAAAAAGTTGGGACACAGGCAAAAAAAGGGCTGAAAAAGCAATTCATTTATAAGAATCAGCTGAAAGAACATCTTGCAAGTAATGAAGTTAACCGGCTTCAGGTGTGTAACATGATTGGCTATAAAAGGGACGTCTTAGAGAGGCTGAGTCTCTCAGAAGTAAAGATGGCTAGAGGCTCTCCAACCTGTGAAGGTTTGCGTAAAAAAATTGTGGATTACTTCAAAAATATAAGAACAAATTTTTGATCTTATCCCTGATTTTTTCTTATTTTGTTCTTACCCATAGATTTCTGGGATGCACCAATGTTGTCTTATTTTTGCTCTTCTCTTTGGTAAGAGAAAATTTTGCCAGTGGTCGAGAGCACTCTTACTGAGATAAGAGAAAACTATTATCTCTGTCCACAAATTGCTTGTCCAGTGCACGGGAAACGCAAGTTTTAAAACCTCAACATTAAAAATGCATAATTTTGATTGCTTTATGTTTTTGAGGAATTATAATGATTTTATTATTGAATTCTTGGGCTAAAGAGTTTGGCTAGCTAATCCTAATTACGACTAAGCTATATAAATCCTTAGATACTTGCGTGCGTTTTGCTTTTGAATGGCTTACCTATTGCTTTGGCCATCCAGGCCTTGCGCTCAGAGCGTGTTTTCAGAGCGGCTCAGTTTGCTGAGACTGATGAGCGGCTACTCGTACCAAATGTGAAAGCAACTATATTGAGCACGGAATATTACTGATATGTGTAACAGCTCTCTTGTTCTAACAAATGCAACGGCAAAAAGATATCTCCATTCAAACTAAGAACTTCAATGCTTGCTCGAAATGTAGGTGGACGAAAACATACAATCAAGTTCAAGTTCAGTTTTATTGTTGCATCTCATTATATTGCCATATAACAAAGAGCAAAAAGCTTATGTCCCCACCCCTCACAGCCTGATATATAACAATAATAAGTTAAATAACTACTAATAAGTGCAGATAAAAAAAAGAGACAAGTATCATACATTAAAACCATACCCTAAAATCACAAAACACTAAACTGGATAGAACACGCAAAAACTCAAGAGATTTATGAAATAAGTAATGAGTAGTTACATTCGCGTGGTTGTCACAGAATAATAGATCAGTGGCATGACAAACTTAAGAAAATGCGGCTGCAATATTTCAAAGTGCGGGACGCGGTGCGAAAGTCTGACAGCTGAAATTATGAGATGGATACATTTTTGTGGTATGAGGCAGTGGACAGCATAATCAGCCAAAAAAGCAAGTGTTAAAGAATTCCGCATGCAACCTCCATCTTTTGGCTTATCTTGATGTTTGGGAACCCAGAGAAAGGTTTGAATGTGTAAAAACATCAAGCATCCTGTCAAGAAAATTTCAAGTTAAATTTTTCGTGCTGCTATACGTGGTGATCCATGTTACAGATGACACACCGGGTAGCTAGGGCATGCGCAGCATATGCATTTGCGATATTAATGTTCAATATTAATATTCCAATAATCTCAATAATAAAACCCACCAAAATATATTGGCGCCTCCTTTTAAAATCGTTCCCCATTTAAATTCACCTAGGTGCATACTGCAACGCGCTGTATCGGAATTTTGACATGAATGCAAGTGTACTCGAGTACAGTACGCTATTACTAGTGTGACAGCTGACCAGAAAGGGGAGGGGGGACGATCGTACTGGTGTACAGTACGGAACAATCGAACCTAGTGTGAAAGCGCCCTAGAGCAGCCAAGAGAAGTCGGCTCTTTGCACACAGCACGTCACCTTCCCTTATATGGTGTTTAGTGGGTGTCATGTATGCTAATTTAAAACAACCAGGCACGTGCGTCCAATTTACGATCTAGTGGGATTCAACATTCAGCACTCATGGGTAAGAGCAGATTTGGACGGTAAGAGCGTTTAGTGTATCCGGAGTTTGTTACCTCCACCATGGAGGTTATGTATTTGCCTGGGTTTGTTTGTTTGTTTGTTTGTCTGTTGGTTTCCAAAATAACTCAAAAAGTTATGGACAGATTTTGATGAAATTTTCAGGGATTGAACAGATTGGTATAAGGAAGAAATGATTCGATTTTGGAAGTGATCCGGATCTCCGTCTGGATCCAGGACTTTTTTAAAGGATTCTTTAACATTGGGAGATAGGGCCATTTTCGACATTTATGCATATAACTCCACCAAAAATGGTCAGGGCACTTGGAAAAAAAATACAGGACAAGTTTCGAACATGTTCTACAATATATCAAAGACTGATCCGAAAATAGAATAAGTCCGGATACTATGATACTATGATCCAGAATACAAAAGTAGGGGACCTTCAGAACTTCAGACAAACACCATTATATCGCCAAGATATTGCAGAATTAGGAAGGTGTCACCAGATTTACTGTATCTTCAAAAGACAGGGAACTAGATCCAGAAGAAAACCACCATTACGGAAAATTTGATTTTCGTGAATAACTACTGAACTAATATTGATATCATTATGAATTCAGTTGCTAATGGTATGTTTTCTTGGTCAGGGAATCTGAAAAAATATATGAAATAAATGTAGGACTAATATTTATGTGTAAATCACAACATGAGGAGAAATGTTGCATCATAAGAAAAAAAAAACAAATGAAGCTAGAAACATGCAACAGACATCTATAAACAGCCAAGACGCTGTGGAACTAATATTGATATAGCATTATGAATCAAATTGCCATGTTTTCATGGTCAAGGAATCTAAAAATGAAGATAAAATAAATGTAAGACTAATATCTATGGTGGAAGTCGCAATATGGAGGGAAATGTTGTGCTTCGCGGAGGTCTGCGCTCTCCCGAGTGCTTTTCTAGTTTCTCTTATTTTTCTCTTAGAAAAAAAATTAGAGAAAATATAAGAGAAATTTAAGAGAATGTTGCTGCATGAGGCCCAATGTTCCTCAATGTCAAATTGCAAAGGCTTTGAAGCTCTCATCATCGACAGTGCATAACATCATCAAAAGATTCAGAGAAACTGGAAAAATATCTGCGCGTAAGGAACAAGGCCAAAGACCTTCAGTCTGTGATCTACGGGCCCCCAGACGCCACTGCATCCCTCACCGGCATCATTGACATTAATAAATGTCAGGAATACTTCCAGAAACCACTGTCTGTAAACATAGTCTGCCATGCCATCCGCAGATTCCACCCAAAACTTTATCATGCAAAAAGGAAGCCATTGTTGAGCATGATCCAGAAACACCGCCATGTTCTGTGGGCCAAGGCTCATTTAAAATGGACTGTAGCAAAGTGGCAAAGTGTCCTAAAGAGGAGAAAGACCACCCCTCGTTATCAGCGTTCAGTTCAAAAGTCAGCATCTCTGATGGTATGGGGATGCATTAGTGCATATGGTGTGGGACACTTTTTTTTTTAAAAAGCGCCATGAATGCTGAAAGGTATATAAAGGTTTTAGAGCAACACATACTCCCCTCCAGACAACATCTATTCCAGGGAAGGCCTTGTGTATTTCAGCAGGGCAATTCAAAACCACATACTGCAGCTATTACAACAGCATGGCTTCCTAGTAGTAGAGCCTGTTTGCTGAACTGGCCTGCCTGCAGTCCTGATCTTTCACCGATTGAGAACATTTGGCGCATAATTATACGACAAGTCCATCAAAGGAGACCCAAAACTCTCCAGCAGCTGGAAGCCTGTATTAAACAAGAGTGGGATCAAATTCCAATGGCGAAACTCAAGAAACTTGTCTCCTCAATGCCCAGTCACCTCCACTCTGTGTTAAAAAGAAGAGGGGATGCTACACCATGGTAAACAGGCCCCTGTACCAACTTTTTTGAGACCTGTAGCAGCCATCAAATTTGAAATGAGCTCATTTTGTGGATGAAATTGTAAAATTTCTCAGTTTCAACATTGTATTTTATTTTACCTATATTATCTCTGTTCTATTGTGAATGACATACTGCCTTATGTGATTTGAAAGTCATTGCATTTTAATTTTACTCACAATTTACACTTTGTCCCAACTATTGCAGAATTGGGGTTGTATATACTGAGTCAAAAAAGAAACTTCACCCTCATAAATTTGTAAGTATTTTCTTGAAACTTTCAATATAAGAGTTTTTATTGTCACTAGGGGTAAATGCATTGTCAAAGACATCATGACCCTCATCAACTCCGACGTGCACAGGTACGTAGCACTTGCGATCGTACTTTAAGCTAAAACCATGTTTTCTCGTGTTCCTAGTCACGTGACCATATGAGAGATGTGCAACTGAGCTCACGATAGCATGTTAGAGTGACATCTCGGAAAAACAAGTTTTTACAGTTAATTATTTGTTGATTTTCATTGCCATGGCTGTCTAACATTCAGCGTGAACGTACCATTCGCATGCTGAATACGGAAATGTCCGTCACTGACGTTGCAAGGGTTATGGAATGCAGTCGACGGACTATCCGTGGTCTTCGGACATGTCTCCAACAAACTGGCACCACAGCTGACCGACCTCGTTCTGGTAGCTCACGTGTGACGTCAAAAGCAGACGACCGACAAATTGTCTTACGTCATTTGCATAATCGATTTGTCACTGCAACGTCCACTAGGAATGAATTGTTTAGGGGTCGTGTGACAGCCCAAACCATACGTAATCACCTGCGCACTGCTCTTATTCAAGTTGTAACTTACCATTTTTACTCTTGGACATTTCCTTAGCATTTCCGGTGGAACTGGTTACATTATGGACATTATTTTTATGATGCACCATCTTTAATGAGTACAGAATTAAATAAAATCATTATTTAAAACCTAATTTCTTGTATGTTCAACTTATCGACCTCCAAACGAGTGTGAAGTTTTTATTTTGGCTGAGTATATATATATATATATATATATATATATATATATATATATATACATACACACACACACAGTGGAGAAAAGAAGTACTGAATGTGTCACCGTTCGTTTTCCTCAGTAAATACAGTATATTCCAATTTTTACATGAAATTTTCACCAGATGTCGGTAACAACCCAAGGATTCCACACATACAAACATACAATCAAAACAAATGTGTCCATAAATTAAATCATGAGCTATTTCTGCTGCTATAAGTATTGTGTCCACAATTTAGTATGCTGCAACGGCTGACGTGAAAAGTGAATAATGATAAAAATTGTCCGAATCCGTCCTTATTTTTGATCATCGTTCTGCAATTTGCCATCCTCCCTCAAGGTAAGACATTGCTGACTGCTATTTTCATTACTTTTCCCTATAATTTATGTTAATTTAATATTTTTAGGTTTATAACGCAATTTCTTATCATGCAGTAACCGATTCATTCGTATGCATTTCTTGTCCATCATAATCCATTGAGATTAGAGGAAAACGTTATTCTGAAGCATAACTTTCATCTCAATGGATTATTTCAGAATAACGTTGTCCTCTAAAATATCCCATTAATTGATTGGACAGTTGATGTTACCCGTAAGCAGAGATGTTGACATCTGAAATTCAATATGAATAGGCATTTTTGTTCTTGTTCCGCGGTCACAGTTTTGTTACTCAGTATTGTGAAAAGACACACACACACGTATACAATGCTGAGAAAAAGTATTTGCCCCCTTGCCTATTACTTTTTTTTTTTTGCATATTTGTCTCAAACATTTCAGATCATCAAACAAATTTTAATATTAAATACAAAATGTATTTTTTAAATTATGATTTAATTTTTTAAGGGAATAAAGCTATCCAAACCTATCTGGCCCTATGTGGAAAAAGTAATTGCCCCCCTTGTAAATTATGAATTAACTGTGATTAACCACATTTTTTTGGGTTCAGTTTCACTAGCCACACCCAGGCCTGATTACTGCCAGACCTGTTGAATCAAGAAATTGCTTAAATAGAACCTGTCTGATGAAGTGAAGTAGGCTAAAAGATCTCAAAAAGCAACTCATCATGCCGCAATTTTAAGAAATTCAAGAACAGATGAGAAACAAAATCATTGACATCTGTCAGTCTGGAAAGGGTTACAAACCATTTCTAAGGCTTTGGGACTCCAGCAAACCACAGTGAGAGCCATTATCCACAAATGCAGAAAACTTGAAACAGTGGTGAACCTTGTGGTCGGCCTCCCAAAATGACTACAAGAGCGCATCGACGACTCAACCAAAACAACATCTAAGGAACTGCAGGCCTCACTTGCCTCAGTTAAAGTCAGTGTTCATGATACACCAATAAGAAAGAGACTAGAAAAAAAATGGCATTCATGGGTGTTAAAGGAATTTTGATTTTATATTCCAAGTTTTACCTTCATGAGAGAAAACTCAAGACGACTCAGGAAAAAATCAGTCGGAGGCAGAGAAGTTAATATCCAAACCAAAGTCTGTTTACTTCTTTGCAAAGAAGGATCCCCACATACAGAAGTATAGGTCAAGACAGAGGATAAAGAGTTAGAAAGTGTTCTGGTATTTGTAGGAATTCTCCATGGCGTTCTCCTCCCCCCGTGCTGATTTACACATCATACAGTTTTTCTGGAATCTTCGCCCTCTCACGTGATGCGTCAAGCTGTCTACCCATGCACGTACACATCCGTTAGGGAGGAGAGCACCTGTCTCCTTCATCAGCCCTGGCTCCAGCTTATCTTGCCATGGATTCCGGGGCTTTCTGTAAACACATAAGCTTAGAGAAAGAGAAAGACATCTTGCCCTTGGCACAGACATTCAAGGATTCATGACTCTAGATAGGCTACTTGTTATGGCGCACTAGTTTAATTATGCAGGCCCCTGGTAAATCAGAAATATGTAAGCACACACACACTCTAGGCCTATGAAGTTGTGAACTAAAACAGAATATGAGCAAGCAAGGATAAGCAATTAATAATAATTAAATTAATCAATAAAAAATGTTTCCACATTTCCCCCCTGTTTATAATTGATTATCCGCCAGCATGCCACTTCTCTCAATTTTCAGCATGTGATTCATTCACGGGGAAGATGTTTCATCATATTACCATTACACTCCATCCTTTTGTTCAAACAAACCCTCCAACTCAATTACATCGTTGTATGATTCCTTAAGCTCCTCGGGCAGAGTATACATCTCATTGTTGTCCTGTAATAGAAACATCTGATACTGTGGATTAGTACTCAATACTCCTGATATCATTCCTTTAATTATGGGAATTCAACAGCAGCTGCAAAAGAGCAGTACTGCAAATTCCCCAACAACAAGATTCATTACAGATGTAATTCCCATTTTCCAACCCCCAGACAGAAGCCAGTCCCACCAAGAAATTGCCACTGCTGGTGCGAGATCTCGCTGTTGTGCATCAGATATGTCTTCCAAAGGTTGCAAGGCTTGATCAATCACCCCTCCTGCCTCATCATTAGCTGGTATATAGGTACACACACTGGCCCAATAAGCTGACAGATACCCCCCTGTGCTGCTGTCCACAGATACAATAAGCAGAAGTAGCATCCTGCTATTCCAATTTGGACACGTTTTTGACCACTTAGATCCTTTGAAAACTCCGATTCAGGGCGCAGTCCCCGGCTTGATCCCTTTCCACAGAGATCTCCACCCAGGCTCCCCCAGGTTCAGAACTCTGCCTTCTGCTTCCCGGTGTCTCCTTTTCAGAGCCCACCGATCACAGAAGCACCACTCGCTGACTGGCGCATTCGCTTTGACAGTTTCACCAGCCTCACCTGTTCACAGAGGTCATCTCCATCGCCCCTCTGCTAGGTGTGGGCTGTCGCCCACGTACCACGTGTTTCCCTCAACTTACATGCGACAAACACGCCGATTAGATAGTACCATGGCAATATGTCAATTCATACTTCACCAGACACTACTTCACCAGACACGGGGGTCTTCAGTCCTCTCCCCAGCACTAATTGCAACATTGTTGTAATCGGCTTGCGAGGGGGCAAATCTGCGAATTGCAACGCTTAGTAGATCGCTGGGGGTCCGGTTCCCAGAACCACCATCTGATCCCCGCAATCTCACCCTGTTCGTTTCCCTCGAACACGCGCATTGCCTCCCACATAGTAGGACCTGTAGGAACCACCCCGAGCCCCAGTTTAGACATTACGTCCCTCCCCAGGAGGTTTACTGGGCGCTGTGTGGACACCATTACAGAGCAGAGTGTAGCAAATCCCTCAGGATCCTCAAATTTGAGTTCCTCTGTTGCTACGCTGTCCCATTGCCCCACTTGCAGCACAAGTTTGTGTCATATTAGTGCTGAGCCGATGTGGAAAAATTGCACTTACTTTTCTGATAACAGTTCAACATGCCCCCGTGTCACATAGAAAAGAAATTGATGTATCATTTACAATTAGGGTTTTCCAAGCACTCGTCGGTGCAGCCTTTAATGCTAACAATTTAATTTCTTCATAGGGAAATGGCTCCCCAGATGCAAACCCTTCCCCCAGGGCGGTTAGTCATTCTGAATTGTTCCCGTCGCTTGTTTGTGGATACCCACACAAAATCAACAGTTTCCCCTGGCACCCCTAGGTTACCCCACAAACCCTCTGCCATTTCCTTTGAAACATCGACTATATTAAGTGGGGGTAAACTGGGGTCGATTGAAACTAATCCATTACGTGCAGTAGACACTGCCATAGCGCATTTAACTATACTGTTCACATTCATTGTAGGCGCAACATATGTTTAAGAATGAACAGGCACAGGGAGAGATAAGCCATTTTATTAAACCCTTTTTTTTTTTTATGAATAAGTCCGGAGTCTCTACTGACTTGGAGTGTAAATTAACTCTTCACCGGGTTTGAGACGGACGGGCTCTATATGCCACGCCCCCCTTTGTAGCCGGACTCCCTCCAAGTCTATCCTGACTCACCCAGATGTACCTACACACCCGCTGGAGGAGGAGATACCACCTTACAATGTGACTGATGTATCCACGCCTCCCTCTCCTGGATTTTTACTGCAGTCGGTGTGGTCAGGAGCACTTGATATGGACCGTTCCATGCCGGCTCACTTCCGCTTTTTTCCGACACTCCGCACCAGGATCCAATCTCCAGGCTTTATCTCACGAGGCGGCGATTCCGCTACTGATCTAGGAGGAAGCATATTTTGTAGCTCACGTTTGTTAGTCAACATTCTATCCATATACTCTGCCAGAGTCGCTTCTTCTACTTGTGTTCTCTGCAGTAAATGTAATAACTCAAAAGATTTCCCATGTACTACTTCATAAGGTGACAACCGCAGCCCCCGCTTGTGGGGTTATCCTCATGCTAGTTAATATAAATGGTAGACATGCTACCTAATTCCATTTAGTCTCAGCCATGGCTTTGCGCAGTTTTGCTTTCAGGGTTTCATTCGTCCTTTCTGCCAATCCCGCTAATTGTGGATGATATGCCTAATGTTTTTTCAATTCTATTCCCAATTTTACTCCCAAACAAGCCAGTTCTTCATTTCTAAATTCTGGCCCATTATCACTATAGAATGCTTTTAGAATCCCCACCTAGGAACAATTTCCCTACTCAGGATTTTTGCTACTGTGATTGCATCTATAGCTTCTACCTCATTTAGCAAAGGTCACATCAATAATAACACATCACTTCTTCTCGCTTCACACAGTGTTAAATGTATGAAATGTGTGGAATGGCCCAGGGGGTGTAGGGATTGCCCCCTACTGTACTACTACGCTTCCCTGTGTGTCCTGTGTGTTATAACTTCGTCATGTTGTACTTTGATCTATTAACCCCTTAGTCCCCCCTCTTGATACATGGCACTGCCCATGCACCAAATCTATAGCAATATGGAAGAGGGATGTTGGTAATATAGGCTTTCCATAGGGTCCTACCCACACTTACATCAGTATATTGTGTTCCATGTGATGTCCATTGACATTGTCTTGTGGGGGAGCATCCTGCTCTGCTCACAGCAGCTTACTTGAAATTGAGTCTTCAGATTGGTGCAATAGCCCCACAAGAGTGTGTTTGACTGCTGCCCTTGTTTCTATGTCAGCAAAGGCCTCAGCCAAACTGATCAACATGTTTGCGGTGCAGAGGGCCACAATCAACACAGCTATCATGAGTACAGACAGCAAATCCAACACATGGGTTGCCCTTATCCACTCCTGACGCCCAACCATCAACAAAGTATTCAATATCAGGATTTGATAGAGGGGTGTCCCTGAGTCCTGGACATGCAGTATTATTAGATAGGACTTCTTCAACACAATGGAGAATACATTTTTATATATTTTTTTTCCTCTCAATGAATTGTGATTAAGCAATCCACCTCAGTCTAGGGTTCCGCTAAAAGCATGGAGGAAATACACAGTCAGGGCTTATTAGCCCCAACCATTCTTACATTTCCCCTCATCATCAGCAGAACCGGGTGGAATCACTTTAGACCATGTTACAATTAGCAAAACAATTTTAATATTTTTTATTCACAAAAATGGCTACATATAAAATATTAGTTTTCACTTTGGGCTCCTGGCACATAAAGGTCCTTTCAGTCAGTACCTTTTATTTGACTCACTTAATCAAAAATAAATGTAGAAATCGCAAGCAAAGTAATATGTGATCACGTTACTAGTTGACTTTTGAATTTAGTCTCGTGTTACTACTTCAGATTGTATTTCCCCAAATCTATTTTAGAAGGTAAACTTTTAAGCTAAAACATATCCAGCTGGCCAGCTTTATCACTTTTACCCAGGGTTATTTTCATTTCTTCTCTTCTGCAGTGCTCTCTGTGGAAAAGTTCCAAGAGGAGTTAGAGACAAACAATAATGAACAATTTTGTTTTAATTCAACTCGTTCGGACACTTCCCTGTAAAAGTTAAATAAACAGATTAAGGTTATCAGTCCACTCCGTTCCTTTGCCATGGAGACACTCGATGACAATTCCTGTTCAAAATGGAGAGAAGATTTTTAATTGCATTTCTTTGGTCAGGGAAACTTTCAGTCACATTTGTTCCACTTAGTGTTTCCACTTCTAAAGATCCATGATTCTCTTATCCCACAATACTTCATTTGATTTTTTTTTTTTTTATCAATTTAATATGTACCATTAAATTTCATATTATATTTTGTATTTACTGGCACTTTTCTGATCATTTTACCTTTTTTTTTTCACTTCAGATAGCAATTGCAATTTTTCAATGCTTGATAGAAAAACCTCTAAATTGAATTTGGCACACAGTCTCTTATTGTATACAGTGTTACACAGTATTTTGGCAAATTTTGAACATACTGTGTTATTCTTGTTTACTTTCACTTCATTTTCTTTTCAGAGATGTGCTTCTAGCACACCAATCTCACACAGCCTGATTATCTACAGAAAAGGGCTTAGATTTTCTAGCTCTTTAAAATATTTTAGAAATTCAAATATTGTAATCACATCATGCTCATAGAGGATATCACTGGTAGTTTTCTCTGCAATGTATTACTACCGCCAAATATTAGAGCATTTAAATATTCACTTTGTCCTGCATCTTAAAGAAATTCAGTTAGCCACAACATTAGAAACACTTGTCCATGTTTGTATAATTTACATTCAATTGTTACTTCATCTAAACTTCCCTCTGTTTATAAGTACCGATCATTTAAGAGGGGTTAGCATTTATTTTATCAAGAAATGGCGACTTTTGCTCGGTTTCATAAGGAAAATTTATTCTGCTTACTTCTGCAACTTTGTCCTTTTACAAATACACAGTCATTAAAAATGGCTTAACTCCTACAAATTTGCTCTGCTAATATACACTTTTTTTTCAGAATTTTCACTTTTTACCAATCCTGTAATTACAGTAAGGACTCCATAAAATACTGTAAATATTAGCTAATCAACTGGCACCTTAACTTATTCTCAAATCAATGCCAATTTTATTGAAAAGATCTATATGCACTTCATGGAATAGATTCAATCTAACAAAGACAGAACTAACAAATAAGCCAGCAATGCAGTTGTTTACAGACACTGAGTTAGGTTCATTCACATTGATTTCCACATACGCACACGCAGTCTGAGCTCAGGACACACACATACCTTAGTGCACTTTCCTCTCTCACATTCATTCACATTGGAAAAGATCCAAGGCTTAAATTTTCTTATGATCTGACACCATTGTTGCTTCGATAACATACACAAACAATGCTCTATTTCAACTGAAACCCAAATTCCTTTGCTCACAATGATTCCCAGAATCATTATGTCAACTTTCAACAAATTGACCAGTCTCAGTCACACTTCGTCATCATCAGTCCCAGAACAGCAGTCCTTACAACAACAACCACAGCAACCTCTTTACTGTTCATCAGTCCCATAATTGGCAATATTACTTTCTCTGCCTCACAACAACTAAGCCGAATTCAGTAATAAATTCCGTCACTCACCCGCACCTCCACTCCAATTTGTTGGAGAACCTCCCGTACTGGCCTCCTATATACCCACAAGGGCCTCACAATTGCCCCGGGCTGAGGTCTTTCCACAACGTCCCCTGGACGACCGTGCGCACGGATTTCAGTCGGCGCCGATTCTCCAGGGAGTGCAGGTGAGATATTGGAATCTCGGACGAAGCCCCCAATGTTAAAGGAATTTTGATTTTATATTCCAAGTTTTACCTTCATGAGAGAAAACTCAAGACGACTCAGGAAAAAATCAGTCGGAGGCAGAGAAGTTAATATCCAAACCAAAGTCTGTTTACTTCTTTGCAAAGAAGGATCCCCACATACAGAAGTATAGGTCAAGACAGAGGATAAAGAGTTAGAAAGTGTTCTGGTATTTGTAGGAATTCTCCATGGCGTTCTCCTCCCCCCGTGCTGATTTACACATCATACAGTTTTTCTGGAATCTTCGCCCTCTCACGTGATGCGTCAAGCTGTCTACCCATGCACGTACACATCCGTTAGGGAGGAGAGCACCTGTCTCCTTCATCAGCCCTGGCTCCAGCTTATCTTGCCATGGATTCCGGGGCTTTCTGTAAACACATAAGCTTAGAGAAAGAGAAAGACATCTTGCCCTTGGCACAGACATTCAAGGATTCATGACTCTAGATAGGCTACTTGTTATGGCGCACTAGTTTAATTATGCAGGCCCCTGGTAAATCAGAAATATGTAAGCACACACACACTCTAGGCCTATGAAGTTGTGAACTAAAACAGAATATGAGCAAGCAAGGATAAGCAATTAATAATAATTAAATTAATCAATAAAAAATGTTTCCACAATGGGAGAGTTCCAAGGTGAAAACAACTGCTGACCAAAAAGAACACAAAGGCTCCTCTCACATTTGACAAAAACATCTTGATAATCCCCTGGACTTCTTGGAAAATATTCTGTGGACTGACACGACAAAAGTTGAGCTTTTTGGAAGGTGTATGTCCCGTTACATCAGGCGTGAAACTAACACAGCATTTCATAAAAAGAACTTCATAACAATAGTCAACATGGTGGTGGTAGTGTGATGGTCTGGGGCTGCTTTGCTGCTTCAGAACCTTGACAACTCGCCGTAATTGATGGAACCATAAATTCTGCTCTCCACCAGAAAATCCTGAGGGAGAATGTCCGACCATCAGTTTGTGACCTCAAGCTGAAACGCACTTGTGTTATGCAGCAGGACAATGATCTGAAACACACCAGCAAGTCCACCTTTGAATGACTTAAAAAAAACAAAATGAAGGTTTTGGAGTGGCCAAGTCAAAGTCTGGACTATTAAGATGTGACATGACCTTAAATAGACTATTCATGCTCGAAAAAGCCCTCCACCATTACTGAATTAAAACAATTCTACAAAGAAGAGTGGGCCAAAATTCCTCCACAGCGATGTGAAGGACTCATTGCTAGTAATCACAAACGCTTGATTGCTGTTGTCGTCGCCAAGGGTGGCGCAACCAGTTATTAGGTTTAGGGGGCAATTACTTTTTCAAATAGGGCCAGGTAGTTTCGGATAGCTTTTTCCCTCAATAAATGAAGTCATCGTATAAAAACTGCATTTTGTATTTACTCTGGTTATCTTTGCCTCAAATCAAAATTTCTTTGATGATCTGAGACATTTAAGTGTGACAAATATGCAAAAAAAATAAGAAATCCGGAAGGGGGCAAATACTTTTTCACAGCCGTGTGTGCGTGTGTGTGTGTGTGTGTGTGTGTGTGTATGCGCGGCAGCTCGTGAATTGGCAGTAGGGGAGACTCAAAGCCATCCCTTAAAAATGATGATTAGCCACAACCCGTTTTCAATTGTTCATTAATTTAAATTGCCATTTCAGAAACTACGAAAACTCTCAACATTATCAGGTGTCATTTCTCATTTGAAGAACTGCGATTGGCGAGATTCAGAAATATAAGGCTGTGACGACACTTATGACATCATCACAAGGCTGTAGGCAGCTCAGAATGGCAGAAAACAGCCGGTGGGAGCGTGACAGTGGGCAAGAGAGTTTGCGCTCCATGCTGATTGTGTTTTCAGCAGGGGAGGGGAGTGTTTGAGGCGATGATTCCACTCAGGGAATGTTCTGTGCACATCAGATGAGCAAAGAAAGATTCAGCTGCACTACAACAGAGCGCACAACAAACAGGCTGAGTATCAGACATTGAAGAAATGAGCTATTACTAACAAGGAATAAAGATGGAGTCGAAAATTTTTCTGTATGTTTTGCTTAATTTATACATGGCAATTTGGACAGAGTGGCACAGTGGCATAATGTATGGCGCTGCTGCTTCATAAAAAGATGTTTGCAAGTTCAAATCCAGCCTGAAACTCAGTGTGAGGTTTTTGTGTTCTTACCGTGTTCATGCAGGCTTTCCCAGAGTACTCCAGTTTCCTTCTCCAGTCCAAAAACATGCATGTTCGGTGAAATGGAAACTCTAAACTGCCCATAGGTTTGTAACCCCTGTGCACTGCCTAGTGGGGTAATTCTGCAACAACAAAAGTATATTGTTGTACTTACATAAGAATACTATTCTTGCAGTGTAATTACATGAGCATCATGAACTTCTGTTGTAATTACACAAGTATAGTGATGTAACTCAGTAATTACACAAGCTTGTTGTGTATTTTTGAAAGTATACTGTACTTTTGGTGTAATTACACAATCACAGTGAAGTAATACTACGCACGTAATAGAAGTGTACTGTTGTTACAGTGTACTTATGAAAGTATACTGTACTTAGTGTACACAAATGTCACACCAGAACAGTGTTATTGCAAAAGGGCAGTGTAATTAGTAGTCGCAAACTCACTAGCTGCACAGCTGCCCGCTCCGGCCAGAAACAGACTTGAATCAGCTGCATCACTGGTCAGTGAAGCCAATGGAAGCAGAGGCTGCTGGGATAGAAAATGGGGACATTTGAAGATGTAGGATGGGGGTAGTGGGGGGAGGTCCTCAGTTATGCCCCAAATGCAGCCAGGTGTTTATGTTTCTTCCCGGTGTTGTATATTGCAGTCAGGTGTTGTGTGTTATAGCCAGGCGTCGTATTTTGCTGTCAGGCGTTGTATGTTGCAGTCAGGCGCCGTATGTCGCAACTTGGTGTTGAATGTTGCAGCAAGATGTTCAGTGCTGCTGCCAGGTGGTGTATGTTGTAGCAATGAGGCGAGCCAGCAGGCATGTCTAAGACTGCAATCAACTACGCAGGAAAAAAATCTGAGATTTATAAATAAAAATCCATAAACAGAAGGAATCGTATTACCAAAAAAAAGCAAAAGTAAATGCTCATTTCTTGTCAATTGCACCGTTCATTGGTAATTTTTGCAGTCACAACATTTTAAGTTCCGTCCAAAGTGGAAAATCGTGTTTTAATGCTTAAGTTTAATACTGACTTCAATTGAACTTCTACTTCAACATTCAAGCTTCGTCATCAAGAGAACAGTATTTAATGGGCTGAATGACCAGTTACCACACGGTTAAGATGATATACCAGCTTAAAGAAAATACTGCAGGTCCTTTGCATTTTAGAGTAGGTTTATATGTCCCTATACTGTACGTCTGGATCAATATTAATGCGCTCTATTGAGTATGTTTTTATGTTATTTCCTGCGCTTTGGCAACATGCATCTTGTCATGCCAATAAAGCATTTTCAAATTAATTTCAGTTTCCCGACCATACAAGCAGCTAACCTTCCGAGCACACGATGATTGGCTGAGCCGTAATTTTTCACAGGAGAATATTACGGGAAAAACAGCGCAGGTAGTGCATTGCCTCGGCTAATGGGGAATAACATTACCTGGCAGTCCTGGTGAGTTACTGTAAGGCTACTGTTTCCCGGCAACAAGGACTGACAAGCGGGAAATAAGGCTGGCTTCCCCCCTGCTCCGTGTAAACACATGTATCAACATCCAGTCACAAACTCACAAACACTCACAAATACAGTCACACACGCTGACTCACTCACGCACACACGCACATACATGAGCATACACACGCACATTCGCATAAGCGTCTCAAGCACATACTCCCACACAAGCATTCAATCACGCAAACACGTACAGTCACATACAAAAACAGGTAAACCCACAAGTCCATTTACTAACACAAACACATTTACTCTCTAGCATAGATATTTGGACATTGATAAAGTAATAATTTTAGCTGTCTACCTCTGCATATTGGAACTGAAATCAATAAATGATGAATATGAATGCAAACTTTCAGCTTTCATATGAGGGAATTATTGGACATTATTGGAATTGCAGAATTTTTTATGTTAACCACCCCCACCTCTTTTGTTTACGTGACCAGAAGTAATTGGACAATTGGCGGCTCAGTTGTACCACGGCCAGGTTGAATCCACTACTTAATTAACAAGTAAGCAGATTAAAGATCTATATCTAGTTTTAAGTGTGGGATTAGAAATTGCAATCTGTGGCCATGATTTCTGAACGTAAAGTCCAAAAAACTCTCAATCCCAGTGAAGCAAGCCATAACTACAGTGAACAAGAGCACCCGGAGCTGGTACATTATACGCCGCCGACATTTTGGTATAAATTTGACCTTTGACCTCGATGTGTGACCTTGACCTTGGAGCGGCGGAGCCGACAGTCATTCGGTGTCAAGACCCTGACCCAGGTAATGTTCCTGTGGAGTTTCGTCCCGATTGGCCTGAAGCTTTGCACACAAATTTGCGGACAAGGCAAATGTTAACAGACGAACGGACGGAAGGACGAACGGACGGACAGACGGAGCGGATGATGCCAGTATACGACCGCCTCTGGCGGCGTATAAAAATTGAAACAAACCCATCAGAGAAATAGGAAAAAAAGGTAGCTTTGTCTAAATTAACTATTAAGTAGATAAAAATACAGAACATACTGGCGAACTCAGGAGCACCAACAGGCAGAGAAGATCACCAGTTTCTTGTGTTTTGGAGGGTTATTGACCGATGATGGGAGAAGCGACAGAGAAGTGAAGACCAGTATAGCCCGAGCAAAAGACGCTTTTAACAAATATAAGATCTTACTCACCCAAGGCCTGAACAGAAACCTAAAGAAAAGACTGATTAAGACCTTAGTCTGGAGTGTACTTTTATACGGTTCGGAGACATGGACGTTGAGAAAAGCTGACATCAAGAGAGTAGAGAGTTGTGAGATGTAGTTCTGGAGTTGGACAGAGAAAGTAAGTAATGAAGAAGTCCTAAAGAGAGTTGGTTAAGAGAGATGCTTGACAGATACCATCTGGAAGAGAAAAGCAAGGTGGGTTGGCCATGTTCTAAGATCAGACGGGTTGCTGCGAGACGCGATAGAAGGATGGAAGGGAAAAGATCTAGAGGTGGTAAAAGAGTTATGGTGTTGAATGATATCAGGACTAGAAGATTGTACCATCAGATGAAAAGAATTGTGCAGGACAGAGAAGAAAGGAGGAGGCTGACAGACGCAGGACCTGCCGCTGGGCAGACCACTCCAGAAAGGGAGAGATGTAATGATGAGGAGTTTAAACTGAATACAGTCAGATATGGGGAGCCAGTGTAGTTGGTAGTGAACAGGGGTGATATTTGCAGATTTCCTAGTTTGGATGAATGACCTGGCTGCCGAGTTTTGGGCATATTGAAGTTTATTGAGGGATTTAGCAGGGAGACCACACTGTCACCTCTTATGGTCGGCCTGACCATAAAAAATATGGTTACCTTAAACGTGACCATAAAAAAGATAGTTGAAAATTTTGAAAATTTCTGATCGACCATGGGTGACCATAAAAATTATGGTTGCTTGGTGTGGGACCAAAAATGCTCATGAATTTTTGTTCAACCACAGAAATGCCTGTTGGGCGGCACAGTGGCATAGTGGTTAGTACTGTTGCTTCATAGCAAGAAGGTTGTGGGTTTGATTCTGGCCTGGGGCTTTTCTGTGTAGAGTTTGCATGTTCTCTCCATGTTTTCTCTGGTTTCCTCCCACAGTCCAAAGAAATACATGTTAGGTTAATTGGAGACTCTAAATTGCCCATAGGTATGAGTGTGAGATTTGAATAGTGTCTTGTAATGAACTGTGGAGGGCAGCATTTTGCCGTACGGTGTACAGCCTGCTGGTATTTCAGAAGAAGAAGAAGAAATGCTTGCCAATCATATCTGGTCAACTGAGACAACTTTTAGGTAGCTAAGTCCACAGTGATTATGGTTGAACTGTGACCATAAATTTTATGGTTGAGCAGTGACCATCATTTTTATGGTCAATCCGACCATTATTTTTATGGTCGCACAATGACCATAAAACATATGGTACGTTACATCTATACCATAAATTTTATGGTTAGTTGTGACTATATTTTTATTGTCGGTTCGACCTGGCTAACAGTGCAGTGAGTAATGAATGACAATAATCCCGGCAAGAGGACACAAATGCGTGAACTAGTGTTTTGGCCTCATGAAAACTGCTCAAGGGAAGACCGAAGGCCGGCAATTTTGCGGAGGAGGAAAAAAAGCTTTTTTAACAACAGAGTAAATATATGGCTGAAAGGAGAGTGTGGGATTGAGAATTACTCCAAGGTTGCGAACTGCACTGGACGGGGTGACAATGATGCCATTTATGGCAAGATGGAGTCTTTGAAAAACTGTCTTGGACCCTACCAGCTTAGTCTTGTCACAGTTCAAGTGGAGAAAATTTGAGGCCATCCAGCACTAAATTTACTGCGAGCGTCAATGGGGGAAGAGAGGAGGAGAGGAACGGTGGGTCTGGCACTGAGGTACATTTGAGTGTCGTCAGCATAGAAATAAAATTGTAGACCTAATTTGATGGATGACAGGGAAAGAAGTTGAATGGTCTACAATGATCAAATTAATTTCCTGATCTCTATGCAACCAAGTACAGACTTTGCTTGCTGAAACCAAAACTTAAAGCAGCATGTCCCAAGGACAAAGCAGGAACAGCTGCAGTGAACGCCTGGCAGATCATCACCGGGCAGGAAACCCTGTGTCTGGAGATGTCAGAAGTTTTCGGGTGACAGGCGATCACTGACAGTGAAGAGTTTGCCACTGAATATTGAAAATGACAAATTAATGTATGCGTATGGTAGTTTGTCTGATTGTTCACCCTCAAAACCATACACTCAAGCTTACACACACGCTCATACAGCCTCTCAAACACATGCACAAACACTCACTCTCGCACACACCCACGCACGTGCTGACTGACATGCACTCACTCAGGAGAACACACTCTCAAGCACATGCACACACACATACACACACGCGCGCTTAGACTAACTTTCTCTCACGCATAGACACACGTGTAGACGCACGCTCCCGAGCATGACCCATACCAGACGCTCAGCCCAGGAGGCCAGCTATTATTTCTCCTGAAAGCAGGCTGTGAGCTGTAACCCAAAGGGAAAAAAGAGAAATAGCAGGCACCTGGCGCCCTTATCTCCCCTATTCCAGAGTTTCTATTCAATCTGCTCCTTCGCCAAGATAACCTGCTGTTACCGCACTCCTATTGCCAGGGCTGTGACTTCCGATAATCCCTCTCACGACCCCCGCGGTCACTAGCCGGTTTCCATGGTAACTTGCGGTTGGCGGCCGCCCAAAAATTATAGACGGCGAGAGGCTCATATTCGCCATTCCGGGCTCAGCGGGGAGAAAAAGCTTTAAAAGCGTCTGCATGGGATAAGAAATCACTCTGCCCAAGCAGACTCGGCACCAAGACCGATGCATAAACTTAAAAAAATTTGACTATTTCACTCTCAACAAAATGTAAAATTCACGACTTTTCTGTTGGTTGCATGGCACATAAAAATTGACATCTTTAATATTTTTAATACGATTCTCAGCTTCTTACCCGGGAGGAAAACAAATCCTTGAAAATCACTAGTTGATCACACATTGGACAAAGTACAGCGCCAGATGGAAGCCTTCCCAGCCGTTATCTGCGCTGGAAAATTAACCTGCCAATAAATTAAGGGTCTCAGAGATGTGAGTTGGGTGCTCGAAGCCGCGCCATTACTGATCATGACCGGTGGTCAGAATTGACCACATCTGCCATAATTACGGTTCAGCAAAAAAAAACGGTTCAGCATTCATTGCTCTCGTGAGGCCACTCCAGGTCAGCGAGGCGCATGTCGCTATTCGAGGAAACTGTATTAAAGAGTTTCTAATAGGGAGTACTTCCACCACAGAGGGAAGAACTGCCACTCGCAGAACGTTGTTTAATCAGAGGCGTATGAGGGCAAACTTAAACTCAGCAACACAGAATTAGCGAAGCGTGCTTTCACAAGAGGTCAACAGGGGCCGTGAAACGCTCCGGGAAAAACAGAAGTGTTTTTTGCCTTTGGCGAAGATGGCGGAAGGGGGATGGGTAAGCGTGGAAACGTGAAAGTTTAGATTAGAGTCACATTACCTCGGCCAGCAAACAGGATTTGATAAATTCTCAGGTTTAAAATGCCGCAAAAGCCAGCGAAAGAGGATTACCGAGTCCCTGATCCCATTCCGGCTCACCCCCGTCCTCTTTAATGGGGGTTTTAGAGGAATTATCCCCCCCCCCATCCTCGCCCACTAAATCAGATGTCCAATTCTTTACTTTCAAAACTCTTTATTTTCTACTCTCGAGAAGACGGCCATTTCTCCAATCAACTTGTCCTACAGTCACCTGTTCTTGTGAGACACAATGCACATGTTTAACCTCTCGGTGAGGTTAAAAGTATTTCTGTATTGTCTTGTGTACACGCCCGCAACAGAATCATAATGAAGTAAATCTACTGAGTCCCTTTTGAAAGAAACAGTGAACGCGTGAAACAACTGCGATATGAATACGTGCAGGTAAGCTATAGTATCATTGGTACTGGATCTGGAAGTGCATTCTGTAGTGTACACTCCATCTGCAGTGGGTAACTCCCCCTACACACTGCAAGCCTTCGTACTCTTTCATCATAATGGCCACTAGGTCACATTATCACAACCATCCAATCAGCACACTCATCCTGCTTTAAGCTGAAAATCTAACACATCGTTTGTCATTGGCTCCGGGCGACCCACGTGGTTCCTAATCTTATATCGCACTGACATACCACGCACAAGCATGAAAGCCCTTCGGCACAACGGTATACCATTTTTTTGGGAATATTTTCTGCCACGATCATCACGGATTGTTTACACGTGGTTTCTGACATTTCGTCTGCTGCTGGCAACGCATTTGTAAGCTCGGCGCTGATTGGTCCTCAGTCGTCGTTGACTTGCGGTTGCCACCTAGTGGCCATTATTATGAAAGCGTACGGAGGCTTGCAGTGGGTAGGGGGTGTTACCCACTGCAGATGGAGTGTATCTGTAGTGCTGTACCTGGGCCTGCTGTGTTGCATTTGTTTAGTCTTTTCCGGAGAGTCATGGAGCTAGAGGCAGATGCCATGGGTCATGAGCTGATTCTTGTGGATGAGGCAGGTTTTAACCTCACTAAAACGAGGAGACGTGGCAGGAACATTATTGGACACCGTGCCATAGTCAATGTCCCAGGACAACGCTGTGGCAACATAACTCTGTGTGCAGGTATAAGTCAGAATGGTGTTGTTCACCATCATGCAACCCTGGGCCCATGTAACACTGCACACATTATTACATTCCTGGACACCTTACATGAAATGTTCACTAATGTTCAGAGACCAGAGCAGACCAGGTATGTCATCATATGGGACAATTTAGTTTCCATAGAGCTGCTTTGGTCCGCAACTGGTTACGGTAATAGATCACCCACTCTTTACTGTTCTCTACATCCCCCCATACTCTCCATTCTCGAACCCTATTAAAGAGTTCTTCTCTGCCTGGCGCTGGAAGGTCTATGACCATCATCCCCATTAACGTCTGGCCCTTTTACAGGCAATGGAGGGGCCATGTGGGGATACTGACCCGGCGTCATGTCAGGCCTGGACACGGCACTCCAGGAGGTATTTTCCCTGGCGCCTTGGACTTGAAGACATTGCATGTGATGTTGACGAAATCTTGTGGCCGAACCCAGAGAGACGACACGATGAGACTGAGTTTTTGTTTTTTTTTTTCTCTCTATCTCTCAGTGAAATTACTGTTTTTTTTTTGGTGTGTGTGTTTTGACATGGAAAAAACACTGGTTTGTGTTTCGATCTGTTCACAGTAAATACAGTAAACACATTGAATAAAAATACTTGAAAATACTTAATTTGGAACCCTGTGCGTTTACAGAACTATGACAACAGTATGACCTCATAGCCTACCTTGTGCACAGAGAAAGCAAAAGCCAGATGTGTTTTTCATTCTTACCATCAGTGTGTAGTTGGTACATTGTGTGGTTACTAATGTCATGGCTGGTGTTAATTGTTTGGAACAAAAATACCATTTTTATGAAGGTTTGAAGAGTTAAGCAAGACTTATTAGCTTTTGCAAGAGAACTACCATGTTTTGCCCATTTGGTGAAAGGTTCTTATTTGTGTGAAGAGTTTTGCAAAAATAGTCAATAGTTACAAAAAACGTGCTAAAGCCATCAGAAAAAAACTGTTTCACAGGCCTGGAGTTTTAGGTGAGGGTCTGCAAAGACGACTTTATGACCTGAGCAGAGTGGACTCCAGAGAGAACACATGTGACCTGGTCCCCAGAGTTCTGTTTACAAGGGCCGCAGTAAATAGGAATAATTCACTAAGCATCTCCTACATCATGCTTCAGTGTGTGTGCGTGTGTGTGTGTGTGTGTGTGTGTGCGTGTGTGTGTGTGTGTGTGTGTGTGTGTGAGTGTGATTGTGTGTATGCATTTGTGGGAGTGGCGTGAGATGTATAAGCATGTGTGTACCTGTATGTGTTTGTGGTTTGTAATAAAAAAAACACCCATGTACAGGCACACTCACACCACGACAGATACCAAATAAATATATATATGTATTGTAATGAATGGGGGTGTTTGTATGTTTGTGTGTGTGTGTGTGTGTGTGTGTGTGTGTGTGTGTGTGCACGTGTATGTGAGTATAATTATGTGTGGATGTGGCGTGTCTGAATGCAAGTGTGTGTATGTGCGGTGTGTGCCTGTATGAGTGTTTGTATGCACGGTGTGTGAGTGTGTCTGTATGGAAGTATACACCCGTGCATGTGAGTGTGTATGTATGTGTGCGGTTTGCTAATTAGTCCGTATGCAGGCGTATCTGCCTGCATGTGAGCGTGAATTTCTGGTGTGTGGAGTGCGCGCACTGTGTCCATTCTAGCGCATGTATATCCACGTGTGCACGTGTATGGGAACCGGCCGCAGTGGTCGGTGTGGACGTAAAGCTGTTGGCATTCACAGATCAGACTGCACACGTCCCTCGGGCTGACAGCCACACACTGTGTCTGAATAGCAGAGGACCCCCGCTGTGGCCCCGATCTCTAACAGAGCCTGTTTAACACGGCAGTTCAGTAGGAGTGGTTAATGAGTAGCATCATCACTCCGAGGTCAAAGGATCAGCCTCTCAGGACAGCACCATCATACTACACAGGTAACTGGTAACTTTATTTGTACCTGTAGGTAGATTTGCTTGTAGCCAGTGAGATAACATCCACATCCCGTCTACAAACAGGAAACGCACTGTTACAACGCATATTAAACATAAAATGACAAATGTTTTACAGAAGAAGCACTATTAAAAGTAAAAAAAGTAAATAAATAAAGAGAAAAAGTAAAAGTAAGGGTAAAAGTGCTTGGGGTTCCAACTAATCCAGGCATTTAAAAAGAAGGAAACAATCAGTAAAAATCACACCTTTTGTAAAAATTGCCAATTAAGATGCCCCGCAAAAAGTGAACCAAAGACGAACAAAAGACCAAGATAAATAAATAAATGTGCAATGGCTGCTACTGCTTATTCAGCTTAATGATAGCATTGGGAACAGAGCTATTTCTGTTTTGCTTTGTTCTACACCTTTGGACTAAAAACCTCCATCCGGAGGGAAGAAGCTTAAAATCACTGTGCAGAGGGTGGGAGCCGCCTTTTAAAATAAAGGAATCGATGGCTTTGTGCACACGGATGCTGGATAAAGCGATGACTCCTGTGCTAGAAGGAGGCTCTCGGCTCCTCCCCCTGACCCGTCATCCTGTCTGTACCTGGCTGTTCAACCAATCCTCTCCCATTGTTATCTTTTGAATGTCCCTACAGTCCCCCTCTGTTGATCATTCATTGGTTTTCTCTGCCACTTGTCCTTTTGTATCCAATCAGTTCCATCTTTACTGTAAAGAACAGCCCACCTTGTTTCAGCATTAATCTCTGGGCCTCCATCTTTAGGGTCTCTTGCCTCCTGGTACCAGACAGAGCCGCAGATTTCAGCAGTTGGTTTTCATTGGTATAATTCACCATTTGTTCACAATTGTAACAGTACAATAAACTTGATAAAAGACTATTACTCGTAATCTCCCGGTTCTACCACACTCCCCAATCAGCCTACTGGACCATTTCACTATCCGGTAAAGGGAATTTCTCTCCTTTAAAGAACTATGACCAAACCATGAAACCAAAGAAAAGGATGAAATTGATCCAATAAAGCATGATAAAACCATCATAATGGTTCGATCAGTATGAGAGTTTTCTCAAACAGTACAGGCGCTGATGAACCTTTTTACACACGGCTTCACAGTTAGCTTCAAAGGTCATCTTTGAGTCAATGATTGTCCCAAGGTATTTATATGATTGCGCATATTCTGTGGTCTGGCCTTTAATTAAAGTGGCCTTGTGCAAGTGAGCATTCCTCCTAAAATCAATGAGCGTGTCACCCTTTAAGTTTTGTTCTGTGATCAGCAAAATAATTATCATCCAGGACCAGGAGTAACAGTATAGTCCATCAATGATTTGCAGTTCTGCTATGATGGTGTTATGAAATTATGAAGGTTTTAAAAACGTGCACCGCACTCAGCAAGCGAGGACCCTTGGCTGGCGGTTCAAAATCGCAGGAGATGGGGAATTTGAGACAGAAAGTTATGTGAAAATTCTATTTAAGTCTCAAGGCAAAAACTATTTAGGGTTTTCTTGATAACATGCATGCATCTCTGCAAGTCTCAGCTCATTTGCCTAGATAGAATGTGAGCATTAGCTAGCTAGCTAACTGTAGACAAAAATGGATGACATTTGCATGCAGATATCAATGCGGCAATTCATTGGTGGACTATAACGTTATTCCTGGACAAACATAATTTTGTTGAACCGTAAATGTCACTTACTCGGATATCAGATTGTGCCATAGTGCTAGCAACATGCTAAAATGAACCATAACTAAAACAGTTCCGATACCTCCAGCCATTAGGACCACTTGTTAATGGCTGACTCTGTAATTTTGGTTGCTAATAAAATGCTCATGGCTCACAAGCAAAAAGACCTAGTTAAGGCACCATTATGGAATGAAAGTATTCCCCCATACCACATGGTAGGTTTCTGTTAGAAAGGTTTACTGAAGTAACACTTCTCAAGGAAAAATTTGTACGTACAATTAAGCTTTGGACTGAGACAACCACCTTCATCTGTTTCCTGCATTCTATTCTTTTGGTATGACTCACTCTCAGGCCATTTCCATGGAAACCCTCATCTGTCAGACAGAATATATAAAAAAGTAATAATTTCACAAAATGATAAACCATGTCAAACCACTTAAGAGGTATTTGGCATTACTATAATGGCCTTGTGCAACAGTAAAGGACATCAGCAGGCTAAGCAGCTAAGGCTGCCGGGTTGTTTCTCAAGTTCCCAAGACAGCAGTGTGTTCATTGTAATACTAATTCTCCAGACATATGAAAAGGGCTTTACATGATAGTCTGGCTGCACTAGTCACTAACGGTGGGTTGAGACGTTTTCATGAACATACAGAGGCATTTTGATACCAAACCCTGTATGCTTCCCTTGAACCATACCGAAGCACACTTCCGTTACAGTCTAGGGGTCTTATTCATGAAAATTTGCCTAAATATTGGGTAGACTCAAAAAAAAAAATTGAATAATAAAAAACATCCTAATTTAAAAAATCATGGGTAAGCTAAACTTAATGCAAATGTTTATTCAATTCATAAAGATTAACTTTGAATTTTTCACATGTGTATAATCTAATTAATTTACCATCATCTATTGTCAAGATTGTTTATGTAAATCCAAAATCCACCACCAAATTAGCGCAGTCATTATCTATGTGCCGATGTGTCATCTACTTTTGTATAAATGAGAACCCAGATCTTTGATTGGCTAATTAGGAAAATTAGGATTCTGCAATCAGGGTAAGTGTCAAGATTCATTCAGTGATCAGTTTATTTTATCTTTTATTTTACTTTGAATTTTCTGTTATTATTTATTAATTTTTTATTAATTAATTATTAATTATTAGACATATCAACAATAAGAACAATTAATTAATTAATTATTAATTAATTAATTGTTCTTATTGTTGATATGTCTGTATTCCTTCGCTTTGATTGATTTTATCTCCGTTCCCGTGTTTAGTTCCACGTGACTTTGTTTTCGCTCTCTCTCCGCACCTGCCCTCCCCAGTCAGTTGGTTAATTAGCTCCCTCATCTGCCCATCTGTAACTGTGCTGCCGGTCTGACTTCCTCGTTCTCCCCGCACCTGCTTTGAGTTTCTTTGCCCAGATTTTTTGCTTTAAAAGTTCCACATTTTCCTTTTCACTTTTGCGAGTCTGTCGATGCAAACTCAGTTACTTACAGGCGTCCTGTTTTCTGAGATCTTTCCTGATTCTGATTTCTTTTTTTTTCCGCGGTTTTTTCAAATTTGCCTTGCCCTCTGTGAATCGTGACGATTTCTGGTCACGTTTACCGCTGGTTCCTGGTTTATAGTTCTGTCGACTCCCTGGCCTGGCATTCCTGCCGACCCTCTACCTCTTAACCTACTTTGTTTGTTATATTAGTCTCTCTGCTATATCCCCACATATAGCTAACAAACCAGGCTGTACAACTTTGCCTGTGTCTTCAATGGAAATTGTGAAACTGACTTTCTGTCTGCGCCTAAATCCTGGGTCCCCTGTCAGTCAATAAGGGTGAAAACCAGAAGGAAAAATAGTCCATGAAAGAGTTGGGCAGCCCTGATGTACAAAATGGGTACTTATTTTTGGTACTGAAAAGGGACGCCACGTATGGCCTAACACTTCTGATTTTCGTTGCTTTCCTCAGTTCATGACTTTTGTGAATCTGGCACAATGTTACTGACTGATATGAGATTTATCAATCATTTTACTGTCAGGTAGATTTAAAAAAAAAAAAAAAAAACAGGACCCCTACTGGCCAAAAGGGTTAGACGTCAAAATCGTGAATTCCCACAATACAACGGCTAGACTCCAACATTTCATGGAATATACAGCCTGGCTCATGGATGCAGATCTAGCTCAGCTCGGGATAAAATTTAATTTTGAGCAGGGAATCAGACCTCACATTCTTCCAGGCTCAGACTTAACCAGTGTTGGCAGTATTAGCCCACAGCGCTTCACGATTAGATACTAGATATTTAAGAACTAAAGAGGAAGAATAAAACCGGAGAAGTAGCGCAGTGCTGTATCTGATTGGCTGAGACACAGTTCTCCATTACAGGCTGTGTGATTGGATGTGAAAGCAGTGGGTGAAGGAGGGGTGGAATGGGCGGGGAGGTGCCTCCTGAATCACGTGTCCGCCGGCCCTGTCCTGGTGAGCAGGAGAGCAGAGACCCCCCAGTGTGGTACAGGGGGCTTCACACTGAGCTAATTCGTAATTTGGGCCAAATTAACCTCAATGCCCAGCTCAGTGGTGCCACCTGCTACAAAAGGAAAATGACCAGAGATCCTTTCTGCTCTGACCTCAATACCCTGCATGAGCTCCCCATTTTATTTTAGGCTCTTACAAGGGCTTTCAGGCACAGTTTGTTTATGCACACATCTGCAGGTAGGTGTGTGTGTGTGTGTGTGTGGTAATTTTCGTATAAGTGTGCGTACATAAACACACCAGCGTGTACATTTGTGTGCACACCTGCGCGCCTATATGAACGTGTTTGTGTATGCGTATGTGCGTCTGTACATGAATATGTTTGTGTATGTGTATATCTGTGTCTGTACCTGCTTGTGTTTGTATTTGTGCGTTTGTCCACACATGGCCCTGAGCGTGCCTGCCTGCTCCCTCGCGTGCGAGTGCACGTGCCAGCTGTGAGCGGGTGGTCGATGGCTTCTTGGAACGAGGCAGTCAGACACAATTTCTCCTGATGGCTTGAGAGCATATTTTGCAGCCCTGCTCACAAAAATGGCACCCCGAGGAGCTAGATCAAGCTGCGAGTAAATGCATCCATGTTGTTTGAACAGAGGTGCAGGTGAAGCTCTTTTCATACAGCATTACTGTTCAAATAATTGTGTGCTGCACAGTATCGTTTGCAAAGTTACATGTCATATGGGTGACTAATTGAAATGCCCGAGAGAGATGACAGGGGTTTGTATGTAAATGATCCTACGCCACGGTGTGGCGCACACTGGCACAGCAGATTTCGGTGCGTGCTTCTTGTAAAAGGTTGCAGCTTCTTACTCTGCACACTATTGGTGTGAAAACAACTCCAGTGCGGTGCAGTTGGTGGCTTGGCCTGTGCAGGTTCGTTGTTCAGTTTCTTCATGAAACTCTCAGTAGTGAGAGATCATGCACATGAAGGATGACATCACTTTCATTGACTAGCCCAGGTAACCAATGATGAGTCAGACTGGGTGACCAAGAAGCTTTGAATGACGTCATAGCAGAATGCGACCAGTGACATCAGAACCCGAATGTGCTGGACTGTGCATAAACTGGGCGAAAGATGGAGATTTTACTGGCTTATCTTTTGTGTCAGTTCATCTATCATTTCACGTAAATGTATTTTCTGCATTGTAAATATTCACCGGGGCAAACCTGGCCAAGAGATGGTACAATTAATCACAAGTATGACGCAAGGACAGACTCGTTAAGGGGAATGATGGGTGGAATTGCACGTGGGTGTAAAACAGACACAGGTAACCGCATACGCGGTGATCGGTCCACACTCGCGGGGGCTAAAAGCAAGTTTTGGATGATAGTGCCAGTAATTTGATGCGAGTCGGCGTGTCAAGGTTACAGGGATAGAGTGCGGTGCTGCAGACACACATCGTCTCCTCACGTGTTCGTCTAGCGAGTCGAGGAGGTGGGGCAGGGGCTGAGCGGGGGGGAAGGCCTGAGCCGAACAGGTGTGGTGGAGATGACCGGCAGCGCGCGCTGAGTGAGGGAGAGCAGGTGTGCGGAGAGCGACAGAAGGGTCTTCTGTGTCCGAAACCGGCCACCCCTCGGCACCGCCTCGCTCGGAATGCAGGCCAGAGTGCGAGCAGGTCGCACGCCGGAATTCAGGGAATTTGTGGAATGCCTGTCCTTTACAGGCCGAGGGGGGCAATGAGGCGGGGGGGGGGAGGTAAATGGGTGAGTTAAAACCTATTTTTAATTTAACAGTCACCTCAGCTGTTAGTTCTGTTTAATGGATAACCCACCCCCCATATAAATTAACCATGCAGTCTCCCCACCCTGCCCCCCACAAACTCACACCCTATTGGACAACCTGCCCCGTCGGTTGCTATTGTTTCGAATGCTAGAGTATGCTAAATTTAACACCGTTTTCTCTGATTTTAGGAATTAGAATTTTCATAATTACTCTTTTGACTCTAGTATATGTCTTTTTTTTTTATCAGTTTCCTCATAAAACAAATCAACCCACAACAGCACCCACAGAGGAGTAGAGCAGTGATGAAACTGACTTTGGGAGGAAAAACGGAAGGAATTATAAAATTATTAGGCTATTAAAGAAGGAATACGTTCTGACACCAAGCTCCGGCTGAGGTGTACACACACATGCACACACACAATGCAACAACACTGTCCATGCAAGTAAAAATAATGTCCAATTTTGGGCCTGAGGTGTTAATACAAATTCTAGGAAGACCCCCCCAAATGTCTCCGGTCTGATCTGAATATAACACACACACACACACACACACACACACACACACACACATGCACTGTATAACCACAGCCAGATTTGCATTCTCCAGTGGGGGTTAGTGTCAAATGATCAACCATTAACTCAGACTCTGCCACCTCAACAGGATCAGCACAGCAGAATCACCACATTCTTGAATGCAGAAGTTGGGCAATATAGTCACTGTTTATAGAGCACCCGACACCTTTTCTACCCTTCAGATCTGATCGCCTTCCTTTTGTCTTCATTTCTTTTTCTTGCAGTATTGGAATTCTCTCACGTCTATATGATGTTTTTGTATGAGTGTGTTGATAACATGGTCATATGATGCCTGCATGCACATATATACCTGGCTCTGTAATTCCTCTTCACCTAAGTATGTGTGCATGAGTGTGAGTGTGTGTATGTATGTGTGTGCACGCACAGGCTTGTATATAAAGACTTTTTGAGAACCACTTCAAGAAACAACAAATATTCAGGATCATGTGGACAACTGACCGAGATTATGACCGTTTGATTAAACTCAGGGATACGGTTTCTGTGAGGGTTAGGTTGCTGCCGGGGTTCGGCATAATGTAATTACGGTCAGGGTAAGGCAGAATGGAGTGAACGCAAGTCAATACAATATCCTAACAGCTATAGCTACACAAACGTTTATTGGGTTGGTTTGGAGGAAGGTAAAGGCTTGCATCCATCCTTCATTCTTCCATTCTTACGCAGTGTGTGCCCTCCAATGACCAAACCAATGCTGTCGCCACCTCATCAAGTTTCTTCGGGTAACTATAGAGGGCGCCACTTTTCAGCTCAAACAGCTTGTTTGGGTCGCGCACTACCAAGTGCTACTCAAAATGGCGATTCTTTCAACTAAATGGAGTAGGAACTTTCCGTGCCCCATCCGCACCTCCTGCCCGATAGGTTCTGCGTATGCGCAAACGTTCTGCACATGAGCATTGTTTAACTCAAATTTAGGACACTGCCCGATGTGTTCTATGCATATGTATAATCTTTTACTGATTGTACTCATAGAGATAAGTAATGGAAACAGAGAGAATGAGGAAGTACCTTTTGCTTCAGCCGGTTAGCATGTTAGCTTCCTGCTTCCTTGTTTCCCATTGGAGACAACTTTGTGGCCAATGACACGGCGGGTCCATAGACACCGATTGAAAAGTGTGCATTTTTTTTCTTGCCAAATAATGCGAAAACAAAAGAATATGTATTCAATAATCCTTCATTATTTTGCTCTTTTTCTGACGCAACTGTTCAATGTTTTCAAGAGGGCCTGTAAAATAGGAACAGATACTTAGAGCTTGATGACAGCTTGTGCACGAGTTTGGTTGTCCAGCTGTTGCTCTGACTGCAGAAGTTCAACGAAAAGAGTGAAAAGTGCGTGAGCGTTCTGGATTAACAGCGTTGCTCGTCACTTCCCATTGAAAACATTTGCCAATCCGCACAGACGACGCACTTTCTTGGCCATTTGCGCTGTGTAATCAGATTGGCAATCTTATGAAATGGTGCCAGAAATAAGCACCCATGGAACGCCATTTTTATAGATGGCGTCGGTCAATTCCGTACTTCCTGGGCTGAGGTAGTTAGCCTAGCATCTCCCATTGAAAGTAATAGGAGTGGTACTTCCTCGCTCTCTCCAGTTCTATTACATATATTACCTCCATGGTTGGATTGGCGATTTTAGTGCCTGTTAACCCTGCAAAAAATGTTCTATAGAATCCTATAGGACAGTTCAATAGAATTCTATTGAACTTTAGTATCTCAAGTCCTATGAAAAAAACAGTTCCATTGGTTGCCTTCCAAATTCGGGTGGGAATTAAAATGCCAAACTGAAAAAAAGTCCTCCAGAAATGTGAGCTTTTTTATACTTAAAATATTTTTATTCACACTAATTGATTGATGATTGATTGATTGGTTTAACCGCATTTCATGAGTAATTATCATATTATAGCCGCTTAATTGGCAGGTAAACATCATACAAAAGATCAACATCTTTTTAAAAATGTCCTTGCAAAAGAAATGAGGAAAGAAAGAGGTTCATTCTCCTCAACTTAACTTTTTATTTACTGACTAAACACTAAGGCCCAGGTGATGCCAAGGTACTGTTGGCATTAAATGCATAAATGCAATGGATGGTTATATCTTGCGGCCTACTAAAAAATATGAGGCACCACATCAGATACAGGAGAACTGGCCCAGTGTCTTTTTACCAACACCCGACGAGTGTGTGTCTGTCCGCGCGACAGCTTGACCACCACTGAAGCTAGGGTGACCAAACTTTGTAGGGTAGATCATCCTAGGGTACCCTGTCCAAATTTGCATTTTGAGGTTGAAAGGTCAAAGATCAAGGTCAAAAAGAGGCATGGGTTAGCATCTCTATAGAGTGCGCATCATCTAGCTGTCGCTTTGCCTGCATGTACATCCAGGGGCTTGTGTATTCATGAGTGTGTGTATGTTTCTGTGTACAGGCACTGAGTAGCAGATGTGCAAGTGTTTCCACTCTCGTGTCAGTGCAAGCATGGGTATGTACAGTGCTTACTTTTGCGTGTGTGTCTTAATACATATGTGCCTGGTGACTGTGCAGGTGCCAAAGCGTGTTTGTTGCGCAATGTGCATGTGTGTGAACATGTGCAGGAGTTTGATGCGTGCTGGAAATGTGCGACTGTGTGTGTGTGTGTGTTAGCGTTTGAGCAAAGGCACTTATACGCCCAGGGAGGTCCCTGCGGTGGCGGGAGGTGAGGCATTCCAGGTCATTTGAGGCGGTGTTAATCATTGGCCAACCACTCTCACAGGGAGTCTACAGGGGGACTGGAACAGCCAATGGGAGCGCAGCTCTGAGATCAATGCTGAGTCATTCTCTGCAGGTTAGAAGTCCTCCATCTCTTCTCAAATTGTGCTCTAAATATAATTTGAATTCCAGATGTAATGGGACGATGTCACAATTTTTTTGCCACTGTCCTCTAGAATCTGAAAACAAGAGACTGATGCAAAAATAGACCTGTCTTTGTGGTTATTTGCACCCATGTTGTGTTAACTATGTCGGAATTACAGTCATTTTTTTTACATTATTTACAGATTCTTGATGCCATTAGAAAATAGATATTTTTTTTATTCATACAATACTGTGTTACGTGAAATATTTGGTAATTTTCTGTCATTATATATTTACATGGGATATTGAATATAGAATAAGCTCTTATTTTCTGTCTGGCGCGTCTAGTCTTGTCCGAGAGGGACTAGGGTCTGAGACGGAAACTGGTCACCGTGATGGGTGTTATGGTAGCTGGAAAGGATCGTGCAACAATTTGACCCGAGCTATCAAAAGACAAGCAGTGAGGTGAAAATATCTATTAAAACACCCAGATGGAAGAGAAAGTGAGCCTACTCAAGCAGTGGTGTGAAAATGCTCGCCAGTCAGCTGAAATTTCAGGCGAAACCCGGTTATGCAACGGTACCAGGAACTAAATATTACACCAAGAAGTGCATGGACTTCCTATGATCTTTGATGAAGGTGGACTTTGTTTCATCAGGAGCAAGCACTAAAGAAAAGGCCTACACACAAGCAGCCCTGTCTCCTTTGTGGGGGTTTTATTTTGGAGCTCGCTGATGATGATAGAATTTTTTTGTCCAAAACTTGGTACAATGGAGACCTCTGCAAAATCAAGGAATCTGACCTCTGTCTGAAGTTTGCAGGAGACCTTGACTCTGGGAACATTTTCATTCCTGTAGCAGAATGCTCCAGGAATGAAGCCTAACTGAACATGTCTTGATACAGAACAGAGGGGAAAATTACAGAAGACTGTAGAAAGCCTATCTTGGGAGCAGAAAAAAAAAAGTAGAATAGTTTCCCTGTGATGTCTCTATAAACGCCGATCG
The DNA here is from genome assembly GCA_029721435.1 of Gymnothorax reevesii. NCBI lineage: Eukaryota > Metazoa > Chordata > Actinopteri > Anguilliformes > Muraenidae > Gymnothorax > Gymnothorax reevesii. The sequence goes on along the minus strand of CM056577.1, from coordinate 121,923,644 downwards.
GGGCGCTTGGAAAGAGGAAATAAGTAATGGAGTTAGTCTAAGGCAGTGATGACCAGCCCTCTGTTCCTAACAATCTACTGACCTGCAGGTTTTAATTTCAGCAAAACTGTGGCACCTCTGCCTGTATGAAGTAGTACACACCACCCACAAACACGCACACACACACACACACACACACACATATGTATAGCCAGACCAGAATACCAGCACAGCTGCGCCAAGCACACACACTCACACGCACGTACACACACACATACACACACAACTCACGCTCAGATACCCAGTCCAGCAACAGACTCAGTTAACCTATACATGACTCGTACTTCGCACTGCCGACACTGCTAACAACAAAATCAGTTTAGCATGTTTCTAGTCCATGAGTCAACAAACACACATATCAATACCATGTCATCGCATCGTCGCACTTTCACTGGAGCGCTTGCGAAATGACAAACTCGACGGAGGGCCCCTCAATCTGTTGTTCCTTCATACTTGCCATGTCTGATCGTCTGACGTTGATCTGACGCGGCATGAATGATCAGCAATGTCTAAAAATATCAGGACAGTGAGGTTATTTTAAAGTGCTGTCATTCCCACACTGTTGACTGAATATGAATAGTAATATTCTCAAATTGTGTAAAAATGTGGGATTAACACTCCTTTAACCCTCCCATTATTAATTTTTTTAGGTTCTGATTGACCCCATTCCATATTTAAGCTCTCTGACAACAAGGTTAACATACTTTTTTTTGGCAAGACATTTTCCTAACTTCGAGGGGAAAACATGGATCAATTCAAATTAAATTTATGTTCATGTTCTACAGTAGTGTGCAGTGATGATTATACATCACTACTTTTGTCTAAAAGTAGTCCTAATAAATTGATTCTACAAACTTTTTTGGCGAAAATGTGTTAAAAAATACTTTTGTAAGCAATGAGAACAAACAAAAAAAAAACATTCCCACGAGTATACGGAGGGAAAAATATGGTTAATAAACAAAAACATTAGAAACATCTATTTTTTATAACAATTGAAAGGTCCACAAATTACATTTTTTTGACTCTTGCATAGCCTGAATACACGTTTGGAGGCTCATTCCAATATTATTGATGCTAAAAAATTTGTTTAAACTGTTTTGAGGCAACCTTATTCTGCATAATTACCTCTGATGGTTAGTTATTCCAGTATATAAGGTCACATGATTTTGAGCAGTGTCACAGTGTGAAACACGATGGTACGACAGAAGGAGCTCTCTGAGATTGTTCGTAGCCTCACTGGGGCCTTAAATGATGCTGAGGATGTGAATTGCTGCCATGACACCGTCAGAAACACCACCAGGCATTTCAAAGACACCAGTTTGGTGAAAACTAGTGGCAATAAGGTGCAAAACAGAAATGATGTGCCTCTGATGTTCACGTTATCTTTGTGTAAGTAAAATAAATAAATAAAAATTTGGCGGTTGGTATTAATAGAGCCAGAAGTGAAGAGATGAAAGTATCAAGATCTACTATTTCCTTGCCTGGAATCCTGGTCGCTCCCAAGTCACTCACTGATACTGTAATGGCCGGTAGAGGTAGGAAGCCTATAGCAGCGACCAGAGGGAAACTAGCATTACGAACACAAAACAAACACAGAGAATAATACAGACCACCGAAAAGTGCTCGCGCTTCCAAAGTATGTATAATAGTCTGGAACACGGAAGCAAAGCGGGATGGGAAAATGGGAGAAGAGACTCCAATAATTAAAAGATATAAAGTCAAACAAATCCTGACTACAGATACCATCGGCTATAGCGCATAGCTACAAACAGACACTCTAGCAAAGAGGCGTGGCGAATAACCAGCTTATATAGAGTCCAGGGAAGCGCCGCCCCAGTTCAATCAGCCAGCTGGGTAAAGAATCCAATAGAAAAAGAAGTACAATATTGTTCTGGTTCGAGAGCCACAAAGAAAAATCCGAAACACTTGCACAAACATCCAGAACCATGACAGATACAGTCTGGCCTCAGCCGGTAGGCCAGTGTTTAGCCCTTGAACTGGATATATAAATTTTCATGCTTTCTGCTCTTGGCTGAATTGGGTGACCTTTTGGCGAGAACCACCAATCGCGCGGCGCCATTTTCAGAATGAATGCTGACCGGGTTATCCTTCGCATCTTGTCGTCAGAAGTGGTAGCTAAGTAAGCGAGCAATTAAACGTTGGGATATACAAGTATCTATCTTATATCCGCATGTTGCCTGTATATTTCCTTTTACTTTGCTACATCATGCATTTTACAACACAGCTAACGGCTGTACTTAGCATTACAAATATGAGTTAGCTGGCCAGCTACGGCATTCGTGAATGTTATTTGAAATGAGCGAGCCCGGTGAACTGTCATTGGAATGACAGTCCGCACACTGCAAAAAATGATAAAATAAAAATACTAGGTAAGATGAATTTACTTATTTTAAGACTTTAAACACTTATTTCTATCACCATTTTTCTTAGTAAGACAAAAAAAATTCTTGCTTTGAGGTAATTTTAATTAACTTGCCAATGGGGTAAGGAAATGTCACTTGTCAAGTCAAATATAACTTGTTTTAAGAAAAAAAAACTTACTATTTGACTTGACAAGTGAAATTTGTCAACTGAGGATAACGGGAGGGTTAAAATGGTCCCTGTCCAAATATTTACGGACCTCACAGTTGCCACTGATTGACAGCCGTAGTAGGCAGCTGTTTGCACGGGGGAATGAGTTCAGATGTAACGTCCCTAAGTGAGGAAAAATGACCCATCAGTCGCAGACTGAAGAACATGACATCCAGGGACACACAAGGCTTTATCAGGCGCTGGACAGAAAGAGGTCAACTGCGACTATTGTGCGTAAATTCAGGACACCAAGCTGGTGAGCAAGACCGGCTTATGAAATGCAATTCAGACAAGTATTTCCGCCTCGACAGGCCATCCACACATTTCGAAAGAGGACTCTATGCCTGCGTCCCAATATCCACACCTGTGGTCTTTGTACTGAGTCAAGTGGCCACTTGAATTACGTATTACGGGGACCTGTATAAGTGTATAAGCAGGCGTAAAGACAGCAAGTGCTGTGAAGTTTCATCATCTCGCATCGGGACATAGTTCACAAAAGGAAAATGTTACCAGTTGAGGCACCAGTGAGAGGAGTTTATAGGTCAAGAATGACGTAAAGAGGATTATTATTTTGAAAACATTTGTGAGTAACGACCCAATTAGCGATCCAAGCAAATTAAACAAGAAACAGTCAAACATTGCCCAAAATTATCAACAAAAAAAAACAATAATCAATTAGCTAATAACGGCGTCAATATAAGCAACCAATTAGACCACCGTTGTTTAATTTACATTAAAAATACTGCTCAATAATAGAACCCTCAGTAACTTAATTCACATTGGAATATTTTCTTGCCTGTCATCTTAATATCCACTCCTTCATTTCTGTGTACAAATTCCTGATACCGTGAGGTACTCCTACCCCTAAATACTGCTCCAAAACGGTCTTAGGATGAAGGCTCATAAAGCGCAGATCGTGTGCACCTGAGTTTGCGCATTTTCAGAAAAAGCACCCACTTCCAAACTTGGCGCATGAATGCGTATTCAAGACCACGAGACTGCAAGTGTTGGTATTCAGACAAATCTCTAAAACCAATGCGAATGCATGTACAGTGTCTGTTTACATGCGTGTTTGTGTCCGTGCTTATTCACTGCTTAGCCAAAACATTAACCCTCAAAGTGTTGGATGTGGGAGAAATGGTAACTGATCGACTCTGACAAGCACCAAACTGTCATGACCTGACAAGCGGGTTTGAGCATCTCTGGAGTGACAAGACTTCTGAGGTGCTCCCTGTCAGTCGATCTGAGTACCTATTGACCAAGGTTCAAGGGAGGGACAAACCATGTAACGGCAGCAGGGTTTTGGGGTCCCGAGGCTCATCAATGTTCGAGGGCTATGATGGCTATCCCGACCGGACCAAACCCACAAAAGGGTGACTGTGGCACTGGTTACTGAGAGATTCAATTATATTCACATAAGAAATGTGTCACGACACTCAGTGCTTCATACCCAACAGTGTATTACACTTTGTAACTTGCAGCCCAGTCAAAATGCCTACTCTGACCCCGGTCCACCTTTAAAAAGCGCCCCTAATGGGCACCGGAGCTTCAGAACTGGATCTTGGACCAGCTGCAGAAAATCATCCCAGTCTAGTGACTCCCAGACCCATTTTCACTTACATCATGTGCTTTGGCTGGGTATGTGTGCACCCTTACCTGGGAAATGATGGCATCAGAATGCACTCTGGGACAAAAACGAACTGGTAGAGAGAGTGTGATTTTCTGTGAAATGTCCTGCTGTGAAACCCTGAGTTTGGGAATTCGAGTGACATCAGTTTGAAGGAGCTGTTATGGCAGCACAGGGGGAACCTTCCATATATTAGGCAGGTGGTTAAAATCTTGTGGCTGATCGGCGTACAAGTGTACAGCTTATGCAGGCAGGTTTATTATCTCCTATGCACAACAGCAGACTCCTGTCTAAATCCTTTTTAACCCCTAAACGCTCTGAGCTAGTATGCATTTTGGGACATTAAAATGAAATATAGGCTAATTGTAGTGCGCTCACATGGGTGGCTATCTGAAGTGAGTGCTATCAATTGTTCATCCTGAAACACAAAAGTAACCTACACTTCAAAAACATTCATTAATAACAGTAAAAATGTACTGTCTAACCACTTGAATTGTTTGACTATGGATCTAAAATCGTGATCCAGTTTAAAATTAATTCTCCAAAGTAGTATGGTGGTAACTGTATGACTGTGATATCAGAGTGTCTGCTAGCCACTGAATGTTGAGCTGAGGGGGGAGGTTGGATAGGGTGCCGGGATAAATCTCAACAGTTTTCATGATTAATTTAGCACCACCCAGTAATTTTATTAGCCTGCTAATCTAATTGTCAGCCATTTCCCAGCAAACTGGGCAGTAATGGGCTCATCTTGTCTTTGCTGCTCTCTGATTTGCCCTTTGGGGTTTCTGCGGTTAGCTCAACCTCTCCTCCGTGTGGAGCAAAGACAGAATTTAGCCGATTAAAGGACCAAATCTCTTCCCGCTCCACAGTGTCTGTAGGCTACGAGCCCTGAAGCCAGAGAAAATTTAATCGAAGGAGGAAGGGAAGCATCTGGTTTGCCACAAGTGATCAATTGCAGAGAAACCAACAAAAGCGTAAGAAACTGCCATTGGGATTAGAAATTTCACTGGGAAATGACCAGGGGAAACAGAATAAAAACATAATGCGTTGCTGAATACCCCTCGGCCCGGACGCAATTTCCTGCCTCAACGTCACAGCGTTAAGGTCAAAGGTCAAACCCAGCAAAAAAGGTCACGTTGCACATCTATGTGTCACAGTGAGTTACCATACCAAATTTGGTGAAGCTGCGATCAGTAGTTGCTGAGTACTGACCCATATAAGATTTCCTGCCTTGAGGTCACAGCACAAAGGTCAAAGGTGAAATCCAGCAATAAACCTGGCATTACACATCTATGGGTCATAGTGAGTTACCATACCAAATTTGGTGAAGCTGCAATAATTAGAGCTGAGTACCGACCTGGACAAGTTTTCCAGGGTCAAGGTCACAGAGCTAAGATCAAAGGTCAAATCCAGCAAAAAATGTGACTTTGCACATCTATGGGTCATAGTGAGTTACCATACCAAATTTGGTGAAGCTGCGATAATTAGTTGCCCAGTAGTGACCCGGACAAAGTTTCCAGGCTCAACATCACAGCGCTAAGGTCAACGGTCAAATCCAGCAAAACATGTGACGTTGCACATCTATGGGTCATAGTGAGTTACCACACCAAATTTGGTGAAGCTGCAATCATTAGTTGCTGAGTACTGGCCTGGAAAATGTCACCTGAACAAGATTTCCAGGGTCAAGGTCACAGCGCTGAGGTCAACGGTGAAATCCAGCAAAAAACCTGACGTTGCACATCTATGGGTCATAGTGAGTTATCATACCAAATTTGGTGAAGCTGCGTTCATTAGTTGCTGAGTACTGGCCCGGACAAAATCATGGATGGACGACTGACGACGGACGACGGACATCAGACAGACACGCAGGTGACTACAATACCCCTCCGGGCCGAAGAAGGCCAAGGGGTAAAAACTGTAAAATAAATTCAACTGTTCAAAATGGACTCAATAGAATTCTGGGATAAAATAGACATACTTGTATTTAATATTACGCTAGTTATTTGGTTGCCATTTACTTCAATGAACAAAAAACAAAGACCAGTTGGGAGAGAGGAGTTGCCCTCGTTCTTGCACTTTTAAATATGCTATTGGCTATTTGGTAAAAATCCTAAAAATAAATGGGTGAATGGTTCCACCACAGTAACGCAAGTTACACTTGTCAAGAGCACTGACACAAACCCATACTATGACAGGGCATGGCCTTTGGAGTTGTTCTTTGTAAAAGTTTGAAAAGTCCCTTTCTTCTTTGGATGGCCTCCATTCCTTTCAAGACAAGACCCAAAATATTGATTCATCTGACTGCAGTACGTGTTTCCAGTGTAAATATAGGCCAAAGTGTGATCTGTAGATCATTTCATTCAATTCTTCCTTTCAATGTCTCATTTCTGTTCATCCTTTATGCATCTTTTGGTTGGTTTTTTTTTTTATCATGATTTGTTTTATTGTTTTTGAATGAAAGTCAATCACAAGAGCGGCCATTCGCCTCCATTCATGTGGTATGATAGATATATCGAACGATTAAACCGTGCGAAGTCTTTGATGGTATTGAAATTATGAAAGTGTGGTCTTCTCGACATTTCACTCACTACTGCCATTGAAATAGTATTTTTACAGGTGAATTGGAATTAGCAAGGTCCACTGCTCTTCCACATCTTATACTGGTATGTCAGGGAACTAAACGTGGTGCTGAGGGGAATACGAATTGTGATCACTCAGTCTCATTCATGTTTGTCCTTGTATCTTTTTGTCTATTTCATGGAAATTTAATTAGCTCTTCCTTAGTTCAGGGCCAACCTTTCCACAAAGTTTCATATAAATCCATTCAAACCTTTTTACAATATCCTAACATCTTGACAGGAAAACAGACAGGATGATATAAAGACAGACAAGGCCAGGCAAAAGCGTGAACCCTACTGCTGCCTTGATGGGAGGTTTAAATAAAAAGTTAGGCCATTTTTCCTGCTCATGTCCCCAGGCCCAGTGTTTTTTTGTTTTTTTTTTTCGAATCTAAATATTATGGCAGTGCCTGGGTACCCAATGTCCTCTGACCATGCTCTTACAGTCCCAACAGCCCAATGGCCTAATTCCAAGTCCTCCATTAGCACTGAGCGCACAGGCACAAAGAGGAACTGTGCCTACCATGTGACAGGCGTGAAACTTGATGTTCTGCAGGTCCTTACGACGTTCTATTGTGCGAAATGAAAATGGCGAGACACTGGCAGCGGGACAATTCAGCTGGCCCTTAAAACTCCATGAGGAGGACTCGTGTTTCTCCGCGACACGGATGCGCAGACCCCTTTCTAAAAAGGCCGAACTGTTCCAGCTCACGTAACTGTGTGTACCGCTCACCATAGCAACTAAATGCTACATTTTCCAAAGTGAACGAGAAATGCAGTTGTGATATAACGTCATTAACATAGCGTCGTAATTGCCAGACTGATGTTTATGTGTCAGCTCAGTTGGCACAATAGCTTCAAGGACATGCGCAAATACCACGAGCGATCGAACAATGCGGCCGGTGTCCTTCCCTGAATAAGATCGATTTTGAGAGGAATTCCGGTCCAGTCATTCCTTGCGTGTAAGGCCATTCGGGATGTCAGTAGCTTCCGTGATGTAATTGGAAAGAGGGATAGAGGAGACACGGCGATAAAGAACCCGGAGGACGGAGGCTCGTCGCCATGCCAACCGATCGCGTAAGAGCCCACGCGGGAGGGATAGCACAACTACCACACAGGAGAAGATGCCTATCATGCGTACAATCGAAGGCATATCACTGTCACGGCTTTCAACCCGCGCGTTGGCGGCCACGCGTGGGGCGCATTTGTTGAGAAGTGCCTTTTCTGAATCAGTTCGAGGGGCGACTCCGTCTGAAAAATTGGCCGCCCGGAGGTAAAATCCGTTTAATTGTTTGCTTTTGTTAAGGAAGCTTATATTTGCAAGAGCGAACAGGCATTTAGGAGCGGACGGCTTACAGCCCTTAAATCCAACATGCCGCAGGGTTTTATGTGGAGACAAAATGTAATAGGATTCGTATAGGGTCTTTAAAAAATGCTATTCAGAGATTCCTTCACGCATTTTAATGTAATTTATTTGACCGCAGTGGGAGCCAACCAACGGCCCACTAATTGGACCAGTTCTCCATCCATGCCCGTCATTTGATATTACTGAATTATTCGTTACTGTATTAACACAATGACAAGAGCTGACAGAGAGGGCATATACCTCTTCCAGGCCCAACAGTCCCCCACATGTCTGGGATGCATACGAGCAGCATTATAATGCACAACCACACAAGTGAACAAAAGCAATTCCTGGATCCAGAATTTTATCCAGATCGCTCCCAATGGGGAAATGGCTTCAAAGTTGTGCCAAGAGACACCTCTGTTAAAAATTTCATTGAAGTCTGTCCATAACTTTTTTTAAACATAATTATCCAAAAACCATAGGAAAAACATAACCTCCTTTGCAGAGGCAATAAATTCTTTGTGATGTGCCTCAGTCTGAAATTGCCACAAAATTATGCCTAGGTCATCAGTGGCAAAGAGAATATCCGGGTGGTAAACTGAAGGAAGCCTTTGGTGCAACCCAACAGTCCAACCCTTCTGGCTGATCAAAGGTGTGGGTTCATGGAGGCCTGCATGCTCCGATCATGTTGATTCTTCCATCAGCACACAACAGCCACACACATTGTGTATCAAGGTTGTTGTATATACCGCTCCTGGGGTGGGTAGGTGTCGTAAAAGGGCATGTGTAGATGAAGGCTATTGTTTTAGTCAAGCAGTTACACTCCTGATTGTACTAATCAAAGTCTTTGTACAAAACCCAAAACCAGTGAAGTTGGCACGTTATGTAAATCCTAGATAAAAACAATACAATGATTTGCTCATCCTTTTCAACTTATATTCAATTGAATGCACTGCAAAGACAAGATGTTTAATGTTCAAACTGAGAAAGTTTTTTTTTTTCTTTTGCAAATAATCATTAACTTAGAATTTAAAGGCAGCAACACATTGCAAAAAAGTTGGCACAGGGGCCTTTTTACCACTGTGTTACATGTCCTTTCCTTTTAACGACACTCAGTAAACGTTTGGGAACTGAGGAGACCAATTTTTGAAGCTTTTCAGGTGGAACTCTTTCCCATTCTTGCTTGATGTACAGCTTAAGTTGTTCAACAGTCCGGGGTCTCCGTTGTCGTATTTTACGCTTCATAATGCGCCACACATTTTCAATGGCAGACAGGTCTGGACTACAGGCAGGCCAGTCTAGTACCTGCACTCTTATACTACGGAGCCATGCTGTTGTAACACGTGCAGAATGTGGCTTGGCATTGTCTTGCTGAAATAAGCAGGGGCGTCCATGAAAAAGACGTTGCTTGGATAGCAACATATGTTGCTCCAAAACCTGTATGTACCTTTCAGCATTAATGGTGCCTTCACATATGTGTAAGTTGCCCATGCCTTGGGCACTAATACACCCCCATACCATCACAGATGCTGGCTTTTGAAATTTGCGCCTATAACAGTCCGGATGGTTCTTTTCCTCTTTGGTCTTGAGGACACGACGTCCACAGTTTCCAAAAACAATTTGAAATTTGGACTCGTCAGACCACAGAATTCCACTTTGCATCAGTTCATCCTAGATGAGCTTGGGCCCAGCGAAGCCAGCAGCGTTTCTGGATGCTGTTGATAAATGTCTTTCGCTTTGCATAGTTGAGTTTTAACTTGCACTTGCAGATGTAGCGACGAACTGTAGTTACTGACAGTGGTTTTCTGAAGTGTTCCTGAGCCCATGTGGTGATGTCCTTTACATACTGATGTCGGTTTTTGATGCAGTACCGCCTGAGGGATCGAAGGTCACGGGCATTCAATGTTGGTTTTCGGCCTTGTCGCTTCCGTGCAGTGATTTTTCCAGATTCTTTGAACCTTTTGACGATATTACGGACCGTAGATGATGAAATCCCTAAATTTCTTGCAATAGCTCGTTGAGGAATGTTGTTTTTCAACTGTTCGACAATCAGCTCATGCATTTGTTCACTAAGTGGTGACCCTCGCCCCATCCTTGTTTGTGAATGACTGAGCATTTCAGGGAAGCTGCTTTTATACCCAATCATGGCACCCACCTGTTCCCAATTAGCCCGTTCACCTGTGGGATAAGTGTTTGATGAGCATTCCTCAACTCTCTCAGTCTTTTTTGCCACTTGTGCCAGCTTTTTTGAAATATGTTGCAGGCATCAAATTCAAAATGAGCTAATATTTGGAAAAAATTACAAAGTTTACCTGTTCGAACATTAAGTAACTTGTCTTTGCAGTGTATTCAATTGAATATAGGTTGAAAAGGATTTGCAAATCATTGTATTCTGTTTTTATTTACGATTTACACAACGTGCCAACTTCACTGGTTTTGTAGAATCAAAGACTCGAGGGGAGGGGTGTTTAACTCCAGTCCTGGAGGGCCACAGTGTGTACAGACTTTTGTGCTCTCCTGTTAATTGGCAATTAATTAGTGCGTTAAGAACAAGGTAAGTCAACTCTTAAGCCAATTGGTGAATTAAATTTATTACCAGTACAGAAACAGGACAATAACCGGCTAACATTATGGCCGTCCAGGACGGGAGTCAAACTGCTCTGCTCTAGGGGTTCATTAGTACAATCAGGTGCACGGCTGTCTGGCTGAAACGAAAGCAGGCACACCACACTGAACCGTTCCGGAAACGTTTCGCAGCCCTGCTCTTTGCCAGCAGAGTCAATTAATTAGCTAATATTAGTCCTCAATCAAGACCTTGACAGGTAAAATCAGGTGTCTAGGGGCTAATCTTACTAGAGGATGTGCTCAGTACTGGCCCTTTTCAGATAACATTACGCACGCGCACACACACACACACACACGCACACACACACCTCTATGATAGGCACAGGAGAACTTAGTCTGCTCACTCCAACTGACTCTTGCAAGTCGATTTCATAACACTAATGCCCTCTTTTGAAATAAACTCAATAAATCAAAGCAGTACTCACTAATTGTCAGCCTTTGTCCACATAATTCACTGAGTGCCGTCTCATTCTGACGGGTCATATAGTGACGCATCCTGACCAAGCGTCTGTATACGTCTGTTGATTCACCACCCTCTCCCTCAATCATTATGGTAGCAGTGGAAATTCCAGTTGCAGAGTGTTAAAGTACCCCTGGTATTTAATTCCAAAAATACCTGACTTTGCTCGTGTGTGAAGTTCCTCCTTCAGGAATGAGAAATTATGAAATCAGCCAGTACACACGGCAGGGCTATTATTACTTTTAGAGATCTTGAAAGTCACGATAAGTCGATTGACAAGCACGAACAAATAGATTGCAATCTGTTCCCCTATCCTTCCTATTCGTTCGTCCTCGTCAATCGACTTATCGTGACTTTCAAGATGGAGGCGACTGGAAACTATCTCAAGGTACTGTTTGCAGAAACAGTCTTTTTTTTTAATAAACTACCGGTGCATTTTCAAAGTTCTCAGTGCCTCGTTTTAAATGTCAGGGCCCTCGAGATTCTTCCAATGAAGTGTGGAGCTACTTTGAGCCTTGTTAATGATGAAAAAATAGCGATTTCTTTTGCATGGCAAGCTATGCCCAATTCACTACCATTGTAAGCCTGTTGGGAGCTTTGGCTAAAAAGCCATGTATTTTGAAATGTTGCGTGCGTACGAAGGTCGGGTATTTGACAAAAGTTAGTGCTCGTTATCATGTTTCAATACACCCCAACTCAATTTCACTCTGGAATTCTCCTTTAAGGTAGGTGTAACCCAAAATGAAAATTTCCTTACATAATTTTGAATAAAGACTGGATTTAAGGTTTCAATGTTGATGGCTATGATGAAATAAAGCATTTTTTGTAGAATTTACGTAATTATGCTAATTAGGTCACATGATCCAAGATGGCCGACACTCGATATGTAGAAATACATAATTCCATTTTTCTCAAAAACCATTCCAAGATTGATTCGAATTTTTGTGGACGTCATATTGAAGGTTTTCAGCCAAAGGTTTGGAGATTTGACAACAAATAAAAATTTTAGGGGGTCTAGAAGGGGACCTCAAAATGCGGTCAAGCCTGAGGGCCTATGCTGAGGTGTCTGAGACGCCCAAACATGGATATTACTGTCTTCCTGGGCTCAAAACATAGATCAGAGTGAGATCTACTCACACAAAATGTCATCCAGATATCTTCACTCGTTCTCGAGATACCTGGATTTAGGTGGCGGAAATTCCCTTATAGAGAAAATCCGTCTCAAAGTTAATGAATGTTTTTTTGACTAAGTATCATCAATGTAACCATCAGATATCGTCAATGTTCAGTTATTATGCCTTCAAAAGCCACCAGGAATGTATTCAGAGAAGTGATATATCAGAGAAAAAAAGGAAAATTATATTTTTTCAAATTTTGGTGAATTTTAGCGTTACACCTAACCTTAATGAATTCGATGCATTAGTATTTTTGCTGGGCAACAATGAGAATAAGCGCCCATACTGACTCTTTATAGGCAAAATTGGACACTTGACAGCATGTGAAGGAAGGAGGACCCCAGTGTTACGGAGGTCCTGAGTGATGAAGGAGACCCAGAGTCTGTCTTCTGTACCCCTGCACGGAAATTCACTTTTACTCCTACCTCTGTCCTTCAAGTTCATAAAGCCCTATTGAGCTTAGATTGTAAGAAATCTTCTGGCCCTGATAAGATAGAGCTTTATTTTATAAAAATTGCTGCAGATATTATTGCAGCGCCCATTGCTTCTATTTTTAATCTGAGCTTAACCTCTAATATCATACCTGGTACATGGAAATCTGCTATGGTTTTCCCTTCATTAAAGAGTGGAGACCCCTCCGATCCAAATGACTACCGTCCCATTTCCAGGTTGTCTGTTATAGCCAAAGTCTTTGAATATTTTGTGAATAACCAATTGAAACAATTTTTATCTGATAATAATATTCTCAGTGATTATCAGTCAGGTTTTAGATCAGGCCACAGTACTGTAACAGTGGCAATGCTAGTAACAAATGATATTATCAAAGCTCTAGATGGCAAACAGCACTGTGCAGCTCTATTTGTTGATTTGTCAAAAGTATTTGACTCGGTAGACCACCAACTCCTATTGCAGAGACTTGCCTGTATAGGCCTTAGTGACATGGCTTTAAATTGGTTTCACTGAAAGAACGCAGTTCATCTCTGTAGAAAATGATACCTCAACCTTTCTTACAATAAACAAAGGTGTCCCGCAAGGATCTATTTTAGCTCCTATGTTATTCACTATTTTTATAAATGACCTTGGTCATGGAATAAATCCCGCTAAGCTACTTTTGTATGCTGATGACACGATTATTTATACAGTAGCACCCTCTTTGAATCAAACCTTAGAGCATTTGCAGGATGCTTTTCAGTCCCTGCAGCATTTATCATTAAAACTGAAGTTGGTCCTCAATCCAAAAAAAGACCAAATATTTGACCTTCACTCGCGCTCGCTCAAAGATCATTGATTTCACATTGTCAACATTAGAAGGTTCATGTATAGACAGTGTTACCTCGTAAAAATATTTGGGTATTTGGCTTGATGATAAGATGACATTTAACATGCATATTGATAATCATTGAAAAAACTTTGGCCAAAGCTTGGCTTTCTTTTCTGCTTAAAGAAATGCTTTTCATTTGAGGCCAGAAAGAAAATTGTGCAAAGCTCCTTTTTATTTTTTTTAGATAATGGTGATGTCATTTATATGCACGCAGCTTCATCCCTTCTGAAAAAACTAGATTCTTCACATCATGCTGCATTACACTTTGTAACAAATGCTGGTTTTCACACTCACCATTGTACTTTATATCAACTACTAGGGTGGTCTTCGCTATATCAGAGGAGAAAAACACATATGTTGATATTTAATGCCAAGTCACTACAAGGTAAAATGCCCACTTATATCTCCGACCTTTTGTCTTATCATACAGGCAACTACTGCACAATGTCCCCAGGGTGCGCTCCGAGCTCGGTAAAACTGTTTTCGCCTTTTATGCATCCTGGGCCTGGAATGAGCTGCAAAAAAGCACTAACCTGGGAGCATTCCCGTCTTTCCAACTTTTTAAAAGACTTTTACAAACCACCCTGAAGGAAACATGTTGCCGTTTTACTTAATCTGAGATTTTGATGTGGGGTGCGTAACAGATATATTGGACTGGCCTGTACAAACTCCCCTCCTGCTGTTTCCTCTGTGCTGCTTTGATGTATTGTAAATGTCAAATTGTTTTTTTTTTATTAATTTATTTTTCTTTAGTGTTTTAAATGTCTTGTATGTGTACATGTGAAACTGCTCATGCTGCTGTCTTCACCAGGACTCCCTGGAAGAAGAGATCTTGTATCTCAATGGGACCTTTCTGGCTAAATGAAGGATTGATAGATAAATAAATAAATAAATAAACTGAATGAATGCAGCCTACAGTATCTGTAACTGCCTTATTCAACTTTGTCAAAACTGTAGGTGATTCAGTTGCACCTCATTAGAGGGGTGATTTGAAGAAAAAAAAAAGTTTAGTGGGTTAGCAGGGTATGTTGAGCCTAAATGTCTCAAAGGTGGCTCTCTTTTAACCTGCCACGGTAACTCATGGTGTCCCTGGTTGCAAGTATAGGATTTGTTGAGCCAGCTCGTGCAAAGAAAGCCTGTCTAGTGTTGAATTTGGTTTGTAGTCCACTTCCCAGGAAATGGACAATCACTTTGTCCTCAGCCGTTGCCAGATGTTTAGCTCAAAATTTAGCCGTCTTGCTTGTGTGAATTATGCATTTCCAACGCAGATAAATATTAGGTAAAAAAAAAAGATAATAATCCATTTGAAGCACCAACACAATGAGATAACAGGTTTTATTTAACTCAAGTCATCTTCAGCACTGTAATAAACATGGTACAAATAGTCCAGGATCTTTTGTGTTCCTCTTCAAATGGCAACACCTTGTGAACCAGGGTTTCTTGAAGACTGCCAGCCCATGAAAGTGGCACACTATTAATGCAACAATGTATGGGCACATAAATGTTTGTGTTGTTCTATCAGGTTGGTCTTGGCACATTGCACATAAAGTCATAATTCAGGTTCAGGCCCAGTCTAATCAAACATGGAAACTAAATATAGATGTGTTGCACTTGGTTGGTGTGTGGATTAAATTTCTGACACATTAGAGTAAATAAAAAATAGCATGGGTTCTGCAAAATATGTAAAGCTACTATGGCGAGTCCTTGCAAGTGCACCACAGAGTCTGGTATTTTTAATAATTCAATGTACTTGGCAAAGGACAGGTTGCAGGTTCTGAACAGAATGTTATACACGTGCATTTAACAGGATACAATTTACAAGTCATGTAGCAAAGGCTATTTTAAAGTGCATAGATTGTGACTTATTCTTGGCACCAATTAAATTGCTGCCTATTGTGCTACATGGGCTTGGTGAAACAAGGTCCCCAACATTTGAGCTTAGCATCTCCACAGAGGTCTGGCTGATTATCAAACATCTTGATCGCATTACCAGGCAGCCTACATCTTTACAAGATGGCCTCCGACAGTGATTCCACCACAAGGCAGTTTAGTTTATAGTGCAGCAGATTTGCCAACTTAAATTGCTGCCTTTTTAAAGGTAACGGTCTGGCTCCTGTGCGGGTTTCAGCAACGCACAGTGATGGTCCTCTTCGCTGTTGATTTGCGGACTTCCGGGAAACGTTTGTGCACCACCGCAGATGAACGATGAACCACTGACCAACATCATACTGAGCGTGTGCGTGACCCCATTCAGCCAGCTTGATGCATTATCGTCGTAAGCCAGGCGAAATGGCTATCGATTTAGCATACCAGCTTTGGTAAACTTGCTCTGCCCACGGTAAAACGCAACCTATTCGGTTCGTTTTCTGCCAAATACTGCCGACATGCTCCTGACAATCCCTTTCAGTCCGGCTGAGCCCTTTTTCATAGCCTTCGCCTCCCGGATAAGTTCGAAGAGCTCGTGAAACACGAGCAATGCGCCGTGATAGGTCTCGGCGGTAGAGATCTCAAAGAAGCCACAGTCCGAGGACAGTGCGAGGAGCGTGCCTTCCTCGCTACTGACGGTCCGGCGGTGCTTGAGGTCTCGCTTGTTGCCAACGATGACGATCGGCGTTGCGCCGGGGACCTTGGTCTTGCACTGTCGGATCCGCTGCACCTGCCGACGCACCAGACTGAAGCTGGCCCTGTCACAGATGCTGTAGACCAGGATAAAGCCGTCCGCCCACTGCAGCTGCTTCTCGCTTACGCATCCATCAGAGTCTGTTTTCTGAAGAGAAAGGACAAATTGCCTTTAAGGTGCGAGCTCACAAATGGGTGGTTAGACTACTCTCAAGGCAGCATTCTAACAGTCACTCCTGTAAGCAGAATGCTAACATTTATCAGTCCGGTGGTATAGACCTACATGATGCAAGGTGATCCATGGTCAAACCTCAATTTAAATCATAACGAAGGAGTCAAATTATAAACAGTCACATTTTTAATAAGCTAAAGGGCATTGTGAGCATGGAGGTACAAATGATGGTGAGTGAGCACAGCAATAGAAAATGCTTTTAAAAAGAAAGGTGTGAAAACTCCTAGACTGAGCTTTGATCTACAGCAGGATTCTCTACGCAAACACAGATGAACCCTTTCCTCTGAGGCTACAGTTCATACTTTCCACATTTGAAACTTCAAGGCATTTGTTCGTGTAGCCTACAAAACTCTCTTGACAGTATTAGAACAGCCTCGAAATTCTGAGCAACGAGTATGGTAGAATGTAAATAGAATTGATGTGATTTATGAATTTGTATTTTGTGGAAGCTAGATGATAAATAGGGGATAATATGTAGGCTTGCTCTCCTTACCTGAGGATGTGAGGAATCCCAGATATTGAAAGATATTTCCCGTCCATCAATTCTGTCACTATGGCTGTATATGGATTCTGGAAGAAAACGTGAGAAGTTTTACAAAAATGCAATGACAAGAAACAGATTAAGATAATGATTTAAAAAAATAGACCATAACTCGAATGTGCTTAACTAAACCTTATATTGCTGTAATAGGCCGCAACGGCCGACTGTAAACGGTAGATTTCTAACAGACGGAGATTAAAAAAAAAAAAAAACTGCAAATATCAAATCAATCAATAAATCGGGTTTGAGGTCACCTCGCTTACCTATATTGCCGTACTCTCCGATAAATCTTCTGGTGAGGAATCTCACGGTGAGAGCTGTTGACAAAAGAAAACAGGTTATAACTCGGCTTATTTCTTTTTAATTTTCAATCGCACCTCATATACAGCCATCAGTGAACGCAAAACCGGGCCGCTGTAGATTCTTAAGAAGTAGCCAATTCATACACGGTATCGAATGCGAAACTTGCAGGCAAACACGTAGCTTAAATATCCACAAAAATCGACAGTAGTCCAAAATATATTTACCTGACTTCCCGACATTTTCCGCTCCAAGTAGCAAAACATTTGCCTCCAGTTTGTGCTGCGCTCCGTCCATTGTTTTGCTGTTGCTGCTCGAGTTTGATCTGACTTGGATAACCATTTGTAGGCTGCCTGGCGCAAGTGACGACTTTGGCTGTAGGTCTCCGCGTTGAGAACCGACCAAGTACTACCGTTAGTCTGAGGAATCTTGCAGTGTTTATATGAAAGGGGGGCGGAGCCAGAGCCTTGACGGCGGGCCTGCTCGCACCAATGAGAGTTCCGAGCGTCTGTCTGTGAGATTGACCAAAAAAAAAAAAGAAAAAAAAACGGAATTACGAGCCGGGTCCCCCCAGCTGCGAGGTGATGCGAAACTGCTTGCGGAATTCGTGGATCTTGGAGAGAAGGCGCACGCAAGATTGAAAAACCCTTGTGATAGCTCAGCGGAGGGGGCGAATTCGTTTTCATGCCAGCCTATTATATTGCTCTGAACGGCAATCTTGATGACTTACTTTGATGTGAAATTCGGCCACCTGAATTATCCTGATGAATTACACATTTGACCATATTCGCGAATTTTTTTGTTCAAATAAAAAAGCTAATCTGCATTCAATTTGGTCATTATTAGCATATAGCCTTCATTACTCGCTCGATTCTCATACCTGCGACCATGCCGAAAAGTACAGGGCCTATTAGTCATTCTTAATTTCTGTTCGCCATCGTCGACAGAAATTAAGCTGTATGACGACAGTATCAGGACGCGATGATAAAGGAAATCGATATTAGCAATTGGAGGAAGTCTGAGCTCGACTACGTACAAGCACAAGGACACCATGAAACGAAACGCTCAGCTCCTGCCTGCATTCCGCCGTAATCACTGTTAACAGTGCCGGTGCGAGCCCTGCTGCTGGTTTGAGGCAGATGGGAGGCAGCGAAGACGGAGTAAAAAATCGGAGAAACTGCCATTATACA
Organism: Gymnothorax reevesii; assembly: GCA_029721435.1. Taxonomy (NCBI): domain Eukaryota; kingdom Metazoa; phylum Chordata; class Actinopteri; order Anguilliformes; family Muraenidae; genus Gymnothorax; species Gymnothorax reevesii. The sequence goes on along the minus strand of CM056577.1, from coordinate 121,904,957 downwards.
GTACCCAGTCTGCGTCGACAATCGTATTTCTGTTCCCACCAGTAAATGCAAGTTATTAGAGTGACAAAATCCTAGATAACAAAACAAAAAATGCGTAAATGACGTAGGTTAACCAACAACACATTCCATCCCCGAACATTTTTTTATCCTGAACTCTTGCATCCCAGCAGGTGCTCAGAAAGTCAAATCAGTATTAAACGTGAGAATGCCAATGCACGTTGGTGGTCATCGTGGCACAAATGAAAAATAGGCTATTGCCTCCTCCCAGTACTAAGTCGTTATAGAGCGGGGCGAACTAGGTCGGAGTTTTTTTGTTTTTTTTGTTTTGGATATGGTGTTCATCTGACCTACATTTTTTGGAAGTTTTGGAAGTGCTCTGAAACAGTCGTCTAGCAACCACCCTGATAGCAAAGAGTCATTGAAACAATGTTAAATCAACATTGTTTTGTCAACGTTAAGACATTGAATCAACGTTGGACATGCACCCTCAATTAACATTAAAGATCAATGGTATTTCAATGTTATTTCATCAAAAAGAACATTGAAACAATGATGAGATTTCAACCTCACCATAGATCAATGTGCTTTCAATGACTTTTCAACATTAGTATCATCACCCTGTCAACCAGGAATCGATGCTCAATCAATTATAATCATAACTTTAAATTAATATTATTTCAATGTTACTGCATCAACGTCGGGTTTCCATCGCTATTGTAACAGTGATTCAACATTGATTTCGCATTGATATTTCAATGTCAACCATTCTGATGATTCAGATGGAAAATCTACATTGTTTCTATGTAGTCTTGCTATCTGGGCAGCATTTGGCACTAGTCGAAGTTGCTCAGATGCTTATGCTTGAGCATTTTCCGGATAGCAGCTCATCAACTACAAGAACAGGCTGTTCACTTGCTGCTAAAGGAGTTGTGTCACAATCACTGTGCATGCTCATAACTTTGAACACTGTAAATCTGCTCAACGACAAGTCAAATCTATGTCCAAACTTGCAAATCCTTCATTGTTTTGCATTGTGTTTATGAATTTTAATTACTCAGACATTATGCTTTTTATATTAAGGAATTTTCTCCTTAAAAGTTCCCTATTATACCACCAGGTGCACAGCCAATAAGCCATTATGAGCCAGTTCAAAATCTCCCCTTCCTAACATCACAAGGGGGAATGACCACCCAGAATAATGAAGTCTGACTGACTACTTGGCTGAGGGCGATCAGTTATTCTTGCCCCTGGATGGTTACTTCCCTGTGTGATGTCAAAGGGAAAAGACTTTGAAATGGCTTGTAAAGCTAATTAGCATCGCACGTGGTGACACAATAGGGGACCTTTCATATAGAAAGCATAATACTTGAGTAATTAAAAAATATAAAATAAAATGCAGAACAGAAGAATTGGCAAGGATGGAATCAGATTCTCACTGGCAGTCAAGTAGAATAGCTTTCTTAGGCTGTATATTCTGAAGATACGTAGTAATCATGACACGGCTCATTTGATATATGCAAGTCAGATTTTTAAACCAGTCATTTTATGAAATGACAAAAGTTTAGTCCAAGCCATTTCATGAAATGACTGGTTTCACAATCTGACTGTAACTCACACACTCACACATATATATATATATATATATATATATATATATATACATACACTGAACAACAAAAGAAATGCAGGTATAGTTTAGTATGCTTCATATGGGAGAATGCTTTTTGGTTGTGTGCGGACGTCTTTTGAAATTGATAGTGGCAGTGTGTTTGAGTTTATTAACAGAAATTAGCGTTCTGGATCAGGTCAAAGTCAATATCTGGTGTGACCACCACTTGCTGCAATTAATGCAGCCAATCTTCTGCGCATCGAACCCACTAAATGACAGATTTCTTATTGTGGAATCGCCTTCCATTCCTCCCTCAGCACATTCTGGAGTTGCCCTACTGTGTTTGGGACCGGGATACGGGCAGGGACGCGACGATCCAGAATGTCCCACAAGTGCTCTATGGGCGACATATCCGGAATGAAGCATACCAATAGCGCGTTCCGAGATTTTGTGTGAGGCGTGGCATCGTGAAAATGCGGTAAATGTAGAATGTTACCGTTTGCTTTTATAGACCCCGGATACACCAACGAAATCGCCACTGCCAATTTTCGGCGACGCTGCGGTATTGCTCAAAACATGCCGCACCTCCGTTAATTCATACAGGTGATCCCCGTCACACGTGATCGTGTTTGTCTGCAAACTCATGCTCCATTGGGAACAGCTCACCAACTTTACTCTGTATTTTGTTGGAAAACTCAACAGGACACATAGCTACCCCCTTGTCTAACCCACGCAGAAAAACTTGCGTTTCTTTTGTTGTTCAGTGTGTGTGTGAATGTGTGTGTGTATATATACATACATACCTTTATAGGCTTAACGGTAACGAGGTAAGTGTCATTCACTTCACCCAACAGTGATTTTTATTTTTTGTAACGAGCAATGGAAATCAGTTCTGCAGCTCACTAGCACCCTCCTCTGGTAAAATAGCGTCGTACAGCACTGAGGGGGACAGCATAAACGCATTCCGTCTACCCCACGTAGTCAAACGTCCGCCAATGATAAAAATCTGTAATCCAAGCATGATGTTGGGGTCACACGGAGGAAAACTTTCATATGTGAGGAAACTCAAAATGGAGCCCCGGATTTCCCATGACCACTTGCTGCCTGTAAGCCCCTACCACCAACAGGCCAGGCACTACAAACTGTAGTCAACCAGTTTATAACTCTCTTGGCTTTTTGGAGTCTCTTTTGGCTCTGCTCTTCCCCCTTGGTGGGGCTCCTGGACCCCTGGGGACTGCTCAGGTGCTCTGAGCGAGGCATTACCCCCACACATTAAGTGCAAAAAAGCAATTTCCTGAAAACTTCAACTCTGTTCTCCCATTGCTCGAGTATTATTTACCAAAAATGAATGAAAGTCTGAGCGAAAGATCACATGATTTTATTCAACAATCGCTCGGAAGTTCATTTTATCCGGTGCGATAAGTGGTAACACGAGAGTCAGATTTACAAAACCCAAAACCAGTGAAGTTAGCACATTATATGAATCGTAGATAAAAACAGAATACAATGACTTGCAAATCCTTTTCAACTTATATTCAATTGAATACACTGCAAAGACAAGATGTTTAATGTTCAAACTGAGAAAATGATTATTTGAACAAAAAAAAGAACTAACTCAGAATTTAAAGGCAGCAACACATTGCAAAAAAGTTGGCACAGGTGCCTTTTTACCACTGTGTTGCAGCGCCTTTCCTTTTAACAACACTCAGTAAACGTTTGGGAACTGAGGAGACCAATTTTTGAAGCTTTTCAGTTGGAACTCTTTCCAATTCTTGCTTGATGTACAGCTTAAGTTGTTCAACAGTCCAGGGTCTCCGTTGTCATATTTTACGCTTCACAATGCGCCACACATTTTCAATGGGAGACAGGTCTGGACTACAGGTAGGCCAGTCTAGTACCCGCACTCTTTTACTACGGAGCCATGCTGTTGTAACACGTGCAGAATGTCGCTTGGCATTGTCTTGCTGAAATAGGCAGGGGCGTCCATGAAGAAGACATTGCTTGGATGGCAACATATGTTGCTCCAAAACCTGTATGTACCTTTCAGCATTAATGGTGCCTTCACATATGTGTAAGTTACCCATGCCTTGGGCACTAATACACCCCCATACCATCACGGATGCTGGCTTTTGAACTTTGCGCCTATCACAGTCCGGATGGTTCTTTTCCTCTTTGGTCCGGAGGACACGACGTCCACAGTTTCCAAAGACAATTTGAAATGTGGACTCGTCAGACCACAGAACACTTTTCCACTTTGCATTAGTCCATCTTAGATGAGCTTGGGCCCAGCGAAGCCGGCAGCATTTCAGGGTGCTGTTGATAAATGGCTTTCGCTTTGCATTGTTGAGTTTTAACTTGCACTTGCAGATGTAGCGATGAACTGTAGTTGCTGACAGTGGTTTTCTAAAGTGTTCCTGAGCCCATGTGGTGATGTCCTTTACACACTGATGTCGGTTTTTGATGCAGTACCGCCTGAGGGATCGAAGGTCACGGGTATTCAATGTTGGTTTCGGCCTTGTCGCTTACGTGCAGTGATTTCTCCAGATTCTCCTAACCTTTTGACGATATTACGGACCGTAGATGAAATCCCTAAATTTCTTGCAATAGCTCGTTGAGGAATGTTGTTTTTAAACTGTTCGACAATCAGCTCACGCATTTGTTCACTAAGTGGTGACCCTCGCCCCATCCTTGTTTGTGAATGACTGAGCATTTCAGGGAAACTGCTTTTATACCCAATCATGGCACCCACCTGTTCCCAATTAGCCCGTTCACTAGTGGGATGTTCCAAATAATTGTTTGATGAGCATTCCTCAACTCTCTCAGTCTTTTTTGCCACTTGTGCCAGCTTTTTTGAAACATGTTGCAGGCATCAAATTCCAAATGAGCAAATATATTACAAAGTTTACCTGTTCGAACATTAAGTAACTTGTCTTTGCAGTGTATTCAATTGAATATAGGTTGAAAAGGATTTGCCAATCATTATATTCTGTTTTTATTTACGATTTACACAACGTGCCAACTTAACTGGTTTTGGGTTTTGTAGAAATGCTGATGTGGTGATCAAGGCTGATGAAGTGATGTCACCAAACAGCACAGGATACATTATGAAAAGCATAAAATTGTTTATTATAAAATACAATTAAAAAGACAATACCAAAAAAAAAAAACCACAGGAAACAGCTCTTTTATTTGCATGACCGCTTCGCATGACAAGACCAAGAAAAGACACCACTGAAGTGTTTCTGAGGCCGCGCTCACAACATCACCTCTTTACAGAAGTGCGTTTGCGCCATCCAGTGGTCAAACACAGGCACTACCAACTTTGCCTTATCCGTTATTGTCCTGCGGGGTAATGCCCGAAAGTCCAGGTATGGGTCCTAATAAAAACTCCACCCACTCGTCTCCTCTCCCCAAAATTCTGAAAGAAAGAATTTATTAAAGAAAAACAAATGATGCTTCTCTCGCGTAGTGGGCCGCACTCAAGGACTTAACTGGTGGGGACCCCCATCAAAGAATAAAGACGGGTAGATTCAGAGCTATGTACTGGAATAAAATGGCCCCCTCCACATCACCCAGTGCAATCAATCCATGCCTCGGTCTTCGCAAAGATTCTTCAAAGGCCAAGCCTCTTCCACCTCCGCCCTTTTCCGCTTTCTCTTTTTTCTGCCCTTTGTCCTCAGTGATATCGCATCGCCTTTGGCCACCTCTCCCTCCTTCCCTGGGGGCGGTTCCAGCAGGGAGGGGTTCAGGCTGCTCCCAAAAGTGCTCCTCAGTGCCTTCTGGAAGGTTCTCTGCAGCAACTCCAAACGCCAGCTGTCCTGAGTGACAAGGATAGATGTAGGGAGGAGGCAGCGTGAAGGGCGAGTGACTCGCTCATCCATTAACTGACTCACTGATTCGCTCGCTCATTGACTTACTCATTGATTCATTCACTCACAGACTCACTCACCCAAGTCCACAAAATTTCAGTTGCACTTTTACTCAAGTGCACACACAAAAATGCAGTCACACACACACACACACACACACAGAAGGTGACTCCAAACAAACCGACTTACTTTTGGGCTTTTTGGAAGGCTCCATAAGAGAAGCCAAATGTCTGACACGAACTCTGACGGGAGGTATGGCGGGGACAGCTTCAGCAGCAGCCGGTCACGTATCAGTGTGATGTCAACGTAGCGCACAGAGTCTGACACGAACTGTGGAATGGGGAAGCGTGAGTCAAAATACTGTAAGCCAACGAGCACGATGCATCACCAAAGGTACCATCAACCAACTTTTCTAAGGCTATACCCACACAAATAAAACAAAGTTTTGTGGACTGGTTCTACGCAACCAAACTTAGTAACATCTACAAGAAAAATTCAAAGTCTTTAACAGATTATGTCAGAGTCCAACTAACGGGTGAAAAAAATGGGTGGGTGAAATGGGTGAAAAAAATCAATAAAGATAAAACATAAATAAATGAGTGGAGAAATGTGTTGTGGGGGAGTTGGGGGGGGTGGGTGGGGGATTTTCTTGGAATGGTTAGCAGCCCCTTGTTCTCTTCGAGAAAAGGATCACTCCAAAAATTTATTAAGGAACTTCATTTAATGATGAGACCTTGCCGTCACGATTGGAGCAGTTTTTGTCCAGGATGCCAGTACTAAATATTTGAACACACATTTCAGTTAATTGAGTGCAGTTATCTCACTTCACCTGGTCACAAGGGCTTTGAACTGACCGCTAATTTTCAGGTGAAGAATACCAAGCTGCAACGCATGTGCCTCCACAGGGCAAAGGCAGCGGACCCATCGTGCTCTACTCCGGGGTATTCAACCTCTCCCTGCAGGGGCCGCAGTAGACCTTCTTGAGCTTGCATTTACATGCCTGATCCTAGTCATGAACCACTGGAGTCTCCGCTAAAGACCTTGATTAGTAGTATCAGGAGTGTACATGATTGGCTAGAATGAAAACCTCACACCCACAATGGCCCTATCTGGATTAGAGCAGATAGCTCTGGTCTGTCTGGACACCCCCCCCACACACACACACACATACATAAACACACACCTCTGGCTGCTGGTACAGAATGGTGCTGTATGGTTTGCCAATCAGGGTGAGAAAGAGACGCTTGCATTTCTGTGAATCAGAGAGAGAGGGAGAGACAGAGAGGTGGAAAGTAGGTTTGTGAGTGGGAGAGAAAGATATCATTCCTTAGTTGATACACCTCACACAACAAAAAGGTTCCTGTGCCATTTCCAAGCTATTTCAAGGACGCTCTCAGGGAAACCGCGCAAATGCAGATTTTCCCACATTCGGAATGGAGCATATTTTACGGCTTGTCTTTACCAAATGACTCGTGGGAGCCCTCTGTTATACCGGCCTTTCCGTGATGCTCTTGTGCAGAGCAACATTAGGGGTCAGTAGTCAGTAGGGGTAAAAGCCCAGAAATACTTAATAAGGAAGTAACATACCAGGTGCCTGAGTTGACCACATGAATAAGAACTCAGGCCCTGAAGAGTTAAATAACATAATAATTATGGGCGTAAAAGTATAATGGCATATATTGCCAAAACAGTGCAGTGTTGCCAGTGGATGGATAAGGGACACAGCAGGGATATCAATATTTCTGAGGAGATACATTTTACGTTGTTAGCGAGCTTGCAACCAGTACTGCCACATACACAAACTCCAACTGAGGGAGAGTACACCACTCTAATGGTAAAGTAAAAACTGGAAGTCACCTCAAAAAAATCATTGTAGATGTGAGATTTTCCAGTTGGATTGACAAATCTTGAATTAAGTTCAACTACTTATATTTTATTTCACAAAAACTAATAGAAACAAGTGTTTGCAACTAAAGGTGGCCATGTCCCCCACCGCTTCATTAAATACCGCTTCAGTAAATACAACATACTTCAATGTATTAACAAGAGTTTGAAAAGTGGCCAAAGTGGTGACCATGAAAATAAGGTGAAGGTCACCCATATCGACTGGTATCTGCGTAATGCCCCAATGTAGGCTGATACCAACTTTGAAGAGTCTAGGTGCAACGGTTCATGAGATATCGCGTAAACAAGAGTTTGAAAAGTGGCCAAAGTGTCGTGGTGACCTTGAAAATAGGGTCAAGGTCACCCATATCAACTGGTGTCTGCGTAATGCCCCAATGTAGGCTGATACCAAATTTGAAAACTGGAGGTGCAACAGTTCATGAGATATCGCGTTAACAAGAAACGGGACGGACGTACGGACGGACAGACGCTGCTGAATACATTGTCCCCCGTTCCGCGTTACGGCGAGGGACAAAAAGATTTTAAGTCAAAATTGACTAAAATACTTTTTGAGGCTCGAAGAGATTTTATTTTCACAGTGCAGGATCCAGTCTGTCAGTGTTTTCTCCCCTTAACTCTAAAAATGTTACACTTTGGAGAGTTGTTGGTTACTCAAGTTCTACTTACTTTCTGATCAGGCAGGCTGACTGCTCCCCCATCCTCTGACACTGTGCTCTGGTGAACTATGACCTCCAGCTGGTCCTCACACACAATGCACCGCCAGTGGTCACTGACGACAGAATGTAACAAGAGCAGTCCAGGTCAACACAAATGCCATCAAACTCTTACAGGAGGGGTCCTCAATCTTTCCCAGAAAGGGCCAGTGTGGGTGCAGGCTTTCATTGCAACCAAGCAGCTACACACCTGATGTTAATAATTAACCCCTGGACTCTTTGCCAATGACCTTGATGAGTAGTATCTGGTATGTAAATGCTTGGTTGCAATGAAAGCCTGCATCCACACTGGCCCTTTCTGAGAAAGATAGGGGACCCCTGCTTTACAGTGAGGTTGTAAACCAGGGGTGTCAAACTCACCCGTAAACGGGCCAAGAGGCTGCAGGTTTTCACTCCAACAATGCAGAAGCGCACCTGATATGACTAATCAGTTGTGCAGGCCAAGATCAATTGATTAAATCAGTGCTTTCAGGTGAGCTTCTGCTTGGTAGGATTGAAGACCTGCAGCCTCTTGGCCCGTTTACGGGTCAGTTTGACACCCCTGTTGTAAACACAATTAGAATGCTCCCGGGCAAACATGCTAACATGCTAATGCTGATGTAACAGGTGAAACGGAAAGCAATGGAGTTCAAGGAGACTGACTTTCTATAGTTGAACAAGAGCCATCTGGCAATGGCGGATCCCCCCGGCTGTAGGTTGTGTAACCTACAGGTTGTGTGGACAGACGGACGGACCGAAATCCCCAAAAGGCACAACTAGACCATAAGGAGAAGCTCCATTCCAAATTTGGCATTTGTTAGTGATATAGTTTTTAAGTTCTGGTTCGGAAACGATTTTATTACAGACGGACGGACGGACGGACGGACACACTGATCGCTATATGCCCCAGCATTATATGCCGGGGGGATAAAAAGGAAACATTCCATGAAAACCCAACTCTTTAAAGGGTTAAACACCTACATACTGAAAAAGCTGAAAATGGATGAATGTCATCGCAGTTCTTGCTATTGGACACAAATCTCAAAGTCCCCTCGGAACTTCAAAATACTGATCATGTGCAAATAATTTGAAGCTATAATGCTGCAGCTGACGATACGCAGCAGTCGGTCTTTCAGTTCATGCTGAGATGCGCGAGCAGGACACGGAGCAGGACTCCGTAAACGGCATTCAGATGAGCTTCTGCTTTACCAGCTCAGGCTCTGTTCACACTCATGTTTTCATTTTGAAATGGTACTTTAAAACGAAAACAATCCTTGTCTACTCTAAAATGCAACTCCAGAGAGTCTGCAGCATTTTCAAAAGCCTCCGTTTTTGGGGTTCGCAAACGCTGGAGTAGTGGACGGTAGGTAAAAACGTAGCGAAAGTTTTGCGTTTTAAAATTAAAACATACAAACCCCAATTCCAGTGAAGTTGGGACATTGCGTAAAACATGAATAAAGACAGAATACAATGATTTGCAAATCCTTATTGACCTTAACACCTACAACTGCACTTCTGCGTGCCAAAAAACTTCACAACAAACCCGAGGAATATCAATGCCTGACTTAACAATTATTTGGCTCATATTTTTTCAACAGTCCATGGAATTTACAACGCGGGCATGAATGCCCCCTGACCTGTCGTCGGTGCCAATGGGAATCAGGTGACAGTCCTCGTGGAAGCTCCGCCCACAGGTGGCACACTTCTTCATCACCCCAGATTCATGACACATGGCGCACCTCACCTTCCTGACCCGAAGGGGCTGTGCGGGGGGCTTGGGAGGGCTTGGCGGAAGGGGGACTCGCAGAATGACTGGCTTAGAGTCGGACCTGGGAAACTGAAGGCATGACTGGTGTCAGCAAACATGTCCTGAACTACTGTTCCGTTGAACTGACTAATGGAGCAGTCACTGGTTGTGTATTAATCCTTTCAGATCAGATTACTGCTTATTTTCATTATACATTTCCCCCACTGAAATCTTAACTTTTGATTTAAAAATAATGAGATATATTTTATTTTCCAGGTCTTTGGGACTTTCTAATTAATCTTGATTAATTGGATTGCGGTGCTGATAGAGGACGTGTGTGACTGACCGCACTCTTCCAGCCCTTTCTGGGGAAATGGGTTTCTAGAGCCTCTCAAAAGTGATAAGATTTTACAGCAGACACGGCAAAAGGCAAACACAGACACTGCAGTCCTAGCAAATGCAGAGACACACACAGACTCTTCTTTCCGGCACGTAGCAGGTGCGAACAAAGTGGCATGGAGTCGTAGAGAAACACGCCCACCTGACCTTCTTCGGGGATTTGCTCTAGGAGAAACTCCTTGCTCCCGGCACTGACAACTTCCTGTTTGAGGAGGAACTGAGGCAGGGGGCGACCGGGCGGGGGGAAGGAGACTGGCAGCCGGACCAAAGATACTCTGGGAACCAAGAGCCTATGAGAGAACCAAAGAGTAACCATCTGAGAGCCAGTAAAAAGATCACAGGGTTACCAAAATGCACCTATCAATGGAACAAAGGGTTATCAACCAAGTGCCAATTGAAGGATCAAAGGCAGGGCTCGACATTATCACTAGTCCGATGGCCCCACAGGGTTAACACCTTCTCGGCCAGTACAGGCCATCACACTCTGCATTTCACAGGTCCAGTCAGGCCACTAAGAAATAAAATCGCTTTCGAGAAATGTATTTGTCATAATGTGGGAAAAAAAAACCAGGCAAAACACATTCATTTTCATGATTGTTGCGCATTAAAATATAAAAATAATGATCCCACCACTGACTCAACCTTACATTTTCACTCCGCCCCCAAGGATGAAAAAATGACGGATGACAATCGAGCTGACGGTGAATGTTAATACCGATCTGTCAAAAATACACTGATGACTCTCTGGGCCCCACACATAGAGGAGCACAGATTAAGAAGCCAAGGAGAGTTTTGATAAAAGACACATATATTCTGATACTTTAATGCAAAAGAAAAACCACCTTAATTTTCCCATATTTTAATGCACAAGAAAAACCACTTTCATTTTCCCAAAATGTTTATAGTTCATGTCAAATATTGCAAGCTTTATTTCAGTCAGGCCCAACTGACGTTTCATTATTCATGCAATCAGGGACAAATGACGTGTGTCAAGAACGAGGCAGCAGACAGCTTGATGGAAACCGGTTACAGTGGCTGTTTCTTGGAACAAATGGTTTTGTGTGATTTTCCGATTTTAAGCAATCAACAAATTAATGTTTCAAGGCATATGCCGTAGGATGTTCAGTCATGTTTGCAACGGTTATTATGAAATGTTTCTCAAACAAGCAACCAGAATTATGAAGTAGGATCCAGTTATTCCCACTACACTGCAAAAAAATATCCCACTATGAGCAAAACTCTATGCACCTCCAAACTGAGCCGTGAAACACCATTTACATGTGGCTCTGTAGATAGCTAGCTGGCTACTGAACACATCAAATTATGCTGGTGGTTTTGAATAACATAAGCCATGACTTTTACTAGCTACACAGATTTCCTAAATAGATCCTAAGTTCACAAGTGGCACTAGCAGACTGATGATAGGCTGCGACGTTGGCTGTTTGGTTGTCCTTTCAAATGGACCTCCACAAATATGACTTTCATTTGAAGAAAATGTGCTGTGAATATGTGAAGTTGCATCATGTATTAATATGCAAAAATGCACCACATGGCAGGGTCCTGTACAATCTAGTTAGGCTGTATGTAGGTTGTTCAGGCAAAGTACAGAGGAATAGGTGGTGAATAATCATGCAGAGGCCATTTGAAATGTTTCTGGGAAGAAAACTGATTTGAAGTCCGCTAATTACCAGCAAGGTTCGACAGCCTCCATCGCCTTGGCCTAATTAGCTCACCTTAAATCAATTCCCCTGTACTTTGCCTAACTAGCAATCAAGCCATTTATTCAGTCAACTGACTAATCAAAATTAAAATGCTGCCTATAATGATTAAGAAGAGATCATTAGAAGCAGACAGACCTGACCCGGCTCCTGTGTTAGAGTGAAAGAATGTCAATAATCTGAATAAATAGCAGATCTCTGAATTCCACCTCTTATCATAAAATTTTTTTAAATCATTTAAAAGATTTCTTAAAAATAAAATCATTGTAAGATGGCCCTGGTTTTTAAGCGTTAAAAAATATACGCAAAGTGGAAAACATTTTGTGAAGCATGAAAGAGAGATTATTTTCGCATTGTACGCAATACACAAACGCAGTGAAGACTTGGCAAATGTGTTCAGGCAAATCTGTGCTGCAAATTGGAAGCATTTTTTATTTGACAATTGAACAAGAATAACTTGAAATAGATTAATTCATAGCTCTTGATTTTGGTTACTTTTGAGTGTCAAAATAGCCAACAGTGAAGGTGAAAAGCATTTTGTTTCAGCGTATCGAACGTGACGTGTGAATTATGGCATTCGGATGCAGCGGCCAAACATATCCCCACGAACTACAGACACTTGTACTCAATCATACATAAACTCAACTGTCAGTCTGTCATACTGCATGTTAAGCCCAACAAAATAACTTGAATTTTTACAATTTGCATAGTTGATTACAACTGTTGTGATTAAGTTGCTTAAAGCCCCTCCATATACTTAATAGAATAAGGGAGTACCTTCGGTCCATCATTCTTGGGTCTGGAACACCTGGGCAGGGGAGAGGGTGAGAGAATGATTGAGAGAATCATGAGATTCAGGAGAAGATGGTCATACTGAATGTACAGTAGCTTTTGATTTCCTGCAACCTTGCAAATGCCTGCCTGTCTCACCCGTGTTCTCCATCCCCCTCCAAGGGTGTAGTCTTGAGTCAGATTAATCTTCGCATCATTCAACACAAGGAGCCTTGCACCCCGAGAAAGCAGTTTTGCAGTGAAATGTTCGGGCATTCAGGAGGGCAACATTTAGCTGAAAATTGATAGTTTTTCAGGTAACTGTAATGTATTCATACTGTATTTAGGGAATGCCTGAGCAATACTGGGTGTACCAAGTCAACTATCGTCAAAAGTCTCTCACCTTCTCTACATGTCCAAACTCAGGCTTTATCTCACTGGGTTGTACCTCTTAATGCCGTAGCTACAGTGCTAAACCGTCTTGAGTAGAGTCCCCAGACAGCGCTGTGACATGAGTGTGCCAGAAAATCTGGTCATGGAGCCACTGTGTTTCCATCACGTTATCGGACACCATCTTTTCACTCATGTCCGAACATTTTTCTCTTATGCCAGTCGAAACCATTGCTTGCTAGCTTATTGCTTTTCCCCCAACATTAATACTTTTCCCTCCCGAGAAAAGAATGAAAAAATCCAACAAATTCCATCATCTGACACATCTTGGTTTTGTGCTATGGAAACAAGATGGCTCCCATTCTTGAGCCGTCATGACTCCATCTGGGACTCTAGAATTAAATGCTTGCGTTTGGGCATATTCCTTCATTAGGCTACTCTGAGAGGTACATGCAGTTTTGGCCTATTTTACCAAGACCAAAAATGAATATGTCAGGGAATGATTCATCTCATCTCCATCAACAAGATGGAAATGTACAGTCAAGATGATTGTCTTTATGATCCATGTGACACAGTCAGACTGTGCTGTAAAATACATGAATATTCTAAACATGTACGCCTCAAAAATAACCATTTAGGCAAAAATCAAGACTTTCAATTGATGGTTCTAATTTTAATGTCACATTCACATAGTCCAACATAGTCCAGGGGAATCCATAATTGTTTTAGTAATGTGTACACCCCAATCTGACACCCCATGTGGCCGAATTTGAACAGCCAGAGGCAAATTTGTTCCATGGTATACGATCTTTATTACAATTAAAACATAAAGACCGCAGTTGGCCCACAGCGCACACTGAATTTTTCATCCAATAAATTTATATGGAGTTTCACAAGAGGCTTGACCCCCTACATTGTCAGATTCTGAGATTTTTTTGATCCAATCATTTATGGACTATTCTATAACAATTTCATTTTGTAACATTATCATATAATCCATTCTGATCAGTCACATAACTGGATTGCATAATTTAATAGAAACCATATTTAATTTCTGTTAGCGCCGTAATGATAGCCAATTCCCATTATGTTAGCACTGCTGATACTGTTTGTCAGAGTCACAGACATTCGCAGTTATAATAGCCATGGTTTTTAAACTCAGTCAACTGAGTAGCTAGTAAGCCAAGTAATGCAATATAATGGATCACGGAAAGGTATGCCATGCACGCTAGTTAGATAGCTCAGTAACAATAACTTAGTTATGACAGTGGTACTTAGCTGGCTTGCTACAGTGTGAAGCCATATCGATTTAACCAATGTTACACTTGGTATTCAGCTTGGCTAAATATTAGGAGCGTGATGTAACTCCAGAGCAATTTTTCCCCATGCTCTCAGCCAATGACATGAAAAGTGATATTATCCCAGGGTCATATCAAAAATATACCATGAGGTGGGCTACAAGAGAAGTGCTGCAGTTATGTGATAAATTGCATTATTACTTATACTATACTCCTGCTCTAACTGGTCAGAAAGCCAATAACAACCTCCCCAAGCTCTAATCAGACTCAGAAAAACATGAGACAATATCATTATTCATATTGAATATATCATCACCATAAATTTTCAGAAATTGTCATCAATCTGTGACACCAATAAACAACTTAATATGCTGGGTAGAGACACCATGAAACTACAATATTTGCATGCATAGTTGCAAGCCACAACATGGCTTTTGACCAGCTAAAGGACATTCCTTTCAGTTTGGAGGATATGGAGAGAGAGAGAATAAACAGGGTGCATTTGAACAGTCCAGTAAATCAAAGCAGGAAATGTAGTAACAGCATAATATCTTATGGACCACAAAACAAGCTTATCCCTCTGCCTTAAAGGCTCAAGTCTAAACACATACCAGAATCTAAATTTACTGCAACAAGGATTTATTGAAAATGAAATGGAATTGTCATTGCAGATTGCCGAACCCAAATGCTGTGAGCATCTGGGCCAAGGAATTTTACTTTTTTTTCTTTAAATCTGTATCAAAAGAATGATGTATTTAGTTTATTAATGTTTTGTTTATGCAAATAATTTTTTTAATGTCAGGACCTCTTTATTTGAATCTTGTTTTCATTATCCCCCGCTGCGTGATTAGCGCGAAGCGCGGGATAATAAAAACAAGATTCAAATAAAGAGAAGATCCAAAGATCCAAATAAAGAGAAGATCCAAAGAACAAGATTCAAATAATCGCTGCGCGATTAGCGCGAAGCGGGGTATACAGCATTGGGCTCCGTCCGTCAGTCCGTACGGACACATAAAATTGAGGCGGAGGGGGATATTGCCATGTTAGTAGAAAACACTTGTTGTTCATCACACTAGGTTGTTTGAAGTCATAACAAAGTTATTCGGTTGCTTAATTCACCCTTGGATTCAGTCATCAACTCACCCTCATTTCCTGTGTCCTGAGTGCAGCCACTTCTATCTTCCTGGAGTATGAAAAGAAATAATAAGCTGCGTTACAGCCATAGGAATCTGGGGTTATTGCCAAGAGAAAATTCATTCTGCCAAACAAAATGCGATGACGGCACACTTACCTTCCCTGGATGAGCGAGCAGGTCACTCTCATCCTGGAGCATAACCTCAGGTGGAGTCTGCAAATTTGACCCAATCAAGTCTGAAGACCGGACTGATATGGGTGGGTCTGACCCAGACAAACCAGGAGAGCTGACTGGAGTGTTGGAGTTTGGCATTTGACTATTTGAAGTGGGAGCTTCGGGGTGAAATGGAGCAGAAAGGGGCACCGGTATGGAGGGGACAGCAGGACAACGGTGGGGTTCAGGAGGGCCAGAGGGGAGCCGCGGGGTAACTACAACAGGATATCCAGAATGTTTGGACTGATAAGCTGGAATTTCTGCAGGACAATCGCCAACACCACAAGTGGGAGTTTTTTGAGAGTTAGGCGCAAAGTCCGGGGAAGTAGGAGGGATCTGACGGGAAGTGGGAGGATTTCTAGGAAAACAGGGAGGGCCACAAAACTTAGTGGTAGGTGCATGAGAGGAATTGAAAGGAATCTGTCCGGAAGTGGGAGGGATTCGAGGAGACACAGAAGGGGCTTTAGAAGAAATAGGAGGAGTTTGAGAAGAAGTAGGAGGAGTTTGAGAGGAATTACAGTGGGTCTCATGGGTACCAGGGTGGACTGGCTGGGAACTGGGGCAGATCCGGCAGGAATCGGGATAAATCCCACATGACTCAAGAACTGTATGAAGAAGTTTGGATGATCCATTACAGGAATTGGAATGGATTTGAGAGGAAGTTGGGTATATATCGGTGGAATTGGGATGGATCTGCAAGGAAGTGGGGGGAATCTGATCAGAGTTGGGAGGAGTCTGTGTAGAGGTGAGAAAGATCTGACAGAGCGTGGGAGGTTTCTGAACAGAATTAGGAGCAATCTGACCGGATAAAGGAAGGATTGGCAAGGACGTGGGAGAAACCGAAGAGGAATTTGAAGGGATCGGCTTGGAACTGGGATGGATGTCCGAGGAAGCTTGAGGAATCTTGCTGGAAGTGGGAAGAATCAAAGATGAACGGAGATAGACACGAGAGGAAGCAGAAGGGACCAGGCGCATGGTGGGTAGAATCTGACATGAGGAGTGAGGAATCTCAGCCGCGTTAGGGCGAGTCTGTAAGGAAGTGGTAGGAATCTGTGAGGAAGTGGGAGTAATCTGAGCAGGTTTGGGTCGAATCAGAAAAATAGTAGGTGGGATCTGACAGGAAGTGGTCAGAAACCGAGAGGAAGTGGGAGGAATCACAGCAGCTTTGGGTTGACTCTGCAATAAAGTAGGAAGAATCTGACGGGAAGTGGTAGGAATCTGAAAGACCGTGGGAGGAATTTGAGCAGCACTGGGTTGGATCTGCAAAGAAGTAGGAGGGGTCTCAACCACACTGGGTTGGATCTGACAGGAAGTGGTGGGAATCAGAGAGGAAGTGGGAGGAGATTGAGTGGCATTGGATTGGATCTGCAAAGAAGTAGGAGGGATCCGACAAGAGGAAGTGGGAGGGATCTGAACAGCATTGGGTTGGATCTGACAGGAAGTGGTAGGAATCTGAGAGGAAGAGGGAGGAATTTTGTGTCGAATCTGCAGGGAAGTGGAAGGGATCAAACAGGAAGGAGGAGGAATCTGGGAGGATGTGGGAGGAATCTGACAGGAAGTGGGTTGGATCTGCAAAGACGTAGAAGGGATCTGAGACTGAGTGGGAGGAATCTCAGTTACATTGGGAGAGGTCTGAGATATTTGACAGGAAGACCTGAGAGCCGAATTATTAGGGCAAGAGGTGGAGGCGCTCTGAGTAGAGGGGACAACTCTGCTATTAGGACTCTGGATTTTGTGAGAATGGCGAGGCAAAGGGGTGTCCACACTAATCTGGTGGTATGTGCAGGCAAATGGGACATTTCTAACCACAAGTTTACCTGGAGGGGGGGAAGAAAATCAGTGTATTATGTCCAAGTAGCACTCAATGGATACAACAATGTGAACATATTTATATAGGTGACTAATTTATCATGGCATACCAATGGCTTCGATTTTACTGCACACGTCACCGTCAAAGAGGAGTAACGCTGTCAACATAGTCGTGGCCGGAAAGACATCATTGCACATAATATCCACCAACTGCTCCCGAAGCTGTAGATGCAATGAATAGTGTTAACAAGACCTGAAAAATATTTGGTGGTAATCATGGATGATCACGATTCATTACTGTTGTTGCCATTTTCGGAATTCTGATTGGCTAACGTGGGCTCAGTAACGTGGGTTAGACTGCCACCTACAGGTTTGATATGCTCTTGACGGGATATACACGGGTACGTGTAAACAAAACATTTTCTGAAAACTGATACGTGTGCGTAATCTTATTTTTGAAAATGGAGACGGTGAAATGTTCGTTTATGAAAATAGCCGGCCAAGTGTAAACTGAGTGTTAGTGTTTGCTTAGTCTTGCGGCAATCCTGCCGATATTGTACTTGACTGACGTATTTTCCGAATTCGCAAAACGTGTAACTAACAAACAATCTTATGTTCCGTATGTCCAAACAATAGTGTTGTTAACTAATATTAAAAACATAATCAGATCTCATCCTACACTTGACTCCAGTTCTCATTAATGCATCGCCGGGTAGCCTTATGGCATCCGGCCTGCGGAGCCATAACAATTACATTCTTCTTACTTCCCAGTGTCAGTATGGAGGTGCCAACAGAGGATGAATGCACATGAAAAAAAAAAAAAAAAAAGTCTTCATACATGCAAAACTGGGCAGTAATGTGACTGTCATTGACACATACTTGTTTTCCCCTTTTAAGTGTAAAAACAATGATTGATACATGTGTAGAAGCTAAGGATTATGTTGAGGGTGAGTGTATGCGTGTGTCTGCTCAAGTGTGAGAGCACATGGGTGTTTTAACCAGGGTAAGAATCTTTAAGGTAAAAAGAACATCCTCTCTGAGGCTGCAAGTGCCTCTTGGGCGCTTAAAAAAGGTATGAGTGAGAATCTTTAGAGGTGCAGACAAGCACGCATTAGAAAAGGAGCATACGTGCATCCTGTGAAATGGTGAGGACAAGAACCTTAAAAGGTGCTTGCAGTCACCCTCTACAGAGGTGCGCGTGGTCACCCCTAATAAGGGTCCTCACCAGCAACTTTCGGGGTTCTTGCATTTACCACTTATAGCGGTGCTCGTTAGCATCTTTTAGGGTTTTTGCGTTCACCCCATGCAAGGGTGCTCATCACCCTTTTTTGGGCTGCTTGTGTTCACCCCTTCTTAGGGCGTTCATGAGAACCGTTTAGGGTGCGGGTGTCCACTCCTTTTTGGAGTGCTGTGTGCACCCGTAAAAAGTGCTGAAACAAACCTTTTTACCCCGCTCGCAAACGAAGAGCGGGAGGCGTTTCGTTTCCGGGCGGGGTTATGCATTTGTCTCTGTTAATTTACTTATTTCTGTGTGTTTGTTTGTCTGTGGACAGGCTACAGGCTGCAGTTTTGGTCGTATCGTTTTCACATTTCACAGAGGGGCTGGTAATGGTCCAAGTGAGAAGTGATTAGTTTTTGGTGCAGATCTGGATCACTTGGAAAATTTCGTTAACATTGGGAGATAGGAAAAATTTCAACATTTTCTTAAATAACTCCATGAAAAACATAGTGAGTGACTTGAAACAACACACTACAGCCCTCCAGGGAGGGCAACAATAATGAGTAGTTTGATCCGGATCCGGATCTCACAGATTAAAAAAACCTCTAAAATATCGGGCATATTTGAAGGTCGTGGGCGCGGGCGGGGTATTGTGGCCTCTGGACACACCCTCTTGTTCTCTTAGTGTGTGGGGGTACCTTTTTCCCGCAGGATGACAGAGCCCAGGAGCCGTCTAGATCCAGGGCTTTTTTTCCAAAGGACAGCAAGTAGCCCTGTCGCTCCATCAGGTTCCTCAGCACTTCCTGCCTCTTCTGGACCCTCCTCCTCTCCTTATCACACAGATCCTGGCCAGATAAAGACATCACATTCACATTCACGAAAATAATACATCAAGACTCCCGTTTTTCTCCACCATAGTAACAGGAGAACCGTAAAGCAGATTTGTCCTCAAGCCTTGGATTTCCCCTGAATCCAATCCTGAGCCACGACAGTCCCTCCACAGCCCAGTTCCCTTAGTCCTCTTAATAAAGAGGGAATGAGAAGACAGGAAGGAGTAACCCATTCCTAGGCATCTTCTAAGAACCATTCCTTTCTCCTTACAAGAAGCAATACATTACGGACAGCATTGAAAACCCCCATCCCGGTGCCATAAATGATAGATGACCGATGCTTGAAACAACAGCACATTATTTTTGGGGACTTATCTGCGAGCTCATCGTGCTTAGGGTTTCAACATGCAGACTCCAGATCATAACTCCTTCTCTTACACCATTGTATTATACCTGTCCTGTCCTGTGCTATCTGACACGCACTGTCCCTCACATTTAGCATGCAGTTCAGTTCACATGTCTGAGGGTCTGCGGAGCAAGTGTCGAATCTCAAAAGTGAGGAGAGGAAGCAGTGCAATAGAAATCCAGGTACATACATGGAAAAGTACTAAAATTACTGATGTGGAATAAAGTGGGCTCCAAAATTACTAGTACCCCTGACTGGCAATGCACAAAAATATATATAAATGTGTAAGTATAGAGAAAGGGAATATGCCAACATGGGTGAAACAATTTACTTTATTAAGGTTTCAGTGGAAACAACCAAAATTGTAGTCATTCAATACAAAATCAATTTAAACAAAATCAAGGTTTCATAATTATTGGCACCCTTCATTCAGTACTTAGTGCAATGATGACCTCTGGCAAGGATAACAGCATGGAGTCTTTTCCTGTAATTTTTGAGAAGGTTAAGGGACACATTTGGGGGGATTTTGGACCACTCCGCTCAGCAGATCCGTCCAAGATTCTTCACATTTTTTGGGTTTTTGTTTATTAACTGCCCTCTTCAACTCAGCCCACAGGTTTTCAATTGGATTGAGATGGCCACTGCAGAATGCTGATTTTGTTGTCACAGAGCCATTTCCATGCGGTTCCTGAGGAATGTTTGGGCCATTGTCTTGTAGGAATGTCCACTTATCACCAAGTCCCAGCCTTCTGGTAGAGGCCACCAAAATATCCTGATAGTGGATTTCTTTATGCCATTAATCTTAATCTTAAAGGACATCTAAAGTCGATTCCCTTTGTTTTTGTTTATCGGCCAATCAGCGAGCCGCATCTGCGCAAACGAACCAAAATGGCAGGATTATCTATGCATGTACACAAAACATTGGTTTATGAATGAAACTGGGTCATGTGACAACGCAAGATGTCATCAAAAGCAAGTGATTTGTTTTATTAACATTGGACGTTCAACGTCCCGTCTGAATATCGACTTCAGATGCCCTTTAACCAGTGCCCCTGGACTTCTTGAATTAAAACAGCCCCAAAACATAATCGACCCATTATCGTATTTCACCATGGGTATAAGGTGCTTCTCCTTCCATCCATCTCTATTTCAACACCAAACATGCCAATGCTGTATCGCCCTAAACGTGCAATTTTGGTCTCATCTGACCAAAACAACTTCCAGTCATGCTTTTTGAAACCTGGTGACCCCAAGACGCCACCAAGGCCTGCAATTCCTTCACAGTGATTCTTGGAGATTTTGTTGCTTCTCACACCATCCTCCTCAGTATCCTGTGAGGTAAAATGCACTTGCGTCCTCTACCCTTGTTTTAATAATTGCCCTGACAGACATCTCCTTGTAGCCCTTACCAGATTTATTAGAGTCTGTGACCATTTGCCTCCACTGAACTGACAATTGCTTTGTTTCCTTCATGGTGTTGGATGAAAGAGGGATATTGCACGTGCGTTTCCTCATTTTTGTAGCCTGGTGGAACAGGAAGTGATGCAATAGCTCAATATAGTTCCTTAACACTCAGATGAAACTTAAATAGGGGAATTCAATACCAGGTTTCATTTTGGTAGATGATATATATAGTAATCTTTAAAGGTGCCATTCACTGTGAAACCTTGATTTGGAGGAAACTGATTTTTAATGAAATGATTTTTCATTAAAATGATTTTGGTTGTTTCCAGTGGAACATTAATATTCTACAATATTTCTTATGTGTTGGTATTTAGAGTTTCTCAATAAGTCTGTGTATATATATACAAAATATTAAAAAATCAGTGGCAGCTGGTGAACTGGCGATAGGGGAGGCTCAAAACAATCCCTTAAAATTAATGATTGGTCATAACCTGCTTTCAATCATTCATTTAAAGTACCATTACAGAAACTCTCAACATTATCAGGTGTGGCCAATTTTCATTTATGATGCATACCTGTCAACTCTCATGCATGCGGTGTGCATTTAAATGGCATAATTACGTTCCTCTGCTGTAGTCAGGTACACGTTGATTGAATAATTGCTAAGAGATTATCGCGCGGATTTGAAGTCCTTGTGCATGGAGGGGTTGGAAGCAGTGGAATTGCATGAAGCCATTTCAAATGATGTAATTTAATTTAAACAATCATGAAACGCATACATTGCTTCCAATCCCTGAATAAAGAAAAGCGTCAGAAGTCCGGAGACGCAATCGGCACGCGTTAGAAATGAAAACTCTCAACATTGTCAGATGTGGCCAGTTAACAGAGTTTCTGTAATGGTACTTTAAATGAATGACTGAAAGCAGGTCATGACCAATCATTAATTTAAGGGACTGTTTTGAGCCTCCCCTATCGCCAGTTCACCAGCCGCCATATATATATTTGAATTTTTTAAAGTATTCTTTGTGCAGTCCCAGTAATTTTGGAGCCCACTGTTCTGTATGTATATATACTGTATATTTAGTAAGACATAAACTTTATGATGCACACTTAAAACAAATCCAATAAAGTGGCCAGAAATGGCCCAAATGAAGATCACTTCCATATAATCAGAGATGGGTGTACTCCAGGGTCCGTATTTATCAAGCTTCTTAGAATTACTCCTAAGAACCCTGCTAAGAGTTCTAAAAAAATATTTGCTGAAAGCTGCACCTAAAAGTTACTTATCAAGGGTCTTAACTCACACTTTCAGCCAAGTGTAGGGCTGAATCTGATAATAATCTATATTATAATAGCCGAGTGGACTCTGTGTGTGTGCGTGGGTGTCCGGCCGCTCCATGCTAGATTCCACCGGGCGCGTATCTGCAGCATAGCGGGAGCGACGAGCCCGGCGGAGTCCAGCACTGATTGGCCGGACACAGTCGCCTGCAAGATGGAGCCAAACAGCGTCGCTCAGGCTATGCAGCAGATACGCGTCCGGTGGAATCTAGCACTGAGTGGCCAGACACGCACGCGCACACGCACAGAGTCCACTCGGGAGCGACGCGCCCGGCAGAGTCTAGCACTGTTTGGCTCCATCTTGCAGGCGACTGTGTCTGGCCAATCAGTGGTAGATTCCGCCGGACGCGTATCTGCAGCATAGCGTGAGCAACGCTGTTTGGCTCAGTCTTGCAGGCCAATTATGCTGCTCATTGCCTCATACCACGAAATGTACCTTTCACCAGTTCAGCTGCCAGATTTATGCGTCGCATTGCACTTTGAAATACTGCGGCCGCATTTTTCTTCAGTGCGTCAAGGCACTGTTCTATTGTTCGGCGATAACCACGTGAATGTAAATTCTCTCGAGTAATTCCGTAAATCTCCATTTTTTCGTATGTAGTATTCAGTTGCGATGGTATGTTTTCGTCTGCCCCCATTTTGGGTGAGAATTTCATTTCACTTGACCAGAAAGATCCTTTCGCTGGCATGTTTGTTCAACCAAGAGAGTCAAATAGTTAAGATGTGTTATGGCCCCAATTTGTTATTACATTTATAACACAACAGCAACAGCAAGGGATGACAAACACAGTTTTAACAACTAAAACACATTTAATTTTTAACAAAGACAAAGACTAATAACAACCTACAACTAAAGACCAAGATTGATAAATAAAAAAAAACAGAAATAATTACAGTCCCTTTTTTGGTGGGGTGGCTTGGTGATGTCCTGGATGAAGAAAATGCTCAAACACAGGCAAAGAAATCCACAAAAGAAACGTCACAGGTCTTGAACAGAATGGCAGGTCTGGTCATCTTCTTGCAATTTCTCCTACTCCTTTACTGTCTCAATTCTCTTCCTTATATACTCTTTTGCAGACCCCACCCACATTTAGACCTCTTTTTTTTTAATTTTCTGAGACTTGCCCCAGACATGTCCAGGACATGTCTAAACATGACTCCAGTCTGAGCTTATCAAAAAAAAGGTAAATACTGCCATCTAGTGGCCTATATTCACATTACACCTCCATTCCAAAAGGGAAAAATTGACTCATAAAGGCAAAATTTTTCTTTTCAATACAAAATGATAAAGTGAACACTTGTCTATATATACATATCATACACATTCAAACACGGGATAAGCAATCAGCAATTACATTGTCTGTACCCTTCACATGCTTAATTTCCAAGTCAAACTCCTGTAAAATCAAACTCCAATTCAACAATCTCCGATTCTTGTTTTTCATCTTACTCAAAAACATTAACGGATTGTGGTCAGTGTACACAATCATTGGCTTTTGTCCTGTACAAACATAAACCTCAAAGTGTTGTAAAGAAAGGACCAGAGCCAACAGTTCCTTCTCTATTGTGGAATAGTTCCTTTGGTGGCGATTGAACTTCCTGGAGAAGTATGCCACGGGATGCTCAATGTCATCAGAGTCACTTCTCTGTAGGAGCACAGATCCACAAGCTTGGTCGCTAGCATCGACCGCGATGGAGAACGGTTTGTTGAAGTCAGGAGATTTGAGCACGGGGAAGTGACACAGCAGAGACTTCAGGTGATCGAAGGCTCTCTGGCATACATCATCCCAGGTGAACTTTACGCCTTTCTTCAGTTGGTTAGTTAGACAGAGAGCAATCTCAGCAAAGTTCTTGCAGAACTTGCGGTAGTACCCGATCATTCCAAGGAAGCGGCGCAAAGCTTTTTTGTTGTCAGGAACTGGAAAGTCCATGATGGCTTGGACTTTAGCATTTATGAGTGCCACCTTACCCTGGCCTATGACGTAGCCAAGATAGGTGACAGTAGCACAACCAAAGTCACTCTTGCTCAGGTTAACAGTCAGGTTAGCCTGGGTCAGGCGCTGGAACAACGTCTCTACATCTTTTAGATGTTCTTCCCAGGAGTCACTCCATGTGATCAGGTCATCGATGTGCGCACCCGTGTGTGGCAATCCGGCGATTGTAGACTGTATCATCCTTTGGAACGTGGCTGGGGCATTTTTCATGCCAAAGGGTAGGACTTCATACTGGTACAATCCAGATGGTGTGGCAAAAGCAGAGATGCTCTTGGCCCTCTCAGTTAAAGGCACACACCAATAACCCTTCAATAAATCAATCTTGGTCAGAAACTTTGCTTGCCCTACTCTATCAATACAATTATCAATCCTAGGTATTGGAAACACATCAGTTCTAGTTACAGCATTGACTTTGCGATAATCTGTACAGAATCTAGTACTTCCATCAGGTTTTGGAACTAGCACACAGGGTGAACTCCAATCGGAGTTGGAGGGTCTGATAATATCATGTTTTAACATGTACTCAACCTCTTTCTCAGCAATCTTTCTCTTTTCAGGATTCATCCGGTATGGATGCTGTTTTATTGGTTTGGCATCACCTACATCTACATCATGAGAGGCTATAGTAACTCTCTTTGGAACATCAGGAAACAAATCCTCATATTTCTTGATCAACCTTTCAAACTGATCTCTCTGTGAGGGTTCTAAGTGCTGGAGTTTTACATCAAGATTTTGCCAGACTTCAGTGTTTGACAATTTACATGAAAGAACTTCAGATTTAATTCTTGGTTCATCATCTTGAAACTCCCCCTCATCTTCACACGTTTTGACCATAGGAGAATCTGAAGTGACAGCTGCAACCCTAGCATTTCTGTCATGATAAGGCTTTAGCATGTTAATATGACACAATTGTTTTGGTTTTCTCCTATCTGGAGTCTTCACAATGTAATTGAGATCATTGAGTTTTGTCAGAATTTCATAAGGACCATGAAATCTAGCCTGCAATGGATTGGACTGCAAGGGAAACAACACAAGGACCTTGTCTCCTGGTTTAAACTCACGGCTTCTACCCTTATGATCATACCAAGTTTTCATTTTTCCCTGACTTGATTTCAAGTTCTCTTTGGCTAGGTCACAAGCTGCACGCAATCTTTCTTTGAACTTGCTAACATAGTCTAACAGACTAATGTGCGGCTCTTCCTCTTGCCATTGTTCACTCAATAATAGCAAAGGTCCTCTCACTTCATGACCAAACACTAGCTCAAATGGACTGAATCCAGTAGACTCCTGCACTGCTTCTCTAGCTGCAAACAACAGCAAATGAACCCCTTCATCCCAGTCTTTCTCATGGTCATAACAATAAGTCCTCATCATTGTCTTGAGAGTGGAATGAAACCGCTCTAAGGCACCCTGACTTTCTGGATGATAGGCACTAGAAAGAATCTGTTTTGCACCTAGTTCATACACAACCTGCTGAAACAATCCTGAAGTGAAATTGCTACCTTGGTCTGACTGAATTTCCCTGGGAAGACCAAACAATGTGAAGAACTTTATCAAAGCCTTCGAGATTGCAGTTGCCTTGATGTTACGTAGAGGTATGGCTTCGGGGAATCTGGTAGATGCACACATGATTGTCAACAAGTACTGATTTCCAGATCTAGTCTTGGGTAATGGACCAACGCAATCAACAATGACCCTAGAGAATGGCTCCCCAAATGCTGGGATAGGCTGCAATGGAGCTACAGGTGGGTCTAACTGGTGTTTTCCAACTACCTGACAAGTGTGACAGGTTTTGCAAAAGTTGGAAACGTCTTTCCGAAGCCCAGGCCAAAAGAAGTGTTTCATGATCTTATCAACAGTCTTGTTAACACCAAGATGACCTCCTAAAGGTAAACTATGAGCCATTGTTAAGATCTCATTCCTATAGACCTTCGGAACAACAATTTGCCTGACCACTGCCCAATCTGCATTGGCAGGGATATCAGGAGGGCGCCACTTCCGCATCAACACACCATCCTTGAGATAATACCCAACTGGAACTGCATCTATTTCTTTTTCAGGAAGGGCTCTCCTCTTTAGTACACCAATTTCAGGATCATTAGTTTGCTCCTCAATCAACCGCTTTCTGGACAGAGACAAGTCTCCAGACACATCAGAATCACCAGACCCATCCGGCTGGCTGAATAGAGAACTGATAAAAGTATTTGATAAGTCCTCAAACGGAGAAACCATAGTAGGCCAATCAGAGTCATGAGGCTAACCACCTGAGTCCTGACTATTCAATGTACTGGACGGCACCACAACATCATCTTCTTTAGCCTTCTTGGCCATAGCACGAGTCACTGCGCAAGAAGGATACAGAGATGGGTCCTCATCCCCATTTTCAGTGCTCGGCTGTAAAGTAAGATGTACAGGGGGAACTACTTTGCCCCCAGCCAGGTCATTGCCTAGCAACAGAGAAACACCCTTTATAGGTAGACTTGACATAAGTCCCACCTTTACCTGTCCTGTAACTAAATCTGACTTCAAGAATATAGAGCGCAGGGGTACAGATACAGTCCTCCCTTCAATACCTTGTACAAGTATGAAATCCCCTGAAGCGGTCTCATCACGTAACTCCAAGGAGTCCATCAACAAAAGTGACTGAGAAGCTCCGGTATCCCTTAGGATATATATGGGGACAGGAGTAGTATGCTCATTCAGAGCCACAAATCCCTCTGACACAAATGGAAGAAATTCCTCCCTCACGAAGTCAGCTGTATCAGGCTTTTTAGCCCCACAAGAAACAGGCAATTTAGCAGATCGGCCATCTACTACAGGGGTTTCTAACCTTGTTTTCACAAAGGCATTTGGTTTGGTATCCTTTTCTTTTTCTTTCTTAGCTTTAAGGAACCAACAGTTAGTTGTAACATGACCAGATTTCTTGCAATAACTGCAAACTAGACCACTTTTGTCACTGTCAGCTTTCACACTTTGATCAGACCTGTTACTGGATTTTTGAGCACCATCACCAGATTTGTCTTTGTCTTTGGGTGAGGAATCTTGGGTATCACCATAACCCTTTTTCTGAAATTGGGACCATCTATTATTACTGCTAGACTGAAATTTGGACTTATGTGTGAGAACATACTCATCTGCAAATTTGGCAGCTGATTGCAAATTCAGTGCTTGCTTCTCATTAAGGTAGGTCTTAACATCATCTTTAACACAGTTCTTGAATTCTTCAACTAACACCATCTCTTTTAGTGAGTTGAAATCATCCTTGACCTCCATAGAAGTACACCAGCGCTCAAAGCAAACCTTCTTCTCATTAGCAAATTCCACATAAGTCTGATTTTCAGATTTCTTCAGACCTCTGAATTTCTGTCGGTAAGCCTCTGGAACCAACTCATAAGCTCTCAAAATAACCTTTTTGACAACCTCATAATCAGAGGAATCATCTGCTGACAAAGCGGAATAGGCTTGTTGAGCTTTACCCTTGAGGACAGTTTGCAACATCAGAGGCCAGTGTTCCTTTGGCCACTGGCAACTCTTTGCTACCTTTTCAAAACACTGGAAATAGTTGTCAACATCCTTTTCTGAAAATGGAGGCACCAGTTTTACCTCCTGACTGGCACAAAATTTATTTTTAGTTTCAATTTTAATTTTTAGTTTCTCCATTTGGAGTCTTTCTTCTCTATCCAACTTCTCTAATTCAAAATCTCTCTGTCTTTGTCTCTCTCTTTCTGCTCTTTCCTCTTTCTCTCTCTCAAATTCTCTTTGTTTTTCTTCTCTTGCTAATTTTTCTAACTCAAACTGCCTTTGTTTTTCTTTTTCTTCCCTCTCAAATTCTCTTTGTTTTTCTTTTTCCTCCCTTTCAATCTCTAGCATTTTTAATTTAAGTTCCATTTCTATATTTGGATTTTCCACTGGAAACTGTTCCAGATCTCCTGGTGCAAACACATTTTCATCAATGTAATATTCAACTATCTCTCTAGCCAGTCTTGCTTTTCGCATGGCTGGTTTTACCTCTGTCAGCTCCAACTGTCTGCAAATTTCTAGCAGTTCTGTCTTTTTAAAAGACTTCAAAACCCCTACGGTTGGTGATGCCAAGAAATCATCCATTGCTGTTGTCAATATATATCTAGGAAAATTCACAAAAACAATTTCACAATTTGGAATGTTAGATTTTCAATAAATTACTCACACAATGGTCTATCCCGGACCTTGAGCCCCCAATTTGTTATGGCCCCAATTTGTTATTACATTTATAACACAACAGCAACAGCAAGGGATGACAAACACAGTTTTAACAACTAAAACACATTTAATTTTTAACAAAGACAAAGACTAATAACAACCTACAACTAAAGACCAAGATTGATAAATAAAAAAAAACAGAAATAATTACAGTCCCTTTTTTGGTGGGGTGGCTTGGTGATGTCCTGGATGAAGAAAATGCTCAAACACAGGCAAAGAAATCCACAGAAGAAACGTCACAGGTCTTGAACAGAATGGCAGGTCTGGTCATCTTCTTGCAATTTCTCCTACTCCTTTACTGTCTCAATTCTCTTCCTTATATACTCTTTTGCAGACCCCACCCACATTTAGACCTCTTTTTTTTTAATTTTCTGAGACTTGCCCCAGACATGTCCAGGACATGTCTAAACATGACTCCAGTCTGAGCTTAACAAAAAAAAGGTAAATACTGCCATCTAGTGGCCTATATTCACATTACAGATGTAACATAACAGTCTTCTTCCGTGTTCAACTTCAGTTGCTTTTACATTTGGTAAGAGTACAGATGAACCGTGCCTAAGCCCACCTCTTCCAAATAGTCTCTTGTACGGTGCCTAAGCACGGTACGCTTGTGTTCGCACTTACCAAAGGAACTGGACTTTGAGGTCAAGTGTACTAAGACCCGTGCCAGAGAGTCTAGTGTGAAAGCACCCTTAGAATTATGACAGCTCAAGTGTGAGTGATCAGGCACAGACAATAATGTATTAAAGTGGATCTGTGACTGGCCATTTTTGGTGTACTACTGACATTAGTCAGGAGTACACTTCTTTCTGCAGATCGTAAGAATAAAAACCCACTGTCTATTATTACTTGTCTGGGAAACTTATTGAGACATAATACTTGCAGTATTGGGCATTGGTGAATTTCCACCACACTTGCTTGGCCACAGGTCGAGTAAAAAGTTCCATCATGCAAAGGCCATTTTGAAGGACTCTGCTCAGACCACAACCCCCCATTGCCATGGTTTTGGATGCTGGTGGTGGCTTTGAGAGCTTTCTTGGTTGCTCTCGTCCGGGACGATATCGGTTTGCCCACAATCGGATCCTTGGGCCAGCTGGTATTAATTGGGGGCGTCGCCCGGATTCTATTTAAGCCTGAGTTCCGCCTCTCTGCCCTTGCTAGAGTGTCAGTGTTATGTTTGCACTTTAGCTGGTAGGGTCTCTAGTGAGAAGGTTGTTGAGGTATTGGCTGCAAAAGAGGAAAGCGCTAGATAGCAAGGGAATCTTTCTGGGCACTGTCTGGTGCTTTTTCTTTTTATCTCGGGTTCCGAGATATTTTCCTTTCTACTTGTTCTGTCGAACTTGCTTTGCTTCCTTACTGTTTCACAGACTGGAGCTAGGTCCTTTGGAAGCACGAGTCTCCCTCTCTGATTTCTGTCAGAGTTTGTCTCTTATTTTGCCTTCCTTCATTTCGTTCCAGCCACAGCATTTGGCGAGTCAAAAATCCGACCATCACACCCATTCTCTCACTCTGAGCGGTCTTTTCAAATATCTAAACAAGGAACAGGAGTCCCGTCCCTGCACAGCTGCGTTCAAGGTCGCCAACTTCCTCGTCAGTCATCTGTGAAATTTGCAGCACATTGCGACTTTTTACATTTTTTTGGCTGGTAATGTGAGTATGTAGAGAGAGAATATGTGGGGTGAGATGTAATGGGGGATGGTGTTTGTAGGGGATAGCAAGAAAACAATAAAGCAAGTCTTCAGTCACTTAGCAGCATAGCCATAAAGTCTTAATCATTGTAATTTCATACTATGTGCAGTATGGCAGTGTAACTGAAGTCATTATCATTATTACCTATAGAGTTAGGTGGATTGTTCCTAAATTATTATACATTGAAGCTAAAAAGTCAGAAAACAGACAAAAATAATGCGGTGAAAACCACAGGGGAATTCCCACCAGGGATCTGACAAATAAAATTTGATGAAAGAAGCTGGAAATGAACTCAGAATGCTTAGTGGATTGCACAGGGAACGTGTGTGTGTGTGTGTGTGTGTGTGTGTGTGTGGGGGTTATGATCTGCACAGATCATTCCAGGTTCCTCCATGTAAGTTTGAGTTATAAACAATAAACCCATTTGCATCAGACTAAGCTGACTCGTATTTCTGAGGTGAAGATGATTTTCACAGAGCTGGGCGAAAACCGAATTCATCTGGCCTCTACTGGGACTATTTTTTCCCCCCAAAAAATTCAAACTCATGCACAGTACCTGCACTCTCTGAGATAGGCTCGTGGCGTGTTTCATCACTGCAGCTCGAATTTGCAGGACCATGTCTTGAACATCTCCATTCAGTTTGGCCTGCATCTCGTTCAGGTCCAGAAGCCTGGAGGTCAAAGGTCATGAGCAGTGATGAAGAAACTCAATGGCATGAATGTCCAGGGCTCGGAGAATAAAATTGTTTCTTCTGCCCATGAACTCTGGGCCAGCTGATTTCACCAAGTACTATAGTAGTACCACTAGACTGGGATTTTGTTCATCAGCAAATCCAGATGATTAAACCAAAAGATCCTGGGGAAATTCTAACTTAATGAAAATGAATTTCTACCGCTCCTAGCCTGTCTCCAACATTTCCTTTTCTTTGATAACAGATGGGCTCCGAATGATGGAAATTCAACCCCAATGCCAATAAAATTGGTCCATCATGGAAAATGCAAATAACATTTTAAAAAATAGTAGTCGACAGAAGTCCAAAGACCCTACTACCTCTGCAAAACCAATTTGAGGGACTTGTAAAAACTGAAGATTTATTGACAGGGCAAAATTACTTTATTACGGTCAACTGTGGTCTGGTTTAGAGTGAATTTTTCTAAGATCAGCCCCAGGGTGACTTTCACCATCTCCAAATTTCTTCATACTTCATGATAATTGAGTTTGGGGTCGGGAATAGGAAAATCAGTCATGAACTTGACAATTAACCCCTCCCTGGCTGAGCAGGCCACTCCCCTTTTTTGGGGCTCTTTTGTGATAAACTACTTTTAACTGCTTTTTTCTTCAACCTACATAGAGGTTCCAAGTTTTTATCCCTTGTCCTTGAAACCTCTGTTAGAGGACTACAACTTAAAGTAGTTAGTTGACACCAGCGCCACCTGAAGTTGCATGCAACACCATTTCTGGCGTTTGGAAATGGGACCCTAGTTCCATCCTACATACAGATCCCAAACTAATTACAGTTGTTTTCCAATCAATCGAATGATCACACTAGAGTCTGCAGTACTCATTTTGTGAGGGCTGGCCTGACTTTGTTGACCCAAATTATGTTGGGTTCGCTCGGTGTTTCCCTACAAACGAAAGAATCTCACACTGACGCAAGCTAAAAGGAAAGAGCGATCTGATCGGAGAAATTATATTTAAGGTATTGGTTGATATTATAAGTTATTTAAGTTGGCCCACTAATCGTCAAATAATTGTTTTATCATTTGTTGTCCCAAGGTGTTATTGTTTTGCAGTGTCCAGTTCTTGTATCCACATTTTGAAAAGGGACTGGCTTTGTTCGATCCTATAGGCTATATACGACTTTAAGTAGATGTTAAACTCTACGCAAACAAATCTCAAGCCAAAGGGGGAATGCTAGTGCCATATGACGTTTTCAGTCTAGGTCGGCTCTGAGGGCCTCACTCACATTACAGAACCTAGCCTCTCAGAGCTAAGTGTGGGTGTGGTTTTCATTTTGCTGCTTGCAATAATAATTTGGTTTCCTTGTGATTTCAATTTCATTATTACTTGCTATATATAGCCAACAAAGTGGCATTTCCTTGCGGACGTGTAATAATGTTATTAACACCACTATGATTGGATCCCACGCCTTCAGTCAGCTAAATGGCTAGTGTTCTTGCGACAAATTCGCATTGTTCAAAACAACCGGCAAGCACACATGATCCTAATCGCCTATTAACATGGATAAGTGCACAGGGGCAAAATACCCATATCATTACTGTTTGACTGAACGCTACACATTTTATTTCGGATTTTCATCTGTGCTGAAAATAACAATGTGAAGGACTTGCCTCGACAGTGTCTTGCTGGTATCGTCTCAAGTCTCTGTTGCACTGAAGAAGTCAATGCTTTTAGTTTGTAGGTGAAAACTAATAGAGCTTACTCTAGCTATATCGTCAAGGGGAAAAGAATTTCCAGCCTCCACTTTTTTCCGGCTTTTAAGTACTGCTATTCACAAAATCTATGCTGTTGATGAGTAGTCCTTGAGAAAATAGCGAATGCACATATACTGCATGTCATCATTATAAACAGCAGTTTTTAGGCTCTGTTATGGTCACAATACGCAGATAGGCCTATCTTTGAGAAACAATTTAAATATGAGAATATCTATTTAAGAAATATATATTTTCTACATTAATTGGCAATTAGATCACAAGTTGAAGCTTTTGACTATGTTTATTGACAAAGGTGAATGAGTTATTCAAATGCAAATTAATCTTGCAAAATATATTATATCACTGATATATTCTCATATTGAAATGGTCTTTCCAAGGCATCTGCGTATTGTGACCATCAGAAAGCATAAAAATTGAAGCACTGATTACTAAAACCCCACAAGTCAAGTCAAGTGTGACTTATGGGGTTTTAGTAATAGGTGCTTCAATTGCAGTTTATAGTAATGGCATGCAGTATTCATGTGCATTCATTTTTTAACACACGGACTACCCGTGGTCGGCAGCAGGTGTAGATTTCGAGAGTAGCAATGAAAAAAAATCGGAGGTACTAAAATATTGATGAATACCGAAATTCCAAATTTCCTTCTGCAAACAGTTTACACACAAATTCGTTCAGCTCACGTTTCATAAATGAGGCCCATTGTGTCCATTTTACCATACTGCTGTAAGAGGGGAAAAGGGGGGATGGACCACCGCTGGCGCTGATGAGTGCATCTGTGACACTGCAGCAAGACTGGGGGGCCTTCTGAGCATCAAAAGACTTCAGCGCCATGCAAGATAACAAATTGTAGAGTTCCTGATGACAAGCAGCTTATTGTTTGCTGGGGTTTGTGTGAAGGGAAGCGGGGGTGGTTTATGCCCTGTGGGAAAATGTTAACCCATTATATTCAAATGTACGGTCAATCTAAAACTAACAA
This sequence comes from Gymnothorax reevesii, assembly GCA_029721435.1. NCBI lineage: Eukaryota > Metazoa > Chordata > Actinopteri > Anguilliformes > Muraenidae > Gymnothorax > Gymnothorax reevesii. The sequence goes on along the minus strand of CM056577.1, from coordinate 121,870,849 downwards.
AAGCATTACTATATTGATCTATTGCTGAATTGTTGTATTCGTTATATATCGGAATGCATTAATAATCAAGCATTAATTGATATTAACTAAAACAATGTATTAATAATCAAGTATTCACTAAAGCAATGTATATCTGAGTGAACTCTGCTACAACTCTGTCTTCTCCATATAGGATTTTCCACTACTTGCAGCAGAGACTTTTTGTTCCTCTTATCGAAAGAACACAGAAGTATGTTGGAAAGTATTAATCGATGTAACCTCAGTAATCAAGTGTCTTCAAATGAATGAGCGTTCAAATGTATGATTATGTATCATTTAGCCAAAATATTTTGAATCATTGTATCTGATGTTAACCATGTGTGCAAAAGCAGGGAAAACTAATGGGAAACACAGAAGTTTGGATGCAAAGGATGAAAATGGGCCAACCATAAATCTATGCTTAACAGTGGCTTACTGATCTCTTGGCACATTCCAATAGAGTTGGGGGATTAGGGGGTATGAATCCTCCTGTTGTTCTTAATCTGAGGGCCCCGACTTTCTTAGAAAAGACAGACGTCATAAGGGTCAAAAATGGGTTACGTCCCTTGGTGAAATCTCTCATGATGTTTGGAGTAGTAGCTGCAGGGCTCATGGGTTGGGAAATCCCCGGTCGGGTGAAGTTCATGCGTATCTTTAGATTGAGGAGGTTCGTAGCTGGAGACCATGGAGAATTGGATGATTGACAACAAAGGGACAACGAGCGATAAAGATGGGGACTTAGAAGAACTCGAGGCTGCTCTCAGCCCTCTGGTCCTCTATGAGACTCTGTACTCACAGAAGCTTCTGTTTATCTGAGTATTCTTCTTTCCAATTCTTTGCTAAAGATCATCAATTGTATATGGTTTCTGTATTATTTGATGGTTTGAAGCCTAATTTTCATTTGACTGTATCTGTGCACATGAATTTATTTATTTATCTTATTGTACTCATGTTTTTACCTTCTGAATTATAGTAAAATTGTTGAACTGCTTAACTGTTTTTGGGTCCTTCATTTAAAAGCCAATGCTAACCAGTAGGAATTCCTCAACAGCCTGTAAGAGACTGGAGACCAGAACTGAGGGATGCAAAGAGTGAGCCAACTATCGGTGAATGGCCGGACAGGAGGAGGCAATAAACCTGGTCTCTGAGCTGGGAGTGGGGGGGGGGGTTTGTATGGTCTCTGTGCCTCTGAGCTGGGAGTGGGGGTTTGAATGGTTTCTGCGTCTTTGACGTCACCCTGCATGGGAGACCTTTGGCTTACCCAGTGCTCCATATTGCCCTCAGTCATCCGTGTAAAACTGGACCCTAACTTATCGGTTTTAAATAATCTAAACATCTGGGAACTTCACAATATGCTCATATGTTCAATATACTGCTAAGAAATCACTTCTGTACTGATAACATAATTTACCTGTATAATAATTCAGCTTAAGACTTTTTCATGACAACTGCATCATACTCATACATTTTTCTGGCTTGTTTGGTATGTATATTTTTGTTAGAATTCAAGGAGTCGAATGACCTATATCTCATATCCAATGAAATTATAATTCATTCACTTTTAGAAACTCCCAAAATTTGGGTAAGGTAAAATCTGCTCTCGGGTAATGAAGTTTCACTCCTTTCGTCTGAATGACCCCTCCTTCTCAATCAAATGGCCTGACTCGGTCTCAGTTTTGATACCTGTAACCCGATATCCCAACTGGTCAATTTATGGGGCTCTCTGGTTGGAGGAGGGGGTAGCTGGTTTGGTTTATAGGAATGAGAAATAAGCTGTTTGGGGAGAATCGTATTCGATCTCTCCCTGCGTGCGTGAGTGCGTGTGTAAGTGGCCGGTCAGTGTGGTCGGGGAGAGTCGTGTCCGGGCTCTCTCCTCGCACCTGTGGCTTTTCCTCCAGGTATGACTTTATCCTCTCCTTCTAAATTGTGTGTTGCTTATAATTGGCTTAACATTGATTTGGTTGATCTAAGCTTGTGCCTACCTGGTGAATAAATTATTGTTATTCCTTTAAGCTTGCATGGCTTCAGTGACTCTTAACGCATGTACATTCTTTCTAGCCCCGTTCCGGCGGATATGTAGGGGTATAATCCTAACTGAGGAACGACTGGCCAGCGGCCCGGTGTGGGAATTGGTTTTAAGAAGATGGAGAGACAATCATGATCTACTTAGATAAAGGGTTTATATATTGCTGGTTCTGGGGTTTTAGCCTAAAGGAAACCCATGGACGAAAAGTCGGTTATCCGTTAAAATTCACAGAAGGAACCCATGGGTGTGCATAAAATCTGGGTTCGCTGTATTTATGCCAAAAGATGCTGTTGCATGATGGCTGACTTCCAACCTCTGATCTAACCAACGAACCTAGGGTCCGGACATGGTGTTAAAACCCGGGAACATTAATGGAAGTGACGGCGGTTGTCTTTTAAGAGTTTGAGGTATAATCAACTTTGAGATCCACGCATGTTTTCCCCAGATTATTAATTTTAATTCTGATTTAGAGTCAGATATTTAATGAGAATATAACCAAAATTGGTAGTCTAAATGAATTCTGGAGTCAGATTAATTGTAACCGTTGTGCTTTTGTGCCCCGTCTTTGGACAGAGAAAAATGTCCATTAAGTAATTAAGTTCAAGCAAATTATTTAACATGACGCAAAGCAGGTTTGACTATCATCTGCTTGCCCAATAAGTTGTTAGTTTTCAGGAATAGGGATGTAATGGTAAGAAAATTTAACCTCACAACGGTTTGTTGCAAAATCAAAAGAAAACGATTGGCTAGAAATTAATTATCTTGCAGGGCAAATAATAAGGGATGAATAAAAATAAATAAATAAATAAATCATGTTTCATGTTTTCAAAGACCCTTGGCTCAGACCGTGTGACTTATTAAAGTTATCCAACTTCACTAAAATTAAACCATTTACTGACCTTGGACAAATCTAACTAGACGTGCTACTGTGCGAATAATGTTATGGCCCATCCTTATTGGCACAGCTGCTAAGTAGCTGCTCAAAAGGAGCAGCTATGCGAATAAAACAACTGCAGAGGGACGCGGCTACGGCTTATTTACTCAGCGGCTGTGCGAATAGCCACTCCGAATACAAATTATGCAATCTTTTAGAAATCAAGAAATGCATGCAATGCAATAAAATACAGTAATCTACTACTGTTTAATAAACGCAAGTGGGCATCCATCCAGCTAAGGTTAAGAATGTGTCCAGCAACTAGCGCCACACTACACCACTGAACGAAAATGTGGATTTTAGGAAGAATGCTTCTGGTGCCATGTCATTCATTTCAGCAAATGTTTATGACATTGCTGATTAGTAGTGTTAACCGCTGTCATAGGAAACAAATCTGATAGCACGATTTAGCTGATCTACCTGCTAGCTCGCATTTGGTTGATTCCAACGTTCATTTAATGATATATGGTAATATACAAGTAGTCACTGTCAATCAAATTTCTACAAAAAATGAAGTTTATGGCATTTTTGATGCCTTCAACTAGCGCTACATAATGCCTTGTTTTCACCGTTTCACGGTCTCTTCGTGAATTAAAGTTTAGCGGTTTAGCTTAGAATATTCACTGCTAGGTATGCATTCTCGATGGCGACGGGCGCTGTACTTAGGGTTCTATTTACATTATTGTCAAGTCAATAAGTTAGACAGACGGATCATTTCATTCAACTTCAATCCGATGTCCCCACAACATGTATTTCAGCTAAAACGTTTACGGTAACTTTGCATTGGCTATGAAGTTGTGGGTGATGGTCACAGAGATGTGCCATGAGATTTGACGTATTGCTGCCTTTAGCAGAAACTTTTACCTGCATTCTCTGCAGTTAGGATAACGGTCTTCGATCCAGTGTCCCCCCACATTCTTATAATACCCAAAATATGCCCATACTTCAGACCTAGTCCTCTTAGAGGGCTGATAGATGTCCTGAGCTCAGTCGTCTCCTCCTTCCGCCATGATTCCATTTCCAATTTAAAGAAAGATCAATCCAAAGTTGTAGGCTACACAGTGCGCCCGCGCGGCTACTTCAGGAGACTCGGATGAAGCTGGGAAGGATTAAACACGCGATTTCCACACCTCGATAACCCACAAAGATAATTTTATTTGAGATGAAAATGGTAATTGTTATTGTCAACATTTTCATCGGGGTTTACCGTTACACCGGTAATCGTTACATCAGGACCACGTGTCCACAGTTTCACTAATTAGGAACCCATTGATTGTCCACCTTGATGGGCTCAATTGTTTCTAATATATCACTACATGCATATGGATTGCTTTCCTCTTCATGGTGTGTATGGATATTCATTCAAATGTGGCTTCATAGGATAAATAAAACAAATTTAAACATAAATGCGCTAGGTTAAGACAAACTGACAGCTTGTTGCACAAGTACTGTAAAAATAAGTTCCATGACCTCCCATGCGCGCATATCATCATTGTCACGAAGCACCTATAGCAAATATACTGGATAGAAACTGCGCCAAAAAAAAAAAAAGAGTTTACTAGTTACATGGTCAAGTCACATTGTTATGACCACCTCCTACTTTTGATGCCAACAGTGCGTAGCCAATGAAAGTAAGGCACGTGTTATGAACTGGCTTGGTGGGTATATGAGGTGTGCTGTAAGTATTCTGTAACCAAATCAATCATTGTGTCATGTATCACGTACATGCATACATGCCGATTGTCTTCCCTGGGGCGGATGGCCTCTTCCAGCAAGACAATGCGACATGTCTCACGGCAAGAAATGCACAACAGTGGTTGGAAGAGCTCGACCAAGATTTCCCAAGTACTTCCCTGGCCCCCTAATTCCCCAGACTTGAACCCATTCGAGCATTTGTGGGATGACCTCGATCATCATGTTCACTCTATGGATCCTTCACCACAGACCAGCAGCTGCCAGATGCATTGCACTCAGTATGGCTCCAGATACCTGTGACAACCCTCCAGCACCTTACTGAGACACTCCCAACCCATCTAGCTGCTGTCCGTGCAGGACACGACGGGTACTCTGAATATTAGCAGGTGGTCATAGCAATGTGACTTGACTGTGTTTAAGGTCACAGTGCCATGGTCAAATGTCACAATAATCTTAACAAAGAAAAAATATGGATTGAGCACTTTAATCTAAACCCAATATCAAGGCTCCATTGTGAACAGTTTCCAGAGATATGCTCTGGAAACAAATTTCAAGGTACAAGTAACGGTGACAAATTTTAAGGTCAAAGCACCTTTGACAACCTAGCAGACCTGTTCCCACCATCTGACATACTCAGACCAGCCAGAACATTAAAACCGCTTGCCTAACATTGTGAAGATCCCCCCTCAGGCTGTCAAAACAGCTCCATCAAAACTGACGTCTATTTGAACTCCCAAACTTTTCCCAGGGAAACCACACTCCTGCCACCAGTTATGTCTTCTCCCCAGAGTGGATCCTGGTGACATCTCTTCCTCAGGCAAACGGTGCACAGCTGATGGGCATGATGTGAAAGAAAACAGGATTCGCTGGACCAGGCAACAAGCTTCAAATGCACCCAAGTCCAGATCCGATAGTCATGTGCCTACTGTAGGCGCTTCTGGAAGCAGACGGGGGTTAGAATGAGCGCTCAGCCTCGTGTGCAAGTACAAAGCAGTTTATACAGCTGGCTGCTGTGCATTGTGTGTTGTCACAGGTTCCTCACCCAAGTTTCATTGAAATTCTCGGCGACTTGAGCCACAGTCAGTTCAAACCTGAAGCCCTGGTGCATTGATAAATCTTGGACACTCAACTTTGCCGCCGGTTCATGATTTGTCCTTCCTTGCCCCACTCTGGGGAGGTAGTGAATGCTGCAAGGCGCACTGCGAAGGTCTAGCGGCTTCAAAAATGCACTGGCCCAGTTGTTCGACAGTAACGATTTTGACCTCGTCAACATCACCAAGGTTCCATTTCTCCCACATCAAATACAACAACTATGACCACCAGGAGCGGAGTGGCCATTGAGACGAGGGCAGCCAATAAGCAGACTGCCCTGCGCGGCCATGTAACTTTCATGATCGGCCCATTGAGTTCAAACACAAAGCAGGTCATCAGCTGCGGAACTGCATGAAGCCTTTAGTTTGTATATTTCCTGTACCAACATTCAAGTGGAGACAGACCAGGACCGTAGGAAGGTCAATCTAGCACCCCTCCGCTGTGCTTACGCAGCCATGCATAAGTAATCCATTGAGACTGTGCAGATATGATCATTTTCAAGCTGAAGAGCTGGTTGCTGAAGATTGGAACGGGAGAGGAAAATTATGAGTGCTTATTATGCTGAAATAAGGGCATGTCACCCATAAATATCACATGCTTGTGTGAGAGAAATCCATAAGATTTAAGGCTGTATCTGTGTTACCAGCCTGTTTAGACAAGACTCCTTTTTCTTGATGCGCTTAAAGGGGAACACAAAGCATCTTATCTTACTGCAAGGAGTACTCCTAAGTTGTGCTAAAACATTTTATGTAGGAGTAAAATCTTAAAAGTTATTCACATAGTCGCTTAGATCAACTTTTACTTAAGAAAACTGGTAACTCCTAGAATAGGAGTAGCTCTGAGATGGGTGAGAATAAATCTCCGTTGCTATGGATGACGTCAATTCCCATGCACGAGTCTTGGGTCACGGTGATTGGCTGTTTGGTGACAGGGCGGCCCATTGAAAAAAATATCCCACATACAACCCATGGAGGAAAAAATGAGGAATTAGTCCAAGCGGCTGGTTTGTCCCATAATATAATAACATGTTGAGCATCCCTGAAAATGCACTATGCGCAGTCCTAACATATCACGCTCTGGGCAAATAAACATACATACAAAACCCAAAACCAGTGAAGTTGGCATGTTATGTAAATCGTAGATAAAAACAGAATACAATGATTTGCAAATCCTTTTCAACTTAAATTCAATTGAATACACTGCAAAGACAAGATGTTTAATGTTCAAACTGAGAAACTTTATATATTTTTTGCAAATAATCATTAACTTAGAATTTAAAGGCAGCAACACATTGCAGAAAAGTTGGCACAGGGGCATTTTTACCACTGTGTTACATCGCCTTTCCTTTTAACGACACTCAGTAAACGTTTGAGAACTGAGGAGACCAATTTTTGAAGCTTTTCAGGTGGAACTCTTTCCCATTCTTGCTTGATGTACAGCTCAAGTTGTTCAACAGTCCGGGGTCTCCATTGTCGTATTTTACGCTTCATAATGCGCCACACATTTTCAACGGGAGACAGGTCTGGACTACAGGCAGGCCAGTCTAGTACCCGCACTCTTTTACTACGGAGCCATGCTGTTGTAACACGTGCAGAATGTGGCTTGGCATTGCCTTGCTGAAATAAGCAGGGGCGTCCATGAAAAAGACGTTGCTTGGATGGCAACATATGTTGCTCCAAAACCTGTATGTACCTTTCAGCATTAATGGTGCCTTCACATATGTGTAAGTTGCCCATGCCTTCGGCACTTATACACCCCCATACCATCACAGATGCTGGCTTTTGAACTTTGCGCCTATAATAATCCAGATGGTTTTTTTCCTCTTTGGTCCGGAGGACACGACGTCCACAGTTTCCAAAAACAATTTGAAATGTGGACTCGTCAGACCACAGAAAACTTTTCCACTTTGCATCAGTCCATCTTAGATGAGCTTGGGCCCAGCGAAGCCGGCGGCGTTTCTGGCTGCTGTTGATAAATGGCTTTCGCTTTGCATTGTAGAGTTTTAACTTGCACTTGCAGATGTAGCGACGAACTGTAGTTACTGACAGTGGTTTTCTGAAGTGTTCCTGAGCTCATGTGGTGATGTCCTTTACACACTGATGTCGGTTTTTGATGCAGTACCGCCTGAGGGATCGAAGGTCACGGGCATTCAATGTTGGTTTTCGGCCTTGTCGCTTATGTGCAGTGATTTCTCCAGATTCTCTGAGCCTTTTGACGATATTACGGACCGTAGATGATGAAATCCCTAAATTTCTTGCAATAGCTTGTTGAGGAATGTTGTTTTTAAACTGTTCGACAATTAGCTCACGCATTTGTTCACTAAGTGGTGACCCTCGCCCCATCCTTGTTTGTGAATTACTGAGCATTTCAGGGAAGCTGCTTTTATACCCAATTATGGCACCCACCTGTTCCCAATTAGCCCGATCACCTGAGGGATGTTCCAAATAAGTGTTTGATGAGCATTCCTCAACTCTCTCAGTCTTTTCTGCCACTTGTGCCAGCTTTTTTGAAACATGTTGCAGGCATCAAATTCCAAATGAGCGAATATTTGCAAAAAATTACAAAGTTTACCTGTTCGAACATTAAGTAACTTGTCTTTGCAGTGTATTCAATTGAATATAGGTTGAAAAGAATTTGCAAATCATTGTATTCTGTTTTTATTGACGATTTACACAACGTGCCAACTTCACTGGTTTTGGGTTTTGTCGAAAAAAGACCGTTGTAAAAATGCCAAGAGCATAAAATGAGTCAATAATAAAACGCACCATTTTCCCCAATAATTAGCAACTTATTTCCCAATGAGAATATGTTGCGATCATTTAAATATTGGGCTGTTCAAGTTTGTTTGCCCTAAACTGTCATGGATGAACACGAAAGCCCAACTGGAGCCACGACCAGTTATTTGCTGCTGGCCCTGTTGGTGCGGGAGCGAGAGCATGTTATCAAAGGGAAATCTGGCTCAGGGGTGAACAGCAAATCCAAGCGGGATGCATGCGATAGTATCAGCCTACAGATCAATGCTTCATTCCCCTCGTGTCTCGGCCAGCAGACGACTGCAAGAAGCGATGGTATGGGCTGCAATCGCAGGGGAGGTCCGAGATTGCTGCCTATAAACGGGCTATCGTTCAAACAGGAACCATACCAAGATTGGTTTGTAATTTATAGCCAACAATTTAAATATGCATGCAAAATGTGACATCATGATGATCTCTTCAATGTAATCCTCGCTCAATATCCTGATAAAATAATTCATGCATAGCAGGAGGAGGTACAGCACCAAAGCCACTGTCCCCGAGTGAGTGGTATCGTAGGCACATGACGCCTGTCAAATAATTGGCATAAGCCGCTTTCCGCAATAAAATGCGAGTCTTGCATGGACCCTGGCCATTTCGCAACAATGTCCAAAATATTGTATTCGGCATCAAATACTATCTGGGTGTTGATGGAATTAACTTTTTTCCATTTGCAAATACCTCTTCATCTTGGGTCGGAGAAATAATTTGAATATGGGTCCCGTCAATAGCACCTATGATACCAGGCATACCCTGAGATGGGCATGAATTCAAGTTTGATTCTGTGTTGTTAGCGAATGTCCACTGGAAACCGGATAAACTGTCGGATGATATGAGGGTCACAGAGTGCATTGATTGTTTGTTGAATTGAGCAACAGACAGATGATTGTGAAATCCCTAAATTGTCCGCGGTGCAAAGGTGCATTTTTACAATGGCCAAGTAACAAAGTGTTGTCAAACATTTTATTTTGGGGCTTATTGGGTTGTTTCTCATGGTTGGAGATGCAATTTTCTCCCTTAAAGAGTAAAATCCCTTCACGTTCGATCCAATATATTTTCAACAACTGCGCATCATTCAGAATTTCCAAATCATTCCGTCTTTCAGCAGCAGCAGCCATTTTCTGATTCTTTGTGAATAGGTTTTAGCGAGTTAAGAGTCCTCTTGACTACTTTTAAGCTCTCCCAGACTTAGGAGCTACTTTTAGGCCTAAAATGCTTTGTGAATAACACATCTTAAAAATAATTAGGAGTCCTAAATTTACGACTGACACGCCCATTTCTTTTTAGGAGTTTCTCCTAAATCCGGCAGTTAGGACATACTTTTAATGGCAAGATGCTTTGTGAATAGGGGCCCAGGTCATTGTTATGCATGATGATCTATCTGTATTCTGGATATTGCTCATTTAAGCCAATTACTCAGCATGCATAATGTCCAATATTTTTGATAGAGCATAGACTCAGATGTATTCCAACAAATAGACATGCATTACATAGGTTATGTGTTTTCAGTTTGTGCTCTATTATGTATTTCCGTCCCCCAACAGAAAAGTCTGATCAAAACTTGAACAATATAAGACTTTCTGACTTTCGTCAACTTACTTCTTACTTGTGGATGCAGCGACTGTGATTGCTTGCGGTAAATCACGTGACTAATCAGTGAGGCGCTTTTTTAGGAAATTATGATCTGGAAATGTCCAGTAAAATGTTCATTTTGTGTTTTCAGGGTATCTAAGCCTAGAGAAAATAAACCCCACTTATGTCCAAAATATTGGACAACATGCAACAAAGGGTTAATACGAAGTACGCTTTTTTTCATTCAGTTCCTCTCTAAAGCAACTTATATAGCACTTCAAGCAAAATCCCACTCCCTTCTAGTGCAGATGATTTACTGTGTGACGAGTGCACATTGGCTTTGGCCAATCAGAACCACATTTTAGGAGGCAGGGGAACAACCTGCCCCAGAATGTATAAGTCGTTCAGCACAGGGCAGGAGGGGTGTGTACTGCCAATGAATGATTTTGCATTTGAAGCTGAGGGCTCACTTGCAAGCGAATACATTTCTCTAAAGACACCCTCTCCAGTCAACAAACTATCATAGAACATTTAAATTGCCACAACAACACAGGCATGGACAATGCATACACATGCGCGCTAGCACGCACAAACACGCACATGCATAGCCACTGACACAAAGCAGGCACACACTGCCAACACTGACATGCACACATTTCACTGACCTCCTGTCCAGGTCTGATAGACTCTGTTTCACCACATTCCTTTGCTGCTCTAGATCCTCCAGGAGGGGCTGGATGGCTGTTCTCTCATTTCCAGGAACAAGTTCCAGTGATGAAACCCTTTGAAAAAGAATTCAAGGGGGCTCAATTTTAAATGTTGCTACACTTGCAATGACAAAAAAGTAGGACGCCATAGTTATATTGTATATTGCACCGCCATTGAGACATTCGGCATAAATATCACAGAAGACATAACATTTTGTCAATATTGAGCAGCCCTTATGCATATATAATGTTTACGTGGTTAAGATATATGGCAATTCAGTAATTTTAATCATAGTGAATCATAGGTAAAAATCAACAACAATCTACAGTAATGCTCATTATACATGTATATTCAAGTACAATGATATTTCACACCATGCGCAATAATATTTCTATATGTATAATGATATTTAATTCTTGTCTAATTTTTTTAAGTCCCGTCTTCTGCATAAAATATTGAATATTATCGGTCTGTTCACATACTCGCTGGTAAGCTAAGTACCAGTAAAAATGCAACGACGGTCTCATCAGAAATCAGTAATTATGTAATAAAGCGATTCAGATTCCCAAGGACTCAAAGCACTTTACAGCAGTGAGGGACACTCACCACCGGTTAACAGATTTAAAATGTTCAGGTCAACCATATATTAAACATACCAGCATCAACTTTTTTTTCGAAATGGGGTTGTACTAAATGTGTAATTGGACGTAGATTGCACTAATGATCCCCAGTATTAAGTGTGTTATAATCCTTTGAAATAATGTATCAGTAATTCATGTACTGACTGCATGAGTATTTAGAGTTACAGACAGGTTGCATTAATGGGCCTTTCTCATGAGAGTGCTTGCTGATAAAGATGGAATGTGAAGGAGTCACTGAGCTCGGTACACGGCATACAAGGATGACCTTGCCAGAGAAATGGCCGGGACGAACATAGTTTATTGCTGACCAACTTCAGCCTCTCTTCTTCTGATACAAGCTGGAATGAATCAGTACTTGTTCCTCACATGAACTCACTCCCTTTCTGCAGAGACGATACACTAATAAACAATGCTCCAACCACCTTTCATGTGTCTGAAGCCCTTCCTGTCAGGAGGGGATAAAGCATGAGGCACTCGAGAAAGAGAGGGTGCGCGGCCCACGAATCGTCGAAAAGCTGCGACCGACTTCCAAATGGGCAAAATCAATAAATAAAAAAATTTGCCCTTGGGCATTAACAAAAATTCTTAGCCCTTGAACCGCAGAGGCTTGTGGGAATTGGCAACACAGACATAGAGAGTGTGGAAAAGTATGTAAATAACAAAAAATCCTTGAAAGGCTAAAATGTCAGAGTAAAGTGTAAAGTAAACCAATTTTCTGCATGTACTGCAGGCATAATAATGTTTTGAATTATTAGCAGAGATGGTAAACTTGGCCTTCTTTGAGGGGAGTATCCCCAGAGAGAAAATTTTATACGCATATTGTGCATTTGCATCCACATTTAATGTTAAGGTACAAGCCCAGTATACAAATCTTTAAAAAGATAACTAATCAACTATAAAAAATTTCAGTGTCCAAGAACCATCTCTGTTGTAATATGAGGAAAAAATACCGTGCTAATCGCACTTAAGACCCCTCTGCTGCATAGGCAAGTTGAATTGTGTGTTATATTATTTCTGCAAACGGAATCCAACTATATAATGAAGCCAAGTGCTCATACAAAGAACCTTGGAGTGGGCATTTTTCATTTTTCAGACTACGCCCCCTGGTGGCCACACTGAGAGTCAAAATTGGCTGGAATTCAACAGCTAATTGAAGGCTCCATAGACATACCACCCACCCAAAAATTAGAAACCTAGAAGCAAACCTGAAGGCGCTAGAGCGGTAACATCATTGCATTTAAAGACTGGCAGCATTTATGCTATTCAACCTAGAAAACGATTAAAAATAGATGAAATCAAAAACATGTCTGATATGTGATGAAGGGTGATCCCATATACCTTCAGTAAAAATTTCAGCGTCCTAGCTCAAATAAGGAAGTTATTGCAATTTTTCATTTTTGACAGTAAGCCCCCTGGTGGCCAAACTAAGACTCGAAATAGGCCAGAATTCGATAGGTTTGTGAAGCATCCATAGATGTACCACCCACCCAAAACTACAAAAGCTAGAAGTAAACCTGAAGGCACTAGAGTGGGAACATCATTGATGTACAGACAGACGGACGGCAAAGGGGGCAACAATACCCCTCGGTCAACCGTCAGCTGAGGGGTTAAAAAAAAAAAAAACCTGTACATGCAAGATCTTAGTAATGTCAATAAACGCTCTTTATTTCAAGGAAGATCAAGAGGAAGAATCTCGCAAGCACGCACGCACGCGCGTGCGAGATTCTTCCTCTTGATCTTCCTTGAAATTAAGAGCGTTTATTGACATTACTAAGATCTTGCATGTACAGGTTTTTTTTTTTTTTTTTAACCCTCTGCTGACGGTTGACCGAGGGGTATTGTTGCCCCCTTTGCCGTCCGTCTGTCTGTACATCAATGATGTTCCCACTCTAGTGCCTTCAGGTATACTTCTAGCTTTTGTAGTTTTGGGTGGGTGGTACAGTAATTTATGTACTGACTTGCAACACTTGCATGTTTTAAAAAAGCACCATGAATTCTGAAAGGTATATAAAAGGTTTTAGAGCAACATATGCTTCCCTCCAGGCGACATCTATTCCAGGGAAGGCCTTGTGTATTTCAGCAGGACAATGCAAAACTAAACACTGCAGCTATTACAACAGAATGGCTTCGTAGTAGAAGAGTCTGTGCTGAACTGGTCTGCCTGCAGTCCTGATCTTTCACTGTTTGAGAACATTTGGCACATAATTAAATGAAGAGTCAGTCAAAGGAGACCCAAAACTCTCCAGCAACTGGAAGCCTGCATTAAGCAAGAGTGGGATCAAATTCCAATGGCTAAACTCAAGAAACTTGTCTCCTCAATGACCAGACACCTCCACTCTGTGTTAAAAAGAAGAGAAGATGGTACACCATGGGAAACAGGCCCCTGTCCCAACTTTTTTGAAACCTGTGGCAGCCATCAAATTTGAAATGAGCTCATTTTGTGGTTAAAATCATAAAATTTCTCTGTTTCAACATTTGCTGTTATCTCTGTTCTGTTGTGAATAAAATACTGGCTGGTATGATTTGAAAGTCATTGTGTTATGATTTTTTTCACAATTTACAGTTTGTCCCAACTATTTCGGAATAGGGGTTGTAGTATAACAATAGAACCAAATAGCAAATTGCAATTATTTCAATCCTCTTACCACGAAGCAATACAAACAACCAACAAACACCCTTCCCCCCAGTACATCAAATATAGCAGTCACAATCCTTCGAACGCTGTCAGGACAATATGATGCAGAACAATTCATCCAGAACAATGATCTAGAACAACATGATCCAGAATAACATGATCCAGAGCAAAATTATCATTTCAGTCATCCTCAGCGGAGCTCTCTAGGCAGACAGGCCTCTTTATTCAGATATTAATGAGACTGAAAAAATGAGCACAAACAGATTTTCTTAATCCAAAATGCAGAATTTCACAAAAACTTGGACGTAGAATTTCCTAATTTTCGCAGGGGATATTCAGAACATCATAAGGAAGGCTCATAACAAATTAGACAAAAAGTTATCAGACATTTTTTGAGTTATTCAAGTTTAAGGTGAAAAGTTGATGGCCAACGGACAGACCGATAGACAGATGGAGTCAGACGACGGCATTAGAAAAGCTCCGCTGATTGCTGTTTATCTTCACAGCGGGGGTAAAAATGCAAAACAAACACACAAACAAAGTCCCAAATGCTGAATTTTTCAAAAACCGGGATATAGAATTTTCTAATTTTTACGGTGAATATTCAGAATGTCATTAGGAAGGATCACACCAAATGAGAGAGAAATTTATCAGACATTTTTTGAGCTATTCAAAATTGAAGTGAAAAGTTGACGCCGAACGAACAGACAGACACCAGACGACTCGGCGCTGGAAAAGCTCTGCTGACTGCTCACTATCATCACAGCGGAGCTACAAAGTTCAACTGATTCCATTAGAACAGGTTCACTTAATACAACAAGTATTTGACACTAACGTGTCTTTGTCCCCTGCCACAAAATGTGAAATCGTGTCAAAATGAACAATTTCTCGGTGTGACCTAGAGAATTGCGCGAAGGTCACCGAAATGGACTGGCGCCGGGGTATCACCCTAATACATGTTGACATAAGATTAGAAGTAAATCCGTCGATTCGTTCTTGAGATATGTCGCTGACAAGGCTATCAGTGTGAAAATCCACAATCTCTCGGTGTGACCTTGAGAATGGCGCAAAGGTCACCGAAATCGACTGGCGCCGAGGTAGCACCCCAATATATGTTAAAATGGAATTTGAAGTAAATCCGTCGATTTGTTCTTTAGATACCTCGCTGACAAGGCTATCTGTGTGAAAATGCACAATCTCTCGGTGTGACCTTCAGAATGGCGCGAAGGTGACCGAAATCGACTGGCGCTGGGGCATCACCGTAATATATGTTGACGTGGAATTTGAAGTAAATCCGTCGATTTGTTCTTGAGATATCTCGCTGACAAGGCTATCAGTGTGAAAATGCACAATCTCTCAGTGTGACCTTGAGAATGGCGCGAAGGTCACGGAAATCGTCTGGCGCCGGGGTATCAGACTAATACATGTTGACATCAAATTTGAAGGAAATCCGTCAATTCGTTCTTGAGATATCTCGCTGACGAGGATTCAGGACTTACGGACGGACGGACGGAAGGTCGTAAATACTATGTCCCGCCGCTTCGCGCATTCCGCGCGGCGGGGGACAATTATGTACTTCCAAACCCTGTCAGTTGAAAGGAATGGTCTGATTTAGCATGAACATGCCAAAAGTGTGAAAACTGACATTCTCTCGGTGTGACCTTGAGAAGGGTGCAAAGGTCACCAAAATCGACTGGCGCCGGGGCATCACCATCATACATGTTGACATCGAATTTGAAAAGAATCCGAGGCTTCCTTCTTGAGATATCGCGCAGACAAGCATTTCAGTGTCAGAATCTATCATACCTCGGTGTGACCTTGAAAATGTTGCGAAGGTCAATAAATTCGACTGGCGCCGGGACATTACCCTAATACATGTTGACACCAAATTTGAAAAGAATCCGAGGCTTCCTTCTTGAGATATTGCGCAGACAAGCATTTCAGTGTCAGAATCTATCATACCTCGGTGTGACCTTGAAAATGTCGCGAAGGTCACCAAATTCGACTGGCGCCGGGACATTACCTTAATACATGTTGACACCGAATTTGAAAAGAATCCGAGGCTTCCTTCTTGAGATATTGCGCAGACAAGCATTTCAGTGTCAGAATCTATCATACCTCGGTGTGACCTTGAAAATGTCGCGAAGGTCACCAAATTCGACTGGCGCCGGGACATTACCTTAATACATGTTGACACCAAATTTAAAAAGAATCCGAGGCTTCCTTCTTGAGATATCGCGCAGACAAGGTTTCGGGACGTACGGACGGACGTACGGACGGAGCTGAATACTATGTCCCCCGCTTCGCGCTAAACGCGCGGTGGGGGACAATTAGAAATGTAGTTTCAACTCATGGTGGCACTACAGTGAAAGTAAGAGCGCCAACAAAATCATTCATGATCCTCCTCCAGACATCAGGAATCTTGAAAACAGATTTGGCAGGATTTGCATGGAAAGTGTTTGGGTTATTAAAAATTTGGCTCAGTGGTGGCACCACAACACAAGTCACATGGTAGCGAACATCAGTAAAAGCCCTTCTGTATGCGCCACAAATGATCAATGCATGATCCCCAGTTTTTGCATTTGAAATGTAAAGTTTGACTCAATGATGGTGCTACAGGAAAGGTTGTGACATCAGAAAACGATACAATTCGTCCTCTACGCACCAGGAATGAACACAAGTCCTCTCATGCTGTAGTTATTGGTTTGATACGAAGGATCTGCAGTGGCTGTGATGTCCAAGGTGAATCCATAATATCTCCAAAAACTGCTCCCAAGATTTAAAGAGACTCCCACTCCCCCCTTCTGAGAGGTTCTTATCTGTATTTTACCGTCCTAACCCTGACCTTGGGTTTCTGGCTCAGCTTCAAACTGCATTGTTATTCATCCTGTTTCACAGACCCACTGACCTTAAAGGGATAGTTTGGGTTTCTGAAGTGGGCTTCCATGAGGTTTTTATCTCCCTCAGTGTACCGGCTACCATCAGTAACTAGCGGTCAGAAAGCTCTGCTTAAAGAAGCAGAGCGTAGCGCCAGCACAGAAGCAGAGCAATACTCTGCAGCAGACAGGACAACAGCAAAACTAATGTTAGCAACCTAAACTGGAGTGCGTGGAGAAAACGTACACGAACTTGAAGGTTTAAATTTACAAATTAGCCTGACTGTATGAGGAACCAAACTACACACAGGGGGATCCATGTGAACATGGAAAACAACATGAAAGGCTTCACACAGAAAGGCCCCCAGGATTCTAACTCACAACCTTCTGCCCTAGAGGCAACGCCGCAACCCCCCGGGCAAAGATGACAGGTCTGTGCCAATGGTATATCTCATCTGTGACTCCAGCGGAGGGTCTCTCCGCCGGTTGGACAGGTCTGTACCTATGCCATGTCTCACCTGTGACTCCAGTGCAGGGTCTGTCCGCAGGCTGGACAGATCGGTTTGTCACAGGATTCGCAGAGCAGCCTCGCAATTTCGTTTCTGTGCACGGAGCAATACAGCATGGGCGCAGGAGCTGTGGAAACACAGTGAAGATACATGGCCACACGCACACCTGCATGACATCAGCAACACCAAAAAAAGACCAGCCAGAAGCAGTGCTGACTTCCATTCACCTTCCCCATTCTTCACCGTCTCCAAGTCAAATCTCCCACCAATAGCAACCATTAATTGCTCAAACCAGGCGACACTATCCCCGCCACTAACGGGTCCCGAATTGAGCAGGTCTGAAGATGCCCAAACGAGAATTTCAAATATGTTGTCCAACTATAAAGCAAGGAATCTGGTTTCCAGTACGCTTCACATATCTCTAGAACCGTTTATCCAAATAAGTCCAAACTTGGTGCATCTATAGCTGAGGACCCCATGAAATGCCATTTCGAGTTTTAAGTTGTTTGACTGAGTAGTTCTCAAAACACCGTGAAAGCCACAAGCATCAACACTGGATAAGCAGCAACTGAACAGGTCCTACACTACTACCCCCCCCCCCGCCCCCAAGAATCCATTACCAAGAAAACACATTTTTCCCAGTTATTGCATGTATTCATTAGTCATCCCTCACTCTGACAAAACCTGAGATGTTTAGGAGTTAAAGCAGCTTCCTTCCTCCCTCTTTTCCTCATCCAGAGGCTCTCTATTCCAGGGGCATGAAAATTGAAAATTTCAGTCAGGGCATCATGATGACGTCTACAGTGCAGAGGAGGTGGAGTCGAGGTGTGGCTTGGGTGTAGCAAACCGCACCCACTGTTTTCTGCAAACACGCCCAAAAAAAATGTCGGGATAGCAAGACCAACAGCTTTTCGCGATCACAAATGCTCTGTTTTTGACTGCCAAAATCTGCACAAAAATGTTTTTAATATGAGAGACATGTGGATTGCATTTATTTTTACAAACAATGTTCCAGCAGCCCCTGCCACAAACCTAATCCGATGTGCTCAGCATTTCACGTCAGACTCTTTCTCCAACTTAGCCCAGTACAAAGCTAGCTTAACTAAAAACCCGCGCCTGCAGAAAGGTGTTGTTCCAACACTACGCGACCCGCCACTTTAATATCGTCTGTAAATGTCAGCTTTCGCATTAGCTGACAACTTTGTTCCCCCAACTTTAATGTTATCATTACATTACCGTAAGCTATTGGATGGAGAGTGGTGCAGTTCAAAGGAATTTGGCAGTATACCCAGTACACGTAAACGTTACCCTCACAGCCCGAGGGTTCTCCTGACATGCCATATTTCCAAGGCTGAAGTGGGCTCAATTTCAGCTAACGTTAAAAAACTAAGTTAATTTAAGCCAGCAATAACCAGGCACATGGTTTATTTGTTGATGGGTTGCTGTAGCCATATTGCTGTCGTTTCTTGCTGTCCAAATGCAGTGTGTTACTCTTGATTTTATGATCATGGAACTTAGATGTACTAACGTTAGGATGTACCCAATACATAAACATTACCCTCGCAGCCCGAGGGCACACCTGAAAAAGTACGCTAGATTTCCGCTAGCAAAAAGCTAACGTTGGCTGGCTCAGTTAATTTAGGCCAGCATTAACCGTGCACACTCTGTTAATTTGTGGATGGATGGCTGTATATTATTATCTTTTTATGCAGTCCAAACGCAGCGTGTCACTCTTGATTATATGACCATGGAACTCAGATGTTGTCCCTTGGGGGGTTGGGAGGAGATGTGAGTATGCTCAGCAAATATGACAACAAACGCTGTTCCCTAAAAGTGTTCCCGAAAAAAAATGAACTTCCCGACCTATCAAAATATTAGAATTGAACCATATGATTGGTTTTAAAATTTGCTTTGAATTTTTTTGAGTACAGAATTGGAATTGTAACCAACTTTGTGTGGCTTCCTTCAAAAACAGGGATACATAAAGGAGTATTTCTTCACTGAATAGCGAGAACTGGGGATGTTTAATGAGTAGAAAGGGAAATAGTTCATTTTTAACCACTAGGTGTATATTACCTAACAATCACCTGGAAAACGATCTTGGGTTTAAAGAAAACTTTGGAAGTAGTAAGTGCTCTTGTGAGAGATTACAAGCCCATAGATTTAACAATTTTAGGCCACCTGATTCATATTCATTGTAGAGATACATCTGTTTAACTTTATCCGGTTTACCAATCCATATAAATTTGAAGATTTTTTTTTTTTTTGTATCGTTTGAAAAATGATTCACTTAGGGAAGGTAATGTCATAAACAAATACAGAAATTAAGATACAACTAAGGAAATAATCAAGGTGATCTTGCCATAAATTGTCAAAATGTTTCCCTCCCCATGGCTGCAAAATTTTGTCCATTTTAACAAGTTTTTAATTCAAATTAAATTCTGGTAAATTATCCACAGATTCAGGAACATGAATACCGAGCATTATCAACTGATCTATTCTCCAAATTCAAGGGTAAATTACACAGTAAGGAGAATGCTGTGTTTTTCAGAGACACAATCCTAAGTATTGTTCATTTGTCATGATTTGGCTTCAAGTCTGACAAGTAGGAAAAATAATGAAGGTCCTGTGTTAGGCTTTATATGGATAAGAATTGAGGATTTTCGACTTCAAATTTGAAAAAAGAAGTGACAATATGATCCCATATAGGCTGCATTCAGGCTTCCTGACAGGTCGAGGGCATGCATACCTGCGCGAGGGTCGTGCAGCAGCAGCACCGAGTGAGTCCGCGTGACCTTTACCCTCTGATGGGCAGAGATGCACGCTGGGCAAAGTTGGTCCGCACACTCCACGCACCACCCTCCAACTTCTGAACCTCCGCATCCTCCACACTAAGAGACAGGAGGGAGGGAGGGAGAGAGAGAGAGAGAGAGAGAGAAAAAGAACAAAAAAACAAGGACAGAGAGGGAGAGAGTGAACAAGCAAGAGAAAGCGTGATGGAGAGAGAAAACGGAGGCACCCCATGTTAAAATACACAGCAAGGTCCCATAGTATTTTGACAGTGGCACATCTTTTAAGGGTGATAGTTTCAACAGTACCGACTCAATGGGATGTGCAAATGCTGACAGTCCGCGTGTTGAATAAAGGGTATTCACCCCAAAATAAACGGCTGAGGTTACTTTAAATTCAAAGCGAAAAGAACCAGATGCGCAGACTCGTCATTTTCCCCCGAAAGTGTCCAGGTTCTTACTGCAGTGCGTCAGCCTCTGCCAAAATGAGAGCTCCTATACATACGTACTGAAGCAGACTAACTGCACATTTTGATTGGTCCATATAAAAACTGTATTACAACGCTTCAGCTAGCAGTCCTCCATAGTCACAGGGAAATCAGAGTTGAACACCAGACAGAAGCTGGCAGTGTGTCCACGGTAGGACATTTAGGCAAAAATCCTACACAGGGGTCACAGAATTTCGCTGTGTATCAACAATCCATAATTTAGGCAGGAGTCCCAGAACTCTCAATGCTCGACGCGGTCATTTTTTATATTTGCAGTTCAGACCAGATTAATTTCCTTCGTGGAAACGCACCTTATTGGCTGGCTTGGCTGGGCTACACAGGGAGTCCGTGTGGAAGGGATCCCGGGTAACATTTCTTAGAGAGAACACCGCGCTACACACAGGGCACTCTAGGGGGAGATACATTAAGACAAACCAAAAAAGTTAACTTGAGAATGACTCATAGCACCAGATCACAGCTTTGATTTGAATCTTGTAAACTGAACACTGTCACCATCAGTGCTGGGGAAGTGACTTTAAAAAAGTGATTTAATACATGTTACCTTTCATTAAAAATAATAAGTTACACCACAATATTACATCTTATTGCAGTAGATTTTTTCATTACTTTTAGGTTATTCTCAATGACTATATGATTTAATCCATGCATGTGTAAATGATAAGATGTAGCTTTTAGAGCTACCGCCTATAATTACACCAGTTTATCTGCCCACTCTGATTTGATAACTATAAATGATTATTCTTTGAGGCATTACTTTTCTTTGTGTGCAACTGGTATGGCATCAAAATTGATTAGATAAATTAGAAAAAAAAAAGAAAAAAAAAACACGAAAGGTTACTGAAGGCAGAATAATACATTACTAAATGTAGCAAGTGATAATGTAACGGAAATTTTAATGGCAACTATTTATATAAATTAGTTACTCATAAAAGTGATATATCATTTCAGCAAGTTACTCAAGTATTATATTACTTCCAACACTGATCATTATCCCTACAGTTACTCACAGCCAAATGGGTCTCAAACATATACCGAAAAGAAAAAAAATGAAGTAAGAAACTTAAAAACTATTAAGGAAATGACCACTAACTAAACAATACAAAATACCCGAGAGGTTAGCGACGGGTCTGGGATATTAGGCTGTTAATCCTCATGAACTTTTTTCTTTTTGCCCGGCGAATCAAAAAGGCTACGAACTCAGGAAAGTTCACTCACCCCCCTCGCTCACTCCGCGAGCTGGTGGAACACATTGCAGGCACAATGAGTGCAGACACGGTAGAAGCTGGGGTCGACGGTTTGGCACCAGTTTAGCTCGGCAAGCGCCGCAATTTCCGAACGACAACATCGGCTGTGCTGACATGGGGATTTCACAGGGGCTCTCTTTTCCCGAGGGAGCACACTCGTGGCGGTCTCCCATCGCACAGCCTTCGGAGACATCCCTCAGCATACAGGCAAATTGTGGAAGGCGACACGTGCACGGGTTTCTGAAGAGGTTGCCTTGAATATAAACCCGAATCAAATACTAAATCGTCCTATCTTTCCATTTCACAATTGCAATAGCTAAACTTTTACCACAAACCATTTGTGGTTTCCAGGGAGCGGGTGCGATTTGCAATTCTGGAGGCGCAAAACCCGTCTTCTGAATATTCGTCTTGCACTCTTGCCCCCTGCCTCGCTGAGTTCCTTGTCTTCAGACTACGGCATAGCTTGCGGGTGCGACAGCAAACGCACCGTGGCATTGACGGTCTGGAATAGTTTAGACGACACCCGGAGGAACGGCTCTCTACAGATTCCCGGTTCACATCAGTATAAAAACCCGCGTGAAGTCGTGGCTTCAGCTCCGCTCGAGGTTGCTGAGAGGGACGCGCACCTGAGTCCTCAGAGCAGCGCGTGTGGCTGCTTTGTGCGGGAGATGGAGTTGCTAAACCCGCGCGAGGCAGAGACTGTAACTCCGCCACAGAGCCTCTGGATGATCACTTCATCAGGTCGAGCTGGATGCCCGCTACGCCAGGCGGCCTTCTAATGGGCGGTGCATATACGTTCGAGTAAACGCGAAAAGTGACACTTGGAGGTGCAAGCAGGAGTTGGGAGTTAGGGCAGATTAAACAATGAGCGTGCATCATCTTCAGTCGGCTCTGTCCAGAACACATTGCAGTATCCTACCCATGAAACGCTTAAGATTTACTTTCCACGTTAGTACGAACCACAGTCTCTGATTCGAACACGTTTTCCTTTTCATCAAAATGGCTCAAAGTTAGCTTGGGATGTTTGACTCAGACATGCTTTCACAGAATGCACAAAAAGGAAACGTAAGAAATATTGGTTTTTAAGATGAGTTACCGCATTTAGCTACACCTTCACAATGTAATTTGGTTATGCCTAAATTCATATTTAATCTGTATTGTAACCCTGTACGGAACTACGTGTAATCAGTCACTATTAGAGTATGACGCAGACATGCGGCAAAACAGCTGACTGTGTGGCAGCAGTAAGGGAAAACTCGGACAACAATTAAAGTCCATTTCAGATTTACCCATGAACAAGTAGAGGAGTATAGAATCAGATTGTGTCAAAATTATCGAGCAAAACTTTTTGGATATTAATCAAAATTGAGAGAGAATATTACTCACTGAAGAAAAAAGTGACCTCAAAGGTAAAAAGTTGTAAACATATTATTTTTATGATGGACTAAACCATTGGTCTTTTTGTTGTGTGATAAATTGTTCTTTCGTTCACAGCACCCTCTATTGCTGAAGTAGCCATCTGAACATTTTCCAACTGGTAGGCTACTTTTGGATGAGTAATTTCCGACGCATCAGTTCCAACAAGTATTCCACAGAATCCCGTTGTGGTTTAGTTCAGTGGTTTCATTGTGAGTGAAACATCCAGTGGGGAGAATCTCAAAATGCTGGCCAAACTTCAAACAAAGATAAACCAGTATGGTCAACAAACCATGTGCTCACCAACCCCCTGGCTTTCTCCCCCAGGTATCTGCATTTATGGTTACGAGCCACAGGTTAAATTTCAAAATAAAAGTACTCACAAAGGGTTTTTTCAAAATAAAAGTGAATCCAAAATTCAGGGCTCCAACATGCCAGCCCCTAACTGCAGTCACAAATAAGCAATTTCCCACCAAACATCAAGAAGTCATATTGTTGTTTTGTTCAATCCCAATATTCATACAGAAAATAGGAAAAATTCATTGCATATTCATCAAAAAGTATAATAAAGTCCACGCAGGTAATTTTCTGCCACCAGTGGTTTGAGTGCACCAATTTAAGTGGTCATCAGTGCAAATGTGGGAGCCAGAGGTTCAAGCACTTGGCTCCACCGTAGGAGGGTAACCTTTACCGTTCACCTTTACTCTGCCTCTAAGAGTCGACACTGTTTACTGATGGGTCTATCCAAATCAGATGGGGTAAGCGAGGGGAGGGGGCTGGGAATGGGTGCGTGTGTGGATCTGTGTGTGCTGAGAGAAAAACCTTAATCCAGTACCTCAATACTATCAGGGTCAAGATGGAAATGTAAATGCTATTTTCTGACTATTTGAAAATGATATTGAAAACGGCATTCAACATTTAATTTGCAAATACTTAACTTGCTCCACTGAGGACAATATTCAAATGCAATATGATAAACAGCTCTCCCAGTCTATTGCATTTATATATTCATGTCATCACGCTCTTTTAGGGTCAACATGGTAATGAAAATGCTGTTTTCTAATCACTTGGAAATAATAATGATTTAATAATGATGAGGACATTTGACATCTCATTTTCAAACACTTATCCTGCAATACATGGGACAATATTCAAATTAGGGGTGTCAACATCTACACGTGTAAAAGGTTACACGGATAACAAATCATAACTGTTTAGAAAAATCAATAACCGTTTACACGTCATTTTTTCCTCCTCCTCGTTCATTTCTCACCAATACATATAGTCGCATATTTTTGGGGCTGATAATGTTGCCTGAAAGCTTCAGATTATAACATTAACTAACTACACACTTAAATGTTCCCACTAGCGCATACAGATGCATGGGTCGCAATGTTGCCTTGATATAGCCTATATTAAAAAAAAAATCCCCCGCAGCCACAGCCAGTGTCGCGCCACATCAAGAATAGGCTGCAGAGGACTTGAGAAGAGTGCGGCACTCATCATCTTCTTCTTGCGCAAATGTCGTGCAGCTGAAAACAAAAACTGTTAATGGCTTGTTATTTTAGCCTATATTGCTGCACGTTATATTGTTGGTTGGTGATCTGTCGGCTTTTCACGACCTAATCACACATCCTCGCGTCTAAAGAGGAGGAAGAAAGCATTTTTTTCGCAGATTTTAGTTAATAATTGTGAGAGTCCCCCTCTACTTTTTAACTTTGTGGATATAAAGGTGAAGTTTTTCCCTCTCATTTCAGCTCACTTTGGCTTCTTTTTGAGTTGCTTTCTCTCGCTAATTCCACATGACTTTTACTATGAGACGTATGTTAAAATTCAGACGCAGCTCCCGTTGCGAGAGAGGGATGCAGTTTGCATTTTAAGTAAAAAAAAAAAGTACAAAAGTGAGCAATAGTTAAAACAATGAGTAAAAAACGTTAACCCTTTTCAGCTTTCACTTGAACATTTTCTTGTCTGTCAAAATGATAGAGGATTTTATTTTCAACTCATTTTACTTTCTGTGGTTATATAGCGCAACTGCGATAGAAAAAGCTCATAAATCCCTAACGTGTAACCGGGTGCACGTCAAGTCCCATGTACACCTGTAGAAAAAATTGTAAACGTTGACACCCCTAATTTAAATACAGTAAGGGAAACAGCGCCTCCCAGTCCATTGCATTTTCAAATACATGTCACCACACTCTTTTTGGGACACAGTGAAAATTAAAATGCAATCTGTCAGCATCTCATCAAGGCGGGTCTTCCGCTAGGATGTCACTCATTAGGGGCGCGAATGGAAAGCATGTTCCTCATTTGCATACCAACTAATCAGTTTCTGGGTAGGTCTTCTATGCACGGAGGCTTACTGATAATGTCATGATGGCTAGGCTGCTAATATTGTGTGCCATCCCATATTAGGCTACGCCGCCCTTTGAATGTAGCCATCTCGGCAGCTAGTATGCTAGCTAACGTTAACTAAGGAAAATCTCTGTAAATGATTATCGCATTAAAGCGATATGATTTGATTTTTGCCCCAACTCTATGAACTGAGCTAGCTGTAATATGCATGAACTTATCCAAGGCTTCGTGGCAGTGTTGTGTAACTGCATCCCAAGTGTGCTTGCAGGTTTCAGAGACGTTAGCTAGCTTGCTAGTGAGTCAAAAAGCAATCGCTTAGGTACAGCTAGCTAGCTACGATGCCTACAGGAGAAGCTCTTACGGCTCTAATTTGTCACTTTCAACGCCATCACAAACAACCTCTTTCTTCATTGATTAGCAGCCTCTTTTACCTAAAGAACAAACTGACAGTTCACCCTGAGACATGTTATTTCATAGCTAGTTAAAGCAGCATTATCCTTCCTTGCATGCCATAACGTAGTACATTACTCCAGATAAAATGCTATCCATCTTCCCACTCTGCTGATGCTACTTAGTAGTTAGCACTACTGCCTCACAGCAAGAAGATTGTGGGTTCGAATCCGGCCTGGGGCCTTTCTGTGTGGAGTTTGCATGTTCTCCCCGTGTTTGCGTGGGTTTCCTTCGAGTACTCTGGTTTCAGTGGACTAAGTCCACCTTCACACACCTTTGCATGAAAGACACAGAAAATAATTTTTACTGAAACTCCTAAATGTGAAAGGCACATTTCAAAATCATGCTGAACAAGTTAATCAAGTTTGGTCAAAATGATCAGTGTGTCATGGTTATGGTTTTGGTTATGGTTATGTTCGTGTTCAGTGTTCATGATTTTTTCTTTTATTTATTCTTTTTGGTTCAGGAAAACTCAGGTTTTCAGGTCATTCCATTTCTCAGTTCCTATTGCACTTGTCTCCCCTGTCTTGTGATCTAATTGGTTCAGTCCGTCTTCCCTGTTTGCGTGCTCACTGACTTCGGGTGATTTAAATGAATTCTGGAGTTTAATATATTCCTTCGATTCTCGCTTACTTC
The DNA here is from genome assembly GCA_029721435.1 of Gymnothorax reevesii. NCBI lineage: Eukaryota > Metazoa > Chordata > Actinopteri > Anguilliformes > Muraenidae > Gymnothorax > Gymnothorax reevesii. The sequence goes on along the minus strand of CM056577.1, from coordinate 121,843,952 downwards.
CTTCGTCTTACTGTTCTGATTACTCACAAAACTAACATTTGTATTTTGTATCATAGTGGTATCAACACAACTAATCCATGTATATAGATTACTAACTTACTAAAGAGCATTCTAGTTAAATATTTCAAGTCGCACCGCTACTAATTTATTCTAATTCCCTCTCAGCAATCGCCCTGTTCTAGTCTCCGCCTCTTGCTCAGCTGTACCTCTCTTCCCCTGAGTTTCTGCAAGATCTCTCGCACGTGCTTAATTACTTTCCTGCACTCGTTATCTGTGCACTTAGAACTCCTTGTTTTAATGTCATAGGCTGTCTGTGTGATTCCCGTCCGTGTCTTAGCTTTCGCCAGTTTTCGTGGTTAGGGTTTCCCTCATGTGATTCTCCTGTTGTAATTAGTCTGATCCAGTTCACCTGTTTCCTGCATAGCATGTGACTTACCTCTTGTCTATTTAAGCAGTCTTTTCACAGCCAGCTCCTTGTCAGAACGTTGATTGATATTTCATTGTGCAGAGTGTCTTGTATGCCATTGAGTATTGTTTTTCTTCTACTGGTTTGTCCAACTTTAATTCTTGCCTAGCCCTTTTTTGTACTATTTTGTCTTTTTGGATTTTTACCCTTTTTGTATGACCACGAGTTCTGTGTTTAGATGCCTTGTGTATTACCCTTGGATTTGTTCATCGACTACGACTTTTTGCCTATCGTTTTTGCACCTTTGCTCATCTGTCTTACTGGTTCTGACCACCGCATGTCTAGTCGACACTGTTTTTGGATTTCCTATTGTGGCTGGGCAATTCTTGTTTTTTTGGCTTTGACTCAGACTCCAATAGAGGTAAATGTTTTTTTGGATTTCTGTCTCTTGTATGGTTCCTGAACTGTACCTCACAAAGTGAGCTTAGTCCAAATTCAACCATGTTTTCATGTAAAGTGCATAGATCAAAAATTATTATTATTTTTGTAGAAATTCATAAGTATCAAAAAGCACATGTAGACATAATCCTTAACATTAAGTTTAGTAAAGGTTGGATGTATAGTTTCTGAGATATGGACCGGACAACCAAAAATCCATTTCACACAAGTTTCCATGGAAACCGCAAAAATGAGAAATTCCCTGAAATGCTCAGTCATTCACAAACAAGGATGGGGCGAGGGTCACCACTTAGTGAACAAATGCGTGTGCTGATTGTCGAACAGCTTAAAAACAACATTCCTCAACGAGCTATTTCAAGAAATTTAGGGATTTCATTATATACGGTCCGTAATATTGTCAAAAGGTTCTGAGAATCTGGAGAAATCACTGCACGTAAGCGACAAGGCCGAAAATCATCATTAAATTCCCATGACGTTCAATCCCTCAGGTAGTACTGTATCAAAAACCGACATCAGTGTGTAAAGGACATCACCACATGGGCTCAGGAATACTTCAGAAAACCACTGTCAGTAACTACGGTTCATCGCAATATCTGCAAGTGCAAGTTAAAACTCTATAATGCAAAGCAAAAGCCATTTATCAACAGCACCCAGAAACGCCACCGGCTTCGCTGGGCCCAAGCTCATCTAAGATGGACTGATGCAAAGTGGAAAAGTGTTCTGTGGTCTGACGAGTCCACATTTCACATTGTTTTTGGAAACTGTGGACGTCGTGTCCTCCGGACCAAAGAGGAAAAGAACCATCCGGACTGTTATAGGCGCAAAGTTCAAAAGCCAGCATCTGTGATGGTATGGGGATGTATTAGTGCCCAAGGCATGGGCAACTTACACATATGTGAAGGCACCATGAATGCTGAAAGGTACATACAGGTTTTGGAGCAACATATGTTGCCATCCAAGCAACGTCTTTTCCATGGACGCCCCTGCTTATTTCAGCAAGACAATGCCAAGCCACATTCTGCACGTGTTACAACAGCATGGCTCCGTAGTAAAAGAGTGCGGGTACTAGACTGGCCTGCCTGTAGTCCAGACCTGTCTCCCACTGAAAATGTGTGGCGTATTATGAAGCGTAAAATACGACAACGGAGATATATTTTATATATATATATATATATATATATATATAATATATATAAATAAGACATAATATTCAAGAACAAAGTGCAGATGGACTGTGAGTTGATGTAAAGTGCATAGTATACTGCAAATGTAATGTGCCGGATATATGTTGAAATGATAAGGTATGTAATGTGTAAATATGTGTAATGTGGGGGGAAACATTGACATTTTTTTTGTTAAGCCAGTCTGGGGCAAGGTTTTTGGGCAGGTCTTGGGCATGTCTGAGAGGGGAAAGTCCCAGAGAATTGAAAAAAGTCTGGAAGGTGGGAGGGGGCTGGAAAAAGAGTACATAAGGAGAAAAATTGAGAGAGTAAAGTAGTAGGAGAAATTGCAAGGAGAAGGATACATTTGACCAGACCTGTCACTCTTTCAAGACTTGTGAAGCTCGTTTTGTGGAATTTTGCCTGTGTTGGAGCATTTTCCTGTCTCAGGACATCGCAACAAAGCAACCCCATCTCAAAGGACTGTAAAGATCTCATTTTCATTATTATTTCAATCTTGGTCAGCCTTTGTTTTATTAAATCTGTAAAAGTTTTACAATTTTGTCTGGCATCCCTTGCTGTCAGATATGTCATAACAAATTGGGGCCATATCAAATGCAATATACACTGGAGTGATAAGAATGTAAGTGATGGAGAAGTGGGTAATCCAAAGTAAACCCCAACTTGTCAGAAGTTCAGGAGAGAGGTGGCAGTGGTGGAAAAACTGTTCATGTGTCTGGTTGTTCTTGTGCCCAGGGATCTGTAACGCTTGCTAGAGGGAAGGAGGGTGAAGAGAGTGTGTGCAGGATGTGTTGGGGTCTTTAATGACGTTCTCTGTCCACTTCCTGGTCCTTCCAGTGTACAACTCCTGGAGGGAGGGCAGGGGGCACCAATGATTTTTTCATCTGTCCAGATTGCGCGTTGTAATCTGTGTTTGTTCTGTGTTGTAGCTGCTCCAAACCAAACAGTAATGGATGAGCAGTGGATAGATTCAATGACAGCAGTGTAGAAGATGGCTAGCAGCCCTTGTGGTTGGTCATGTTTCCGCAGTTGTCGTAGGAAGTACATCCTCTGCAGGGTTTTCTTGAGGATGGCGTTGATATTGGACTCCCACTTCAGATCCGGGGAAATGATGGATCCCAGGAACTTGAATGAGTCCACACTAGCCACTGGGCTGTTGGATATTGTGAGGGGGAGCAGCTCTGTGGGGAGCTTCCTAAAATCCACCACCATCTCCTCAGTCTTTGGAGTGTTGAGCTCTAGGTTGTGTTGACTGCACCAGAGCACCAATTCGTCAACCTCCTGTCGATATGCAGACTCGTCACCATGCTGGATGAGCCTAATGACAGTGGTGTCCTCTGCAAATTTTAGGAGCTTGAGGGCTGGGTCCTTGGAGGTACAGTCATTTGCGTAGTGGGAGAAGAGCAGCGGGGAGAGGACACACCCCTGTGGTGCACCAGTGCCGGTTGTCCATGTTCCAGATGTGACATCTCCCAGCCTCACATACTGACTCCGGTCAGTCCGGAAGCTGGAGATCCACTGACAGATGGCAGGAGAAACGGTGAGCTGGGAGAGTTTGGCTGTGAGGATCTCCGGTCTGATGGTGTTGAACGCTGAGCTGAAGTTCACAAACGGAATCCTTGCATAGGCCCCCGGCTGGTCAAGGTGTTGCAGAATGAAGTGCAGGCCTATGTTCACTGCATCATATACTGACCCGTCTGCCCTGTAAGCAAACTGCAGGGGATCCAGCTGGTGACCTGTGATGTGAGATGGGACAGCACCAGGCGTTCAAAGGACTTCATCATGACTGAAGTCAAGGCTGCTGGTCTGTAATAATAATAATAATAATAATAATATCAGTTTTATATAGCGCTTTCCTGGGGACTCAAAGACGCTTCACAATGGATACATTATTCATTCACTCACACAGTCATGCTCTGATGGTGGTAAACTACGTTTTTGTAGCCACAGCTGCCCTGGGGCCGGCTGACGGAAGCGTGGCTGCCAGTATGCGCCTACGGCCCCTCCGACCACCACCAAACATTCGTGCACAGCCGTACGAGAGTGTTCTTATATTGCATGTTTTTTGTTCATTCCGTCCAGTGCATGTTGCGTGTTCATTCAGTCCAATGATAGAGGGTTTCTTGGGGACTGGGATGATGGTGGAGCTTTTGAAGCATGAGGGAGCACACAGCTCCAGTGATCTGTTGAATATTTGTGTCAAGATTGGAGCCAGTTGGGTAGCACAGGCCCTCAGACAGGGAGGTGTTACCCCATCATATGGTGAATGAGGATTGAGTGTCCAGGGGGAGAAGGGGGGGCTGCAGTTAGTCTGGGATGGGGGAGGGGTGTGAGTGTTTCTATTGTTTAACGACAATAGAGGGTGTTAGGGTCGTAAAGAAGGCCATTGCTAGCCTCAGCAGTGGGGGAATGGCCTCTTGTAACTGGTGATGTCTTGTAGGCCTCTCCATAGTGCCGCAGAGTCGTCAACTGAAAACTGGTTTTTCAGCTTCTCTTTGCTGCTTTGAACTCCTTGGTCAGCAAGTTTCAGAGTTTTTTGAACAAAGGCTTGTCTCCATTTCTATTGGCTTCCTCCTTAGCCTGTCGAAGTTGGCTCAGTTTTGCGGTGGACCTTGATTTATTGTTGCTAAAAATGCGGAAAGTTTTTGTAGTCACGCGCACTCCCTCACAGAAACTGATGTACGATGGCATAGTGTCAGTGAGTTTGTCCAGGTCAACAGTGGCATCTTCGAAAACACTCCAGTCTGTACAGTCAACACAGTCCTGCAGTTCCTCCTTCGCCGCGCTAGTCCACTTCTTTACTGTTCTGATCACAGGCTTTGCAGATTTTAATTTATGCTTGTAAGAGGGAATGAGGTGTAACAAGGAATGATCAGAGCGACCCAGAACCGCGCGGGGAACAGAGCAGTACGCACCTCTCAGAACTGTGTAGCAGTGATCCAATGTGTCACTGTCTCTGGTGGAACAGTTAATGTGCTGCCTGAATTTAGGTAGTTCATGGTTTAGTTTATAATGGGAAACTTTTACAAAGCTAATGAGCAATGAGTCCAGAAATTTTCATTCTGAGAAGTTTACCGGATCGGCGAGAGCTTGCAGTGCATCACTCACGGCGGCTTGGGGTGGAATGTATACGCCGACCAGAATGAATGAAGAAAACTCACGCAGAGAATAGAGTGGTTTGCAGTGTAGAAAAAGTGATTCCAAGGTAGGGCTGCAGTGTTTACTGAGAACCGTAACATTAGTGCACCAGCCTTCAATAATATTTGTAGAAGCAGATTCCACCACCTTTCGTCTTCCCTGATAGCTCTTTCAGCCGATCGGCCCGATGTAAATCGAACCCCAGTCGATACACTCCATTGTCTGGAACGAGTTCACTGGGCCAGGTTTCGGTGAAGCAGGGGACAGTAGAGTGAGCAACGTCCCCGTTCGTCTTGTTCAGATGAAGCAGCTCATCTATTTTGTTGGGTAGGGACTGAATGTTTGCCAAGTGCATAGCCGTGAGAGGCATACGATAACCTCGCTGCCGAAGTCTCACTGGTGCACCGGCTCGTTTCCCACGCCTTCGTTCCCCTCTCACACAAACAGCAGCTGCTCCTCCGATCAAAGTTCCAGGAAACTTTCCGCAAAAGTGAAATTGTTTGTATGTACTGAGGCTGCCATCAGTGGCGCCGTGTTCAAAACCTCATAAATAAATAAATAATGCTCATATTTCTGTGACGCATGTGTGTATGCGCAGTTTGTGAGAGTCAAGCCTCTCTTATTGCGTACAATTTGCTACGCGGTTGTTGAAATTTCACGAGCAGGAGCCGACTGATTCTCTGGCCCGTTTTTTTTTTTCCCCTGAAAATCTTACAACCCCCTTTCACCACACACACACACACACACACACACACACACACACACACACACACGACCCACACGACCCACACGTTCTCCAGCTCAAATTAAAAACTTTTCTTAAAACCTATATTCAACATAAAATTCTAGGATATACTTTGAAACTCGCATTTTCCAGCTTTCCGCTCATGATTTGATTATTTCTTAAACTTAAAAATTTTTTTAAAATTATACTTTGTACATGATATAACATAATTGAAACTAAAACGCCCTGCTTGTTATTTCATACTGAAAGAAAAAATTGCAGGTATGTTTTGACTGCTTTTAAAACGAAGACCTTGCATATAATTTAACAAACTAATGTAGGATTGAAATTTATGAAAATGGTCTATCTATAATCAAATATATCACAATTTATTTTATTTATTTATTTATTGTTACTCATTTCCATGACTCGATGCAATATATTGTAAATAAAATATTTATAAGTGATAAATTCTAAACACTATCAAATGCAAAATACAGAAAATATTTTACATGGCCACTTAAAAATCATTAATTAAAAAGATTGTGACGGTCTCACGATAGATTTTATGGCATCGTTCTGAAACTTTTCCAGTTTCATCATCATTTGTCCTTCAGGTACGCACATAATGGGAGTGTAAAGAAAGTTCAATCACGAGACGTAGGCGCAAGCAATCGGTCTTACCCAATCCTAACCCTGTATCTTCTATATAAATGCCCGTGACACGTTCCGTTTTGCTGTTTCAGAGATTCCGCATCGCCCACCACCTCCCCATCACCACCAACTTCCGACTCCGGCCTCTTCAGCATCAAATCCATCCTCCCCATGGCAGTCTGATGACCCTTCAAGGGGGTCAAATAAATCTTTTGCATTTTAATTCCGAAGTCTTCGTGATTGAACTAGTACTATGAAATAATAAGATGGCTTAACTGCTTTCTTCCGAAAAATGCTTTTGGAACAGTTTGCAGCCAGGAATACAATATTGCTTGAATTAACCCTATCTGCTGTAGTTCAAAAGAATAATGACACCTCCGTTAGTCTAAACTCTAACTGCGGGGCCTGAAAACTTAAGAATGGGAAGTCATGGAGATCTATGACCTCAGATAACATTATCACACCCACAGTTGCACACATTCCCATGCCCTTCAAAAACTTAATCCTGCTGCACACTGGAGCTATCTGCTGGGCAAAAAGTTATTTGAGACTGTTTGCTCAGCAGATAGCTTGCTGTGTGCGCTTAATTTTCGGTGAGTTTTCTGCCTTGCAAGGCATTGAGGTGAAGAGGAAACGTGTAATATTTTTCTCCTGGTGAGGTGAAAAATTCATTGTGTGCGCGCAACTTGAACTACGTGCTCACAACAGAAATTCAGATGGCCAATCAAAACGCATCCTTTGTTCCCGATTTCAAGATGGCGGAGTGGCATACATGAATGTAATCTTTAGATAGCAAATGACGATGCAAATTATCAATACGTCTTTATAAATTAGTTCGCTAGGCTTCTTTTCCAAGAAGCCATGAGAATCCGTTTTCTACAATCTTAATATAGAAGTACAGAATGCGATGTTGCACAGCTTATTGCTTAATGAGCCTCACTAATCAATTTGCAAATCTATGCCGTTTCACGAACTACATGAGCACGGAATTTACAAAGACGTAGGCCTATGGTAATTTATGTCGTAATTTATATGTGAAAGAAAACCCCTCATAAAAAACATTTAATTAATGATTGCAATTAATCCACGATTCATCACATTTAACAATGGACGTATCAGGCATTTTTTGTGATAGTGATTTTGTAATTTATCCAAAAAATCCAATATAATTAAAACTGGCATAAATAATGCTCATCTATAAAAAAAGGAAATGAAACATTATTTCAATGATTTTTTTTTAATTTGAACTGATATTACCACCTTTATCCTATTATAAGCCAGGCCATAGAGCAAATACAGATGATAAACAACAAAAGGAAACACAAGAACCAAACAGACTGATTTTGTGACCTGCTATGAAATACTCTCAAAAATGTCTCAAAAATCATTTGTTTGGCGCCTCCCCCAGTGCGCAGGCCTGACGGGTACAGTGTGAGGGAAATTCACTGTTGTTGCATTGTGTAGGTTCCCACAGTACAGAAGGTAAAGAATGCTGGAAAATAGGAGCAGACGACCTTTGGCTGCTGGGATTGTGACAATATGCAGGTGTGTGTGTGTGTGTGTGTGAGTCTCTCTCTCTCTCTCACTCTCTCTACCTGTGTGTACATGGGGATGGAAGGATCCGTGGCTGGGATGAGTGTAAGCCAGAGGTCATACTTGAATATCTCTCATCCCCAATGAGAGAGCCTCCCCGCTCAGCCGCTAATAGAAGGAGCTTTCACATATTGTCGGGACTCACCAGGTTTGATGACGGTATCAAGACCTGCTAGACTTTTGGAGCCCCTGTGTGGGTGCGTGTGAAAGAGAGAGTGAGTGAGTGAGAGAGAGAGAGTGACAGATTGGGAGTGAGGGTGAAAGTGAGAGTGTGTGAGTGAGAGTGGGAATGTGAGTGAGAGTGAGTGTGTGTGTGCGCTCTCTCAAATTCAAATTCAAAATGGGCTTTATTGGCATGACAAAATAGTACATTTCATGTTTTTTTTTTAACAGAACACTAAAGAACATGCAGATCTATTAAAACCGAAAACAATATAACACAATAATAATACATCAATTTTATATAGCGCTTTTCTGGGCACTCAAAGACGCTTCACAATGGATACATTATTCATTCACTCACAAATTCACGCTCTGATGGTGGTAAACTACAATTTTGTAGCCACAGCTGCCCTGGGGCAGACTGACGGAAGTGTGGCTGCCAGTATGCGCCTACGGCCCATCCGACCACCACCAAACATTCACACACAGCCATACAAGAGTGTTCCTATATTGCATGTTTCGTGGGTGGGGGAAACCGGAGTACCCACAACCTTGCTGTGAGGCAGTAGTGCTAACCACTGTGCCACCGAGCCACCCAAAGGTGTGTATGCTTGTGTGCATGCGCTTGTGTTGAATGAGTGCGCATAGGTATTATAATTTATATAATGTGTAAATGCATGCGTGTTAGTGTGCATTCATGACTTTGTTGAGTGGGTGTGTGTGTACATTTGCAATCTCAATTCCGAAATAGTTGGGACGGAGTGGAAATTGTGAATAAAATCAAAACGCAATGACCTTCAAATCACATCAGCCAGTATTTTATTCACAAAAGAACAGAGATAACATAAATGTTGAAAGTGAGAAATGTTACAATTTTATCCACAAAATGAGCTCATTTCAAATTTGATGGCTGCTACAGGTCTCAAAAAATTTGGGATAGGAGCCTGTTTACCATGGTGTAGCATCCCCTCTTCTTTTTAACACAGAGTGGAGGCATCTGGGCATTGAGAAGACAAGTTTCTTGAGTTTAGGCATTGGTATTTGATCCCACTCTTGTTAAATACAGGCTTCCAGCTGCTGGAGAGTTTTGGGGCTCCTTTGACGGAGTGTTTGTTTAATTATGTGCCAAATGTTCTCAATCATTTAAAGATCAGGACTGCAGGCAGGCCAGTTAAGCACACGGACTCTTCTACTACGAAACCATGCTGTTGTAATAGCAGCAGTATGTGGTTTTGCATTGTCCTGCTGAAATGCACAAGGCCTTCCCTGGAATAGATGTCGTCTGGAGGGGAGCATATGTTGCTCTGAATCCTTTATATACATTTCAGCATTCATGTTGCTTTTTAAAATATGCAAGTGTCCCACACCATGTGCACGAATGCATCCCCATACCATCAGAGATGCTGGCTTTTGAACTGAAAGCTGATAACAGGAGGGGTGGTCTTTCTCCTCTTTAGCTCAGAAGACACAAGGCCCATAATTTCCAACAAGAATGTCCAATTTGGACTTGTCTGACCACAGAACACTTTGCCACTTTGCTACAGTCCATTCTCAATGAGCCTTGGCCCACAGAACACGGCAGCGCTTCTGAATCATGCTCAACAATGGCTTCCTTTTTGCATGATAGAGTTTTAGGTTGCATCTGTGGATGGCACGGCGGGCTGTGTTTACAGATAGTGGTTTCTTGAAGTACTCTTGGGCCCATTTAGTAATGTCAATGACAGAATCATGCCGGTGTGTGATGCAGTGGCATCTGAGGGCCTGAAGATCATGGGCATCCAGAAAAGCTCTTCTGCCTTGTCCCTTACACACAGAGATTTTTCCAGTTTCTCTGAATCTTTTGATGATGTTATGCACTGTCGATGATGAGACCTTCAAAGCCTTTGCAATTTGACGTTGACGAACATTGTTAAATTTGTGGAATTAGCTGAGAAGTTTACGAGCAGATCCTCAATGGTAGTGTTCTCCGGGATTCTACCGGTACCATGTGCAAGCAGAGGAAAGCAGAATTTTATCAGAAGGTTTAACATGTGGCTACGAACCTGGTGTAGGAAAAAAGGGTACAGGTTTATGGGGCAATGGAACTTTTTCTGGGACAGGGGTGACCTGTTCAAGCCTGACAGGCTGCACCTGAACCGGAGGGGTACCTTTGCACTGGCCCAGCGTATGTTGTGGGTAGCACAGGATTATTTAAACTAGGGACTTAGGGGGCAGGGAGGTGAGTGAGTGTTACACATAGAGAGATGCAGACTGCACCGATGGAAGCTGATGGCGTTACATGCACTATTGATGATATACTTTAAAAGCAACAAAGCGTAGTGGAGGGCTTGAAGCAGGGCCCGAATGGGAAATCAAGGGGGAAGAGCATTAGGAATAACTTGAAATGTTTTTATTTAAATGCAAGAAGCATAAAAAATAAATGTCCACAGCTTGAGGCTGTTATTATTAGTGAGTGATATGACATAGTTGGGATTACAGAGACATGCCTTAGTGAAGAGGATGGAGATGAATATAATATAGAAGGTTATAAGCTCTTTAGGAAGGATAGATGTAATAGGCGAGGAGGGGGTGTAGCACTCTATGTGAATGAAAACAAATGTACAGGAAATTCCCAAAATTGAACATTCCTTGCCCTGTGAAGATATCTGGGTCAGGCTCATTGGCAAACATGATACAGGTTTAAACATCGGAGTAGGCTATCGACCACCAGCTTTGGACAGTACAGTCAATAAAAAGCTTTTTAAGAGGATTACGCAAGCTTGTAGAGGTGGAGGGACAATTATAATGGGAGACTTAAATTATCCTGGTATCAACTGGGAAATGGTGAAAGGACAGGGTAGGGGGGAGGAAGAATTTCTAGATGTTATAAATGATAATTTCTTGGTGCAGTATGTTAATAAACCCACAAGAGAGAAGGAAATCTTAGACTTAGTGCTCTGTAATGACACAGATAGAATTAGCAATGTTGAGGTACTGGAGCCACTTGGGACTAGTGATCACTCAGCTGTTAATTTTGATGTTTCATGGGAAGTTAAAAAGGTCTATTCAAAATCAAAAATTTTCAATTTTAGATGAGCAAACTTTGACAGGATGCGCTCATATCTATATGAAATAAAATGGGAGACACTCCTGGACTGTGAGTCCGTGAATGAGATATGGGAAAGATTTAAGGGGGTTTTACTTGATTCACAATGCAGATTCATTCCAAAGGTGTCCAAAAGTAAACTGAAAAAGCAGAATCATCAGCGGATGACCAAAAGTATTCGTAGGATTTTGAGGGAAAAGAGGAATCTTTATAAGATGCATATAAAGGATAACAATGAGAACACTAAGGCTGAATACTGTAAAATGCGGGCTGTGGTCAAAAAAGAGCTGAGGAATGCTAGAAGACTGTATGAAAGACAAATTGCATAGGGGGCAAAAACTAACCCTAAGCGCTTCTTTCAGTATTGTAGCAGATAAAAGAAAGTTAAAGAGCAGGTTAAGTGCATAAAGAATAAAAATGGATCGCTATTATATGATAACAAGGATATTGCGGATGCCTTAAACAGTTACTTTGTTGAGAATTTTACCTCAGAGGGGGTCTTTATTCGGCCAGAGAGCTTGTTAAATGCTCAAGATTGAGGTTAGGGATAACAAAGTATTAGACAAGTTGCATAAACTAAAGGCAGATAAGGCAGCAGGTCCTGATGGCTTATATCCTAGAGTGCTCAGAGAAGTCGATGAGATAATTTTTAAGCCACTATCCGCCATCTTCAGATGGTCCTTAGAAACTGGAGAAATACCAAATTATGTGGGACTGTACCACGCCAGGAAATTACCGGCCTGTCAGTTTAACTTGCATTGCTTGCAAAATATTGGAATCTATCATAAAAGATGAGGTGGACTTATTTCTTGAACGTAACAGTATCTTGAAGGATAGCCAACATGGTTTCCGTAAGGGAAGGTCATGCCTGACAAACCTTCTGGAATTTTTGAAGAGGCCACCAAGACTTATGACCAGAGCAGGGCTAATGACATCATATACTTGGATTTTCAAAAAGCATTTGATACAGTACCGCATAAGAGACTAATTTTTAAAATGAGCTCCACTGGAGTTACAGGAGGTATTCTGGAGTGGATTCAAAACTGGTTACAGGACAGAACACAAAGAGTGGAGGGCAGTGGTATCTCATCTGAGCTAGGTATAGTGGGGATTGGTGTCCCCCAGGGATCGGTGTTGGGACCCCTTCTGTTCCTCATCTACATTAATGACCTTGATAGGAATATTGAGAGCAGATAATTTCACTTTGCAGGTGATACTAAATTGGGAGGTTTGGCAAATAGTTTAGAGTCCACTAAAGTGATTCAGGATGATTTTGATAGAGTCCAGAATTGGGCAGAAATGTGGCAAAGTTGTACATAATAAAAACATCAGATGGGATAACTTCACGGGAGGTTTTAAACTGGAATGTGCACCACACGAGAAAGATCTGGGAGTGATTGTTGACCAAACCCCCACAGGTTCTAGCCATTTAACTGTAGCAGTTAAATAAGCTAATCGGATGCTGGGATACATTGCCAAGAGTATTGAGTACAAAACTAATGAGGTGATGCTTCTTTTGTACAACACATTCATCAGACCACATCTGGAGTATTGTGTACAGCTCTGGGGACCATACTTTAAGAAAGATATAGAGGATCTAGAGAAAGTTCAGAGAAGAGCCACCAAGCTAATTCCAGGTATAAAACATGAAAGCTATGAGGAGAGGCTGAAGATCCTTAATCTCTTTAGTCTCAGGAAAAGGAGACCAAGGGGTGATTTGATTGTTAATCCCTTTAACATATTTAAAGACCTCAAAGTGAATTATGTAGGATTCCTTCGACCAAGTGTTGTGAGTAGAACTCGGGGTCACAAATGTGGAAGATTCAGGAACACTTCAGAAAACCACTGTCAGTAACTACAGTTCGTCGCTACATTTGCAAGTGCAAGTTAAAACGCTACAATGCAAAGCGAAAGCCATTTATCAACAGCACCCAGAAACGCAGCCGGCTTCGCTGGGCCCAAGCTCATCTAAGATGGACTGATGCGAACTGGAAAAGTGTTCCGTGGTCTGACGAGTCCACATTACAAATTGTTTTTGGAAACTGTGGACGTCGTGTCCTCCGGACCAAAGAGGAAAAGAACCATCCGGACTGTTATAGGCGCAAATTTCTAAAGCCAGCATCTGTGATGGTATGGGGGTGTATTAGTGCCCAAGGCATGGGCAACGTACACATAAGTGAAGGCCCCATTAATGCTGAAAGGTACATACAGGTTTTGGAGCAACATATGTTGCCATCCAAGCGACGTCTTTTTCATGGACGCCCCTGCTTATTTCAGCAAGACAATGCCAAGCCACATTCTGCACGTGTTACAACAGCATGGCTCCGTAGTATAAGAGTGCGGGTACTAGACTGGCCTGCCTGTAGTCCAGACCTGTCTCCCATTGAAAATGTGTGGCGCATTATGAAGCGTAAAATACGACAATGGAGACCCCGGACTGCTGAACAACTTAAGCTGTACATCAAGCAAGAACGGGAAAGAGTTCCACCTGAAAAGCTTCAAAAATTGGTCTTCTCAGTTCCCAAACGTTTACTGAGTGTTGTTAAAAGGAAAGGTGATGTAACCCAGTGGTAAAAAGGCCCCTGTGCCAACTTTTTTGCAATGTGTTGCTGCCTTTAAATTCTAAGTTAATGATTATTTGCAAAAAAAAATAAAGTTTCTCAGTTTGAACATTAAACATCTTGCCTTTGCAGTGTATTCAATTGAATATAAGTTGAAAAGGATTTGCAAATCATTGCATTCTGTTTTTATCTACGATTTACATAACGTGCCAACTTCACTGGTTTTGGGTTTTGTATATTAATAGCTTTTTCAGCCCTTTTTTGCCTATGTCCCAGCTTTTTTGAGACCTGTTGCAGCCAGAAAATTTAAAATAAGCTCATTTTGTGGATAAAAATGTAAAATGTCTCAGTTTCAACATTTGAAATGTTATCTATGTTCTATTGTAAATTACATATTGGCACATGTGATCTGAAAGTCATTGCATTTTGATTTGATTCACAATTTATACTTTGTCCCAACTATTTCGGAATTGAGGTTGTATTATTATTATCATTATTATTATTATTATTATATTTTTCTCAACCGTTAAGGACCTGCCAACATTTCAGTCCGCTAACGGTTTTGTTCATCATTAGTCACTGATATAATCATTTCATTTGATACAGTACAGCAGCTCAAGTAACTAATAAATTAGGAGTCTGATTATTTTGATTTGTTACCTGCTGTAAATATATATGTAGGTAAATTGGTATATAGGTAAATTGTAATGTTATCACAATGAAAATCCATAACCCCTCAGCAGGAGGGATAGCTTGTGGCTACCAAACCAGCAATTGTTTTTGAAAACTAAGTTTTACTACACTATTACTACAAATTAAATAAGAAAGCCAATGTTACCTATATTCGTTTAACTGGAAGACCAAATTAAATCAGGCAATTCTGTCGTACAAACACTGAGTGACACTGCACTATAATTGCAGTTATAGTCAAATGTAGATAACCTTAGAGTGTTGTCCTGATGGGGGTAATGCTATGGCGTTATTTCATCTGATTATAGTTAGTTTGCTGTGATTTTTAGATTCAGAAATGTACGGTAAACAACGTGAATTAGCTAACACTATACAGATACATCATATGCAAAAGCCAATATAGCTAAATAGCCAACTGAAGTTTAGTTGAGTCTCTAATTTTATCAAAACTTTTTGATGACACCGAGGACACAAGGGCCTGACTAATGAAGACCTTTAGGATAGATTTTCCCTTGCAAAACTTGTTACATTGGTAAGTTAAATGCATAATTATTTTGTTTCACTTTTTCGCACAAATCTTTGTTGCATAGTTTTGTACTTCTTTATTTTAAATAAAACTCTTGTTGAGATATGTGTCCTGTGCATTGCACAGACTGTCTTGAGATGCAAGCAAGTACTGGCAGAGAAAGATGTGAAGAGCCTGAACACTGAAATGCTCCACAGCCATGTTTAGAAAGGTGGCGACTGAAAATCTGGTACAGTATTTGCATACTTTTCCAACAACCCATATGGTGCTGTGATGATTATCTACACAGAAGTCCTTCACTATATTTGACAAAAATTACACAAATTTTTCTTGGGCCTAATAATTAACTGGGTCAAGTGTGCGACAGTTGACCTGAAACAGAACATAAAGGGCAGTGGCTTTGAGGTCAGGGTTGAATGTTTTAACTGGTAATGTTCTAACTGGAAAGTATACAATGGGAATGTGTAATTGCATGCAGGCGGATGAAGCACGATATCCAGGCTCCTAGTTGGTAGAAAAATCGTACACCTCTTTCTAGGATTAATGTTTTGAGGAGAGGTTAATTGGTGTCACAGGGTCACCGGAGATGGCTTTGAAGTAGCCTGAAGCTGAACCCCAAACTGAAGCCAAAGCCTTTACTGCTTAAAAATATTGAAGAAAAAGCAAAATAATTTCATGTACTCACCTCTCTTGCTGTGTTTGTGTTGTTCCTCGCAGAAGACGCAATGCACAGGGCAGTTGGTGAAAGAAGGAGGACGAAATGTAAATGTGTAAAAAACTAAACTGACTGAAAAAAGTGATTTTAGACTTTTCACAGGGATGCTAAAGCACCCCTAAATTTCATCTCAGCACCCCAGGATAATATTAATAATCATAATGAACTGTTATTATATCCCCGAACGCCGAATGGCGTTCCGGGCATATTACGTTTTAGGTCCGACTGCCGCCGCCCTAGGTGTTAACGCGATAACTTCAGAAATATTTTAATTAGAAATGTCAAGTTTTGCATATAAGTAAGTATCATAAAGAGGAAGAACTGATTCGATTTTGGGCAATGTACGATTTCTAGATTGGCCACCAGGGGCCAAAAACTGAAAAAAATCACTTTTTATCATATCTCTAGAAATATTTGTCCGATTCACCTCAAATCAAGTGCAAATGAAAGGTCGTGACCTGAAGATGTGTCCCACGATGATATTATACCCATTTGCTTCAAAATTTAGACACAAGGTGGAGCTTTGTCACATAAAATTCACTATTTTTGCCATATCTTTGGAACTATATGTCCAATTGACATGAAAGTATGTGTCACTGCAAGGTCATGACCTCACAACGTGTCACATGATGACATCAAACCTGTACGGTTCAATATTTGCCACCAGGTGGCGCTTTGTGATGGAAAAATTACCATTTTGGCCATATCTTCAGAACCATTTGTTCGATTGACCTGAAATTAAGTTCAAATGAAAGTCTATTCAAGGTCTATTCAAGGATTCGGGAATTGGAGGATTGGGGGCGTTCGGGGATATACCCCCAGCCGTCGCCTCTGACGGCATAAGCCTAGTTATTATTTGAACTTGTTTTTAAGCCCTCTAACATTACTTCTGAGAGAAGACAATTACAGGTTCAAAGCAATTTATTTAAATAAATAATAAATAAATAAATAAATAATTAAAACTGGCAATATGAAACCTTTTTGTTGAAGTTGTTAGTTTGTGTAACCCCTGGCAAAAATTATAGAATCACCACACAGATGATATTCATTCAGCCATTTTACTCCATAGCAAACAAACATATCGCAGATGTGACACAAAACTATTTTTGTTCATTAGCTTAACATTCAGGCTTCTTGAAACAAACCTCAAACAAATTAAATTACACTGCTCAAAAAAGTAAGGGGACATTTAATCATCATACAATGTTGTAGTTTCACACCAAGTCAGTTAAACTGGGATATCAATTTGTCTAAGATTTACAAGTGATATCAAATCAATTTTGCCTGCTTTGGTGCAAATAAAATTGACGTCAGGTACATTGGGATGCTAAAGCAAAACAACCCCCAAATGGGGAACGGTTGTGCATGTGGTGGCCACAGACAATTGCTCTCTCCTTATCCTTCCTGACAGATTATTCTCTGTTTTTATGTTCTTCAGGTGTCCTTGTCACAACTGGTAGCAGGAGGCAGTACCTGCAACCCGTTCAAGTTGAACAGGTGGTCCAGCTTTTCCAGGATGGTACCTCCATACGTGCAGTCGCAAGAAGGTTTGCTGTGTCTCCCAGCACAGTCTCAAGAGCATGGAGGAGACACCAGGAGACCAGCCGTTTTACAATGAGAGCTGGACAGGGCCGTAGAAGGGCACCAGCCAGACTATCTGCTCCTCTGTATGAAGAGGAATAGGAGGAGCACTGCAAGAGCCCAACAAATTGACCTCAAGCCGGCAAGTAGTGTGCATGTTTCCAATCAAACGGTCAGAACCCGACTCCATGAGGGTGGCATGAGGGCCGGACGCCTCTAGTGTGTCCTGTGCTCACAGCTGAGCACAGTACAGCTTGATTGACATTTGCCAGAGAACACCAGAATTGGCAGGTCTGCCATTAGGGCCCTGATCTCTTCACAGATGAGAGCAGGTTCACACGGAGCACGTATGATGTGAAACAGTCTGGAGACACTGGTTAATGCTCTACTGCCTGTAACATCATCCTGCATGACCGATTAGGCAGTGGATCAGCGATGGTCTGGGGAGGCATATCCTTAGGGGGTTGCACAGCCCTCTGTCATAGCCAGCGATACCCTGACTGCTGTTGGGTACTGGGATGAAATCCGTGGAGAGACTGTTAGACCTTATACTGGGGCAGTGGGTCATGGGTTCCTCCTGGTGCAGGACAATGCCCGGGCTCACGTGGTCACAGCGTATAGGCAGTTTCTGGATGACAAAATCATTGAGAATGCAGATTGGCCCTCTCGATCCTCTGACCAAAATCCAACTAGGCACCTGTGGGACATTATGTATCAGTGCATCCAGCACTGCCAAGTACCGCCACAAATTGTGCAGAAGCTCCTTGATGCCCTGATCCAGGTCTGGGAGGAGATCCCCCATGACACCATCCACCAAGTCATCGGGAGCTTGGCCAGACCTTGCTGGGAGAGCTTTTCATGAGTAGTCTGTGCCTCCAAGAATTCCAGCCATAAGAAAAACCTGAGGTGGAGCAACAAAATATTAATTCTGAATTTTGTTTGAGGAAAAAAATTATGGAATTATCAACAAATTTTAGTGATGCCATATTTTTCCTCTACTTAATTAAAATAATCTAATTTCAGGTGTGTTTCGTGAAGCCTGAATGTTAAGATAATGAACAAAAATTGTGTGTCATGCCTGCAATTTGTTTATTTGCTATGAAGTAAACATCCTCCGAGATGATTCCAGAATGGCAGCATGCATGACCTTGTTTACCATGGCTTTTCTGATCCTCACAGAGCCAGGCTCAGACTACAGGAGATGCAAAATCCTCACTGATTGGAAATTATGGTATACCTTGCAGAAATTTTCCATTTTATTTCTCTAAATTTGTAAAAAGGCTCAAACGGCACATTTGAAACTCGGAGTTCATCATACCATACAAGTTTTGATTAAGATCATCTCGCCTGAAAGAGGCGAATGGTGTATGCGCCCTGCAATGGACTGGCAAGCTATCCAGGGTGGGTTCCGTGGTCATTTTTTGACTCAAAAAAGGGCATTTTGGGGCAAAACCGGAAAAATTTACATAGAAATTAATTCATTAAAAAATTCTACAAATGATATTACTTGGATTAAAGCATTTGAGCAGAGAGGTATATCATAAAAAATGAATTCTAGCCTTTTATCCTACTTATTTTCTGAGTTACAGGTCATAAAATGTGGTCTCGTTTTTGGAAATTTTGCGTTTTGGTCTGATTTTCAGGTTTTGCCATACAAAATGGATAAAGATACACAGAATCTAAGGCCATTTTCAGATTCTAGGGGATTAATATGGTTAGAATACCCAATTTCAGCCTTGAATAAGCAATCAATTTGGAGCAATACGTTGCCAAAATTGGCAGAAAATATTTCAAAGGGTTATAACTTGAAAACTATTTGAGGTACTGGCCTAAAATTTGGCATTTTTCAAAAAATTGAGGTTGTGTCCTAGCACCCCCTGGACGATTTGACGTGGAATGATAAATTCCTGGTAAATTCAATAGAAATCTATGATTGCTCATTCTGAACTTTTATCATACACTACAATAAGCAACCGAACTAACCAGGTTCCCTTTGCATGTAACATTTGAATGTACCTGCTTGAACTGATGTTTGCTTAAGTGAGAAAGGAAAAAGTGTTGAATACTTCTGCCGACTTCACATTCCATTTTTAATGTTAATAAAATACTTTGTGGTGCAAAATGCATGTTTCTGTCTAGTAATTCATTAAAAGTACTATTATTGTATATTAAAACATGATTATATACTGTATAAAAATATACACAAAACCCACTTTGATCGAGTAGCCTGGACACAGAAACCAAGTAAGAGGATTCATAGCTACGTTAGCA
This sequence comes from Gymnothorax reevesii, assembly GCA_029721435.1. Lineage (NCBI taxonomy): Eukaryota > Metazoa > Chordata > Actinopteri > Anguilliformes > Muraenidae > Gymnothorax > Gymnothorax reevesii. The sequence continues at coordinate 121,824,206 of CM056577.1, read as the reverse complement.
AGCCAGTTCGCAATCCTGTATATTAGGCATCTCAATGTGTGGTAACCCGACTGCAGCCAAGACAAACAGTTCAAAATAGACCACCATCTATGACTCAGTGCTCATTAGCTACCTGCCAACGTGGCTGGTAGAGTGTCAGTTTCACCAACCAATTGCAAAATTTACCCGCATCTGACGTGTGGTCCGGTGTTAATTTCAGGCCCTAGTTGTGGTAAAAGTTTTATTTACAGCCCTATTTTGTAATTTTTTAATATCTTGAAACTTTTCATCTATTTTTGAAGCATTACATTCATTGGTTTTTTTGTACCCGAGACTTTTTCCATTGTACTGTATGAATATAGTGCAATGAATGAACAAAATTTGTCATTGGCTCGATTACAGAAACATTCAAAAATACTAAAAATACAGAGTTAACACATATCATTAAAAATCATTAATCAGCACGCAAAAATACCAAAAAGAATATTCCAATAATAGAACTTTTTATTATTTTAGAACAGACATGTAATTAAAAGTCCAAACCTCAGAGCCAATAGTGGATTGTCCGGGAGAATATGCTCGCAAGATGTTCTCAGGCCACGTGGCAGCTGTAACATCACTGTCCTGAACGGAAAACCTGTACCTGCCCTTCTCTCACCCCACCCACAAACAAATTAGATTCAGTGCTGCTCAGCTAAATTTGCCCTCTATGAAGACCTCAAAACCAGAGAGGTGGATGTGGGTTTTGCCACAGCGGTATAGAATTCAGGTTCAGAAAGTAGAAATCCTCTGAAGGATCTGCTCTTTGGCCCAATTTTTCAGGATGAAGGTAGAATTTATTGAAGTGAAATAAGCAAAAAGCATTGCAGGACATTAACTTTCTGAATCCCTGGACCATGCGGTCCTACATATAAGCCTAATGGATGAACTCGGTGCTCAGCTGTAGTTGAAACCCTTCCAGGTGCTCTTTCAGCCGCTCTCTGACGTCTCCACTTACCGCCACGGCCCTGGCCTCCGCCTCGCCATCTCCCCACCCCTTAGACCTCAGAACTCCTCCTTCCAGGCCCCGCCCCTCCGCCAGGTCCGGCTGAAATCCGAACGTGGACACCAGCAGGGGCAATAATGCCTGCCCCGTGGCCTCGATGACCGTTCCAGTTGGGACGCTGGCACCACCGCCATTGTCCTTGTCCTCCTCCTCTGGGGGCACCGGCAGGAGAAGCAGGCGACCATCTGTACTTTCCTGCACCCAAAACAACTGCTGCTCACCAAAACCGTGAGAGCCCTGCTGGGCGGCGACCTCTGAGCTCTGCTGTTGCAGGGTCTGCAGCATTGCGTGATAGGGCAGTGGCTCGGAATTCAGCAACGGGCTCGCAGATAACAGTGAGGAAGCCTGGTTCGACAATTGAGACGCCCTTGAGGGTTTTGACACAGCCTCCTCCATGGTTACCACCTGGAGCCCCGCACCCCTCCCTCTGACCCTGCCCTCCTCATCTTCATAGTAGTAAAAATAGCAGCCCTCCTCCACACCAGCGCTAGGTTCTTCCCCAATTTCCTCCTGGTCCTGCTCCATAATCATCTCCCTGTTCACCTCTTTTATTGCCATCTTCTGAAGTATCCTCGGCTGCCTATGGACAGGTTGCTCTCCAGACCCCCTGTCCTCCAGGTCCCAGCCCTCTCCATCACCCTGACCCCTCCCGCAGTAGAAGCAGAAGCCAAAGTCTTCCTCTGATTCAGTCGTTGCCACTTCCGCGGTTGGACTCCAAGGCCTGCCGTCTTCACTGGCTTTTCCAAGCTCCGCCACCACCAGGTCCAGGTTCTCCTCCCTCAACCGCTGCTCCTCGCTGCCATTGGCGCGCTCTGTGCCCCCCGCAAAACGACCCCTGCCGCGGCGGCCACGGCCGTCCCACTCCGGGGGTCCCCGGCGAACGCGGGCCCCCCGGAGCCAGAGGAGCGTCTGGCGCAGCCGGGCCTCCCTGCGCCTCGCGGCGTTCAGGAGGCGTGCCGATTTCTCCAGGCAGTCGACGGCTCTGTCAAAGCGCTTCTTCCACACCAGGGGACAGGGCTGAGCGTAGCTGTGCTCCCGGGAGAGGTAAAATCCAGGCGGTGGGGGGAGGCGTCGCATGTAGCGAGACGGGGAAGCAGGCCGGGCGGCAAGCGGGTCAGACTGGTCGGATGACGGAGGGGATGGGGTTGACGGGGTGATAGACGGAACGGGAGTGGCCAAGGAGGGCGGGGAGGCAGGGAGCTGGTCAGAGGGAAGTGGAGGCGAGGACAGGGAATCGGAGAGTGGAGGGATTTGGGACAGGCCAGGGCAGGGGGGAGGAGGAGTTGACGGGGGAGGTGACAAAGCAGGAGGGAGGGTCTGTTCTTGTTGTGCCTCCCCCTTCCCTCTTTTCCTGGCTGTTTTAGGGTCTCCCTCCTTCTTCAGGCTGCCCTCTTCCCAACCAGCTCCCTCAGCCTTTACCATATCCTGGGCAACAGCCTCACCCACTCGATGTGACCCCACCCCCGCCTGGGAGTCAAGCTCCAGGGCATGAGGCAGCCTGCTGTGTGGGGAATGACAAAAGAGCTTTACAAACAAAAACAAATACTTTATATATACACACACACACACACATTTATACACATGTACACACACTACACTACACGCACGCACGGACACACGGACACACACATTAGTAAGTATTGAATGCGTCAACATTTTTCTCAATAAATATATTTTTAATGGGTTATTGACATGAAATTTTCACCAGATGTCAGTAACAACCCAGGTTATCCACACATACATAGAAATCTAAACAAATAAGCTCATAAATTACGTGTCATAAAGTAGAATGACAAAGGGAAAAAGTATTGAACACACTTACTGAAATTTATTTAATACTTAGTAGAAAAGCCTTTGTTGATAATGACAGCTTCAAGACACCTCCTGTAAGGAGAAACTAGTCACATGCATTGCTCAGGAGTGATTTTGGCCCATTCCTCCACACAAACTGTGTAAAAATTTTGAAGGTTCCTGGGGCCTCATCTATGAACTCTGGTCTTCACTTCTTTCCATAGATTTTCAATTGGATACAAGTCGGGTGATTGACTGGGCCATTCGTTTCCTTGGCTGTGTGTTTCGGATCATTTTCTTGCTTAGACGTCCACCTGCGTTTCATCTTCAGCATCATGGAAGATGGAAACAGATTCTTGAAAGTCTTGGTACATTTCTTCATTCATCTGTCCTTCAATTACATGAAGTCTGCCAGTACCATATGCTGAAAAACAGCCCCACACCATGATGTTCCCACCTCCAAACTTCGCTGTTGGTGTGGTGTTCTGGGGGTGATGTGCAGTGCCATTTGTCCTCCAAACATGGTGTTTGCTGTGACATCCAAAGAGTTCAATTTTGATCTCATCTGACCAGACCACATTATTTCATAGGCTTGTCTAAGTGTTGTGTTGTGCAGCAAACTTTAAACGATCTTCAACATGCTTTTTCTTCAGCAATGGAGTCTTGCACGGTGGGCGTGCATAGAGGCCATGGCAGTTGAGCGCATTATTTTTTGTTTTCTTTGAAACAAATGTACGTGCCAATTCTAGGTCTTTCTTAAGCTCTCCACGAGGGTTCCTTGGCTCATGGACAACTCTTCTGATTATTCTTTTGACTCCTCTGCCAGAAATATTGCAGGGAGCACTTGGTCATGGCCGGTTTATGGTGAAATCATGTCCTTTCCTCTTCCGGATTATGGCCCCAAAGGTGTCACTGGAACATTCAGAAGTTTAGAAATACGTCTGTAACCAATGCCATCAGTATGTTTTGCATCAATAAGGTTCCGATGGTCTTGAGAGAGCTCTTTGCTTTCACCCATCATGAGGTGCTTCTTGTCTGACACCTTGGTAATGAGAAACCTTTTTATAGGCCATCAATTAGCACTAAACCAGCTGATATTAATTTGCACGACTGGATTGCTTTCTAAATACTGACAGTTTTCAGCTGGTTTCTTGGCTTTCCATACCTTTTGCTTCTCCTTTTCTTCATGTGTTCAATACTTATTCTCTGTGTCACACTTTATTACACATAAGTTAATTTATGGACTTAACTGTCTTGATTTCTTGGTATGTGAGGACTACTTGGGTTGTTACCGACATCTGGTGAAAATTTCATGTCAAGAGCTCCATTAGAAATACAACCACAATTCCAAAATTGCTGGGACAAAGTGTAAATTGTGAATAAAATCAAAATGCAATGACTATCAAATCACACTAGTATTTCATTCACCATAGAACAGAGATAACATAGCAAATGTTGAAACTAAGAAATGTTACAATTTTATCCACAAAATGAGCTCATTTCAAATTACATATATTATTTACACTCAGCGCCATTAAAAACGCACAGGTGAGGTATGTACTGTATTTGTGGCGAATTGAAGAATCGATTGATTTTTATTGCTTTTCCAGTGAGGCACAAGAGGGAATAAAGAAAAGCGGGTGCGCCAAGCACTTCAGTAATAACAAACATTGAGCTGTTTGTGATGTGTACAGTGACACTTAACTTGTTCTTTTGGGTTTGGTCAGTAGCCTACATAAAGCCAACAAAAAAACAAAAAAATGCTACTGCATCAAGGAAATGGAACAGGTTGTGACACAGGAGAGAAAAAGAGAGCCTTTGGCATGTTACCGGCAGATCTCAGCCGCCAAGAGGTGGTGCGTCATTTGCACCGTCACCGTTCAACAATCAGTCTGCTGTCTATTCGAGAATGGAACATAGGCTCTTTCACTGACCGACCCCGCTTAGGGCAGCCACGAGTGACTGCCCACATCAAATATCAAAGGAATCAGATGGGAAACGATCATGAATCCCTACTAACTGCCCGACTTCTTCTGGGGACCACGATAAATGACTGAAAGCAGGTCGAGACCCATTATTATTTTCAAGGGATGTTCTGTGCTCCACCAAATTTTATCTCACCAATAGCTGCCACTGCCACACACACTCGCACACACGCCGGCGTACCGTGCACGTCGCTGGGCGGCCACCAGCTTGCTCACTCCTCTCTGCCCTCTCTCGGCTGCCCCGCGTCTCGATCGGGGCCGCGTCTCAAACACAGTGGGCAGCGCATCGTCTTTCAACCGCCGATACCCGCTGACACCCAGGAAGAGAAGCAGTACTTGTTACCCAGCATGCATCGTGATAGACAGTTCCGCCCACGATACTGTCAGACATGCAGGAAACGTTACATTGAAAGGTGTCGACAGGCTGATTCCACACACTTGGCAATAGCTTTAACCCCACAAACCATGACTAGATTCCAAAACTTTGTCCCTCTCTGCAGGCTACTTCAGCTTGAGGGGGCAGAGAAGATGACCCTCTTGCATAGCTTGGTCTGAGCTCTTGAATAAGCCATAAGCACAATGCCTTGAGACTGCCATCTGTAGGCACCATTTTTTCTGGACAAATAACAGGATAAGTAACAGGTGATTCTACAAAGAATGGCCCCATAGATAAAAACAGACCAATGGCTAAGCCAATGTGTGGAAAGAGCCAATTAACTTCAAAATACAGTGCATAACAATGAGTAAGGTTTATTATCCCCCGCCGCGCAATTAGCATTGGGCTCCGTCCGTCCGTACGAACACATAAAATGGAGGCGGCGGGGGATATTGCCATGTTAGTGGCAGACACTTGTACAGATTGCAATGAATCTCTAAGCTCTGCTTATGCATGATATTCAACTTAGGCTGTCAATTATTGGATTAATTCATATACAACAGAGCACCATAATCAACAACAGGCAAAAATGTAGCTTCAAAAAAATCAGAATAAAACAAGATTTACCCCTAAAATAAAATCCTAAATTGCAATTTCAATTTATTAAGAAGATTTTGTATGTGAGGTTCAAATGAGAGCTTGTCAATCAAAAACCCCAAATTCTCTAAGTAGAAACAGCCCCAATTTATTGACCTTGCAAAGTAACAGTCACCTGACACCAAGAGTCCTTCCGAGAATTTGATAAATCCAGGAGCTTGTTTTTTTTCCACATTCAGCTGGCAGAGTTGAGCCTGCACTCGATCAAAACATTTCAGAGATACTCAAAAGCCTGCCCAGAGTAGGTGCACAGCAATAAATGATTGTATCATCTGGGTAGAAATGGAGGGCTGCATTAGGAATGTGGGACTCCTGAGCTACTATAAACATATTAGATGTCGGACTGTGAAACTGAGTTGCATGAATTCTATCAGGAAGGTAATTGACAAACAAACCAACACCATGATGCTTCAATGATATCATTAAAACTTTCATGGCAGTAGTAACAGTGCTTTGACTCTTGCGGAACTCTGACCGATAGGTGTATAATATTGCAGGAGTGTGTATATATAGTCCTTAACCTGTTCAATGATGAGATTCCAACACTTTCGCTAGGCCGAGAGTTTAGAAATTGGTCATTAGATATTCAGCACTGCAAGATCCCCTCCGTTTAATCAGGGTAGAATAGACACAGCCTTTCAGCCATTTGAGATTTCATTATACACCAGAGATTAAAAATATGCTTCAGAGGTTCAGCAACAATATCTGCTGTAATTTTAACTATTTCAATTCTGAAAAAAGTAATATGAATCAGAGTTAGTCACTGGATATACATGTCATTTTTGTGACTTAGAATGTAATTTACTGAATATTAATTGTCATACCAGACCAGTCAGGAATCAATACAATACTTGACAAATACTGGTGGGACAAATGTGTCAAGTTAGTGCTTAAAGGAACTGTAGAAGCAGACCAACCGATACCCTGGGCCTGTTTAACCAACGGCCCCAATTTCAAGATCCCCCAATAAACCAATAAAGCATATGGGCTTGCTGCAGTGTTCTTCACGACTCCAGACTCTGAGAACAATTGCTTTTGATCAGAACCTAAGAAGCTTTTGAGACTGACCTCTGCTCTGATTACAGGACATCTGTTTGCTCAGAGCCCCAAAGGTTTGTAAATGCCCTGCCTGGAGCCTGCAGGGTAATTGCCCCACAGGGGGTATGAGCCCTGTTCTGTCCTAAGCAGAGTTTGGGGCACACTGTCTTAGCAGCCTTTTCCTGATTTAGAAATTTCTCATTGTCAAATTAATCCATGGACAATACATCACTGCACAACAGTACACAGTTGACTCTCTCATTATTAATGTACATTTCGTACCATAGTTATATTGCTGTATATGTGATATAATTATTTTATTCCACAAACACGATGTAATAGTACCGTATACTGTCATGTTTGGTATGCATTTCATCTCTGCAATTCAAGGAGTTGAATGGGATGCACGTCGTATCAAATGTGTTTTCAGAAAACATACTTTTGGTTCTCCAGCAATAGTTTGTCCTGAACCAGTTATTTCTTGAGGTGTATTCGAATCATCACTCCCCCTTTGCAGGACCCCCCGAGGTCTGTCTCAAAGGTCCTCTCACGTATCCTAGAACTTTTACTACCTCCTTTGAGTAAATAATTGTTTTCTTATTTCCTCCGAAAGGGAAGTCAAAACTCCAGTTTGGGCCATCTGTGTGGACTGGGCCGCCTTGATCAAAGGCGCCACTAACGTTAAATCTGAGAGAGACGACCTAGACTGGGAAGTTCGCATTCGACTTCCCATACTTCCGTCCGTGTGCATCTCTAGCTTAGTGAAGTTGTGCAATTCGGACTTCGCACGACGGCCTAGTATGTAGCCTTTTCGCCACGTATGACTTTTCTCTCATTTTCTAAATTGTGCGTAACTTATAATTGGTTTGACGCTGATTTGTTTAAGTTTTTGCCTACCTGGTGAATAAATTGTTGTTATTCCTTTCAGCTTGCATGGTCTCTGTGACTCCTAATCTTTTTATTCTTTCTAGCCAGGTTATGACCGGTACTTAGGGGTCGATTCCTTACCATTCCAGACTAGCTAGCTGATGTTGTAGGTGGTGATGGGTTTAAGTTGCATTGCAAATTATGGTCTACCCCTAAAGGGTTTCTGTAGTACCGGTCCTGAAGATTTGGCTCTTAAAAGGTACCCCTGGGCGCATAAGCTGGTACCCCGGTTAAATTTTCTTAAGGGGCCCTTGGGTGTACATAAACCTGGGTTCGTGATATGTTTATGCTCAGTGCTACTTTGTTTATGCCTAGATGCTACTATCATGGGAATTTCTTCCATCCTCTAGAACTATCACCTATCTAAGGTCCGACAGCGGAATTTATTACCCTGGGGGCGTTGGCTGAATAACAATGGTTTTCACAGGTGAGTCTGATGGCATAGCTGTCCTGAGATTCATGCATGCTGTCCCCTAACTATCAATTCTAATTCTAATTTGGAGTCAGATATTTAACGAGGATGTCACTAAATTTGGTATTCTAAATGCATTATGGAGTCAGATTTTAAGCGAGAGTATCATTGTAATCGTTATGCTTAGTTTGCTTGAATCACTGATATATCTGACGTTTTCAGTTGCTGCGTGTGCACCAACGTGCACCTTGGATTATTCGCAGCGTGACATTAAGTCAGATGATTCCGTGATTTCGGCATAGCCCTGTTTTCGAACGGAGAACTACTGCGAATGCCTCAGGTAAGTCTCAGACTGGGTCCAAGGCGGGACACAGGCATGAAAGATTTAATTGACACGTTCCATTGCCTCATAACAGCTGGAATTCACACGTGTAACCTTCGATCCTGGCTCCTCCGCCGTTGGTCGAGCTGCGCAAGTTCTACAGAACCATGTTTCAAATAATCAGCTGCATTAATGTTTTGTGAACCTCAATAACAAGGTTCAGGGTTAGATTAAAAGTTTGGTCAACAACAGCATGTTATTTGACATAATGTGTGACAACACAACTCTGCAATGCCAACAATTCCCACAATGCCTTTCCTTCCTTTGTGACATTATGAATGGCATCGCAATGCAACAGCTCTAAACTGACTCCATTTGCGCAATCGTGAAGAACACGCGATCGCCTGACATTATGTATGACATCACAATGCAAGAGCCCTGACCTAAAACCGTTTGTGTAAGTGGAATGAATCCATGACACTTACTGTTACAAAGGCAGGAATGTGTATCACAAAGCATCACATCACATCTCCATTTGCACCATGGGCAGGAACACATGAATAGCCATCCTCCTTTCATGACATGAATTACATCACAATCCAGCAGCTCTCACCTGACTCCAGACAGCTCAAAGCTGTCAGGGGTGAAGTGCTTGGAGCAGAAGTATATGAACTGACTCTCTGGGTCCCACTGCCCTCTACCCTGAGGGCCTGTGCGCTGCGAATTTAAGATCCACAATAAGCGGCGGGGTTTCCCTCGTTTCGGCAACCTGAAGGCAGACATACATACAGACAGACAGACAGACATGCACGCACACGCTGTGAACACTCAAATCTGGGCCACAAAGGGTCAGCAGACTTTATTCTTCTCCTCTCAGAAAGGGCTAATTTCAACCTGACTCAACTAAGAAAGTACAAGCTCTGGCCAGTCAGCAACAACAGTTGGAAAAGAAAGTCAGAACTATGAATAGGAGCAGGGGAGGATGCAGCTCCGAATGCATTGCAGCCGCTGAACAATATAAAGTTGTCATGGTTCAGAGCCAGAAAGGAACAGTTGGGGTAGCTTGTGGTGGAGCAAAAAGAAAAATTGTTCAGTTGGGTCAACGGACCTGTGGAAGGTGATGCCGGCTTTGCGGTTCTCTCTGGTGTCGCGAGACTTACAGCCACCGACAGAACAATGCCGAGGCATCTAGGCACAGAGAGAGAGAGAGAGAGAGAGCGAGAGAAAAAAAAAAATCAGAGAGCAAAAAAATAACAAGAGGGCAAACAAGACATTAGTCAACCACAACGGAAAATGTCCAGCACGGCTGCCATCTTACGATGGGAAATGTGTGCCCAGCGCCATGGTAACAATTTAACAAAGGCTGAGCCCGCGGCTCTGAGGTTCTTAAGTGGATTTATTCCAAAGTTTCATTGAAACATTTTATAGGTTGAGAAATAATGATTTTTTTAAATCATCTCCCTACATTTCCATGCATTTTAAATCTGAAATGCTAATTAAGACTCAATCAGATGGAGTAAAAGAAATTTGGCTGGCTGGCCCTCCTATCAGCTGTCCTGTCCTGTCCTCAAGGGAGATTTTCTAAGTGCATGCGTGCTTTACTTGTTCACATTTCGAGCTCTAAATACAGGGTGATGTTCAGCGTTTGCCGAGGTTTAGACACCTGAAGTTTAACAGGATGATACGCAACTTTAATTTATTTGATGTGCCACTTTGTACTGACGAAAGCACCATCACTTGCTGAAACACAACTTTCAACATTACCATGTCGTCTAGTTGATCATATCATGACGTAGTATTTGCTGATTCACAAATGCACATTTTAGCTAAGTTCTGCTGATAAAAAGTATGATGTAACATTTTGGTAAAAGAAATAAATAGTAAAATGTAATAGAAGTATAACGACCATTTCATATGAAATTGAAGCAACTTCCACATTTAATAATCTTTAACAACCTTTTGTAAATGATCCGGCAGATCTAAAAAGAGAGGGTTCTACATCATCCTGAGGGTGTATTGTCTGCCCAGTCTGGTCAAAGTCAGCTTCTGTAAAATGATGATTACTGACGCAATCATGTCCCCTGCTGCACCAGAGTTCATGTCTTTGCATCAGCCGCGCCCATCGGGCACGCCTGCTGGGACCACTTCGAAATCTGAAAAATTGAGGTACATTTATGAGAAGGTGTCTAGCTGAATGAATGAATTCTGATGGATTCTTGCAATTCTGCAGGGAAGATACGAGACACAGAGCCATACTAGGGCTGACTGTGAGTCTCATCTTTAAATCACTGTCTTGATGCACACTGGAATTAATTTATGAAGCAGACTGTCATTTCTCAAAATTACCTATGAAACGATATTTCTTCCAGACTTCTGCCGATGTTTCTGGAGGCTGCATGAGCACACACTGTGGGCACACCTGAACATTATAGTGTAGGACTTAAAGTAGACCTACTCTGACTGTGAAATTGTAGAAACGAACAGAACACATTAGATTGCCCAAGTGACATATGTACACAAGCATTAAAGCATGTTTATATTTATAGCTATTCAAGAAATGGAAAAACAAGTGGTGCCACTTGACCTACTTTACCCAAATTCAATAGCCATCTATTCTGGGTCAATGGCAATCCCTAAACCCAATTTGGCGTGAATCTGGCCAAATCTTAGTTTTGCTTCTAAACTGTAAACAAACAAACAAACAGGGGGGGGGAAGGTAGTAAAAAATAAATTAAAATTTTACTTTCTTGCTCAAAGATCGAGAAAACAGAACAAACCTGACAGCCAGTCGGTCTGTTTAGGTGTATATAAAACATACACCTAACATTAGTCGGGGAATTCTGTTCATGATATACTGTAGTAATATGCCAGTATATAGGACCGCCAAAATTTCGATACAATTGACCCTAAATGAGTGCATCGTCTGAAAACGCCATATTTTTCCTGTCATTTTTCCTTTACCATGTAAACAAACCTAAGCTCTTCACAGCTTTCACTGAAAAACTCAAAATGGTCCGAAATGTCTTGAACTAGAGCTGGGGTCACCAACCCTGTTCCTGGAGGGCTACCATCCTGAAGGTTTCTGCTCTACCTCCTATTTAGCACACCTGATTCAACTAATTAGCTACTTAATTGCCCAGCTCGTGATCTTGTTAAGTGGCTAATCAGTTGAATCAGGTGTGCTGAAAAGCAGGTAGAGCAGAAACAGGATTGTAGCTCTCCAGGAACAGGTTGGTGACCCCTGTACTAGAGTCTAATACTTGGTATACAGACAAAAAAACCCCAAAAAAACTCCCCTGGACATAATCCCCTCCTTCAAAATAGAGGGATATAAATATGTTACCCAGCCCAGGCTGCACAGAAAGGGTGGGGGTCTTGCACTCGTCTATGCTGATGGCTTAAATATTGAATTTATTTACCTTCTCGATGCCACATCCTTTGAATTCTTAGCCTTAAGATGTTTCTGAGCTGTTCTGGTTCCAACCATTTTTATACATGCGTTACAGTTCGGACACACATTTTGATGATAAATATGAGTACAATTTTTATTGCTTGGAGTTTCCATCTTGTTTAAACATTGTTTCTGGTCCTGGGTCAGTACTCTTTCATGGAAAGAAAGAAAAATTTCCCTCCCGTTGCCAATTTTTTTGCTACAGCCTCATTTCCAGCGTTATGTGTGTTACATTCGGAGAAAAATGAAACGTTGTCACTTTTTTCAAATCGTCAAAAGTCTGTGAAGTGTGCCACTAAGTGCATTTCTCTTAGTTATGATTTGAATACCCAAAATATCAAGTTGTCATATCAGGTATTATTGGGGATTTTAGAAATACCAAAATCTTTTAATGGGGGAATTTGGGTGTTACGTGCGTTACACGTCCGAACTGGGTATGAAGAAATCCATTTCTGGAGCATTTTATGAACATTGAAAGATTTGTTTTTTTTTGTTAAATAAATATTTTTTCACAAAATGAAGTGGATTAGGAGTCCTTTCTTTGTGATGGGTTCAGATAGGAAGCCATTTATGCCAAAGAAACTGCAAGAAGCCATTCTTGCCGAGCCCAGTTTCTGTTGTGAAACCTTGTTGTTTTTCTGCAAGAAGCCATTCTTGCTGAGACCAATTTCTGTTCTGAATCTGAAACCATGTTGTTTTTGAGCAATTTCTTGACACAACTGACAGTGACAGAGTCACCGAGTCTTCTATAAAGGAATAGAGTGGAAAAAGCCCTAGCAGACCTATGCCCTCCATGTAACACAGAGGACCGATTCTCAGGATCACTCGCATTTATTTAGACAATTAAGTTTAGCTCTTTACCGAATTTCCAATTTCTGTACATGATTCTCACTTTAATTTAAGATATCTGAAGTTTATATTTACCCAGGGCTGTACAGTGCGACAGTTTTGCTTGCATTTGCGAAAACAAGAAAATTATGCGCGAAGACAAGTTTGAAAACACTTGCACTCGAGCAAAAGGTAGCATAATCGCTGATGATCTGCCCCAACTTTGTCTACTGCTAAAGACGAGTGGGTGTGATTGTCTTTAAGATATGAAGGAGTGCTGCATCAAGGGAAATGTACTTTGAAGTATCAACCGACCATTTAAATGCTATCGCAAAAAAAAACTACATTTCCCGAACAAGGGCGCGCCGCATCGTCAAAGATGGTACGAGGCAGTTTTGAATCGCTCCTTCATCCGCCAAACTGACATTCGTCAATCAGGTTCCTGTAAACGGCTTCAGTTTGCGCGGGTCGTCACTTATTTCCCCAACCCCATACCAACACCCAACCCCTAACCCAAACTCAAGCCCTGAACTCTACCTTAACCCAAATTGTAATCTTGTCTAGATGTTTTGAGAAAGCTGGAACCAACAGTTCCAGTAGGTATGATTGGAGCAGGTGGCAAGGCAGACATTTTCTATGAATTCAATACTGTCGTATAAATCAAATGTCAACATGCACATAAGCAAAAAGCAGGCAAGAAATCACAAAGATTGTCACCTTTTCTGTGAAAAATGACCTTTAAATTTTCGTAACGCACGTAACGTTACGTGCCTTACACATCTTTCAGGCAAATTTCCATTGGGAAAATATGAAAATCTCAGGGATTTCTTTGGTTTATTTTTTTTGTTCACCCATTCTACAAAACCCAAAACCAGTGAAGTTGGCACGTTGTGTAAATCGTAAATAGAAACAGAATAAAATGATTTGCAAATCCTTTTCAACCTATATTCAATTGAATACACTGCAAAGACAAGTTACTTAATGTTCGAACAGGTAAACTTTGTAATTTTTGGCCAATATTTGCTCACTTGATATTTGATGCCTGCAACATGTTTCAAAAAAGCTGGCACAAGTGGCAAAAAAGACTGAGAGAGTTGAGGAATCCTCATTAAACACTTATTTGGAACATCCCACAGGTGAACGGGCTAATTGGGAACAGGTGGGTGCCATGATTGGGTATAAAAGCAGCTTCCCTGAAATGTTCAGTCATTCACAAACAAGGATGGGGCGAGGGTCACCACTTAGTGAACAAATAAGGGAGCTGATTGTCGAACAGTTTAAAAACAACATTCCTCAACAAGCCATTGCAAGAAATTTAGGGATTTCATTATCTACGGTCCGTAATATCGTCAAAAGGTTCAGAGAATCTGGAGAAATCACTACACGTAAGCGACAAGGCCGAAAACCAACATAGAATGCCCATGACCTTCAATCCCTCAGGCGGTACTGCATCAAAAACCGACATCAGTGTGTAAAGGACATCACCACATGGGCTCAGGAACACTTCAGAAAACCGCTGTCAGTAACTACAGTTCGTCGCTACATCTGCAAGTGCAAGTTAAAACTCTACAATGCAAAGCGAAAGCCATTTATCAACAGCACCCAGAAACGCCGCCGGCTTCGCTAGGCCCAAGCTCATCTAAGATGGACTGATGCAAAGTGGAAAAGTGTTCTGTGGTCTGACGAGTCCACATTTCAAATTGTTTTTGGAAACTGTGGACGTCGTGTCCTCCGGACCAAAGAGGAAAAGAACCATCCGGACTGTTATAGGCGCAAAGTTCAAAAGCCAGCATCTGTGATGGTATGGGGATGTATTAGTGCCCAAGGCATGGGCAACTTACACATCTGTGAAGGCACCATTAATGCTGAAAGGTACATACAGGTTTTGGAGCAACATATGTTGCCATCCAAGCGTCTTTTCCATGGACGCCCCTGCTTATTTCAGCAAGACAATGCCAAGCCACATTCTGCACGTGTTACAACAGCATGGCTCCGTAGTAAAAGAGTGCGGGTACTAGACTGGCCTGCCTGTAGTCCAGACCTGTCTCCCATTGAAAACGTGTGGCGCATTATGAAGCGTAAAATACGACAACAGAGACTGTTAAACAACTTAAGCTGTACATCAAGCAAGAATGGGAAAGAGTTCCACCTGAAAAGCTTCAAAAATTGGTCTCCTCAGTTCCCAAACGTTTACTGAGTGTCGTTAAAAGGAAAGGCGATGTAACACAGTGGTAAAAAGGCCCCTGTGCCAACTTTTCTGCAATGTGTTGCTGCCTTTAAATTCTAAGTTAATGATTATTTGTAAAAAAAAAAAAGTTTCTCAGTTTGAACATTAAACATCTTATCTTTGCAGTGTATTCAATTGAATATAAGTTGAAAAGGATTTGCAAATCATTGTATTCTGTTTTTATCTACGATTTACATAATGTGCCAACTTCACTGGTTTTGGGTTTTGTACCTCTGCATGAGAAATGCAGGCCAAATTCGGTCAATTGTTTATTCTACATACATAAAAGGGTTATTTTTGTAACGTGCGTTACACAGACAACTCCATAAATCTTCATCCGAAATTTTTCAAACATCGTCAGTAAGTCGGACATTGAGCAACTGTCATTGATTAAAGCAGTGTTTCCCAAACCTCTCCTGGCGTACCACTTGTCCTGCATGCTTTAGATCTCTCCGTGCTCCAGCACAGGCAATTCAAATGATCAGGTCATAATTAACCCTAGAAGCTGCTTGATAATAAACAAATGATTTGAATCACCTGGGCTGGAGTAAGGAGAGATCTAAAGCATGCAGGACAAGGGGTACGCCAGGAGAGGTTTGGGAAACACCGGATTAAAGTATGCCTCTATTCAGTAAAAGACTGCCTGAATCTGTATTTTTAAAAGTGAGAAAAAATATATCATTGTTTTTGCCTTTTTTTCTAATCTAGAGAGTGGCTTATATTTGATGATGTGGCACGGATGGCATATGTGATGAATCATATTGTGATGAATTATAACTAAAGCTATAATTTCCTACTGGTTTAGATGTCTAAGTGTCCAAACAAATGTATCCCATTGACAGAATTCCATTATTTTTTTTTTTTTTTCTGACCCAGGACCACTTTGGCTGGAATGGCCCAGTTTTGTTTCATCACTCCACAGAACAGTATCCTGAAACTTCTGTGGCTTAGTTATTTATACGGTTTTGGGCATACTGGAGCTTGTGCTTTTGGATCAGTTCGGGTGCGTGTCTTGGAGACCTTCAACGTTTGGTTTGCGCCCTACTGTGCAAACTGAAACCTCAGTGCCTCCTGCCTCCGAGACTTGCTGCGGGTCTCCTGTAGTCACCCGAGGATTATTGACCACCTGTCTCCTCAGGAATCTGGTGGCAGCCATTCATAGCCTCCTCTTTCTGCCACATCCTGGTACTGTAGCCACTCTTTCTTTAACTCTGAACTTGCAAACTATGCTTCCAACTTCATCTCCATGAACATTCGGTGCCTGTGCTACCTTTTTGTATCCTTCACCTTGTTGGTACCAGGCAATGATCTCCTCTATGAGCTTTTTGGACAATTCTCTTGACAGCCATATTTCTGATGTGCAATCAAATATCACTGCCAACAAACCCCTAGCGAGTGCAAGTATTTGATTTATTCTACCACAAGCAAATCTGATGCAACTAATGAAGCTCTTGATTAGCTGCATTCGGTGTCCTTGAGACAACACCTGATTTGCAAATATGCTCTTATGAGGGGTTCTAGTCACAGGGTTGAATAATTTCGAGATTGCAGCAATCATTACATTTTGGCATTTTGTGTTAAATTTGGACAAACCACTTGTACTATTAGTTGTGTTGAGCTATTTAAAATGTTCTTGTTTAATCTGTTTATCACAAACAGCTACAAGCATGTAAATTTTGCCAGTCAACCCAATTTGCAATGGGGTTGAATCATTTTTATTGCAACTGTATGTAGCGATCTCTCTCACAAAGCAAATGTATCCATAATATTGATCAATATAAGTTTTCATGGTAATTAAGTGATATTTATATAGAGTGACAAAAGTGTCCAGTCCGTAGCGCACATTGATACCTCTGTCGAATTCACCTGTTCTGATATGTCTTTGGAAATTCCTAAATAATATTCCTTTGATATTAGGGTACATCACTGGATGGCTGAATTTGAAGAATATCACCTAAGTGAAGAGAACTTTTGATTCAGCCACTAAACAAAAATTGAGAAAAGAACCTATGTCGCAATCTGACCTGTCCGTTACAGTTTTTCTTTTATGTAATTAAGTGCATTAATTACCGTCGATGACATTCATTTTTAAATCACCTGAAGTACTCCCAGAGTGCTTCAAATTCAGCCATTCAAAGAAATGAGAGGACCAACACATTAGTAGCTGCAATATAATTACTCTTCTGTCCTGTCCGTAACAAAATTAATGCCACGGATTGCCCCTTTTCTGAAGTGTGATTCTTCCCACATTCATTATACACGGATAATTACGAGAGCGTAGAGAAAAGCCTGAGTATTTCGGACTACGCGCGCGAACAGACTCGGTAAAACCAGGACCGAGGCAGGCAACCCGGGGCTTACAGAACGTCATCTCCGCCTAGAGAACGCTCTCTAAAATGACACTTGGCTATCTTAAAATACAGAGCCATTTCAACGACCGCATTGCACAGTATCATTACAGCACTCAGTGACAACCCAGTCCTCATTTACGAGTGTTTTCCAACAATTAGGAGTACAACTCAATTGATTATAGGCCATACCCAACAACATCTACAAATAATGAAATTTCTTTTATGAGTACAGTCAGCCTGAAAAACAGGCAAATTCACCTTAGCTGGAATGCTAATGAGGTACAGCAGTTTACATATTAACGATCTTTCTCCAGTGCAAAGCTTTGTACGGTGACCAAAATATTAAAAAATGTCAAAACAAACAAGGTACTGAGGATCTACCACTGTATTAAAGCCAGTGACCGGTAGTTTTGTAGCAAAGTTTAATTAACTCACCACGTAATCTCTCGACCTCACGAAGATGGCCGCTGGCTTCTTCCTCGCTGCTCCTGAATTATAGTAGACCCGCCTCTGTCGCACCATCTTTGTTTTAACGTACCAATAATATGACTCGGTTACAGCAAGTGACATGACCTATTATCCAATAGAAATTAAGAAAAAGAACCCCGCAGTGGCGATTTAAGTACCGAAGCAAGTCTTTCTCTACGGAGAAGGTTATGTGCCGCATCGTTGGGATGTAAAACTAGCCACCAATTTATTTGTCCTGCGATTTTTTTAATGTTCTTAGTGGTCGTCATACGGCTAAAAAAAATCCGCGTTGGTTTCCTCGATTGAATTGTTTAATTTCGCGGTTTAATGTAACCCTCTAATGTGAGCATTTTATTTTTGTGTTAAATCAGCTGATTTTCAAAAAATAGTCAGGCTTAGCCTTCTCAGGAAATTTACAGCTTAAATATCCTCAATCCTTAAATCCAAGAAATTCTTTTGGCGTATGTGATGACGGAGTACTCTATGTTCGCACATATGCCAACTCGGTGGTTCAGCCTCCTGGTGCCTTCATACCATGGAGGTAATAAATCAAAACGCAATGACTTTCAAATCACACCAACCAGTATTTTATTCACAATAGAACAGAGATTTTAGCAAATGTTGAAAATGATGAATTTTTCAATTCCATCATAAAATGAGCTCAGTTCAAATTTGTTGGCTGCTACAGGTCTCAAAAAAGTTGGGACAGGGGCTTGTCAAGCTGAAATGAAAAATGCCTTTTTAACCCTTTCAGATCACATGCCCGGTCATACTGTGTATCTAATTTACAATAAATGACAAAAAATAAATTTCTTTGTATTCTTATATCAAAATCCAATCATGTTTTTTTTCATGGAAAACAAAATATGCCTTGTGCTGATGTAAGCTAGAACCAACCAATTTCAACCAATAATATCACAACATCCATGACATCAATCAATCTTAAACTTTTAGCGGCACAGAGCTAAGATTCAATGGTTAGCAAGCTAGTATGGTACGTCGGTGTGTCTTTGGGTGTTCGCCACCTCAAACTTTGTTTAGTTTCCCCAAAATACCGTAGTTACGGACCAGCTGGCTAGAATTTATTCACACGAGGAAAGTGGTATCTGTGACAGCCCCAGATTATGTGCAAGGCATTTTACAGTGGACTGCTTCAGCAACTACAGGAAGCATCGGATAGGCTTCGCCTCTCCCTGATGGATACTGCTCCTCCGTTGGTGTACACCCACTTTTCAATGGTCAAATCAAATTCCGCCCAACGTTATGTCCCGCCTGTCTATGCTTTTCGCTCAGAAATATGTCACAATATGGAAGTTAGATACTCTCGAAATGCCGTTTCAGCCCGATTTTTACACAGAGTGTAAAACAGAGTGTACACAGAATGTCATGGTATTGAGGAGATAGGTTTCTTGAGTTTAGCCATTGGAATTTGATCCAACTCTTGTTTAATACAGGCTTCCAGCTGCTGGAGAGTTTTGGGTCTCCTTTGAAAGACTTTTCGTTTAATTATGCAACAAATGTTCTCAATTGGTGAAAGATCAGGACTGCAGGCAGGCCAGTTCAGCACACGGACTCTTCTACTACGAAGCCATGCTGTTGTAATAGCTGCAGTATGTGGTTTTGCATTGTCCTGCTGAAATACACAAGGGCTTCCCTGGAAAATATGTTGTCTGGAGGGGAGCATATGTTGCTCTAAAATCTTTATATACCTTTCAGCATTCATGGTGCTTTTTAAGACATACAAGTGTCCCACACCATATACACTAATACATCCCCATACCATCAGAGATGCTGGCTTTTTAACTGTACGTTGATAACAGGAGGGGTGGTCTTTCTCCTCTTTAGCCCCGAGGACACGAGGCCCGTGATTTCCAATAAGAATGTGAAATTTGGACTCGTCTGATCACAAGACACTTTGCCACTTTGCTACAGTCCATTTTAAATGAGCCTTGGTCCACAGAACATGGTGGTGCTTCTGGATCAAGCTCAACAGTAGCTTCCTTTTTGCATGATAGAGTTTTAGGAGGCATCTATGGATGGCACAGCAGACTGTGTTAACAGACAGTGGCTTCTTGAAGTATTCTTGGGCCCGTTTAGTAATGTCAATGACAGAATCATTCCGGTGAGTGATGCAGTGGCGTCTGAGGGCCCAAAGATCACGGGCATCCAGTAAAGGTTTTTGGCCTTGTCCCTTACGTGCAGAGATTTTTCCAATTTCTCTGAATCTTTTCATGAGATTATGCACTGTCAATGATGAGACCTTTAAACCCTTTGCAATTTGACGTTGGGGAACATTGTTCTTAAAGTATTCCGCAATTTTTTTTCTGCAAGCCTTTATAGGTTGGAGAGCCTCTGGCCATCTTTACTTCTGAGTGACTAAGCCGCTCTAAAACGTCCCTTTTATAGCCAATCATGTTACACACCTGATGTCAGTTAACTTAACTAGGCTTACGCCGTCGGAGGCAACGGCTTGGGGTATATCCCCGAAGGCCCCCAATCCTCCAATTCCCCAATCTTCGAATAGACCCAATACAATATAAAGCCCATCAGGTCATCACCTTTCATTTGAACTTAATTTCAGGTCAATCGGACAAATTGTTCTAAAGATATGGCCAAAATGGTAATTTTCCATCACAAAGCTCCATCTGGTGGCAAAAAATTGAACCATACAGGTATGATGTCATCATGTGACACGTTGTGAGGTCATGATCTTGCAGTTGCACATAGTTTCATGTCAATTGGACAAATGGTTCCAAAGATATGGCCAAAATGGTGAATTTTATGTGACAAAGCTCCACCTTGTGTCAAAATTTTGAACCAAACAGGTATAATGTCATTGTGCGACACGTCCTCAGGTCATGCCCTTTCATTTGCACTTGATTTGAGGTCAATCGGACAAATATTTCCAGAGATATAATGATTTTTTCCAGTGATTTTTCAGTTTTTGGCCCCTGGTGGCCAATCTAGAAATTGTAAATTGTCCAAAATCGAATCAGTTCTTCCTCTTTATGATGCGTACTTATTTGCAAAACATGAAATTTCTAATTGAAATATTACTGAAGTTATCGCCATAACACATAGGGCGGCGCGGTGGCGGCAGTCGGACCAAAAATATAATATCCACGAAACGCCGTTCGGCGTACGGGGATATAATTACTTGCTAAAAGTTCTTTCAGCTGATTCTATTATATGTTAATAGCTTTTTCATCCCTTTTCTGCCTATGTCCCAACTTTTTTGAGACCTGTAGCAGCTAGAAAATTTGAAATAAGATAAAAATGTAAAATGTCGCAGTTTCAACATTTGAAATGTTATCTGTGTTCTATTTTAAATAACATATTGGCTCATGTGATCTGAAAGTCAATGCATTTTGATTAAATTCACAATTTACACTTTGTCCCAACTATTTTGGAATTGGGGTTGTAGAACTGGAGAGAGCGAGGAAGTACCACCCCTATTACTTCCAATGGGAGATGCTAGGCTAGCTACCTCAGCCCAGGAAGCAATATATTTTTTTCGGAGGAGAAGTCTGGGAATTTTATCATTTTTTGGTTCCCAACACCGAAGTGCGAGTTTGGGGGTTCTCCAGTCTCAAACTCAGGCTAGAACATAGGGTTGCATATGATGCAGAATAAAATTGAATTGAATTGAATTATTGCGATATTGACGTTTTTTAAAAAATTTCAGCAAGTAACCGGGCCTGAAAGTCACTTCATGCTTCTATACACAGTTAATTGCCACTGAAACTACTCATTCTTGTGAATAGAGGGCAATTAACAAGATTAATCGGTGAAATTAATGAAAATTTCACATTCGTATCTCCCGCGTCCGCCATCTTTGTTCTTCACAACACTCGTCCCATTCTCCAAAAAGTGGGGAGTGACCATGGACCTATAAGGAGAAATATAAAACATCCTTGGGAGTGACAAGAATATGCTCTCATGTTGGTTCTCGGCAGTTCGGAACTTCGTTCCCGTGTCAAGTCAACCCGAGTGTCGCCAAGAACAAGGATTTGAATATGCCCCAGCAGTCAGAACAACAGCTGGACAAGCAAACTGGTGCACGAGCTGTCATCAAGCTCTAAGTATCAGTTCTTATTTTACAGGCCCTCATGAAAACATCGAATCGTTGCGTCAAAGAGCAAAATATTGAAGGATGACCGAATACATTTTCTTTTGTTTTCGCTTTATTTGGCAAGAAAAAAATGCGCACATTTAAATTGGTGTCTATGGATCTGCCACGTCTTTGGCCACAAAATTGCCTCCAGTGGGAAACGCGGAGGCAGGAAGCCAACATGCTGACTCGCTGAAGCAAAGGTACTTCCTCTTTCTCTCAGGTTCAATAATACATCACTATGCTTGATACTAGCATTTTTTACAAGGTTGGAAAGTATTGGAACATTCATATCAGCAAATTTCTGAAACGGTGGTAGCGCCAGAATACGCGAGTTGCATGTCTCATTGCACATAGCCGGAAGAAGCTCCCCCGCAATGCGCATTGGGATTCACAGTGATCCAAAACAAATTGAGTTTCACGTGGAGACTGCAGAACGCAGGTGTTTTTCGAAGCCTGATTTCATCTAAAAAGATGCAATATTTCGTGGTTTGTCAATTGTCACGTTGATGTACAAGGGAGCGACTGAAGAATACGGCCTGCATGGTATAACTATAACATAACATAACATAACATAACATAACATAACATAACATAACATGAATGGCAAGAACAGGCCTTTCAGCCCAACTAAGCCTGCCAGTTTCTTTATACTATTGTGAATATATCCCTTCAGATACTAAATGACTCAATGGTATCTAGCTTTAGGTCAAGCCTGCTCTTGAAAACCCCTAAGGTCTCTGCCTTAACAATATGGTCAGCTAATCAACATTGAAATTACTCTTTGGGTGAAGAAATATTTCC
Organism: Gymnothorax reevesii; assembly: GCA_029721435.1. Classification (NCBI taxonomy): domain Eukaryota; kingdom Metazoa; phylum Chordata; class Actinopteri; order Anguilliformes; family Muraenidae; genus Gymnothorax; species Gymnothorax reevesii. The sequence continues at coordinate 121,801,434 of CM056577.1, read as the reverse complement.
GAATATCAGTGCTAAATTTGCCTTTGGTCAACTTCCATTTGTGACCCCGAGTTCAACTAACAACACTTGGCCACTTGGAAGGAATCCTACATGATTCACTTTGTTAATTCCTTTAACATATTTAAAGACCTCAGTCAAATCACCCCTGAGTCTCCTTTTCCTAAGACTAAAGAGATTAAGGATTTTCAGCCTCTTCTCGTAGCTTTCATCTTTTATACCTGGAATAAGCTTAGTGGCTCTTCTCTGAACTTTCTCTAGAGCCTCTATATCTCTCTTAAAGTATGGTCCCCAGAACTGTACACAATAGTCCAGGTGCGGTCTAACAAACGTGTTGTGCACAAGAAGCATCACCTCCTTAGATTTGTACTCAATACTTTTGGCAATGTATCCTAGCATCCGATTGGCTTATTTAACTTCTACGGCACAATGGCTAGAGCCTGTGAGGGTTTGGTCAACAATCACTCCCAGATCTTTCTCTTGTGCAGCACATTCCAGTTTTAACCTCCCATGAAGTAATCCCGTTTAATGTTTTTATTACCTACATGTACAACTTTACATTTTGCTAGATTAAATTTCATTTGCCACATTTCTGCCCAATTCTGGATTCTATCCAAATCGTCCTGAATCACTTTAGTGGACCCTAGACTATTTGCCAAACCCCCCAATTTAGTGTCATCTGCAAATTTAACCAATCTGCTCTCAATGTTCCTATCAAGGTCATTAATGTAAATGAGGAATAGCAGGGGTCCCAACACCGATCCCTGGGGGAGGCCACTCCCCACCATACCCAGCTCAGATGAGATATCACTGACCACTACTCTTTGTGTTCTGTCCTGTAACCAGTTTTGAATCCACTCCAGAATACCTCCTGTAACTCCAATGGAGCTCATTTTAAAAATGAGTCTCTTATGCGGTACTGTCTCGAATGCTTTCTGAAAATCCAAGTATATGATGTCATAAGCCCTGCTCTGGTCGTAAGCCCTGGTGGCCTCTTCAAAAAATTCCAGAAGGTTTGTAAGGCATGACCTTCCCTTCCGAAAACCATGTTGGCTATCCCTCAAGATACTGTTACATTCAAGAAATAAGTCCAGCTCATCTTTTATGGTAGATTCCAAAATTTTGCACGAAATGCAAGTTAAACTCACTGGCCTGTAGTTTCCTGGCTCGGTACGGTCTCCTTTCTTATATATTGGTATTATATTGCCCTGTTTCCAATCATTTGGTATTTCTCCAGTTTCTAAAGACCATCTGAAGATGGCGGATAGTGGCTTAAAGATGAGCTCACCAGCTTCCCTGAGCACTCTTGGATATAAGCCATCAGGACCCGCCGCCTTATCTGCTTTTAGTTTATGCAATTTGTCTAATACTTTGTTATCCCGAACCTCAATTTCCGCTAAATAATCTTGAGCATTTGATATGCCCTCTGGCTAAATAAAGACCCCCTCTGAGGTAAAATTCTCAACAAAGTAACTGTTTAAGGCATCCGCAATATGCTTGTTATCATATAGCAGCGATCCATTTTTATTCTTTATGCACTTTACCTGCTCTTTAACTTTCCTTTTTCTGCTACAGTACTGAAAGAAGCGCTTAGGGTTAGTTTTTGCCCCCTCTGCAATTTGTCTTTCATACAGTCTTCTAGCCTTCCTCAGCTCTTTTTTTACCACAGCCCGCATTTTACAGTATTCAGCCTTAGTATTCTCATTGTTATCCTTTATGTACATCTTATAAAGATTCCTCTTTTCCCTCAACATCCTACAAATACTTTTGGTCATCCACAGAGGATTCTGCTTTTTCAGCTTACTTTTGGACACCTTCGGAATGAATCTGCTTTGTGATTCAAGTAAAACCCCCTTAAATCTTTCCCACTTCTCATTTACAGACTTACAGTCCAGGAGTGTCTCCCGTTTTATTTCACTTAGATATGAGCGCATCCTGTCAAAGTTTGCTCGCCTAAAATTGAAAATTTTTGTTTTAGACTGCACCTTTTTAATTTCCCACGAAACATCAAAATTAACAGCAGAGTGATCACTTGTCCCAAGTGGCTCCAGTACATCAACATTGCTGATTCTATCAGGGTCATTACAGAGTCATTACAGAGAGCTGTTCAATCGCATGAGGAGAGGAGCCATGTCTTCAATTGTCAAATTATCAAACGAAATCATCATTTGATATTACGCAATAGCCTGTCCTCCAATTAGTTCAATTACAAACGCATTACAAACAATTACAAACATACCGGTGGTCATCAAGGTCACAACTGCGCTGTCGGTCCTGGCATCTGCGTCGTTCCAGAGAGTGGCTGGTGATGTCATGCACATATCACAGGCGCCTGTGTCAAGGTATCGAACACAGTTGATTGACGCTATGCTGCACCACATCAGCCCCTTAATAAAGTTCCCTGATACACCAGCTGAAAGACGGAGAGTTAAGGGGAGGGGTGGGGGGGGGGGGGGGTCCTACCGGGTCGCTAGGTTCCCCAGTGTTGTCGGAGCCATTGATTGTATTCACGCTGCAATCAGAACCCCTTAATAGAACCCACTAATAAGAATATGTACAGAGACTGAAGAGGTCGGCACAGCATTAATGTTCAGGTTGTGTGCGATCATGATACGCACATATCAAGCATCTGCGCCAAATTCCCTGGCTCGGCCCATGACGCCTATGTACTGCGCAACTGCTTGAAATGCCAAAAAATACAGCCGCATATCGTGGGCCTGCTGATAAAACCTTGTATCTTCAAAATGATAAACTTCAGAGGAAAATTTAAAAAAATAATAATAAAATAATATAAATTGATCAATATAATTTAAAATAAAAAAGTTTAATTCTGCATGTAAGAATAGTGGACGTACAAGTTTTTGTTTCTAATCATTTTGGAGATACGAGGTTTTATCAGCAGGCCCACGATATTCAAATTTAAAGTCTGGTTTGCGTTTTCCATGGTCCACAACTGCATTTTCATGGTTAATCAGAAAATCCTTGTTCCATGTTTTCCTGACAGCCTTAATCAATGAGCTTTGTACAGAGTCTGCCTCTCTTTTGGATCAGTCTCACCTCTTTCGCCTACATTCTGAAGTTAAGCGCTGTGGGCGTGATCGAAGCGCGTAGGGGAGAATACGCGTAACTCAAAAGCGCTTAACTCGAATCGCATTAAAAAGGACTTACGCGCTAATGGGAGAATAGACCCCATAGTGAATAGTATAGTATAGTACAGTATAGTGCAGTGTTTCCCCAGTGTTTCAGAATCTGGTTTTTGTTCCAACCACTATTTCAATTCTAGAATTTTAACAATCAATTGAGTTATTCCATCTCATTTCAAAAAATCTGAGAACATTTTGTTGCATGAACTCTTCTGATTATCTCCAAACTTTTTTTCTACAAGTGATCTGAAGGATTGAAACACCTTTAATTGAGAGCAGAAAAAGGATTTTTGAATGAATCCACTCATTTCTCTGTGGCTTAAGGCAATACAAACATATGGTGAAAATGTCATTTCTCAAGAATTAAAGCATTGTTTTTCGCCAGTTTAAATAACTAACAAGATGTGTTCCATATATCTCAAAGTACCTTAAAAGTTCTCTCTAACCTAATATATCCAAGCTAGCTAGTCTTCTGAGACCTCAAAATGATGCTTATTTACGAAACAGACTGAAAAATACCGTACATATTTAAGCACAGAAACCAATGTGGGACATGGAATAGAAACACAAAACTTAGTCTGAATAATAAGAAACATCTGAAAAATTGATGTCTCGAGTATGGACATTGTTTCTAGAATCTTTCCTGGCCAATTTAACAGAGAAATACAAGATGTCTTTATTGGCGTTTTTTAGGAAGTCTAACTAATATATATTGCATTAATGAGCAAAGTCTTGCCTTAGGACCCATGTTATATATGTAATATGTGTACAGCTAATCACATCACTATTTTTGTCCTTTGAGCTGATTGAATTTCTCTGTAATCAGGTCACCACCTGCACCAGATATGTGGTACTGCCCACCACAATGTGTTGATAGATTAAATAGTGAAAGAGATGAGAAAACAAGTAGTAATTTTGAACAAATGAAGTCAACATATATATATTTTTGTGGGAACAAGTTTCATTACCATGGATAACTGCCCACAAGGTGAACTTGCCAATCCAGAATTGGCAAAAAAAAAAAAAGTGACTTTTTCGGCTAGGACCCTTTTCAGGGTCTCCTAACTATACTATTATGCGTTGGGTGCAGTAAATTTTCCTTGTACAGACAGATCTGTCCTCAAATGGATGGAACACAGCACAATTTAACCTCTGTAAGGGATCCTGGCCTCATAGGGGGCCCTTGAAAACTGAATATTTGATTTCCAGCAATAAAAATTTTCATATTTGAGAGGCTAATATCTTGAAAAGGAAAAGGGGTAGATACATTTTGTCAAGAGATTCTGAAAGCCTGCACCCAAATTACCCTGGATAGCAAATTTCAACCCATACCGATGATTTGTTCCCAAGATATTGGGTTATTTATTTATTTATTTAATAATGGGTTATTTCCAAATAAGATGAAAGTAGCAAAAGTTGTTCCCATTTACAAAGCAGGCGATAAACACTACTTCACTAATTATAGGCCGATATCAGTGCTTTCCCAATTTTCAAAAATATTAGAAAAAGTATTCATAAAACGATTTGATGGTTTTGTTGAGAAACACAAGTTGTTAACAGACAGTCAGTATAGATTTAGAAATAATAGATCGACAGCCATGGCACTGTTAGAATTGGTAGAAGAAATAACACACTGTATCGATACAAAGAAGTACGCAATGGGAGTGTTTTTAGATCTCAAGAAAGCATTTGACACGGTCAATCATGACATATTGATTAGAAAATTGGAGAAATATGGTTTCCGAGGTCATGTTTTGGATTGGCTGAAGAGTTATCTACTAAACAGACAGCAATTTGTACAAAAAAATCAGAATACATCAAGTTTTATGAATATTCCATGCGGGGTGCCTCAAGGATCCGTTTTAGGACCAAAACTATTTATTATGTATATTAATGATATTTGCATGGTATCTAATGTATTAAGATTTGTGTTATTTGCAGATGACACAAATATTTTTTGTTCAGATGTGGAATTACAGCAGCTTTTGGAGGTGATTACAAAGGAAATGAATACCTTAAAAAGGTGGTTTGATGCTAATAAATTGTCTTTAAATCTGAACAAAACTAATTTTATGTTGTTCGGACATTATAAGAGAAATATAGATATAAAATTAAACATTGATAATATTAGCATAGAAAGAGTAAATGAAATCAAATTCCTTGGTGTAATTCTAGACCACAAAATCTGCTGGAAACCACATATTAAATATGTTCGGGGGAAGCTGGCACGGAGCATTGCCGTCCTGGGAAAAGCAAGGCAGATCTTCAACTTGAAAGCTCTATATATTTTATATTGGGCATTAATTTTACCTTATCTGACCTATTGTGTAGAGGTATGGGGAAACACATATTAAAGTAATCTTCAAACAATAAACATAATGCAGAAAAGGGCTATCAGATTCATCCACAATGTAGGATTTAGAGACCACACAAATAGACTTTTCTTAAAACTCCAAGCTCTAAAATTTCAAGATCTGATTCAGTTTAAAACAGCACAAATAATATTTAAAGCAAAAAATAACTTACTCCCAGGAAACATAAATAAACTGTTCTCAGAGAGAGAAGGAGGCTATAATCTAAGAGGGGAACTGAACTTAAAAATAAATCGTGTCAGAACTACCTTGAAAAGCATGTGTGTCTCAGTCTCTGGGGTCAAATTATGGAACAGTTTAACAGATGAATTAAGGAAATGTAAAACCATTGGCAAGTTCAAAAAAACATATAAAAAACAAATTTTAAATAAATACAAGGATGAGGAACAGCAGTTTCACCCAGGACGGTAATGGCAGGGTTAAGAAAAATGTGGATACATTGTCTTGTCATGTCTTCTTCTGTGTGTGCGCAGGGGGTTCTAGAAGTATAGAAATTCAGTATTATATACAGGTGCAATATTCTGTGTATATTTGTATATAAGTAGCTTATTGAATATTATAGTCAACAAACTGTAAGAACCATTGGTTCTTGAAAAGACGGTGAAGGTTGTAAATATAATAATAGAGAATTTAATAACTTGACTGTAGAATATGGTAATACAAGGGGTAGGATTAAATAAGTTCTTACTTCTTCCTACTCCTTTTCGAGCATACAGTCTTGCTGCTCATGCAAGACTGTTATCAACAGTTTGCTTTTTGTTTTTGTTTTGGTATTGGCATGGTGGCCATTTGTTTTGGTGATTATCTCTGTTTTATCTTTTAACGTGTTCAAAATAAATAAAGATTTATCTCTTATCTCAAGATATTGGTCTCCAAAATCCCTATAAATTAATGTTTGCGATTCACTTGGGCATGGCCCTCGATTTTGGGGACCATATCTTGGAAACTCCTTGGAATATGGCCCTACAATTTTACATGTGTTCATTAGGAATATAGAGGTACTCCCAAAATAAATTTGAGCCAAATCTGAGTTAGTGACCATGGAGGATTCTTGTACTTTGGTTGAATTCATATGACCCCTTTGCTGATGCATATCTCAGGCACAAGAAACAAATATATAAGTAAGTTCACAAATCCTTCACATATATTAGTTCCTTTGAACCCTGTACCACCTGTCCCACATGAACTTTTAGATGCTTAAAGTTGGGCTATTTTGGGTCTATGCCTGACATCACTGGCCTATAAATCAATAACTAAGCTTTATTTCAATGTTTTAAAACTTTTGTCTTATGAAACTTTCATCAGTAAAGAAGAAAATTTATCCTTACCATGGCTTTTCACAAGAATAAGCCATAGAATATAGGTATGTAAAGTCACCAATGAAATAATGAGTACATTTATGGAAATTCCACAGTACGGTATTTATTGATTTTCACACATTTCTATACATTTCTCACCAAAAGTGTAAAAGTTTTGGAAGGAAAAATAATTCTGACCTACTAAAAGGAGTTAGAATAGCTTTTTTTCAGTCATTTAAAACTTTTAGGCGAGGGTTAAGTTTAGACCAACTATGGGTATCAGATTAGGTCATTACTGCTTCTGTATGTCACCATAATACTTTGCATTTGTTCATAAAATTACCCAAATAATGCCCCCCAAAAAAATGAGGAGAATCTGATCGTGGTGCAACAACCATTCATTGAATTGAAATGGAATGACTCTATTGTTGTTTTAATTAGTTGCTAAAGTGGTCATAGGACTTGGTGGGTTTTACATTGTGTGTGTTGCAGGAAACTTTCTGTCAACTAGGGGTCATTTCAAAGGTTCTCGATTCTCCAATTGGTAAGGATGAATAGAGCTGCTCTCCTAAGTTCTTCTTCAGGACACATATAACATTCTGTAACACCTCAATCAAATTTTGAAAGTGTTTTGTCTTTGTAAATGCTTTATTATTGGAAAGAATGGAAATACTGCCTATCTTAGCAGGAAAGTAGGCAGGAAAAAGTACTGCAAAATATCTTAGCAATTTTGATTAATAATGACTGCAAGAAGCAGTAGATTCATGGAATAGGAGGAAATGATGATATTGGATACATTGCCATCACAGTTATAAAATTAAAATCATCTGGCTACTTCTGATTTCATGCCTTTCCTATTCACTGCTGTGATCTTCAAACCATGAACTGTGGTTGACTGTCCCAGAGTGATTCCTGGCATGTAAGCCGTCCCAGGGCTGTCCAGCAAGGATTCCGTTTCTGGAGACGAAGTACTTCGCCAGGAAGGAGCTCATGGGAGATGGGATGTAGTCCTGACAATGTTCTCCACCAAGGCTGGGGCCACATGTCAACTGGTAGGAGAAAAAGAATGTTCCATATTGAAACACGCAGCTGTCGCTCACAGTTCCTCGTCGCAACTTAATGGCACATTTCCCCAGGAGGTCGCTGTTCCAGTAAGAGTCTGCATCGTACACCTTAAACTTGAGCTTTTTGCCCATAGCAATCGTGATGGACCCAAAGTAGAAGGTCTCAGGCCAATAGGGGTTGTCATTGTTGTTAATTACAGTGGTGCGTCTGACTCGTTCTTCGTAGGTTACTTCGACTGAGCCATCGGTTTGGGTATGTTTGTCTCCATATAAGCCTCGAGCATAGAGTCTGAAGACTTTTAGAGTGGCCAGTCCTGGCTTGGCAGGGCAGCAGTTCGCTGTGATTTGACCGTTGCTCTGGCAGACGCAGGCACAGGGATCCCGCCCACTACCCCTCCTCCCGATACAGGATTCGGAACATTTCTTACGCAGGGCATTAGTCTTGATGTAATCACCAATCGCCTTCTTCAACCCAGCCCTGGCTGGATGACTGCTTCCCATTAGGTAGAAAAGGGGCTTGGCAGAGAGGTACACTATGTCAGGCAGCGTCTTCAGGGACTCCTGCCATTGTCGGTAGGCCCAAGGAGCTCCAGAAAAAAGAAGGTCACCCTGGTTGCTCCCCCCCACTACCTCGATGTTGCGCTCCCTGAACATGCTGCTAAACTTCTGCTGTGTCCCCATCTTCCTCTTCAGCCCCCGGCAGTATCGAATTTCTGCTTGCGTAGAGGTTCGCCCAAACGCGGCAGAGGCCTCTACATCCAGACAGTCCTTGACAGCTGTGTCGGTGAGACCCTTCATGGCGGCTTGGCAGGATTTGATGGCCGTAATGTCCTTCATTTTGCCCCCCAACTGGACCTTTGTTATGTAATGAGTGCCGTAAGTGTCAATCAGGCTCTTGTAGGCTGCACGGTTGTATGTTTTCTTGAGATTATTCAAGGCTCTCTTGAATGATTTATGAAGAGGGACCGGGGAAGCCAGGTTGTATCTGGATGAAAAATAGGGGTACAAATTCTATTAATGCGTGTAGATTCAAAGATGGAACGTCAGAAAATAGTCAGGCCATTAGTTCTGCACTGCAATGCATCCAGCCAATTTTATTTACGTATTTGCTCCAATATCCGGCTGACCAAATGAGCAAATCCTGTCAGATAAAGCAAAATACTAGGGAGACTTGTAGCTTTCCAAACCTTAGCTGTCCACATCCATTTACATACGCACGTGTGCGTCTCCATAATGCTACAATAAGATTTGCATGACGTGATACAGCTGGGAAAATAAGTATTGAACGCATCAACATTTTTCTTTGTAAATATATTTCCAATTGGGTAACTGACACAAAATTTTCATCGGATGTCGATAAAAACCCGAGTAATCCACACATACAAAGAAATCAAAATGAATAAGTCAAGAAATTAGGTTGTGTGTGATAAAGGAATTACTAAGGGAAAAGTATTGAACAGGCTTTCTGAAATTTATTTCATACTTAGTCGAAAAGCCTTTGTTGGTAATGACAGCTTCAAGATGCCTCCTGCAAGGAGAATCTAGTCGCATACATTGGTTAGTTCTGATTTTGTCCCATTCTTCCACACAATGAATGAATGAAGTCATCTTCAGTTATTACCATAGATTTTCAAATGGATTCAAGTCAGGTGATTGACTGGGCCATTCTAGCAGCTTTATTTTCTCCATTCATCCTTCAACTTTATGAAGTCTGCCTATACCATAACAGCCTGACACCATGATGTTCCCACCTCCAAACTTCACTGCTGGTATGGGGCTTTGGGGGTGATGTTCAATGCCATATGTCCACCAAACATGGTATGTGCTATGACATCTTAGGAGTTCAATTTTGGTCTCAGCTTACAAGACTATATTCTCCCAGTATTTCATAGGCTTGTCCAAATGTTGTGCAGCAGACTTTAAAAAAGCGTCATGATGGTTTTTCTTCAGGAATGGAGTCATGTGTGGTGAAAATGCATCAAGGCCATGGCAGTTGGGTGCATTACTTCCAACTGTGCCTGCTGATAACAGGTCTTTTTGAAGCTCTCCGCGAGTGGTCCTTGGCTCTTGGACAACTCTTCTGATGATTCTTTTGACTCCTCTGACAAAAATCTTGCAAGGAGCACCTGGTCGTGACCAGTTTATGGTGAAATGACGTTATTTCTACTTCCAGATTATAGCCCCAGTGGTGCTCAATGGAACATTCAGTGGGTTAGAAATGCATCTGTAACCAATGCCATCAGTATGTTTTGCAACAATAAGGTTACGAAGGTCTTGAGAGAGCTCTTTGCTTTTAACCATCATGAGATGATTCTTTTGTGACACCTTGGTGATGAGAAACCTTTTTATAGGCCAATAATTAGGACTAACCAAGTTGATATTAATTTGCACTGATAGGGGGCAGGATTGCTTTCTAAATACTGACACATTTCAGCTGTTTTCTTGGCTGTCCATTCCTTTTCGCATCTCCCTTTATTCTTGTGTTCAATACTTACACTTTGTGTCATCCCGCTTTATTAAAGCGAGTTCCCGATAACATTAGTTAATGAACAGGACCACTCCCAATATGGCGTCCTATTCGTCATCACGTTTATCTAAACCACATACATTCCCACAATCCCCGCTCGTCTCGTTTCTACGTCCCTCCTGCCCTTCTCCTCTCCAAGAAGGAAGCAAGAAACAGTCACCACCTGGCACCCAGGGGGACTTAGGAGCCACACGGACTCCGACAAGAGACATGAGCCCCACCCTGAGTCTCGCCGCCTGGGGGTGCCCAATGTTCGCACAATCACAGACCGAGTTCATACAACATCACCTTCCCCCCGATCCCCTATCGATAGTTCCACCGAATACTCTCCCCCACTTTGGGAGTGGTCCAAAATTCATGAAACATAATTTATGGATGTATTTGTTTTGATTTCTTTGTATGTGTGGATTACTTGGGTTGTTACCGACACCTGGCGAAATTTTCATGTCAATAGCCCCATTAGAAATGTATTGACTGAGAAAAATGTTTTCCACGTATTCAACGTATAAAATAATACTTATTTTACCCACTTTATGTGTTAAGCACAGTTCAGACCAAAGATTCACAATACAACAAGACCATTTTAGAACATCGCTGGTAGGAGTTGCAGAGATGTGAACTTGCCTGTTGCAGCTCGACTCAAGCCAGCTGATGGTGTAGCCAGCAATTCAGCTTGTTAAAAGGCTGGTTTTAGAATGTAAAGCACGTAACCCGTCTCAAGAGCCAATCAGCTCGTAGCGAAATCAGCTGGTCACATCAGTTACAAACTGTAAAGAGTTTATCTTAGTGAGTTACTTGAAACCTTCAGTCATGCATCTTTTCTCTCAGTCTTCCAACTCTGTGTGGGATATACAGAATTGTATAACCTTATGCTATATGGGCTGTAAACATTAGTTCACCTGTTGCCAATAAGCGAAGGGTTATCATCAGCCGCTCCCCCAGAGAAATGCTGTCATGATAATTGGTGTTTTGTCCTCTAATTATCAGTGACACCAGTTCTTATATACAATGGAACTGTATCGGGAATAACTGGGAGAAAGGTGGAATCCCACTAATGGCATTTTCTGGCCCAAACCACAGATTTCAAAACAATTTTCAGCACTGATAAACCACCCCATGGGGTTCATGAATCCACCAGAGAAACCTGTGATATCAATTTTCTTTATGACAAAAAAATTATTTTTTTTACATTTTTTTGTTTTTGAGAGGGGCCACCCATTCTGGGCCCCCAAAAGTATCATTGACAGTAATAATCATGTGCTTATCAATGCGTATTGTAGCTGATATATTTTCCTAATGAATGAAAAATTGAAATGAAATTGATTTCATACTGCCGTGATGGAAAGATATTTGTTCAAAAAATATGTTCTGAAATGGAGATTTCCAATGGCCACGTGTGTATAAGACGGTACATTTCACAAAGTTCCCGGCCGTGACACACTAGGGGAATTTGCTGAAATTTGCCCTTGGGTTTGGCCAACACTCAGTGAAAGAAACCAGGATGTGTCGACACCGGTAACATCTTCATCTGAACACTTGCATCAACCGACCTTTGTTAAGCCTTAAATGGGTTGTGTTGATACAAAGTGGACTGTGTGAGTATGGTTCTCACTTAATTCTTCTAGTTTAAGTTTTTTTCAGTAATATAGTTATTGACTATAACCCTTATGATGTTTATGCATAAAATCATTGCCTATTCTTAGACCTTCAAACTGAAGGAGCCTCAAGACAACGACAAGGTGACAGGTCCCCTTGTGAAATAACTACCGTGCTATCAGGCCTATTTAACATATGATATATTTGATACACATTTGACTAGATCTTGCACAAATTAAATGATCTATTTACAATTAATCACAGATTTGAATTTGGCTGTTTGTGGCTGCATATTTGTTTTTTACTGGTGGTAGCGGTATCCAAGATAATAGAGGATGCTGGCCACATGGGCTCACATTCCGATAGTGTGCTTACCTGTTGGGCAAACATAATAATAATCCTAAAGCGAATCATCCTCAGATTCCTATTCAATCCAGACATTATATTTATTCTGAGGCCGATGTCTGGAGTGAATCTGACCTCTGATAAGGTTTGGTGTACACTGGCACTCCCACACCTCAAAGTCTCCATCAGGGGTGAGATGTTTTGAGATATAACCTGGTGCCAGCTTGAACTGGTATACCTGGCATGTGACTGTCTTCAGGTACTCTAACTGCAAGAGAGGAAACTGTATATCACTAGCATCCATTTTTTACCAAACAACTTTCGCCTTTCGAGTCATGACTGTGTCCGCTTTAACTCTATCTGCCAGGGGGTGTGACCCGGTCAAGCGAGACTTCATCCTCAATGCGATCACAACATCTGCTGCTCTGCCCTCTGAATCAGGTTGCTAGATAGCTCCATGAGCAGCATTGGGACAAGCAGTTGTTCCTCAGACTGAAATAAAATGATCTGAGGTTAACTGCTTTAGCCGCCTGTGGAAGCTCTCTACCACCAATCTAGTTTTCGTGCAGAGGCGATCAGAATTGACCTGTTCAGTGTCGTGCAGTGAGTCGCCACTTAGCACAGATGGCATGTGTGCATCATTACCATGGGAATTGAGAACAGGACATCCCTGAAGCCTCTGTTGACAATCACATCGTCGTGCTCCTCCATCCAGGATTTCAGATGGTCCAGTGTGTCAAACATATGCTTATATATTCTGGCATCACTTTCACTTCTATAATACGGACCAACTGAATCCAAGACATAGCCACCAGGGAGCACGACACTCATGAACTTCAAATAATGTAGTTTTTTTGTGTCCACAATTGGACATTCTCTGAAGTTCATGGTCTTCACTCTCATTTATATACAAAACCCCAAACCACTGAAGTTGGCACGTTATGTAAATCGTAGATAAAAACAGAATGCAATGATTTGCAAATCCTTTTCAACTTATATTCCATTGAATACACTGCAAAGACAAGATGTTTAATGTTCAAACTGAGAAACTTTACTTTTTTTTTGCAAATAATCATTAACTTAGAATTTAAAGGCATCAACACATTGCAAAAAAGTTTGCACAGGGGCCTTTTCACCGCTGTGTTACATCGCCTTTCCTTTTAAGAACACTCAGTAAACATTTGGGAACTGAGGAGACCGATTTTTGAAGCTTTTCAGGTGGAACTCTTTCCCATTATTGCTGGATGTACAGCTTGAGTTGTTCAACAGTCTGGGGTCTCCTTTGTCGTATTTTACACTTCATAATGCGCCACACATTTTCAATGGGAGACAGGTCTGGACTACAGGCGGGGCAGTCTAGTACCCGCATTCTTTTACTACGGAGCCATGCTGTTGTAACACGTGCAGAATGTGGCATGGCACTGTCTTGCTGAAATAAGCAGGGGCGTCCATTAAAAAGACGTTGCTTGGATGGCAACATATGCTGCTCCAAAACCTGTATGTACCTTTCAGCATTAATGGTGCCTTCACATATGTGTAAGTTGCCCATGCCTTGGGCACTAATACACCCCCATACCATCACAGATGCTGGCTTTTGAACTTGGCGCCTATAACAGTCTGGATGGTTCTTCTCCTCTTTGGTCCGGAGGACACGACATCCACAGTTTCCAAAAACAATTTGAAATGTGGACTCGTCAGACCACAGAACGCTTTTCCACTTTGCATCAGTCCATCTTAGATGAGCTTTGGCCCAGCGAAGCCGGCGGCATTTCTGGGTGCTGTTGATAAATGGCTTTCGCTTTGCATTGAAGAGTTTTAACTTGCACTTGCAGATGTTGCGACGAACTGTAGTTACTGACAGTGGTTTTCTGAAGTGTTCCTGAGCCCATGTGGTGATGTCCTTTACACACTGATGTCGGTTTTTGATGCAGTACCGCCTGAGGGATCGAAGGTCACGGGCATTCAGTGTTGGTTTTCGGCCTAGTCGCTTCCGTGCAGTGATTTCTCCAGATTCTCTGAACCTTTTGAAGATATTACGGACCGTAGATGATGAAATCCCTAAATTTCTTGCAATAGCTCGCTGAGGAATGTTGTTTTTAAACTGTTCGACAATCAGCTCACGCATTTGTTCACTAAGTGGTGACCCTCGCCCCATCCTTGTCTGTGAATGACTGAGCATTTCAGGGAAGCTGCTTTTATACCCAATCATGGCACCCACCTGTTCCCAATTAGCCAGATCACCTGTGGGATGTTCCAAATAAGTGTTTGATGAGCATTCCTCAACTCTCTCAGTCTTTTTTGCCACTTGTACCAGCTTTTTTGAAACATGTTGCAGGCATCAAATTCCAAATGACCTAATATTTGCAAAAAATTACCTGTTCGAACATTAAGTAACTTGTCTTTGCAGTGTATTCAACTGAATATAGGTTGAAAAGGATTTGCAAATCATTGTATTCTGTTTTTATTTACGATTTACACAACGTGCCAACTTCACTGGTTTTGGGTTTTGTACAAATATGTCCCATCCATAATGACAGTGACTACTTCACTGACGAAGGTGTCTGTGAAAGACGTTTTTTGTGATATAGTATCATCTCTTGATATGAGAACAGGACAGAGATGATGAGGAATAATGGTCTTCTGCTTCACTGCTTCAGTCACAGCATTGCATGACTTCGAGACCTGCTTCTTATCCAGACTAGTCATAGCACTTATCTGATCCCAAGAAAGATTTGTCTTCAACTATTTTTTGGTAGTTTTTCCACAAGGGGATCTGTCACCTCGTTGTGGTCTTGAGGCTCCTTCAGTTTGACAGTCTAAGAATAGGCAATAATTTTTAGCATAAAAAGGGCCATAGTTAATAACTATATTACTGGAAAAAAAAAGTACACTTTTGTATGTAAATGTAAAAATATTAAGTGAGAACCATATTCACACAATGCTTTTCATATCAACATACCCCGTTATAAGATTTACAACGGTCAGTTCATGCAACTGTTCAGATGAAGATGTTACCGATGTTGACACATCCTGGTTTTTTCATTGAATGTTGGCCATAACCACAGCAAATTTCCTTAGTGTGTCATGTCAAATGTATCGTCGTTCACACACGTGGCCATTGGAAATCTCCATTTCAAAACATATTTTTTGAACAAATATCTTCCTATCTCGGCAGTATGACATCAATTTCAACAAATTCTTTCTTTATTCATTAGGAAAATATGTCAGCTACAATGCGCTTTGATAAGCATGATTATAATCATTGGTGACACTTTGTGGGGCCAAAGAATGTGTGGCCCCTCCCAAAAACTAAAAAATGTAAAAAAAAAAAAAAACACGTATAATATTTTGTCAGAAAGAAAATTGATTTTGCATATTTCTCTGGTTGATTCATGTACCCCGTGAGGCGTTTTATCAGTGCTGACAATTATTTTTAATTCGGTGTATTTGGGCCAGAAAACGCCATTAATGGGACCCCACCTTTACAAAAGAGGGCAGGTCTCTTGTTGCGAGCTCCCGACTCAGGTTGGCATAAGCGCCCTGGGTATTTCGTTGAAGCACACATGGATGGCTCCAAACTCTTGCCCCTTTCTTTATTTTGTGCCCTCGCCGTTTTCTTAATAGCAGAAATGCTACTGTCGCGCCTAACTCATCATCGCTATCATCCATATGTTCAAATGCGGCAAGATATGTTTCAACTGGAAAAAAAGCCTGAAAAGCTGGCAGATAGAATGGAAGCACAGAGAGTCGTTGCTATGGAAACAATACGCCATCTCATCTCGTCGGCTTGGTGTGAACTGGAAGGTTTGAGAGCGTCACAGACTGGAGCGTTGCAAGTAGTTATAAGTTTCAGCCCGTCTTGTTGCACATCTTTGGTCTGACCTGGGCTTTATAGGTGGTAGGTCCTGCCTAAGATGAGTGTTGCTAGGTAGTTGGGTTTTGTTGTAGCTCTGAAATATGTCAAGATGCAATATGACATGTAAAAACTTTTCTTCTGTTTCATCTCAAGGTGAGTCTTACCCATAGAAACTACAGTGGACCTCATGAGAGGCAAAGCTGTACTTGTCCTCCTTAGACTTTTCCATAGCGAAGGTGGCTTCATTGGATTTGGTTCCTCCATAGGAAATGCTGCCTACAGTTGGTATGTCCAGGCCAGTCTTCCAGTTGTTTTGCACACTGGTGGTAGAGTCCTTGACCAAGGACTCGCTCGATTCATACTTTTTGCTTTGTACTCTCATCTTGCAATCGGAGAGGGGTTTCCAGTCCTCGATGGCTAAGGGAAGCTTCTGTCTTTCACGACTCATGTAACTGTTGTGGACTAGATTGCAGCTGCCATCTTCTTTTCGCCACGTCTTCATGTCAGCTACATGGGCACCTTTTCTTTTCATTGTCACAATGTCCAGGCCTTCTCCCGCTAGGTTGTAACCTGGGACAAATCGAGCTTTCTTACACTCCGCAGGAGTACCCTGAATCAAGCCTGCAAAGACACCAGGACCGGGCAGGAAGTGACACACGCACCCCACAATTAGGAGTTGCCATAATCCTCCCATCGCTTTCTCCCCCAAAAGTGTGACTCTGTTGATAAAAAGAAATGAGGGCAAGTAAATACAGTTTGGTTTGGTAGAATTTCGAAAATGGCCCACTTTTTGGAATTTTGCCTTTGTACACCGCCACAACACACTTAAAAAAAACAATCATGATTACAGTGCAGACTTTCAGCTGTTATTTCAAGGGGCTTCACAGAAATCTTGCATTAATCTTTTAGGAATTACAGTCAGTTTTATACAGCCCCAATTCCAAAATAGTTGGGACAAAGTGTGAATTGTGAATAAAATCAAAATGCAGTGACTTTCAGATCACATGAGCCAATGTTATTAACAATAGAACATAGATAACATTTCAAATGTTGAAACTGCAACATTTTACATTTTAATCCACAAAATGAGCTTATTTCACATTTTCTGACTCCAACATGTCTCAAAAAAGTTGGGACTCAGGCAAAACAGGGCTGAAAAAGCTATTGTATAAGAGAATCAGCTGAAAGAACATTTAGCAAGTAATTACATTAACTGGCATCAGGTGTGTAACATGATTGGCTATAAAAAGGATGTCTTCGAGAGGCTGAGTCTCTCAGAAGTAAAGATGGCCAGAGGCTCTCCAACCTGTGAAGACTTGCGTAAAAAAGATTGCAGAATACTTTAAAAACAATGTTCCTCAACATCAAATTGCAAAGGCTTTGAAGGCCTCATCATCGAAAGTGCATAACATCATCAAAAGATTCAGAGAAACTGGATAAATCTCTGTGGATAAGGAACAAGGCCGAAGACCTTTACTGGATGCCCGTGATCTTCGGGCCCTCAGACGCCACTGCATCACTCACCGGCATGATTCTGTCATTGACATTACTAAATGGGCCCATGAATGCTTCAAGAAACCACTGTCAGTAAACACAGTCCTCTGTGCCATCCACTGATGCCACCTTAAACTCTATCATGCAAAAAGGAAGCCATTGTTGAGCCTGATCCAGAACTGTCGCTGTGTTCTGTGGACCAAGGCTCATTTAAAATGGACTGTAGCAAAGTGGCAAAGTGCCCTGTGGTAATACGAGTCCAAATTTGACATTCTTGTTGGAAATCATGGGCGTTGTGTCCTCTGGGCTGAGGTGAAAGGCCACCCCTCCTGTTGTCAGTGTGCAGTTCAAAACCCAGCATCTCCTATGGTATGGGGATGCATTAGTGCATATGGTGTGGGACACTTGCATGTTTTAAAAAGCGCCATGAATACTGAAAGGTATATAAAGGTTTTAGAGCAATATATGCTCCCCTCCAGATGACATCTATTCCAGGGAAGTCCTTGTGTATTTCAGCACTCAAAGTGAGGTCCTGGTAACAATGACTCAATGGCTGCATCCAGTGAAGGAAATCAAAGATGGCGGACCAGGTAGGTCTATCATTGAAATGTCTTCGTTTTGATATTTCTAGGAGGTGTCATGAAACGTCATTGTGGTCATAAATACATTTCGACTAATGTATATCAGGACTAATAATTGTTCTAAACGGAAGTTTTGTGCAACCCAATTCTCTGTTCGTGCTCCGCAACTGGACTGAATTTAGCCCATGTTTTAATCGCAGTTAGATCGCATACGGAGAGAAACCGTGCCTTCGGTTGCCAATTACGATAATTGGAAAATGCGTAAATAAATGAAAATGATTGAGACCTACGAATTGTAGTCAAAAAGGGACGTGTCTCAGAACCCCTGCTGGCTATGCCACTGTCGGCAAGTACACGTGCCAAAATAAAATTATCCCTTTTTTCTAAAAATTTATAGATATCGGTATTCAACATGGTATATCAAAATGTATTTATGGCCACAATGACGTTTCATGACACCTCCAAGAAATATCAAAACGAAGACATTTCAATAATAAACCTACCTGGTCCGCCATCTTCGATTTCCTTCACTGGAGGCAGCCATTGAGTCAGTGTTACCAGGGCCTCACTTTGAGCCCAAGCTCCCATCCTACTTTGCATGCCCCACCTTCCCAACGACCCCAGAGCTACAGTCGACTATCTACAATCCAAAGACAGCCGCTCTGACTCCGAAACTCTGAGATAAAAGCACATGAATGAACGTCATTTGATGTCAAGTAATTCTGTACAATGACATCTTCAAGCTACTCCTCTTCACCCGATCCAGTAAATATGTTCAAATTACGTGTCATTGTTCATTAGAAATAAATAAATTAGCTAGATAACATTCGCTGCTGTTGAGCAAGCTTGTGTCAACGTAACGTTAGCTAATATTAACCGCTAATGCTGAACCAACATTGGCGGAAATAAATTTATCTAATGCCGGACTTTACCACAACCAGTCTCTGATCCCAAAATCAGCTGGCAAGTGGATTGCCACTGTTAGTTGACCATCACTTTACCGTATGTCGTCAAAACAGTTATAGCGGAGTTCAAAATTATGGAGTAATCTTAGCTGCACATGTACAAGTGAAACTAGGGACAAGATCATTTTGTTATGTATGAACGTTATGTATGCCGCCCGCCTGATGCTAATTTCACATTATGCCACCAACTTGCCTGATTTGCAGTCTTCATTAGCAAGACCTCTTCTAGCAATCAAGTATCATTAGTGACAACTAAACATTCTGTCATGCTTCTGGCATTACATTATGCAATGTTTTCCATTATGTTTTTTGCGTTCATTATCATCAAAGCCATTTCAAGCTTCTTAGCTAATGTACCTTCCACACGATTGACATCAGGTTCAAGTACGCCCTCAAGCCGTGCGATTTATTCGTGCACTGAAGTTTGGCTGGCTGTTATGTTGCCCGCATACCACCACCCATGGCAAAAACTGGTATTATGACACAGGACGGTGCGCCGCTGGTGATTTAGCATGCTAACTCAGGTTAATATCTCTGCAGCACTATGCCCTGTCATCTTTTTTAGGACGTCATTGCCCTTATTTCTTTTCATTCTTTTGCTTTGTCGAGCTCATTTTTGGTATATTTTGAAATCCCAGCTCATTTCTTACATAGGGCATCTTTAAATCGGCAATTTGACCACAGTCAGTTGTTGTAGCCTAATGGTTAAAATGTTGCGCTGCAAGGGAGACTGGTCCTGGTCTTGGCAAATTTTTTTGGGAAATAATCGCAGTTTCCTTCCACAAATAATCGTTAGGGTTTTTGTTATTCTTACTTTTTTCACATTTTTTCACATTGCCTTTGAATTAATAATTTTATTTATTTGTTTTGTTTTTTAATAAATCTGATCCAGTGGAGTCAAACTTCATTTTCATTGTATGTATTATCTTTGAATAGGAAATTGTATGGGCAACAAAACTGGCAGAAATAATAATACTTTTTTTTCATACTAAAAATTAAAAAATGTTGTTGGATTGAATGTATGCCTGTAGTGACATGTAAGTGAAATTAAATGAGTTTTACAGTTTGGTTTCTGAGAAATCTGAAATGGAACACAAGGTACCTAAATTGCCAAATTGGAGAAGCCACATAGACATTCCTCTCTCCTTTTGCTCTGATTTACCTGATCAGAATAAACTTTGGCACTGGTAATAATGAGATTCTGGGTCATTCCATGTCAATTCAACAAATGCCTCCCACCGGACCATCTCAGATTTGTCTAAAAAAATTATCACAGAAAGGTAATATACTTAATAGGATGTGTGCCAAATTTCAGTTAAATATGTGTATTAGTTTTGGCAGAAAAAAAATTAAGATGGTAGTGTTGTGCAAATTTTCACACTCATTTTTGCAATGTCAAATTGTAAAAGGGAGTTTTTAGGAGGCAGTATCTCCTGTTATACTAATGCCATTGCCCCAAAATCATCCACAGTGTAGCATCTAGGCCCAGTAAACTAGGCAAGCACATTTTCAATGGCTTTTCTCTTTTTCTTAGGGAGCTATGGCAGTTTGAAAATGCTAATTTATTTGACAAAGTTGTCTGTGACACCAACTTAGAAGGCCATTTATGACCAAAGTTATGCAGGTAGAGAGCTGATTTTTTTTTTCTGTGCAAGCTCTCCTCACATAGTGCTATTGGTACAATAAACAGCAAGCATGTCAGTTTCATGGTTGTCCAGAAAATACACAGCAAATTCCTAAAAAATCCAAAATTTCATGAAATTTGACATCACATTGCTGAGTTGTAACAACCTGTAATTTCTTGAAATCTTCACCATCTTAAAGCTTACATTCTTGGTTATCTTTGGTTCAAAGGTGGTTGTGGTGCAACTCTTCATTAAATAGTTATTTGTAAATAGTAAGTTTGCGACAGTATCCTGTTGTGCTATAGTTTTATGAGATGATTGGCTTTTTTGGTTGTTCCAAGCAGAGTGGAAAACTTGCTGCTGTTCTTCTGCAGACTGTATATATATACACACACACACAGTTGCAATCAAAATTATTATTATTCAACCCCATGACAAATTGGGTTTACCAGAAAAATTTACAAACTTTCAGCAGCTGTTTGCAATGAGCAAATCGAACAAGAACAGTTTTAATGGCTCAACACAACAAATATTACTAGTGGTTCCTCCAAATTCAACACAAAATGCCACGTAATGACTACTGCAGGCTCAAAATTATTCAACCCCTTCATGACAAGCATCTTAGTCACTGGGGAGGTCCATATGGTATTGGTGGTAGTTTTAAGCAAATCCATGTGGAACCGGTGGTACTAAGCATGCATCAACGGTGCCAGTGGGGCTTGCTACAGCCTTAGTCACCAGGGAGGTCCATGTGGTATTAGTGTTTAAAAAATCTAAGTGATCTTGCAGCCTAGTGTAAGTGCAGGGCCTCTGTGCTGCAGGAAGTGGATGGAGGGATGTTGACTGTTTCCTGACCAGTCTGCTCCTATATTGTTACTCGGCACATGACACAGGACTGTATTATTGATATGCAGTAGTTTTATCCAGTGCCTCACCCCACTTTTTTCTGTGTCTCTTTACGAGGATCTTTTCCATCGACAACCCCGAGTCCTGGACTGTCCAAGCCCTGTCTCTCACCATGAGCGCTGGCTGCTGCTGTCCTGCTGTCCTGATCCAGTTCTGCACCATCCTCGGCGTGCCACTTCCTGGAGCTACCAGTGCCACTGTTTGGATGGACTTTACTGGAACTCTATTGCCATTTTATCATATTTTACTTCATCTTGTTATTAATTAGCTAGCCCGCGGAGGATGGGCTTCCCCACTATAGCCGGGTTCCTCTTGAGATTTCTTCCCACTGTTTGAGGATTTTTCTCCCTACTGGGAATTTCTTTCTCATTTGCTATAGGGGGAAAAGTCTGGACACTGCCCTTTCATTTATTTAATCTCTCACTGTAAAGCGTCTTTGTGACAGTCTCTGTGAAAAGTGCTAAACAAATAACTTGAATTGAATTGAATCTTTAATTCTTAGCAGAGCACCCTTTTGTCGCTATTACCCGCTGGAAATGTGATGCGTAGGCAGATGTCAGCTTCTGGCAGCATTCCCAAGGAATCTTAGCCCAGTCCTCATGGACAATGGCCTCCAGTTCACAAATATTTTAGACTTTGCGTGCTGCAACTCTGTTCTTCAAATCCTACCAGAGTTTTTTTTATAGGGTTCAAGTGAGCCAAGTGTGATGGGCTCTCTAGAATCTTCCTGGACTTCTTCTAAAACCAAGCCTTGGTGGATGTTGAGGTATACTTAGGATGATTGTCCTTTTGGAAGGTCCAATGATGCCCAAGCGTCACTACAGGCGGCATGACACTTTCTCCTTGGATATCCTGGTACTTGACTGAATCATCTTGCCCTCCACACTCTGCAGATTTCCAGTGCCAGAGGAAGCAAGGCAGCCGCAGAGCGTCAAAAAAACCCCACAATTCATTGTTGTAGGCAGGATGTACTTTTTAGCGTATTCCTTCTGTAGACAAGCCTCTGATTCATAAGCCCAAAATATTCCAGTTCTGTTTCATCACTCCACAGAACAATATCCCCAAAGTTCCGTGGCTTATTTATATGGTTTTGAGCATATTGGAGCTTGTGCTTTTGGATTGTGGTGTATGTCTTGGAGTTCGGGCATGGATGTTGAGTATGCACCCTTCTGTGCAAACTGAAACTTCAATGCCTCCTGTCTCCAAGTCTTGCTGCGGGTCTCCTCCTGTCACTCGAGAGTTTTTGAGCACCCGTCTCCTCAGGAATCTGCTGGCAGCCATTGATAGCTTCCTCTTTCTGCCACATCCTGGTACTGTTGCCGCTCTTCCTTTAACTCTGATCTTGCAAACTATGCTTCCAACTGTATCTCTACGAAAATTCAGTGCCTATGCTTCCTTTTCCAAGTTTGTGCCACGCAATGATCTCCTCTATCAGCGTTTTGGACAATTCTTTTGACAGCCATATTTCTAATATGCAATCAAATGTCACAGTCAACAAACCCCTAGCTAGTGCAATTATTTGATGTGTTCTATCTCAAGCAAACCTAATCCAAATAATTAAGCTCTTGATTAGCTGCATTAGGTGTGCTTGAGACAACACCTGATTTCTAAATATGCTCTTATGACGGATTCTTTTCGGGGAGTTGAATAATTTTGAGACCGCAGTAGTCATTAACCCTCTCCAGCCCAATTTATTATATTGAGATATGAAAAATCTTTCATCCGTGGAGAATAGTTCTCATACACTAGTGGCTGCAGGTGGAACTAATGTTATATTTTTGCAATACTGAGCTGGAAGAGTAACTTTATCAAACCATTTCCCATGTGGTCTTTATATTTTATCATCAGTCATCAATTAATTTATTGTTGCAAATTCGCAACAATAGCCTGGAGAGAGTTAAACATGGCTTTTTGCGATAAACTTGGAGAAACCACTTGTAATATTAGTTGTGTTGAGCTATTTTAAATGTTCTTGTTTAATCTGTTTATCAAAAACAGCTGAAAGTTAGTAAATTTCGCAATTAAACCCAATTTGTAATGAGGGTTGAATAATTTTGATTGCAACTTGATGTGTGAGTGTGTGTCTTTTCACAATACTGGGTAACAAAAGTGTGACCATGAAACAAACATGAAAACGCCTATTCATATTGAATTTCGAAAGTCATTATTGCTTACAGGTAACGTCAACTGTACGAAAAATACAGTACGAAAAATTTGTGCAATATTTTGAAAGACAACGCTATTCTGAATATATCTTTTTTTTTTTTTTTTTTTTTTTTTTTTTTTTCTATCCCGCCACCACCCCCCCACTTTGGAGGACAACTTTATTAATTTAATCAGTTATATAATTAAGTATGAATCCTCCTACCATCACCCAACAAAACACACACCCACAAAAAACAAAAAAATAAAAAATAAAAAATAAATTAATAAAAAAAAAAAAAAACTAAAATAAAATACAATACAATAAGGATTACATTCACAGAGTTTTATATTTTGGCATTTGTAACCATTAGCTCATCCATTCCATCTCTTTGTTATTCCCAACCTTCAGCCTCCCGAATTTTATCCCATCTTTTGGCATAAATTACAAGACCCGTCTCATAGGCCATCGCACACTCAATTCTACTGTAATACATGACAAAACTCTTGAATCTCTCAAGTCTTAACTCCCCAACAGATGTCAACTTGAAAATAAATATTTTTGCAAGATATACAATTATATTACATATTTGGTGTTTTTCTTTAGTTACATCACCCAGTAATACCTTAAATAAATCTAGTTGTATACTATTATACTGAGATATCCAATTTTGCACCTTTATCCAAAAAAGGGCTGTTACAGGACAGTACCAAAACAAATGGACTACTGACTCCGCTTCCTCTTGACAGAATCGACAGAGGGGTGACGGCTCAATTCCCCAGATATTTAGCATCTTTTTTGTTGCTAGAAACTTATATATTAGCTTATATTGAAAATATCTTATCTTCGGATCAAGTGATGTATTGTAAAGAATTTTGAAGACTTTATTCCATGGAATTGGTGTGTCTAACAAATTTTCCCAACTATCTAGAATTCTATATGGTGTCGCAACTAAATTCTTTGTTCTTAAGTAAAATGTGTATATATGTTTATTAATCTTTATTTTCTTTAACCATTGTACCATTTTCATTTGAGGCAGACAGACTAAATGTCCTCCTGGTCTTTTAATAATTTTTGATTTCCAAGTATTTGGTAAAGCTCCAATAAGTTGATTATATTGTTGCAGTGTGCAGACAGTTCCATAAACACTAGTTAATTGTCTGTGGGACATAATTTTATTTTCCTCATTCACTATATCCTTTAAAAAAATAATTCCGTTATCGAACATGCGTTTCCAGAAAATCATTCTTCTATCAACAAGTATATTGGAATTTAACCATATTATTTGTTGCAGAACTTCTTCTGTATTTTCTGGTGGATGAAACTGAAATTGCAACCAACTCTGTAGAGCTTCTTCCAGAAAGGTGGAAACACTAAAAAACATGTCAGTAATTAACTTAATATGCACAGGTTTAATCTGCAGGAATGGGAAGAATCCTTTTTCAAACATAGGATGGACACTTTTCAGTAACTTACTGGAAAACCAGTTTGAATTGAGATAGAATTTTGGAATAAGGGAGGCCTTCAGTGAAAGATTTAAGGCTTTTAAATTTAATAATTTTAGGCCACCAGATACATAATCATTGTAGAAATACACACGTTTAATTTTATCAGGTTTGTCATTCCATATAAATTTAAATATCTTCTGTTCATACATTTTGAAAAATGATTCTTTAGGAGTTGGTAATGCCATGAATAAATATGTAAACTGGGATACAATTAATGAATTAATCAGAGTTATTTTGCCATAAATGGTCAAATGTTTCCCTTTCCATGGGAGCAGAATTTTTTCAATTTTACTCAGTTTATTATTGAAATTAACCGTTGAAATTTCACTAATATCTTCTGGAATGTGTATACCGAGAACATTGACCGGTCCATCTGTCCAGTGAAGTGGTAGATTGCATGGATGAGTGAAATTTTTATTTTTCAAGGAACCAAGTCTCAGTATTTGACATTTTTCGTAATTAGGGTTCAGCCCAGATTGTTTTGAGTATTCATCCAGGTCTTTTGTAAGACACTGAAGTGTTTCATAATCAGAATTCAGTAAAAAAATGGTATCATCGGCATACATTGAAATTTTTGTATTTAGATCTGGCATTTCTAGACCTTTGATATTATTATTTGCTCGTATTTTTATAGCAAGTACTTCTATTGCCATAATAAACAGATACGGTGATAACGGGCAGCCCTGTTTTACTCCCTGAGAGAGTATAATGGGGTTTGAGAGATAACCATTATTTATAATTTTGGAGACGGAGTTATGATACATTACTTTAACCCACTGTATTAAAGATTTACCAAAGTTAAAAAATTCTAAACATTGGTAGATGAAATCCCATCTGATTTTATCAAAGGCTTTCTCAAGGTCTGCTATAAAAATCAAACCTGGTTTTTTTATTTTATCATAATATTCTATAATTTCAAGTAATTGTCTTATATTATTTGAAATATTTCTACCTTGTATAAAACCAGACTGGTCATGATGTATAATATCATGCAGGACATTCTTTATACGCAATGCTATACATTTTGCTAATATTTTCGCATCATAGCACTGAAGAGTGAGTGGCCTCCAGTTTTTTAAGTGGACCGGATCTTTATAGTGGCCGCTAGCTTCTTGTTTTAAGAGCAGAGAAATTACACTTTCTCGCTGAGTCCCAGTGAGAATACCTTGATCATATGAAAAATTAAAACATGTGAGCAGGGGGTTTTTAATCTGTTCATAAAACGTTTGATAGACTTCTATTGGGATACCATCTAACCCTGGCGATTTCCCCCGCTGAAAGGACATGATTGAATTGTAAAGCTCAGTTTCTGTAATTAGCCCCTCGCATGTTGCTTTCTGTTCCTCTGATAATTTAACTTGATTTTGAGGGAAAAATGAATTACTATCAGTATTACATAGTGAAACAGCTGATAACTGGGGGGAGAATATCTCTGTAAAATATCTCTCTTCCTCATTCAGAATATCTGTAGGAGAGATGAGAATCGTCCCATCAATCCTTTTTAATTTCTGTATATTTTTCTTTGCTGTATTTCTATATTGGAGGCTTAAAAATAGTTTATTGCATCTCTCTCCTTTCTCCATCCATTTTGCTTTATTATTATAGTGCATTATAGTTGACCTGTCACAAATTAATTGTTCCAATTCTTTTTGCTTTCGGTCCAATTTGTCAGTTACATCGCAAGTTGCTTGTGAGCTATCCAGTATTGATGTGAGAATCTCAATTTCTTTTTTAAGATTTTGTTCTTTTAATCTTAAAAGTTTTTGTCTTCGTGAAGCAAACTGAATTGCGTGGCCTCTAAAAACACATTTAAAAGTATCCCACACAATATGTGGGTCTGCTGATCCTATGTTGTGTGTAAAAAAATCTGTAATAAATTCTTTTGTACGCTCTACAAATGTCTGGTCCTCCAGTAACTTTTGATTAAATTTCCAATAGCCCCGTCCTCGTGGATATTCATGTAAAACCAAATGTAGCGATACAAGTTGGTGATCAGATTTAAATTTGTCTTCAATTATTGCCTTTTTTATTTTAGGTAACAAAGAAAAGGAAATAAGAAAATAGTCTATTCGGCTTGCCTGGTTCTGTCTTCTCCAGGTATATTTACGTAATACCGGATTCCTTAATCTCCAAACATCAACCAGATCCATTGTATTCATTATTGATGTGATTTCTGCTGAAGCATGTGGGTGATTATTAGTTGAATTATTTCCCTTACGATCTATTCTGAATATATCTTTCATCGTGATGGATTATGGAAGATAAGAAATAGGTACTAATGAATCTGTCACTGCATGAAAAGAAATTGTGTTCTAGCTGCCGGATTAGCTCACTCGGTTAAGGCCCCACATTTGCGGAGCAGTAGTGACTACTGCAGCACGGGTTCGATCCCCAGTCGTACCAACCAGCAGTGGTCAGCAGCTTTTTCAGAACAGCGCACATTGGGCAATCCAGCTTCGGGTGGAATTGTAGATGCCAAATTTATAAAAAAAAAAGAAATACATAAATTGTATTCTAATCCTAAAATATGAAATCAACCACATAAATTACTCGGATTAGTCATGAAAATAGCAGTCAGTGACTTCTTACCTTGCAGGCAGCTAGCCAGTTGCTGAACGATGAATAAGAGTAAGGATGGATTCAGATGATGTTTCTCATAATTCACCAGACACACTTAACAGTCGTTTCTGCATACAGAATTTTCGAAATGAAAAGTATAGTTGCGGAAATCAGTCAACTCACTGCAGCCCACTGGAAAACTTTAATTGCCAATAAAATGTGCGAGCAAAGTCATTCCATAGGACATGAAAAATCTAGAAATTGATGCATATAATCAAAGATTAAAAATGAAACCTTTTCTTTGGCAACGGTAGTGATTTACTGGACACAACATTATTTTTTAGTATTTGAGTTAATATTTTTCAGAATCGACGGAAATTAGCAATCAAAAAGTTGGCTAATTGGAAAAGTCGGTTCTTCGGTGGAGTAGCAGTACATTTGAGCAGCGCCGCTCACTCAAGACCTTCCTGCTGTGGAAACAGTTGTTAGCACAGTGGGCACATCGGGCAACGACCATAACCCAATAATTTCAGTCTGATATCGTCCGTTGTTCTGACCAGAAAAGTTTTCTAACAAAATGGAATTTATTCACTGGAATGTGAGTAAATAAGGTATGATCTAATGCACATGATAATTATAAATTTTAATTTCCCATATCCTTTTTGATAAAAACTTTTTTTTGATGGCACATTTTGATGCCCTTATTTGACCCAAAAATCATTCTAATTAATTTAATGGAAAACCTACTAGTTTTATCCTCAATATACATCTCTCATTTGTGCTAAACAAAATGAACATGAATTAAAAGCATCCATCATTATCTGCAAGTTATAAAACAATGGACAACAACTATCCCAGAAATCTCTCCAGTATTGTGAAAAGACACTGTAATTAGCCCAGACTGGAGCTAGGTTTGGGCATGTCCTGGGCATGTCTGAGATGGAAAGTCCCAGAGAATTAAAAAAAAAAGTCTAAAAGGTGGGAGGGGTGTACAAAAGAGTATATAAGGAGGAAAATTGAGAGAGTAAAGTAGTAGGAGAAATTGCAAGGAGAAGGATACATTTGACCAGACACTCTTTTCAAGACCAGTGAGGCTTTTTGTGGATTTTTGCCTGTGTTGGAGCATTTTCCTCACCCGGAACATCACCACGCAACCCCATCTCAAGGGACTGAAAATATATTTTTTTCTTGTATATTATCAATCTTGGTCAGTAGTATAAATTGTCAGTTAGTGTTGGTCTTTGTTTAATTAAATCGGTTTGAGTTTTAAAATTTTGTCTGTCATCCCTTGCTGCCTTATATGTCTTAGCAAATTGGGACCATAACAAATTGGGGGCTCGTCCAGGACAGACCATTGTGTGAGTCATTTATTGAAAATCTAACATTTCAAATTGTAAAATTTTTTTTTTTTTTCCCCAATATATATATTGACAGATCAACAGCATTGGATGATTTCTTGGCATCACCAACTGTAGACAATGAAAAAAAAGACAGAACTGCTAGAAATATGAAAAAAGTTATAGCTGACAGAGGTAAAACCAGCCATGCGAAAAGAAAGACTGGCTAGAAAGATTATTGAATATTACATTGATGAAAATTTTTTTGCACCAGGAGAACTGGAACAGTTTCCAGTGGAAAATCCAAATGTAAAAACTGAACTTATATTAAAACTGCTAGAGATTAAAAGGGTGGAAAGAGAAAAACAAAGAGAATTTGAGAAGGAAGAAAGAGAGAAAGAAAGGGAGGAAAAAGAAAAACAAAGAGAATTAGAGTTTTAAAAATTAGCAAGACAAAGAGATTTTGATTTACAAAAATTAGATAGAGAAGAAAGGCTCCAAATGGAGCTGCTAAAAATCAAAATAGCAACCGAAAACAAATTTCGTGCAAGCCAGGAGGTAAAACTGGTGCCTCCATTCTCAGAGGAGGAAGTTGATAAGTATTTCCAGTGCTTTGAAAAGGTAGCAAGGTTGCCAGTGGCCAAAGGAACACTGGCCTCTGATGCTGCAAACTGTCCTCAAGGGAAAAGCTCAACAAGCCTATTCAGCTTTGTCTGCAGATGATTCCCCTGATTATGAGGTTGTGAAAAGGGTTATTTTGAGAGCTTATGAGTTGGTTCCAGAGGCTTATCGCCAGAAATTCAGAGGTCTGAAGAAATCTGACAATCAGACTTATGTGGAATTTGCTAACGAGAAGAAGGTTTGCTTTGAGCGCTGGTGTACTTCTATGGAGGTCAAGGATGATTTCAACTCACTAAAAGAGATGGTGTTGGTTGAAGAATTCAAGAACTGTGTTAAGGATGATATTAAGCCCTACCTTAATGAGAAGCAAGCACTGAATTTGCAATCAGTTGCCAAATTTGCAGACAAATATGTTCTCACACATAAGTCCAAATTTCAGTCTAGCAGTAACAATAGATGGTTCCAATTTCAGAAAAAAGGTAATGGTGATACCCAAGATTCCTCACCCAAAGACAAAGACAAATCTGGTGATGGTGCTCAGAAATCCAGTCACAGGTCTGATCAAAATGTGAAAGCTGACAGTGACAAAAGTGGTCTAGTTTGCAATTATTGCAAGAAATCTGGTCATGTTACAACTAACTGTTGGTTCCTAAAAGCTAAGAAGGAAAAAGGAAAGGATACCAAACCAAATGCCTTTGTGAAGACAAGGTTAGAAACCCCTGTAGTAGATGACCGATCTGCTGAATTGCCTGCTCCATGTGGGGCTAAAAAGCCAGATACTGCTGACTTTGTGAGGGAGGAATTTCTTCCATTTGTGTCGGAGGGACCTGTGAAGCTTTTTGTGGATTTTTGCCTGTGTTGGAGCATTTTCCTCACCCGGAACATCACCAAGCAACCCCATCTCAAGAGACTATAAATATTTTTTTTCTTGTATATTATCAATCTTGGTCAGTAGTATAAATTTTCGGTTAGTGTTGGTCTTTGTTTAATTAAATCTGTTTGAGTTTTAAAATTTTGACTGTCATCCCTTGCTGTCTTATATGTCGTAGAAAATTGGGGCCACACACACACACACACACACACACACACACACACACACACACACACACACACACACATATTTTCCATTGATTGGTGAACAATGAGTCCAAACTGTTGACTGGCACTGACTAACATCACAACATTCAGACAGTTGATCAGAGTGATTTGCACACGTATAGTATTAATTACCAGCAATTTAATCAATACAGTTGAAAATACCTCCAGAAGGGAATAAAAAACCTCTTGATTTGTAAACCAGTTTCTACAAAGGTTATAAAGAACAGATATCCTACTTCACTAAACTTAATCTCACAATTGTAAAAATTTGTGGCTCCTGCTGCAAACATCTAATCACAGAATTGGCTTGTAATTGTTTTGTAAACCTGTGAAACATACAGCATTCACAGATGTAAAACATATCAAAAGGTAAAATAAATGCAATACTACTGCTTCTCAAGTCTGGATTACCAATGGATTTGAACCTCTTTACTATAAACCCTTACCTTATTCTGCTGAGTTCTTGTCGATGATGGTCTTCAGTTTTTCAAGTGAGTTCATTTTATATAGTAATGTGGGGACAGTTTTCAGGCATCAGAAAGCCAAAAATAGACATAAAACTAGAACCACCCTTGTGTGAATTTCTTTTGGGCCTCTTTCAATTCAGCAACTTGCATGTCTATAAGTGTGATTGGTCTAGATTGTGTGCGTCTCTCCACCCCCGGCTGCATCTCGTTACCTGGTTAACCAAATGAGGGGTATTTAAGCCCTGCTCTCAGTGTGGCAACATAAGTCTACGACATCTGTACTGAACTGTGCTTTCAGTATTCAGGGTCACGTCCTTGCCTCCTCCTCAGGGATTCCATCCCCTTTACTACCGTACAAGCCATCAAACTACCTGTTGGATTGTACCCTGTCTCTGCACTTGATTCCTGGTCTTGACTGTAACAAGATCGCGTTTTGCTGGTAGGAAAGAGATTTAATTGGTCAGTGATTGACATCTCACTATAAATCCACACATGATATTACAAAGCTTTCCGGAACCGTTCATTCTTAAGTCATTTTTATACAATATTGTCATTCTCTAAAATGGATAAAATATTTTCTTCCTCCTCAGTCTACAAACAAAAGTCTGTATATTGAAAACATTTTTATAAATTAAAAAAAAAAAAAAGACGAATTACCATATTAAAATTACGACGTAGTATGGAGACTCATTACCTTTACCTCTGTAGTACTTTGTTGGAGCGCTCTTACAGTGGCGATGACAGGGGTCTTCTTGGACAAAATGTTGCAAGCAGGGCTCACGTGGATTCCTGCAGGCCCACTCACGGACATTCACAGACTTGTCCTGAATCCGCCCTTTTGTTCTCTTGGCCGTGTGGCTCTGGTCATTCTCCTATTGTTAGCTGAATTTTAGCCTCAGCCTGAAGTCCTGCGATCTTTGGGCAGGTCTTCATTAAAGATATCCCTATACATTGATTTGATCATTTTTTCTCTTATTAGAATACAAACTTCCCATTGTCTTGCTGGAAAACATCGTTGTCCTTCCAGTAGGTTCTCCTGACACCGCTGGATTTCTGGAGTCACCCCCCGCAGAGGAGCACTTCCGCTTGCTTAGTTTGGCTGGGTGATCAAGTTCAGGAGTCTTGCTAGTTCTAAATTTCCTCTTTTCAACGATGATGGAAGCCACTGTGCTCGTTGGGGCCTTTCAGACTGCAGAAAGATTGAAAAACCCTTCCCCAGATCTAGGCCTTGACCCAGTCTTCAATCTTATGAACAATTCAATATGACCCATTAAAGTGTATGAACCATATGGCTTGGTTTTAGTCCAGACATGGGCTCTCAACTGCAGGGCCTGATATAGACAGGTCTGTGCCTTTTCAAATCATATCCAGTTAAATAAATATACCATAGGTTGTCGTCAGTCAATCTCCTGAGACATTTGAAGCATTATCAGTGGAAACAGAATGCGCTGGAGTTCAATCACTTAAACTGTGAATTTTCTCTTCATTTCCCCTTAAGTTGGTTCAAAGTTATAAAAAGCATTTTTTCCCATACTGTAGGACATTGCCTATATATATATATATATATATATACACACATATATATAGTGTATGCTGGTTGCAGCACTTCACTGAAGCAACATCAGTCTTAAACTGAGAGAAATACTAAAATCCAGGCCACCATGTCTGTATTACTGCAGCATTACAGCAAATTGAAAATATCTAGATCTTGGACTTCACTGTATACACCTTATCCTGTAATTCAGCCAAACATATTTGGGATCTCCACTAGAATTTAAAATAGGCTTGAACTGCCACACAGTTTGAATTAAGCAGCAACCTTTGACTGGGCTAGACTTTGCTCTGTTAGATTTATGGGGTTTAAGTATGAATGTAATGTATCATAATGAGTTAAAAACGGCACTCTGTGTAGTTTGTTGTATTATTCATATATTTCTGTTTTATAGTGAGGAGTTGTTTTATGTATACACAAATTGAAGTGATTCACCCATCCTGGGAATCAAGTTTCATTGGAAAAATTCATACCACTGAAATACAGAATCGCTCTGCAGTTCCAATGTAACTTTCTATCCCTTCCGGTATATAACCCAGAATCAGAAAGTTGGGAAGCTATGTTATATTTAATTAAGAAGAGAAAGCAGTGATCTGTAAATCATCTTTAACCTGTGATACGTTGAAAACAATACAAAAGCACATTTGTTTGATGTTTCACCACATGAATTTTATTGATTTTTCAAAATAATCAGATTTCAATTTTGATTCTAACAACTTTTTTCAAAAAAAAAAAAGGATTTGGGTGAGTAAAGTATGGTACTATTTCACAACACCTGCATTATTGCCCATATCTTGCCCTGTTGTGCTTTGTTCGTCACATCAAGGAAGGTGCGCATTTGAAACGTTACTGCATTCTAATCTGTCCCAGCCATGTTAAATAAGGTTCTTTAAATAATTAAGAACCATTTAACCGTCTGGAGTTGCTTTTTATGCCAGTTTGTAATGCCCTCCCCTGTTGGGCATTCCTGTTTCTCCAACTACCTGCCTTTCCTCATTTATTCAGTTGTCCCCTGTTCTCTCTCTCCGGCTGTTATACACCTGGTCTTAATTAGTTAATTTTATACCCTTCTATTTATACCTTAGCTTTCTCCTTCACAGGCAGGTAGCCTAACCTATTAACTTTTAATTCAGAGCGACCCCAGTTAGTTACTTTGTTTATATCCCTAGTGTAGTAAGTCATTTTGTTTTGTTTTGTTTTTGTGAACTTTGTTTATTTATTTTAGTGCCCACTCCTTCTTGGGGCACCTGGAAGCATTATGTTGTTCATTGACAATCATTCCCTCTTCTAGTGATTCTCCATTGATCAAGCAATTTGTGGGCTTAGTGCACAACAAAGGTGAACGAGAATCTTTTATATACACTGTAAATTTTCCTCTCAAAGAAAGGATTTCTGGCAACAGTTCCCAGTGAAAACCAGCCACGAGGTTGTTCGGCACATATGATTAAAGCTGTTTGAAAAGATCAGCTACCCCTTTTAGTTCCCCTGTTAGTTGAAATACTCTCTCTTTTTTTTTAAACTGAGATTGTCAAGGGTAATAAACAAATGAGAGACCAATGGCTCAAATAATGACACTATAATTTATTATGTTTTAGACAGCCAAAATCAATTATACTCATGAAATTCAACATCTCTGCCCTCTGTGCACATCAATAAGGAAAACCGTCTGTAGTCTCTTCAGGCTTTTAGCAGCAGTAACTGCCCCATGAAGAGACAAATTTTCACAGTGTATTTTCCTGTGTGAATCAAACCGATGGTGATGAGATAGTAGGATTATTTATCAAGTCACACTGCCACTTGTGCTTTTTCCGCTTCCTCAAGATGCGCATTATACAGTGACAATCGAGGGGAGCCTCAACTTTTTATTACACAGGCGCGTTTTTCAGTGAACTGAAGTCTGACAATCCAAACATTATTTCAGTATTTTGCCTTTTAAATGCAATGTCTGATGTTTGGATCATATTCCCCTTAAAAGATTGATATTATTGGTTTTTTAGTATATATAACACCAATTAGGCTAGGCCTACAACAAAATAATTGTTGTGTATATCTAACATACAAACCCAGTGGCTGTTAGCATTTGTGATTTTAGCTAATGTTAACAGATCAAGTCCCCCCTGCCCCCCAAGTCCCTAAACCAGGTTTAGTAATAGGTACCACCTCAACGGCTTGTTAAAAGTTAGTACAATGCTGGGATGGTCTTTTTTTGAAATGTTTCTAAAAGAGGCTTCAGTGCTTCAAAAACACTGAGTGTTGTGAAAGTAGAAAGAGTTGTCTAGTGAAACACCAACATACACATAATCCGAGTCACCGTTAAGTTCAATTTATGTACATATGAGTGAATTTACTATTCTGTAGGCAGGGGTTGAGTGGGTAATGTCAATCCTATCTATATTAAACATCCTATTTATCCTAAAGACGTTCTGAAATAAATTTAATTCAATGCTGAGGTCCTATATTAAAAATATAACGTTGTCAACATATAACTAATGTATCTTTACGGATATATTATTATTGTTACTACATGAATGAATGTGAAAAAGAAATGAGACATGGGGCTATTTTGTCATGGTTTGTGATGTCTGCGTGTGGTTTGGACTTTTCTTTGCGGCTCTCATCCCAGGACGATATTGAATTCCTTGGCTATCAGATTCTTTACCCAGCTGGCTGATTGAGCTCTAGATCACTCTAGCCAGCATGGAGTCGTCAACAATGGCTGCGTTAGAGAAAGTTGTGGCTAATCAACAAGCTGTTCTCTCTGGATATGGCAAGGGTCTTGCTAGCCTGAACAATCAGCAGGAGAGAGTCTGCCTTCAGGGGAATTCCATGCAGAAACAGGAAAACGTTCTGTCAACTCCCACTGAGAGTATTAGAGCCTTGTCCACTCAGGTCACACAAAATGTTGCACAAGCACAATCCATCCTCCTTCCACGAGAGCCTAAACTCCAGTAACCCCCAAGATATGGAGGCGAGGCAGGGAGATGTAAAGATTTCATTGCCCAATGTGAAATATTTTTTAAAGCACATCCTTCACGGTTCGTGAATAAAGTGTCTCGGGTTTCATTTATTTTATCCCTGTTGACTGACATAGCGCTCACTTGGGTCGGCCCACTAATTTGATCTAATTCACTAGTCATGAATACTGTGGAGACTCTCGTTAGAGAAATTGTATCAGCGTTTGATCAGGATGTTTGAGGTCAGGACACGGCTACGCATTTAATGCATCTGAGGCAGGGTTCTGAAAGTGTCGCTGAGTTTTCAAACTCATTTACCTTCTCGGCGACAGAGGCTGGCCAGAAGTGACAGTTTTTGTTCACGCTTTGGCTGAAGAGGTTAAGGCTACATTGGAGCCTTGTGTTTCCCTGGATGCGTTGGTTTGCACTGTGGTGTGAATTGATAATCGCATCCACGAACATGACAGGGAGAAACGTACTGCATTGACTCTTGCTGGCAAAGGGGCTCCTCGCAGCGTACATACAGCTTCCATTCTGCCCACAGAGATTTCCATTCCTGGTGAGCCAATGCAGGTTGATGGCCCATATGAGAGCCAGGCTCGTAAGTCCTTTCGCAGACGTATAATCTGCTATAATTGTAACAAACTGGGATATATCTGTCCACGCTGCCCCGAGCTTCAGGGAAACGGTAAGTCCCTCTACTGGTACGGGGGGTGCTAGAGGGACAGACCCAATTTCCCTTCTGAACTTTAATTCCTGTAGAATTGACTGTGGGGAGACAGAATATTTATCAAAGCTTTTGTGGACTCGGGTGCCGTGGACTGTTTTATGGATGCAGAGTGGGCTAGGAGACATTCCATTCCCATTTGCCCTCTTTCACATTCACGCGCTGTAAAATCTTTGGATGGTCGCCCGCTGAGGGCTGGATTTATAGCTGAAGTCTCTAATTCACTGACTATGTTCATTTCTTTTGGTGGTCATTCTGAAGAGGTCCGGTTTTTTATTTTCAGTTCTCCTGTTTTCCCTGTCATTTTAGGACACTCATGGTTATGGGAACATAGGCCTTACGTCATTTGGAGGAGTCAGAATAATCTGATCGTCCAGTGGGGCACTGATTGTTAGTCCCAGTGTAGGGAGAGTTTGGCGTGTCATCCTGGGCATCAACCTATGGGGGAGGCTGACGCCTGAAGTGATTCTGAGGAGTCTGTCTCACACAACCCTCCTAATCTAGAAAAATGGGCGGAGGAGGGGTTGGAGTGAGTTCCTCAATATGACTGGCAGCAGCCAGAGGAGGATTGCTATTCGGAGGATTTCTCTGACTTGGAATCAGACATAGAGATGGCAGGTTCCGAACTGGGTGTGAATTTGGGGGCTGCTCTGAATTTTTGTCTGCCTCCTAATGTTCCTAACGATTATGCTGATCTCGCATAGGTTTTTAGCAAGCAATGGGCTAAGACTTTACCTCCTCATCGCACGTACGATAGTGAGATCAATCTCTACCCGGGGACTACTCCCCCCAGGGGCTCATTATACTCGCTGTCAGGGCCTGAGCGAAGAGCCAAGCGAGAATATATTCAGGAGGCTCTGGCTAATGGATTTATTCGACCCTCCACATTTCCTGCCTGAGCGGGGTTCTTATATGTGGGCAAAAATATGGTGGGCTGAGACCCAGTATTGATTACAAGGGCTTGAATAAAATCTCCATTAAAAACCGATACCCACTTCCGTTGATGAACTCCACATTTGAACGGTGCAGGAGGAGTAATTTTTTTACTAAGCAAGACCTCCGGAATGCTCATAACTTGGTTTGGATCTGGGAGGGGGACGAGTGGAAAATGGCATTTAATACGCATGACGGGAGTACGAATATTTGGTCATGCCATATAGATTGGTTAATGCCCCTTCCATGTTCCAGGCACTTGTCAATGATGTCCTCCGAGAGATGTTGGAGAGATTCGTCTTTGTCTACCTGAAAGATATTCTGATTTTTTATTCAACTCTCTCGGAGCATAAACAACACATCAGACACGTTCTTGAGGCCCTTTTTAAAGCCAAGGTTTTTGTCAAGGCTGAAAATTGCATTTTTCGTGCTAAGACATTTTTCTTTCTTGGCTTTATTATTTTGGAAGGGTTGGTCCACATGGATCCTGACAAGGTGGCAGCGGTCAGGGATTGGCCTGCCCCTCATAATGTCCATGAGGTGCAATGGTTTTTGGGGTTTGCTAATTTTTATAGGAGGTTTATCCGTAATTTTTACGTGGTAGCTGCCCCCATTATCATACTCACTAAATAAAATACCTCCTCGTCGTTTGCTTGGTCTCTAGCAGCTGAAGCTCCTTTTCAGGAGTTAAAGAAACGATTTAGCTCAGAACCCATTCTCGTTTTGCCGAACCCCTCCCTCCCATTTATTGTGGAGGTGGATGCGTCAGAAGTCTGGGTGGGTGCCATTTTGTCCCAGCGCCCCCTTCGGGAATATGAGTTGCACCCATGCACCTACTTCTCCCGGTCGTTGTCGGCGGCCAAACGGAATTACAGCATTGAGGACCAGGAGTTGTTAGCCATCAAGTTGGCGTTAGAAGAGTGGCGCCATTGGTTGGAGGAGGCTGAGTATCCGTTTGTGGTTTGAACAGATCATAAAAATCTGCAATACATCCAACAGACAAAACAACGTAATTCTCGGCAGGCGCGATGTTGTTGTTTTTCATTCGCTTTAACTTTACGTTAACCTATCGCCTGGGTTCTAAAAACATCAAGCCAGATGCTTTGTCGCGAATTCACGACCGCTCTGGTCGCGACCCCATTCCTGAGCCGGTCATCCAGGCAGCTCAGATTGTGGCTCCCATTCAGTGGGACATTGAGTCTGTTGTGTGGCAGGCATTGAAAAATGATCCCGGTCCTGGTGGGGAGCCACCTGGCTGTTTGTTTGTTCCGTTGGCAGTACAGTCCCAAGTTCTCCAGTGGGGGCACTCTTCCCGTCAGGTGGGTCACCCGGGGGTTCATCAGACCAAGTAGTTCTTGGCCCGACGTTTTTGGTGGCCAAGTATGATTGAGGACATCCGGGAGTTTGTAGCGACGTGCTGTATCTGCGCTAGAAACAAGACTTCCCCCCCCTCTGGTCTGCTGCAGTTGTTGCCCGTTCCTAAGCGCCAGTAGAGCCATATCGCTCTTGATTTTGTTACAGGGCTGCCTGTGACTGAAGGCAACATGGTCATCTTGGTGATGGTCGACCGTTTTTCTAAGGCCGCCCACTTTATTGCGCTACCCAAGCTGCCTTCGGCACGTGAGATGGCCTTTCTTGTTGTGGACCATATTTTCTGGCTGCATGGTCTCCCTCAAGAGGCGTGCGTTTTGCAACCAGTTGGGGGCCACCGTGAGCCTTTCCTCTGGTTTCCACCCAGAGAGTAACGAGCAGACAGAGCGAACCAACCAGTCGTTGGAGAATACACTTCAATGTTTAGTGGCTGACAACCCATATTTGTGGAGTCGATTTTTAGCATGGGTCGAATATTCCCACAATTCACTGGGTAACTCCCTTCCCTGTTTGAGGCTCAGTTGGGTTATCAGCCTCCACTGTTTCCCGAGACTGACAGGGATTCAGAGGTTCCTTCGGTCTATCACTTTGTTCGCCGTTGTTGGTCAGTTTAGGCCAGGGTCCGCTCCTCTTTGTTACGCTCTGGACAGAAACAAAAGACCACCGCAGATAGAAGACTCTGTTCGGCCCCATGTTATCGGGTTAGCCAAAGGGTTTGGCTTTTCACACGGGACCTGCCCTTGAGAGTGGAGTCACGGAAGTCAGGCACGCCTCCTTCAATAGAGTGTCTGTTTTTAGCTTCGTACTATAGCCAAAGATATCTGTAGTCAGGTTTTGTATGGCGGTCTATCTTCTGATTTTTGGAGTTTCAGCTCCGTTTTTGCCATCTCACTTTGATTCCATGTTTCGGACTATTATAAGTCCTTTGGAAGCGTGAGTTAACCTCTTAAACTCCAGGGGACCCTGAGACTCACCGCTGCAAAATACCTACAACGCTGCGCTAATTAAGTAGCAATATAGTCATATTACACATCAAATGAAACAGGAGAGCCTCTGCTACAAGCACATATAAGTTATTTTTTACATACACCAAGCACAACTCAAACGCCAAGCATATTAATGTTCAAATATCAAAATCCGAGTAGCGTCAGAAAATCAACCCTCTCTCCATATTTCCATGTCTCCCTCTCTGATACTTCATGCTACACAAACAGAGATATACTGAATTCATTTTGGGTATGTCATTTTCAAACAGAAGCCTAAAAAAGAGGCTGGGGCTTAAGAGGTTAATTTAGTCTGTATTATTCTCTGTGTTTGTACTGTGTACGTGCTACTCACTTTCTCTCTGGTCATTGCGCATGGCCACCTAATTCTACCAGCCGTTACACATTTTGAATTTTTCAATAAGACTACTGCACTATTTGGATTGATTCATACATTACCTTTTTAATCTCTTAAAAGCCCTATGGCCCAGAACTGGGACTGGTTGTTCCGCACAATAAATACAGCATATTTCCAAATCGCAACATTGTCATGTGGCATATCCACATTTCGCGAAGAAACTAGGCAAAAAGCCCATGTAGACCAGTGTTCCCCAACCCTCTCCTGGAGGCCCACCTGTCCTGCATGTTTTTGATCTCTCCCTGCTCCAGCACAGGTGATTTAAATGATCAGCTCGTTAATCACCCCCTATCATTGATTACAGCCTGATCATGTCAATCACCTGTGCTGGAGCAGGGAGAGATATAAAACAAGCA
Organism: Gymnothorax reevesii; assembly: GCA_029721435.1. NCBI lineage: Eukaryota > Metazoa > Chordata > Actinopteri > Anguilliformes > Muraenidae > Gymnothorax > Gymnothorax reevesii. The sequence continues at coordinate 121,760,638 of CM056577.1, read as the reverse complement.
GGACAGGTGGGCCTCCAGGAGAGGGTTGGGGAACACTGATGTAGACCATTTTTCCCTCAACTGAACAGAATTCAACCACCAAGCAAATTAATAATCATGCAGCAAAACATTGGATAAAATCACATCAGCGCTAAATCGCGAGAACTTCTCCTGAATTTATGCTATGCATAAAAACAATACCTCAAATGAAAGAGGAAAGCCCTCAGAATCCAATGATGTATGCCAAGTCATTTTAAACCGACACTGCTCTCAAAGAACAGCAGGCATACACTTTACAGTCTACAAAGATGAGCAAAAAAAAAAAAAATCTTACCTTTGTTATTTTGTAATGAAAAACTGCTCGAGGGTAAATCTGCGCTTGCTATTGTTTGCCCAACGTGTTCGTGTCATAGCGAAACTAGATCTACCAGTAATCCTAGCATGTTCTTTCCCAGGGCATTACTTCAAAGATCTCAGCTCCTTAGCATTCAGCTTGCTTGCAATGTATTTTCCTCTCTGCAATTGGCTTGTGATGCTGTAAGTAAGACTATGCTGGTAGGCATTTTATTCTATGACTCCTGATGTTTCCAACTAATTTTAAACCACCTTAATTGCAGAAACCTAGCCTGAGCTACAGCCTTGCGTTCCCAGTGCGTAAAACAGAGTCCATGGGCCATTTGCATGTTCTTGAATAGAGCAACAAAATAAACACATGACTAGTTTGTTTGAGGTATTGTCCGAATAGTTATCCGCTAAATATTCAACATTCATTTTCAAAGTCATTTACTGACAGAACCTTTGCACTATTCTGCACAAATACTGAGACTACAACTGTACAGAACGTATTTTCTTTACCCATGCATTAAGTGGGCAATTTGACCGCAGTCGTTGTCAGTTGGCGTAGCCTTATGGTTAAAATGCCGTGTGGCAGGGGAGAGTCTGAAGGTTTGATTCCTGGTGAAGGTACACTTTTTTGGGCAAATAATCGCAGTTTCCTTCTACAAATAATTGCTGGGGTTTTTGTTATTCTTATCTTTCTTTAACATTTTTTCACATGGCCTTTGTATTTCTAATTTTATTTATTTGTTTTATTTTTTAATAAATCTGCTCCAGTGGATCATTTTCATTATATGCTTTATCTTTGAATGGGATATTGTATTGGCAACAAAACTGGCAGAAATAATATATATTTTTTTTATTCTAAAAATTAAAAAATGTTGTATTTGGATGGAATGGATGCATGTAGTGATATATAATTGAAATCAAATGAGTTTCACAGCTTGGTATCTGAAATGAAACATAAATTGCCAAAATGGAGAAGCGACCTAGACATTCCTGTCTCATTTTGCTCTAATTTACCTGATCAGAATAAACTTTGGCACAGGTAATAATGAGATTTTGTGCTGCAATTTTTTAGAGGTTTCAGACTGCAACTCAACAAGGGATTGTAAAAATGAGATCTTTCATTTATACTGTGTTCCATCTCCATTTACTCTGACTCAGTGATATATTATGATTTTTACACCAGGGCAGAAATCCCAAATGGTTTAACCTTTATTATGATATCAAGATTATTCAAATGGACCAATCAGCTGCAGATATATACTCATTTCATTTTGGGCTTGCCATTTTCAAAAAAGAGCCTCAAGGCTTAAGGGGTTAAAATAACGTTATATATCTTACTTACGGACTCTAAAGTTGAAAGTTTAATGACAGGTTATTCTGAACGTCAAGACAGGGTTAAGGAATGGTAAATTTGGAAAGTCTTCCTGTATTCCAGGACATATTTTATTTGGCACTGTAAAACAACAAATCAGTATGCATCAAATGGTTGGCTATTAACAACTAGTCCATCAGTGGGGTCGTGATGTAAGCTCAAGCAAATTTTAACCAAACACAGACTTGCGATAGCCTATTACTTTAATCTCAGTCTTACCCCTTCTGTGTCCCCCTCCAAATGAAAACTGCTTGCCACGAGGATCATCATGGCCAAACAGCTCGTCATTTTTTTTTTTTTTTTGCATTTGAAAGCATGAGCCTCCAATGTCTGTTTACTTTATTCTCTAAGCTTTTCTGCCTCTCCGTCACTTTGTGATATTTTCGTTTGCTCCAAGTCGTTGAAGCGTGTTTTCAGACTGTTAACACAACAGCGGACAAGCAAGGCTATTGGTCAAAAAATTTCCCAGCAAGCCTGCCTTCTTAAACATTAAGGACGAAAAGAACAAAATTAAATAAATTGTACAAAGCTTAACCCCATGGATCATTTTTTATTAGCAAGGAAGCAGTTTTCTGGTCATTCTTTTTGCATGAAGTTAATATATAAAGGGGAAAAAAATGGCCAATAGTGATGCAGAACCAGTACAAGAGCAATCCGAGATTTCTCATCTCCGCCAAGGGATGAAGTTGATACAAACGCAAGATCTTTCTCTTTGGAAGATTTCAGGCCCACCCATGCAACAAGTTTGAGTGAGATTTATATATATACACACATACATACAGAGGTGATGATTGCCCCCGCTTCCTGTTGGATAAAGAGCAAGGGCATCCCAAAGTTTATACATGTTTTTACACTCTCTCCCTTTATGAAGCTCCCTCCACCGCTGTGAGGCAGACTTGAAGCGGAGTGACACTCGGTCGTGAAGTGCTCGTGGTGAGGCAGCGGTTTGGTGCACAACTGCGTTGTCATGCTGAAATGGGACGGTTCCCCCAACCACTGTGAACACAAAACAATCTGGAATGTCTCTGCATATTATAGAATTAGGATTTTTCTTTCAGTGGAACCATGAGACTAGCCCCATTAGGGAAAAAAAAAAAAGAGTTGTCCACATACTTTTTGCAAAGCAGTGCAGGTTCACCACCATATTCTGCTTTGATTCATTTGTTTTGTACAGACAGAGGCCATTTTTGGTCAATATAATTCTCCAAATTCACCTCTTCCTTTCTGAAGACTCTGTGCACCGCTGCAGAGCTGCATTCCAAACTACTTCAGAGTTTGGTCAGCAGAAACTGACCCATGATCAGGCTTTTTAGATTTGCGGCCTGTTTTTCACAGTATGCATCTCGTGAAAATTAAACTGATGGTGATGGGAGAGTGGGGACTCTGAATCATGTCGCACGGCCTTAAGTGCCATTTCCCCTTCCTGTGCCCCGTCCCAGCTCCACACATGCACTTGAGTGTGCGTGTGCGGTTTTGAATGATAAGTTTTAACCATAGGCTACTGTCTGTTCATGTTGTAAATTTTAATTCAGTTTCATTTCATGTTATTCTTTTATCATTATTATTATTGTTAGTATTATCATATTTTTATCCCATTGACTGGTTTTATTAGTTTTATCTTGTCTTTTAAATTTAATTTATATAGTTTTTTAATCTAGCTTGTATCTACCTCTACATTATTTTTAAACCTCTTAAATCTACTTTATTGTGTCAGTCATCGGTTCTATTTTTGTATTTTTTAATCTAATTTATCTGGTTTTTAATCCAGTTTTTGTTTGACTGTATTTCACTACTATTACTCTTATTATAGCTTTTAAATCTATTTTATTAGGGCTACATTTTTATCATTTTCATTTTCTTGGGTGCTCTATTCTCGAGACAGAACACAAGCCATGCAGAACAACACTAAACAGCAACTGTTATGATCTGTGATTTCTGCCTGTTCTGGTTTATGTTTATTTCCACTTGGTTTGTTTGGTTCATTCATTCAGTATCATCTGCCAGTTTCATGCCCATGGTTTCCATCTGTAATGTCTTGAGTTACTATGTTCTTTGCCAGTGCACACCCCTGTCTGCGAGCTGTCACATTTCGGGTGATTTTGGAAGTTTCCGATGTTTCACAAGTTCCTTCTCGCCTCGTTCACTTCTTTCAACACTGACTACTAATTAAGTACTAATCACACAAACACTGTGGGTTTTGTTTAGTTTATCTACCAACTCTTACTAATTCTAATATTTACTAATACTTTGATTCCCACATTTTTAGCAATGCTACTTCAGCTTTAAAATATAGTTTGGTGAATTCCAATGTTTTTATCTCTCCATTCTCAGTACAGAGAGTTGTTAATACTTTAAAGCATTGTAAAATGAACACAAGCTCTGGTCCTGACAACATTGGCAGTTGTATCCTGATCCACTGTTTAACTGGCCCCTGTTTTCCACCACATTTTAAATTCGTCACTTCGCCATCAGAAAGTTCCTCATCTGTGGAAAGAATCCACCATAGTTCCTCTTGCAAAAAATGACCACCCTAAATCTATTTCTGATTACAGACAGGTTGCCGTGACTTCACTCATCATGAAATGATTTGAAAAACTTATTAAGAAAAAGGAACTATTGGGAAAGACTGAACATCTTCTTTACCCTTTGCAGTTTGCATATCGCACCAAGGGGGGTCTGCAGGATGTCACCGTAACTCTTCACATCTTCATACCCAAACACTAAGGGGTCTATTCTCCCATAACGCGCAAATCCTTTTTTTCCCTATTCGAGTTCAGGGCTTTTGAGTTACGCGTATTCTCCCGTTCTCACTTCGATCACGCCCGCAGCGGTTAACTTCAGAATGTAGGCGGCCTTATGAGAGAGGTGTGACTGATCCAAAAGAGAGGCAGACTCTGTACAAAACTCATTGATTATGGCCATCAGGAAAACATGGAACAAGGATTTTCTGATTAACCAAGAAAAGGCAGTTGTGGTCCATGGAAAACGCAAACCAGACTTTGAATTTGAACATCGTGGGCCTGCTGATAAAACCTCGTATCTCCAAACTGATAAGAAACAAAAACTCGTATGTCCACTATTCTTGCATGCAGAATGAAACCTTTTTATTTGAAATTGTATTTATCAATTTAAATTATTTTATTATTATTATTTACATTTTACATATATTTTTTTTTCCCTGTGAAGTTTATCATTTTGAAGATACAAAGTTTATCAGCAGGCCGACGATATGCGGCTGTAATAGTAGGCCTATGTATGTCTGTACCAACTACAAGAAGTAATGCAGACGCCCCTTTTTTATTTCTTATTCTAGCCACCATGGCATTAAAGCTATGCAAACAAACTAATTGCCGTGATAATTAAATAATAAATAAAGACTTTAGCGCTTCTCAACCAGCGTAATGAGAGCATTGAAAATGTGCCCCTCCTACACCAGCCTGTTTGTTCGGTGGAAAACAGGGAGGAAGACGAGTAAAGAGAACGTTCTAGTCAGACAAAAATAACAATCAATGACAGTTTATATGATTTCATTCAGAAATTGCGCGCTTGAAATTTCAAACTACTCTGATGTAAAACCCCATAGGAAGCAATAACCAAAAGGCGGATATTGCCCGGGTTGAAGGCCTTACGTGTTCTTTTAGTCTAACTTTAATTAGAGCATTCTTCTGGCTGGTGTGAATCACAATATAATGGATATTATTCACCGTCCGAGGACGGGGCATGAAAGCGCAATGGTTATGATTTATCTGACTCCATATAACAGTTAGAATACAAAATTTAGCAATAATCTCGTTAAAAATCTGGCTCCAAATTAGAATTAGAATTGATAATTTTGAAACAGCATGCGTGAATCTCAGGGCAGTTACGCACCCAAACTCTGTCTGCGAAAACCATTGTTACTAAGCAGAACACCCCCTAGGGTTAAAATAGGCGTCTCTGCCTGGTCTAATTCGACGATAAATCCATTGGATAGAGGAGACTGGCACGGTAGCAACATCAGGCAAATAGCTCTGAGTATGAACGTACCACGAACCTAGGTTTATGTATATCAAAGGGCCCCTTAGAAAGATTAACCAATAGCTAAATCTTAAGAGCCGGTAATTTCATAACCCCTTAATAGGTAGAACCCAATCTCAATCTAACTTAGAAGTATCGCTACCTACACATGTCTTGGTAGGAGTCTCCCCTTAAGTCCCAATCGCAACAAGGCCAGAAAGAATTTACAATGAGAACACGCAGGCTGGAAAAGGAATAACAATAATTTAATTTACCAGGTAGGCACAACTTGAATCAACGAAATAAATGATAAGCCAATTACCGTTACATATAATTTAGAAGTATTTAGAGTATTTTCATACCTGGAAAAGATGAATGACCACACGGAGCTAAAATCGCTCCACGTGGTCGGGGAGAACTCACATGTTCCCCCGCTCCGGAACAAGGCAGCACGTGACCTCTCCCCACTTACCTATTCGCACGTCAAAAGTTGACCAAGAAAGGACAGGACAGGAAGAAGAAGAGCAGGAGCAAGAAGAGAAGAGCCCCAAGAAAAAGAAGAGACCACCCCCCTCAGGATCTCATACCTTTAAAGGCTCCAAACCACACCTCCGAACAAGGTAGAGGGAAGGTTGGCCGAATCAGAGTTTTACTGGCCTAGGTGATAAGATAATTTGCACAGGGAGACTAGGGTAGTTGCTTGAATGAATCTTACAAACGAACCATAATTCCAAGGGAAATGAAACATGTTCCATTCAACTCCTTGGACTCCCCCGAGAATAAAGAGACTAAACATGATAGGAATGTGAGCTAAAATGATGCAGTTGTCATGGAAAGCCTTAAAATGGAATATTATAGCCCAATTGCGTTATCAATATATAAGAGGTTCCTTCCTAGGATATTGAACAGAAATATATTATGAATTTGGTAGAGGTTTAAGTTGTTTTAAGCCAATTGAAGTAGCTGCGCTTTAACTTCAATGAAACCAGTGAATTCGAGTTCCAGAGATGCTGGGCCTGCTAGACTTGATGGCTCTCACCCCCTGCCGTGGGGAACAAAGGATGCCACTCTCGCAGGCAGGCAAAAAGACCATTCTAGGGTTATAAAACTTGACTGCTGACTTTTTGAGCTGCACCAGATTAACCAAACATTCAGATTTTACATGCATAATGGGCATGTGTTCCAACAATATGATTTTTGGCATATGTTTTGAGTAAAATCAAGCAAAATGAAAATTTCAGGTTCTACACTGATGTCGGGTTTGCAACTAAAGGACAAGGCAACGCTTTAACAAATAAAGGTTTCTTACCTCGCACACGGAAAAATCTGCGGGCCACTGTAAAAGTCAGGCTCTCTGCACACCGGTGAAGTGTGCACGCAACAGGTGGTGAGCAACCATCATCCCTGGTGCATTTCACTGCACTGGAGGAGGAGGAGGCATCTGCTCTTTCTGCAGTGGAAGTGCATGGAAAAGAACTTGGAGTGGATAAGGATTAAGGAGGGTTATTTAAAATGGTCGTTTTTATTTGCCTATACTCAAAGTATCACTGTGATAGATACTGGAAGCAAGCTTAATATGGTTTCAAATATTTGTTTTATTTTTGGCATTTCAAGTAGTTGCACAGTACATAGGCGTCATGGGCCGAGCCAGGGAATTTGGCGTAGATGCTTAATATGCACGTATCATGATCGCACACAAACTGAACATTAATGCTGTGCCGACGTCTTCGGTCTCTGTACATATTCTTATTAGTGGAAGGGGTTCTGATTGCAACGTGAGTACAATCAATGGCTCCCACAACACTGGGGAACCTGGCGACCCGGTAGAACCCTCCCCCTTAACTCTCCGTCTTTCAGCTGGTGTATCAGGGAACTTTATTAAGTGGCTGATGTGGTGCACAGACTTAAGTCGAGGGGAGAATACGCTTAGGCTGAAAAGCACGTCGCTATGCGCTTTTTTCGATTTACGCGCATGGGAGAATAGACCCCTAAGAGAGCAGCAAAATCATTCCAGACTGTTACTTGTGGACTTCTCATCTGCATTCAATACCATACAGCCCCACCTGCTGGTGCAAAAACTCACAGAGCTCTTAGGCCTAGATTTTAATCTTGTTGGCTGGATTTTGGACTTCCTCACAAACAGGACTCAGAGGGTGAGGGTAAATGAACATTTCTTTAACAACAACAACAACAACTGGCTCCCTGCAAGGCTGCTTCCACTCTCATTTCCTGTACATCATGTACGTTAATGACTGCCACAGTGAGTTTGAAAACTGTCACATCCTCAAGTTTGCAGATGGTACAGTTCTAGTAAGCCTGTTAAACGATGCTAATGTGTCTCAGGATCCTGTTTCAAATTATTTCTTAGACTGGCGCCAGGAATCCGTTTTGGATTTAAATGTGACTAAAACTAAGGAGACATTGTGCATTGACTTTAGCCGCCACCAGCCTGCCCCTGTTAACACTACAATCAATGGTCAAATAGTCAAAATTGTTGAATCTTGAATCTTGAAGTACCTGGGAATCATAATTGATCAATAGCTGACATTGAAAAGTCAGCAGTGCCTTTTCTGTTTGAGGAAGCTGGCCAAATTGCAGGTTGACAAGTCCCTGATGACATTATTTCAAAATCCTTTTTTGAGTCTGTTTTTAACTTTGCTTTTATCTGTTGGTACACATCCCTGGAAAAAAAAAACTCATTATCACGGGTCACAAAAATCAGCAGCAAAATTATTGGTACACAACAAAAGACTCTGTCAGATCTACACAACAAACAGCTCCTAAAGAAAGCCGAGGTTTTTCAGAGAGGTTTTTCCTGTTCCTCCTCAAGTCAGTTTTCTTAGGGCCCCCACTTTACGTGACAGGCTGGTGCCTAGCCATCTCTCTGCTCCAGATAAAAAACTTTGCTTCATCGACCAGTTAAGGGTACTTTTAAATGTGGTTGGTGCAAACATTGTGCTAATATTAAAGAATGTAAACAATTTAGTGACTTAAAGACTAACAAAGTGTATGACATTAAGTCACTCATTTACTGCAACACCATGTTTGTTGTCTACCGATTGTCTTGTACCTGTGGTTGTTTTTATAAAGGCCGTACTAGGCATCGTTTGAAAGACAGAGTTTCTGAGCATAAGTATGGAATTAGAAAAGCAAACTTTGATTATCCAATGGCTCAGCATTTTTTTTGAAGCACATGACAGCAACCCAGGCTCACTTATGGTTGAAGGCCGAGAAAGTATTCATAAAAACATTAGAGGTGGTGACAGACTCAAATTACTTTTGCAGAGAGAGACTTTTTATATTTATCAAATGAAAGCCTACCTATCCAGGTTTAAATGAAGATATTGACTTCAGTCCTTTTTTGTAACTTTCTATCATTACAGATAGTGTTTTTTTTCTGCTTTGTTCTTCTGTATTTAATTGTTTAATTGGTGGAGCCATCTATTGGTCATGATTCGTTATTTTATGTTTCTATTGCCCTCCTACCCATCCAGATGATTTCAATCACCTATTTAAGGAGAATCATTGTGCTGAGTGTTACACCCTGAGGAAGGTTGAGGCCGAAACGCGTGGGCTGTAACCCACTTTGTTTTATCATTTCTATATGAAGTAGCCATTTATAAAATAAAGGCTTTTTATATTTAAAGAAGAGTGCCTCGGACTTTCCTTTTTTGATGTCCTTTGTTCCCCACCAAATAGCACCTTCGTTACACCATTTGGATAAACCTTCTGAACACACTGGACCTGCTTTTTGTTTGAGATATAAATTCTCCTTCATACCCTCACCCATATCACTCCTCAACTCCGTTATGTACACATAGCAAAAGCACACTTTCAGTCATAACCCCCCCCTCCCCCCTTGAATCTTGAATCTGAATCTTACCTGTCTCAGTTCAATCACATCCCGCATCAGGAAGCTGACTCTCTGAGGTCTTCTGTATCCTTTCGGATACTTTCCATTTAATTGAAGCACCCGTCCATTTGGAGCTGCAGATACCAAGGGCACAGTGAGTATGTAATACAATTTGAGTGTGCAATTAGTCTTTAAGGTCTTAAGCCCAAAGAAACAAAAAAACGAAATGGAAATGCAGACTTCTCGTAAACGAAATACAAACACAAAATTTTCGTACTTTTGTATTTCATGAGGATAGGCTCAGCAGTAAATGGGTGTGATTTATTAAATAGATGCACTTTTGTTTATTTTTTAATTTTATCTTTGCTTGAATCCAGATTGTATGACATTGACATTCTCAGAATCCAAGATTGCGCCAGTGGTGGAAATCAGGGAGCCAAGGCCCTCCAGTGCCTCCTCAGTCCAAGTGTCCAGGAAGGCGGAGTTGCAGCCATGAATGACTGAATCCCTCACCATCTCCAGCTTGAAGAGATCCCCAAGGAACTTCCTGCTGTCCGCTGCTGTCTTGCTGACTTTTGCCTTCAGCTCTTCCTTCAAATGCCATCCCTCATCCTGAACACAAGGTGCGATAGGTGACAGTGCTGTGGTCTAGTTTTCTGTGGTGGGTATACTGTCTGTGATGGGTTGCTCCCACAGCTCCCACCCCGCCCCGCCCCGCCCCGCCCTGCTGCCCTTCCCCAATAAATAGTTAAATACATTTCTTAAACACACATGCTGATTAGAATATTATCTAATGTTATCAATTTAGATACATTATATCCAACACACACTGGAATGAAAGGAATTTAAAGGGGTGGGGATCAAGGATAGCCTGCAATAAAAGCTTTTCCTCAAGGCCTAGGCCTTATTCTCCACCTTCTTTATAGTGTTTTTCATTTCACAATCCATCAAAGCATCCACAAATATTTCTACAGAAGGGATTCATGTTTCAATTCAATGACTCCTTTATTTTGAAGGCATGCATCACATACGTAAGGCAATGAGGCATAAAGTAATGAGTCAAAAAGTTAATTCACAGTTTTCATTAGGAACATTGCAAAATGTTTGCATCAAGACAAAGTTGAATGTATGAACATTTGCACATTTACTTTAAATAAAAAAAAAAACACCACAGATTTTCAAGATTATTTTCAGAGGTTGTTCTTGGTGAGGATCGGTGTCTTATTCATTCATAAAAATATGCTGCATTCTTTTAAATGTATATGCTGTGAAAGGCAGCACAAATAAATCCCAAAAAGACCAAAAGAAACAATATAACCAGTCTGCTGCATTTAGCGTTTCTAAGGAAAAAATAGGACAGGCATCTTTTGAGGCAATATCATAGTTAACTATATTATAGAGTTAAGTATATCAGAGAGATTATTTTAACAGTTTTTAAATTTTACATCAAAAATGATACAGGCCTATTAACTCATTGAGCAAAGTAAAAGCTTTAAGGTGAATACAATGGTGCAATGATAATATATCTGCGGGATCACAAAATATGAAAAGACTTTCATCTCAGATGAAAAGTAAATACTAGAACAGTAAAACTTTATTTAAAAAAAATATCCCTACAGACCTACAAAGCAATCCAAATATGTTTAGACTCAACTCTTTTCTCTTTGCATGGTCTTCTTGTTGTGTTCCGGGGTTCTGGCCTTTCGCCAGGACAGTATTGTTTGTGGTTTTAACAGTTTCATATTCCAAGTTTCATAGTTTCATAGCTCATGTCACAGTTTTTAACAGTTTCTTGTTTCAGGATTTTACATTTCATAGTTCACATTCATTGTCCATGTTTTTACTTTTCCATGTTTTTGTTTTTGCCAGGTCTGCCAAGCCACTCCACCGCTTGTCTGCGTTCCGCCCCGTGCCTTCGTTGTTGCACATTTCAGAGCTCTGGTTAGCTTTGGTATTTCCCCGTTCCTTCTCTGCTGTGCTGGATTCGGGGCTGTCTAAGCTTAATTGACAATTAACTGTTTTTAAGTTACTAACATTTACTAACACTCACTGGGTGGTGTAATTCTTAGATAGGCACATTACTAATACTACTAATTTAGACAGGGAGTTTATTGTCATGATTCCTGCTTTGCTATTTCAAGATCTTGCTGTGCTTTTCTGTTCTAAACATTCATGCTGCTTTCAAACTGCATACTTAATTGGTACTTAAGCTGAGCACGCTCATTCTCTTAATGAGCAAGTCTTGTTATTCAATCTTTGTCCATGTCATGATCTTGCCATGCCTCTTGTTTCTCCTTCTTCAGGTGTTGCCCCTCATGTCTTGATTTCTTACCCTTTATCTGGATGCGGTGGAAGTTGGCTGGCAGACAGTGTCTCAAGCTCATGTTTGCGTTTTGCAAGTCCCATGTTCCCAAGTTTCATGGTGCATGTTCGCAAGTCTCGTTCCAAGCTCATGTTTGCAAGTCTTGTTCTAGTCTGTTTTTCATGGTCATAGTCATTTTGTATATAGCCTTCTGCATTTCTGGAATCATTGTTCTTTTCTGTTTATGGTTTTCCTGCCTGGAGTTTCCAGTGCCTTTTTGTTTTTTGTCGTTTTCTGATCCTTATTTCTTAGCTCTGTAAAGCTCTCCTTTGTTTGTATTTTGCAACCCTTTGGGTCAAGATTTTTGTTGGCCCTCGTGCCAGTTTTGTTTAATTTCAATAAATTCCCTTTTTTTCTTCCACCTCGCATTTGGTGTCTTCCTGATCTCGCATCACTTTTTGTGGCTGAGCGATGGCTTTTAAGCCATGTTCTGACATATTCCCTGGGATTAAAAAGACTAAGAGGTGGTCCATTAATGTTAACCATCATCAAATTGCTAACAGTGGACAATAACATTGATGCTCGACTGTCTGAGTAAATATTGTTCATGACGCTAAAGCCCCTTTCTCATTCAGCTGTGCTGCAAGGTATGGTCTGCATGCATCTCATGAGAGGTTTAAGGGTCTCAGGCTCATTGCATGGATCCTCAAATTCTCTCATTCCAGAAACAGCTTGATTTTCACATAGATAAAAACGCTTACAAAGCGTCTAATCTGTCTCGCCATATCTTATTTGAGGTTCTGATGGCCAAGTTGTGCTGCTCAAAATGCTCAGATCACAGAGAAACTCATTCTAAAATGAGAGGCGTTTCTCAAGGTTGTTAGCGAGAAGAAATTGGTTGGGATTTATTGAGACCAATTTTGGATTGGATTTTAGCAAAACAGTGCCAGAATATCCTGAAGTCTTTGCCTCAACAGCTTCTGTGTATTTATCACCTGGAGACTCCTTGAATGATGTCAGTACATGGATGGTTCTTTTCAGAAGATGTTCTGCTCTTAACAGGGTCATTCACTGGGACTGAAGTTGTAGGGTGTTAAAGGAATTTTGATTTTACATTCCTGGTATTACCTTCGCAAAAAGAAACTCAGACGACCCAGAGAAGAAAATCAGTCGGAGACAGAGAATTTAATACCCAAGCCAAAGCCCATTTGCTTTTTTGCAAAAAAGGATACCCATACAAAGTCAAGTCAGCAAAATGGAGGAGGATACACAATTAGAAAGTTCTCTGGTATTTGTAGGAATACTCCATGGCGTTCTCCTCCCCCTGTGCTTATTTACACATCACGCAAGCATTTGCCGTCGCACGCAACTGCGTCAAGTTGGTACATTACCACGTCAAGTTGTCTAGGGATACACACACATCTTGCCAGGGAGGAGAGCACCTGCCTTCTCTCTCAGCTCTGGCTCCAGCTTATCTTGTTATGGGTTCCGGAGCTTTCTATGAACACATAAACTTAGAGAAAGAGAAAAACATCTTGTCCTTGGTACAGACATTGAGGTTGTCATGACTTTAGATAGTCTACATGTCATGACACACTAGTACAGTTATGCAGGCCCCTGCTAAATCAGAAATATGTAAGCACACACACACTCTAGGCCTATGAAGTTGTGAACTAAAACAGAATATGAGCAAGCAAGGATAACCAATTAATAATAATTAAATGAATCAATAAAAAATGTTTCCACACTAGAAAGCTCCTATAGTGCATCATACATCAATCCGAGATCACAGAGAAACTCTTTGCTCTGCAAACGGCTCGCCATGCCCCTGTAGGTCTGCCTCTCCTTTGCTGGTCTACTTTCGTCTGCAGCAGCATGTTCAAAATGTTTGTTGAGGGCTTCGTAAGATCTCCACACAGCTCTTACAGCCCAGAAGCTGCTGGCCACCCAATGGACTGTCAGAACCCTGCCTATTTTCAGGACTTGTGTCCCAACCTCTTCAGCTGCCTGTAGAAGTTCTCGAGAATTGTTATCAGACTTACTGTAGAGGTTGTGCATTTTATCCATTAAATTTTTAAAGTGGCTAATGGCATGAACTTCATCAATCACATCCGATACGGCTAGCTCTAGTCTATGGTTCATACAGTGCCACGTGAAAAGATTGGGGTACTTTGCAGTCAGTCTTGTTGCCACACCAGAGTTATTCCCCTACATAACACTTGCCCCATCAGACACAAATGCAATCCACTTCTTTTGAAGCCACTGTTCACTGAAACCTGCACTATGCAAACAGTTCAGAAGAGCCATCTCAATGCCCTCTGCCCTTTGATTATCCAGTTCCACTAGCTCCAGAAAGACAAATTCTGGGATCTCGCCATTTACAGAAGTCTTAATGTTCACAATCATGGTGGATTTGTTGCTGACAGATGTTGCCTCATCTGTGAGGACAGCAAGCTTTGTTGAGGAGGCCACTATGAGATTAATTATTTTTGCCAGTATCTCTTTTGCCAAATGTTCAATTATTTTTGTCGAACTGTATCTTGAGTGCAGATTAGAGCCCAGGTCTAAACCGTTCAGCACTTGAAGCTCAATAAAGTCTGGATGGTCCATCAAAGGTCTGTTCTTCTTCGCAAGGTAATATGCCGTTCTGAATATGCTCATAGTCTCCTTCAACACAATCTCTGATGCAGTACTAAAGAGGTTACCAACCATATTCTCTTTGCTTTTTTCTGAGAGCTCCTGAGCTATTTCATGTGCCCCGGACCCCTGAAGTCTTCGGATTTTGTTCCTCAAAGAGGACAGAGCTGTTTCTCTGGTGCCAGCAGAGGGCTGTATTTGATATCTGATCCATTCTTCCGATAAACATATACCCTTTTCTGTCAGGACCCCAGTAGATTTTGCAGAGCTGCAAACGGCACAACCTGGAAATTAACACATGAAAATAATACTTTAATAATCATGTTTTGCACATTACTTATAAAGCAGAGAACAACACAGCCTCAACTTTATTTAAACTCTTTATAGCCTACACTCTACACCAGCTAATGGAGATTCGCTCATCTTTTTCCATAGATCTAGTCCACAAACAGATATTCCTACCACAATTATCAGTTTCACAAATTTGTTACAACATTATCAATACAGCCTCATACAGTAACTCAAATTCATTACAGATTGCCTGACATTTATCGAATTTCTTGCCTTTCCAATCTAACCAGGTATGCCTCACTTTAAAATCAATAGCCTGGCTCTCAGTCCACAAAACTGGCCAACTGTCCTCATCTAGAAGAAACAGAGTTGGTGGCATGAACACATCATAAGACATTACCACTAAACGCAACACAAATGCATGTGTGATATTGATATATGGATGAAATATGAAGCCCTAACCAAGTTGTTTAAACTAACAGATCATGTTTTAACACAGTTATGGTGGTAAACAGTTCTAAAAAAAATAATCTGATTACGATTTTAAATCATTTATGGGTATTCTACTTAAAATCAAAATTACTCACAGAAAGGCATCTGCTTCTGCAGCAAATTACCAGACCCAGGCTGCAGCCACTTTCCAGAGCTGAGAGAAAGATTGAGGGGGTTATTTTTTTCAAAGCCTGCTGATGTCATCAGCGTCTGTGTACCCATTCATTTGCATTGTAGTGGAGGAGACCAGAGATGGAATGTGGAGTCAGAAATATATTGTATTTGTTCCACCATTTCTTTTTAGATGTGAATCTAAAATGTGAAGAATGTTTAGTCTGAAAATAAATTTGTTCAAGTTCGAATAATTTAGGGTATTTTTATTGGGGGGGACAATGTTTTTCAGAAATTGGGGGGGGACATGTCTCCCCCCGTCCCCCCCGGGATCTGCACCCATGCTTGTACACAATACCTCCCCTTACAGCGGGGATAGATTGAAGGCACAAAAAAGCACGGATGCGTACCAATATACAATCGCTGGATGAGTGAAGACTGTTGGAATATGGTACTTGGAGACCATATATTTAATCATCGGACATGTAACTATTGAAAATCAACATTAAATGTACACTTGGTGGCCTTTTACTCTGATTAAGTGGCGAGTTGTTAGCTGAAAAGCTGCTAGCTATTAGAACTTTAGCTCCACTTAGCTCGCGGCTAGTGGTCACATTATGGTACTTGGAGACCAAGGAGTTACATTTAATCATTGGACATGTAAATATTCAAAATCGACATTAAATGTATACTTTCGGTGGCCTTTTACTCTGATTAAGTGGCGAGTTGTTAGCTGAAAAGTGACAACCATAATGTGACAGCTAGCTGCAAGCTAAGTGGAGCGAAAGTTCTAACAGCTAGCAGCTTTTCAGCTAACAACTCGCCACTTAATCAGAGTAAAAGGCCACCAAAAGTAAACATTTAATGTCGATTTTAATACTTACATGTCCGATGATTAAATATAACTCCTTGTTCTTGAGGTACCATAATCTGACAGCTAGCCGTGAGCTAAGTGGAGCTAAAATTCAAACAGCTAGCAGCTTTTTAGCTCAAAACTCGCCACTTCTATGATATTGGATGTGCTAAAACCCTCATTATGTGTTGGATGTGTTAATCCCTCACTGAGAGGACATTGGGAGAAGGGTAGGTGTCCTTTTGTCCCGCTTTAAAGCCGCCAACCATCTGCTCCGTCTTTCGGTATGGAATAAAACTTTATCTCTGGGTTATTCTTTCTGTTGTTGCTACAACCAACTGCACAACATATTGAGGGTATACTGACGAATCGGCTACTAAATTTGATAACAGAGAGGTGAGTCACACTGTAGGCAGTCCCATCAAAGTCCATCTACAGTTCTATGCATTCTATGAGCGGTCAGTCAAATTGGTCACAAAGATGGCGGCGCAAAGCTACAGTGACGTCACGTGAAACAAATGAATAGGCCAAGATAAGTCAACAGTCTTCATTTTTTATTACAATTATTTAGTATGAGCAGTAGATGGCGCTCAAAGACAACAAATTGTGATGGATAATCTTACTGATTTTGAATCTATTGATCATGGTTAAATTATGCATATCACACTAAACGTGTAAAATTTGTACAATACACTTAATGTTGGCACAGACATGACCATCAATTATCATCAATCATATCTTTGCACTAAATATAATTTATTCAGTGTAAATACCCAAGACTGGAGGTAAGGTAGCTGACTGACATTGTCAAGGTCAGGCGCTAACATAGCAAACTTAGCTAGCAGCTAGTTGAGAGAACAGTGAAAATCTTCCGAAACTGGCTGACTATAAAAATATAGCTCAATATATTTGTCATATACTTGGTGCAGGTAAAGAAATATGGAAAATGTCACCTGCTAATGTTAATATTTCAGTATTTCTACACGTACTGCTGCTAACGTTGTCATGCTCCGTCTTCGCTTGCACTCGGTGGTGAACAATCTCAGAAACGTCGGCTCTTTCTACCATTTGATTGGGTTCTGTTTTCCTTAAATAACCCAGTAGAGACGCCTGCTTTCGTTTCATTTTACAAAAATTTCTTTCAGTATGTCTCGCTTTTCATCGCCACATTGCACAGCACGCTAGCATTAACGCGTCGTCTCCATGACCCGGCCTCGACTCAAGCGGTAACTGTTTTGGCTTTTCACTGTGGGGGAGGAGATGAAGGTGGATTCCGTTACGTTCCGTTGGATGAAGGTGATTAGGTGACGTTGATTTCTTGATGAGCGATTGGATGGTTTCAAAAGTTGTTGATGCAAATTTGCCGATGGGGTAGAACGTAAGTCCGTTCAGTAACGTTTGCTGAGCGTTTGGATGGTTTCAGAGATTGTTGATACGTATCTTTGCCTATGTTTTACTGGATGTACGCAAACCCAAGATCTTTTTTGGTGGTTATATGGCGTATACCCGCATATCACGTAGACTACACTACTGATTGGTGAGGAGGTTATGGTCAGAGGAGGCAATATTAATACAGAGTATGTTTTTCTCTCTTCACAATAAATGCTCATCTCATTCTGTGTTACAAGAGTCAGAACATGCCCCTTCACTGTATTGGATATTATCTATTCATTGAGGGGTCTATTCTCCCATGCGGGTAAGTCGAAAAAAGCGCGTAGCTACGCGCTTTTCAGCCAACGCGTATTCTCCCCTTGACTTAAGTCTGTGCATTACCCGCCCCAAAGGCAGTTACGCCCTTGGGGCGGAGCAAGGCCAAAATCGGGGCATTTCTGGGAGTTTCTCATGCAAATAACACTTACGCGTGTTCTCCCCCTGGCTTAAGGGCTTTTTCTATTAAGCGCCTTTGAGGGCTGTATTAAGGTCAAGCGCCAACATAAGGCGAAATGGAATATTGCGTTTGATGTCGTTTATCGGCCGAATTTTAACATTAATTTTATTTTATTTAACATGGTAAAGGTTGAGACATTTAATATTCGATTGTTCTTCCTTATTTCTAAACTACATCTCTCAAAGCCATAATAATTTATCAAACGAAATCATCACATGATATTACGCATCAGCCTCTTTGCCAATCAGTTCAATTACAAACGCAAAACAATTAATACGAGTATACATAAGACCATCATTCTACCATGCCCTCAAAATCTAAAACCAAAATGCCAGTCCTGCATTTGCTTGCACTCTTGCGTGATTGGGAAAGAGTAAGAGGAGCGCGCCAAGCTCGAAGACGAACACGGATATATCGGCTTCGTTTGGACATCCTGGGACTAACAAACACCGAGTGCATCCAGCGCTTTCGTCTGGACCGTGCATGAGGTAATCATCTATCTTTCCCGACTTCTGGATGAACAGCTATCCAGCCGCAGCAATTATCCACAAAACATACCCGTGGTCATCAACGTCAGAACTGCGCTGTCGCTCCTGGCATCTGGGTCGTTCCAGAGAGTGGCTGGTGATGTCATACACATATCACAGGCGTCTGTGTCAAGGTGTCTGACGCAGTTCGTTGACGCTCCAAGTTCTTCTCCATGAACTTCCACTGTAGAAAGAGTGGATGCCATCCCCTCCTCTTATGCAGTGAAATGCACAGGGGACGATGGTTGCCCACCACCTGTTGCGTGTACACTTCTCCGGTGTGCAGAGAGCCAGGCTTTTACAGCGGCCGACAGATATCTCCATTTATGCTTTAAATCGGGGATACTGCGCTTACATCTCCCCACCGAAGCCACATCCAGAACGATTCGCAGCTTTCCTCCTCGGATCTGCCTTCAGTTCCCGATTGCCATACAACATCAATATACGCTAAAAAGATGACTGGTATAAAATGTCTTTCATAAGTATATATAGTGAGGGTTTAACCACTCTATCAAAGGCTGGATGGGGAAATTGTTCAACAATTTAAGAATAATGTTTTCAACTTAAAATTGCTCAGAATTCGGAGATTTTATCCTCCATGGTACATAATATCTTTAAAAGATTCTGAGAATCTAGCAAAATCTGTGTACACATGGGACAAGGCCAAAATCCAGTTTCGAAAGGCAGTGATTTTAAGGTTGTCAGGAGGCACCTCATTAAAAGCAGACAGGATTCTGCAGTGAAAATCACTGCATGGACTCAGGAACACGTCTGTTCACCACTGTCAGTGAACACAGTTTGTCACTGCATCTACAAATACAAGTTAAAACCCTGCCATTAAACCATATATAAACAAAATCCTGAAACACTGCCTTCTTCTCTGGGCCTGAGTTCATTTAAAATATACTGAAGCCAAGTGGAAAACTGCCCTGTGGTTTAACCAATCAGAATGTGAAATTCTTTTTGGAAATCAGGGATGCCAGACACTCTCGGCTTAAAAGGAGAGGGTCCATTTGGCTTGTTATCAACAAAAAATGAAAAAGCCAGCATCCATGATAGAACAGGGATGCATTAGTACACATGGCATGGGTAACTTGCCCATCTGTGAAGATGCATTAATGGTGAATGATATATACAGGTTTTGGTGGAACATTTACTGCCATCCAGATGCCTTTTTTAAGGGAGGGCCTTGCTCATTTCAGCAACACCATGCTAAACATCATACTCTGCATGTATTACAACAACATGACTCTGTAGTGAAAAAGTTTAGGTGCTAAAGTGGTCTGCCTGTAATCCAGACGTGTCTCCCAATGACAATATTTGGCGCATTATGAAACAAAAATATGCCAAAGGAGACTGAAAAGTGCTGAGCAGCTGAAATCCAACATAAAGCAAGAATGGGAAAGCATTGCTTTCTTAACTACAGCAGCTGGTCTCTTTAGTTCCTAATTGCTTACAGAGTTGATTTAAGAAAACATGATGAAACACAGTGGTTCTCATGCCCCCGCGCCAACCTCTGAAATGTGTCGCTAGCATCAAATTCAAAATGAGGACATATTTTCCAAAAAACAATAAAATATCTCAGAATTAACATCTGATATACTATCTTTGTACTGTTATGCCCTCGGATCCGGGAACGAGGCATAATCGAAACACTTGTAGCTCCTCTCTTTGGTAGAGAAATGTAGGCATAGGTAACACACATTTAGTGGCATGGCGGCTGCCCACTGTGATTGGTGACTGGTTGGAGAAATCGGGACGATCCCTTGTGTCCTGATTGGGCCGTGGTTGGTCATGGGAGGGGTGTCCCTTTTAAATGGGCCACGATTAAAGGTTTCTGGTGCGATGTGCCAGAGCCCTTAAGTGATGGACCTCGTCACTAAATGCATGCTTCCAAACAACCAGTATGCGCCGTATTCTTCATTTTGTCACCCACTACTGCCATGCTTAAAGAAAGAAGACCACTATATTGAACTCAAGAACTAACCGACGCGGAATCATTCGCTGGTGGAGCGGCAGCTTGAGCTGGCTCTGGAATGCAACGGTGCCGTCGCGAGGGGAGGTAAGTCCCGGCTTTCCTTCCAGATTCACCAGTCCAGGCCAGCCTGCCTTCTTTTATAAGTGAAATCATATCCCTAGACAAACGTGACCGTGACAATTGGGGAGCTTCGTCCAGGAGCTGAATATCAAACTGTTGAGTTAAATTGTTCGCCAAACAGTTGGGGTCCTTTTGTGTATCTAAGCTAATTTAGCGCTCTGCGTCAAGTAGTGACGTGAGTGGCAAACGAATTAGTGATATTGATTCAATTCGTCACTGTGTAGTGGGTATGTGATTCCGGGTACTTAATAACTTTAGGAGTAAGGTTTGGTTTGGCATATAGGCATATTTCCGCAAGTTTTCCGTGTTGCGTTGTTTAGTTAAAATGGTAGTTAAATTTAACCATAATTGTGTTGATATTTAGTATTGCAGGGTTGACGAGTAAATGGGTGGTCGATAGCTTGGGTTAATTAACGCTTGAAGTTGGCTGCAGGTGAGTGGAGTCACAGTAGTTTGCCTCTTAGTGCGGGCAGTTGAGTCCTCAGGCTAATGCATGTGAGGGAATGCCTTTTCTGTGGGGTAAATTGGCATTGTGTTAGCGTGTTTCCAATTTTCTTAGCGTTGGGGAGTGTTTGCTATTTGGCCAGCCCCGAAATTTAATGATTGGTTTGGAAGGATTGAGCAGGCTAGGCACAGGTTTGTACATTTCTCTTGCGTGGGCCGCTGTTTGTGGTATTCGTGTTTTAAAACGAGTGTAAGAGTTGTCTCCTCTTCCGTTGTTGCTAAACGCTCTAATCGTCGCGTTATTGGCCCTCTCATAATATTTTGGGCATTTTTTTTGTGCAGCATGCCCATGTTTGGAGTGTTCATGTACATGTACTCTTTGGATTTTCTTGTTGTTTTGCAAGATAAGATTTGTGGTAGCCTATGGTTGGCACTGCAGTTTTGTCATGGCATTAGGTTTTTGTAGTCTCTGCGATTCGGTGCGTGTATATGATACTATTATATATCCATTTTTGTATATTACTCTGCATTGGATTCCTCGGTGTGCGGTTGTTCCTACTTAACTGAAAATGTCCTATGACGGACTGGACGTTGTTGAACAGTCTGTTGCGGAGATGGCATTGCCCTCTCGCCGCAAATTTTGGCAGCTCACTAAAGATCAGTTGTTACAGCTGGCGACTGAGCAAGAGGTGGAGGTGCCGGATGGTATACTGAAACCTGCTCTAGCAAAACCTATTGTTGCCACACTGGAGTTGGAAGAGTTGTGGGCAGATGAGAGGGAAAATGTACTTCGGGCAGAGAGAGATGAGCGTGAGTCCCGGGAGCGGTTGGCTCAGTTTGAGGTGGAGCGAACTCGAGCCGCTAAGGGGGTTCCTCTTTTGGAGTCTCGTTTTGACATACGGTCTGCTATATCTCTCATGCCCAAATTTTCTGAGGAAGATGTTGATACCTTTTTTAATGCTTTTGAGGTGGTTTCTCGTGAATGTGACTGGCCTAAAGCCAAGTGGCCATTATTGGTGCAGAGTGTTTTAAAGGGCAAGGCCCAGGTTGCTTTTGCTGCTCTGGATCCGCGCATGGGCTTGGAGTATGATTCCTTAAAAATAGCGGTCTTGTCTGCATATGGCGGTGTCCCTGAGGCCTACCGGCAGCGATTCCGTACTGTGAAACGGCAGGACAGGGAGTCTTATTTGGATTTGTCTCGAAAATTAGGGGTGGCATGTGAGCGTTGGCTTAAGTCTACTGAGACTTACAATTTTGTACAATTGAAAGAGCTTGTGCTGTTGGAGCAGTTTAAGAACAGTGTGCCTCGAGAGATTGAAATCTATCTTAGTGAGCAGAAGGTCACTACTCTTTTGGAGGCAGCTCAAGCTGCAGATACTCATGAGGTCATTCATGTTGGGTCAGTGGGTTTAACTCGCTAAGGTGGTGGCGGGCGCACTGACTATGGCCAGGGTAGACAGAGCTTGGGTAAGGGCCTCCCTCCTGGCGGTAAGGCGTGTGGGGCTTTGCAGCCTGGAAGGGGGAAGCCTATATCTGCTGTGGTTTGTCACCATTGTGGGGAACCTGGTCACATTAAGCCCCGTTGTCCTCAGCTTAAAAGGGACCGTGACATTATATGCCATGGTTGCAACGGCCTGGTCATGTGAAATCCAAGTGTCCCCAGCACTCCCAGCTGGAGAGTCGAGCTAAAGTGGTTGCGTTGGTGGCCTCTTTGACGAAAGGTGAGGCAGGAATGGGTTGGAATGGTTCCAGGGAGAGGCCCTGCTGAGCTATCAGCCTTTTACTTCTGTGGGGACTGTATCTGTGGTTCAGGGTGGAGAGGAAGTGTCCCTTACCATTTTGCGGGATACTGGTGCTGCACAGTCCCTCTTGTTGGAAGGAGTGGTTGAGTTGCCTAGTGAGGGTTCTTCCCGGTCAGCACTCATTAGAGGTTTTGGGGGGCAGTGCGATTGCGTTCCATTGCACACGGTATATTTAAAATCTAATGTGGTTACTGGGCCAGTGACTGTTGGGATGGTGCCTACACTACCTGTGCCAGGCATTAGCCTATTGTTAGGCAATGACTTAGAAGGGTCTGAGGTGTGTGTGACTCCGGTGGTAGTCTCAGCTCAGCAAAGCCATGATCCTTTGCTGGCTCCCCTGTGGAAGCGGGCTGTGACGTTAGAAGAGAGTGAGAGCATTGCGGTTGGGGAATTTGTGGACCTAGGTATTCTCATGCGCAAGTGGCGGCCTGCAGATCGCCTGGCTGATGAGAATTGGTGGGTCCATGTGCAAATTGTAGCTCCGTCTAGCTTTCGGGGTGAGGTGTTGCGGTTAGCGCATGAGACCCCTTTCGCTGGTCATTTGGGGGTGAGGAAGACCTTGGCCAGCCTCCTAAAACATTTTTATTGGCCCACGGTTCGCCGTGATGTGGTTAATTTTTGTCGTTCCTGCCATGCCTGTCAGATAGCAGGTAAGGCTGGTCACTCTCTCCCCGTTGCAGCCTACACCAGTGGTGGAGGCCCCATTTTCACGTGTAATTATTGACTGTGTTGGTCCTCTTCCCAAAACTAAGAAGGGTAATGAGTATTTATTGACCATTATGGATGTTGCCACACGTTTCCCTGAGGCAGTGCCAGTGCGTAGTATTCGTTCTTCTGTAGTCATTGAGGCGTTATTGCAATTTTTTTCAAGGTTTGGGCTCCCTAAGGAGGTTCAATCCGATCGCGGAACTAATTTTACCTCTGGAATATTCCAGAATATGTCAGACTAGGACTGACGCATACCCTATTCCTCGAATTGAGGATTGTATTGATCGTATTGGGCAGGCTAAGTTTGTGTCCAAACTGGATCTGCTCAAAGGGTATTGGCAAGTGCCATTAACAGAAAGGGCCAGGGATGTCTCTGCGTTTGTTCCCCATGATGCCTTATACCGGTGCCTGGTTCTTCCTTTTTTGGCATGAAAAACGCCCCCGCGACTTTTCAGCGGCTTATGAACCTGGTCACGTCGGGTTTGGACAATGTGGTGACTTACATTGATGATGTGGTCATATATAGTGAGAGCTGGCAGAGTCATCTAGACCATCTTGGGGCTCTTTTTGGCCGATTAGAATCTGCTCAACTTGTGGTCAATCTCCCAAAGTGTGAGTTTGGGAGAGGTCAGGTCACATACCTTGGACATTTGGTGGGGTGTGGGGCAGTGCTGCCGCGGTTGGCGAAGGTGCAGGCGATTATGGAGCTCCCCACACCTACCACTCGACGTCAGTTGATGCGTGTACTTGGGATGTGTGGATTTTATCGTCGATTTGTGTCAAATTTTGCAGCCGTTACTGCTCCATTGACTAACCTGTTGGGCAAGCATGTCAAGTGGGATTGGTCCGAGGTATGTCAGGAAGTGCTGGATCAGGTTAAGGCTATTTTGTCCTGTGACCCGGTGTTGAAGAAGCCAGAATGTTCCGCCCTAGCATCCACTTCTGCAATTAAGACAAAATGAAGACATTCAGACACCGATTGAGGCCATCGTCAGTGGAGCCCACCATAAACACTTCTTAAAAAAAAAACTGCATTCAAAATGGTGAACTGAAATAAAACTGAACTGAAAAACAGTTGACTGAAAATTTCAATCAGAACAGGTGTTTTACTCTGATATTCAGGCCTAAAATCTTGACACTATAACTTTTTTGCAAAATAAGACAAATATTCAGGCACTGACATAAAATTAAAGACCCCACTATGTGATTTACCGCAACAAAAATGAGACATGTCAAGTGAAGAGTGACTTAAAACACGCTGGTTATTTACTTTCAGGAAAGAAAAATAAGATTTGAAGCTTCGGAATAAGACCAAAGCGCTTCAGAGGACAGGCTCTTTTTTGTTGCAGTGAACCGAAGAGGGTTTTTGAGAAGTTAACCTTGAGTTGAGCTCAGTTGGGCTCTGAGGATGTGAGGACAAAAATGAGACTTCTCTAGCAAGGGTTACCTCAATACAAGCCAATATTTTATCTTCAAAAGTGGAAAAATCAGGTCTAAAAATTCATATGACCTTTTTTTCAGCAGGGGGCCACTGAGAGTTTTTACTGAGTTCACAGTAAGTTGTGCCAAAGGAGCCCTTGTGGGGATGAGTTTGAAAGTAAGTGAGCGTTTGGGACCCTTGCCTGCCCCCCCCCACCCTGCCCTCCCTGCTCGAGGAGGCCGGCCCACCTGCTTGCTCCGCTCCTCGGCGGCCTTCTTGTCGGTCTCGGCCTGCTCGGCCTGGTCCAGGGCGTTCTCCTTTTCCAACTTCAGCATCAACATCTTTTTCTTGATGGCCTCCATCTTGCCGAAGGTGCGTTGGGCTTTGGGACCGAGGCAGAGAGAGACCACGTGGAGGAGAGACACAGCGAGGGGAGGAGAGAGAGAGAAAGAGAGGGAGAGAGAGAGGGAAAGGTGAGGAGAGAGATGGGAAGCTGGGGATGCAGCAGGAAGGAGAAACGGTGTAGAGGCAGAGGGGATGAGGTGAGAGTAGAGACTGACTGTGGCACGGAGGCGCACACTGGAGGCAGACAGAGTCAGAGAGGGAGTGAGAGAGACCAGCACAGTGGTCACTTATATATAGGGGAAGCGGGGACAAGCCACTCCTACCTTATTTGCCCCACCCCTTCTCTCTCGTCAGTTCAGCAGTTGTCACCCTCCATTTTTCCTCTCTCACTGATATGATCTCTCCATCTCCCCCCTGCTACTTCCACTCCACCAATCCAACTCCTCGCCTCTTACCTTCCCTCGTTCTCTCCCTCTCCCCCCCTTCTCTCCACCAGTGTCCTCTTCATCCTCATCAGAGAAGCTGCGACCTTCACTGTGCGAAGGGAGGAAAGACTGCTTCAACAGGAAAAAAAAAAAAAAACAGAAAACAACAGATGAATAAGAAATGATGGAGTAAGAGAACAAAAGAGAGCAAGTAGGAGAAAGAAACTGAGAGGGTAAGAGGAAGTGAAATATAGAGAACTAAAGAGGAAGACGGTGTGGGGTGTCTTATTAGATGTTGGTGGGGAGCATATAGGTAGACCAGGCCCTGAGCAAACAAAGGCAGCCTCCTTGGAACTCCGAACACAATCACAACCAGGGAAAAAATAATTCTGGTTTTCCCGTGTTGGGACACAGGGACCACAGAGAACATGGAGGGAGTTGGGGGGAGGGGTGATATCGATCTCCTTGTTGCACTCTGGGACCCCCTCCCCGCAGGACGAGGCCCATCCCTGTCGCACGACAGAGCCAAGGCCGAGCTACAGTGATGGATGAGTCCGGAATGCAGCTCATGCCCAGCGCACGAGATATTAATACTCATTAATACTTGGCTGACATTGTCCTGGGATTAGCTGGAGAAGTTCAGAAAGATCCTCCATAGATGCACCCCCAAGCCTGAATCATCTGGTCTTAAAACTGAAGCAGGGGGGATTCACCTTTAAGCTCCGGAGATTTTCGATTATTACATTCCCATTAATGCATTAATTATTCGGCAAAATGATAAGGTCAGGGTTTTAGCAGAGACTACACAAATCAAAGCGCCTCTGCTGACAGGTGAGTCGCAAGCAGCTGAGAGTTTTCCATGGGTCTAACTAATAGTGTATTTCTAATTTTGCGGCTTGACAAGATGTTAGCCAGACAAGACAGTGCTCCAATGTGGCTCCACTTGGGCTTACCAGTGACATCCAAGACAATGGGATGTCCTTTAGAACAAGCCAGCATTCTGTTTCCTCAGCAAGTACACAAATTAGGGTGACATCAGTAGTCCTGGCAGGCGACAGACAACCGAGGCCACGGAGAAAAAAAGGCTGGAAAATATTGTAAATAGGACCAATAGTGCTTCCGAGTAAAAAGAACAATCACAACGCCTGTCTTAATAATGGTTATCATAAGACAACGTTTGATAGAGATGAGTCAGGTGTTTGTAAAAATTCAGCGACAAGTTCATTTTTCCATGATTTGTTGTTTAGCATATGTTTGGTAGGTAGCTGTGCTACATTACGACTTCTACCCATATATTTATCCAATCTTGTCAAAAGTTCCTGGATGTATTGGCAGTACACGAGAGAAGTCGAAAAAATACTTTAAAATAATTTTGGTATTGAAAGGTCCTTTAACGCTGAGCACCTTTGTGCCTGTTTTGGGGTCGGTGCCAATGACATCACCCGCTGTTTCTTGAAACATTTTTACCTTCGCTAATGAGGATATGTTTTTGCCCGTGTTTATCAAGAAAACTGTTTTCGTCAGTATCGCAAGTTTATCTGTGAGTCTGTGCCCACTCCAGATCCATAATTCTTTAGGTAAGGACTTGAAATGTACAGACCATAAGGAGCAATATCCCCATGGAAGAAGGGATTGGAAGGTCATGGTTGTCAAAAAGGTCAAAAACATATTTGGGCCAATACTTTGCTTTAGAAAAATGATAAAGACATGGGAACAATGCAACAATGGTTTTTTTAAATACCCTTTGGAAAGTAGGCACCAAACTCAACCTAATACATCAATTTCTGGTAATTTTGGAAGAAAGCAATTTCTGGCAAGTTGCTGCACAGAATTGATCAGCCTTTGCAGAGGTTTGCTCTCTCCGAGTGTTGCTGTCCAGAGAAAAATTAGTCTGCTGTCTGTTGGCTGAGTTAAGCGGCTATGATAGGATTAGCCTGCAAGCAGGCGCTAGTTGTTGCTGAAGGCAATTTTAGCTGAGCTGCAATGATCTTTGTATTGTTCGAGTTTTTCCCACCTTTCCGCTTGAGTACGAGGCTTTTTCCGAAGCCATTAGGCAGCACCATAGACATATATAGACATATGGGCAACACAGCCAGACCATCTCTGCCATTCATTAAACCCTTATCTGCAAGCCCTTGTTCTGTCTCCACTTCTAGGACTCCTGACCACCTTGAAGATATCGTTACTATGGCTTCTTTTGAGAGGATCCGTGTGATGTATATTCACAGGCGACGCTACGTTGAACTGAATACACGGGGCTGTTTCTCGCCTCGTTTGTTTATACATGTCTCACGGTCACGTGCGCTGAATTGGCCAATCAGTATTTTATGTTCAGATCTGAATGGAGATTCTCATTGTGGACCTCGTTTCCCTCACTCGCCTCAATCCCCAAACTTCTGACCGTGCCCCACAGGAACTCCAATTTCGAGAATAAACAGCGGTAAAAGACCAGCCGAGGGCCTGTTCTCAGGCTATGATACGATCAGAGGTCAGTCATAGGGTCTCCTCCAGCTGTTTCACCATTTAATCCGATATTGCGCAGTGCAGAGCCAAAATAGTACAAAATGTCTTCAAATGTCTTCATCCGAAGAAGCTGACTGAATTTCTTGAAGATATAATTTTTCTTGTGAATTGCTGATTGCTGCAGCCAAAATCGCACTTGGGTACTATGCTTCAACACAGAAAAGCAGCATCCCTCTGTGCATGTGCCCAGCTGAGAGTTCAAAAGTTGATTGGTGAATAGTGTTTCATGGGTTTCAGGACGATTCATCCAGTTCTTTGTTGGTCTCCTATCTGGAAATATTGGTAGGTGGGACAGACAGTTGGAGAAAAGGAGGATCCATTTTGTTTATCTTCAGACACACCTCATTGGTCCCTCAATAGAGGCATTGTTGTCTCTGTTTATCAGTTACGGGTGGTCAAAGGGCTCTACAGTTTCTTCGCAAGCAACAAAGCAGTTGTGCCGCTGGCGCTATCTGCTGCCCACTTCTCACATTGCAGCAGGGCTGCCGCCCCCAGGACAAGGTGAGCGTCCGCAAATTGATTGAGCTTCATTCAATCTTTGGTCTGCATTCAACAGCAATAATCAGAGGTGTAAAGTCTAGCCTCAGAATATAAACAATTGGCACAGGATTGTGCTCAAGCAACAGTGGTTTGCAGTGATGATTATTCACTTAACAAAATGAAGATAAAGCACTATTTAAGTATCTACAGTATCTCACATAATCTTGGATCATATAGATGAAAATAAACAGATAAAAATATGTAGTCAAAACAAAAATAATAATGTCTTTTTGAGAGAAAAAGTCAATATCTAGCGTGGTCGCCCTTTGCTTTGATTACAGCATTTAATCTTTCAGGCATGATCATGATCCATGATTCCATCAATTTTTACGAGATCACCGGCTCCTTTTCAGCAGACTGAACCAAAACTATAAAATTACCACCTCCATATTTTACTGAAGGGATTAAACAGTCATTTTGAGCCATTCTCCAACTCTATGGCACCCATAAGTTCTGTGTTTGGGTGGGAAAATTTTGAATTTTATCCATCGGTCCAAAGAGCTTGTTCCCAGTGCATTGGTGTCAAATCCTTGAATTCCCTGGCAAACTCAAGTCTTTTTTTTTTTTTTTTGATGTTGCCAGTAACGCAACAAATCTGACAATTTTCACACAGGCGTTTGAAAATAGTAGATCTTGATACTTTCATCTCTTCACTTCTAGCACTATTAATATTATCACGCAGTTTTCTTGCTGTCAACTGCCAATTCACTAGTTATCAGTGATCTGGTCTCTTTGAAATGCTTGATGGTGTTTCTTACAGTGTCATGGCAGCATTTAACATCTTCAGCATCAGGAATGGCCATAATGCCCCTATGAACAGTGTCAGAGAGCTCTTTCTGTTGTGCCACTGTGTTTAACTCTGTGACACTGCTCAGAGTTCATGTCACTTTATACGTAGTGCTAGAACAACTGACTAACAGAGGTAATTTAGCAGAATATTGTTGGCTCAAACCAGTTTAACACCTTAAGCCCTGACCCTCTGGCTTGAAAATGACATGCCAAAAATGAGATGACTATCTCTGCAACAAATTGGTTGATTTGAATAATCTTGGTATCATAATAAAGGTAACACGTTGGGGATTTTTGTCATGGTGCAAAAATCTGTTTGTATGTCACTGAGTCAGAGTAAATGAAGATGGAACACTGCATGAAACAACTTTTTTTGCACAAAACAAAGTTTCACTTTTGCTGTCTTAAAATTATTCAGTTGCAGTCAGAAACTCCTAAAAATACAGCACAGACTCCCACCATTATCTGTGCCAAAGTTCATTCTAACCAAGTAAATAAGAGCAAAATTAGAGAGGTTTTAGTTCAGGAATGTCTAAGGGGCATCTCCAAGCTGACACTCTACTGTTTAATTTTTTCAGGTACCAAACTGTGAAATTTAATTTCACTTATGTGTCACTACAGACATACATTTCATCCAAATACAACCACTTTTTAATTTTTAGAATTTTAAATTTTTTTAAAATTATTATTTCTGCCTGTCCTGTAGCCTGTACAATTTCCCATTCAAAGATAATACATACAAAGAAACTGAAGTTTGACTCCACTGGAGCAGATTTATGTAAAAAAGCAAATTAATAAGACTATAAATACAAAGGAAAAGTAAACATAGAACGCAATGCTAAAGTACCCCCGGCTGTATGCGCATCAGGCAAGGAATTACAATATATAAAGTATTTTTAATGCATTCCTATGTAACACAATGTGTTTGATACTTTCCGGCTTGAGAGAGGTTTCAAGAGTGAAAAGGAAGACTGAGGTAATTGGCCAATTTCATCTAGGACCTGCAGGTTATATGGAAAGTGTGGAACAGGTCAGCTGGGATTTTATAACGTTTGGCATTCAAAATATGAAGACTGACATGATGCGTAGTCATTAAAATTCTGTTATGTTGACGGTGACTGAACAGTTTGGTTGATAATGTTGCTACATCAATTTGTTATGAGAAGGTATTTAAAGTAGGTGAAGGCCATGTAGCTTCCATGTCCTCCAACTTGATGATCCAGTGAGTTCACTTTATGAATTCAACATAGCTACACCAAAAAATGTCATGGTAGTGCGAAAGCGTAATGAAAGCAACACTGTTTCGAAACAATGTGACCTTTTGACCCCATTAACGAGGGGAAGGTCATCCACCTTTAATGTTCTTCAAGTTGATTATCCAGAACATACACGCTGTAAAGTTAATGCGGCTACAACAAAAATAGTGCATGTAATCAAGGAAAGAGTGTTTACAAAGAATGTGACCTTTTGACCCCTTAAAGTAGGTCAAGGTTACCCATCGGTTAACCATTACCCTGCCCCTTCGAACCAGGACCTTCAGTATGCACTGGGGCGGTTTGCAGCCGAGTGCGAAGCGGCTGGGATGAGAATCAGCACCTCCAAGTCCAAGGCCATGGTTCTCGACCGGGGGTGCTAGCCCCCTCCGGGTTGGAGGAGAGCTCCTGCCTCAAGTGGAGGAGTATCTTGGGGTCTTGTTCACGAGTGAGGGAAGGATGGAGCGTGAGATTGACAGACAGATCGGTGCAGCGGCAGCAGTAATGCGGTCATTGTACCGATCTGTCGTGGTGAAGAAGGAGCTGAGCCGAAAGGCGAAGCTCTCGATTTACCAGTCAATCTACGTTCCTACCCTCACCTATGGCCATGAACTCTGGGTCATGACCGAAAGAACCAGATCTCGGGTACAAGTGGCTGAAATGGGTTTCCTCCGCAGGGTGGCGGGGCGCTCCCTTAGAGATAGGGTGAGGAGCTCTGTCACCCGGGAGGAGCTCAGAGTAGAGCCGCTGCTCCTCCACGTCGAGAGGGGCCAGCTGGGGTGGCTCAGGCATCTCAATTGGATGCCCCCTGGACGCCTTCCTGGGAAGGTGTTCCGGGCATGCCCCACCGGGAGGAGGCCTCGGGGGAGACCCAGGACACGCTGGAGGGACTATGTCTCTCTGCTGGCCTGGGAACGCCTGGGGATACCCCCGGGAGAACTGGAGGAAGTGTCCGGGGAAAGGGAAGTCTGGGCATCCCTGCTTAATCTGCTGCCCCCGCGACCCGGCCCCGGATAAGCGGCAGAAGATGGATGGATGGATGGATGGAGGTTACCCATCCTCAAACTTGTCCAAGCTATATATCCCAAGAACAGTCCCTGTGAATTTCATAACCCTGACATTAATAGGAAAGGAGTTATTGTCTACACAGACGGACATACAGATGGACAGATAGACGCAAGGTCTTTACAAGTGTATGCCTGCTGTTCTTTGTGTGGTGTTGGTTTAAAATGACAAGGCTAATATTGTTGGATTCAATGGACTTTCCTCTTTCATTTCCCGTACTGGGGACATTTGGGTTTAAGGGATTAAATAAATTTTTTGGCGATAATAATCATGGTTTGAGCCTTCAAACATGCATTCAGGCTATGCAAGAGTAAATACAAAATGCAACATTAGAATCTTAGAAAAAATTGATGTTTCCAGTGTTTTTGTTTATTACTCATACTTTTACCTCAATATACTTGTGGGTATGATTTTCAAAACATTTAAACTTCATATTTATTTTTAAATAGTCCAAAGACAATATATCAGATGTTGAAACTGAGATATTTTATTGTTTTTGGAAAATCTGTGCTTATTTTGAATTTGATGCCGAAATATTGGATTTTGCCCATGACTTTGCAACTTCAACATATACTCAGCAACAAAAGTTTCTGTGACACCATTTATGTGTATGTTATAAATGACACGCAAAGATCTCAATGCAATCAATATGTTTATTTAACAGGAGAAACACTGACTTTTCAGTGCCAACGTCACTCAAAACGTAAAAATGTCATTTTCATGCGTCATGAAGCACTTGTCTGACGTCTAACCAATTGTGACCTTCACACTTCAATACCGGGTGTGACTTCCTCGTGCCATGATGCAAGCAACGCATCTCCGGCGCATGGACCGAATCAGATGTGCCAGAAATTGCTGTGGGATGTCATTCCAAATCTGACGTAGACGTTGTCGCAATTCCTGGAGTGTAGCTGGCGGGTTATCCAACCGCCGCAAACGTCGATCCATCTCGTCCCAAAGATGCTCGATTGGGGACATGTCTGGGGATCTGGCTGGCCATGGCAGGACATTGACATGTTGTTGCATCAGATACTGCTGTACAATCCTTGCAACGTGTGGTCTGGCGTTATCATGTTGCAGCGTTATTCCGGGACCATGTTGCATCAAAAACGGTACCACCAATGGCCGTAGCACTTCATCGCGATATCTTTGACCTGACAGATTTCCATCAATAACAAGCAAATCTGTTCTGTTTCTAGCCGTGATCCCTCCCCAAATCATGACACTATCACCTCCAAAACAATCAAATTCCTGAACACAGTTGTTGGCATAACGTTCTCCACGTCGACGGTATACACGTAAACGACCATCACATCGGTTAAGCATGAATCTTGATTCATCAGTGAAGAGTACAAGATCCCACTGACGTTGGATCCACCGTCGATGTTGTTGTGCCCACTGTAGACGCAGTCGTCGGTGTTGTACTGTGAGTATTGAACGTCTTGCTGGCCGACGTGGGACAATGCCAAAATGACGGAGAAGGCGACGGATTGTCTGTGCAGACAGTCGCCTCAAACCAGGTATCGTTCTTGCAGTTATGGTTGCAGGTTGGAATCGATTTCGGAGATGGGTTGTTCGAATCCAGTTGTCCTGTCTGGGAGTGGTTACTCGTGGACGGCCGCTGCGAGGACGGTCTCTGACATGTCTTGTCTGCTGATGACGCTGCCATAAGTTCCAAATGGTGTTTCGGTGGACATTCAGGCGATGAGCAACTTCCCTCTGCGAGGTTCCGGATTCAATCATCCCAATGGCCCTCCACCGATCATTTTCAGACAGTCTTGGCATTTAGAGGGTAGAGTTCCTGATCCGAAATGGCTGTGTTTTCGAAAAGTGATGCTTCCGTCGTTCATCAGGCACAATATGAACATTCCAAAAATTCTTCTCTTTTATTGCCATCCACAAGCATGATTTACGCACATTTTCACGTGCAAAATCATTTTCATGATTTCCATTTAAATGTTGTGTTTACGTGTACTGTTTCAGTCTGATATCACCATGTATGACAATTTCATAATTGCGTTATGAAAAATAATTAACAATATTGGTGTCACAGAAACTTTTGTTGCTGAGTATATATTCTGTAAATTTTGATGGACGGCCGGAAAAGCTGGTGGTACATAGATTAATATCTTTTATTTATACAAGAAATTACATCACCGTAAAATTAATTACATAGAGACATTAAAAAATGTGTCATTTTAGGCCAACCTGGAAGTTTCTGGAAGTTTCCATGTGTCCCCACCACAGAACTGCAATAGATTTATGTGTAGGGTATTTCCTCCTTTGCTACGTAACAAGGTTTGTGTTTCTAGTAAGCCCCCCCACCTGCATTTCACATTTTCCTCTCCAAGTTCAAACGCAATCCTGCATGTCTCACCAATGAGTGACAAAGCTGCTATTTGGTCTAAAAGAACAATTTCAAAGGATCCTACAATAACACTGCAATAATAATAACATTCAACCACCAGTTTTCATTCTGGCCCCTGAGTATCCGCCATTACCATGGTAATGATTTCAAGGAATTAGGATAAGATTTTGGGATTATGTTTAGGGGAAGGGTTAGGTGTTGGGGTTAGGGTTAGGTTAGGGCAGGGGTTGAAATGGGAACTGCCGTACCTCTCCACATTGAAATGCATTGAAAAGCTGCCATACCCATAGCAACTGCCAAAGAGAATACATACTGTACTGTTGTAGTCTCACTATTTGTGCGGATTCTGTCAGAAAACGACTTTGAAAATGAATGTTGAATATTTAGCGGATAATTATTTAGGCAATACCTCAACAAACTAGTTATGCGTTTATATTGTCACGCTATTCAAGAACATGCAAATGGCCCATGGACTCAGTTTGATGCACTGGGAACACAAGGCTGTAGCTCAGGCAAGGTTTCTGCGATTTAGGTGGTTTAGAGTTCATTGGAAACATCAGGACTCATAGAATCAAATGCCTCCTGGCATAGTCTTAGTGACAGCATCACAAGCCGATCGCAGAGAGGAAAATACATTGCAAGCAAGCTGAATGCCAAGGAGCTGAATTCTTTGAAGCAACGCCCTGGGAAAGAACATGCTAGGATGCTGGCAGATCGAGAATCGTTATAAAACAAAAACATTGGGCTCACAATAGCAAGCGCAGATTTACCCTTGAACAGTTTTTTATGACAAAATATCAAAAGTAAGAGTTTTTTTTGCTTGTCTTCGTTGACTGTAAAGTGTATGCCTACTGTTCTTTGATTGTGGTGTCAGTTTAAAATGACAGGGCTCATATCGTTGGATTCTGTGGACTTTCCTCTTTCATTTGAGATACAGTTTTTATGCATAGCACTAATTCAGCAGAAATTCTGGTTTTGCTGCATGTTTATTTACTTGCTCAGTGCTTGAATTGTGTTCGCTTGAGGTAAAAATGGTCTACATGCGCTTTTGGCCGAGTTTCTCCGCGAAATGTGGATACGCCGCATGACAATGAAGCGATTTGAAAACATGCTGTTTTTATAATGCATAACAACCGGCCCCCGGTACCGGGGCGTAGGTCTTAAGAGCAGCAGACAGAGAATCAGCAATGGGGTGGAAAGTCGGGGTCGGCAGATCTTAATGAAACTTTTCACACATGCATATTATGATGAAAAATTGCAACTCCAGCCTTTGTTTCAACATTATTAATTTTGGTTGATATGGAAACGGGGTTTGTTAAAAAAGGGCTAAATTCAGCCAGTGTGGCCTCTCAATGTGGTCGAATTGGCATCATTTTCACATTAGGATAGAGAATGATAGTATAAAGCCATATATGAAAATTATATATCAATAAAATGGCCAAATTCAACTGTGTTCGTACATGTGTAACATCTATCGGGACATTACAACTGTAATGCACGGTTTTCTCTTTTGTGTCATCAAGTTTATACACTCTTCAGAAATGGGAATAATACAAAAGATTGGCAATATTGCTTGGTGTCCTGTCAGTGAGCAGACCGTGATTGACTGTTTTCATTACATAGATATTAAAGGGGGACATCTCAGCTTCAGATTCATTGAATAAAATCTGCCTGCATCTTCTGCTGGGTAAATCTGTGAACAATACAGTTTGAGCAAATTTTGAGATATAGCAAGATTGAGTGACAACAGTGAAATTGACATGCTCCCCTTGTATCTGCAGACAATCCACAGACCCAGTCAATGCATTACATGTAATGAGAGACTCCTTTCAACCATCTGGATATCTAAAAAAATTGTTGCTTTTTATTTCATGAGCCAGTATGCTCCACACGAATGTGGGCCTATTTTGAAGAAACGGGAAATCGAGCGAAAACAGGGACATTCATCAGATCCCTGCACATCTGCAGATCATCCATAGACCCTGTCATAATCTGACATTTAAAGGAGGACTATACTGACCGACACGTTTGGACATAATCTTATAGTAATTAACTCCAACATAATATCCACGGTCGATTTTTTTTCCATACATACCCCCCGTTCTTTTAAATGACCATTAATTAGCCGGAATTACTGTTTCCAGGAGGCCGCCATTAACGCCATAAGTGGCATGAGAAGTTGCGAGATCATAACGTCACTGCGGCTGCCACATGCATTCGTGCATGATGCATGCAATGTCAAAATGTCTGAAAACATGGATATCTAAATAAGACTACCAACCAATTTAAAATTGTTCATTGAGCGAATCAACTGTTTGATTGCAAACTGAGTCAAGTAAATGCAAGGGGGTGAAAGCAATTGTCTAGTAGAGGAGGATGATTTTGAAGACCTTAACTTTGCTTAGTTCAGCACACAGTTTGCCTGAATGTGTTTGCTTTATTACATTTGGCCGGTGTGCGAATCTTATATTAAATAAAAAGTTTCAAAATTGCGGCACAGATTTGCCTGAACGTGTTTGCCCAGTCTTTGGTGCATTTGTCCATTGCTTGCAATGCGAAAATAATTCCTCTCACATTCACATTTGATGTGCTTCACACAATGTTTTCTACTTCGCGTATATTTTTAAATACTTAAAATCATGTTAAGATGGTACTGGTTTTTATTTTTGAGAAATCTTTTTTAATACGTTAAATTTTCCGACGAGAGGTGGAATTCAGAGGTCTGCTGTTTATTCAGATTACTGACATTATTTCAATCTAGCATGATAGCCTGGTTCGGTTTGTGTTGCTTCTCATTATCTCTTCTAAATTATTGGCTCCATTTTGATTGGTCAGTTGGCTGAATAAATGGCTTGATTACAAGTGAGGCAAAGTGCACGGGAATTAAGGTGAGTGAATATGCCAAGGTGACGGCAGCTGTCCAGCCTTGCTGGTAATTAGATTTCAAATCACAATTCTCTCTCCGGAAGCATTTCAAATGGCCGCTGATGTTAGTTCACCTCTAAATTAAAGTTGTGTCGGATAGAAAAATGTAATAATCAAGCTGTCTGTCTGCCCCATAGAGGAAGCGGGAATATCCCGGTCATTCAACAATCACAATGCAGGTCCGCAGGACAATGAAAATTCATGGCGCTGACAGCCGCACTGATGTCACGATTCGGGGCGCCCCAAGCAGATCGAGGGTGAATTCGTCTGCTGTGGCGAAAATGGCGCGGTCCAGTAGTTTTGTAAAATCGCTCAAAAATTAAATTGCAAAATGAAAAGCTCCCACGACGTTCTCATGATATACTGAAATGACACCCAACTTTCCCAGCCATGATAGTCCTCCTTTAGAGTGACCCCCAGTAGACCAAGTTTATAGCTAAAGTGTTGCCTTACAATTTGTCGAGTTTCTCACACACGTGGCCCCATTTTGAAAATCATGTAAAAACGGGAAAATTCAGACCCCTGCATATCCAAAGACCATATCACATTTAATTAAAAGAGGGACCCGTGGACCTTGCGAATACAATAAGTTTACATTCAGTGCCAGTGAGTTTCACACAAATGTGGCTCATTTTAAAGAGTTAAGTAAAAATGGAAGAATTCAGACCCCTGTACTTTTGCAGATCCACAGACCGTCATATGACAGAGTGACCCCTGTATATCAAGTAAAGTGTTCTTATATTCTATACATCAGTATGTTCCACTTAAATGTGGCCCCATTTTGAAAAAAAGGAAAATAGTGAAAATGGGGAAATTCAGACCCCCTGCAAGTCATCCATAAACCCAGTCATCCAAAGACTGACCTGTGTGGACCACCTTCATTTCTTTAAGTTGTTACCTTTCAGATGAACTGCCAATACTTTTCCCACCAATGTGGCCCTACTTTCATGAAACACAATGGTAAAATTGATCAGACCCCTGCACATGATCCATTCACTTTGTCATGACAATTTTGTCGTGTGACTAGTGAACTCTGGGAATCTTTAAAAAGTTATTGCTTTTCATATTAACTACCAATACAGTCACCCATGTAGACCATGTTAATATTCAGACTCCATTGTCCTTTCCTTCATAACACCAGAATCTATTCTGACTCAACTGTCCAAGCAACAAGTGTTTAATGTTTACACCGTAGTGGTGTAAATGCCATTATAGTCACTATGCCAGAATATGAACACTGCCAGGATTTGTTTTAAAGGATTGCCACACAAGATCAAAGACTCAATGCCAGTGGGTCATAGATGAAATTAGATCTTGGTAGTTTCATATTACACACCCTAACCAAGTCTTAGAACAAAAACCCACTAGATTTTCTGGGATAGTCACATCCTAAGCCAGTCAAACCTGTGCGTAATTACTTGGAAAAAAGATTGACATGCGCCCTTTTGCATTCAACTGGTGCGTATGGTTTCTGATCAAAAGAATTAACTACACCTGAGAAGGGAGTGCAAGGGTCTTACCAGTGAAATTGAGCAGATCAAGACTAAGCAGTTTAGACCTGTAGATCACCCTTCTTGGGCCTGGTCCACACTCCCTGGAGCTGCAATGCCTCTTCTGCATATCACGTGCGTCTTTCAGTTCCCATGTTATTCAATGAGCGGCCACACTGCATGCCGAAGCTGCGCGACTCACAGGCAAAAGATTGTAGCAAAAAGATGCTGCAGATTTTCCCCTGAGCAAACATTGTAGGCAA
Organism: Gymnothorax reevesii; assembly: GCA_029721435.1. Lineage (NCBI taxonomy): Eukaryota > Metazoa > Chordata > Actinopteri > Anguilliformes > Muraenidae > Gymnothorax > Gymnothorax reevesii. Next base: position 121,721,534 of record CM056577.1, on the reverse strand, counting down.
ACTTCCATTTATCCTCGTCCTCAAATGCACTCTGGCCACCTTTAGGTGCACCTGCAAATTTTTAATCTGACATGACTGCAGCTCAATTTAGAAACACATGCAGACATGGTCCAGTTCAGACCGATCAGCATGGGGCTGGAATATGGTCTCAGACTTCCAAACTCATCTTCCACAGCTACTCTGGCTCACTGCCAGTACTCCTGTGACATTCCTACCAAACCTGAGGCTTCCCTACCACAGCAGTCCCACCTGCTGCAAAATTATGGATCAGGCCCATTTGGCAGCCCCTTACCTTGTATCCTTGAGTTAGTGACAGATTGGGAGGAAGCTGCAGCCACCAAGAAAGAAATCACTCAGAATTTGAGTTCACAAGTTTATTGTAGAACCATACCCAGAGCAGTCAGATCACTATTTAGTATGCATTAGTCAAATGGACTCACGACCACTGGAAATCAGTAGTGTTCCCACCAAAGCTGGTCACTGCTTTAGTGGCAGTAGTGTCCATGACTGGAGACGTCACACGTCGGCGGCCTGCCCCTTCTTTTTGGCGGCCTGCTGCTGGTCGTCGGCGGCCTGCCCCTTCTTTTTGGCGGCCTGCTGCTGGTCGTCGGCGGCCTGCCCCTTCTTTTTGGCGGCCTGCTGCTGGTCGTCGGCGGCCTGCCCCTTCTTTTTGGCGGCCTGCTGCTGGTCGTCGGCGGCCTGCCCCTTCTTTTTGGCGGCCTGCTGCTGGTCGTCGGCGGCCTGCCCCTTCTTTTTGGCGGCCTGCTGCTGGTCGTCGGCGGCCTGCCCCTTCTTTTTGGCGGCCTGCTGCTGGTCGTCGGCGGCCTGCCCCTTCTTTTTGGCGGCCTGCTGCTGGTCGTCGGCGGCCTGCCCCTTCTTTTTGGCGGCCTGCTGCTGGTCGTCGGCGGCCTGCCCCTTCTTTTTGGCGGCCTGCTGCTGGTCGTCGGCGGCCTGCCCCTTCTTTTTGGCGGCCTGCTGCTGGTCGTCGGCGGCCTGCCCCTTCTTTTTGGCGGCCTGCTGCTGGTCGTCGGCGGCCTGCCCCTTCTTTTTGGCGGCCTGCTGCTGGTCGTCGGCGGCCTGCCCCTTCTTTTTGGCGGCCTGCTGCTGGTCGTCGGCGGCCTGCCCCTTCTTTTTGGCGGCCTGCTGCTGGTCGTCGGCGGCCTGCCCCTTCTTTTTGGCGGCCTGCTGCTGGTCGTCGGCGGCCTGCCCCTTCTTTTTGGCGGCCTGCTGCTGGTCGTCGGCGGCCTGCCCCTTCTTTTTGGCGGCCTGCTGCTGGTCGTCGGCGGCCTGCCCCTTCTTTTTGGCGGCCTGCTGCTGGTCGTCGGCGGCCTGCCCCTTCTTTTTGGCGGCCTGCTGCTGGTCGTCGGCGGCCTGCCCCTTCTTTTTGGCGGCCTGCTGCTGGTCGTCGGCGGCCTGCCCCTTCTTTTTGGCGGCCTGCTGCTGGTCGTCGGCGGCCTGCCCCTTCTTTTTGGCGGCCTGCTGCTGGTCGTCGGCGGCCTGCCCCTTCTTTTTGGCGGCCTGCTGCTGGTCGTCGGCGGCCTGCCCCTTCTTTTTGGCGGCCTGCTGCTGGTCGTCGGCACTCACAGGAACATGCTTGTCCACTGGTTCATCATTGGCAGCCACTGTTGCATTCAGGCCCATGTCCGAGTCATTAGCAGAACCCACAGCAGTGGCAGAGCTCTCTTTCGGATACATACCATGGCATGGATGGTCATGGAAAGAAAGGAGAAGTCACATCAAACTCCTTGATGCTCACATACCACATTTACAAGCAAACTAGTTAATACAATTATACTTTGAACAGTTAAATTATACAAAACAAATGCAATTACCTCCAAGCGCCACAACACACAAAACTCCCCAAAAAAGCCACCACGCCATTGTTACAGTGCAAAAATTACTCTGACTATTCAAGCCCAATTGAGCTGCACCAGCTTTTGTAGCCTCTCACTGAGCGCAAAAATGCACTGGCTGTCAATTAAGAGCCCCAGGTGAGCTCTATTTAGAAAATTTCCCTTGATTTAGCACCTGTCTTCAATGTATACCAAATAATGCAATTTATGCAAATATTGAATTAAACTCAATTTTTTCAATTTTTGGGTTATTTCTTTATTATATGAATATGATTATCCCACAATAATTTATTTTCTGAAAAAATAACTAACTAACTAACTAACTAACTAAAATTATGAGCTGAAAGGTGTCTCAACAATTGACAATTGATGTGTCATTAAGGACGAGTTTCTCCTACCAGCACTTTTATCAATTAACTGTGTCACTCAAATTCATGACAACTTTTCAGTCCTTTCTGATCTGCCAATCAGGTTTGCTCATTTTAATTTTAGCATCACAGTTATAATTTATCCAGAGCAGGTTGTAATTTTTTTTGCATTGTTAAAAAAGAGCAATCACTGTGACCTCCATGCTCTAATGAAATCCTCAACTTGTACAATTGTGGGATCATATCATGCAATCATGGGCGCCTAACTTTGTGTAAAAGTGGGGGGGCAAAATCTGATCACAGGGACGGGTGTGCGAAAAACCTTGTGTAATCCACCCACACCCCCAGATAAAACCTATCCTAATAAATTCATTGGTTACACTGGGGGACAAATGAAAAAAAATTTTTTTTTGGTGCCTCAGATTTTAGACTTAATGCTAGTTATATTCAATCACACCACTGAATAAGAATATGATCTTCATCTCCATCTAGCAGCTCTAGATTTGAGATAATGCACTTATATTTAAATATATCAATGATAACAAGCATAGAAAGTTTCACCATTATCTGATTCCAAGAATGTAATTTAATGTAAACAAATTCTAATTGCATGAAGCCTTTTCTTTACAAAAAGCCAATAATTGTAGTCATCCATGCTTGCTCCTGATGGGTTGTATGTATAACAATTAGGAGTATATCATATCTTGAAAACCAGAGTTGATGGAGAAAGACTGGTGGCATATTTAGAAATCAGTGACCAAAGTTTACCCTACAGGTCTAATATCTCAGATACCAAGTTCCCCAGAGTTACTGCAAAGTTCCTTTGCAAAACAGTATTTGTCCCCTATAGTGGAAAATATCAGCTTTAATCCAAAATAAAATTTAAGAAAAGATTTTGATTTAACGATGAACATTCACAGCTTACAGAATGGCTTTCATTTGACAAATCTCCGCACACCCCATTTTTCCATTCCCCAAAATTTTACCTTTGATTTGTATTCTGTGATGAGTCTCAATGCTATGTCAGAGGACCAATTCCTTAAAAGAGATGAGGCAAGATAACATTTTAACAATTCTCCCCCCTTTATCATGCATTATGTTCAAAGTACAGGAAAAAACAAAGAAGCTTAAAAGCTTATAAACTCCCGTTTATATAAGCATTGTGAGAACAGTAAAAAAAAAAATGGAGGTCATTTCTTGAATTTTGAAGCTTTTATATTTAAGTTCCAGGTCAAATTTTTTTGACTGTAAGCACCAAGACATACAATTTACTTGTAGCTTCAATGCATTTACTTAAGATTTATTAATTGTGAGTGAGTGATTGTGAAACAGAAGGAGAGAGACACGTAGGGGGAATGAACTGTTCCACAAAATAGGCTAATTTTTCATTTATGTTTTAGCAATTTCTTCCCTTTGATACTGTCACATCTGATCATAAGTCTGTGAGCACAGTTTATACTCTGATTTTTAAAGGGTGCTGGGACTCAGTTTCGGTAGGGCTGGACGATACGGCCAAAATTTTAATCACAATGGGGTCTATTCTCCCATGCGCTTAAGTCGAAAAAAGCGTGTAGCTACGCGCTTTTCAGCCCACGCGTATTCTCCCCTCGACTTAAGTCTGTGCATTATGCGCCCCGAAGGCACTTACATGCTTGGGGCGGAGCAAGGCCAAAATCGGGGAGTTTCCGGGCGTTTCTCAGGGAAATAACACTTACGCGTATTCTATCCCTGGCTTAAGGGCTTTTTCTGTTAAGCGCTTTTCAGGGCTGTATTAAGGTCAAGCGCCAACATAAGGCGAAATGGAATATTTCATTTGATGTCGGCTATAGGCCGAATTTTAACATTAATTTTATTTTATGTAACATGGTAAAGGTTGAGACATTTAATATTCGATTGTTCTTCCTTATTTCTAAACTACATTTCTCAAAGCCATAATAATTTATCAAACGAAATCATCACATGATTTTACGCATCAGCCTCTTCTCCAATCGATTCAATTACAAACGCAAAACAATTAATACGAGTATACATAAGACCATCATTCTACCATGCCCTCAAAATTTAAAACCAAAATGCCAGTCCTGCATTTGCTTGCACTCTTGCGTGATTGGGAATGAGTGAGAGGAGCAAGCCGAGCTAGAAGACGAAGACGAATATATCGGCTTTGTTTGGACATCCTGGGACTAACAAACATCGAGTGCATCCAGCGCTTTCGTCTGGACCGTACATGAGGCAATCATCTATCTTTGCCGACTTCTGGATAAACAGCTATCCAGCCGCCGCAATTATCCAGAAAACATACCGGTGGTCATCAACGTCAGAACTGCGCTGTCGCTCCTGGCATCTGGGTCGTTCCAGAGAATGGCTGGTGATGTCATACACATATCACAGGCGTCTGTGTCAAGGTGTCTGCCGCAGTTCATTGACACTCCAAGTTCTTCTCCATGAACTTCCACTGCACCGGGGATGATGGTTGCCCACCACCTGTTGTGTGTACACTTCTCCGGTGTGCAGAGAGCCTGGCTTTTACAGCGCCCCACAGATCTCTCCATTTATGCTTTAAATCGGGGATACTGCGCTTACATCTCCCCACCGAAGCCACATCCAGAACGATTCGCTGCTTAATTCCTCAGATCAGCTTGCCATACAACACCAACATCTGTGAAATTTGGTTTTCGGCTTTGGCTCGACGTCGCCATCATTGTCTTCATGTTCTATTAACAAATGCGACTGCCCTCTATGTTCGTGATAATCTAAAAAGTGATATTCTCACAAGTGAAGAGATTGACTTTCTAATTGAGGATATCTGTATTGACTAACTCGTGTCTTTGTAATTTTTTTTACCATTGATAATACTGTGTATTTTAATGTGTGAATAAAGATATTATTAAATAGGCGACTAGTAACATCTCCCACAGTCGATTCTTGACAGAGTCATAGGGAATGAGACAGTCAAGCTTCAAAGAGTCTTGGCATCTATTCCAGACATAAGGTGCAAATGCGCTAAAAGCAGAACAGCCCAAATTTGTCCTAGTCCTGGGTGACTCTAACAAAATCCAGCCTTGCGATCTAACATGCTGGCTTTGGATTTAGAAGGACAAAAGCTTAGTTAAATATGAAGGAAGCTTGCCGAGCAATGCTTTATAAATAAGTAAAAGACAATTAAGCTTCCCTCTAAAATAAAGGGAAAACCACCCAACAGAACTATATAACATGCAAACAATCTCCATTGATAAAACGCAGAGCACTGTGATAAATAACGTACAGAGGTCTTAAAGTACAATCAGAGGCATGCATGTAAAGGATATCCCTATAGTCAAAGACAAGATTGTTGCCTGAACAATCCTCTTCCGACTGCCTAAAGAAAAACAAGACCTGTTTCTATAAAGAAACCCAATTTCTCGTCTGATTTTCTTGGACAAGTTAGACACATGAGTCTTAAAGGAAAAATCATGATCCAGTCAGATACCCAAATACTTGTAAGACTGGACTTGCTCAATTTTAGCACTAGACACCGAGAAGATTGAATCATTTGGCCTAATTGCATTCCAAGCAGAAAAAAAAATTAACTTAGTTTTATCCGTATTTAAAACAAGTTTCAGTTCTGCCAGAGCGTGTTGAATAAGATTAAAAGCGATTGCAGGTAGATAAGGGCCTGGGCACACGTTGGCGCAGAGGAGTACAACACAGTGTCATCTGCATAAAAATGAACCTTGCAATTTGCCATATTACAAGCAATATTATTAATGTAAATTGTGAATAAAATCGGTCCAAGAATGGATCCTTGGGGTACGCCTTTTGTCACTTTTGAAAAATTCAGGCTTCGCATCCCCAAGCATAATAGCTTGTGTTCTATTAGAGAGATTGTCCTGGAACCACAAGCGGGCATCACAATTAAGACTAATGGAGCACAACTTAAAAAAAAAAAAAAAAAAAAAAGGTCAACTGTATCAAATTTTTTGCTAAATCAAAATATAGGGCAGAACATTTTTGTTTATTATCCACAGCTGATATCAAATCATTTAAAACCACTGAAGCTGCTGTGATGGTGCTATGACCAGACCTGAAGCCAGACTGTTGTGAAGTTAAAATGTTGTTGAAAGTTAAAAAGTGACCACGTGTGACCACGCCTTAACACCGAGTGCAGGCGTCTGGGCATTGCGGAGACAAGTTTCTTGAATTAAGCCATTGGAATTTGATCCCACTCTTGTTTAATACAGGCTTCCAGCTGCTGGAGAGTTTTGGGTCTCCTTTGATTGACCTTTTGACTTTTAAAGAGGAGTATGTCACTGAACCATATGTTGCATCTAATTTGAAGAAAGGTCAAAGATTACTCTGTGCCCAATTGAGAGCTTGCGTCTTGCCTCTGGCAGTTGAGGTGGGTAGGTATCAAGGGATACCAAAAAAATAGCGTTTGTGTATTTTATGTGATCTAACAAATGTAGAGGATGAGTTACATTTTGTTTTTCATTGTTCATTGTATGCCAGCCTAAGAAATGTTTTATTTCAAAAAGTACAACCCAGGAATCCTGATTATTTTGGTTGTCTGAATTTAATATGCTAAGTTGGTTGTTTGAAGAAGAGGTATTTGCTTTGGGTAAATTCTTGGAGAAAGCATGGCAGGCTGGCAGCTGTAGTGGAGACAGCTGTACCCGCATGTATGAATTGATGCATGTATTTATTTACTTTTGTTGGGAGTGTCTTATAAGCCCATGGGTGCTGGGCATTATTGTATGCAGGACACTTAAATAAAAATTATCTATCTATCTATCTATCTATCTATCTATCTATCTATCTATCTATCTATCTATCTAACTATCTATCATACCCCTACCAATTTTTGGGTTTTTTCGAGATATTTTTTGACAAATCAAATTTATTCTTGCACGAATGACTCTAAGTTAACATAAGGCTGTAAGAAGTACAGTAAACAATTTTTTGAGAAATGCAGTACTTCTTGGTATTTTATTTGACAGATTTGCAAAAAGTGTCATATCCAGAATTATTCATACCCTTTTCTCAGTAATTGATGGCAAAGCCTTTATTCACGATTACAGCCTCCAAATGTTTCCTGTGGTGAATCACAAGGTTTCTACACGTCTGGGAGGGGCCTGATAAAGAAGGGTCCCCTCCCAGCGCCAGTAATGGTTTGGGTGCTACTTCGCCACCACCTGGGGCGGGGTACGCAGTCTGGCGGTGTGCGCCCCAGGGTGTGGACAGGTTTCGCTTGGTTTCGAGAGGATCTGCGTGGCCAGGGTCCACCTGGGAGTGCATCCATCCCTAACGGCCTTCGCCTTAGGTGTAACCAATAGCGAAGCCCGTTAGAGGGTGGAGCACGTATGAAAAAGAACTAATAGTTACCCTGGATGTAACTCCAGTTCTACGAATACGTAAGTAGCCGTCTAACAACCTGCCCAGGTGGCCCCGAGTGTGAGATGCTGAGATTCAAAGGGAAACGAGCACTGGCAACACTGGGGCTTTATGGGAGGTGAGTATGCTACCCCCCTCCTACGGAGCAGGTGAGTACAATTTTCTTTCTCAGGCACCAAGGGGTAACTAATAGCGAAGCCCATTAGAGGGCTACGCACGTACTCAGAGAACTGGAGTTACATCCAGGGTAACTCTTAGTTAAATGCGCTGTTCTCTCACTTTGCTTGCTGTTTATGGTTCCCATGAGCACGTCTTTCACTATTTAGGCGAAATAATTGAAATAATTGTAATACAAAAGAAAAAGTGTTTTCCGCTGTTATTTCTCGCTTGTAATAGCTACATGTGATATTTATGTAGTTTTCCAATTTGAATAAGCAGCAAACAGTAGATAATTATACTATCCTAATAGTCTATAATGATTTACTGTAAAAAATTATCACTTGCGACAGAAAAAAACTTCTAGCAACCATTTTAACTACAGTGAGCCATCAGTATTCTAATTAGTGGTTAAAAAATACGTTTTGTGAAGCAAAAAATCCGACATAGTATTGATTCTCTCACATTGTACTGTCAATTAGTCATCACTCATAAAATATCCGTAGTTCCCTCCCATGGATTAACGCGTATATTCCTCCATTGACAAATTCAGCGCTTCCTTCTATCCACCCAAGTACTGGTGTTGATAACCAGTCACTCAATTATACACTCAGATTCATCTGCGCAACTCTACAGTTATAGTTCACGCCCTCATGAAGCTTCCCCGGTAACAATGTATTGATAGACTCGTTTCTTATCCAATTCCCGAGAGTTTAAACTTTCCTCAATAACTGAAATACATTGATCGGACAATAAGAATAGGATACAAAGCCAACCGTAAAAGTTGGTCGGTTGTGTTCTTCGAATGTTGGCCACGGTTGCGCAGCTGAAAATGATGTGATATCAAAGAAACAAAGACACTCGAAACCGGCCTGAAGTGTTCAGTTTCATTTACGAGATACATGTTGTATGGACGTGGTCAATGGGAATTATTCCGAATGAAACAGCACTGGAGGGTTCCTTCTACCCGATACATCGGTCTCTGGAGGAGGGCATCAATGAAGAAAACAGGTTACACTTCACTTTGTTTGCATTTTGCTCAATATGGCTTTTTGCTGTAGAATTTATACCGCGTTTAAAGACATTGCATGCCGAGGTTTTCGTTTCTCCAAATGCATGCAGCCCAATCACGTCGGTAGATTCCTCGGTACGTTGATTACACCATTCTGTTGAATATGGAGGCATTTGTCGTTTGATTTTTCCTGAAAGTGACATTTCTGTTCTGTTAAAATAAGGTGTATTTCAGAATTCAGATATTACAGAGTTACTGAGTTTTTACCCTTATAATGTGTAATGTTATGAGCTCGGATGTGAGAGCGGTTAGCTTTTCATTGCAGCATGAATGTTTTAGCTGTTTAATCAGCACTTAATTTAATGCTTGGGGGACTTTGAAGAAAAATGGACAATAATTTTAACTTTATTATGGAGAAAAGGCATGTTTTGTGTTTGGAGAGGTTACTGGTGACCAATGATGTTCAACTGCACTGATATTGATAAATTCATGCCAAACTCAACCAGAAAATCATTAGTTCATGCTGAATTTCATGCCCCAAAAGTTAATTTGTGTTAAATATATGATTAATGTATGATTTGACAGTGAACCATTTTGATGGATCTCAGACTTTGGGGAGACACCTGGATAGCTGTCTAATCTGGCTCATAGCAAGCGGGTAACCTAGAATGTAATGTTCAAGATGAATTGTACTTGTGGTCAAGAAGTTTATGATCCCAGAAATGTCTAGATTTAAGCCTGAGCAGTTTTTCATTTGTCAGTATTATTTTTTTTGCAATGGTGAATTCTCATGAAGATTTTTTATGTTTGCAGCCCCTTTTCTCCACCAAAATCATAAAAATTAACTGTAATACAATGGGAGTCTAAATGCATCGTGTCTAGACTCAATTGAGCCAAAGCTTTTCTGTCTGTGAAGCTGCAATCTTGAATTATAAAGCTTTGAATCAGGTAACACCTAAAAAGCCAGATTTGGCTTCTGCGCAAAGGGGTTAATGGTTTTTGTATTGTAGACTTTGTACCGTTGCCTGCTCTATTGGGGGGTCTCCCCCTTCAGAAATAAAGCCTCCCTTTATTTTTGTACTCTCTGGTGCTCGCTTGTGGTTCCTATATGTAATCCTGACATAAATTAATATAAAGAGGAAATTTAGTTAAATACATCGGATAAATTTTACACCTGAAAACGCATCAAATTACATTAGGATCAATGGGATCTGTGGTTTTATATCCCTTAAAAGGGGCGCAGCCTTGACGTTTGGCGAAATACCTGGATATGCCCGTCATCGCTATACTGAAACAAGGTGGGCTGTTCTTAACAGTAAAGATGGAACTGATTGGATACAGAAGGATAAATGGCAGAGAAAACCATGAATGATCAACAGAAAGGGGGTTGGAGGGACATTCAAAAGATAACAATGGGAGTGGATTGTTTGAATAGCCAGGTACAGACAGGATGATAGGTAAGTGGGAGGAGCAGAGAGCCTCCTTTTACCACAATACCTCCCGTGATGTCATCACCAAAGATAAATTCTTTCCGGGAAGATCATGATTTGCTGTGATTAAAATACAAATAAATTTGTGACCGCTGATTATAATTTGAAATAACCAGGGCGCAAAGGATGTATTCATCCTAAAGATTGCATGGTCCAAATCTCATTTTTGGATGTACAAGCACTTTATCTGGGTTATCTATCAGTCACTAAAGCCTAATTGTAATATATAGGATGTGTGGCACCTCAATTATTTCCATTTTGAAAAAAATATATAAGAATTGCCCCAGAAAAATTACATTTGATAATTGTTTGCTATAGATTATATCCCCCATATTTTCTTTATGGTAAAGTAAGCCTGGGCCTTCACTGGGTAGATTGGCTTACCTTGCTCTGTAGAATAGTTTAATAGTGTTAGGACCCTGCTAGTCTTGTTTAAGTTCTGTGCCTGGCTCAGCCATGTTTATTGATTTCTGTGTTTAGTGACCACTGCTCTGTCTGACCATTCCTTGCTTGTGTATTCTGTTTTGGTAATTTAGATTTCTTGTTTTATTATTTTTCATTTTCAGATCATTTAGTTATCATGCCATGTTTTCATTCTCTTGTCTTGTTTATTTCTGCCATGCCATGCCCGTCTTGTCTTGTGTAGGTCTTTGCTCACCGTTTAGTCTTGCTTGCCACTCATTCGGGTGATTTACTGGTTTCTGGGATTTCAATCTTCCTTCATATCTCGTGTTCTTCCTTCCTCTCTCCTTTCGCTATCTTCTAACCATACTAACAGTTTATTGTTTTCAATAGTTTATTAACACAGATTAACATTGTATATTTCTACTAACTGACAAACATGCACTCGGGATTGTATAGCTGCACATACTAATAGACTAACGATCTCTCAGCATTCGTCCAATCTGTATCTCCGCCCTCCTTGCCTATCACTAATTATCTCTACTGCAGTTTCCACGTATATCTCAGGCTTTCCCTTTTCTTTAGACTGTACACTTTAGTACTCCTTAACCGGAGCTGTTGTTCGTTCATAGGAGTGTCTTGTGATCCCTGTCTGCGTTTTGGCAGTTGCCAAATTCATGTAATTAGATTATTCCTCATGTGTCAATCCTGATTATTGTTTCATTGATCACACCTGTTCTCCCCTGTCATGTGTTCACCCCGGATGTGTATATAAGGTGTCTTCACATTCAGTTCCAGGTCAGATCGTAACTTCCTTGTTGCTTGTGCTAAGTTTGTTTCCGCCTCGACTCATTGTAATTATCTTTCTGACTGGATTGCCCGACTCCTGATTCTTGGTTTGCCCTTTTTTTGGATATTGTTGCATCTGTGTGTTTTTGACCCTTTTTCTGCCCGACTTTGATTTTGTGGATTGCTGCCCTGGTTTCGATTCGGACTGTCTTCTGGCTTATGAGTTTGCTTCTCCCTCAAACCAACGCCTGTGTACCGAATCTGTTTTGCCTGACTACGATTTTTGTGATTTGTGCCCTGGTAACGAACTCTGTTCTGTCCCATTGGATTTCGAGCTTTGGATTACGGACTCTGTACTGTTGCCTTTCTCCCTGCGGGGGTTACCCCCCTTATTCAATAAAGCACCTATTTTTTGCAATCCCGTGTCCTCGCAATTGGTTCCAGATCGGTTCCTTACAGAACGATCTGACCACATTGGAACCAGCGAGAGACAAGCCGCTGCAAGCTGCTGTGGAAGAACAGGGGGCGCAGCTTCCACTTGAGCAGCAGCAGCTTCGGGCCATTATGCAACATATGCAAGCCATGACACACCAGATGGCGGATCTCACTCGCGCCCAGCAGAATGTAGCCACCGCCCCAGCACTCCGTTCCCACTCCGTCAACCCAAGGAACCACGCCCCATCCAGCGTATCCGACGCCTGTTGCCGAACCACGCCTGCCTCCTCCAGAGAAGTATGATGGGGACCCAGGATCCTGCCGCGCCTTCCTAACTCAGTGTAAACTGATATTCAGTCTTCAACCCTCAACTTTCCCGACCGAACAAGCCCGCGTTGCCTACATCATCACGCAGCTGTCCGGAAGGGCCAAGCAGTGGGCTACGGCTGCCTGGGAGGAGGGGCTACCATGCATCCGGTCTGCGGACCTACTGGGGGAGGAGATGAAGCGTGTTTTCGACCGCTCCAGGCACGGACATGAAGCAGGAAGGGAGATCCTGCGTATCCGACAGGGGAGGCGGTCCGTTTCCGAATATGACATTGACTTCCAAAGCCTGGCTTCCAACAGCGGCTGGCGTGAGAGAGCGTTATATGACGCATTCGTCTTTGGACCTTGAGATCAAATCAAAGATGAGCTACTCCCACGCGACCTTCCAGAAGGTTTGGATAAGATTATCAGAATGGCTATCCGCATCGACTCACGCCTAGAGGAACGCAGACGCTCTGTTCGCCCTGTCGATCCCTACAAGCCGCCTGCTAAACCTCTGCTACCTGAGAGACCCAAGCCTCCACCGGACCCAGAGCCCATGCAGCTGGGTCGCACTAAAGTCACTGGAGAGGAAAGGGAGCGCCGACGGACGGAGAAGGTGTGCTTTTACTGCGGCAAGGGGGCCACTACATTTCCCGGAGCCCAGTAAAAGGCAATACCCACTAACGAGGAGAGGAGCGTTAGTGGGCGTTACTCCTATTGAATACTCCTCTAAGAACCGCACCTGCTTCTCCATCTTCCTTGAGTGGCCCGGGGGAGGGAGAAAGACCACAGCCCTCATCGATTCCGGAGCTGAGGAAAACTTCATTGATCAAGATGTTGCCCGAGAGTGGTCGATCCCCACTGAGCAGGTAGCTCAGGATAGAGTGGCTAGCTCTATCGACGGCCAGAACATCGCCCCCTATAACCCATGTCACCAGCCCCCTCAAGCTTCGCATTTCGGGGAACCATCATGAATATATTAAGCTGTTTTTAATCAAGTCCCCTCATGCTCCTGTGGTTCTCGGCAATCCATGGATGGCAAAACACCTGCCCGACATTGACTGGGGCAGACATGAAATCAAGGGATGGAGTCCCGATTGTGCCCAGTTGTGTCTTACTGATGCACAAGTTCCTGCACCTGCTCCTGTCCTAGAGGAGATCCCGAACCTGGAGAAGGTTCCCCCCGAGTACCACAACCTTCGTGAGGTATTCTTCAAGTCCCGTGCCACCAGCCTACCGCCGCACAGACCATACGATTGCTCCATTGAACTCAAGCCTGGAACTACGCCCCCCAGACGCCGCCTTTTCTCCCTGTCCAAACCTGAGACGATAGCCATGGAGAAATATCTTAAGGAGTCTCTTGCGGCAGGGATAATCCGCCCCTCTTTGTCACCTGCTGGGGCAGGATTCTTCTTCGTAGGCAAGAAGGACGGCTCACTAAGACCCTGTATCGACTACTGGGGCCTTAACGAGATCACCATCAGGAACCGATACCCCTACCCCGGATGAATACCGCTTTTGACCTCCTTCAAGGCGCTAAGATTTTTACCAAGCTGGATCTCAGGAATGCCTATCACCTGGTCCGTATTCGAGAGGGAGATGAATGGAAGACCGCCTTCAATACACCTACCGGCGACTGGGAGTACCTAGGTCTTCCCTTCAGGCTCACCAACGCGCCAGCGGTCTTCCAGAATCTAGTTAACGATGTTTTGCATGATGTCATTAACAAATTTGTCTTTGTCTACCTTGATGATATTCTGATCTTTTCCAAATCCCAGGAAGACTATGTCCATCACGTACGTCAAGTCCTGAAACGCTTGCTGGAGAATCGACTCTTCGTCAAGGCAGAGAAATGTGAGTTTTCTGTTCAAACTACCTCGTTCCTGGGATACAGCATCGGACCCGACTCCTTTCGCATGGACCCTGCTAAGATCGAAGCCGTGGTTAACTGGCCCAAACCTTCTGACCGTAAGTCCCTACAACGTTTCCTGGGATTTGCGAACTTTTACAGAAGATTTATCCGTAATTATAGCTCTATCGCTGCCCCCCTCACTGCTCTCACATCAACTAAGACCCCATTCCACTGGTCCTCTGATGCCGAAACAGCATTCTCAGCCCTCAAGTCACGTTTTACCACTGCCCCTATACTAACCATTCCCGATTCCTCTCTCCAGTTTGTGGTCGAGGTTGATGCGTCCAATGTGGAAGTGGGTGCTGTCCTCTCCCAAAGAGCCTCCAAGGATAATAAGATCCATCCCTGTGCCTTCTTCTCCCGGCGCCTATCCCCTGCAGAATGCAACTACGACATCGGCAATCACGAGTTATTCGCTGTCAAGTTGGCACTGGAGGAGTGGAGGCAGTGGTTGGAGGGCTCCGAGCTGCCATTTTTAGTCTGGACCGACCACAAGAACCTCGAGACCTACAATCAGCCAAAAGATTGAACCCCCGTCAAGCCAGGTGGGCCCTGTTCTTCTCACGTTTTAACTTCCATCTTTCGTATCGTCCTGGTAGCAAGAATGTCAAACCCGACGCTCTATCACGATGTTTTGAGACAGAAAAAGATTTCCCCTGTCCTGACACCATCCTGCCTCAAAAGACCTACATTAACGCTATCACCGTGGACATTGAAAATGAAGTCAAGAATGCTCAGGATAGTTCTGCTGCACCTAGCTCTTGCCCTAATAACTGTCTGTTTGTCCCTGACAGTTTGCGTCCCCGAGTCCTGGACTGGGGACACAATTCTAACCTGTCATGTCACCCAGGCATCCACCGCACCCTGGAATTCATCACTCGTCGTTTCTGGTGGCCTGGGATCAAGGAAGATGTTCAAGGTTATGTCTCAGCCTGCTCAGTCTGTGCCCAGGGAAAGGTATCACACCAACCTCCTCACGGCTTACTGCAACCATTACCTACACCTCACCGTCCCTGGTCACACATCGCTCTAGATTTTATCACTGGTCAGCCCCCTTCCAATTACTACACCACCATACTCACCATTGTTGATAGATTTTCCAAAGCCGTCCACTTTGTCCCACTCACCAAACTACCCTCTGCCAAAGAAACAGCCACCCTCATCACACAACACGTTATGAGATTACACGGCATCCCCTCTGACATCACCTCTGACCGCGGACCCCAATTCACAGCCAAATTCTGGAAGTCTTTTTGCAAATCCCTTGGTTGCACTGTTAGTTTGTCTTCCGGCTTTCACCCCCAATCCAACGGCCAGACTGAGCGGGCTAACCAGTGTATTGAAACTGTACTCAGATGCCTATGTATTAAGAACCCCTCCTCCTGGAGTCAACAGTTACCCTGGGCTGAATATGCCATTAACAGTCATGTTTCTGCTGCTTCTGGACTCTACCCCTTCCAAGCTTGCTTAGGCTACCAACCACCCATATTTCCCTGCCAGGAGGAGGAGGTCGCTGCTCCCTCTGCCCGTGAGTTCATGCTACGATGCAGACGTACATGGAGAACCACAAGGGAGGCACTGCTCAGGTCGGTGGCACGCATGAAGGCTCACGCCGACAAGCTCCTTCGTATCGGCCTGGGCAGCGCGTGTGGTTGTCTGCAAAGGAAATTCCCCGGAGAGGTAACGGGGGCAAGCTGTTTCCCAGGTTTTTAGGCCCCTTTAGTATCGAAAAAATCATTAGCCCCACTGCTGTTCGGCTCCGTCTTCCGCTGTCTATGCGCAGAATTCACCCTACTTTCCACGTGTCACAAATCAAACCTGCTGTTACCCACCCCCTGTCATCTGGTCCTGATCCCCCACCACCCGCCCGTATCATTGACGGAGGCGGCAAGGTTGGGGCAAGTTTATGCATCTTTGTATGAAAATTTTGGAGGCACCTTGGGTAGCATAATTAAAAAAACTGAGAAACACTCATTCGGATAATCTCTGTATACAGTAAAGGCAGTATCTGCACTCAGATTTCCAAAAATTTTTGCGCGCTCGCATCATATACGTGTCCCTGCCAATTCTCACATTAAACCTACGCCCTCGTTAGGTGAACAGATGTGTTCATATCTTTATTTAGCAATGGACAGAAATTGTCAGTCATTGTCTGAGGTTGGGGTTTCTCTATCGGGTCACAAAAATCAAATAAAGATCATCGAAATCAACTCTACCTTTTCTCTGTCTATAGGCTCCAGGAAGTCTCATCATAGAATAGATCCACCCTCTGAATGAAAATATTATACTACTGTTTCTCAGTTTGGGTTGTAAAGATACAGGACAATTTCCTTGCTAAAGGAGTTTTTCGGTAATTTTGGGAATTAATATAAAAACCAAAATGACCTCCGTCAAGGAGGTTATGTTTTTGTTGCCGTTTGTTAGTCTGTTTGTTTGTTAGCTGGATTACTCAAAAAGTTATGAGCAGATCTCCAAAAATTTTCTGGAGGAGTCTGGGATGGTTCAAGGAACAATCCATTAAATTTCGGGGGTGATCTGGATCACGATCTGAATCCAGGAATTTTTTAAAGGATTCTTTACCATTGTGGGATAAGCTTGGCAGAGGTTTGTGCTCTCCAACTGCTTTTAGTTTCGTAAATGGAATTTGATTCTCTTTGTTTTTTATACATTGAACATTTTTGAGGTTTTTTGCAAAATATTTCACTCATGCACCAAAACCTCTTAGATTTAGGCCAAAAACTTTCATCTTTATCTCTCTGCACCATGACACATTTAACCCACGTGGTTTGGGATGATTGAATGTATTTCTACTAAAGTGGTCACAGGACTTGGTGGGTTTTTTCATTGTCTGTGTTGCAGGAAACTTTCTGTCAACTGGGTCATTCCATGTGAAATCAACCAATCTGAGAAAATCCTTCCACCACACCATCTCAGATATGGCTGATAGTTTTATATTTCAAAATGTATGTTATAACTAGTAAAATGCCAAAATTTCAGCTTTCTACCCCGACTACAACCCATCCAAAAAAACTATTATATCTTTAAAAATAATGAGGATTGTATCATTAAATTTGACCCTGCGAGACATTTTCATATTTCAATTCTCCATAAATCAGGCAATAGGGTCATTCCATATGAACTCAACCTAAGGTCGCATAATAACAGAATCGGACTTGGCTAAAAAAATTTATACTGGTACCTTAACATATATCATGAACATGTGCAAAATATTTTGTCAAAATTCTAAAGGGTTTTTGTGCTGTGGCTCTTCAAAATAGGGTGGTTTACCCCATTTTTGACCCTTGCCAATCTTGCATGTTTAAGAACAGCCATATTTGGATGCCAATATCTTGGGAATGAAATGAGTTGCGAGCTTGAAAAGTTATATAGTTTGTAATTAGCACCCAGACTTTCAGGATCTGTCGTCAGAAAAGTCCTATCTCCTCTAGTTTTTGAGGTATTGGCCTCCAAAGTAGTGGTTTTGAAAATTTCAATTTTCAGGGGGCAATTGTCATGCTACAATAAATCACAACCATTTATTGGGGCTACATTTCCTCTATTTAAGCACATGACTATCTGTAGAAAGTTTTTGGACAGTATTGAAATGATAATTTAGGAGTCTGGGAGCTCCAAAAATGGCTCCGACTGAAAAAATGCAATTTAAGACCAATTTTTTACAAAATCATAGCGTAGTCATTTACCCAGGACAACAATTTTTTTCTATATAATTGTGCATATATGTCAATCATCTGGTCAAAAAATCAGATGCAAAGACAAGTTACTTAATGTTCGAACAGGTAAACTTTGTAATTTTTTGCAAATATTAGCTCATTTGGAATTTGATGCCTGCTACATGTTTCAAAAAAGCTGGCACAAGTGGCAAAAAAAGACTGAGAGTTGAGGAATGCTCATCAAACACTTATTTGGAACATCCCACAGGTGAACGGGCTAATTGGGAACAGGTGGGTGCCATGATTGGGTATAAAAGCAGCTTCCCTGAAATGCTCAGTCATTCACAAACAAGGATGGGGCGAGGGTCACCACTTAGTGAGCAAATGCGTGAGCTGAACAGTTTAAAAACAACATTCCTCAACGAGCTATTGCAAGAAATTTAGGGATTTCATCATCTCCGGTCCGTAATATCTTCAAAAGGTTCAGAGAATCTGGAGAAATCACTGCACGTAAGCGACAAGGCCGAAAACCAGCATTGAATGTCCGTGACCTTCGATCCCTCAGGCGGTACTGCATCAAAAACCGACATCAGTGTGTAAAAGACGTCATACATGGGCTCAGGAACACTTCAGAAAACCACTGTCTGTCTGATTACAGTACGTCGCTACATCTGCAAGTGCAAGTTAAAACTCTACAATGCAAAGCGAAAGCCATTTATCAACAGCACCCAGAAACGCTGCCGGCTTCGCTGGGCCCAAGCTCAACTAAGATGGACTGCTGCAATGTGGAAAAGTGTTCTGTGGTCTGACGAGTCCACATTTCAAATTGTTTTTGGAAACTGTGGACGTCCTGTCCTCCGGACCAAAGAGGAGAAGAACCATCCAGACTGTTATAGGCGCAAAGTTCAAAAGCCAGCATCTGTGATGGTATGGGGGTGTATTAGTGCCCAAGGCATGGGCAACTTACACATATGTGAAGGCACCATTAATGCTGAAAGGTACATACAGGTTTTGGAGCAACATATGTTGCCATCCAAGCAACGTCTTTTTCATGGACGCCCTTCTTATTTCAGCAAGACAATGCCAAGCCACATTCTGCACGTGTTACAACAGCATGGCTCCATAGCAAAAGAGTGCGGGTACTAGACTGGCCTGCCTGTAGTTCAGACCTGTCTCCCATTGAAAATGTGTGGCGCATTATGAAGCGTAAAATACGACAACGGAGACCCCCGGACTGTTGAACAACTTAAGCTGTACATCAAGCAAGAATAGGAAAGAGTTCCACCTGAAAAGCTTCAGTTCCCAAACGTTTACTGAGTGTCATTAAAAGGAAAGGCGATGTAACACAGTGGTAAAAAGGCCCCTGTGCAAACTTTTTTGCAATGTGTTGCTGCCTTTAAATTCTAAGTTAATGATTATTTGCAAAAAAAAAAAAAAAAGTTTCTCAGTTTGAACATTAATCATCTTGTCTTTGCAAAGTATTCAATTGAATATAAGTTGAAAAGGATTTGCAAATCATTGTATTCTGTTTTTATGTACGATTTACATAACGTGCCAACTTTACTGGTTTTGGGTTTTGTATAATTTAGACTTTCGTCCATTTTCTGTGCCCCCAAAATGATATCACCTCCACACAGATCTGTCACTTATTTTCCATGTACTTCTGTACATGTAGTTTTAGGAAATATAACAGAAGTAGCTGGAGAATTGTTTTCCTGGGGATGATGGCATGACTGAAATGTAAAATGTGCCAATCGTACATGATAAAAACTATCAAGATGATTATCAAGAGGTAGCAGAGGTGATACATTCCTGAAAGTTTTTTTGTGTATTCTTCTGGTCCTATACAATGAGAAATTTCAATTTTGTGTTCATTCTGAGAACACTTTTGTGGTCTGTTGATCTTGAGCTTATCATGTCCACTGGAAATATCCAAATATAATAGATTTACATGTATTCAGAAAATTTTTTCTCAGAATTCTCCAGGGAATTATATTTTTTCACTGAATATGAGCAGAGTATCCAACTATCCATTGGGTCATATGGAGCAACATGCATTTCAGTGCTGATGTAACATCCAGGCACAACATGCATGCATGTCCAAACACATTAATGACTCATGCTGCTGTCATTCTGGAGTCCAGTCATTTGCACAATCAGCATCTATGGAATGACATCCCTCCCTTGATCCTTGATGATATAAATACTCTTGTTCATAAATTAAATCTCATTTTGCAAAAAGTTGTAGAGACAAAGCTGAAGAATAGCACTGAAATATGGATACGCCGTGAACTAGTCACTCGTTATCCAATTGTTCGTTTGGTTTAGAATTGAATACGGCATGTCACAAAACATCATATACCAAAGGCAAACAACAAATTAGACAATTCTCAGATTTATCTGAAGAGGACAGGTCACTGATATTATGGAGATCTGATTTGAGAAATTTGAAGAACAAACCTAATCTATCAATCTGCTTACACCATGAGAAGTACTATTTGCTGAAATACACTTCATTACAAGTTAACTGTTGTGATCCTTTCGCTGTCCATAAGAATCCCATAAAAGGATCTTTAAGAACTATTCAAATTGATTATGCCATGCAGATACAGGACCGCTTTGGGAAGTCAGTTAAACCGGGACAGAAATTGTGCCCAGCATGTGTGAAGATCACCTCATATGTGAATGAAGTAACTGAGAGTTTTGGTGAGGCATTCATGAAGAATAATACTTGATTTATAGGCCGAAGTATCCCAATATGTGCATTGAAAGCAAATATCTTGCTTATTTTATTTACATTTTTGATAGTGTTCATTTGTATAATCATTTCATAATGATTTTGCTTACATATTTAAGTGATTATGACTTTTTATTAAGGTTAATTAAGATGAAAGTAATCGTACTATGTACATACAGCCTGTTTGTTAGATTTTTGTGCACTCGAAAATATGTAGAAATGTCACACACTATAAAAATGGTGACAAGAGGAACACAAATCTGAAATTTCAAACATTTGTTGTTTATGATGTTAGTAATGTACTCATCATAATATCATTGCCATAGCACCTCTGCTACCTGCTGAAATTCACGATTTGATTGTGCGTGATTTACACTTTTTCCATTTTTGAACTTCCATATGTTCAGCATGCATGGGTTTATAATTATCTTTGTTATATTTTATGAAAATATACCTATACATGTGCAAGCAAAATAAAGAACAGATCTGTGTTTGAATATTTTCTTGGTTTTTTGGACTTCTAAACATGGACGAGATTGATATTTTCTTCAATTTTAGAAATTCATGGCACTCTATATGATCACCAGGGAACAAAGTCTGTTGCAGATTTGGAATCCATTCAAAATTCTGAGTCAGCAAGTGAAATTTCAGGTCTCTATCATGTTTCATTGCTGAGTTATTAACATTTTATTTCTGGAAAAATTCAACAGGACTCAATTTAACTTTTATTTCCAAACATTGCTATCAACATGGGAAATTATTGGAGTAGGAGGCAAAAATTTTGGGATTATTCATCTAATACAGGGGTGGGCAATCACGGTCCTGGAGGGCCGGTGTGTATGCAGGTTTTTATTCCCATCAATTACCCTGACTAATTGAGTTAATTGATTGCATGCACAAATATAAATTTTCGCAATGATTCGATAAAAGGAAAATGTTTTATGAAGGGAGACAAGACTAGTTCTTTTATTTTCATGATAATTTAAAGAAATGCGCATGAAACCTCAGATTTCATAAATGGTTTGGCTAATTGAAACAATCAACTAATTAAAGACCAGACGTTGGGGTGAAAACCAGGGACAGATACGGCCCTTGCTGCCCACCTCTGATCTAATACCATGTTGATTACCACAATAAAATTTCAAGTAAATCGGAGATGGTGTGATGTAAACTAATTGTCCAAATGGCATGGAATGACCCAACTAGGAGTCATTTCAAAGGTTCTCGATTCTCCAATTAGTAAGGATGAATAGAGCTGCTCTATTAAGTTCTAAGTTCTTCATCAGGACACATATAACATTCTGTAACACCTCAATCAAATTTTGAAAGTGTTTTGTCTTTGTGAATGCTTTATTATTGGAAAGAATGGAAATACTGCCTATCTTAGCAGGAAAGTAGGCAGGGAAAAAAAACTGCAAAATATCTTAGCAATTTTGAATATTAATAACAGCAAAAAGCAGGAGATGCATGGAATAGGAGGAAATGATGATATTGGATACATTGCCATCACAGTTATAAAATTAAAATCAGCTGGCTACTTCTGATTTCATGCCTTTCCTATTCACTGCTGCGATCTTCAAACCATGAACTGTGGTTGACTGTCCCAGAGTGGTTCCTGGCAAGTAAGCCATCCCAGGGCTGTCCAGCAAGGATTCCGTTTCTGGAGATGAAGTACTTCGCTAGGGAGGAGCTCATGGGAGATGGGATGTAGTCCTGACAATGTTCTCCACCAAGGCTGGGGCCACATGTCAACTGGTAGGAGAAAAAGAATGTTCCATGTTGAAACACGCAGATGTCGCTCACAGTTCCTCGTCGCAACTTAAAGGCACATTTCCCCAGGAGGTCTCTTCTCCAGAAAGGGTCTGCATCGTACACCACAAACTTAAGCTTTTTGCCCATCGCAATCGTGATGGGCCCAAAGTAGAAGGTCTCAGGCCAAAAGGGGTTGTCATTGTTGTTAATTACGGTGGTGCGTCTGACTCGTTCTCCGTAGGTTACTTTGACTGAGCCATCGGTTTGGGTAATTACGTCTCCATATAAGCCTCGAGCATGGAGTCTGAAGACTTTTAGAGTGGCCAGTCCTGGCTTAGCAGGGCAGCAGTTCGCTGTGATTCGACCGTTGCTCTGGCAGACGCAGGCGCAGGGATCCCGCCCGCTACCCCTCCTCCCGATACAGGATTCGGAACATTTCTTACGCAGGGCATTGGTCTTGATGTAATCGCTAATCGCCTTCTTCAACCCGGCCCTGGCTGGATGACTGCTTCCCATTAGGTAGAAAAGGGGCTTGGCAGAGAGGTACACTATGTCAGGCAGCGTCTTCAGGGACTCCAGCCATTTTTGGTAGGCCCAAGGAGCTCCAGAAAAAAGAAGGTCACCCTGGTTGCTCCCCCCCACTACCTCGATGTTGCGCTCCCTGAACATGCTGCTAAACTTCTGCTGTGTCCTCATCTTCCTCTTCAGCCCCCGGCAGTATCGAATTTCTGCTTGCGTAGAGGTTTGCCCAAACGCGGCAGAGGCCTCTACATCCAGACAGTCCTTGACAGCTGTGTCGGTGAGACCCTTCATGGCGGCTTGGCAGGATTTGATGGCCGTAATGTCCTTCATTTTGCCCCCCAACTGGACCTTTGTTATGTAATGAGTGCCGTAAGTGTCAATCAGGCTCTGGTAGGCTGCACGGTTGTATGTTTTCTTGAGATTATTCAAGGCTCTCTTGAATGATTTATGAAGAGGGACCGGGGAAGCCAGGTTGTATCTGGATGAAAAAAAGGGGCACAAATTCTATTTATGCATGTAGATTCAAAGATGGAATGTCAGAAAATAGGCCATTAGTTCTGCACTGCAATGCATCCAGCCAATTTTATTTACGTATTTGCTCCAATATCTTGCAATAACCTGTCAAATAAAACAAAATACTAGGGGGACTTTTAGATTTCCAAACCTTGGCTGTCCACATCCATTTACATACGCACGTGTGCGTCTCCATAATGCTACAATAAGATTTGCATGACGTGATACAGCAGGGAAAATAAGTATTGAACGCATCAACATTTTTCTTTGTAAATATATTTCCAATAGGGTTATTGACATGAAATTTTCATTGGATGTTGATAAAAACCCGAGTAATCCACACATACAAAGAAATCAAAATGAATAAGTCCAGAAATTAAGTTGTGTGTGATAAACGAATTACTAAGGGAAAAGTATTGAACACGCTTACTGAAATTTGTTCAATACTTAGTCGAAAAGCCTTTGTTGGTAATGACAGCTTCAAGACGCCTCCTGTAAGGAGAAACTAGTCGCATGCATTGGTTAGTTCTGATTTTGTCCCATTCTTCCACACAAACTGTCTTCTATGAAGTCTGATCTTCAGTTATTTCCATTGTAAGGCTGTGATTAATTCAAGAGCAATAAAAGTAACTGCCACTATGAGGCAGGCAGACGTGATTGCTTATTACCTTTTTTTATGACACATACCTAATGCGGTCATTTGAAATGCTTCCGGGAAGAAAACTGATTTGAAGTCCACTAATTACCAGTGAGGTTGGACAGCTTCTATCGCCTTGGCATAATTAGCTCACCTTAATCAATTCCCGTGTATTTTGCTTAACTTGCTATCAAGCCATTTATTCAGCCAACTAACTAATCAAAACCAAAATGTGGCCTATAATGATTAAGAGGAGATAATGAGAAGCAGACAGACATAACCAGCCTGCCATGTTTGATTGAAAGAATTTCAAATGCATGAACAATTTGTATGTCACATTCTATTCGCTTGAACTACAAATGTTTTCCAGCCTCTCTGTTGGATATTTAGACGCTCAAAAGGAAATAAAATCAATTTCTATGATTTACATTATTTTAAATGACTCTTGTTAAATTATCTAATAAAAAATGCTTCAAATTTGCAGCAAAGATTCGTCTGAACGTGCATTGCCAAATCTTTGGTGCATTGACTAATGCCTGCAATGCAAACATATTCTTTATCACTTTCACGTTCGATATGCTTCACAAAATGTTTTCCACTTCATCTAGCTGATACTTTAAGCTCTTAAAACCAGGGCCATCTTTGAATAATTTCATTTTTTAAAGAAATATCTTAATGCATATCAATAATGCATACAAAGTTCCTCAATGAGAGGTGGAATTCAGAGGTCTGCTAGTTATTCAGATGATTGAAATTCTTTCAATCGGACACGGCAGCCTTAGGTCTGTCTGCTTCTCATTATCTCTTCTTAATCATTATAGGCCACATTTTGATTTTGATTAGTCAGTTGGTTGAATAAATGGCTTGATTGCAAGTTGGGCAAAGTACACGGGAATTGATTTAAGGTGAGCTAATTATGCCAAGGCGATGGAGGCTGTCCAACCTCGCTGGTAATTACCGGACTTCAAATCACACTTTTCTTCCCGGAAGCATTTCAAATGACCGCATTAGGTAAGTGTCATAGTAAATAAGCAAGCACTATGTCTGCCTCATAGTGGCAGTTACTTTTATTGCGCTCAAAATAATCGCGATTAATTAACGCGACAGCCCTATTCCATAGATTTTCAAATGGATTCAAGTCAGGTGATTGACTGGGCCATGCTAGCAGCTTTATTTTCTCCATTCATCCTTAAACTTTATGAGGTCTGCCAATACCATATGCTGAAAAACAGCCTGACACCATGATGTTCCCACCTCCAAACTTCACTGCTGGTATGGGGCTTTGGGGGTGATGTTCAATGCCATATGTCCACCAAACATGGTATGTGCTATGACATCTTAGGAGTTCAATTTTGGTCTCAGCTTACAAGACTATATTCTCCCAGTATTTCATAGGCTTGTCCAAATGTTGTGCAGCAGACTTTAAAAAAGCGTCATGATGGTTTTTCTTCAGGAATGGAGTCATGTGTGGTGAAAATGCATCAAGGCCATGGCAGTTGGGTGCATTACTTCGAACTGTGCCTGCTGATAACAGGTCTTTTTGAAGCTCTCCGCGAGTGGTCCTTGGCTCTTGGACAACTCTTCTGATGATTCTTTTGACTCCTCTGACAAAAATCTTGCAAGGAGCACCTGGTCGTGACCAGTTTATGGTGAAATGACGTTATTTCTACTTCCAGATTATAGCCCCAGTGGTGCTCAATGGAACATTCAGTGGGTTAGATATGCATCTGTAACCAATGTCATCAGTATGTTTTGCAACAATAAGGTTACGAAGGTCTTGAGAGAGCTCTTTGCTTTTAACCATCATGAGATGATTCTTTTGTGACACCTTGGTGATGAGAAACCTTTTTATAGGCCAATAATTAGGACTAAACAAGTTGATATTAATTTGCACTGATAAGGGGCAGGATTGCTCTCTAAATACTGACACATTTCAGCTGTTTTCTTGGCTGTCCATTCCTTTTCGCATCTCCCTTTATTCTTGTGTTCAATACTTACACTTTGTGTCATCCCGCTTTATTAAAGGGAGTTCCCGATAACATTAGTTAATGAACAGGACCACTCCCAATATGGCTTCCTATTCGTCCTGACGTTTATCTAAACCACATACATTCGCACAATCCCCGCTCGTCTCGTTTCTACGTCCCTCCCGCCCTTCTCCTCCAAGAAGGAAGCAAGAAACAGTCACCACTTGGGACCCAGGGGGACTTAGGAGCCACACGGACTCCGACAAGAGACATGAGCCCCACCCTGAGTCTCGCCGCCTGGGGGTGCCCAATGTTCGCACAATCACAGACCGAGTTCATACAACACCACCTTCGCCCCGATCCCCTATCAGTAGTTCCACTGCATACCCTCCTCCACTTTGGGAGTGGTCCAAAATTCATTAAACATAATTTATGGACTTATTTGTTTTGATTTCTTTATGTGTAAATTACTTGGGTTGTTACCAACATCTGGCGAAATTTTCATGTCAATAGCCCCATTAGAAATCTATTGACTGATAAATGTTTTCAATGTATTCATCGGATTCAATATTTATTTTATCCGCTTTGTGTTAAGCACAGTTCAGACCAAAGATTCACAATACAACAAGACCATTTTAGAACATCGCCTGTAGGAGATGCAGAGATGTGAACTTGCCCATTGCAGCTCGACTCAAGCCAGCTGATGGTGTAGCCAGCAATTCAGCTTGTTAAATCGTAAAAGGCTGGTTTTAGAATGTAAAGCATGTAACCCATCTCAAGAGCCAATCAGCTCGTAGCGAAATCAGCCGGTTACGTCAGTTACAAACTGTAAAGAGTTTCTTTGTGAGTTACTTGAAACCTTCAGTCATGTGTCTTTTCTCTCAGTCTTCCAACTCTGTGTGGGATATACAGAATTGTATAACCTTATCCCTATATGGGCTGTAAACGTTAGTTCACCTGTTGCCAATAAGCGAAGGGTTATCATCAGCCGCTTCCCCAGAGAAACGCTGTCATGATAATTGGTGTTTTGTCATCTAATTATCAGTGACACCAGTCCTTGTATACAATGGAACTGTATCGGAAATAACTGGGAGAAAGGTGGAGTCCCATTCATGGCATTTTCTGGCCCAAACAACCAATTTCAAAACAATTTTCAGCACTGATAAACCACCCCATGGGGTTCATGAATCCACCAGAGAAACCTGCGATATCAATATTCTTTATGACAAAAAAATTATATTTTTAACATTTTTTAGTTTTTGAGAGGGGCCACCCATTCTGGGCCCCCAAAAAGTGTCATTGACAGTAATAATCATGTGCTTATCAATGCACATTGTAGCTGACATATTTTCCTAATGAATGAAAAATTAATTTGTTGAAATGGATGTCATACTGCCATGATGGAAAGATCTTTGTTCAAAAAATATGTTCTGAAATGGAGATTTCCAACGGCCACGTGTGTAAACGACGGTACATTTCACAAAGTTCCCGGCCGTGACACACTAAGGGAATTAGCTGAAATTTGCCCTTGGGTTTGGCCAACACTCATTGAAAAAAAACCAGGATGTGTCGACACCGGTAACTTCTTCATCTGAACACTTGCATCAACCTACCTTTGTAAACCCTAAAATGGATTGTGTTGATACAAAGTGGACTGTGTGAGTATGGTTCTCACTTAATTCTTCTAAAGTTTTTTTCAGTAACATAGTTATTGACTATGACCCTTTTGATGTTTACGCATAAAATTATTGCCTATTCTTAGACCTTCAAACTGAAGGAGCCTCAAGACAACGACAAGGTGACAGGTCCCCTTGTGAAATAACTGCCGTGCTATCAGGCCTATTTAACATATGATATATTTGATACACATTTGACTAGATCTTACTCAAATTAAATGATCTATTTACAATTAATCACAGATTTGAATTTGGCTGTTTGTGGCTGCATATTTGTTTTTTACTGGTGGTAGCGGTATCCAAGATAATAGAGGATGCTGGCCACATGGGCACACATTCCGATAGTGTGCTTACCTGTTGGGCAAACATAATAATAATCCTTAAGCGAATCATCCTCAGATTCCTATTCAATCCAGACATTATATTTATTCTGAGGCCGATGTCTGGAGTGAATCTGACCTCTGATAAGGTTTGTTGTACACTGGCACTCCCACACCTTAAAGTCTCCATCAGGGGTGAGATGTTTTGAGATATAACCTGGTGCCAGCTTGAACTGGTATACCTGGCATGTGACTGTCTTCAGGTACTCTAACTGCAAGAGAAGAAACTGTATATCACTAGCATCCATTTTTTACCAAACAACTTTCGCCTTTCGAGTCATGACTGTATCCGCTTTAACTCTATCTGCCAGGGGGTGTGACCCGGTCAAGCGAGACTTCATCCTCAATGCGATCACAACATCTGCTGCTTTGTGCTCTGAATCAGGTTGCTAGATAGCTCAATGAGCAGCATTGGGACAAGCAGTTGTTCCTCAGACTAGGGTTCCAATGACCGGAATAAAATGATCTGAGGCTAACTGCTTTAGCCGCCTGTGGTAGCTCTCTACCACCAATCTAGTTTTCGTGCAGAGGCGATCAGAATTGGCCTGTTCAGTGTCATGCAGTGAGTCGCCTCTTAGCACAGATGGCATGTGTGCATCATTACCATGGGAATCGAGAACAAACATGACATCCCTGAAGCCTCTGTTGACAATCACATCGTCGTGCTCCTCCATCCAGGATTTCAGATGGTCCAGTGTGTCAAACATATGCTTTTATATTCTGGCATCATTTTCACTTCCATAATACGGACCAACTGAATCCAAGACATAGCCACCAGGGAGCACGACACTCCGGAACTTCAAATAATGTAGTTTTTTTGTGTCCACAATCGGACATTCTCTGAAGTTCATGGTCTTCACTCTCATTTATATACTTTTGTACAAATATGTCCCATCCATAATGACAGTGACTACTTCACTGAAGAAAGTGTTTGTGAAAGACGTGTTTTGTGATATAGCATCATCTCTTGATATGTGAACAGGACAGAGATGATGAGGAATAATGGTGTTCTCCACTGCTTCAGTCACAGCTTCTTTCCAGACTAGTCATTGCACTTATCTGATCCCAAGAATGATTTTTCTTCAACTATTTTTTGGTTGTTATTCCACAAGGGGACCTGTCACCTCGTTGTGGTCTTGAGGCTCCTTCAGTTTGAAGGTCTAAGAATGGGCAATAATTTTAAGCATAAACATCATGAGGGTCATAGTTAATAACTATATTACTGAGAAAAAATGTAAACTAAAAGAATTAAGTGAGAGCCATACTCACACAATCCATTTCATATCAACACACCCCGTTATAGGGTTTACAACGGTCAGTTCATGCAACTGTTCAGATGAAGATATTACCAATGTTGACACATCCTGGTTTTTTCATTGAATGTTGGCCATAACCACAGCAAATTTCAGCAAATTTCCTTAGTGTGTCATGGCCGGGAACTTTGTCAAATGTATCGTTGATTACACACGAGGCCATTGGAAATCTCCATTTCAAAACATGTTTTTTGAACAAATATCTTTCTATCTTGGCAGTATGACATCAATTTCAACAAATTCTTTTCTTATTCATTAGGAAAATATGTCAGCTACAATGTGCATTGATAAGCACATGGTTATAACCATTGGTGACAGTTTGTGGATCCCAGTGAATGGGTGGCCCCTCCCAGAAATTAAAAAAATGTAAAAAAAAAAAAAAAAAATCATTTTTTGTCATAAAGAAAATTTATTTCCCAGGTTTCTCTGGTCGATTCATGAACCCCATGAGGTGTTTTATCAGTGCTGACAATTATTTTGAATTCGGCGTGTTTGGGCCAGAAAACGCCATTAATGGGACCCCACCTTTACCAAAGAGGGCAGGTCTCTTGTTGCGAGCTCCCAGCTCAGGTTGGCATAAGCGCCCTGGGTATTTCGTTAAAGCACACATGGATGGCTCCAAATTCTTGCCCCTTTATTTATTTTGTGCCCTCGCCGTTTTCTTAATAGCAGAAATGCTACTGTCGCGCCTAACTCATCATCGCTATCATCCATATGTTCAAATGCGGCAAGATATGTTTCAACTGGAAAAAAAGCCTGAAAAGCTGGCAGATAGAATGGAAGCACAGAGAGTCGTTGCTATGGAAACGATACGCCATCTCATCTCGTCGGCTTGGGGTGAACTGGAAGGTTTGAGAGCGTCACAGACTGGAGCGTTGCAAGTAGTTGTAAGTTTCAGCCCGTCTTGTTGCATATCTTTGGTCTGAACTGGGCTTTATAGGTGGTAGGTACTGCCTAAGTGTTGCTAGGTAGTTGGGTTTTGTTGTAGCTCTGAAATATGTCAAGACGCAATATGACATGTAAAAACTTTTCTTCTGTTTCATCTCAAGGTGAGTCTTACCCATAGAAACTACAGTGGACCTCATGAGAGGCAAAGCTGTACTTGTCCTCCTTAGACTTTTCCATAGCGAAGGTGGCTTCATTGGATTTGGTTCCTCCATAGGAAATGCCGCCTATGATTGGTATGCCCAGGCCAATCTTCCAGTTGTTTTGCACACTGGTGGTAGAGTCCTTGACCAAGGACTCACTCGATTCGTACCTCTTGCTTCGTACTCTCATCTTGCAATTGGAGAGGGGTTTCCAGGTCTCAATGGCTAAGGGAAGCTTCTGTTCCATATGACTCATGTAATTGTTGTGGACTAGATTGCAGCTGCCATCTTGTTTTCGCCACGTCTTCATGTCAGCTACATGGGCACCTTTTCTTTTCATTGTCACAATGTCCAGGCCTTCTCCCGCTAGATTGTAACCTGGAACAAATCGAGCTTTCTTACACTCCGCAGGAGTACCCTGAATCAAGCCTGCAAAGACACCAGGACCGGGCAGGAAGTGACACACGCACCCCACAATCAGAAGTTGCCATAATCCTCCCATCGCTTTCTCCCCGACAAAGTGTGACTCTGTTGATAAAAGGAAATGAGGGCATGTAAATACTGTTTGGTTTGGTAGAATTTGGAAAATGGCCCACTTTTTGGAATTTTGCCTTTGTACACCACCGAAACACACTTAAAAAAAACAATCATGATTACACTGCAGACTTTCAGCGTTATTTCAAGGGGCCTCACAGAAATCTGGCATTAACCTTTAAGGAATTACAGTCATTTTTATACAGCCCTAATTCCAAAATAGTTGGGACGAAGTGTGAATTGTGAATGAAATCAAAATGCAGTGACTTTCAGATCACATGAGCCAATGTTATTTACAATAGAACATAGATAACATTTCAAATGTTGAAACTGCAACATTTTACATTTTTATCCACAAAATGAGCTTATTTCAAATTTTCTGACTCAAACATGTCTCAAAAAAGTTGGGACTGAGGAAAAACAGGGCTGAAAAAGCAGTTAATATATCAGAAAATCAGCTGAAAGAACATTAAGCAAGTAATTACATTAACTGGCATCAGGTGTGTAACATGATTGTCTATAAAAGGGATGTCTTCAAGAGGCTGAGTCACTCAGAAGTAAAGATGGCCAGAGGCTCTCCAACCTGTGAAGACTTGCGTAAAAAGATTGCAGAATACTTTAAAAACAATGTTGCTCAACGTCAAATTGCAAAGGCTTTGAAGGTCTCATCATCGACAGAGCATAACATCATCAAAACATTCAGCAAACTGGAAAAATCTCTGTGTAAGTGACAAGGCGAAGACCTTTACTGGATGGCCGTGATCTTCGGGCCCTCAGACACCATTGCATTACTCACCGGCATGATTCTGTCAGTGACATTACTAAATGGGCCCATAAATACTTCAAGAAACCACTGTCAGTAACCGCCGTGCCATCCACAGATGCCACCTAAAACTCTATCATGCGAAAAGGAAGCCATTGATGACCATGATTCAGAACTGTCGCTGTGTTCTGTGGACCAAGGCTCATTTAAAATGGACTGTAGCAAAGTGGCAAAGTGCCCTGTGGTAAGACGAGTCCAAATTTGACATTCTTGTTGGAAATCATTGGCGTTGTGTCCTCTGGGCTAAAGAGGTGAAAGGCCACCCCTCCTGTTATCAATGTTCAGTTCAAAAGCCAGCATCTCTGATGGTATGGGGATGCATTAGTGCATATGGTATGGGACACTTGCATGTTTTGAAAAGCGCCATGAATACTGAAAGGTATGTAAAGGTTTTAGAGCAATATATGCTCCCCTCCAGATGACATCTATTCCAGGGTAGGCCTTGTCT
Source organism: Gymnothorax reevesii (assembly GCA_029721435.1). NCBI lineage: Eukaryota > Metazoa > Chordata > Actinopteri > Anguilliformes > Muraenidae > Gymnothorax > Gymnothorax reevesii. The sequence goes on along the minus strand of CM056577.1, from coordinate 121,689,377 downwards.
ATTTCAGCAGGACAATGCAAAACCACATACTGAAGCTAACAGCATGGCTTCCTAGAAGAAGAGAACTGGGCTGCCTGCGGGGCAATGTATTTTCCACTCTGCGATTGGCTTGTGATGCTGTCAGTAAGACTATGCTGGTAGCCATTTGATTCTATGGGTCCTGATGTTTCCAATGAATTCCAAACCACCTTAATCACAGAAACCTAGCCTGAGCTACGGCCTTCCGTTCCCCGTGCGTCAAACTGAGTCCATGGGTCATTTGCATGTTCTTGAATAGCCCGACAATATAAACGCATAACTACTTTGTTTCAGGTATTGTCCGAATAGTTATCCGCTAAATATTCAACATTCATTTTCAAAGTTGTTTACTGACAGAATCTTTGCGCTATTCCGCACAAATCCTGAGACTACAACAAAACTGTACGTATTTTCTTTACCCATTCCTTAAAGGCGCCCTGCGTAATGGACAGCCAAAAATTAAATTCATACTCTACACACTCCAGAGAAAAGGGGGGCAGTATACCTGCAGAAAGTGAGTTTATCTGCCCAAGCATAACAATCGAAAAACGGTGCAATCTCTCCTCCCATCCTACTTTGCATGCCCCACCTTCCCAACGACCCCAGAGCCACAGTAGACTATCTACAATCCAAAGACAGCCGCTCTGCCTCCGAAACTCTGAGATAAAAGCACATGAATGAACGTCATTTGATGTCAAGTGATTCTGTACAATGACATCTTCAAGCTCTTCCTCTTCACCTGATCCAGTAAATATGTCCCAATTACGTGTCATTGTTCATTCGAAATAAATTAATTTGCTAGATAACATTCGCTGCTGTTGAGCAAGTTCGCGACAACGTTACGTTAGCTAATATTAAGCGCTAATGCTGAACCAAAATTTGCGGAAATAAATTTATCTAATGCCGGACTTTACCCTAACCAGTCTCTGATCCCAAAATCAGCTGGCCAGTCGATCGCCACTGTTAGTTGACCATCACTTTACCGTACGTCGTCAGAACAGTTATAGCGGAGCTCAAAATTATGAAGTAATCTTAGCTGCACATGTACAAGTAAAACTAGGGACAAGATCATTTTAGAACGTTATGTATGCCGCCCGCCTGATGCTAATTTCACATTATGCAACCAGTTTGCCTGATATGCAGTCTTCATTAGCAAGACCTCTTCTAGCAATCAAGTATCATTAGTCACAACTAAACATTCTGTCATGCTTCTGGCATGACATTATGCAATGTTTTCCATTATGTTTTTTGCGTTCATTATCATCAAAGCCATTTCAAGCTTCTTAGCTAATGTACCTGCCACACGATTGACATCAGGTTCAAATACGTGCTCAAGCCGTGCGATTTATTCGTGCACTACAGTTTGGCTGGCTGTTATGTTGCCCGAATACCACCACCCATGGCAGAAACTGGTATTATGACACAGGACGGTGCGCCGCTGGTGATTTAGCATGCTAACTCAGGTTGATATCTCTGCAGCACTATGCCCTGTCATCTTTTTTAAGACGTCATTCCCTTTATTTCTTCTCATTCTTTTGCTTTGTCTAGCTCATTTTTGGGATATTCTGACCTCATTTCTTACACTGGCCATCTTTCAATCGGCAATTTGACCACAGTCAGTTGATGTAGCCTAATGGTTAAAATGTTGCGCTGCAAGGGAAACTGACGGTTCGGTTCCTGGTCTTGGCATATTTTTTTGGGAAATAATCAGTTTCCTTCCACAAATAATCATTGGGTTTTTTGTTATTCTTACTTTTCTTTCACATTTTTTCACATTGCCTTTGCATTTATTATTTTATTGATTTGTTTTGTTTTTTAATAAATCTGCTCCAGTGGAGTCAAACTTCATTTTCATTGTACGTATTATCTTGGAATGGGAAATTGTTTCGGCAACAAAACTGGCAGAAATAATAATACTTTTTTTTTTCATACTAAAAATTAAAAAAATGTTGTTGTTGGATGGAATGTGTGCCTGTAGTGACATGTAAGTGAAATTAAGTGAGTTTTACAGTTTGGTATCTGAGAAATCTCAAATGGAACACAAGGTACCTAAATTGCGAAGTTGGAGAAGCCACCTAGACAATAGATGGCAAAAAGCATCTTTGGCAAAAGGGGGTTTTACAAAGTATTAACATCAGGGGTGCAAATAATTGTGGCACACATGATTTGATGTAAAAGATTTATTTCTTTTTGTGGGATTTTTTCCCACTGAATAAATGCACTTGAATTAAAGGTTGGATTTTGCTCCTCTTTTCATTGTGGTCGTATATTATTTTGAAAAAAAAAAAACTGTATTTATTAGAAGCTAAAGATCACATCTAAACCAGGGGTGCCAATAATTACGGAGGGCGATATACACACACACAGTTGCAATCAAAATTATAATTATTATTCTACCCCCATTACAAATTGGGTTTACTAGTAAAATTTACAAACTTTCAGCTCATTGCAATGAGCAAATCGAACAAGAACAATTTTAATGGCTCAACACAACAAATATTACAATATTATCCTCAAAATTAAACACAAAATACCTCTTTTAATTACATCTACAGGCTCAAAATTATTCAACCCCTTCATGACAAGCATCTTAGGTACTGGGGAGGTCCATATGGCACTAGTGGTAGTGTTAATCAAATCCATGTGGAATCGGTAGTACTGAGCATGCAATAACGGTGCCAGTAGAGCTTGCTTCAGCCTTAGTCACCGGGGAGGTCCATGTGGTATTAGTGTTTAGAAAATCTAAGTGATCTTGCAGCCTAGTGCAAGTGTAGGGCCTCTGTGCTGCAGGAAGTGGATGGAGGGGTGTTGACTTACTCGGCACATGACACAGGACTGTGTTTTATTCATATGCAGTATCTTTATCCAGTGCCTCACCCCACTTTCGAGGATCTTTTCCATCCACAACCACGAGTCCTGGACTGTCCAAGCCCTGTCTCTCACCATGAGTGCTGGCTGCTGCTGTCCTGCTGTGGTCCTGATCCAGTTCTGCACCATCCTCGGCGTGCCACTTCCTGGAGCTACCAATGCCACGGTTTAGATGTACTTTAATGGAGTTCTATTGCCATTTTATCATATTTTGCTTTATCTTGTTATTAATTAGCTGGCCCCCCAGATTAGCTAGCCCTTCCTCACTATAGTCAGGTTCCCCCTGAGATTTCTTCCCATTGGGGAGTTTTTTCTCACCACTGTTTGAGGATTTTTCTCCCTACGGAGAGTTTTTTCTCATTTGCTGTAGTGGGGAATAGGCTTATGGAGGACTAAATGTGCCAAAATTAAAAAATTAATTATTTAATGGTAAATTTAAGTGTTTTAATTAAAAGAAATTCACCATTAATTAAATTTGTCATTAATTAATTAAAATTGCAATTAAATACATGCATGTGTTATTAAATGTGTCATGAATTAATTCATTTTATGTAAAAAAAAATCATTTCACTATTTAATGGTCATGTGTTGCAGTGCTTCATGAATTAATTTTCATTTGTCAACCTCGCCTATCAAAGTTGGTGGGCGGATCCTAACACCTGATTGGTTACCCTGCACCTCAAGTCAAGGCATATAAGTCTAATAAAAGAAATGAAATGCTTTGCTTTAAGTTTAGACAGGGCAATGTTGGTGTAAGAAGAGGTCTGGGGAACACCAGATGCAGGAAGCAGAAGTGTTTATTGAACAAACACACAAAAAAAAAAAAAAAACACACACTAGGATTAAGGGTTGGCAGACACGCCAGAAATAAAACACCGTGCTCAAGCACTGAACAAATGGGAGAACTAAGGTACTCTGCCACAGACAGGGGAAACAGAGATACTCTCCACGAGAGGATAAACTAAGAAAACAAAAACTGAACCTAGCTAAATTGACGGACACACTGGGAGACTTATACACGGGGCAGACAAGACTAAAGCGCAGCAAACAGAAAGACTCGGGAACCACACACGGGAGACACTCAGAAGGCACGAGGAGCTGAGACTTCACCATGTAGCAATACGGAGGATCCGTCTGACAATCGCTAGGAAAGCTTCCACATTTAAAACCACGAGAGGAGGCGGGGACTCGGAATGCAATCACAGACTGAAACAGAAACACATGGGATTAATAAACAATTACACAAGAACCGGGTAAACACTAATGACTCGAGACGAGACGCTGAGACGAGCAATCAAGCGAGACAGTTTAGATTAAGGCAATCTAAACGTGACATGGAAAAAGCACCACAAGAGAAGCGAAGGGAAGCATAGTTTTAAATGTAGTTAATCAGATACAGCCCAGACTGAAATACAAAAGCCAGAAACTCACACGCTCGCTAAATGAGTTAATCAAGGTTAATACTTCGTGACGAATTATTTACAATCACCATTAAATAAGTGCTGGTTAGTACGTGTTAGTAATGTCCTATCAGAGAGCGCATTCACTCAGAGTTTCGCGAGACCCAGAATTAAACACAGCTGGAAGCAATGAATGAAATACCCAAGCCAAAACCGAAAGAGGAAACGTGATTGGACGACGAGACGCAGGCATGCTGAAGGCAGTCACGCGACACCACTGGAAACAGATTGGAAGTGGATCGTCAAACGGCTGAACTGAAGGCTGGAAATAAACGAAACGGAAGTAAATCACAAGCACAAATGAGCACGGGACACATGAAAGGGCAGAATCATAACAGTTGGACTATGTAAGCGAGGCAAACCAGTAACGTTGCGTGTCTGCCCCGTGTATAAGTCTCCCAGTGTATCCGTCAGTTTAGTTAGGTTCAGTTTTAGTTTTCTTAGTTTATCCTCTCGTGGAGTGAGTATTTCTGTTTCCCCCTGCCTTTGGCAGTGTACCTCAGTTATCCCATTTGTTCAGTGCTTGTGCACGGTGTTTTGTGTCTGGCGTGTCTGCCATTTCTGCCTTAGTGTTTTGTGTTTTAATAAACACTTCTGGATCCTGCACCTGGTGTTCCTCTGACCTCTTGCACTGTCACTGCATGATGAGAAATTGTGTTCTAGCTGCCGGATTGGCTCACTCGGTTAAGGCCCCACATTTGCGGAGCAGTACTGACTACTACAGCTCGGGTTAGATCCCTGGTCGTACAAACCAGCAGGGGTCAGCAGCTTTTTCAGAACAGCGCAAATTGGGCATTCCAGATTCGGGTGGAATTGTGGATGCCAAATTTATTAAAAAAAAAAAAAAAAGAAATAAAAAGTGTTCTAATCCTAAAATATGAAATCAACAACAAAAATTACTCGGAAAAGTCATAAAAATAGCAGTCAGTGACTTCTTACCTTGCAGGCAGATAGCTAGTTGCTGAACGATGAATAAGAGTAAGGATGGATTCAGATGATGTTTCTCATAATTGACCAGACACTCTTAACAGTCGTTGCTGCATACAAAATTGTCGAAATGAAAAGTATGGTTGCGGAAATCAGTCAACTCACTGCAGCGGCAGCCCACTAGAAATCTTTAATTGCCAGTAAAATGTGCGAACAAAGTCATTCCATAGGACATGAAAAATCTAGAAATTGATGCATATAATCAAAGAATAAAAATGAAACCTTTTCTTTGGCAACGGTCGTGATTTACTGGACACAACATTATTTTTTAGTATTTGAGTTAATATTTTTCAGAATCGACGGAAATTAGCAGTCAAAAAGTTGGCTAATTGGAAAAGTCGGTTCTTCAGTGGAGTAGCAGTACATTTGAGCAGTGCCGCTCACTCAAGACCTTCCTGCTGTGGTAACAGTTGTTAGCACAGTGGGCACATCGGGAAACGACCATGACCCAATAATTTCAGTCTGATATCATCCGATGTTCCGACCAGAAAAGTTCTCTAACAAAATGGAATTTATTCACTGGACTGTGAGTAAATAACGTATGATCAAATGCACATGATGCTTATAAATTTTAATTTCTTATATCCTTTTTGATAAAAACTTATTTTTGATGCCACATTTTGATGCCCTTATTTGAGCCAAAAATCATTCTAAGTAATTTAATAAAAAACCTACTTCAAGTGGTAGTTTTATCCTCAATATACATCTCTCATTTGTGCTAAACAAAATTAACATGAATTAAAAGCATCCATCATTATCTGCAGGTTATAAAACAATGAACAACAACTATCCCTGAAATCACCCTTTTTGCGTGTGCCCTGAAGAAGACCTGTAGAGGTCGAAACATGTTGCCATTTTATATGACTAGCCAGTTGTATTAAAGGCTTTTTAACTCATTCCGTCTCCGGTCGACACTCTGAGTGCCTTGGGCTCCGTTTTCTGTTTCAGGATTTATCCCTATTCCAAGAGCACCTGCTTGAACCCAAACACTCCACCTGAGCGCTGAGTTTGACAACTTGTTTGCTTAATGAGTCCAAACTCTTGACTGGCACTGACTAACATCACAACCTTCAGCAGACAGTTGATCAGAATGATTTGCACACATATAAACTGCTCAAAAAAATAAAGGGAACAATTAAACAGCACAATATAACTCCAAGTGTTTAATTTTGAGCAGTATAGCATTAATTACCAGCAATTTAATCAATACAGTTGAAAATTCCTCCAGAAGGGAATAAATAACCTCTTTGACTTGTAAAACAGTTTCTACAAAGGTTATAAAGAACAGATATCCTACTTCACTTAACTTAATCTCACAATTATAAAAATTGTAAAAACATATAATCACAGAATTGGCTTGTAATTGTTTTGTAAACCTGTGAAACATATAGCATTCACAGATGTAAAACATATCAAAAGGTAAAATTAATGCAATACTACTGCTCCTCAAGTCTGGATTACCAATGGATTTGAACCTCTTTACTATAAACCCTTACCTTATTCTGCTGAGTTCTTGTCGATGATGGTCTTCAGTTTTTCAAGTGAGTTCATTTTATATAGTAATGAGGGGACGGTTTTCAGGCATCAGAAAGCCAAAAATAGACATAAAACTAGAACCACCCTTGTGTGAATTTCTTTTGGGCCTCTTTCAATTCAGCAACTTGCGTGTCTATAAGTGTGATTGGTCTAGACTGTGTGCGTCTCTCCACCCCCGGCTGCATCTCGTTACCTGGTTAACCAAATGAGGGGTATTTAAGCCCTGCTCTCAGTGTGACAACATAAGTCTACGACATCTGTACTGAACTGTGCTTTCAGTATTCAGGGTCACGTCCTTGCCTCCTCCTCAGGGATTCCATCCCCTTTACTACCGTACAAGCCATCAAACTACCTGTTGGATTGTACCCTGTCTCTGCACTTGATTCCTGGTCTTGACTGTAACAAGAACGTGTTTTGCTGGTAGGAAAGAGATTTAATTGGTCAGTGATTGACAGCTCACTATAAATCCGCACATGATATTACAAAGCTATCCAGAGCCCTTCATTCTTCAGTCATTTCTATACAATATTGTCATTCTCTAAAAATGGATAAAATATTTTTTTCTTCCCCAGTCTACAAACAAAAGTCTGTATATTGAAAACAGTTTTATAAATTAATTAAAGACGAATTACCATATTAAAATTACGACGTAGTATGGAGACTCATTACCTTTACCTCTGTAGTACTTTGTTGGAGCGCTCTTACAGTGGCGATGACAGGGGTCTTCTTGGACAAAATGTTGCAAGCTGGGCTCACCTGGATTCCTGCAGGCCCACTCACGGACATTCACAGACTTGTCCATTCACAGTATTTTTCCCATACTGCAGGACAATGCCACCTATATATATATATATATATATATATATATAGTGTATGCTGGTTGCAGCACTTCACTGAATCAACATCAGTCTTCAACTGAGAGAAATACTAAAATCCAGGCCACCATGTCTGTATTACTGCAGCATTACAGCAAATGGAAAATATCTAAATCTTGGACTTCACATTATACACTTTATCCTGTAATTCAGCCAAACATATTTGGGATCTCCACTAGAATTTAAAATAGGCTTGAACTGCCACACAGTTTGAATTAAGCAGCAACCTTTGACTGGGCTAGACTTTGCTCTGTTAGATTTATGGGGTTTAAGTATGAATGTAATGTATCATAATGAGTTAAAAACAGCACTCTGTGTAGTTTGTGTTATTATTCATATATTTCTGTTTTATAGTGAGGAGTTGTTTCATGTATACACAAATTGAAGTGATTCACCCATCCTGGGAATCAATTTTCATTGGAAAAATTCATACCACTGAAATACAGAATCGCTCTGCAGTTCCATTGTAACTTTCCATCCCTTCCGGTATATAACCCAGAATCAGAAAGTTGGGAAGCTATATTATTTTTAATTAATAAGAGAAAGCAGTGATCTGTAAATCATCTTTAACCTGTGATACGTTGAAAACAATACAAAAGCACATTTATTAGATGTTTCACCACATTAATTTTATTGATTTTTCAAAATTATCAGATTTCAATTTTGATTTTAGCAACATTTTTCAAAAAAAAGAGTTGGGTGAGTAAAGTATGGTACCATTTCACAACACCTGCATTATTGCCCATATCTTGCCCTGTTGTGCTTTGTTCGTCACATCAAGGAAGGTGCGCATTTGAAACTTTACTGCATTCTAATCTGTCCCAGCCATGTTAAATAGGGTTCTTTAAATAATTAAGAACCACTTAACTGTCTGGAGTTGCTTTTTATGCCAGTTTGTAATGCCCTCCCCTGTTGGGCATTCCTGTTTTTCTAACTACCTGCCTTTCCTCATTAATTCAGTTCTCTCCTGTTCTCTCTCCGGCTGTTATACACCTGGTCTTAATTAGTTAATTTCATACCCTTCTATTTATACCTTAGCTTTCTCCTTCACAGGCAGGTAGCCTAATGAATTAACTTTTAGTTCAGAGCAACCCCAGTTAGTTACTTTGTTTATATCCCTTGTGTAGTAAGTCATTTTGTTTTGTTTTGGTTTTTTTTTGTGAACTTTGTTTATTTATTTTAGTGCCCACTCCTTCTTGGGGCACTGGGAAGCATTATGTTTTTTCATTGACAATCATTCCCTCTTCTAGTGATTCTCCATTGATCAAGCAATTTGTCGGCTAAGTGCAAAAGGAAGGTGAATGAGAATCTTTTATATAGACGGTAAATTTTCCTATCGAAAGAAAGGATTTCTGTTGTGATTCTGCCTTTTGGTCATGTTTATGTTCTGGTTCTATGTTCATGATTTTTGTCTTTTTATTTATTCTTTTTGGTTATTGTTATGCTCAGGTTTTTCATTCTATATCTCAGTTCCATTGCATTTGTCTCCCCTGTCTTGTGATCTAGTTGGTTCAGTTTGTCTTCCCTGTCTGCGTGCTAACTGACTTCGGGTGATTTTAATTAATTTCGGTGTTTAAAATATTCCCTCTAGTCTCGTTTTCTTCCTTCATCTTTCTGTTCTGATTACTAACAAGACTAACATTTGTATTTTGTATCATAGTCTACTAACACAACTAATCCATGTATATAAGATTACTAACGAGCACTCTAAGTTTATTATGTAAAGTTGCACCGCTACTAATTTAGACTAATTCCCTCTCCGCAATCGCTCTGTTCTGTATTCCGCCCCTTGTCTGTCTCTGTCCTCTCCTCAGCTTCAGCGAGAATCTCTCGCACGTGCTTAATCACTCTCTTGCGCTCGTTATCTGTGCACGTGGAACTCCTGGACCGGAGCTGTTGTAAAATGTCAGAGGCTGTTTGGGAGATTCCCGTTCGTGTTTTGTCTTTCACCAATTTTCGTGGTTAGGGCTTCCCTCATGTGATTTCTCCCGATGTAATTAGCCTAATTATTCCCTACACCTGTTTTCTGTATAGCATGTGACCTTCCCTGTGTGTATATTAGCAGTCTTTTCACTCACAGCTCTTGTCAGAATGTTGATCAAAACTTCTTTGTGCAGAGCGCCTCGTATGCCATAAAATATTGTTTCTCTTCTACTGGTTTGTTCGACTGATTCTTGCCATTGCCCTTTTGTATTGTTTTTATCTTTTCTCGTGGGAATCACACAACTAAGCTGATGGTGATGAGATAGTAGGATTATTTATCAAGTCACACTGCCACTTGTGTTATTTCCTCTTCGTCAGGGTGCGAATTATACAGCGACAATTTGGGGGGGGAGGGGGGGTGCTCAGCTTTTTCTCAAGGACATAAAGGGAACCCTATATTACACAGGCGCATTTTTCAGTGAACTGAAAAACATTGTTATTAGTCTTTGAGTTTATAAAACACCAATTAGCCTAAGCCTACAATAAAATAATTTTTGTGTATATCTAACATTCAAACCCACTGGCTGTAAGCATTTGTGATTTTAGCAGATGCTAACAGATCCCCCCCTGCCCCCCCAAGTCCCTAAACCAGGTTTAGTAAAAGGTACCACCCTCAACAGCTTGTAAAAAGTTAGTACAATGCTGGGATTGTATTTTTTTAATGTTTCTAAAAGAGGTTTGAATGCTTAGAAAACACTCTGAGTGTTGTGAAAGTAGAAAGAGTTGTCTAGTGAAACACCAACATACACATAATCTGAGTCACCATTAAGTTCATTTTATGTACACGTGAGTGAATTTACTATTCTATAGGCAGGGGTTGGGTGGGTAATGTCCAAAAACAAACATTCCTATTTATATTGAACATCCTATTTATCCTAAAGATGTCCTAAAATAAATTTAATACAATGATGAGGTCCTATATTAAAAGTATAACATTGTCAACATAACTAATGTATTTTTAGGGAAATATTATTATTCCTACATGAATGTGAAAAAGAAATGACACGTTGGGGCCATTTCGTCATGGTTTGTGATGTCTGCGTGTGGTTTGGACTTTTCTTTGCGGCTCTCGTCCTGGGACAGTATCGAATTCCTTGGCTATCAGATTCTTTACCCAGCTGGTTGATTGAGCTGGGGCGGTGCCTTCCTGACTCTATATAAGCGGCACGCCTCCTTCGCTAGAGTGTCTGTTTTTAGCTTCGCTCTATAGCCGACGATATCTATAGTCAGGTTTTGTATGACTTTCTATCTTCTGATTTTTGGAGTTTCTTCTCCCTTTTTTCTATCTCGCTTTGCTTCTGTGTTTCGCACTATTATACAGAGGGGGAAATAAGTATTTGACCCCTTGCTGATTTTGCAGGTTTGCCCACTAACAAAGGGTGCAACGGTCTATAATTTTAATGATAGGTTTATTTTAACAGTGAGTGACAGAATATCACCAAAAAAGTGGAATAAGACATTGTATGCATTTTAGGAATTTATTTGCATATTTTTGGTCAAAAATAAGTATTTGACCCCCTGGACAAACCGCATGTTCATATTTTGTAGAAAAGCCATTATTGGCCAGCACAGATGTCAAACAATTTTTATAATTGTTGATAGGGTTTGTGCACATTTTGGCAGGGATGTTGGACCACTCCTCCCTGCAGACAGCCTCCAAATCATTCAGGTCCCGGGGCTGTCGCCTTGCAACCCGAATTTTAAGCTCCCTCCAAAGATTTTCAATTGGATTCAGGTCTGGAGACTGGCTAAGCCATTCCAGACCCTTGATGTACTTCTTCTTCAGCCACTCTTTTGTTGCTTAGGGTAGTTGTCATGCTGAAACACCCATCCTCGACCCATGTTCAGTTCTCTCACTGAGGGAAGGAGCTGTTGGTCCAGAATTCCACAGTATATGGCCGCATCCATCCTCCCCTCAATTCAATGGAGTTGTGTAGTCCCCTTGGCTGAAAAGCACCACTGTGCTTGACGGTAGGGATGGTGTTCTTTGGGTTGTACTCTGAGTTCTTAGCCCTCCAAACACGGCGAAATGAGTTGAGCCCAAAAAGTTCTATTTTGGTCTCATCTGACCGCATCATCTTCTTCCAGGCCTCTTCTGAGTCATCCAGGTGGACAGTGGCAAACTTCAGGCGGGCCTGTACATGTGCCTTCTTGAGCATTGGGGCCTTGCGTGCTCTGCAGGATTTCATTCCATGATCACGTAGTGTGTTACCAACTGTTTCTTTTGTAACTGTGGTCCCAGCTGCCTTCAGTTCATTAACCAGTTCCCCCCTTGGGATTCCTCACCGTTCTCATGATCAGGGACATCTCACGAGGCAAGACCTTGCATGGAGGCCCAGACCGAGGGAGGTTGGCAGCAGTGTGGTGCTTCTTCCATTTCCTGATAACTGCACCGACAGTTGATTTTTCTCTCAAAGTTGCTTTCCGATTCTCTTGTAGCCCATCCCAGCCTTTGTGTAGGTCAACAATCTTGTCCCTGATGTCCTTAGACAGCTCTTTGGTCTTGCCCATGTTGGAGATGTTGGAATCTGGTTGTTTGGCAGTGGATAGGTGTCTTTTATACAGGTAATGAGGTCAGGCAGGTGTATTTGATGTAAATAATTAGTTGGGATTGGGGGTGTGTCTTAAAGAAAGACTAACTGGCTTGTGGGACCCAGAATACTTGCTGTTTGGTAGGGGGTCAAATACTTATTTTTCCTCATCAGATGGTTATCAATTTTTCTAAATTCATATGATGTGATTTTCTGGAATTTTCCTTGTGATTCTGTCTCTCACTATTAGAATTTATATATGATTAAAATTATAGATTGTTGCATTCTTTGTAAGTGGGCAAACCTGCAAAATCAGCGAGGGGTCAAATACTTATTTCCCCCACTGTACGTCCTTTGGAAGCGCGAGCACTTTCGTTTGGTCTGTATTATTCTCTGTGTTTGTACTGTGTCAGTGCTTCTCTCTTTCTCTCTGATCGTTGCGCTTGGCCTCCTAATTCTACCGGCCATTACAGAACACTCTAGCCAGCATGGAGTCGTCAACAATGGCTGCGTTAGAGAAAGTTGTGGCTAATCAACAAGCTGTTCTCTCTGGATATGGCAAGGGTCTTGCTCGCCTGAACAATCAGCAGGCAGAGTTGGCGGAGAGAGCCTGCCTTCAGGGGAATGCCATGCAGAAACAGGAAAACGTTCTGTTAACTCCCACAGAGTATTAGAGTCTTATCCACCCAGGTCACACAAAATGTTACACAAGCACAATCCATCCACCTTCCCAGATAGCCTAAACTCCAGTTACCCCTTCAGGGTTCGTGAATATAGAGTCTTGGGTTCCATTTATTTTATCCCTGTGACTGACACAGCACTCACTTAGGTCGGCCCACTTATTCATTCTAACTCACCAGTCATGAATACGGTGGAGAGTCTCGTTAGAGAAATTGTATCGGTGTTTGATCAGGATGTTTGAGGTCAGGATGCGGCTACGAGTTTAATGCATCTGAGGCAGGGTTCTGAGAGTGTCACTGAGTTTTCAATCTCATTTCGCTTCTTGGCGACAGAGGCTGGTCAGAAGTGACAGTCTTTGTTCACTCTTTGGCTGAAGAGGTTAAGGCTACATTGGAGTCTTATGTTTCCCTGGATGCGTTGGTTTGCACTGCGGTGTGAATTGATAATCGCATCTGCGAACATAACAAGGAGAAACGTACTGCATTGACTCTTGCTGGTAAAGGGGCTAATGCTCCTCACAGCGTGCATACAGCTTCCATTCTGCCCACAGAGATTTCCACTCCTGGCGAGCCTCTGCAGGTTGATAGCCCATATGAGAGCCGAGTTCATAAGTCCTTTCGCAGATGTATAATCTGCTATAATTGTAACAAACTGGGATATATCTGTCCACGCTGCCCCGTGCTTCAGGGAAACGGTAAGTCCCTCTAGTGGTATGGGGGGCACTAGAGGGACAGACCCAATTTCCCTTCTGAACTTTAATTTCTGTAGAATTGACTGTGGGGAGACAGAGAATACTTATCAAAGCTTTTGTGGACTCAGGTGCCGTGGAATGTTTTATGGATGCAGAGTGGGCTAAGAGACATTCCATTCCCATCCGCCCTCTTTTACATTCATGCACTGTAAAATCTTTGGACGGTCGCCCGCTGAGACCGGGATTTATAGCCAAAGTCTCTAATTCACTGACTATGTTCATTTCTTTTGGTGGTCATTCTGAGGAGGTCTGGTTTTTTATTATCAATTCTCCTGTTTTCCCTGTCGTTTTAGGACACTCTTGGCTATGGGAACATAGGCCTTACATCATTTGGAGGAGTCAGTATAGTCTGATCGTCCACATCACATTGATTGTCAGTCCCAATGTAGGGAGAGTTTGGCGTGTCATCCCGGGCATCAACCTATAGGGGAGGCTGATGCCTGAAGTGATTCTGAGGAGTCTGTCTCACACAACCCTCCTAATCTAGAAAAAGGGACGGAGGAAGGGTTGGAGTGAGATCCTCAATTTGACTGGCGGCAGCCAGAGGAGGATTGCTATTCGGAGGATTTCTCTGCCTTGGAATCAGACATAGAGATGGTAGGTTCCGAACAGGGCGTGAATTTGGGGGCTGCTCTGAACTTTTGTCTGCCTCCTAATGTTCCTAACGATTATGCTGATCTCGGGTAGGTTTTTAGCAAGCAATGGGCCAAGACTTTACCTCCTCATCACACGTACTATTGCGAGATCAATCTCTACCCGGGGACCACGCCCTCCAGGGGCTCATTATACTCGCTGTCAGGGCCTGAGCGAAGAGCCAAGCAAGAATACATTCAGGAGGCTCTGGCTAATGGATTTATTCGGCCCTCCACATTTCCTGCCTGAGCGGGTTCTTATATGTGGGCAAAAAACATGGTGGGCTGAGACCGTGTATTGATTACAGGGGCTGGAATAATATCACCATTAAAAACCGATACTCACTTCCGTTGATTAACTCCACATGTGAACGATGCAGGAGGAGTCATTTTTCTACTAAGCTAGACCTCCGGAATGCTCATAACTTGAGTGGAAAATGGCATTTAATACGCATAACGGGAGTACGAATATTTGGTCATGCCATTCAAATTGGTTAACAACCCTTCCATGTTCCAGGCACTTGTCAATAATGTCCTCCGAGAGATGTTGGAGAGATTCGTCTTTGTCTACCTTGAAGACATTCTGATTTTTTCTTCAACTCTCTCGGAGCATAAGCAACCCGTCAGACAAGTACTTGAGGCCCTCCTTAAAGCCAAGCTTTTTGTCAAGGCTGAAAAATACTTTTTTCGTGCCATGACATTTTTGTTTCTTGGCTTTATTGTTTTGGAAGGGTTGGTCCACATGGATCCTGACAAGGTGGCAGCGGTCTGGGTTTGGCCTGCCCCTCAAAATGTCAAGGAGGTGCAAAGGCTTTTGGGGTTTGCTAATTTTTATAGGAGGTTTATCCATATTTTTAGCGTGGTAGCTGCCCCCATTATCATGCTCACTAAGAAAAATACCTCCTTTTTGTTTGCTTAGTCTCTAGCAGCTGAAGCTCCATTTCAGGAGTTAAAGAAATTATCTAGCTCAGAACCCATTCTCGTTGTGCCGGACCCCTCCCTCCCATTTATTGTGGAGGTGGATGTGTCGGAAGTCGGGGTGGGTGCCATTTTGTCCCAGCGCCCCCTTTCGGTACAATAAGTTGCACCCATGCACCTAGTTCTCCCGCTCGATGTTGGCGGCCAAACGGAATTACAAGATTGGTGACCGGGAGATGTTGGCCGTCAAGTTGGCGTTAGAAGAGTGGCACCATTGGTTGGAGGAGGCTAAGCATCTGTTTGTGGTTTGGACGAATCAGAAAAATCTTCAATACATCCAAAAGACAAAACAACGTTATTCTTGGGAGGCGCGGTGGTCGTTGTTTTTCATCTACTTTAAATTTACATTAACCTATCGACCGGGTTCTAAAAACATCAAGCCCGATGCTTTGTCGCAAATTCACAGCCGCTCTGGTCGCGACCCCATTATCTGAGTTGGAAACAAGACTTCCCATCTCCCCCCCCTCTGGTCTGCTGCAGTTGTTGCCCGTCCCTAAGCGCCAGTGGAGCCATATCACTCTCGATTTTGTTACAGGGCTGCCTGTGACTGAAGGCAACACGGTCATCTTGGTGATGGTCGACCGCTTTTCTAAGGCCGCCCACTTTATTGTGCTGCCCAAGCTGCCTTCGACACGTGAGACGACCTTTCTTGTTGTGGACCATATTTTCCGGTTGCATGGTCTCCCTCAAGATGTGGTTTCTGACCGGGGCCCTCAAAATCCGGTCGCGCGTTTTGCAACCAGTTGGGGGCCACCGTGAGCCTTTCCTCTGGTTTCCACCCAGAGATTAACGGACAGACAGAGCGAACTAACCAGTCATTGGAGAATACTCTTCAATGTTTAGTGGCTGACAACCCATCTTCGTGGAGTCGATTTTTAGCATGGGCCGAATATTCCCACAATTCACTTTCCCAATTTGAGGCTCAGTTGGGTTATCAGCCTCCACTGTTTCCTGAGACTGACTGGGATTCAGAGGTTCCTTCAGTCTATCACTTTGTTCGGTGTTGTTGGTCAGTTTAGGCCAGGGTCCGTTCCTCTTTGTTGCGCTCTGGACAGAAACAAAAGACCGCTGCAGATAGAAGACTCCGTTCAGCCCCATGTTATCCGGTTAGCCAAAGGGTTTGGCTTTCCACGCGCCTTGCCCTTGAGAGTGGAGTCACGGAAGTCTGGCACGCCTCCTTCAATAGAGTGTCTGTTTTTAGCTTCGCTCTATAGCCAAAGATATCTGTAGTCAGGTTTTGTATGGCGGTCTATCTTCTGATTTTTGGAGTTTCTGCTCCGGTTTTGCCATCTCACTTTGCTTCCATGTTTCGGACCATTATAAGTCCTTTAGAAGCGTGGGTACTTTCATTTAGTCTGTATTATTCTCTGTGTTTGTACTGTGTCCGTGCTACTCACTTTTTCTCTGGTCGTTGCGCTTGGGCTCCTATTTCTACCAGCCATTACACATTTAGAATTTTTCAATAAGACTACTGCACTATTTGGATTGATTCATACATTACCTTTTTAATCTCTTAAAAGCCCTATGGCCCAGTACTGGGGCCGGTTGTTACGCACAATAAATACAGCATATTTCCAAATCGCAACATTCATGTGGCATATCCACATTTTGCAAAGAAACTAGGCAAAAAGCTCATGTAGACCAGTGTTCCCCAACCCTCTCCTGGAGGCCCCCCTGTCCTGCATGTTTTTGATCTCTCCCTGCTTCAACACAGGTGATTCAAATGATCAGCTTGTTAATCACCCCCTAAGGCTGATTGATGACAGCCTGATCTTGTCAATCACCTGTGCTGGAGCAGGGAAAGATCAAAAACAAGCAGGACAGGTGGGGCTCCAGGAGAAGGTTGGGGAACACTGATGTAGACCATTTTTCCCTCAACTGAACAGAATTCAACCACCAAGCAAATTAATAATCATGCAGCAAAACATTGGATAAAATCACATCAGCGCTAAATCGCGAGAACTTCTCCTGAATTTATGCTATGCATAAAAACAATTCCTCAAATGAAAGAGGAAAGCCCTCAGAAACCAACGATGTATGCCCAGTCATTTTAAACCGACACTGCTCTCAAAGAACAGCAGGCATACACTTTACAGTCTACAGAGATGAGCAAAAAAAATTCTTACCTTTGATATTTTGTAATAAAAAACTGCTTGAGGGTAAATCTGCGCCTGCTATTGTTAGCCCAATGTGTTCGTGTTATAACGATCCAAGATCTGCCAGTATCCTAGCATGTTCTTTCCCAGGGCGTTGCTTCAAAGATCTCAGCTCCTTAGCATTCAGCTTGCTTACAATGTAAGCTCTGCAATTGGCTTGTGATGCTGTCAGTAAGACTATGCTAGTAGGCATTTTATTGAATGACTCCTGATGTTTCCAACTAACTTAAACCACCTTAATCACAGAAAGCTAGCCTGAGCTACAGCCTTGCATTCCCAGTGCGTCAAAGTGAGTCCATGGGCAATTTGCATTTTCTTGAATAGCGCAACAATATAAATGCATAATTAGTTTGTTTGAGGTATTGTCCGAATAATTATCCGCTAAATATTGAACATTCATTTACAAAGTCGTTTTCTGACAGAATCTTTGCACTATTCTGCACAAATACTGAGACTACAACAGTACAGTACGTATTTTCTTTACCCATTCGTTAAATGGGCAATTTGACCACAGTCGTTGTCAGTTGGCGTAGCCCAGTGATTCCCAAAGTGTGGGCCGCGGCCCCCTGGTGGGCCGTGGTGGTACTGCAGGTGGGCCGTGAGAGGTCATTAAAAATATGATTCATTTTTGCAAATATGATTTTTTTTAAATTATTTATTGTAAAATATTTTTTGCACAATTTAAAAAAAATATTTAGAAGTAATAACCTATTGAGTGTTACAGACCTCACAATATTTTAGGAACCTTATATAGTTTATGATCGGAACGTAGCTTTCTGGTCATCATGACCGGGGGTCATAATCGGAGGAGCGTGTACTGTGCTCGATAATTAATTCTGTCTTGTGTGTACACCACAGATTAAAAGTTTGGGCTTCCTTTATCCCCCTGCTTTTATTTCAATCCTGAATCTTTATAATAAATAAAAAACAACAACAATTATTGTTTTTTTATTTATTTATTTTATTTTCTCAACAACAACTATTATTGTTGCTGTTAAGTGTTCTGAGAATGCATAATTTCGTCTATGTACTGTTTATAGGACAAAGGTGGGCCGCGGACATTTTTTAGATTTTCAAGTGGGCCCTGATTTGGAAAAGTTTGGGAACCCCTGGCGTAGCCTAATGGTTAAAATGCCGTGTTGCAAGGGAGAGTCTGAAGGTTTGATTCCTGGTGAAGGTACACTTTTTTCTTGGGAAATAATCGCAGTTTCCTTCTACAAATAATTGCTGGGGTTTTTGTTATTCTTACCTTTCTTTAACATATTTTCACATTGCCTTTGTATTTATAATTTTATTTATTTGTTTTATTTTTTAATAAATCTGCTCCAGTGTCGTCAAACTTCATTTTCATTGTATGTATTATCTTTGAATGGGAAATTGTATAGGCAGCAAAACTGGCAGAAATAATATATATACCAGTATTTTTTTTAATTCTAAAAATTAAAAAATGTTGTATTAGGATGGAATGGATTCATGTAGTGATATATAAGTGAAATTAAATTAGTTTTACTGCTTGGTATCTGAAATGAAACACAAGGTACCTAAATTGCCGAATTGGAGAAGCCACCTAGACGTTCCTCTCTCATTTTGCTCTGATTTAACTGATCAGAATAAACTTTGGCACAGATAATAATGAGATTCTGTGTTGTAATTTTTTAGAGGTTTCAGACTGCAACTCAACAAATTTTCAAGGGATTTGTTAGGTGCAAAATTAGATCTTTCATTTATACTGTGTTCCATCTCGATTTAGTCTGACTCAGTGATATATAGTGATTTTTACCCCAGGCAGAGATCCCAAATGGTTTAACCTTTATTATGATACCAAGATTATTCAAATGGGCCAATCAGTCGCAGAGATATACTCATTTCATTTTGGGCTTGCCAGGGCTTAAGGGGTTAAAATAACGTTATATATTGTTATGTATGATAATTTTTTGTACAGCTTTATATTCCATTTGTAAATGAAGATTTGTTACATGCTGTTTTGCTGCCCTGCTGGTCAGCTATATTTATTTTGTTCATTGGCACCATCTGGTGGCGTATTTGTAAAATCTTTAAGAAAAGTCTAGTAATTTCTAGAAGCTTCTGGCACTTTCCTGCTTGGAGGGGGCGGGATTTCCCTAGAGTCCTGTGGATCTTTCTGGAAGGTTGCTAGACTATATACAGGCTGTGATTTTAAGCACGAGAGACTGACAACAAAGAGAGCAGACAGCAGAAGAGAGCAGACCAGAGTTTTGTTTTGGCAACAGTTAAATAGTGGCAGTGTTATTAGAGAATTTAAATAGTGGATAATTTTTGTACAACTTTTTTTGTAAAGAATAAATTTGTTTTAGTTGTACTGGCCAGTTTTCTTTGTTGTGATTTTTCCAAGTCATAACAAATTGGAGGTTCTACCGAGATTGGATTCACCGAAGATTATTATTTTAAATCTTTTGACTAGTTTAAAAACCAGCAATCATGACTTTTGATGTGGAAAGTTTTTTGAAAACTCCAACCCAGGAATTAATTTTGTTGGCAAAGAAGAAGGACTTGCTACAAATAGCCTCAACCCTTGGATTATCTGATGTGAAGTCATCAATGAAGAAACAAGAAATATTCAACATTTTGGTGCAACATTTCATCGATGAAGATATCTTTGGGGAAGAAGCAGCAGAATTAATTAAAGTTGTGGAAGTGCCTGCAACGGAGCTGCAAAGGCTTGAATTCCAGCTGCGCCAAAAACAACTAGAGCTGGAAGAGAGAAGGTTGGAGAGGGAGAAGGAAAGAGAAATGGAGGAAAGAAGATTGGAGAAAGAAATGGAGGAAAGAAGGATGGAGAAAGAAATGGAAGAAAGAAGGTTGGAGAGGGAGAAGGAGAGAGAACTAGAAGAAAAAAGGATGCAGTTCGAATTGGAAATGAAGAAAATAGAAGCAGGTACTGTTCCAAAATCATTTGGACTTTCTGATCATTTTGATGTGGTTAAACATATCAGACTTGTTCCTCCTTTCTTAGAAAATGATGTTGACCAATACTTTACCCACTTTGAAAAAATTGCTGAAAATTTGAAATGGCCAAAAGAGCATTGGACAATGATGTTACAAAGTGTTCTTACTGGTAAAGCTAGAAAAATCTATAACCAGTTATCTGTCCAACAGTGTGCTGATTATGATTTTGTCAAATCTGCCATTCTGAAGGGTTATGAATTAGTCCCTGAGGCTTACAGGCAAAAATTTAGGAATTCTTGCAAGGAAGCCAGTCAAACTCATGTTGAATTTGGCAGGTTAAAGGAACAGTTGTTTGATCAGTGGTGTAATTCCATGAATGTTGAAAAAGATTTTGATAGAATGAGGCAACTTATTCTGGTTGAGGAATTCAAAAGGTGTGTCCAGCCTGATATTAAGACTTTCCTTGAAGAAAAACAAGCCATTACTTTGCAAGATGTTTCTACGCTAGCTGATAGTTATGCATTGACTCACAAGACTTCTTTTGTCCAAAAATCTACTTTTTCTAAATTTCAAAGCAAGTTTCAGTCCAAGACTACTTCTAATAACACTTCTAATGATTCTAAGGCCACTTCTGAGAGGAAACCTTCCGGTGAAAAGCAATCCTCTGATTCTTTACCCTCTGTGTCTTGCCATTACTGCAAAAAGCAAGGTCACCTTATTTCTGAGTGTTATGCTCTCAAGAAAAAACAACAACGAGAAGAAACCAAGCCAACTGCTTTGACAAAGAGAGAATCTCTTGTATCAATGGTCAGTTCACCTGATCTTCTACCTTCTGTGTCTGATCCGGTTATGGAGGGTTTTGAGCCATTCATCACTGATGGTTCTGTCTCACTTTCACAGGATTTTTCCTCATCTGCTCCTGTTCGAATTCTAAGGGATACTGGGTCTTCCCAATCTCTTATTCTTGCAGATATTCTGCCTTTCTCGGACAAATCGTCTACTCAGGCTAATGTCCTTATTCAAGGAGTAGAATGTGGTTTTACAAGTGTACCTCTCCATAATGTTCATCTCAAATCAGACTTGGTCTCTGGACCTGTTACTGTTGGTGTTAGGTCTTCTCTTCCTTTCAAAGGCATTCATTTGCTTCTTGGTAATGATCTTGCTGGGGATAAGGTTGTGCCCTACCCTATTGTAACTGACACTCCTTTGATTCATCAAGAATCTGACTCTATAGAGGAGGAAATTCCAGACCTCTATCCTTCATGTGCAGTTACTCGTTCTATGGCCAAAAAGGCTATTCAAGATGATGCTGATCTGGACTTTAACCTGGCTGACACCTTCATTGGGCAGTCTTTTCATCAGGAACCTTCCAGTCCTGAGATGTCTGGGAAATCTTCAGACTTGTCCTTGTCAGGTCATTCTAATGACATTTTGTCTCGTAAACAACTTATTCATGAGCAACAACAAGCTCGTGATCTAGCGCATCTTCTACCACAGGCTGCAAGTGAACAAGAGGCTACTCAAGTTCCTGTCTGTTTTTACTACAAAAATGGTGTGCTTATGAGAAAGTGGCGTCCACCCGATGTTCCTGCAGATGAAGAGTGGATGATCACCCATCAAATTGTTCTTCCAAAGCCGTACCGTCAAGAAACTCTTAGTCTGGCCCATGACAATCCTATGTCAGGTCATTTGGGTATCAAGAAGACCCTTCAACGTGTCAGAAACCACTTCTTCTGGCCTTCTATGAGGTCTGATGTACAGGAGTACTGCAAATCCTGTCATACTTGTCAAATGGTAGGGAAGCCGAACCAAAATATTCCAAAGGCTCGACTTAAGCCCATTCCCGCTTTTGAAGAACCTTTCAGTCGGATCATCATTGACTGTGTTGGACCATTGCCGAAGACTAGGTCTGGTTGTGAGTACTTACTGACTATCATGTGTGCTCCCACCCGGTTTCCTGAGGCAATTCCACTTCGTAATATCAAGGCGAAGACTATCATCAAGGCTCTAACCAAGTTTTTCTGCTTAGTTGGTCTTCCTAAGTCTATTCAGTCTGATCAAGGATCAAATTTCATGTCAGGCATATTTCAACAAGTTATGCATGAGCTTAGTATTAAACAATACAGGTCATCAGCTTACCATCCTGAGAGTCAAGGTGCTTTGGAGAGGTTCCATCAAACCCTGAAGAACATGATAAGGACCTACTGCCTTGACACAGAGAAAGATTGGGATGAAGGTGTTCATCTTCTTCTGTTTGCTGCCCGTGAAGCTGTTCAGGAGTCTCTTGGGTTCAGTCCTTTTGAGCTCGTTTTTGGGCATACAGTCCGTGGACCTTTGAAGCTACTGAAGGAAAAGTTGCTAGCTGAAGATGATGTTCCAATGAACTTGCTTCAGTATGTCTCTGACTTCCGCAATCGTCTTGCTAAGGCTTGTGACTTTGCTAAGTCTAATCTCAAAGAAGCTCAGGGCAAAATGAAAGCCAGATATGACCTTCATTCAAAAGATAGAAGTTTCAAAACTGGTGACAAAGTTCTTGCACTTTTGCCAGTTCCTGGAAACCCTCTAAGGGCCCGATATTTCGGCCCTTACACTGTCCTCAAAAAGGTCAGTGATCTAAATTATGTAATTTCAACTCCTGGAAGGAGGAAACAAAAACAAATGTGTCACATCAACATGCTGAAAGAATACATTGATAGAGACACACAGCAAAAGCCAGTCAATGTGGTAAATACAGTTGAACTGGAAAATTCCGAAGATTGTGACTGCCCCTTAGAAAATGAACCTGGTCCAGTCAAACTTGAAAATTCAGACATTCTTCAAAATATTGACAGCAAGTTGTCCCACCTGGACCCTTTTCAACAACAGCAGCTAAAGCAGCTCATATTTGAATATAGTCACATTTTCCCTGACGTTCCATCAAGGACTGATTTGGTTTACCATGATGTCATCCTACAAGATGATGCCAAGCCTGTAAAACAGCATCCCTACAGAATGAATCCAGAGAAGCAGGAATACCTTAAACAAGAAGTCAAATATCTGCTTGAAAATGACTTTGTTGAACCAAGTTACAGTGACTGGAGTTCTCCATGCATCCTAGTTCCCAAACCCAATGGAACATATAGAATGGTGACAGACTACAGAAAAGCGAATGCTCTATCAAAAACGGACTCATATCCTATTCCCAGGATTGATGACTGCATTGACAAAGTTGGACAGTCAAAGTATGTCACAAAATTTGATCTCCTCAAGGGCTTCTGGCAGATCCCTCTAACAGAGAGAGCAAAGGAGATCTCTGCCTTCGTCACGCCAGATGGATTATACCAATACAAGGTCATGCCATTTGGAATGAAAAATTCTCCAGCCACCTTCCAACATCTGGTAAACAAAGTGATTGCTGGACTGCCAGGATGTGAGGCCTATATCGATGATATTATCATCACCAGTGACAGCTTCCAAGAGCACCTCACCTACATCAGAAACTTCTTTCGGAGAGTGAGTGATGCCAAGCTGACTGTCAACCTTATCAAAAGTGACTTTTGTAAAGCTTCAGTTGTTTACTTAGGTCATGTTGTAGGACAGGGTCAAGTCAAACCAGTTGATGCAAAAGTCAAAGTTATCACTGAATTTCCTGAGCCAACAACTAAAAGACAGCTCATGAGATTTCTAGGGATGGCTGGCTACTACAGAAAATTCTGTAAAAATTTCTCTATCATCTCTGAACCTTTGACAAATTTACTGAAGAAAAATGCAAAATTTGTTTGGGATGAAAAATGTCAAAATTCATTTGACCAGCTAAAAGCGATTCTCAAAAATGCACCAGTTCTCTTATCTCCCAATTTCAAAAAGGAGTTCAAGTTGGCAGTTGATGCCAGTGACATTGGTGCAGGTGCAGTTTTACTGCAAGAAGACACTGATGGAGTAGATCATCCTGTTTGTTACTTTTCCAAAAAGTTTGATAAACATCAGAAAAACTACTCAACAATTGAAAAAGAATGTTTGGCACTTGTTTTGGCTTTACAACATTTTGAAGTCTATTTGACTTGTTCAGTTACTTCCATCAAGGTCTTCAGTGATCACAATCCCCTCACATTCTTGCACAAAATCAAAAACAAGAATCAAAGATTACTGAGATGGAGTTTACTTTTGCAAGAGTATGATTTGGACATTTCTCACATCAGGGGAAAAGATAATGTAATCCCAGATACACTTTCACGCATGTAATTTTATTTCTTTTCGTGATTGTGAAAAACGTAATTTTACTTTTCTATTTAATTGTGAGACTTACACTGTTTGTTATGTATATGATTGTTATCATGATCAATAATACGTTTGTGTAAAGTTCAATATTGTTCTGATTATAAAACTGTGTTAATTTTAACAAAAGAAAGCTTTTAGCAAACCTTTCTTTTCTTAAAGAGGGGAGGTGTTATGTATGATAATTTTTTGTACAGCTTTATATTCCATTTGTAAATGAAGATTTGTTACATGCTGTTTTGCTGCCCTGCTGGTCAGCTATATTTATTTTGTTCATTGGCACCATCTGGTGGCGTATTTGTAAAATCTTTAAGAAAAGTCTAGTAATTTCTAGAAGCTTCTGGCACTTTCCTGCTTGGAGGGGGCGGGATTTCCCTAGAGTCCTGTGGATCTTTCTGGAAGGTTGCTAGACTATATACAGGCTGTGATTTTAAGCACGAGAGACTGACAACAAAGAGAGCAGACAGCAGAAGAGAGCAGACCAGAGTTTTGTTTTGGCAACAGTTAAATAGTGGCAGTGTTATTAGAGAATTTAAATAGTGGATAATTTTTGTACAACTTTTTTTGTAAAGAATAAATTTGTTTTAGTTGTACTGGCCAGTTTTCTTTGTTGTGATTTTTCCAAGTCATAACAATATCTTACTTACGGACTCTCAAGGAGTTGATAGTTTAATGACAGGTGATTCTGAACGTCAAGACAGGGTTAAGGAATGGAAAATTTGGAAAGTCTTCCTGTATTCCAAGACACGTTTTATTTGGCACCGTAAAACAAATCAATATGCATCAAATGGTTGGCCATTAACAACTAGTCCATCAGTGGGGTCGTGATGTAAGCTCAAGCAAATTTTAACCAAACACAGACTTGCGATAGCCTATTACTTTAACCTCAGTCTTACCGCTTCTGTGTCCCCCTCCAAATGAAAACTGCTTGGCACGAGGATCATCATGGCCAAACAGCTCGTCATTTTTTTTTTGCATTTGAAAGCATGAGCCTCCAATGTCTGTTTACTTTATTCTCTAAGCTTTTCTGCCTCTCTGTCACTTTGTGATATTTTCGTTTGCTCACAGTCGTTGAAGCGTGTTTTCAGACTGTTAACACAACAGCGGACAAGCAAGACCATTGGTCAAAAAATTTCCCAGCAAGCCAGCCTTCTTAAACACTGAGGACGAAAAGAACAAAATTGAATAAATTGTACAAAGCTTAAGCCCATACATCATTTTTTATTAGCAAGAAAACAGTTTTCTGGTCATTCTTATTGCATGAAGCAAATATATAAAGGAAAAAAAACAGCCAATAGTGATGCAGAACCATTACAAGAGCAATCTGAGATTTCGGATCTCCGCCAAGGGATGACGTTGATATAAACGCAAGATCTTTCTCTTTGGAAGATTTCAGGCCCATCCATGCAACAAGTTTGAGTGAGATTTGCTAAAACGCCCATTCTCGTCTTCCAATGACATCTAAGTGAAAAGATTCTGTCAGATCCGGTAAGCATTCATCAAGGGCTTTCATATGAGGTTTTACTCGATATAGTTTGTATGATTTCAATATTTGACCTCAGAGTCGAAATTATTGATCCGGATCTGGATCCGGAAACACAAAGACCCAAGTCTTTAATGATATTTTGAAACTGTACCATCAGAGATGATCTAATTTGGATCAAAATTCGGTGAAAATGCTGCAGTGGTATACGAATAAATCGTCTCATTGAGAAAGTTGATCCCTGATCTGGATCTGGATCCGGATCGAAGATTTAGACAAGCATGATCACCATATTTGTAATGTATAATCCTTGGGCCAAGATCTACCTTTTGTGTAAATTTCATCAAAATCCGTTCATTTGTTTCGAAGAAATGTCACTGAATGTATAAATAAAGATCATGATTCAGAATCCAGATCCGGATCCAGATCATCACAAAAATTTAATGGAGTTGTCCATGGACCAAGATCTACCTCTGGTGAAAATTTCATGAAGATCCGTCCAGTAGTTTCCGAGAAATCCTGTCCACAGACAAACAAACAGATGGACAAATAAATAAACTGACTCGATCGCACCTTGGTGAGGTAAAAAGTGGTATATAAACCATGAGTCACCTTAGAATTAAAAAGAATGCAGGGAATTATATATTGTCCTGCTCCGAGCAAAATACAGAGTTTTGCATGTATGGGCATTAAGTTACGCTTTTGCTCACCTCAACGTGGGCCACTGGCCACCATGCTGAGGGCCGTCTACGCAACGTTTTTTTTTTTTTTTAAACCGGCGACCCAGTGGCCCAACAGGAAAACTCCCGGTACTCCCAATGGCCAGTCCACCTCTGTTTGTGTGTATATATATATATATATATATTTATACATACACACAGAGGTGATGATTGCCTCCGCTTCCTGTTGGATAAAGAGCAAGGGCATCTCAAAGTTTATACATGTTTTTACACTCTCTCCCTTTATGAAGCTCCCTCCACCGCTGTGAGGCAGACTTGAAGCGGAGTGACACTCGGTCGTGAAGTGCTAGTGGTGAGGCAGCGGTTTGGTGCACAACTGCGTTGTCGTGCTGAAATAGGACGGTAATCCCAACCACTGTGAACACAAAACAATCTGGAATGTCTCTGCATATTATAGAATTAGGATTTTTCTTTCAGTGGAACCATGAGACTAGCCCCATTAGGGGAAAAAAAAAAAAAGAGTTGTCCACATACTTTTTGCAACGCAGTGCAGGTTCACCACCATATTCTGCTTTGATTCATTTGTTTTGTACAGACAGAAGCCATTTTTGGTCAATATAATTCTCCAAATTCACCTCTTCCTTTCTGAAGACTCTGTGCACCACTGCAGAGCTGCATTCCAAACTACTTCGGAGTTTGGTCAGCAGAAACTGACCCATGATCAGGCTTTTTAGATTTGCGGCCTGTTTTTCACAGTATGCATCTCGTGAAAATTAAACTGATGGTGATGGGAGAGTGGGGACTCTAAATCATGTCGCATGGCCTTAAGTGCCATTTCCCCTTCCTGTGCCCCGCCCCCGCTCCACACATGCACTTGAGTGTGCGTGTGCGGTTTTGAATGATAAGTTTCAACCATAGGCTACTATCTGTTCATGTTGTAAATTTTTATTCAGTTTCATTTCATGTTATTCTTTTATCATTATTATTATTGTTAGTTTTATCATATTTTTATCCCATTGACTGGTTTTATTTGTTTTATCTTGTCTTTTAAAACGAATTTATCTAGTTTTTTAGTCTAGCTTGTATCTACCTCTACATTATTTTTAAACCTCTTAAATCTACTTTATTGTGTCAGTGATTAGTTCTATTTTTGTATTTTTTTAATCTAATTTATCTGGTTTTTAATCCAGTTTTTGTTTGACTGTATTTCACTACTATTACTCTTATTATAGCTTTTAAATCAATTTTATTAGGGCTACATTTTTATCATTTTCATTTTCTTGGGTGCTCTATTCTCGAGACAGAACACAAGCCACGCAGAACAACACTAAACAGCAACTGTTATGATCTGTGATTTCTGCCTGTTCTGGTTTATGTTTATTTGCACTTGGTTTGGTTGGTTTATGCATTCAGTATCATCTGCCAGTATCATGCCCATGGTTTTCATCTGTAATGTCTTGAGTTTCTATGTTCTTTGCCAGTGCACACCCCTGTCTGCGAGCTGTCACATTTCGGGTGATTTTGGAAGTTTCCGATGTTTCACAAGTTCATTCACGCCTCGTTCACTTCTTTCAACACTGACTACTAATTAAGTACTAATCACACAAACACTGTGGGTTTTGTTTAGTTTATCTACCAACTCTTACTAATTCTAATATTTACTAATACTTTGATTCCCACAATTTTAGTAATGTTACTTCAGCTTTAAAATATAGTTTGGTGAATTCCAATGTTTTTACCTCTCCATTCTCAGTACTGAGAGTTGTTAATACTTAAAAGCAATGTAAAACTAGAACGGGCACTCGGTAGAGTGCATACCTTCGCCGACGCCACTGAATCCCTCGCCACTGGCGTTGGTTTCATGCCGATCGGATAAAAATTGACCGAGATATGGCCGAAAGTCGGTTTTGACCTTTTCGTGGCCTTGACCTTGACCTTTGACCCGATCACTCCCAAAATCTAATCGATTGATCCTCAGGTCATGCCAAATCAACCCACCAAATTTTATGAAATTCCGTTTCGTACTTTTTGAGTTATTCGATACACATACAGACAGACACACAAACAAATAAATACACGGGGATAATGAACACAAGCCCTGGTCCTGACAACATTGGCAGTTGTATCCTGATCCACTGTTTAACTAGCCCCTGTTTTCCACCACATTTTAAATTCGTCACTTCGCCATCAGAAAGTTCCTAATCTGTGGAAAGAATCCACCATAGTTCCTCTTGCAAAAAACGACCACCCTGAATCTATTTCTGATTACAGACAGGTAGCCGTGACTCATCATGAAATGATTTGAATAACTTATTAAAAAAAAGGAACTATTGGGAAAGACTGAACATCTTCTTTACCCTTTGCAGTTTGTATATCGCACCGAGGGGGTCTGCGGGATGTCACCGTAACTCCTCACATCTTCATACCCAAACACTAAGGGGTCTATTCTCCCATAACGCGTAGTCTTTTTTCACGCAATTCGAGTTAAGCACTTTAGAGTTACGCCTTTTCTCCCGTACTCACTTCGATCACGCCCGCAGCGCTTAACTTCAGAATGTAGGCAGCCTTATGAGAGAGTTGTGACTGATCCAAAAGAGATGCAGACTCTGTACAAAACTCATTGATTATGGCTATCAGGAAAACATGGAAAAACGATTTTCTGATTAACCAAGAAAAGGCAGTTGTGGTCCATGGAAAACGCAAACCAGACTTTAAATTTGAATATCGTGGGCCTGCTGATAAAACCTTGTATCTCAAAACTGATAAGAAACAAAAACTCGTATGTCCACTATTCTTACATGCAGAATGAAACTTTTTTGTTTGAAATTGTATTTATCAATTCAGAATAATTTTATTATTATAACTTAAATTATATATATATATATTTTTTTCCTGTGAAGTTTAACATTTTGAAGATACAAGGTTTTATCAGCAGGCCGACGATACGCAGCTGTAATAGTAGGCCTGTGTGTGTCTGTGCCAACTACAAGAAGTAATGCAGACATCTCTTTTTTATTTCTTACTCTAGCCACCATGGCATTAAAACTATGCAAACCAACTAATTGCCACGATAATTAAATAATAAATAAAGAATTTAGCGCTTCTCAACCAGCGTAATGAGAGCATTGAATATGTGCCCCTCCTACACCAGCCTGTTTGTTCTGTGGAAAACAAGCAGGAAAACGAGTAAAGAGAACTTTCTAGTCAGACTAAAATAACAATCAATGACAGTTTATATGATTTCATTCAGAAATTGCGCGCTTGAAATTTCAAACTACTCCGATGTCGGGTTTGCAACTAAAGGACAAGGCAACGCTTTAACAAATAAAGGATTCTTACCTCGCACGCGGAAAAATCTGCAGGCCACTGTAAAAGTCAGGCTCTCTGCACACCGGAGAAGTGTGCACGCAACAGGTGGTGAGCAACCATCATCCCCGGTGCATTTCACTGCACTGGAGGAGGAGGAGGCATCTGCTCTTTCTGCAG
Organism: Gymnothorax reevesii; assembly: GCA_029721435.1. Lineage (NCBI taxonomy): Eukaryota > Metazoa > Chordata > Actinopteri > Anguilliformes > Muraenidae > Gymnothorax > Gymnothorax reevesii. The sequence continues at coordinate 121,659,093 of CM056577.1, read as the reverse complement.
TGGAAGTGCATGGAGAAGAACTTGGAGTGGATACGGATTAAGGAGGGTTACGTAAAATGGTCGTTTTTATTTGCCTATACTCAAAGTATCACTGTGATAGATACTAGAAGCAAGCTTAATATGGTTTCAAATATTTGTTTTATTTTTGGCATTTCAAGTAGTTGCACAGTACATAGGCGTCATGGGCCGAGCCAGGGAATTTGGCGTAGATGCTTAATATGCACGTATCATGATCGCACACAAACTGAACATTAATGCTGTGGCGATGTCTTTGGTCTCTGTACATATTCTTATTCGTGGAAGGGGTTCTGATTGCAACGTGAGTACAATCAATGGCTCCCACAACACTGGGGAACCAGGCGACCCGGTAGAACCCTCCCCCTTAACTCTCCGTCTTTCAGCTGGTGTATCAGGGAACTTTATTAAGTGGCTGATGTGGTGCACAGACTGAAGACGAGGGGAGAATACGCTTAGGCTGCAAAGCACGTCGCTACACGCTTTTTTCGATTTATGCGCATGGGAGAATAGACCCCTAAAAGAGCAGCAAAATCATTCCAGACTGTTATTTGCGGACTTCTCATCTGCATTCAATACCATACAACCCCACCTGCTGGTGCAAAAACTCACAGAGCTCTGCCACAGTGAGTTTGAAAACTGTCACATCCTCAAGTTTGCAGATGGTACAGTTCTAGTAAGCCTGTTAAACGATGCTAATGTGTCTCAGGGTCCTGTTTCAAATTATTTCTTAGACTGGCGCCAGGAATCCGTTTTGGATTTAAATGTGACTAAAACTAAGGAGACATTGTGAATTGACTTTAGACGCCACCAGCCTGCCCCTGTTAACACTACAATCAATGGTCAGTCAAAATTGTTCAATCTTATTAGTACCTGGGAATCATAATTGATCATTAGCAGACATTGAAAAGTCAGCAGTGCCTTTTCTGTTTGAGGAAGCTGGCCAAATTGCAGGTTGACAAGTCCCTGATGACATTATTTTCAAAATCCTTTTTTGAGTCTGTTTTTAACTTTGCTTTTATCTGTTGGTACACATCCCTCGAAACAAAAAAAAAACTCATTATCACTGGTCTTAAAGAAAGCCAGTCCATCATGTCCGACTGTACTCATGCCCTGTTGTCAGAATTTACGCTCCTACCCTCTGGTTCCCGTTTGAGCAACGACTAGCCAAAGCAAACAGATATAAAGTCTCATCAAAAAAGGAAAGTCCAAGGCACTCTTCTTTAAATATAAAAAGCCTTTATTTTATAAATGGCTACTTCATATAGAAATGATAAAACAAAGTGGGTTACAGCCCACGCGTTTCGGCCTCAGCCTTCCTCAGGGTGTAGCACTCAACACAATGATTCTCCTTAAATAGGTGATTGAAATCATCTGGATGGGTAGGCGAGCAATAGAAACATAAAATAACGAATCATGACCAATAGATGGCTCCACCAATTAAACAATTAAATACAGAAGAACAAAGCAGAAAAAACACTATGTGTATGTGTAATGATAGAAAGTTACAAAAAAGGACTGAAGTCAATATCTTCATTTAAACCTGGATAAAAAGTCTCTCTCTGCAGAAGTAATTTGAGTCTGTCACCACCTCTAATGTTTTTATGAATACTTTCTAGGCCTTCAACCATAAGTAAGCCTGGGTTGCTGTCATGTGCTTCAAAAAAATGTTTAGCCATTGGATAATTAAAGTTTGCTTTTCTAATTGCATACTTATGCTCAGAAACTCTGTCTTTCAAACGATGCCTAGTACGGCCTTTATAAAAACAACCACAGGTACAAGACAATCGGTAGACAACAAACATGGTGTTGCAGTAAATGAGTGACTTAATGTCATACACTTTGTTAGTCTTAAAGTCACTAAATTGTTTACATTCTTTAATATTAGCAGAATGTTTGCACAAAGCACATTTAAAAGTACCCTTAACTGGTCGATGAAGCCAAGTTTTTTTATCTGAAGCAGAGAGATGGTTAGGCACCAGCCTGTCACGTAAAGTGGGGGCCCTAAGAAAACTGACTTGAGGAGGAACAGGAAAAACCTCTCTGAGCAGAGGATCACTCTTGATAAAATTCCAATTAGAATACACAATCTTTTTTACAGAATTTGGAAAAGAACTATATTGTGTGACAAAGTAAATTTGCTCTGGCTTAGAAGATTTTTGTTTATTTGTCATCAAGAGCTCAGAATGAGGCATAGACTGAGCTTTTTTGTAAGAACCCTGGACAATTTTAGCCTCGTAACCTCTCTTTGCAAATCTGTTTGACATAATTTTTGCCTGATTTTCAAATTCAGAATCAGTGTTGCAGATACGTCGCAGACGTTGAAATTTTCCGAAAGGTATGTTGTCCTTCAGCCACTTAGGGTGGAAACTCCCAGCCTTCAGTACTGTATTTCTGTCTGTCGTTTTTCAGTACACTGTGGTGTGAAGTATGCTACACTCAACTTTAGAAATGGTCAAATCCAAAAAATTAATACTGTTTTGAGAATATTCAATGCACAGTTTTATATTTCTGTTGTTAGTATTCAAAAAATCATAAAACAATAAAAGTTCCTCCTCAGAGCCAGTCCAAAACAACAAAATGTCATCAATATACCTCCCCCACCATTTTATCTTGTCACTATATCTGGTATGAACGACTTCTTTGTCCCATAATCCCAAGAAAAGAGAACCATAATTAGGAGCAAAACAAGCCCCCATAGCAGTACATCTATCCTGAATATAAACTTGAACTTGGAAAAGGAATACATTGTTTTTATGAGTCAATTCAGTGAGCAGAAGAATGAAATCATAAGGAGGCAAAGAGTTCATAGGCCTGTGTTGAAGATTTTATTTCATCATTATTCATTCATTGCTCATACTCATAATCAATAACCATGTAGGCAGCAAAAACACACACACAGACACACACACACACACACACACACGCACACACACACACACACATACATACAAGTAGTTCACATACTGCAGTGCAAACACACAGAAGAATACAAATACAAGCAGGTCACAGACAGACAGACACACATATACAAGCAATTCAGTTCACACATGCATGAGCAACTCACACACACATAAGCAGCAGCTTCTGTAGTTTTCTGTAGTTCTGTAGTAAGCAGGCGTCTGTTTAGTTGATTCAAAAAAACATAATCAGAGGATGTATTTGATTTCTGTAGAATTGATCAATATTTGTTCAGCAAAATCATTAGTTGCTACTGAAAACATACTCAATTGAATTATTTGTAATAATTTGATATGCATCGAATTCATCCACTGGTATCTTTTTCTTTTTCATCTGGCTTTATATTTCTTGCTGGGTGTAGCTGTAGGTCTCTTAAGGTGACGCGTCTTTGCTCTGCATTCCTGAAGGGTTACTTGGCTTGGATCTCAGGTTACCTGTTCAATGGTAGTGCGAGAATCAGAGGTATAAAAAGGGCCTGTAAACGCCAAGTCTTCCGTTCTTCGGGGAGTTCTTCAGAGAGTTCTTCGGGGAGTTCTTCAGTTCTTCTTGGTTGGCAGTTCCTCTTGCGCAGGAGGAACTCGGCTTTACATTTATCAACATGACACAATAAAGCCTAATTTTCTTTTTCAGAATCTGTCTCTCTCCAATTGCTTGAGGATGGGGGAACCTCAATATGTTGAAGAAAATCCACAACAACTGCTCTGTAAAAAATATTCTTGAGCATTTAATCTATCATCATGGTTAATGTTAGTATACAAGGAAACTTTGATTATCCAATGGCTAAGCATTTTTTTGAAGCACATGACAGCAACCCAGGCTCACTTATGGTTGAAGGCCTAGAAAGTATTCATAAAAACATTAGAGGTGGTGACAGACTCAAATTACTTCTGCAGAGAGAGACTTTTTATATTTATGAAATGAAAGCCACTACCTATCCAGGTTTAAATGAAGATATTGACTTCATTCTGTGTTACAAGAGTCTGAACATGTCCCTTCACTGTATTGGATATTATCTATTCATTGAGGGGTCTATTCTCCCATGCAGGTAAGTCGAAAAAAGCGCGTAGCTACGTGCTTTTCAGCCTACGCGTATTCTCCCCTCGACTTAAGTCTGTGCATTACGCGCCCCGAAGGCAGTTACGCGCTTGGGGCGGAGCAAGGCCAAAATCGGGGCGTTTCCGGGTGTTTCTCATGCGAATAACACTTACGCTTGTTCTCTCCCTGGCTTAAGGGCTTTTTCTGGTAAGCGCTTTTGAGGGCTGTATTAAGGTCAAGCGCCCACATAAGGCGAAATGGAATATTGCATTTGAAGTTGTTTATCGGCCGAATTTTAACATTAATTTTATTTTATTTAACATGGTAAAGTTTGAGACATTTAATATTCAATTGTTCTTCCTTATTTCTAAACTACATTTCTCAAAGCCATAATAATTTATCAAACAAAATCATCACATGATTTTACGCATCAGCCTCTTTGCCAATCAGTTCAATTACAAACGCAAAACAATTAATACGAGTATACATAAGTCCATCATTCTACCATGCCCTCAAAATCTAAAACCAAAATGCCAGTCCTGCATTTGCTTGCACTCTAGCGTGAGTGGGAAAGAGTAAGAGGAGCGCGCCGAGCTCGAAGACGAACACGGATATATCGGCTTCGTTTGGACATCCTGGGACTAACAAACATCGAGGGCATCCAGCGCTTTCGTCTGGACCGTGCATGAGGTGATCATCTATCTTTGCCGACTTCTGGATGAACAGCTATCCAGCCGCAGCAATTATCCACAAAACATACCGGTGGTCATCAACGTCAGAACTGCGCTGTCGCTCCTGGCATCTGGGTCGTTCCAGAGAATGGCTGGTGATGTCATGCACATATCACAGGCGTCTGTGTCAAGGTGTCTGACGCAGTTCGTTGACGCTCCAAGTTCTTCTCCTTGAACTTCCACAGCAGAAAGAGTGGATGCCATCCCAGGGCTAGAAACTCACTGGAATTTCATGGTAGTCCCCAGGACTAGTTACATTCCAGGTCTACTAGTCCTGGAACTCCGCCAGTAGTCCTGGGCGAAAAATGATTTGACGGTAAAAATCCAACTCCACCTTTCTATTTTAGTCAGGAACCAGCGGCGCAGTTTTTTATGTGAAACATTTTTGCCATTTGAATTTTCTCCTGTACAACACTATATATTTCATTTTTATATCTCTAATGGTGATCAATACATCCAAATACAACAGTTTTTGGCAATTTTTTGAAAATTCAACCAGATCTCTATTTAGCTCCCATTCCAAAAATGACCACACATAGCAACTGAATGTTGATTCCAAATAGAGCAGATTTACTTTAGTAAAACCATAAATATTTCTGCAACAATACAAACAGTAGAAAAAAAAATAGAACTTCTACAATATTTACATTGACACAATTCTACAGTGTGCTGCTTTTGAAAAACCTTCTGAAAAATTGCAAGCCAAAATGAAATTCCTGGAGCCAGGCATCTGACCAGGAGTGGTTTTTGAATAAAAAAAGACTAAAACATCAGCCTTTGAGTGCGCCTTCCCTTTTTTCCGCTTTCGTAATTCTCAGTTTTACGAGTTTACGCACTAGACAAAACAACGTATATATAAATCCAAGGCCTAGACGCCAACTCCCCTTTACCTTATAAATATGAGTATATATACACTCAAACATACACATGCGCGCACACACATATAAATACACATGCACACACAAACACAAACACACGAAACGTATCGCGTGTCATAACACCAGACCACATCACTAAGCTGGCATTTTGGCCCGAAAAGCAGCGAGCTCCAATTACATTTAAATTTTGACAGCAATAAATCTTTCATTACAACATTTATAAGACATTCCGTACCATTTCGAAGATGGAGGAAGGTAGCTAACCAGAGTAATGAAATGCACAGGAGCCTGTTGCGTGTACACTTCTCCGGTATACAGAGAGCCTGGCTTTTACAGCGCCCCACAGATCTCTCCATCTATGCTTTAAATCAGGGATACTGCGCTAACATCTCCCCACCAAAGCCACATCCAGAACGATTTGCAGCTTAATTCCTGGTATCAGCCTTCAGTGCTCGTTTGCCATACAACACTAACATCTGTGAAATTTGGATTTGACATCATTGTCTTCATGTTCTATTAACAAATGCGACTGCCCTATATGTTTGTGATAATACCAAAGCACCACCCATTTGTTAATCAATTTTAGCCAATAAAGAATAGCCGACATGGGAATTGTCATTATCAGTAAATGGGATAATTGATTATAATAAAGTTTTAGGCACAAGTTCAAGTGAATGTGTCGCTCAAATCAAATAGGATATGATAGGCTATGGATATGGAATTCCGTCATTGCTGAGGCAGTTTCGAGGTGGGGAGATGACCGCGTGCGGGGTAAGAATCCTTGTTAAAGCGTTTCCATGTCCTTTAGTTGCAAACCTGACATCGGAGTAGTTTGAGATTTCAAGAGCGCATACAGCCCTCATATAAACTGTCTTTGATTGTCTTTTTTTTTGTGACTAGAATGTTCCCTTTGTCTTCTTCTCTTTCTTCCACGGAACAAACAGGCTGGTGTAGGAGGGGCACATTTTCAATGATCTGATTGTGCTGGTTGAGAAGCGCTAAATTCTTTATTTATTATTTCATTATCGTGGCAATTTGTTTGTTTGCATAGCTTTAATGCCATGGTGGCTAGAGTAAGAAATAACAAGTGTTTGCCACTAACATGGCAATATCCCCCGCCGCCTCAATTCTTTGTGTCCATACGGACGGGCGGAGCCCAATGCCATATCCCCCGCTTCACGCTAATTGCAAGGCGGGGGATAAAAAAAGAGATGTCTGAAATACTTATTGTAATTGGTACAGACGTACATAGGCCTACTATTACAGCGGCATATAAAACCTCATATCTTCAAAATGACAAACTTCACAGGAAAATAAAAAATAAATATAAAATTAAATAACAATAATAAAATAATATGAATGGATAATTATAGTTTAAAATAAAAAATGATTAATTTTGCATGTAAGAATAGTGGACATGCGAGGTTTCGTTTCTTATCAGTTTGGTGATACGAGGTTTTATCAGCAGGCCGACGATATTCAAATTTAAAGTCTGTTTCGCGTTTTTCATGGACCACAAATGCATTTTCATGGTTAATCAGAAAGTCCTTTTTCCATGTTTTCCTGATAGCCATAATCAATGAAAATGGTACAGAGTCTGCCTCTCTTTTGCATTAGTCACACCTCTTTCATAAGGCCGCCTACATTCTGAAGTTAAGCGCTGTGGGCGTGATCGAAGCGCTTCGGGGAGAATACGCGTAACTCAAAAGTGCTTAACTCGAATCGCGTAAAGAAGGACTTACGCGCTAATGGGAGAATAGACCCCTGAGTGATGAATCACTTGAGGCAATTATTTATTTCTGAAAGGTAATTCTCTTGTGCAACTCGGCTTGGCTATCCATGAATAACTTCACCAAGAGACATAACCATGCTCCAAAAGTCAGTTTACACAACTCCAACCATGGTTACCATGCCAGCAGCATTCAGGGCCTTCCATCTCTTCTCCAGGACAACAACCTCCCCTGTGACCTTCCAAAATTCCCTCAGCAGTTCTCAGCAACTGGAAGTTCAGGAAGAAAGCTGCGTCATTGCATGGGACAGTGAGCTGCAAGTGAGAAAAGAGAAGAGGTCAGATCCTGCTGAGGAACTATCTTTATCTTTACACGGGGCCAAAAATCCCTGTCGGCGCCCCACCATGTGTCACTGGCATCCATTGTGACCAAGGCTCAATTGTTATCATGGGTAACCTCAGGAAAATATAGCATGGATGCCATCTGTAAATAGTATACAACAAAAGAGATTCCATCTGTATAGAATGGTTTACTCACCTTCGTGAGGCAGTTGCACATTTTGGCGTACGTGCTGGCGAATTTCGTCACATGAAGGGCTCTCTCCACGTTCATTTCTCCAATACCTTCCAGCCGAGCCTCCGTATTTATAGAAAGACCTGTGACGTGCGTCATGAGCTTCTCGAATTTCTCTGGCGTCAGCTTTTTGAGAATGCTGTTCACTCCCCGGCAGAGGTCCTCAGTCACCATCTCCTCCAGATCCTGCTCAACCTTGACCTTTCTGGTTGAAGGCCTCCTGGCGCTGTCCGTCTTGCGGAGTTCCACATCCTCACTGAATGAATGGATGATCTTATGTCCTTCCGTTCCATGGACCTGCAGTGAAATTCCAGGACCAAACATCACAGAGGGTGCAGGTGTGGAGGCAGGGGCACAATTTATCACACCGATGTCTGTGATGGGTTTTCCTCTTTTTCGTTTCCTTTATTACAGCAAAGTCCCACTGAGGCCGAGGTCTCTTTTTCAGGGGAGCCCTGAATACAATACAACAAATACAAAGTGGGTAACAGACAGAGCATAATAAGATTCACACACTTACATTCAACAACTGCAAAATAAAGGAAAACAAACTTTAAAACAAAGTTAAAATAAATTTTAAAAAATAATTTAAAAAATAAATAAAACATTCAAGTGCAAAGGACAGAGAACAAGTTCAAGGTTAAAACTAAAGGCAAGTACATCTGGCCTCCTCAAGTAACATCTTCCACCGTTGATTCTTGACGGAGTCATAGGGAATGAGACAGTCAACCTTCAGAGAGTCTTGGCATCTATTCCAGACATAAGGTGCAAATGCGCTAAAAGCAGAACAGCCCAAATTTGTCCTAGTCCTAGGTGACTCTACAAAATCCACCCTTGCGATCTAACATGCTGGCTTTGGATTTTGAAGGACAAAAGCCTAGTTAGATTTGAAGGAAGCTTGCCAAGCAATGCTTTATAAATAAATAAAATACAATGGATCTTCCTTCTAAAATAAAGGGAAAAACCACCCAACAAGACTATATAACACGCAGTGATGAGTGCAGAAACAATCTCCAGTGATAAAACGCAGAGCGCTGTGATAAATAACGTCCAGAGGTCTTAAAGTACAATCAGAGGCATGCATGCAAAGGATATCCCCATAGTCAAATAAAGGTAAGATTGTTGCCTGAACAATCCTCTTCCTACTGTCTAAAGAAAAACAAGACCTGTCTCTGTAAAGAAACACAATTTTCTTCGGATTTTCTTGGACAAGTTACACACATGAGTCATAAAGGAAAAATCATGATCCAGCCAGATACCCAAACACTTGTAAGACTGGACTTGCTCAATTTTAGCACCAGACACCGAGAAGATTGAATCATTTGGCATGAAAAAAACATGAACTTAGTTTTATCATTATTTGGAACAAGTTTCAGTTCTGCCAGAGCGTAATGAATAACATTAAAAGCCGATTGCAGATAGATAAGGGCCTGGGCACACGATGGTGCAGAGGAGTACAACAAAGTGTCATCTGCATAAAAATGAACCTTGCAATTTGCCATATTACAAGCAATATTATTAATGTAAATTGTGAATAAAATCGGTCCAAGAATGGATCCTTGGGGTACGCCTTTTGTCACTTTTAAGAATTCAGGCTTTGCATCCCCAAGCATAATAGCTTGTGTTCTATTAGAGAGATTGTCCTGGAGCCACAAGCGGGCATCACAATTAAGACCAATGGAGGACAACTTTTAAAAAAAAACTTGTCGATACTGACAAGTTAAAAATATTGGTTATTGAATGCGCGATCATTGGGGCTGCTAAACGCAAAAGACTCGGAACTAAATGATCCTCACCAGTGCAATTATTTACATCAATTAGTGTCAATTCTTGTTGGACCTCATTCGCTTGAAATTCCCGAAATGAAAACAATACTCTAGGTTTTGGAGAATATGTGAATGAACTAGAGCTTAGGTCAGACATATACCCTGTAGAGGGCTGATTAATTACATTTTCAAAAAGGTTTCCGGCTGCGATAAAATGTTGGTTAAAAAGATCACAGAGTGTTTATCCATTATAGGACCAGAATCAGTGTGGATAGAGTGTGGTATAGATGAAGACGGATAACAATTCAGGGACTTCACGATTTTCCAAAATTTTGCAGGATTACCCTGACTTTAGGCCAGTGACGAAATAAAATAATCAGATTTCCCCCTTGTAATCAATGAGCAGCAATTATTTCATAATTTTCTAAAGACTTGCCAGTCAGAGAGTGCCTGGGTTTCCGTAGCTTTACCCCAAGCTTCATCCCTAACGCGTAGTTTTGTGGATAAGGCATTCGAAAACCAAGGGTTTCTTCTATTCTTAACCCTAAGTCTCTTCACCGGAGCATGCTTATCCACAGCATGATTAAACACGGTTAAAAAGTGAGCCAATGCTAGGTCAGGGTCTGAAATAAAACCCGCAGAGCTTAAATCACTCCAAATAATATTGTACAGGAAGGCCTGTTCACAAAAATGTTGAAAATTTCTTTTAGTTATAAAACATGGAGGAGCTTTTGTAACTTTCATATCTCTAATACATGATACAGGGCAATGAACACTAAAAGGAAAGATACCACTCAGGGCATACTTGTGCAGTCTATTAGTTAAAATCAGATCAATCAAAGTTGATCGGGATAAATCTTTAAAATTAGGTTGTGTAGGCACCGAAATTGCCTGGGAGTCAGGCCCTCGCAGACCTCTTTAAAATGGTTTGAGAATGGTGATAACCAATCTATATTGAGATAACCCGCAACCAATTATTCAGTGTGAGCATAAGTGGACAAGATATTAGAGAGATTGATTATGGAGGATGAAAGAGCGCTTGGTGGGCGATATACACTTGCTAGTGTAAAACTTGCACAACCCACTCCTATTTTGATAATTAGACACTCAAATTGCTCTGGAATAGAGGAGGATAATAAAACTTTCACAGTGAGAGAGGATTTTACAAACATCAATACCCCTCCCCTTCTGTTAATCCTGTCACACCTAAAAACATTATAATCAACCATTGCTATATCATGGTCTGACACAGAATCATTCAACCAAGATTCAGTGACAAGAAATACATCAGGATTAATTTGCAGAACCAGAGCCCAAAAACAATCCTTTTTTGATAATAGAGTTCCTACATTGAGACATAGTGGACCCAACCAACATTTACGGGACAGAAAAACTACAGGTGTTAAAACTATGGGAGGGACCGTTAAAATAATACCAGGGGTCTGAATATTGATTTGTGTAAGGTTTGATACCGAGACACCACTTGGTCTAAATTCCTCGCGTGGAAAGAATTTTTGCGATTGGGTGCGCAAAAGTGCTTGTCGCCACAGAAAATTTTACACCCGCACTACATCTGACCAGGATGTTTAAAAAGTCAACAGAGGGACCAAGTTCATTAGAAAATGAGACGGCAGTTGGACGTTGGGGGGAGCTCTTGTGGGAGACCGCAGGCCTATATTAAACCACAACGGGAGAAGAATAAGAAAGTTCCGGCCAGTGTGTGCAGGAAGTAAACAGTCAGTCCCGTGGGAAGCGCAATACAGAATGGTGAATATTGGCCGAAAGCATTTGGCTGCCCCATTTACAGGGATGTGACTCGTCCGTTTTAAAAAAAAGGGTGCCCGGTTCCAAAACAGGTTAAAATTGTCGATAAAACCAAAGCCATGAGTCCTGGTAGCATACTGAAGCCTAGTGTGCATGCTAAGCAGTCGGCTGAAACGGCCACTGCCGCGCTGGAATGAGATAACATGGCGAAGGAGGTGGAACAGTTTTACAGTATGTACAGTATATTGCGATTTTGGTTATGAAATCATGTCGGCAAATGTTAACCAGATACTTTGTCCAATTTAAATAAAACTTGGTGTGTGAGTGTAATGGTCTTCTCTGTGCACTGAGGAAGGACAAAAGTGGAACTGGATTGAGATGCAAAGATGAAGTTGGATTTTATTATGCCTTTACTGCCGCAAGGCAAAGGCAAAACACAAAACAAACAGGAAACGATGTTGCAACAATAATAATTACAATAATGGGCTGATCTCTAACATAGGAAACAGCGTTTAAATTATGCTCTTACACAGACGTGAATAGGCGGTAATAATCTCAAGACTAGAGCTTTACAACAGGCTTAAGAGACTTTGCACCGAATGAGAGCGGAACTCGTGCTTGTATACACAGACTTCTCGCACAATGCAAATAAGTAATTCTTGCACGCAGATCTTTTAAGTAATATTTTTGGGGGAAAAAATTGAGCTGGCACCATGACTGACCAATCAAAATGCCAGAATGAGTCACATGACAAGAACAGAAATTGGTGACCATGGAGGCAATCCAGACTGGTTTGAATGGTCTCTGTACTTCGAATGTTCGTTTCTGATTTGTTTTACTGACTTTGGATTTTGCCAAGTTACACTCCCAATTACGAAATAGTTGGGACAAAGAGCAAATTGTGAATATAATCAAAACGCAATGACTTTCAAATCACACCAGCCAGTATTTTATTCACAGTAGAACAGAGATAACATAACAAATGTTGAAACTGAGAAATTTTACAGTTTTATCCACAAAATTAGCTCATTTCAAATTTGATGACTGCATAGGTCTCAAAAGAGTTGGGACAGAGGCCTGTTTACCTTGGTGTAGCATCCCATCTTTAACACCGAGTGGCGGCGTCTGGGCATTGCAGAGACAAGTTTCTTGAATTAAGCCATTGAAATTTGATCCCACTCTTGTTTAATACAGGCTTCCAGCTGCTGGAGAGTTTTGGGTCTCCTTTGATTGACCTTTTGACTTCTAAAGAGGAGTATGTCACTGAACCATATGTTGCATCTTATTTGAAGAAAGGTCAAAGATTGCTCTGTGCCCAATTGAGAGCTTGCGTCTTGCCTCTGGCAGTTGAGGTGGGTAGGTATCAAGGGATACCAGAAAAACAGCGTTTGAGTATTTTATGTGATCTAAGAAATGTAGAGGATGAGTTGCATTTTGTTTTTCATTGTCCATTGTATGCCAGCCTAAGAAATGTTTTATTTGAAAAAGTACAAACCAGGAATCCTTATTGTTTTGGTTGTCTGAATTTAATATGCTAAGTTGGTTGTATGAAGAAGAGGTATTTGCTTTGGGTAAAGTCTTGGTGAAAGCGTGGCAGCTGCGGTGGAGACAGCTGTACCCGCATGTATGAATTGATGCATGTATTTATTTACTTTTGTTGGGAGTCTCTTATAATCCCATGGGTGCTGGGCATTATTGTATGCAGGACGCTTACATAAAATTATCTATCTATCTATCTATCTACTACCAATTTTTGTATTTTTTTAAGATATTTTTTGACAAATCAAATTAATTCTTGCACAAATGAAGGCTGTAAGAAGTACAGTAAACGATTTTTCGAGAAATAAATACTTTTTGGTATTTTATTTGACAAATTTGCTAAAAGTGTTACGTCCAGAATTATTCATACCCTTTTCACAGTAATAGATGGCAAAGCCTTTATTCACAAATACAGCCTCTAAATGTTTCCTGTGGTGAATCACAAGGTTTCTACACGTCTCCACAGGGATTTTGGCCCACTCCTCTGTGGCAAACTTCTCCAGGTCCTTAAGTTTAGGGTTTCCTTGACATGACCTTGGTCTTCAGTTCCCCCCACTGATTCTGGATAGCGTTGAGGTCAGAGCTCTGGCTTGGCCACTCCAAAACATTCACTTTGTTGTCCACGTACCATTTCTTGACGGATTTGGCCCTGTGTTTAGGATCATTATCCTGTTGGAAGACCCATTCCTGCACGAGATCAAGTCAAACACGGTGGCAGGAATATCATGCTCTGGGGTTGCTTTTCAGCGAATGGGCCTGGAAACCTTTTTAAAGTGAATGTCATTATGAAACAGGACCAGGATATCCAGATCTTCAGTTAAAACATCAAGCAATCCGGCGAATAACTTGGTCTTGGGCAGGAATTGATCTTCCAAAAGAATAATGATCCTAAACACACGGCCAAATCCATCAAGAAATGGTTAGTGGACAACAAAGTGAACGTATTGGAGTGGCCAAGCCAGAGCTCCGACCTCAACGTTATCCAGAATCAGTGGAGGGAACTGAAGACCAAGGTCATGTCAAGGAAACCCTAAACTTAAGGACCTGGAGAAGTTTGCCACAGAGGAGTGGGCCAAAATCCCTGTGGAGATGTGTAGAAACCTTGTGATTCACCACAGGAAACATTTGGAGGCTGTATTTGTTAATAAAGGCTTTGCCATTAATTACTGAGAAAAGGGTATGAATAATTCTGGACACGGCATTTTTTGTAAATCTGTCAAATAAAATACCAAAAAGTATTGTATTTCTCAAAAAAATTGTTAACTGTACTCCTTACAGCCTTATGTCAACTTACTAGTGATGCGCGGGTCGGTCAATATTTTAACATTTAGCGGGTGCGGGCGGGTTGGGCCAAACAGTGGCGACGTCTGATTCCCAAGAAATTGCGAATAAAAAAGTATAATAGGCTATCGGCCACTTGAGGGCTCTAGACATACAGCCTAGATAATATGCTCTTGTCAAACGATGTAACGCTACCTTAAGCAGGATAGAATGCCAATTGTACCTCTCCCTCTTCCTACTCTCGATGTACACGCTCTCACTGGTGCGCGGCTTTAATCCTCCACGGTTAGACTGAGGATCTAAAGGTTGAATGATAGCTCATCTAATAAATCGTTCTGCCGTCAGCACCGAAATATTATTAAGTAGCAGTAATTTTATTGACCTGTGGGTCCAAACAACACATAGACAAAACATTTTTCGCCACTTTACAGTGAAAGGCGTGTCACGATACTTATTCAAAAAAAAAAATCAACTTGTTGAGGTGCTTCCGTTTATCAGCTACGTGTTGTCTAACAGCAGAGGGTGTACTGCCATCGGCAGTAAAGACACTTCTTAGATATACATTTCTATAACATATCTAACATATTTCTATACACATATCACCCAAACGAATAGGTAACTTGACATTACTGGAGCATGTATGGTCATAAACTTAGTCTTGCTCTCATTAATTACGAAACCATGAGACAAAGAATAATCGAGTTAAACTCCATGGTGGCCAAAGCAGTTCTCTGCGTCCCAGCAACTAGCGCAACAAGCGAGTGAACCTTCAGTTCGGCTGGCCGTGTCCTGGAAGCGCGCCGTAATCGCTTAAACCCCGGCACTGATGAGGCGATTTTGTTTTCGCATAGTTTGGGAGAAAATACGCCTAGGCCTACATTATAAACTGTGTTGAAAAAATAGCCCAAAATCCCAACCCCCCCAAAATAAGCTTGAAAGAAATATATGAGGGGAAAAAATTCCTTGTAGACCGGATATCGCAAGACTGTATGGGAGTGTAGGCGATAGTGCCTGTGCGCCATTGTCATGTTAATTCTGTTCCAATAAAACAGCTTGTTTGCAATATTTTGCCTGATGGTATTTCGTTTGGTTGCCAGCCAAAAGCCAAATGTATGTTGTGCTCCACTCAAATCCATAGCGTAACAGAGGAATCGTTTTTCTTCCATTGCAAATCATGTCACACAGACCCACTGTATTCTTTTTCTCTTGTCTCCTTTTTGTGTCGGGTCGGGTTGGCTTCGGGTTGAAAATCAGTGCGAGTTTTAGCGGGGCGGGTTAGCTGTCACATCGGGTTGGGTAGGTGCGGGTGTTAAAAAACCTCGACCCGCGCATCACTACAACTTCAGGCGTCATTTGTGCAAGAATAAATTTGATTTGTCAAAAAATATATTGAAAAAACTCAAAAATTGGTAGGGGTATGAATAATTTTGGCATGACTGTATATGACAATATGTTTTATGATCATATGATAATAATAATAAATACTATATAAACATACATCATACATGTGGTTGTATGTGTTTCTCATATATGCGACAAGAGGAATTGGGCCAACACCTCAAATACTGCACGTGCACACATACAGTAGCTCTTATTTACTAAAATCTGTAAGCAGCATTTGAAACCTTATGGTTCCCTATTATATATTCAAACAGATCAGAACTGCTTTGTATGTTTGCAAGTCTGATGAAGAGCCATGAAGCTTAAAACCACCTGAGTAATGTAAGATTTGTGGAATCCAGGTGTGTTCAATTTCAATGGAGCTTAATGACTATACATAGTTTGTGATTTGACAGCTTTGGTCCCGCCCACTATTGTGAGAAACATTATCCCTCCATGACTCTGTAAGTCCCCGCAGTGCAACACAGATCCTTGTTGTCAAGACCGACAGCCACATTTTTGCTTTGCCGTGCTTCTGTTGACAACTTTATTTCTCTCCTTTCTTGTGTTTCTCAACTCGCGAAACCTGAGCTCTGCTGTCGCTGGTGCTACTAAAAACTCCACACTCTCTTCCTCTCTCCCTATGTCTTAGAAAAATAAGGGAAATACAACTGCAGCACCTATTCTGTCTCTTAGCTTCGATCTCTCTACCGCTTAGCTTCTCCCAAGACGCCTCTCTCAGTCTCCCTCTTCCACCTTCTCTCTCAGATTTGCTTATTTCCAAGGGAATCATGTTAGAGGCACTTTTACACAAGATGCCCCCACCCGTCACTCTTCTGGGTGCAGTGCTGGTCCTACTTCTGTTCTACCTGCTTTTCTCCACCCGTGGAACAGGAAAAGAGCCACCGGGACCCAGACCCCTGCCTCTCCTCGGAAACCTGCTCCAGCTGGACCTCAGCCATCTCCATGTGTCTCTCTGTGAGGTAAGGAGAACACATATTTAAAGGAACAACTGTAGTAATGACAAAAACAATAGATGCATCAACTGCAATCATAAAAACCACTGTTAACGTAATTGTTCACTTTGTGTGAAAAGGTCTCGTTAAGATAAATTATTCTCCTTGTGTACCAGAGAGAATGTGTTACCATCACGTATTTAAACAGTCACAAATTTCTTTTGGATTTCTTACGTTTACTAAGGAAAATGACCAAAAATCTTCAAATTGAATGACTTGTACAGGCGTGTAGAAGGATATAGGAAAAAGGTTGCATGTTTTTCATTTCAACAAATGTCTTTTGAGCCACTGTTAATTGTCGAATGAGTTACAATCGCTCTACAATCACGTTACATCATTAACCTTTAACACTCGGGACTTGTCATCGTAGGGACCCTGATGTCGCTCTCACCTCGACTAAAAGCACATTGCATCTCTTAACTTGTTCCCAATTAGATTTCCCCTTTATCAAATAAAGCCTGGTTCATACCTCAGCACGATCTGTCATCGTATGAATCGCATCGGCAAAAGAACGTGCAATAGACTGCTTCATACTTTCATTGACCCGTTTTGCTTGCGAATAGGCCTGTCCGCGAAATGAGCGGTAGATTTAGGTGAGGCGTTTATGCTGTCGAAGCAGATGTGATCGCCTGTTTGCGTTTGGTGTTCTCAAGATACCAAAAATTACAACGTGAAAAGTTTGTTTTTCCAAAATATTTTCCATGTTAATATTTTCACTTTTTAATAAGATATCTTCAGGTTATATCAAAACAAGGGGGTAGGTTTAACCCCTTAGCGCTCGGAGCCGTGTATACTCAGAAACAACCGCCGTGCTGGAGTCCCAGATCCGTCTATGAACGATAGCTCACGTGGGTCATATAAACGGGTCAGCAGAGAATCTTGCCGTGCACACTGGCCCAAATTATTTTCACTTATGGTCGTTGGCATAATAGTAATAAGAACTGTGCTGTTCAGCATCTAAACCAAACACTGACTTGAGTTCATGTGATGGACGATAACGATGCAATCAGTTACGCCATTTACATTTGTTATTTACATAGAAACAGATTTTGAGATGACAAAATTACGTGACATGAAAAAAACTTACATTAAAAATTCTTGACAGTGTGGAAAGTTTGGAAGCACGGCGCAACGCGTAATGGAATCTCATGACTCACGCATTTGTAGCCTGACTCTTCCTTTATACCGATCTTGGCGCAAACTACACAAGGCTCACACGGTCTCAACCTTTTCGCAGTCGGCGGGTGCGAAATTGCCAGTTGGTTAGTGTGATTAACGCTGATAATTCCGTAGTTGTGATCAAGAATAGCCTCCGACGTGGTTTCACCATTCGCTCACCCTGACAAGTTCTCTTCACTGTTTCGCACATATGGTCCGCAGGTTGACAGCATCTTCACAAGCTTTTTGCCCTGCCGCAGCAGGACCAGCATCAGTTCGTGTGTCTGTCCCAATGCGGTAACGGTGAAAATGAACAAAATGAAATGTACAAACTGAATGTAAGGGAACGTATGCACATGACTTCTTTCTGTATGCACGTGACTTCTTATATCACCCGAGACCAATCATAATGTCACATGAACTCAAACCATTGTCTGTGTTTAGATGCAAAGCAAAAAAAAAAAAAAACATTAATTACGGCTCCTCATGTTCAGATGTGTTGCGAGTATCGTGATAAGACGGATCTGGGACTCAAGCTGGTCAGCGGTAATACGAGTACACACGAGTTTCCGCGCAAGTGAGATGAGCCAACTAAGGAGACCACGAAGGCGTCATTGCCGCGATGTAAATATACGGGAAACAAGGGGTTAATGTGACCATTGGTAGGGACACGTGTAATGCGAGAGCGCATAGCACGCGAGCAGGAACGTTTTTGCAAATCTGCAGATACTGTCTTTTCTGTGTACGGAGATTATCCGAATGAGTGTTTCTTTGTTTCTTTTATGATGCTAAGCAATCTGCCTCCATAATCTTCATAGATACTTCCGTTTCTAACTTGTAGCCATCCAAATACTTTTGATTTGATTTTTGAAAACAAGTGTACAACTATTACTTATACTATGAACATTTTTTTATGAAGGGTAGCAGTATCGAACAATTGAAATACTCTTACCAATTGATAAGTTTCTTAATTACATTATGGTATGTTTTATGACTAGATGTTAAAATCATTGCAGTCAATTTATACTCTTCCTGAAAAGAAACTATACATTGTTTTTAGCATCAATTTATTATACATGAAATGTTTTGACAAATATGGAAAACATATTGAAATATACTCTTCCAAAAAAGAAACTATACAAATATTGAATTATTGATTACACTTTCTTTTCAATATATTTTCCACATTTGTCAAAACATTTCATGTATAATAAATTGATGCTAAAAACAATGTATAGTTCCTTTTTTGGAAGAGTATTAGGCATCTCTCTGTGCAGTAACACGACTGCATATCAGGAGACATATTATGCTTATGCATATTATGCTTTTTGACATTCTGAGACTGCTATAAGCTTCCATCTCCATGCCGAACATTGAAAAAGTTGGCAAAAATGACACATAGGGGTTCTGCCGTAATTCTCAAATGGAAATTCACATAATTTCCTGCTTCTCCGAATGCCTCGTAAGGAGAACTTCTCAAGATCTGTCAAAATTCTTTCGTCACGATTTCGAGCCAATCAGGAGAATGTATAAAACCTGTGATGAATCAGGAAAAATCCGCTCTAAACATGCCCACAATGCCTGCACCCAAACCGCCGAGAAACACGTAAGAAGCAGACCAAGTCAGTGTCTCTACTCAGACCGCTGTGATCAAAACGTCTATAGGCTCACAGTTTACCCCCTTAGGATGCACCAGCAGATCCATACGACCCAGCTGGCTTATGAAACGTTGAAACAACATGTGCGAAGTAAAGGTATGGAAAATTGCAACTTACTCACAGGCGTCTATTTGCCAAATCCAAAATCGCTGTTGGCTGCTACACTTGATCAGAGGTGTACAGTAACGAAGTACATGTACTTCGTTACTGTACTGAAGTAGTTTTTTTTTTTGTTTTTTTTGAGGATTTGTACTTTACTTGAGTTTTTTTTTTTTTAAACCGGGACTTTTACTCTATCGCAGTTAAAAGAAAAAATGTACTTTCACATAGTTACTTTGACACTGGCTTCTTTGTTACTCGTTACAAATTAAAATATGAATATAATTCATCTTTTAAGGATTATGTGGATTATTATTATTATTTTATTATTATCCCCGCCAACACAAAGTGTGAGGGGAATATAGGTTTGACCTCCGTCTGTCCGCGCGTGCGTGCGTCCGTCCATCCGAAAGAAAGGGGACAACTTTTCTCAGAAACTATTACAGATAGGACAACCAAATTTGGTGTGTTGCTTCAGACCATAAAGGCCTTGATGGAGTTCGAAAATAAGAAGCACACGATTGGCGGGGGATGTTGTTGACCATGTCGACTTGTTATTATCATTCTTATTTGGCGTGTTCAAGAAGAACAACAGTGCTCGGCAGGGTATCTTCATGGAGATGTGTTCGCCAGCCATGCCTCCTTTGCTGGAGTGCCTGCTTTCAAGTTGCTCGCTTCGGCATCAGAAATCTGTAGTCAGGGTTTGTCAGACCATATATTATCTTTATTTCTGGGAAGCTCTGCTTCTTTCGGATTTTAAGGCACAATGGTTTGGTGCCTTATTATTCTCTCGATTATTGAGATTTATTTTCCTCTGTTGTTGCTCGCCTTGTTTCTGGCACTTAAGTCTTCTGTGGCACTTAAGTCTTCAGAAACGCGAGCTCTTTTCCCTTCCATTCTCGCTCTATCACTTTCAGCTTCGCCGGCTCTGTGCTTGGTGCACCTTCGCCTGCCACGGCATCTGAAACTCCACATTAACCAGCCTTAACAACTTGCACAAGAAAAAGGAAATGTTTAACAGCATAGTTCAGTATTACCCAATGTCAAAGTCCTTTATGAAGCAAAGATGTTGCAGTCCCCTCCAGGGAACCACAAAGACTTCTACCTTGATTTTTTGGTGGGATTAAAAAAAAATTTCCACATTCTGAGTTATTCATTAATTAGTTTTTTTAGATGCAATTTCTTTCTTTCTTTTCTTTCTCTTTTTTTCCCTTCTGGCTTTTGGTCACGTACCTTTACTTTGATTTTGCAATAAACACACACACACACACAGGCTTTAAAATTAGGATGATATATTTCTAATACGAATTCACATTTGACATATTCAAATTTTGATTCAAAAGATTACAAAAGAAAACATTGTGAGAGTATTACCTATGAATATTTAACTGAATATCGATGTACATATTTACGGTACTGTCTTCGCATTCATTTGCACAAAGGGTAACTCCATTTGCTTGCCCTGGCTTTTTGAATTTTGTCCTCCATCCCCAGGCACTGCTCATGGACCCATTTGTCGCAGCTGTCACACGGTATCTGTAACATTAATTAAATGATGATAATGGCTAATACACCTTTTCATCTGAAAGAGAGAGGTAGACTTGCATTTTATAATCATTTCATGGTATGAGCAGGGCAGTATCTTGTCATAATTATTTTCCGCTTAGATTTCTTTGTCTATCCACCCCTCATGGTTAATAATCAGTTAACATGTTTCCAGACTAAAGAGGCCCAGATATGACATTTAAATGTAAATTCTATTATTTATGTGATTAAAATGATCAATGACCTTATTCATTACATCTTCTTTGTTCCTTATGTGTAAACATAGAAATGGTCTCGACTATTTTGAGTGTAAATCCATTTTTAATCACATCCCTGCAATTCCAAAGAACTAAAGGAGTGACTTACTGACTGCACATATATTTTACACATAGGCACAGACCCAATTACGCTACAGTTATTTAATCCAGAATATATCATACAGTTTTCTATTATAAAATGATAAAGCCCAGTTGTAACTACATTACAAAGAATACCTAACTCTCACCAAATCTGCAGTGGGAGGGCCAGTGGGGGGCCTTGAGGCCGAGCGCATTGCACAATTGTTCTCTGTGTCAAACACTGCAATAAAGGAACATATTTTAGTTTATTGGCAGTAGTGCTGCAGCTAGTCCAATAAACCCTCTGGTAATAATGACTGATTCCTTGCACATTGTCAGTAGACACTAGATGAGTCTGCCTTTTTAGCCCGCTTGGTCTCTGGGCCAGTCGGGCCAATGTTGTGTTTAGATGCCTTTGTGGTGGTTTGTTGTGCGTCCGTAAACTTTTTGCCTTGTCAGGGCTCAAGCACCTTCACTTTTTGATGGATCCTCTTTATATTTTCTATGTTTGTGTATATGGGATGAAAATCTAGGCCAAGTTTGATTTTGGCCATGTTGCGAAAGGCCAAGCAGGCGCAGTGGCTTTGCCACCATTTAGTTTCACCTATGACATTGACCCAAAATGCAGGAAGAACAGTTCAGCGAGCCCCAGAACTCTAACATTGACCTAAAATGTAACTACAACCCAAAATGTAATTTAAAAAATTGCTGTAAGGACCCCAAAAATCTGACATTGACCCAAAATCTGTTAACCCAGAATAAAATTGAAAAATCTTACAAAAGGTAGATTAAAGGAGAACTCCGGTGTGAAATTGACTTAGGGTGTATTGAAACATGATAACGAGTACTAACTTTTGTCGAATACCTTACCTTCGTGCGCACTCAACATTTGGAAATACAAGGCTTTTTAGCTGAAGCTCCCAGCAGCCTTACAATGGTAGCGAATTGGGCATATCGTTGCCATGCAAAGAAATTGCTATTTTTTCATCATTAACAAGGCCCAGAGTAGCTCCACACTTCATTGGTATAATTCTGAGGGCCCTGACATTTAAAACGAAGCACTCAGAACTTTGAAAATGCACAGGTAGTTTATTAAAAAAATCGATTGAAATCTGTTCCCCTATATTTCCTATTCGTTCATGCTCGTCAATCAACTTACCGTGACTTTCAAGATGGAGGCGATTAGAAACTTCCTCAAGGTAATGTTAGCTTAAACACTCTTTTTTTAATAAACTACCTGGGCATTTGCACAGGTAGTTTATTAAAAATTTCCAATGTATCCCAGCATCCCATTGGCTTTTTTAACTCCTACGGCACAATGGTTAGAACCTGTTAGGGTCTGGTCAACAATCACTCCCAGATCTTTCTCATGTGGAGCACATTCCAGTTTTAAACCTCCCATGAAGTAATCCCATCTAATGTTTTTATTACCTACATGTACAACTTTACATTTCGCCACATGAAATTTCATTTGCCTCATTTCTGCCCAATTCTGGATTCTATCCAAATCATCCTGAATCACTGTAGTGGACTCTAAACTATTTGCCAACCCCCCCAATTTAGTATTTTCTGCTAATTTAACTAATCTGCACTCAATATTCCTATCAAGGTTACTAATATAGATGAGGAACAGCAGGGGACCCAACACCGATCCCTAGGGGACGCCACTCCCCACCATACCCAGCTCAGATGAGATACCACTGACCACCACTCTTTGTGTTCTGTCCTGTAACCAGTTTTTAATCCACTCCAGAATACCTCCTGTAACTCCAATGGAGCTAATTTTAAAAATTAGTCTCTTATGCGGTACTGTATCAAATGCTTTCTGAAAATCCAAGTATATGATGTCATAAGCCCTGCTCTGGTCATAAGTCTTGGTGGCCTCTTCAAAAAATTCTAGGTTTGTCAGGCGTGACCTTCCCTTACGGAAACCATGTTGGCTATCCCTCAAGATACTGTTGCGTTCAAGAAATAAGTCCAGCTCATCTTTTATGATAGATTCCAATATTTTGCACGCAATGCAAGTTAAACTGACTGGCCTATAATTTCCTGGCTCGGTACGGTCCCCTTTCTTGTATATTGGAATTATTATGCCCTGTTTCCAATCATTTGGTATTTCTCCAGTTTCTATAGACCGTCTGAAGATGGCGGATAGTGGCTTAAAGATGAGCTCACCAACTTCCCTGAGCACTCTAGGATATAAGCCATCAGGACCCGCCGCCTTATCTGCCTTTAGTTTATGCAACTTGTCTAATACTTCATTATCCCAAACCTCAATTTCCGCTAAATAATCTTGAGCATTTAAAATGCCCTCTGGCCGAATAAAGACCCCCTCTGAGGTAAAATTCTCAACAAAGCAACTGTGTAAGGCATCCGCAATATCCATGTTATCCAATAGCAGTGATCCGTTTTTATTCTTTATGCACTTAACCTGCTCTTTAACTTTCCTTTTTCTGCTACAGTTCTGAAAGAAGCGGTTGGGGTTAGTTTGTGCCCCCTCTGCAATTTGTCTTTCATGCATACTTGAATGGTGTGTTCCTTTGTCTTTCCCATGTTGAAGAGTGGATAAGAGAAATGGCATCCGTGTCACGTCATATTTATACCCCAGGGAAACAGGAAGTGATAATTTACTAATGAAATGTTCCTAGATATTCTGATCAACTTTGTAAACTACTGTAGAAATGACAGAAATACTTCAATTACATTTAATTCCTAGGAATTGTTAGGGGTACCAATGATTGTGGAACAGGTGATTTTATGAAAAATAATTATTTCTTAGTTAGGAATATTTTTTTTCCCTTAAAATTCACTTGAGTTGAAGGTTACATTTTTCTACAATTTTCTGTGTGAGAGTATGCTTCTGTAATAAAAATTTAATAAAAATAAGGCTTTAAACAACATCTTAACCAGGGGTGCCAGTAATTATGGAGGGCGCTGTATATCCCTAGAAACCAAAGCCAATACAGCCTGCGCTCAAAGGATGCTCTACAATTGATTGTTTCGCATGTCCGCACTGAGTTGGGGAAAGGAACATTCAACTTAGCTGCCCCTTTTACATGGAACACCTTCCAAAAAGATTTAAAATGACCAGAATTAATTTCTTATGATGCCTTTGCTTTGATTTTAGTGGATCTTGAGCATAAATCCACTGGGCAGTGTTGCTGGACTAAATTGTCATCAATGTGATCAAAAAAAATTGGCATTTTATATGATTGCTTTTTATCATGTGTATTTCTGCTCTGTACTTTGCTCCATTTGCTTTTAAATGTTGCGTATGTTGTTTTATAATTTTGTGTTATAGACGTGTGTTGCTGCCTCTCGTGGGCAGGTCACCCTTGAGAAAGAGATCCTTGATCCCAATGGGCTAATTACCTGGTTAAATAAAGGTTAATAAAAATAAAAATATTATTTTATCCTACGTTTTGTAACATGCTTATTTACTTGCTTGGAGCTTGAATTGTGTTTGGTTTAGGTAAAAATGGTCATCATGAGCTTTTTGCCGAGTTTCTTCCCTTTAAGAGGATATGCCGCATAACAATGATACTATTGGGCAACATGCTGTATTTACGAACCCCAATTCCAAAGAAGTTGGGACTTTGTGTTAAACGTGAATGAATACACTACCGCTCAAGAGTTTGGGGGATCACTTGCAAATTTCTTTGTTTTCCAAAGAAAAATACATTTTCATGCGTTTCACAAACATTTTTATCCATTTCACTAATGATTCAAATTTATCAGATGATTGCAAAAATGTAGATTATTCTTTGAAATAGAGGCCTATTATCAGCAACTGTCAGTCTTCTGCATCAATCTCCTGGTATGGCTGCTAATCCAAGTTAAGCATTTTATAAGGCTAATTGATAATTAGAAAACCCTTCTGCAAAAGTGTTGCACAGCTGAAAACCATTGAACTAATAAAGGAGCGCAAAACAAAGCATGGAATTTTTGAGGTTGGTTTACTACTTGAAGCATCAGCAGTTGTTTGTTTGTTTTCAGGCTCAAAATGGCCTGTAAGGCAAAGTTTGAAGTGTAGTATCTGAACAAATGGCTGATAAGCTCGATCCAGAGCCAGCAGTAAAACTTTTATGACCTTCCCCCTAGGATGTTCCTGCAGCCTGCCTGTGGGGGGTAGAATCTCCGGTTTTACTCTCAGAAGGGGGGGGGGGGCCATAGTCGCAAAGCCCTGGCTGCCACAAGGCTCCTGTGGGAGTCATATCCCTGTCCCCAATGAAGTTAAAGTCCAGTTATATTAATCTGTTTAAAATGATCAAAATCTCTGGGAACTTCATAATATGTTTATATGTGCAAGATCCTGTGAAGAAATTTATAACCCAATTAAACAATATAGTAATTCATCTTAAAACTTTTTCATGACAACTGCATCATATTAGTACATATTCCTATCATATTCGGTCTTGTTATTCTTGGAGGATGAGTTGAATGGAGCATGTTTCATTTCCCTTGAAATTATGGTTCATTCCCCTTGGGAAACTCCTGAAAATTGGCCAGACATCGCTCTCCTCTCTATGCTAGATGGGTTTTATTACTCCAAATGGTGGAAGGCCAAAACCCAGAAAGCCCCCCCCAAATCAAAGGTGTGGTTTTGCTTAAAGGCAAGAGAGACTTTCCATTGCGAGAGAATCGATTTGCGATCTCCCTGCGTGTGGAAGGGCGTGAGTAGTCTTTTAATTTGGGAGAGTCGCATCCCAGCTGTCTCCGCGTGCCTGGGTCTGTGCGTAAGTAGCGGATCTAGGTAGCCAGGGAGAGACGGCATCTGAGTTCTCCCCAGGCACGTGGTTAGCCCTCATTTTTCCAGGTATGACTTTATTTTCTCTTTCTAAATTGTGTGTAACTTGTAATTGGCTTAACGTTGATTTGTTTGATCTATGTTTGTGCCTACCTGGTGATGAAATTATTGTTATTCCTTTAAGCTTGCGTGGTTTCAGTGAGTCTTAACGCATGTACATTCTTCCTAGCCCCGCCGCAGCGGATACCTAGGGGTATAATCCCCACTGAGGAACGACTGGCCAGCGGCCCAGTGTGGGAATTGGTTTTATTAAGTTGGAGAGACAATCATGATTTGGGTTTATGTATCGCTGGTTCTGGGGTTTTAGCGTTAAGGAAACCCATGGACGAAAAGTCGGTTATCCGTTGAAATTCCCTTAAGGAACCCTTGGGCGTGCAAAAAATCTGGGTTCGCTGTACATATATGCCAACAGAGGCTATTGCAGCGATGGCTGACTTCCAACCTCTAATCTAACCAATAAACCTAGGGTCCGGACATGGTGTTAAAACCCGGGAACATTAATATAGCGACGGTGGTTGTCTGTTAGGAATTCGTGGTATAATCAACTTCATGTTTTCCCTAGAGTCTGAGTAACTGGTTTTCACGGCCGAGTCTGATGGCGTAGCTGCCTCAAGATTCATGCATGCTGTCCCCAAACTATCAATTCTAATTCTAATTTGGAGTCAGATATTTAACGAGGATATTACTAAATTTGGTATTCGAAATGTATTATGGAGTCAGATTAATTGTTACCGTTGTGCTTTTGGGCACTGTTCTTTTGAACGGAGAGGAATATCCATTCTATTGTGACTCACACCAGCCATGAGGTTGCTTGAATTAACGCCAGCCAAAAAGAACACAGAAAACCTTCAGCCCTCTGCAATGTCCGTATTTTCGTATTGTTTTGTGGGGTTTTACAGAAGTACATATTCATCATTTTCAATTAAGTTCATTATTCCTAACTCTGACAATGTCAGCATATTCTGTTCATTTGCTATATTTCCTATTCGGTTCATGTGTGTTTCCATGGAAAACAAGAAAATTTCCAAGTGATCCCAAACTTTTGAGCGGGTGTGTACAATGATTTGCAAATCCTTTTCAACCTATATTCAATTGAGTGCACTTGAAAGAAAATATATTCAATGTTCAAACTGAGGCTGGATTTGAGTCTGCAATCTTCTTGCTATAAGGCGGCATACTACGTACAGTGCCACTGTGGCGCCCTCTGTTGATTGAACACAGTGTTTAATGCAATCAAAGGCAGTACTGTCAGCAAACCAGACAAGCTCAGAGCTTTTTCAGGGACAATAATCAGAAACATATCATTTAATATATTCATATTTTAATGATCATAATTTTTATTTGCTCATGTTGCAGTGTTAATGATTAAAAGTCCAGAACAAAAAAATGTTAGCAAAAACGCCATTTGAACGCAGTGGCGGTTCGTGAATTGGCAAAATGGGAAGCCCAAACAATCCCTTAATGTTAATGATTGTTCATCACCTGTTTTCAATCATTCATTTAAACAGTGGAGGGTCGTCGGTCGTAACAAAGTTAAGCCAAAACCTCGTCCTTCAAAGCTTAATGACTTAAACCTTTCGCAGTTTACTTTTCTTGATCAGCAGTTGCTCATACGAATTGTTAGAACAACAGTCAGTTGAGTCAAATTTATTTTCGATAGCATTGTATACATTGCACCACGATATTATGAGGGGTTTTCTTTCACACATAAATTACGACGTAAATTACCATAGGCCTACGCTATAAATTCCGCGCTCGAGAAGCTCACGAAACAGCATAGATGCGCAAATTGATTTGTGAGGCTCATTAAGCAATAAGCTGCGCAACATCGCATTATTTTCTTCTATATTAAGATTGTAGAAAATGGACTGTCGTGGCTTCTTGTGAAAGAAGCCTCGCAAACTAATTTATAAAGACGTGTTGATCATTTGCGTCGTCATTTGCTATCGAAAATAAATTTGATTGTCCTTCAACCAATTCGTATGAGCAACTGCTGATAAAGAAAAGTGAACTACGAAATGTTGAAGTCATTAAGCTTTGAAGGGCGAGGTTCTGGCTTCCCTTTGTTACGGCCGACGAGCCGCCGCTGTTTGAACGGCAATTCAGATGATGTCAATTTATTTTCTTTCACCAGCTTTCTAAGAAATATGGATCAGTGTTTACTGTACACTTGGGCCCAAAGAAGGCGGTTGTCCTGGCTGGCTATAAGACTGTCAGGGAGGCGCTGATCAACAAGGCTGAAGAGTTTGGAGACCGTGATATTGCACCCATATTTAGAGATATGACAAAAGAGCATGGTAGGTAATCCAGTCCAAACCAGGACATCCACTAGCTAAACCACCTTATCCGGCCCACCCAGATCTGCGTTTTTTGATTTATTATTTGAGTTTTCACACCAAACCTAGCAATGCCACACCTCATTGAACTGTTAGAGATCTCATTCAGCTGCTAATTAGAAGAATAAGGTGTGTACAGACAGAGTTGGAGTGAAAAACTGCAGGAAAGAAGGTCTCCAAGATGAGGGTTGGGCAGCCTTAATCTACATGCATGTAAGCCGCTGAAAATAGTGCTGAGGAACGTTTGCTGCTAAACCAACAGTTCATGGCTATTCAAATATGCTTTCAAAAAGTATGATACATAGAGCTGCTGTTCAATTGCTCTGATAAAATGGCAACTTGTTCACAGGACAAATTGCCAGATTTAAGGGCCTCAGCTATAAATTACTGAAACCTTAGTCCCCAAGATTTGTATGCTTATTAATTGTTCGAGAAATCAGGCTGTTTTATTGGCGGCACAGATGCACCATTATGATCCAAGATGCTTATTTAATTGTTTTTTTTTTTCAGTTATTATTTATATTATTTTATTTTTACTACACTGCTCAAAATATTTGGGCCCATTCACAAAAGAATGATTTTTTTTTTTGAAAATGCCTAAATATATTATTTTTTTGGCTTTGCGTCCACACAGAGAAGGCGAAAATGGAGCACGAAAACTGCATTTTTTAAAACGGGTACCAGAATGAGAAAATCTTAAAATGCCACCCCAGCGTTTTCATGTGGACAACCAAAATGGGTTTTTTTTTAAAAAACGATGAGGTGATAGCCCCCACCCCCAACCGTAAGCCCAAGCGTGCGAGACGACAACAACAATGGCGGATAACATGCTTGTGTTCGTGCTGCAAATGCAACTCCGCCTTCTTGCACTACTACAGCAACATCGTCTTCTGCTGCACCAACACGATGAGCAGAGAAGGCTTAAAAACCATACCGTGTCCCACATGCTTTTACATTCACCGCGGATTTGTTCTAGAAGGTCAACCAGGAGAAGGTTTTGGACGAGACCTGGGAGAACTAGCAGCTGGTGAGATAACTTTGCTAATGGTATTGTCATGGACAATGAATGGAGAGAGAGAACTTCTGCATGTCCTGAGCCTCCCTCGTCGCCCTGAGCGAAGAACTTCCCCTGCACATAGAAGAGCAAACAACCAAAATGAGAGCATCGAATGATACGCTGCAAAAAGTTGCTTTGACGCTGCAGTACTGTAGCAATGAGAGTAGGCTAAGGAAGAGACTGCTGATGCCGCTTGCCACTCGCCGCAGCCTTCTCCCTTTTTGGTCAATTTCTGTAGAAATGCTACTGTGCAATACAGCGCTACACACAGGCCTGGAATATTTACGACAGCATCATAATTTGGGTCGTTTTAGACGTCTAAAGTTTCGGGCTCGGTGGATAAGCAGCTTAGGCGTCTCCTTGTGGACGCAGATATTTTCAGAAACGACATAAACAATACCGTTTTTGAATATTTCTGTCTCCGAGTGGACGAGGCTTTCATCATAGTATAAAACCAGGTCAGGTAAACTTCAATCTGTCTGTTGAGGAAGCACACATGAATGTGTATCACTGTCATCTGCGTTGGTGCAAATGAAATGTACAACAGGAGCAAAAAAGAGGTAAAAGCAAGAAAACCCCGAAAAGGAAATGGTTGTGCATGTGGTGACCACATATAATTGATCTCTCCTTATCCTTCCCGATGGATTATTCTCTGCACATCCATACATGCAGTTGCAAGAGGGTTTGCTTTGTCTCCAAGCACAGTCTCAAAAGTTTGGAGGAGATACTGCAGTGTGCAGTGATGATTATATACCACCACTAAGGGGTCCTATATTTATACTTAGTACCATTAAGAACGCAAAAGTGAGGTATGTACTGTACTTGTGGCAAATTGAAGAATCAGTTGATTTTTATTGCTTTTCCAGGGAGGCACGAGAGAAAATAAAGAAAAGCGTGTGGTATTGTAATCCTGACGCACACCACGTGCACACGCCAAGCACTTCAGTAATAACAAATATTGACCTGTTTGTGATGTGTACAGTGACACTTGACTTGTTCTTTTGGGTGTGGTCAATAGCCTACATAAAGCAAAAAAAAAAACGAAAAATGCTCCTGCATCAAGAAAATGGAACAGCTTGTGACACAGGAGAGAGAAAAAGCTTTTGGCATGTTACGGGCAGATCTCAGCCGCCGAGAGGTGGTTCGTCATTTGCACTGTCCCCATTCAACAATCAATCTGCTGTCTATGTGAGAATGAAACGCAGGCACTGTCACTAACCAAACCCGCTTAGGGCAGCCACGAGTGACTGTGGTTGCTCAACACCACCACATCTGATTACATCCTGTACATGACAGATTCTGGACAACAACCCAAACTGATCATGAAACAAGGGGCCCGACACATCTGAGGGTGAACGCAAGCACCGTTCGATGCCGTCTATGTGAGTGTAGTGTAGTTGAGAACAACGCAAACCACGGGAGCCGAGGAGGTCAGGAAAATGGAGATCTGGCAGAGTGTAAGGACGCATGTAAGATGATGATGAGAGTTGACAATAAATTGAAACTGAAGACGATAGTTTCTTTATTGGACAACACAACATTTATGACGACGAGGATTAATTGAAGGACTTTCCGAAAGCCGAGGAGAACGACACAGACTTAACGTTCAAAACGACGACATTTGACTTTGCTGGGGAGTTTAGCTAAAGCCCCCGTCACACTGGATTGGAGGTGCCACTGTGGAGCTTGTACGGCATAAGCCGCAGTGGCACCGCTATGATCTCCATGGTTCCTAAGTAGTTCCGCAATTGATTGTCGTAGCACCGCAGAAAACTTTCAAAATCGCAGACCCTCACGGTGGCACGGAGGAAACTTTGAACATTTTCAAAACTTCCGCAGTGCCACCGCAGGTTGGACCAATCGCTGTGGCACCGCCATGACCGCTGTGGAGCCGTACAAGGACCTCAGTAGCACCTCCATCACCGTCGTGCCTCCGAAGTACAACCGCCGTGCAATCGCCAAAAAAGTAGACAGGCGACCCTACAGCTATCCCGTGGTGGTTAAGGCGGTCTTAAGACGGAGCTACCACAGGAGCACTGCGGGTATGGGGGTGCTACCGTGAAGTCATTTTTAACTCTTGTACCACGTTTCGGTAGCATCACCATTGGAATGAATCATCAGCAGACAAAATATTACAACGAATTTCAAACGAAAACCACCTCTCATTTATAGCTGACACGTAGCCTACCTGCTTCCGCAGCATGACCGCCAAAGCACCTCAGTAATATCGCCATCCCCGCAGTAGCACCTCACTGGCCCCTCAACGCTGCCGCCAACGCCGCAATACTGCCGCTAATAATCGCCATGGCATCACCATCAAATCGTAGTGGCAACTTAATGGCATCGCCATGTCCTCAGTGACCCCACCGTAATTCCGCCCTGGTTTCCCAGTAGCACCGCTGTAATGTGAATATAGGCCACTAGATGGCAGTATTTACCTTTTTTTGTTAAGCTCAGACTGGAGTCATGTTTAGACATGTCCTGAACATGTCTGGGGCAAGTCTCAGAAAGTTAAAAAAAAGAGGTCTAAATGTGGGTGGGGTCTGCAAAAGAGTATATAAGGAAAAGAATTGAGACAGTAAAGTAGTAGGAGAAATTGCAAGAAGATGACCAGACCTGCCATTCTGTTCAAGACCTGTGACGTTTCTTTTGTGGATTTCTTAGCCTGTGTTTGAGCATTTTCTCACCCAGGACATCACCAAGCCGCCCCACAAAAAGGGACTGTAAATATTTCTTTTTGTTTTTGTTATAATCAATCTTGGTCATTTTGTTGTTAGTTGTTATTAGTCTTTGTCTTTGTTTAAAAATTAAATGTGTTTAAGTTTTTAAAAACTGTGTGTCATCCCTTGCTGTTGCTGTTGTTTTAAATGTAATAACAAATTGGGGCCATAACACTGCGAAGAAAAACACATGTTTGACGGGTAGGGGAAAACTATGACAACACCACTGGCGTTGTCACAGCGGTGATGGCGATTTTGACAAAAATCCACAGTGGCACCTTCAATCTGGTGTGACGGGGGTATAAGCTAGCGCAACAACATGGATGCTAACCGGAATGGAGCTGCTGCTGGCCGAGGTCACGGAACACCAGCTGCTGATGGACCGCACGGTGGATATGCGATGGCACAAATTTCACCCCCAAATCCTTTGAACATGGGAGCAATAGACCTGTATTCAGAATTTACCCTTTGAATGGACTCTTATAATATCTCAGAAATCGCTAGTGGATCCATTCACAATGCGGAAGAGGCAAGAAGAGCGACCTTGCTACACTGCATAGGCACACCAGTGCAACAAATTTTTGCTAACCTGCCTGGACCGAAAGACACTTATCTGCAAACTGTAACCGCTTTGACGGCCTATTTCACACCCCGGAGAAATGTTGTTCTCGAAAGGCACAAGTTCAGGCAAAGAACACAAACGCAGGAAGAAAGGATTGATGCCTATGTGAACGCACTCAGAGAACTTGCTAGACCATGTGATTTCGGAACACTTTAATCGGATATGATACGTGACCAAATAGTGGAGAAATTGCGCGAACAACAGACTGCGTGATAAATTGCTGCAAGAGGAAGGGCCCACGTTAGAGAGAACGTTAACCATTGCACAAGTTTTTGAAGCTGCGCGGGCTGAATCACGACTGCTGTCAGAGAGCAGTAAACCGAAGGATAGCGATGTGAACTTCAATAGGATCGCACGCAAAGCAGGTGCACGGCGAGAGAACCTAAAAGGATCGTTGTAAAAAGACGGAGGTGAAATTGACAGCGGAGCTTCGTGTCATAGATGTGGACCGACGAATCATTCAGCAGATGAATGTGGAGCTCGAACTGCTAGATGTCTGTCCTGCAAGAAGGTGGGTCATTACGCCAGAGTTTGCAGGAAAAAGAACAGTTCGTCAGGAGATAAAGATGATAAAATCAAAAGTGAGTCAAAGTGAAGAAAATCAGACCGAACAAAATCAGAAAAGCCTATTAGAGTAATAGATGAACAGAATTCTGACTCAGATGAATTTGTTTATTCAATAGACCCAGAAGGTAAAGAAACCATTCATATTAATGCTCAAAAAGTGAAAATGGTAATCGATTCTGGAGTAGTAGCAATTTTATTGGCGACAGCCTTTAAATAGACTGTTTAAAAGAAACACGACACTTATGACCACAAATAAAAAGTTTTATGCATATGGACAGAACACACCATTACCATGTCTTGGATTTTTTGAAGCAGAGCTTTGCTGGCAGGACAGACAGATTAAGGATGAAGTCTCTGTGATCTGAGGAGAGGTAGAGGCACTGCTGGGAAGAATGTCTAGCTTCTCATTGAAAATATTGAATAAAAGAGAGACAGTGAAAACAATCGAATATTCTGCAGAGAGATTTCAGAAACTGGTTGACGAATATGGAGAACGAATATGGAGGACTTGGAAGTGTGAAAGGCTACACACACAAAGTAACAGTGGATCCGTCGATACCACCAGTTGCACAGAAATTGAGACAAATTCCATATCTCATGAAAGAAGCTGTTAACCAGGAATTGGATAAAATGCTTGAGCAGGATATCATAGAGGAAGTTAATGAAGGGTCAGAATGGGTGTCAGACTTCCTGCTCACACCAAAGAAAGACACTGCTGAGATGAGGCTATGTGTAGACCTCAGAGAGGCGAACAAAGCTGTCATAAGAGAAAGGCATCCAGTACCTATTGTTGATAGTA